>CM060911.1:2500000-5000000 GCA_030737875.1 Allium sativum | reverse complement strand
ATTTTCCCGAAACTTGAACCATTGGATTCGTTTTGAAAAGATCTTTCTAATGATATAAATTTTGTGAAGATCCAACGGTTAGATTTTCAGATATGTGTAAATCAAATCTGAAGAAAAACAGCGCCACGGTCGCGTTATGGCCCGAAGCGTCGTTTTGAATATATTGGCTATTTTAAAATAAATAAAAATAGCGATAAATCGTTATAAAATATTATAAAAAATATGGATGTGATTTAGAAATTAACTGAAGGTTGGCTAAGTCGAATGGTTTCCTGGGTGTTGATCTGATGTTGGTTTCGGCCTTCGGGGTTAATATTTTGGAAATCGTTCTCTTACTGATTGACGGTTAGTGACTAATGAATTGAAATGATGCGTATGTAGTTTAGTGTTGCACTTGTTTATTATATACGCGAGTTGCTCAGAAAGACCGGGTTTATCCCATTCTGAATAATTGAATAGACGATAAGAAATCGAAGATGAAGACGATGGTCGAAGACCGGAGATCTTCACCACGTTTGGATGGTAACCGAGGTCCTGATTGGGAGGCATCCGGAAATATGGATAATGAGTGGTGATCGTCCAGACGTACGTGGTGATCGATGGGTTTGCGAGGTACTTAGTGCCTCCGGTTCCGTTCAGACCTAGAACAGGCTTGTAAATGGACTGTGTGTCTGACATTGGACTTTATTCCGTGTTGATTGATCTCTATTAAATATGCATCTGTTTGGCGGTGGAGAATTTATTCTGTTGCTTAACGCCCTTCTCTGAAACGCACGAGCTCAGAGGTTGTTTATCGATGGACATCAGTCGCATGGCATGGAATGCCTGTGTGGCATGCTAAGATGCAGTGATCAGGGCTTCTGTTGAAAAGCATAGTCTTGTGGTGATGATCAAAGCACCGCCTATGTGGCGTAGCTTTTGTGTATAACGTGAATTTGTGAGCCTCACACCCCGGTATGAACCAGAAACGGGAGAGGACATCAGGGAGGGCCTGCGTTTCTTTCTAGCTAGGGTGGTGTCAGTAACCTACCAGCCCTGACATTTATATACTTTTCACCTGTGTGGTTGTTACTGTTGCGAGGCGCCTCGGTTAGATTGGACGATCCGAGTCCGATGGAGCCATTCGCTGGCTCATTTACACCCCAAAGGGTGGGGAAACGCAGTGTTCAGGAATTTTAATCCACACCGGTGGACCGGCCCTGACGATCCAAGGGTCACTCGAGCTATGATCCTGTGGCTCGGGCTAGAGAGTCACAAATTCGGTAAGGACTATCTTTTGCCTTGGTTCATGACGGAAATCCAATTTCCAAATATGTGACTGTGCGGTTTCAATTGTATATATATATTTGGCGACATAGTGGCATGGGACGCTCATGTCGTCTATGATTGATAGTTATGATTTGAAATTGTTTTCAAAACATATAAACACTAACAATAATATCAAATTCCTTTGTTTTATTCGTATCAAGCATATTTTGGCCGTTATAAGGTAAAAACTCTATCCTCCGGTTTGCGTTGCATTGTGTGATGGGAACTGAGTCTTATAACGGCTTCATTTTTATAAAAAGAATAGCGATGTTTAAAAGAAAGATTTGTTTTAAAGCACTGGCAATCCAATAGAGTAAACCCGTTCCACGAAAGTGGCGTGGTCCTGTGATTAGCCAAATTATATATGTGTTGAGTAGATTTCTCATACCAGTCCCATGACTGACTCGTAGTTTGTTTCACTTTCAAACTCGGGTGCCCCTCTTTCTACATGGGTAGCCTTGTATTCAGGTTAAGCTGGTTATTTCTGGATAGCTGGAGCTGAAGATGGATTCTATCATTTATCTCTTTTTATGCTGTTCAGCTCCTATTGTACATATTTTGTTTGTCTTCCGCTGTAGACATTTATGTATAGCTGAATTGTATTTGTACTAAGTAAGATCCTGTATACTGTGTAACTATGATGATTACTTTTATCCAGTATATTCTATTGTTCATTATCTGGTGTCTTTATTTATTTCTGCTCTGCTATTATCTGTTTCTATGTTATATTCCACGGATTACCCTTGCCACCGTCAGTACGGGGTTTGGGGTCGTCTCATTTGGTATTAGAGCTTTGGTTAAGCTTAATTCTGGAATATAACATTTGAACGAACTCGTCAGAAATAGAACCAGTAGTGTTCTAGGACGGGTAACTCTATACAGATAGGATCAGCAATATCCTAGTATGAGTAAAGCAGAATGAAATTACACCTCGATAGACACATTTACATTTGAAGTATGTGTTTCTATATTTTAAAAATACCTTTTCTGTGACCTAACACTTGATCTGCTAATTGCAGAAGTACTAGAAAATTGAATGCCAGAAACAGAAGAAATGCAGAACCCGATCTGGAGGCTCTATTAAAGAGATATCGAAATCTGAACGGAGCACAGTTCTCGGGTAATGAATCTATAATTCAGACTCAAGCTTGGATGAGTTCTGTCGAAAGAATCTTTGAGCGTATCCAGCTGAGAGATGACCAGAAACGGTTAGTAGCATCTTGGGCGCTCAAAGAAGAAGCTTTAATCTGGTACGAAACAATCATCAAAGATAATCCAGAAGGTGATATCACCTGGGACAGATTCAAAGTGATTTTCCTGGAAAGATTTACCCCTTTCGAAGCGACGGAGCGATTATATAATGAATTTTCTTATCTAATACAACGTGATATGACCATCCCAGAATATCATAAGAAATTCAACGAACTTGCTCACTTTGCTCCTCATCTGATTCAAGGTCCAAAGAGGAAAAATCTGAGATTTATTCATGGCCTGCAAAGAAAATATCAGAATAGTGTACTGAGGAATGTAAAACTTCCCTTCTCTGAAATGATTTATATGGCTTATCTGTAATTACCCAGAAATTCTGAGCCAGTTTAAAATTTTTATTTTGGCAACTTCGGCGAATTTTGAATATTTAAAATGAGTTATTTTAAATAATATCGACGAGAAATTCATTTTGAATATAATTAGAACGTATATATTATATATGCGTCGTCGTTAGAATATAAATAATTATATATAATTATGAATAGAATTGAAAATGGCGCGGCAGTTCGATAATTCGATTTCAAACTTCAATTGAATGTACCGGGTGCAAAACAATCCGGATTTTAGCGAAACAAAAAATAATAGGATCTAATTGATGATATCTTTCCAACGAATCCGACAAATCAAAATTTCATAGCGGGAATCAAAAGATATGTCCAGTTGAAAATTCTGAATAGTCGTTATGGAATTCAGGCCCTTAAAAATGGGAATTTTGCAATCGACCTCGGATTTCGACGAAACTACTTTTGTTGGACCCGCAGTGTCAAATTATTGCTAGGTTTCAAATTTCATAATTTTTCGAATCAATATGTGAGCGTGGCAAAGGAAAACGCGTTTGACCAGTTTTAGTTGATTTTAATCGACTGGAAAATGGCCATTTTTCCAACGGTCTCAGAATTCGACGAAACTAGTTTTGTTAGCATCGTATCGTCAATACGAAGCTAGAAAATATTTTTCGGGAATTTTTGAAGTTCGTATGTGACCCCGGTGAATTGAAATGCGCATTCAAATTCAATATATAGAGTTATATGTTGATTTTAATTAAAACTGATCGAAATGATCGAATCAGCCTACGATACATATCCCATTGTGTTCAGAATGGGGGTAATTAGCTATGGACGGCAGGCGGTGGGCCTCGTTTCGAGGTCGAAAATAAAAGTACCTTTTTAGAATTAAAAATTTAAATAAAAAAATTCCCCCTTTCTCTCCTACATCCTTTCTGCCCCCCCCCTCCGGTTCAGTTTCCTATTCGATCAGAAAAAAAAAAGAAAAAAAACGCTCGAACCCTAAGCTCCATCCACCGTCGCCCTCGCCCGCTGATTGCCGCCACCTCTGAACCCACCCCCCTTTCCACCTCGACCACCGCGAAACCCCCCCCCTCGATTGGCCTCACGACAGCACCCCCTCCCCCTGTTCGCACCCCCTTTCCTCGATCGACGCATCGAAGCCCCCCTACCCTACTGCCGACCGAAGCCGACACCCCTCTCCCCTCCTTCCTACGACGTGAAGACCCCCCCCCCCACCCGCCGCTCCTCTGCTCCGCCTTCCCTTCCGATTTCTTCCCCAAATGAATTGAAGTTAGTTGTTTATTTTATTTACATATATTTTCAGTTTTTACTTACATAAAGTTGTGATCTTTATATTTGTAAAAATAAAAATATGATTTTTATATTTTTAAAGTATTAAAAATATGATTTTTATATTTTTTACTATGTAGAAGATGTAAAAATACGATTTTGTTTATGTAGAGAATTAAAAATATAGTTTTTACATGATAGGAGTATTAAAAACATCACCTTTATATATATAGCATAGTAAAAAAAATAGGATTTTTATATATTGAATAGCGAAGTAAAAATTCGATTTTTATATATTGAATAGAGAAGTAAAAATTCGATTTTTAAATATTGAATAGAAAAGTGAAAATGTGATTTTTATATATATAGTGACTACCTGCAACGAAGGTGATAAAAAGGCGAGGACGATGAAGATTTCTATCAATGAAGTGTCGTGGAATCGGGATAGCTATCGGTGAGAACTTCTCACTCTTCAAAATCTCTTTTTCTAGTTACATATAAATACTAGGTTTCAGACGGTGTTTAGTAGCACCCGACACCCGTCATCCACAGACCATGGATGGCTTGTTTGTTTAATTGTTTGGTTGTGTAGTTGGTTAGATTATCTGGTTTGAATTGAATTGTTTGGTGAAATGGAATGGATTTGATTGATGTGTGAATGGCGTGGGCCTTCACTAGACCGGGGATAAGGCTAGGCCTCGTCCCGTTTCTAGTATCGTGCCGTTATGCCGCCGAAATTTCCTAAAATAAGTTAGAAAAATAAAAATATCATTTTATTTAAAGAATGAACTGAATAGAAATTCATATGTTAAAATAAATTGTTTTATCGTTAAAAATATAATTTTTAACGTGAATATGAATATAGTGAATGTGAATAAATATTCATTTACAAACCGGACGGTTTGTTTATGTACACTGATTTGACTGACATTGATTGGGACGATAAATTTTACACATCGCCCAACTGCACAAATAAAATCTGTGTTTAATTGTTTGAAACCCCACACGGGTGTTGGGATGAAATTTGAAGTTCACTCATCCTGATTGATTAAATATGTCGATCGATTGATTGACAGGCTGTTATAAGCGTTAGATATCTATATTTGATGCTTATACAGTGTAGTGCACTTTGGTTGATGGTTGATTATTTTTCAATGCTATTGTATACGTGTGATGTATGAAAATCCATATAATTAATACTATATGGTGATTGATTGGGCCTCATTCCAATTTAGAAAATAAAGAACATTATAAAATAAAGGTTCATGTGTTGACAGTACTCATCCGTTGAGATTAGTCATGTGTTGAACGAAATATTTTAATAATAAAATTTACATCTTTATCAATATAAAATAAAGGTTCATGTGTTGATAGTACTCATCCGTTGAGATTAGTCATGTGTTGAACGAAATATTTGAAATAGAAATATTTGAAATAGAATATTTTGAAATAGAAATATTTGAAGTAGAATATTTGAAATAGAAATATTTGAAATAGAAATATTTGAAATAGAAATATTTGAAATAGAAATATTTGAAAAGGAAATATTTGAAAAAGAAATATTTGAAAAGGAAATATTTGAAAAAGAAATATTTGAAATAGAAATATTTGAAAAGGAAATATTTGAAAAAGAAATATTGGAAATAGAATATTTGAAAATAGAAATATATGAAGCCGTGTTGATTAGATTGACGCCATTTTGACGTGAACGATATTTATATCGATTTTATTCAATTTAAAATGAATATTGAAAAGTGATTTCGAAATCGAATATTATAAATGAAATTTGAATCGAATTGAATCGAAAACCAATTTGAATTGAATCGAATAGAAAACGAATCGAATTGAAAAAAAAACAATTTGAATTGAATTGAATAGAAAACGAATTCGAATTGAATTGAATTGAAAACGAATTCGAATTGAATTAAAAAGAAAACGAATTTGAATTGAATTGAATTGAAAACGAAGTCGAATTGAATTGAAAAGAAAACGAATTTGAATTGAATCGGATAGAAAATGAATTTGAATTGAATTGAAAACGAATTCGAATTGAATTGAATACGAATTGAAATGGATTCAAATTGAATTGAAATTTGAATTGAATAGAAATGAATTTTAAAACGAATTTATAAGGAAAAATTCAATTTTGATTTGAATTGAAATGGAAGTTGAAATTGTTTTCGAAACGAATTCAAAATTATTTATAAAACTTCGTCTTAAATAGAAATCGATGAAATATATAATATATATATATATATATATTATATATATAATGGCCAGAATAGAATGCGCCGCGCCGCGGCAGTTCGCGAATTTCAACCATTGACTTCAAACGGACATTACGGGAGATCCGACCGTCGGATTCTCCTAAAACCGGAACCGTTAGGTTCGTATCGAAAAGAGATTTCTATCGAATATTAGAAATTCAAAATCTAACGGTTGGATTTGGAGATACGCCCAAATCAAATTCAAAAAAGGTCGCTATAGGTGCAGTTCGATGGCCGTTGTTGGAAATCGACTGTACAGGCCTTGATAAAATTATTAAAAATATCAATAATTTGTGTAAAATCATAAGAAATGATTTGGGAAAAACTGGGATGAAAAACTCCATATTTGAAAAGATAAAAATAGATTTTTATCGAAATGAACTAGTTTTGAACTGGAATTAAAACCCATTTATTTTTAAATAAATAAATTGGATTTGAAATGGGTTTAAATAGAACTGATTCATGGGTTCCTCGTCAACTGTGTTTTAAATAACACTAGTTCTTTAACCCGATAATAAATAGAATGTGATTTGGGTTTATCGTGAACTGTGTTTTAAATGACACTAGTTCTTTAACCCAGTAAAAAGATTTTTAATGAATCTGCAATTAGATTGAAATGTGAATTGATAATTTAAATTATAAAATTTGGCAAATAAGCGAGAATGGAGTATCACCAGTTTTGCTCCAAAGCGATAGTTAAATCTTTAATTAGATTTGAACGTGAAATGGTAATTAATTTTACCGATAACACCATGGTATTAGATATGGAGTATTACCAGTTTTGCTTCATGGGATGAATAGGTTGGGATTGGGAAATAAAATAAATAATTACTTCGGTGTGGTTCGCTAATCTCGACTAGTTTGGAAAACCATAATTTGGTTTGAAATGACATCCAAAAGAAGATTAACGGATAAGTTTTAAAAAAATTATCTTAGATAAAATTAATGGGAACCTTTCCATAAGAATTGGAATGAGGCGTATGTTTTGTTTGTGTAACATTTGTTTTTAATATACGTGGGTTGTTCGAAAAGGCCGGGTTTATACCCATTCTGAATAACCGATTCGACGATATGTCGAAGATGAAGACGGTGGTTGAAGACCGGAAGTCTTTACATCGTTTGGATGATTACTAATGATCTTGATTGGGCTGTACACCCAAGATGAGGGAATCAGTTGGTTGTCATCTAGACGTACTTGGCGATGGATGGATATGCGAGGAAAGTGCCTCCGGTTTCGTTCAGACCCAGAACGAACTTGTAAATGGATTGTGTGTCTGACATTGGATTTTATTCTGTGTTGATTGATTTCTATTAAATATATATCTGTTTGGCGGCGGAGAATTTATTCTCTTGCTTAACGCCCTTCTCTGAGACATACGAGCTTAGAGGTTATATATCGATAGATATCAATCGCATGGCATGAATTGCCTGTGTGGCACGCTGAGTTGCATGGATCAAGGCTTCTGTTGAAAAGCAAAGTCTTTTGGTTGATGATCAAAGCAAGGCCTACGTGGTAGCTTTGTGTATAACGTGGATTCGCGAGCCTCACACCTCGGTATGAGTCCAAAACGGGATGAGGACCCAAGGAGTGCACGACGTTTCTTTCTTGCTATGGGTGGTGTTAGTAACCTACCAGCCCTGACATTTATATACTTTTCACCTTTGTGGTTTGGATGCGAGGCGCCTCGATTATAGGGCCGGGAAACGTGTGTTCAGGAATAATTAATCCTCAAACGTAAGAGAGGACCGGTCTTGGAGGATCCCATGATTACCCAGAGTGTGTAGTCCTGAGGCATTTGCTAGAGTGTCTTGAACGCGGAGAGGAGCTTGCCCCTTGCCTCGACTCATGACGGAAATCCAATTTCCAATACGTGTATTTCGGTTTTATTTGTAGAACTAGTATGGCGACATAGTGGTATGGGGCACTTATGCCGTCTATGATTTATATTTATGATTGAAATTGTTTTGACACTATACACTTATTATAGTATCAAATGATTTGTTTAAACGTACCAAGCATGTTTGGCTGTTATAAGGTAAAACCCTATCCTCCGGCTTGCGTTGCATTGTGTGATGGGACCTGGGTCTTATAATAGCTTCATTTTTCGAAAAGCATTGCGTTGTCTTTTCTATGCCCTGGTATTCTTGGGAGGAAACCCATTTCGTGTTATACGGCGTGGTCCCATGAATTACTCTCTTTTAAAGTAAAGTTTTAAATAACTGTTTTAGTTCTCACACCAGTCATATGACTGACCTGGAGTTTATTGTTTTAACCTAAACTCTGGGTGCCCCTATTTTCTGCACGGGCAGCTAGTAGTTTTGGTTTTGCAGATTTATATTCACAGGATCCTGGTTTACAGCTGGAATGATATCCGGAAAGCTCTGTATCCGTATATCACCTTCAGTTGTGCTTTGTATTATTTTTCCGCTGCAGTACTGTATTTAAATCTCTGATATTTATCGAATGTAATTTATTCATTTATACTCTGTATATTCTTGTATCTGATGGAATTGTTGTAATAGCAATGAAATGTTCTTCTGTTTGTGTTCTGATTTGTCGTGTTCTCAACGATCAGGGGTTTCGAACGGTCTAGATCAGTTTAACGACTGATTCGGATCGAGCGAAATTCCTTGCCGTCACATTTGGTATCAGAGCTTTGGTTTACAGAGCTCGAGAACAAGACACATTAGAACCATACGAAAGAATTCATCAGATATTGGATTAGTAATATCCAATTAGAATGACTCGTTAGAGATAGGATCATTAGTATCCTAGAACGAGTGTGAAGAGTATATTTTTAAAAATGAAAACGATTTTGTTTTGAAAATTTATATCGCTTTATACGTATTTGATTATTTATTTATTTTGAATATGGACAATCCAATATATAAAGGTTTTGTATATACGCGTCATGAACGTATATTCGAAGTTTTGATATATTAGATAGATATAGAATCACACTCTAGTCGCCCGGACCTAATTCTGATGATTGACGCGTCATCATCAATAATTATTTTCGTGTTTCGAAGGTGTGATATCTATATAATTCCATTAGACTGGTGTGAGAACCAAAACCAATATAGCAAGAACAAATTGTTGTGAATTCGCATCAAAAACAAGATTTTCTATATATATATATCAAAAATTTATGAATTTGAAACTTTAATTCACTAATTGATTCATGTTTGTGTTGTTTGTTTATTTGATTGATAATTTTGAACCATTATGCCTAATTGTATCAAATATTGAACTGTATTGAAAATTGGTCGCATTTGCTTGCATATACATGTACTTACATTGAACAGATCATAACAAGGAGGCTAGAGCAGAGAGTAAAATTTGTTTGCCCGACAAATAGGTACATGTTTACTATAATTTACTGTTTTGTTTGGGTGATGATGATTTTATGAGCCTATTGGCTAGCCGCTTGGCTTTTTCTTTTTCTTTTTGAGATCAGAAGGCCTATATGGCAATTTCGGGATTTTCCCGTGGCTCCCGGTGCAGGGGAGGTTATGGCGAAATTTTTCGAAAATTTAGGGTGTTAGCCAAATTTTTGAAATTTTGAAAATTCTCAGAAACTGAAAGGTTGGAGAATGGAAGCCAGATCAAACGTAGAGTTGATTGATCAAACCACTTTCGACTTTGTTCCTTTTCGGGGACGAAAAGTTTTAAGTGGGGGAGATTGTAATAACCCGGAAATTCTGAGCCAGTTTAAAATTTTTATTTTGGCAACTTCGGCGAATTTGGAATATTTAAAATGAGTTATTTTAAATAATATCGACGAGAAATTTATTTTGAATATAATTAGAACGTATATATTATATACGCGTCGTCGTTAGAATATAAATAATTATATATAATTATAAATAGAATTGAAAATGGCGCGGTAGTTCGATAATTCGATTTCAAACTTCAATTGAATGTACCGGGTGAAAAACAATCCGGATTTTAGCAAAACCAAAAATAATAAGATCTAATTGATGATATCTTTCCAACAAATCCGACAAATAAAAATTCATAGCGGGAATCAAAAGATATGTCCAGTTGAAAATTCTGAATAGTCGCTATGGAATTCAGGCTCTTAAAATGGGAATTTTGCAAACGACCTCAGATTTCAACGAAACCACTTTTTTTGGACCCGCAGTGTCAAATTATTGCTAGGTTTCAAATTTCATAATATTTCAAATGAATATGTGAGCGTGGAAAAGGAAAACGCGTTTGACCAGTTTCAGTTGATTTTAATCGACTGGAAAATAGCCATTTTTCCAACGGTCTCAGAATTCGACGAAACTTGTTTTGTTAGGACCGTATTGTCAATACGAAGCTAGAAAATATTTTTCGGGAATTTTTGAAGTTCGTATGTGACCCCGGTGAATTGAAATGCGCGTTCAAATTCAATATATATAGTTATATGTTGATTTTAACGAAAACTGATCGAAATGATCTAATCAGCCTACGATACATATCCCATTGTGTTCAGAATGGGGGTAATTAGCTATGGACGACAGGTGGTGTGCCTCGTTTCGAGGTCGAAAATAAAAGTACCATTTTAGAATTAAAAATTTAAATAAATAAAATTAAATTAAATTCCCCCTTTCTCTCCTACATCCTCTCTGCCCACCCCCCCCCCCCCCCCCCCCGGTTCAGTTTCCTATTCGATCAGAAAATAAAAAGAAAAAAAACGCTCGAACCCTAAGCTCCATCCACCGCCGCCCTCGCCCGCTGATCGCCGCCACCTCCGAACCCACCCACCCTTCCACCTCGACCACCGCGAAACCCCCCCCCCCCACCTCGATTTGCCTCGCGACAGCACCCCCTCCCCCTGTTCGCACCCCCTTTCCTCGATCGACGCATCGAAGCCCCCTACCCTACTGCCGACCGAAGCCGACACCCCCCTCCTTCCTGCGACGTGAAGCCCCTCCTGCAGCTCCTCTGCTCCGCCTTCCCTTCTGATTTCTTCCCCAGATGAATTGAAGTAAGTTGTTTATTTTATTTACATATATTTTCAGTTTTTACTTAGATAAAGATGTGATCTTTATATTTGTAAAAATAAAAATATGATTTTATATTTTTACAGTATTAAAAATATAGTCTTTACTATGTAGAATATGTAAAAGTATGATTTTGTTTATGTAGAGAATTAAAAATATAGTTTTTACATGATAGGATATTGAAAACATCACCTTTATATATATAGCATAGTAAAAAAATAGGATTTTTATATATTGAATAGCGAAGTAAAAATTCGATTTTTATATATTGAATAGCGAAGTAAAAATTCGATTTTTATATATTGAATAGCAAAGTGAAAATGTGATTTTTATATACATAGTGACTACGGGCAACGAAGGTGATAAAAAGGCGAGGACGATGAAGATTTCTATCAATGAAGTGTCGTGGAATCGGGACAGCTATCGGTGAGAACTTCTCACTCTTCAAAATCTCTTTTTCTAGTTATATATAAATACTAGGATGCAGACAGTGTTTAGTAGCACCCGACACCGGTCATCCACAGACCATGGATGGCTTGTTTGTTTAATTGTTTGGTTGTGTAGTTGGTTAGATTATCTGGTTTGAATTGAATTGTTTGGTGTAATGGAATGGATTTGATTGATGTGTGAATGGCGTGGGCCTTCACTAGACCGGGGATAAGGCTAGGCCTCGTCCCGTTTCTAGTATCGTGCCGTTATGCCACCGAAATTTCCTAAAATAAGTTAGAAAAATAAAAATATCATTTTATTTAAAGAATGAACTGAATAGAAATTCATATGTTAAAATAAAATGTTTTATCGTTAAAAATATAATTTTTAACGTGAATATGAATATAGTGAATGTGAATAAATAAATATTCATTTACAAACCGGACGGTTTGTTTATGTGCAGTGATTTGACTGACATTGATTGGGACGATAAATTTTACACATCGCCCAACTGCACAAATAAAATCTGTGTTTAATTGTTTGAAACCCCACATGGGTGTTGGGATGAAATTTGAAGTTCACTCATCCTGATTGATTAAATATGTCGATCGATTGATTGATAGGCTGTTATAAGCGTTAGATATCTATATTTGATGCTTATACAGTGTAGTGCACTTTGGTTGATGGTTGATTATTTTTCAATGCTATTGTATACGTGTGATGTATGAAAATTCATATAATTAATATTATATGGTGATTGATTGGGCCTCATTCCAATTGAGAAAATAAAGAACATTATAAAATAAAGGTTCATGTGTTGACAGTACTCATCCGTTGAGAGTAGTCATGTGTTGAACAAAATATTTTAATAATAAAATTTACATCTTTATCAATATAAAATAAAGGTTCATGTGTTGACAGTACTCATCCGTTGAGATTAGTCATGTGTTGAACGAAATATTTGAAATAGAATATTTTGAAATAGAAATATTTGAAATAGAAATATTTGAAATAGAAATATTTAAATAGAAATATTTAAAAAGGAAATATTTGAAAAAGAAATATTTGAAAAGGAAATATTTGAAAAAGAAATATTTGAAATAGAAATATTTGAAAAGGAAATATTTGAAAAAGAAATATTTGAAATAGAATATTTGAAAATAGAAATATATGAAGCCGTGTTGATTAGATTGACGCCATTTTGACGTGAACGATATTTATATCGACTTTATTCAATTTAAAATGAATATTGAAAAGTGATTTCGAAATCGAATGTTATAAATGAAATTTGAATCGAATTGAATCGAAAACCAATTTGAATTGAATCGAATAGAAAACGAATTCGAATCGAATTCAAAAAAAAAAACAATTTGAATTGAATTGAATAGAAAACGAATTTGAATTGAATTGAAAACGAATTCAAATTGAATTAAAAAGAAAACGAATTTGAATTGAATTGAATTGAAAACGAAGTCGAATTGAATTGAAAAGAAAACGAATTTGAATTGAATCGGATAGAAAATGAATTTGAATTGAATTGAATTGAAAACGAATTCGAATTGAATTGAAAACGAATTGAAATGGATTCAAATTGAATTGAAATTTGAATTGAATAGAAATGAATTTTATAACGAATTTATAAGGAAAAATTCAATTTTGATTTGAATTGAAATGGAAGTTGAAATTGTTTTCGAAACGAATTCAAAACTATTTATAAAACTTCGTTTTAAATAGAAATCGACGAAATATATATAATATATATATATATATATATTATATATATAATGGCCTGAATAGAACGCGCCGCGCCGCGGCAGTTCGCGAATTTCAACCATTGACTTCAAACGGACATTACGGGAGATCCGACCGTCGGATTCTCCTAAAACCAGAACCGTTGGGTTCGTATCGAAAAGAGCTTTCTAACGAATATTAGAAATTCAAAATCTAACGGTTGGATTTAGAGATACGTCCAAATCAAATTCGAAAAAGGTCGCTATAGGTGCAGTTCGATGGCCGTTGTTGGAAATCGACTGTACAGGCCTTGATAAAATTATTAAAAATATCAATAATTTGTGTAAAATCATAAGAAATGATTTGGGAAAAACTGGGATGAAAAACTCCATATTTGAAAAGATAAAAATAGATTTTTATCGAAATGAACTAGTTTTGAACTGGAATTAAAACCCATTTATTTTTAAATAAATAAAATGGATTTGAAATGGGTTTAAATAGAACTGATTCATGGGTTCATCGTGAACTGTGTTTTAAATAACACTAGTTCTTTAACCCGATAATAAATAGAATGTGATTTTGGTTTATCGTGAACTGTGTTTTAAATGACACTAGTTCTTTAACCCAGTAAAAAGAGTTTTAATGAATCTGCAATTAGATTGAAATGTGAATTGATAATTTAAATTATCAAATTTGGCAAATAAGCGAGAATGGAGTATCACTAGTTTTGCTCCAAAGCGATAGTTAAATCTTTAATTAGATTTGAACGTGAAATGGTAATTAATTTTACTGATAACACCGTGGTATTAGATATGGAGTATTACCAGTTTTGCTTCATGGGATGAATAGGTTGGGATTGGGAAATAAAATAAATAATTACTTCGGTGTGGTTCGCTAATCTCGACTAGTTTGGAAAACCATAATTTGGTTTGAAATGACATCCAAAGGAAGATTAAAGGATAAGTTTTAAAGAATTTATCTTGGATAAAATTAATGGGAACCTTTCCCTAAGAATCGGAATGAGGCGTATGTTGTTTTTGTGTAACATTTGTTTTTAATATACGCGGGTTGTTCGGAAAGGCCGGGTTTATACCCATTCTGAATAACCGATTCGACGATATGTCAAAGATGAAGACGGTGGTTGAAGACCGGAAGTCTTCACATCGTTTGGATGATTACTAATGATCTTGAATGGGTTGTACGCCCAAGATGAGGGAATCAGTTGGTTGTCATCCAGACGTACTTGGAGATGGATGGATATGCAAGGAAAGTGCCTCCGGTTTCGTTCAAACCCAAAATAAACTTGTAAATGGATTGTGTATCTGACATTGGATTTTATTCTGTGTTGATTGATTTCTGTTAAATATATAACTGTTTGGCGGCGGAGAATTTATTCTCTTGCTTAACGCCCTTCTCTGAGACATACGAGCTTAGAAGTTATATATCGATAGATATCAATCGCATGGCATGAATTGCCCGTGTGGCACGCTGAGTTGCATGGATCAAGGCTTCTGTTGAAAAGCAAAGTCTTTTGGTTGATGATCAAAGCACGGCCTACGTGGTAGCTTTGTGTATAACGTGGATTCGCGAGCCTCACACCTCGGTATGAGTCAAAAACGGGATGAGGACCCAAGGAGTGCACGACGTTTCTTTCTAGCTATGGGTGGTGTTAGTGACCTACCAGCCCTGACATTTATATACTTTTCACCTTTGTGGTTTGGATGCGAGGCGTCTCGATTATAGGGCCGGGAAACGTGTGTTCAGGAATAATTAATCCTCAAACGTAAGAGAGGACCGGTCTTGGAGGATCCCAGGATTGCCCAGAGTGTGTAGTCCTGAGGCATTTGCTAGAGTGTCTCGAACGCGGAGAGGAGCTTGCCCCTTGCCTCGACTCATGATGGAAATCCAATTTCCAATACGTGTATTTCGGTTTTATTTGTAGAACTAGTATGGCGACAAAGTGGTATGGGGCACTTATGCCGTCTATGATTTATATTTATGATTGAAATTGTTTTGACACTATACACTTATTATAGTATCAAATGATTTGTTTTAAACGTACCAAGCATGTTTGGCTGTTATAAGGTAAAACCCTATCCTCCGGCTTGCGTTGCATTGTGTGATGGGACCTGGGTCTTATAATAGCTTCATTTTTCGAAAAGCATTGCGTTGTCTTTTCTATGCACTGGTATTCTAGGGAGGAAACCGGTTCCGTGTTGTACGGCATGGTCCCTTGAATTACACTCTTTTAAAGTAAAGTTTTAAATAACTATTTTAGTTCTCACACCAGTCACATGACTGACCTGGAGTTTATTGTTTTTACCTAAACTCTGGGTGCCCTTATTTTCCGCACGGGCAGCTAGTAGTTTTGGTTTTGCAGATTTATGTTCACAGGATCCTGGTTTACAGCTGGAATGATATCCGGAAAGCTCTATATCCGTATTTCACCTTCAGTTGTGCTTTGTATTATTTTTCCGCTGTAGTACTGTATTTAAATCTCTGATATTTATCGAATGTAATTTATTCATTTATACTCTGTATATTCTTGTATCTGATGGAATTGTTGTAATAGCAATGAAATGTTCTTCTGTTTGTGTTCTAATTTGTCGTGTTCTCAACGATCAGGGGTTTCGAACAGTCTAGATTGGTTTAACGACTGATTCGGATCGAGCGAAATTCCTTGCCGTCACATTATCAGTATGAAGATCTCCATAAGAAAGGAATGCTGCGCGACGAAGAAAAAGTCTGTTGTAGTGACAAAGAAGAGTCGGAAACTGATATTCCAGAAGCCAGTAAGAGGTCTGAGGTCAGTAAGAAGCCCTGTGCCAAGAGGAAAAGGGCTGAATCTGGGAAAGAACCTGTTACAACCGCCATATGCAGTAACTGCAATAGGCAAGGACATCTCTCGATAAGCTGCAGATCCCTAAAGAAACGATTAAAGGATGGGTCTAAATCCGGTAAGAAGTTTCAAGAGATTAGAAAGTGCAGTCAATGCCAGCAGACCGATCATCTTTCAAAGGCTTGCCCGCTTTTCAGAAAGCTTGAAATAGTTCAAGTGAATGAAGTAGCAGAAATTTCCGAGCCCTCAGCAAGTCAAGAAAGGGCTGATGTTTTGGAAGGCACGCTTACTGTCAAAAACATACCAGTCAAAGTACTGTTTGACAAAGGCGCGTCACGAAGCTTCATTGCCAAAGATGCAGCTAAGAAACTGGATTTGAATTTGAAGAAGCTCAAAGAACCAATGACTGTCCAAAATCCCGTTGGGGGTTCCATCGGTCTCAGTTGGGCTTGTGCAGTACCTGTCTCTTTTTCCTGCTATAAATTCCCTACTATCTCTATGGTCATGAATTTTAATGAATTCGATCTTATTCTGGGATTGGATTGGCTAACCAAATATGAGGCAGAGGTTAGATGCGCCGAGAGAGTTGTTAGGGCTAAGATAAAATCGGGTGGTTATATAACCATTCCCTGTAAAGGACAGAAAGCTAATAGAAAAGACTTCTGGGCAGCTCTAAATGTTTCTCCAGCCCAAATAGAAAATACCCCTGAAGTTACAAAGAATATCCTCGACGTAGTGAAAGATATTCCTGTCGTCAAGAACTATGCGGATGTGTTCGAAGAAGTTGTTCGCTTACCTCCGCAGAGAGAAATAGATTTCAAAATTGCTTTAATTCCCAATGCAAGGCCGGTAGTTCACGCTATTCGAAGAATGTCCTTGAAAGAGAAGGAGGAATTAGACAATCAAACACGATAGGTAGTATGGAAGGGTCTGATCAGGCCTAGTTTCTCTGATTGGGGAGCAGCAGTGGTTTTTGTTCCAAAATCTGACGGTACTCTACGGTTATGTGTGGATTATCGTGATCTGAACAAACAGACAATAAAGAACAAATATCCCTTGCCGCGGATTGATGATTTGTTGGATCGGTTGAATGGCGCACAAGTATTTTCACGAATGGACCTAGCTACAGGCTTCCATCAACTTCGATTTGCCGAAGAGTGTGTTCCAATGACAGCGTTCAGAGGTCCCGACTTATTCTACGAGTGGTTAGTAATGCTGTTCGGCTTATGTAACGCTCCTACTTACTTCGTCGATTTGATGAATAGAGTGTTCAGAGGGGTTTTGAATAAATTTGTTCTGGTTTTCATTGACGATATTCTAATCTTCTCTAAATCAAAGGCCGAACATGAAAAACATTTGGAACAAGTGTTAGAAATCCTCAGAAGAAATGTATTGAAAGCAAAGTTTTCCAAATGTATATTCTGGCAAGATGAAGTAAAATTTCTAGGCCACGTAGTATCGAAAGAAGGAATTGCTGTGGATCCAAGCAAAATCACAGCTATTCAGAATTGGAAATAGCCCAATACCCCCACTGAAGTCTGCAGTTTTCTCGGATTGGCTTGCTATTACCGGAAGTTCATTAAAAACTTTTCGAAGATATCTGGTCATTTAATGAAGCTTACAAAGAAGCACTCTAAATTCAAATGGACTCCAGAAAGTGAGGAGGCTTTCGAAGAGCTAAAGTTAAGACTAACGACTGCTCCAGTGTTAACCATTATCGATGGCAATCGGGATTTGAAAGTCTGGACTGATGCTTCTAGAGAAGGCCTTGGCGTAGTGTTAA
This sequence comes from Allium sativum, assembly GCA_030737875.1. Classification (NCBI taxonomy): domain Eukaryota; kingdom Viridiplantae; phylum Streptophyta; class Magnoliopsida; order Asparagales; family Amaryllidaceae; genus Allium; species Allium sativum. Next base: position 4,981,805 of record CM060911.1, on the reverse strand, counting down.
TGCAAAGGGGCCAGGTGATTGCTTATGCTAGCCGCCAACTGAAGCCGCACGAAAAGAACTACGTAACTCATGATCTTGAGTTGTTGGCTATAGTATTCGCTTTGAAAATTTGGAGGCATTATCTTCTGGGTGAGAGATTCGAGCTGTTTACAGATCATCAGTCGTTGAAGAATCTGTTCACCCAGAAGGACATGAATCTGAGGCAGCAGCGTTGGCTGGAGTTTCTTGCAGCATACGATTTTGAAATCATATACACTCTAGGGAAAGCCAATGTCGTGGCGGACGCGTTAAGCCGAAAGAATGAAATGATCGCCAGTTTTATCATTGCGACTTCGTTGATTGACAAGATATCGGCTCTCCAAAAAGACGACCAATTTATCAGAGGAATGAGTCAGCGAATTCGTGAAGGCAATGCTTCGGATTTCCAGCTCGATAGCGAAGGGATTCTGAGGTTAGAAGGACGAATTTGTGTTCCAGAAATTCCTGAACTCAGAAGGGATGTGCTTGATGAATGCCACAAATCTAAGCTCAGAATCCATCCGGGTGTGAGTAAAATGTATAACGATATCAAGCACACATTCTGGTGGAAGTCGTTAAAGAGAGACATCTCGATACATGTTAGTCGATGCCCTACTTGCCAACTAGTCAAAAGCGACCAACAGAAATTGGTTGGATTGTTACAACCGCTAGAAGTTCCTGGTTGGAAGTGGGAACATTTTTCTATGGATTTCATTGATGGTCTGCCCAGAACCAGAAAAGGGAATGATAGTATTTGGGTGATCGTAGATCGCTTCACGAAGACCGCCCATTTCATACCTGTCAGATCAAACAGAACTGCCCAGAGCCTGGCACAGATATACTTCAGGGAAATAGTTAAACTACATGGAGTGCCACTCAGTATAGTCAGTGATAGAGATATAATATTCACTAGCAAATTCTGGGAAGCATTTCAAGTCGAACTGGGAACGAAGTTGAACTTAAACACCGCTTATCATCCTCAGACAGACGGTCAGACTGAGAGGGTGAATCGTATTTTAGAAGATCTATTGCGGGCTTGTGTTCTAGATTTCGGTGGATCATGGGAAGACCATCTGCATTTGGCTGAATTCTCTTATAACAATAGCTACCAGGCGAGTCCGACAATTTCGCCATTCGAAGCATTGTATGGTAGACCGTGCCGATCTCCTGCTTGTTGGGTCGAACCAGGAAATAGGCTTGTGTTGGGTCCTGATATGATCCGAGAAGCTACCGACAAAGTCGATTTTATTAAGAAGCGATTACTTGCCGCTCAAAGTCGACAAAAGAGCTATGCCGATAGGAGAAGAAGAGATATATCCTTTGCTGTTGGCAACTATGTATATCTGAAAGTATCACCGATGAGAGGAATTATCCGGTTCGGTAAAACTGGAAAATTGGCGCCCAAATTCATTGGTCTGTTTCCTATTCTGGAACGGATCAGAACTCTCACTTATAGGGTTAAATTGCCAGATTGGTTGCCTGGAGTTCATGATGTATTTCATATATCTCAACTTCGAAAGCACGTTCATGATCCAGACTTGATCGTGGAAGAAGTAGCTCAACAGGATATTGAAATTACTCCAGAACTAGCTGTGAGAAGAGAGCCGCTAAAGATTATCGGCAAAGAAACCAAAGAGCTGAGGAACAAGAAGGTTCACTTAGTCAAAGTGCAATGGAGCGGAGATCCGCGAGATTGTACTTGGGAAACTGAGGAGAGCATTCAGAAAGCTTATCCTAGATGCCGAGTGGATATCTCTGATTGACTCCGGTGCAAGGTACATTTACCATACTTTGCATTACCATTTAATTCTCTACTCTGTTGTTATTTTCTTTCCATGGATGTGCACTTTTAAATTCTATAGTCTGAATGATTATAAAAAAAAGAATATAGAAATTGATTAGTATATTTTTGAAAGGTTGAAAACCATTGGATTAGTTGTTGTGTTGTGTGATTGTAGATTTATCAAACCACTTTCGACTTTGTTCCTTTTCGGGGACGAAAAGTTTTAAGTGGGGGAGATTGTAACGACCCAGAAAATCTGAACCAATTTAAAATTTTTAAATTGGATAAAATAATGGATTTTAAATATTTAAAATAAATATTTTAAATAATGGCAATGGAAAGTGAGTTTGAATCGACAATTGAAAGCGAATATAATTAATTATAATTATAAACAAGGCCTGAAAAGGCGATGCAGCTTCAAAAACTGAATTCAAACTTTGTCGGACTATACCGGGTGCAAAACAAAACGAATTTTAGTGAAACCAAAAAAATCTAAATCTGTTAAGGAATGCCTTTCTAACGAATCTGAAAAATCGAATTTTCATAATGGAAAGCAAAAGTTATGGCCAAATGAAATTTCAGAAAGGTCGCTATGGAATTTATATAGCCCGGGAAATTGACCATTTTGCATACGACCTCGGAATTCGACGAAACCACTTTTGTTGGATCCGGGATGTCAAGTTATCGCTAGGTTTCAAATTTCATAATTTTTGAAGCTAGTATGTGAGCGTGGCAAAGGAAAATGTGTTTTGGTCAATTACAGTTAAATTGGATCGACCAGAAATGGGCCTTTTTGCAAACGGTTTCAGAATTCGACGAAACTAGTTTTGTTGGGACCGTAACGTCAAAACATAGTTAGATTTATTTTTCTGGAATTTTTCGAATCAGTTTGTGGCCCTGACAAATTGAAATGTACGTTCAAATTAAATATTGAATGTTATATATTTTAATTTGAAGGAAAACTGGCTGAAACAGTCGAATGGGCCTACAAAACATATTCCATTGCATTCGGAATGGGGGTAAAACGCTAGGGACGATAGTCATTGGGTTTAGATTGGTGGTCGCGTCAGAAAACCCCTTATAAAATCTCCCGGCCAATCAGAATTTAATAAAAAAAAAGGAAAATATCGTTTTCTCTCTCCCCGATTAGCAGCGATCGACGACGGCCGACATTCCATTCTTCCCTTCCATTTTCTGGCGAATCCATTCACCTTTAGCCCCCACTCCAGTTAAGGTTTTTGTAGTACTCCTCGAGGCCTGCAAATCCATAACACCCTCGACCTCCACCGTGCGTTGTGCTTCGAGAATCGAGCCCAGGAAGATCCGAACTTCCCACCACCGATACCCCTTCCTCGCCTGATCGAGTTCGACGAAACCCCGGGCGCCACGAAGCCCTTTCCACCCTCTTCGACGTCATACAACCTGATCGGGATAAAGTGCTACGAATTTCACGAATTTTCAAAACCTAGTTTTGAACATTTATTGAAGGTAACGACTTTAATTTATTTTCAACAATTTTAACACCTTTAAACCGTTGCAAACTTTGAAAAATCATATCTTTTTCATTCGTTAACGAAATTCGATGAAATAGGAAACATCGTGACCATGTGGACGCCTTCTACATTTTAGAAGAGACCGCATATTTTTCTGAGCCTTCTACTATTTTTGGTGGAGTGGAACCCAATGTGAGATTTCTAATTTATAAACGATATGGAAAACGACGATGTATAAATTATTTAGTCGATGTATGAGTTATATAAGCGATGTACACCTCTTGTATAAGCGTTGTATAAGTTGTATGTTCGATGTATAAGTTATATATGCGTTGTAAAAATTATATATGTGTTGAAATAGAAGTGAATTTCTATATATAAATATAAATATATATATATATATATATATATATACACGCCCCTCATCCACAAACCATGGACGATATTTATTGATTGTGATTGGTGTGAAAATTGATTGATAGCGAATGGTTGTTTGAGATTGTTTGTGGTTGATATTGATTGATTGTGGTTGAAAAATACCCATTTGTGGTTGAGAAATATTTGGTTGAAACCACATAGGATTAGTTTGTGGAAATGAAATAAATAAAACATGCCGCCTACGTGCGAACTAGACGCATGATCCCCATTGTAAAAAACCGCGAGGTTTTAAGGTAGAGCGAGGAGCCGTACTAGGGACAGTCCCGGTTTTAACTACCCTGCCGTTATGCTGCCGAAATTTTGAATAATATTCATGTGTTTGAATTATTTTCATTTGCCGAAACTATATTTATTCGTTGAATAGAAAGCCTTCATGTGTTGAATCGATATTCATTCGTTGATTAGAAATTCATACGTTGAATGGTATTCGTGTTTTAAATATAAAAATCACATTTTTATCTATATATAGAAACTATAGAAAACCTTCATCTGTTGAATCGATATTCATTCGTTGAATTGAAATTCATGTGTTGAATGATATTCATATTTTGAAATAAATTGTTTCATAATAAAAATCACCTTTTATCAACTATATGGACTATGTAAAATAATCTCGTTTTAAAAGAAATTGTTTTATAATAAAAATCCTATTTTTATCACCTATATAAACTATATAAAATAATAGTGTTTTGAAATGAATTGTTTTACAATAAAAATCACATTTTTATTATATACACGAATTGTTGAAATGTGAAGTGTTAAAAATAGCCACTCGTTCAAGTAAATATATATGAGTTGAAATATTCATTAATTAGCTAATGATATGATTTTTGCCTATACATGCAACATTAGAATGAATGGTGTTTTTAAACTAAATGGAATCAAATATGAAGTTGAATGGAAAATGATAAGTGATAAAAACTACATATATGTACATGCATATTTATTAAACAGGTTATAGCAAAGGGGCTAGAGAAGAGGAATAAAATTTTGTGCTCGACAAATAGGTACACATTTATTGTTTTGTTTGGGTGATGATTTTATGAGTCTGTTGGCTAGCCGCTTGGCTTTTTCTTTTTCTTTTTGACATGAGACGCCCGTGTGGCTATTTGGGAATTTTCCCAGCCCCTCCCGTACAAAGGAGGTTATGGCCAAATTTTCCAAAATTTAAAGGCTTTAGTGAAATATTTGAAGTGAAAATGATATTGAAATTGTTGAATGAACTATATTTATATAAATATATATATATAAATAAAATTAAAACGAAACGTGGCCGTGCAGTTCGTGTTTTGAAACCGTGATTTCAAACAACTAGTGCGGGAAATCCGACCATTGGATTTTCCCGAAACCGCAACCGTTGGCTTCGCCTTGGAAATATCTTTCCAACGACACCAATTTTGCAAAAATCCAACGGTTGGATTGTCTGGAATGTTTAATTCAAATCTGAAGAAAAACAGCGCCAGAATCGATTATATTTATATATATATATATAAATATAATTATATTTAATCGAATAACGACGCTGCAGTTCGTATTTTGAAATCGAAACTTCAAACGATTGTACCGGGAGATCCGACCGTCGGATTTTCACGAAACTGGAACCGTTGGATTCGTTTTGAAAAGATCTTTCTAGTGATATAAATTTTGTGAAGATTCAACGGTTAGATTTTCAGATATGTGTAAATCAAATCTGAAGAAAAACAGTGCCACGGTCGTGTTATGGCCCAAAGCGTCGTTTTGAATATATTGGCTATTTTAAAATAAATAAAAATAGCGATAAATCATTATAAAATATTATAAACAATATGGATGTGATTTAGAAATTAACTGAAGGTTGGCTAAGTCGAATGGTTTCCTGGGTGTTGATCTGAAGTTGGTTTCGGCCTTCGGGGTTAATATTTGGGAAATCGTTCTCTTATTGATTGACGGTTAGTGACTAATGAATTGAAATGATGCGTATGTAATTTAGTGTTGCACTTGTTTATTATATACGCGAGTTTCTCAGAAAGACCGGGTTTATCCCATTCTGAATAATTGAATTGACGATAAGAAATCGAAGATGAAGACGATGGTCGAAGACCGGAGATCTTCACCTCGTTTGGATGGTAACCGAGGTCCTGATTGGGAGGCATCCCGAAATATGGATAATGAGTGGTGATCGTCCAGACGTACGTGGTGATCGATGGGTTTGCGAGGTACTTAGTGCCTCCGGTTCCGTTCAGACCCAGAACGGACTTGTAAATGGACGGTGTGTCTAACATTGGACTTTATTCCGTGTTGATTGATCTCTATTAAATATGCATCTGTTTGGCGGTGGAGAATTTATTCTTTTGCTTAACGCCCTTCTCTGAAACGCACGAGCTCAGAGGTTGTTTATCGATGGACATCAGTCGCATGGCATGGATTGCCTGTGAGGCATGCTAAGATGCAGTGATCAGGGCTTCTGTTGAAAAGCAAAGTCTTGTGGTGATGATCAAAGCACCACCTGTGTGGCGTAGCTTTGTGTATAACGTGAATTCGCGAGCCTCACACCCCGGTATGAACCAGAAACGGGAGAGGACATCAGGGAGGGCCTGCGTTTCTTTCTAGCTTGGGTGGTGTCAGTGACCTACCAGCCCTGACATTTATATACTTTTCACCTGTGTGGTTGTTGCTGTTGCGAGGCGCCTCGGTTAGTTTGGACGATCCGGGTCCGATGGAGCCATTCGTCGGCTCATTTACACCCCAAAGGGTGGGGAAACACAGCGTTCAGGAATTTTAATCCACATCGGTGGACCGGCCCTGACGATCCAAGGGTCACTCGAGCTCTGATCCTATGGCTCGGGCTAGAGAGTCACGAATTCGGTAAGGACTATCTTTTGCCTTGGTTCATGACGGAAATCCAATTTCCAAATACGTGACTGTGCGGTTTCAATTGTATATATATATTTGGCGACATAGTGGCATGGGACGCTCATGTCGTCTATGATTGATAGTTATGATTTGAAATTGTTTTCAAAACATATAAACACTAGCAATAATATCAAATGCCTTTGTTTTATTCGTATCAAGCATATTTTGGCCGTTATAAGGTAAAATCTCTATCCTCCGGTTTGCGTTACATTGTGTGATGGGAACTGAGTCTTATAACGGCTTCATTTTTATAAAAAGCACAGCGATGTTTAAAAGAAAGATTTCTTTTAAAGCACTGGCAATTCAATGGAGTAAACCCGTTCCACGAAAGTGGCGTGGTCCTGTGATTAGCCAAATTATATATGTGTTGAGTAGATATCTCATACTAGTCCAATGACTGACTCGTAGTTTGTTTCACTTTCAAACTCGGGTGCCCCTCTTTCTACACGGGCAGCCTTGTATTCAGGTTTAGCTGGTTATTTCTGGATAGCTGGAGCTGAAGATGGATTCTATCATTTATCTCTTTTTATGCTGTTCAGCTCCTATTGTACATATTTTGTTTGTCTTCTGCTGTAGACATTTATGTATAGTTGAAATGTATTTGTACTAAGTAAGATCCTGTATACTGTGTAACTCTGATGATTAATTTTATCCAGTATATTCTATTGTTCATTATCTGGAGTCTTTATTTATTTCGGTTCTGCTATTATCTGTTTCTGTGTTATATTCCACGGATTACCCTTGCCACCGTCAGTAGGGGGTTTGGGGTCGTCTCACACTTCCTGTCCATTTTCGAATCCTTACACCCCCTTTTCTTCTTCGTTTAACACCACTTTAAGCCCCATTCCTTCCGTCATTTCCACCAGACTGGATCATCCCTTCCCCCGTGCGGTTTCAGTTGAGATTTTTTTTTTTATTAGAGCGGAGGATCTATCCAGTTGTTTACTTTCTCAAAGGTATTGCTCACTTGAAACTTCTATACTGGAAAAATGTTGGGAAGCAGTGTATTTATACTGGTGAAATTTCGTGATGGCCAAGGTATGCAGTAGGAGTAGCCATGTGAAAATTGATCGTAGCTGCCGTGATTTGTCACTTCCTAACTAGCTATTGATTATGAAGTTTTTGGATTTCCTGTTGTTTCGTTTTCTGCAAATGAACCAGACTTGAGCGCGACTTCATATAACTAAAGCAAGAAAAAAGATACGATGTACGTCAAGTTCACGTACATGATAGGGTAGCCCTTTGATTGTTATAACCCATACATCTGTCATGAGTTGAGAATTCATGCGGGATGTTTCCCAGGCATGGGAAAGTAGGCACATGGATGATATTACTCTATACAGTAGAACGTGTTAATTTCGGACATGTAGTTTCCATTTCACTGATAGAAAGAAACATATAGGATAGGTTTGTAATATTCACGGTTTGTAGGCATGCAGTGGCATGTGCAAAAGAATAGGGTACTTTTTATTTATTTATACCCATATATAGGATAGTTTTTGTTCATTGTCCTGTCTGAAAATAGTTGAAGGAGCGAAGTGGAAAAGATAAATTATTTTGAATATATCACAGGAATGTACAACATGTGATTTCAGTATCTCATAGCATGTGGTTATCGTTTGATTTGGCAGAAGTAGGTACTGCATGCCTCATGTTTGTAGTCACCAGTCCGATATAACAACTCAATTTACCAATCCATGTGCGATTATAAGATTTTATAGATTTTAGCTGGTTGGATGTGAAAATACTTTACTGGAACTTTTAATAGGCAGTCTGCGTGAGGGTGATTAGACGATACATGTCAGGAAGGAAAGATAGAAGGAGATAGGATAGGTTAAGATTTGAAAATTCATGGTAATAAATGGTAAGACTGCAATAGACAATTCATGGATATTGGGTAGGTTATGAGGCTAGGTCTGCATAGTTTTGTAGGCAGGTAGGGTAGGTTTGCAGGATTGTAATACAACTCACCAATGTGTATACAAGGACGTATCAAAACAAACTTATTCTTGCCAAATGTGATTCATGATCAAACAGGTAACGGAAGTCTCAATGTTGTCCTTGCTATTCACTGCTTGATTACTTCAAAGAAATTGAATTCTTGTCTTATTCATTCTTGTTTAGTTTTAAAGTATAGCGTACCTTACTACAAAAGATTCCATTCTCCTACGGACTATTATAGACAGAAATAAATATACCGCCTTAACATAAAGTGTATCACGATCCCAAAAATATAATAATATCGGTAGATTAACTCGTATTGTGAAACCCTAAAATATTGATATAGGGTGCAAAATACTCCAAATAAAAAGTTGCGTATTTAATTAATTAAAAATTACAGTAAAATTATAAAAATTAAATTAACACTACGTCTCAAAAGAACCTTGTCTAAATTCGAATCCAGTATGCGGTTATTTCAAATAAACTATTATGGTCGATGAACGATTCTATAGCGACTATTTGAAAGTTTGATTTTGACATATCTTGCAATCTATAAGACGAAATCTCCATTTTTCGCTTCAATTAGAAAAATATAGTTCACCAGGTCGTAACGCTTCTTGTTTCACAGAAATCCGGCTTAAAACGGCTTCTATATATTCGTTTAAAGTTCGAATCGCCAAATTACAAACTGCCGCGCCCTTTCGAGCTCGATTATAATTATATTATAATTATACGTTCAACTATCATTCGAATAATATATTCGTTATTATAATTCAACTCTAAACTGAATTATATCTTATAAATGATCTAATTTACACAATATTGAGAATTCGGCTATTTTCGACCATTTCGAAAATAAATATATTATTCCATTATTTATTTTAATTGAATATAAATATTATTTAATTCAAGTTATCGATATCGCCAAATCGATATTAAATTAATTAATTATTTCACTGTAAAAATACGGAACGTTACAGAAAAGAATGAGGTGGGGAAGAAAAGATGTAAGAGAGAACGTGGCTGTGTGAGGAGTTATGGGCTTTGGGCTCACGCGAAAAAAAAAGAAAAAAAATGGAAAGAACGATGGAGGCTAGAGAGAACTTGAAGTGTAGCAGTTCTGGTTTTCGAAATGCAGGAGAAGGAGATTTAATTTTAAGTATTATGGTAATAAAATATAATTAGTTAACTAATTTATTAAGTTAACAATGTTTTTACTATATTCAAACTTGCGATGAAGACAACTTTTTCATAACTGTACATAGTTCAACAAAATTAGTCCCATTGGGATCATGATAATAAAAACTATGACGTGAGCTAGTTCGAAAAGATTTGAATGCAACTGGAATTTTATGTAATTTCGAATGTATGTTTTGAATTATATGAAATGATCAATCACCAATCAAAAAATTAAAATGGTGGGTAAACTCTCACAATTCCTGGAATTCTATGTTGTGTTATATTTCATATAACTTAAATTTATCGTTGTAAAAATAAATTAAATGATAGGATGCTAGGGATGATTATTGATTCTTATTAATCGACATTAATCGATATTTATAATTCCGTCGATTGAATGTTTTTAAAGTAGAAAACTATATTCATATGTTGTTATAAATATTATTACGAGCTATGATGCAGGGAAGAACAGGTTAGAGGTATCCAACTAGATTCCTCAAACAAATTGTATATTGTGTTTTTTCGTGTTATTTATAAGTATGAATTGTTCACCCCAAACAACATTATATCCTGATTAAATGTTGGTAGTTGATCATTGAATTGGAATTCAACAATCATTGTTTTTTCCTTCTTCTTTTTTTTCTTTTTTCTTTTTTGCAAGGCCGATTGGTTTTTATGGTGATCCATAACACTATTTTATTAACGAAAGTGTAATACAGGTGCTAGCAGCTGACTTAACAACTAGTGTAATATCCTAGAATTTTTAACTAAGTTTAATTTGAATTTTTATTATATAATTTGGATTTTTTGAATATAAATTTGATTTGATAAGGTTTAAATGCGGATTTTAATTTTTAATAAGTATCTGGTTTATTTTATAAATATGTTTGTAGAAGAAAATTTATTTTAAAAGTTATATTTAATTTATAAGATTTTAAAAATATTCGAACATAATAAGTAATGATATTATCTTATTTTATAATGTATAATGATATTGATTTAGAATGTGAAATTGGTAAAGGATAACTTATTTTTAAGATTTTACAAGAATGATTTTTATTTTTATTATTTTGATAAATTATAATGGTGCTTATAAAATTCTATTAGGATTATTAAGCATTTATTTTGACTATTAGATAATATAAATTTTGGAAAATTAAACAGATAAATATTTTTGAAATATTGGTAAGTTATATTTTGATAAACCTTAAGTAGTAAGATGGTTATGCTTATAAGTATTGGAATTTGGCTACATTTATAAGTGTTACAATTACGTTGCAAGTTTAAATAAATAAATTAAGCCTTAAGATAAGGATCAAGGCTATGTGTCCTCTTACATATCATGATGCATGGAGAAAGAATCAACATGATGCCATGTAGTCATATAGGTGAAATATATGCATGAAATTAGATTTAAGGCAAGGACATGTGTCCATAAGTAAATTGACCATTTTGACCTTGAAATCAACTTATATAAGGGGAGAAAAACTCCATTTCACTACTCACTTTATCATAAACGATTTTAGATGCAGTACTTCCTCCCATCCCTTTTCTTCTTCACTTTTGAAATTTCCATAAAATGAATATATACATTTCCATTCAATCAAAAAGTCACACCTCCTAATCCATTAAGATTTATCCCAAATTTTTAACGTAAAAGCTGTTCAGACCATCATTTCTGATTTTTAGAAGTTAACGGATCAAGTTTTCATTGAGGATAGAGAAAGAAATCGATTAAAATCAGAGAATGGCCAAGAACAAGGTTTGAACTTCAAAAAAATCATATATCACAATCTCGGGAAAATCGCTTAACATCGTCTGCACTGTTGAGATCAGCGGATAACGTAGTATTTTTAATGCAAAAACAAGGCGATTCTGTGTCGATGATGGAAAAAGATGAGAATTAGGTTTTGGGTTTGTCGGTGGTTGAAGCCACGGTTGGCGGAGAGGGAGCATGGCGTTGCGACGAGGTTGAAGAGAACTTTGAGGTGGAAAAATTTGGTGGAGTTTTGTGAAGAATGGTAGTGTGCGATATCTATGGGTTGCGCATGATTGTTTTCTCCAGGTCTCGGCATGAATGACGGAATTTGATTGAGGTGACCGGAGTTGGAGAGGTGGTCTGCAGTTTGAAGAGGAGTCGTAGATGAGTCTACGAGTGTGTCGGATTGGAATTCAGTGGAGAGAAACGTTTGTGTACGTACACGGTGCACGCAAGAAATAGGTTCCAGTATTTGAAGAATTGGAGCATGGAAGAGAGAGAGGAAGAAGAGGGAGATGGGTCGGGGTTTTGTATGTGAAGAAGAATTGGGCTTTGGGTATGTTTTTTATTTAATCAATTTTAGTTTATTAGTTTAAACTTTAAACCTCTCTAATTCATTCAATTCAAATATGATTAACTTGTTGTTGAGTCCATTAGAATCGTATCTGAAAATAGAACCCATTAATATATAATTTTTATAATTTTTATAAAGTATAAATTTATAATAAAATAAAATGTCCTCGTTTATATATATATATATATATATAATGGTCGTTGTTATTAATTTATTCCCAATATTAAAATTAGCAGAAAATCACCAACTGCTAATAGAAGTGGATTGAAAGCAATATGATTAGCAGTAGCATTGTTCGTTGGCTGGTATGTCCTGGTAATGAAGATTTTGAAGCTTTGATGGTGAGAACTCATAATTTAACTATTTATTTAAATTGGTAGTGATTGAATAATTATAATTAGCTGTGATTAATTATAATTAGTTAATGATAATTGGTTGATATGGATGTTAATGTTTGAATGGATGATCATGTAATTAGATAACACACTGAACACTGATAAGCGTTATTGACTGTAATGCTTGTGCACAGTTAAGATAATTGTTTATTGGTTTTGATGATAATGAATTCATGTTCATTTGATTTATATGGTTGATTCATTTGACTATGGTTGCATGAAATCACACACACCGTAGTTGTGAAATTATACAGGTGATCGATTAAATCTTCCTTTCCATATAAAATGAAGATTGATTTTCAAATATTAAAATATTATTTTAAGTCCAGTTTAACTCGAAATGAGATTTGAAAATTAGAAAATGGTTTTGTTTAACGTTCTAAGATGACAGTGAGGATAGTGTCTATGCTTGGGTTTGGAAATATAGTTTCCTGCTCTCCCTGACTATTCCTAACTGATCCGACAAACGGGATGGTTAATTCGAAATCTAATTTAAAATATAATTGGAAACTATTTTCCGAATGAATTGGAAAAGTAAATTCAATTTGAATTTTAACAATTTATATTTTTAAATCATTGTATGGCTTGAATAAAACGCGCTGAGGTGCGACAGTTCATAAATATCGATTTCAAATTTCAAATGGTTATAACTTGAATGTTATGAATCGAATTGACTTAAAACGAAAAATGACGGATCTATATTAATCATAATTTTTGTGTAAAAGAGTAATTTTCCAATTCCAATGTATATTTTTCAAGTTATGTTTAATTTTTTTTGGAAAAGATCGCTATACGTACAGTTCGGCGATCATAACGAAGAATCGAATAAAACAGGTTTATAAAATTATTTTAAATGGAGGAAATTTATGATAGATCTTATTTTATGATTTTAAAGTGACTAGAACTTAAATATTTGAGGTTTGAATAATTTAGAATCTATTTGATTTAAATGGCTATTTTATAGCAGCTCTTTTAGTAACGTTTCCAAATGCTATTATAACAGTTCAAAGATAAATTGGTTTTGAAGTTATCAATTGTGAACTGTTATTTAAAACGATTAAAAGGATTTATAAAATAGTTTGGAACGGTTTTAAGTGATTAAATATTTGTATATGGAATTATTTATTAAAAGTGGGAATTTAAAAAGAAATGAGTTAGGTGGAGCTTGTTGTCAGATATTCAATATGTAATTCTAGGGTTGGACGAATACTATCAGAAGCACCAGAAAATGATTGCATCAAGATTCTGATAGCATTCGCCGAATTTGTGAATTGATATCAAATATAAGTCGATTAAACTCTGTTTAAACTTATGTTTGAATGTCAATTGTTCTGACTATCGTAAATATATGGAAATTTCAATCCAAATAAAGATTGGTAAATTTGAAGACTTAATATAGGGAAATGAAGAAGTGTGTTTTGGAATATAAAGGAACAAAGAAGCATGTTTTAAGTATAAAGATCGTTGGTAAGATGAGTATTTGGTTTCAAAAGGATTAAGAAGTTAATGGGATTTATGAAGTTGGTAAGATGAGTATTTGGTTTCAAAAGGATTAAGAAGTTAATGGGATTTATGAAATTTACAGTAATTACAATCTTGAATTGTAAAGTATTAATAACTATTTGGAAGGAGATTTGAATTGAAAAGCCTGTGTAAACCATAATTATTGTTTAAAAAGTACGTTTATTATTTGGAAAGACCGGGATCGATTATATGTTCGAAAACCATTCCAATTAATAATACGACGTTATGTAGAAATTCTAGACTTGGAAAACGACGAATGAAAACCAGGATTCTTTGAATTCTATGGAATTATTGTTGATGTCTTGATTGGGCAGGCCACCCGATATGAGGTTATAAGTGGCATGAGGTTTGAATATATTTGGAGATTTCTGGAGTGGTGTTTTATTCAGACCTAGAACAGAATCATATGGATTGTGTGTCTGACATTGTAATTGACTGCGTAGCACTGATCTCTGCTAAATATATATCTGCTTGGTGGTGGAGAATTTATTCTCTTTCTTAACACCCTTCTCTAAGACGTATGAGCTTAGAGGTTATATATTAATGGAAATCAGTGATGCGTTGTGAATGGACAATGTGGCATACTTAAGTTATGTGAAGTGCTATGGATGATCAAAGCATGGCTTATTGAAATATAGCTTTGTGTATATCATGACCTCGGCAAGCCTCACAATCCAGTAAATGGATAAAACAGGAAAGATACATCAAGGTTAAGGGTAGTCATTTTCTTCTAGGTAAAAGGTGTACTATGGTATGGAGCCCAGGTACTAACCTATGTGGATAACTTCTATTTATATGGATGTTGATGTTGTGAGCGCTCTGTTTAAAGGTTGGTAACGATCGGGAAGTGATATACTCAGGCGTGCTATAAGTTACCCATTTAAGGGGTAACCTGGCCTCGTGTTGGCAGAGAGCCCTATTTGGTTCTCAGGGCATCCCTCTAGAGGCATACCCATCGGTTGGCTAAGGCTTTCCCTGGTCATTTGTTAAAAATCCAATTTCCACTATGAGCCCATAGGATTTTAGTTATATAGTCTGCTACAAGTAGGATTACGTCAGTATAATGGGATGGGGCATTATGCTGGCTAGTATAAATACATTTATTTGTGAAATTGTTTTCAGACTATGCACCAATAATAATATCAGAGTATTTTCACGTATCAAACATTTTGACTATCATAAGGAGAAACAACACCCATGTGTGCGTTTGCATTGTGTGTGTTCCACGAGACCTTATGGTAGTTTCATTTTTCAAAAGTTATAGCAAATTTCTATGCATGGGAATTCATATAGAGTAAACCCGTTCCGCGTTAGCGGCGTGGTCTGTTGAATTACCCAACTTTAAAATGAACCCTAAATAACAGATGTTTTGAGTTCTCACACCAGTCCTTGTTTGGCATGAGGCAGTGTAATAGGGGTTTCTTGCTCTTGGTTTGGTGGTGAGCGGGAGACTCTTACCTCTACACGTTCCAAGAGGGATTGGTTAGGCATGAGGCCACGACAGTGGAGAGGCTGGTCGTAAAACAAGGTGCTTGGGTACCATTGTAATGCTACGACATAGTATTAGCCGTTGTCCGATGGTTGAAAAAGACCAGACCATTACAACGTGGTATCAGAGCTTTGGTTTATACAAAACAATGGGGTACGACATATTTGAACAAAAATAAGGACTCATCAAAGTTATAATATCTCATTAGAGTTAGGGTTAGAAATACCATAGAATGAGATTTGGGAATATTACGTTTGAGTGAGCGTTTTTACCATAAAATCAATGTGTTTTAAATTATAATGAAATTTATGAGTCGAAATTAACGTATGGAAACATTAGAAACTCTCCTTAACTCATGATTTTGTAGGTATTTGTATATGGTAGTAAATAACTTAAGTATGTAAAATCCTTAAAAAGGGAAATTAAGGGGATTTTAGATTGCACCGGAACTTAAATAAAATACATTAACCATTTAGGATAGTTTATTAATGATTTCTGAGTTGGTAAATAAGAATAAGAATGACCCATATGTTAATTAATTCCCTTCATTATTGTTATAATACTTTGGGTAAGGAATTCAAAGTATGAATATTAAATGAGTATAAATTTAACTTATAAATGGATTAATATGAGAATGGAAACAATTTGAATTAAAATTGAAACAAAATGAGTATTCTCGAAATATAATTTTACCTCTTTTCTTGTCGCTGTGTTTTGTACCTTTTGTTTCTCATTGTCTCCCCGGTTTTCATTCTTAAATTTCTAATTATCTAACTCTATTTCTGAACTCTTCCTTTTGCCTTGTCTTGACAAAACCATGGATAAATGGATTAATGAAGCAATTTTGAATTTGAAACAAGTATTTCAAATGATCTCTTGTAATAACCCGGAAATCTGAGCCAATTTAAAAATTTTATTTTGGTGATTTTAGTGAATTTTGATTATTTAAAATGAATTATTTTAAAAAAAAACGACGAGAAATTTATTTTGAATAGAAGTCGAACGTATATATTTATTTGAATCATCATTAGAATATAAATATTTATTTATATATATAAAAGGAATTGAAAATGGCGCGGTAGTTCGATAATTCGATTTCAAATTTCAAATGAATGTGCCGGGTGCAAAATAAACCGGATTTTAGTGAAACCAATAATATTTGAATCTAATTGATAATATCTTTCCAACGAATCAGAAATCAAAATTTCATAGCGGGGATAAAAAGATATGTCCAGTTGAAAATTCAGAATAGTCGCTACGAAATTCTGGCCCTTAAAAATGGAAATTTGGCAAACTACCTCAGAATTCGACGAAACCACCTTTGTTGGGTCTGTGATGTCAAGTTATTGCTAGATCCCAATTTTCATAATTTTTCGAATCAATATGTGAGCGTGGCAAAGGAAAAACGCGTTTGACCAGTTTAAGTTGATTTTAATCGACTGGAAAATGGCCATTTTTCAAACGGTCTCAGAATTTGATGAAACTAGTTTTGTTAGGACCGTATCGTCAATACGAAGCCAGAAAATATTTTTCTGGAATTTTTCGAGTTAATATGAGACCCCGGTAAATTGAAATGCGCGTTCAAATTCAATATATAGTGTTATATTTTGATTTAAACGAAAATTGATCGTAACGATCGAATTGGCCTACATGGCATATCTCATTGTGTTCGGAATGGGGGTAATTAGCTAGGGATGACAGTCGATGGGTTTGATTTCGAGTCCGAAATTTAAAGTTGCTTTTTGAAAGTAAAAAATAAATTAAATTATAAAATCTATAACCTCACTCCCTCCCTCTCTAATTCTCTCTCCTTCATTTCAGAAAAAAAAAACCCGTGCCCTAAATCGCCCCCGCTCCCCCCCCCCCCCACGTCGACGGCCAACGCGTCTCCCCACTGGCCAGCGTCGTCCATACTTCTCCCCCCTCTCACGCACCCTCTCTCCTCCCTCCTTCGTTCGTAGCCTCTTCCACAGCCGCCAGTGCTCCAAATCGAGGAGCCCCCTTCCACCGCCAACTGCCACCAACCGAAAGCCGAAGGACACCAACCGTTGGCACCTCTCGCCACCGCGGACTCCTCCTTCACCTCGCCTCTCACCCCCCCTTTCCAGGCGATAGTAAGTTTTAACCTGATTTATATTTAATTAGGTAATTTTATTTTAAAAGAACTGATTTTTATGGTAAAGAAAGAACTGATTTTTATGTAAAGAAAGAACTGATTTTTAGCTTGATAAAAATAGGATTTTTAGCTTTATTAAGCTATGATTTTTACGTTGAAGTAAAGGTATAAAAATTCAATTTTTACATATGAAGTAAAGGTATAAAAATGTGATTTTTACGTAGGAAGCAAAGGTATAAAAATTTGATTTTTACATATGAAGTAAAGGTATAAAAATTCGATTTTTACATATGAAGCAAAGGTATAAAAATTCGATTATTACATATGGACTAAAAGTATAAAAATTCGATTTTTATACATGAAGTAGCGATGAAAATATTATATTTTTATAAGTGAAAGATTAGATCTTTAATTTAGAAAATATTATATTTTTAAAATATAAAGAGATTTGATTTTTAGTGGATAAAGAAGTGCTTTTTATTTATAGTTATAGATAATAAAAATATAATTTTTATATAGTAGGGATTATAAAATGATGATTTTTATGTAATGTAGGTAATAAAATTATGATTTTTATATTATGTAACTAGTAAAAATTCGATCTTTACATATGAAGTAGAAATATAAAAATATAATTTTTATATAGAATGAAGCATTGTAAATATATATGAAGTAGAAATAAAAATATGATTTTTATTTATTGAAATGAAGTAATAAAAATATAATTTTTATTATGAACAGCGTGAAAAAGACTGCATTGGAATTTCAGTCAGATCCAGACGGTTCAGCAATTCAAAAGCAAAACACGGCGAAGTGGAATCCTCTGTGAGAACTTCTCACCTTTAATTTAATTTTCTAGTTAAAATATAACTAGGATGTAGACGATGTTTAGTAGCACCCGACACCCGTCATCCACAGACCATGGATGGCTTGTATGCTTGTTTGTTTGATTTTGATGTGTAGTTGATTGTGTGATGTGATGTGAAATAAAATAAAATATTTATATAGTTAGAAATATTTTATTGATGAAAATAGAATTTTTAACGTGTATTTAAAATAAATATTTATAAACAAATCAGAGATTTGTTTATATACACTGATTTGATTGATATTGATTGGGACGATAAATTTTACACATCGCCCAACTGCACAAATAAAATCTGTGTTTGATTGTTTGAAACCCCACACGGGTATTGGGATGATATTTGACGTACACTAATCCCGATTGTTTAGTTGTATGTCGATCGATTGGTCGACAGACTGTGTAAGCGTTAATTATTTATATTTAATGCTTATGCAGTTGTGTGGTGCACTCTGGATGATGGTTGATTATTTATCGTAGTTATTTTATACATGTGTTGTAGAAAAAACATATAATTAACATTATATGGTAATTGATTGGGCCTCATTCCAGTTTTGAAATAGAAATATTTGAAATAGAAATATTTGAAATAGAAATATTTGAAATAGAGATATTTGAAATAGAAACATTTGAAATAGAAATATTTGAAATAGAAATATTTGAAATAGAGATATTTGAAATAGAAATATTTGAAATAGAAATATTTGAAAATAGAAATATATAAAGCCGTGTTGATTAGATTTGTGCCATTTTGACGTGAACGATATATATATCGATTTTATTCAAATTGAAATGAATATTGAAGTGAATTGCAATTCGAATAGAATTGAAATTTGAATTAAATTGAAATAGAATTGAAATCGATTTGAAATGAATTTAAAACGAATTTATATTGGAAAGATTCAATATTGATTTGAATGTGAAGTTGAAATCGTTTTGAAAATGAATTTAAAACGATTTATAAAATACGTTTTAAAAGGAAATCAACGAAATATATATATATATATATATATATATATATATATATATAATGGCTTGAATAGAAAGCGCCGCGCCGTGGCAATTCGCGAATTTCGACCATTAACTTCGAATGGATATGGCGGGAGATCAGACCGTCGGATTCTCCTAAAACCTGAACCGTTGCGTTCGTATCGAAAAGAGATTTCTAACGAATATTAGAAATTTGAAATCTAACAGTTGGATTTGTAATTATGTCCAATTCAAATTTGAAAAAGGTCGTTGTAAGTGCAGTTCGATGGCCATTGATGGAAATCGACTGTACGGGCCTTGATAAAATTATTAAAAATATAAATAATTTGTGTAAAATCATAAGAAATGATTTGGGAAAAAATGGGATGAAAAATCCAATATATATTTGAAAAGATAAAAATAGATTTTTATCGAAATGAACTAGTTTTGAACTAGAATAATAATTTATTTATTTTTAAAATAAATAAATTGTATTTGAAATGGTTTTGAAAATAACCAGAATTTCCAATAATTGAATTGGAATGGATTTGAATCGAAATTATCTTCGGAATATTTCAATGTTGGATTTCGTGATGATACAGATATTGTTATGGGAATTTGAAAGATATATTAATATCGTTATTTCCAATACGATATTCGTTGGTCGTAGAATTTGATATTGAATATAAGCCAGTACATTTTCTATTCAGAGCCTTGTATTTGATATCAAATGGGATTTGGGTTTGTCGTGAATGGTGTCTTCATTTACACTGTTCTTAAACCCAGTTGAGAAAAAGATTAAATCTTTTTATTTGGATTTAATGAAGTGAACCAATTAAATAATATTTAATAGGAATTGAATTGGTATTGATTTTTGGGTTTATCGTGAACAGTGTTTTAAATAACACTTGTTCTTTAACCCGATAATTAATGGAATGTGATTTTGGGTTGTCATGAACGGTATCTTCCGTAATACTGTTCTTAGACCCAAAGGAGTTAAGAAAATCAGAAACTAACTGGAGATTAGTTAAGTTGAATGGTTCATGGGGTATTGATCTGATGTTGGTTTCGGCCTTCGGGATTAATACTTAGGGAATTGCTCACTTGCTAATTTACGGTTAGGGACAGATTGAAATGTGATTTGATTTTGGGGTTTATCGTGAACCGTGTTTCAAATGACACTGATTCTTTAACCCAGCCAAAGATTAAAACTAAGTGGAGTTTTAATGAATCTTTAATTAGATTGAAAAGATCGAGAATGGAGTATCACCAGTTTTACCCCAGACGGTAGATAAATCTTTAATTAGATTTGAACGTGAAATGGTAATTGAATTTACCGATAACACCGTGGTGTTAGATATGAAGTATGACCAGTTTTACTTCATGGGACAAATAGGTTGGGATTAGGAAATAAAATAAATAATTACTTCGGTGTGGTTCGTTAATCCCGACTAGTTTGAAGTAATATTCAAAAGGAAGATTAAAGAATAAATTTAAAAGAATTTATCTTTGATAAAATTAATGGTAACCTTTCCCTAAGAATGTGAAATTTAGAAACTAGCTGTAGGTTGGCTAAGCAGAGTGATTTCCTGGGTATTGATCTGATGTTGGTTTCGGCCTTCGGGGTTAATATTTGGGGAATTATTCTCTTGATTAATTTACGGTTAGTGACTGATGAATTGGAATGAGGCGTATGTTGTGTTTGTGTAACACTTGTTTATTATATACGCGAGTTATTCGGAAAGACCGGGTTTATCCCATTCTGAATAACTGATACGACGATAAGTCGAAGGTGAAGACGGTGGTTGAAGACCGGAGGTCTTCACGTCGTTTGGATAATTACTGATGATCTTGATTGGGCTGTACACCCAAGAGGAGGGAAACAGTTGCTGATCGTCCAGACGTACTTGGAGATCGATGGATATGCGGGGTACTAAGTGCCTCCGGTTTCGTTCAGACCCGGAACGAACTTGTAAATGGACTATGTGTCTGACATTGGATTTTAGTCTGTGTGATTGATTTCTATTAAATATATATCTGTTTGGCGGCGGAGAATTTATTCTCTTGCTTAACGCCCTTCTCTGAGACGTACGAGCTCAGGGGTTATATATTGATGGATATCAAACGCATGAAGTGAATTGCCTGTGTGGCATGCCTAAGTGGCAATATGATCAAGGCTTCTGTTGAAAAGCGGAGCCTTGTGGTTGATGATCAAAGCACGGCCTGTGTGGCATAGCTTTTTGTAACATTGATTCGCGAGCCTCACACCCAGGTTGTGAACCAGAAATGGGAGAGGACTTCAGGGAGGACATGCGTTTCTTTCTAGCTAGAAGTGGCGTCAGTGGTTTTACACACCCTGACGAGTTTGACTTATGTGGTTGTTGCTGTTGCGAGGCGCCTCGGATTTATCGGTGACTATGTGAAGCCGATGGAGTCATTCGTTGGCTCATTTGCGGATAGGGTGGGGAAACGTAGTGTTCAGGCATTTTAATCCACATCGGTGGACCGGCCCTGACGATCCAAGGTGCAGTTGCGACTGTTCTTGAGACATGGTAGGCTAGATTGTCTCGAATCGATAGAGGACGATCCCTGGCCTCGGTTCATAGATGGAAATCCAATTTCCAAATAAGTGACTTTGCGGTTTTGATTGTAGAGCCTAGTATGGCGACATGATATATGGTACCCATGCCGTCTATGATTGATATTTATGATTGAAATTGTTTTGACACTATACACTTATAATAGTATCAAATGATTTGTTTTTAACGTATCAAGCATGCTTTGGCTATTATAAGGTAAAACCCTATCCTCCAACTTGTATTGCATTGTGTGATAGGACCAGGGTCTTATAATAGCTTCATTGTTCTTTATTTAGCATTGCGTTGTTGTTTTATGCACTGGTATTCTTATGAGGAAACCCGTTCCGTGTTATACGGCATGGTCCCTTGATATATATGATTTAAAGTAAAGTTTTAAATACATGTTTTAGTTCTCACACCAGTCCCATGACTGACCTGGAGTTTATTGTTTTAACCTAAACTCTGGGTGCCCTTATTTTGACACGGGCAGCTAGTAGTTTTGGTTTTGCAGATTTATATTCACAGGATCCTGAATTACAACTGGAATGATACTCGGAAAGCTCTGTATCCGTGTATTACTTCTACTTGTGTATTGTATTATTTTCCGTTGCTATGTAATTTATTGTAATCTCTGATATTTTCTGTTGTATAATATTTGTTTATACTCTGTATACTCTTGTATTCTGATGAATTGTTGTAATAAACAATGAAATGTTCTTCCGTCTGCGTTCTATTTTGTCGTGTTCTCAAAACAATCAGGCGTTTCGAAAGGTCTGGGTCGGTTTAGCGACTGATTCAGATCGAGCGAAATTCCTTTTCGTTACAGTTGGTATCAGAGCTTTGGTTTACAAAGCTCAGAGAACAAGGCACGTTAGAACCATACAAAAGAATTCATCAGATATTGGATTAGTAATATCCAATGAGAATGACTCGTTAGAGATGGGATCAGTAGTATCCTAGAACGAGTGTGAAGAGTATATTTTTAAAATGAAAGCAATTTTTTTTTTTGAAAATTTAAACTTTATTCAACATATTTGAATATTTATTTTATATTGATTTGCACTATCAGGTATATAGAGATTTTAATATACGTCTGATCCACGTGTATTGAAAGCCTCCAATATACTGGATGGATATAGAATCACTCTCTAGTCGCCCGGAGATGATTCTGATGATCGGTCGACCATCATCAGTTTTTGTGTTAGAGTGACGAAAGTGGAATTTCTATATATTTCCAATTGACTATCGTGAGAACCAAAATTAGATAGGGCTTATTGTTGTGACTTGGCATCAAAAATGTGATTTTTTTGACTATATATCAAAGTTATGAATTTGAAAAGCTAATCAACTAATTGATTGCTAATTGTGTTATTTGATTATTGGTTGATTAATTAAAAGTTGAACCGTTTAGCCAAATTGAACCAAATAGTGAAATGTATTGAAAATTAGTCGCATTTGCTTGCATATACATGTACTTACATTGAACAGGTCATAGCTAGGAGGCTAGAGCAGAAGAATAAAATTGTTTGCCCGACAAATAGGTACATGTTTACCATAATTTACTATTTTGTTTGGGTGATGATGATTTTATGAGCCGCTTGGCTTTTTCTTTTTATTTTTGATTGAAGAAGGCCATGGGAGGCTATATGAAATATCCCGAAGTCCCCGGTGCAGAGGAGGTTATGGCGAAATTTTTCGAAAATTTGGGGTGTTAGCCAAATTTTTGAAAATTTTGAAAAGTTCTTAGAAACTGAAAAGTTGAAGAACTTAAGCCTTAATGAAAATACTGGAAGTTGAGTTGATTGGTTAAACAACTTTTGGCTTCGTTCCTTTTCGGGGACGAAAAGTTTTAAGTGGGGGAGATTGTAATAACCCGGAAAACTGAGCCAATTTAAAAATTTTATTTTGGCGATTTTAGTGAATTTTGATTATTTAAAATGAATTATTTTAACTAAAAACAACGAGAAATTTATTTTGAATAGAAGTCGAACGTATATATTTATTTGAATCATCATTAGAATATAAATATTTATTTATATATATAAAAGGAATTGAAAATGGCGCGGTAGTTCGATAATTCGATTTCAAATTTCAAATGAATGTACTGGGTGCAAAATAAACCAGATTTTAGTGAAACCAAAAATATTTGAATCTAATTGATAATATCTTTCCAACGAATCAGAAAAATCAAAATTTCATATCGGGGATAAAAAGATATGTCCAGTTGAAAATTCAGAATAGTCGCTATGAAATTCTGGCCCTTAAAAATGGAAATTTGGCAAACCACCTCAGAATTCGACGAAACCACCTTTGTTGGGTCTGTGATGTCAAGTTATTGCTAGATCCTAATTTTCATAATTTTTCGAATCAATATGTGAGCGTGGCAAAGGAAAACGCGTTTGAACCGTTTTAGTTGATTTTAATCGACTGGAAAATGATCATTTTTCAAACGGTCTCAGAATTTGATGAAACTAGTTTTGTTAGGACCGTATCGTCAATACGAAGCCAGAAAATATTTTTCTGGAATTTTTTGAGTTAATATGAGACCCCGGTAAATTGAAATGCGCGTTCAAATTCAATATATAGTGTTATATTTTGATTTGAACGAAAACTGATCGTAACGATCAAATTGGCCTATGTGGCATATCTCATTGTGTTTGGAATGGGGGTAATTAGCTAGGGATGATAGTCGGTGGGTTCGATTTCGAGTCCAAAATTTAAAGTTGCTTTTTGAAAGTATAAAATAAAATAAATTATAAAATCTATAACCTCACTCCCTCCCTCTCTAATTCTCTCTCCTTCATTTCAGAATAAAAAAAAAACCCGTGCCCTAAATCGCCCCCCACCCCCCACGTCGACGGCCATCGCGCCTCCCCCTGGCCAGCGCCGTCCATACTTCTCCCCCCTCTCACGCACCCTCTCTCCTTCCCCCTCCGTTCGTACCCACTTCCACAGCCGCCAGTGCCCCAAATCGAGGAGCCCCCTTCCACCGCCAACTGCCACCAACCGGAAGCCGAAGGCCACCAACCGCTGGCGCCTCTCTCCATCGCAGACTCCTCCTTCACCTCGCCTCTCACCCCCCTTTCCAGGAGACAGTAAGTTTTAACCTGATTTATATTTAATTAGGTAATTTTATTTTAAAAGAACTGATTTTTATGGTAAAGAAAGAACTGATTTTTATTGTGAAAGAAAGAACTGATTTTTAGCTTGATAAAAATAGGATTTTTAGCTTTATTAAGCTATGATTTTTACGTTGAAGTAAAGGTATAAAAATTCAATTTTTACATATGAAGTAAAGGTATAAAAATTTGATTTTTACGTAGGAAGCAAAGGTATAAAAATTTGATTTTTACATATGAAGTAAAGGTATAAAAATTTGATTTTTACATATGAAGCAAATGTATAAAAATTCGATTTTTACATATGGACTAAAAGTATAAAAATTCGATTTTTATACATGAAGTAGCGATGAAAAGATTATATTTTTATAAGTGAAAGATTAGATCTTTAATTTAGAAAATATTATATTTTTAAAATATAAAGAGATTTGATTTTTAGTGGATAAAGAAGCGCTTTTTATTTATAGTTATAGATAATAAAAATATAATTTTTATATAGTAGGGATTATAATAAGATGATTTTTATTTAATGTAGGTAATAAAAATACGATTTTTATATTATGTAACTAGTAAAAATTCGATCTTTACATATGAAGTAGAAATATAAAAATATAATTTTTATATAGAATGAAGCATTGTAAAAATATATGAAGTAGAAATAAAAATATGATTTTTATTTATTGAAATGAAGTAATAAAAATATAATTTTTATTATGAATAGCGTGAAAAAGACTGCATTGGAATTTCATTCAGATCCAGACGGTTCAGCAAATCAAAAGCAAAGCAAAGTGGAGTGGAATCCTCTATGAGAACTTCTCACCTTTAATTTAATTTTCTAGTTAAAATATATACTAGGATGCAGACGGTGTTTAGTAGCACCCGACACCCGTTGTCCACAGACCATGGACGACCTGTATGCTTGTTTGTTTGATTTTGATGTGTAGTTGATTGTGTGATGTGATGTGAAATGAAATAAAATATTTATATAGTTAGAAATATTTTATAGTTGAAAATAGAAATTTTAACGTGTATTTAAAATAAATATTTATAAACAAATCAGAGATTTGTTTATATACACTGATTTGATTGATATTGATTGGGACGATAAATTTTACACATTGCCCAACTGCACAAAAAAAATCTGTGTTTGATTGTTTGAAACCCCACACGGGTATTGGGATGATATTTGACGTACACTAATCCCGATTATTTAGTTGTATGTCGATCGATTGGTTGACAGACTGTGTAAGCGTTAATTATTTATATTTAATGCTTATGCAGTTGTGTGGTGCACTCTGGATGATGGTTGATTATTTATCGTAGTTATTTTATACATGTGTTGTAGAAAAAAACCATATAATTAACATTATATGGTAATTGATTGGGCCTTATTCCAGTTTTGAAATAGAAATATTTGAAATAGAAATATTTGACATAGAAATATTTGAAATAGAAATGTTTGAAATAGAAATATTTGAAATAGAAATGTTTGAAATAGAGATATTTGAAATAGAAATATTTGAAATATAAATATTTGAAATAGAGATATTTGAAAGAGAAATATTTGAAATAGAAATATTTGAAAATAGAAATATATAAAGCCGTCTTGATTAGATTTGCGCCATTTTGACATGAACGATATATATATCGATTTTATTCAAATTGAAATGAATATTGAAGTGAATTACAATTCAAATAGAATTGAAATTCGAATTAAATTGAAATAGATTTGAAATCGATTTGAAATGAATTTAAAACAAATTTATATTGGAAAGATTCAATTTTGATTTGAATGTGAAGTTGAAATCGTTTTGAAAACGAGTTTAAAACGATTTATAAAATACGTTTTAAAAGGAAATCTACGAAATATATATATATATATATATATATATTATATAATGGCCTGAATAGAATGCGCCGCGGTAGTTCGCGAATTTCGACCATTAACTTCGAATGGATATGGCGGGAGATCCAACCGTCGGATTCTCCTAAAACCGGAACCGTTGGGTTCGTATCGAAAAGAGCTTTCTAACAAATATTAGAAATTTGAAATCTAACGGTTGGATTTGGAATTATGTCCAAATCAAATTTGAAAAAGGTCGATGTAAGTACAGTTCGATGGCCGTTGATGGAAATCGACTGTACGGGCCTTGATGAAATTATTAAAAATATCAATAATTTGTGTAAAATCATTAGAAATGATTTGGGAAAAACTGGGATGAAAAATCCCATATTTGAAAAGATAAAAATTGATTTTTATCGAAATGAACTAGTTTTGAACTAGAATAATAATTTATTTATTTTTAAAATAAATTAATTGGATTTGGAATGGTTTTGAAAATAACCAGAATTTCCAATAATTGAATTGGAATGGATTTGAATCGAAATTGTCTCCGGAATATTTCGATGTTGGATTTCATGAAGATACAGATATTGTTATGGGAATTTGAAAGATATATTAATATCGTTATTTCCAATATGATATTTGTTGGTCGTAGAATTTGATATTGAATATAAGCCGGTTCATTTTCTATTCAGAGCCTTGTATTTGATATCAAATGGGATTTGGGTTTGTCGTGAATTGTGTCTTCATTAACACTGTTCTTAAACCCAGTTGAGAAAAAGATTAAATCTTTTTATTTGGATTTAATGAAATGAACCAATTAAATAATATTTAATTGGAATTGAATTGGTATTGATTTTTGGGTTTATCGTGAACAGTGTTTTAAATAACACTTGTTCTTTAACCCGATAATTAATGGAATGTGATTTTGGGTTGTCGTGAACGGTGTCTTCAATAATACTGTTCTTAGACCCAAAGGAGTTAAGAAAATCAGAAACTAACTGGAGATTAGTTAAGTTGAATGGTTTTTGGGGGTATTGATATGATGTTGGTTTCGGCCTTCGGGGTTAATACTTAGGGAATTGCTCACTTGCTAATTTACGGTTAGGGACTGATTGAAATGTGATGTGATTTTGGGGTTTATCGTGAACCGTGTTTTAAATGACACTGATTCTTTAACCCAGTCAAAGATTAAAACTAAGTGGAGTTTTATTGAATCTTTAATTAGATTGAAAAGATCGAGAATGTAGTATCACCAGTTTTACCCCAGACGGTAGTTAAATCTTTAATTAGATTTGAACGTGAAATGGTAATTGAATTTACCGATAACACCGTGGTGTTAGATATGAAGTATGACTAGTTTTACTTCATGGGAAAAATAGGTTCGGATTGGGAAATAAAATAAATAATTACTTCGGTGTGGTTCGTTAATCCCGACCAGTTTGAAGTGATATTCAAAAGGAAGATTAAAGAATAAATTTAAAAGAATTTATCTTCGATAAAATTAATGGGACCCTTTCCCTAAGAATGTGAAATTTAGAAACTAGCTGTAGGTTGGCTAAGCAGAGTGATTTCCTGGGTATTGATCTGATGTTGGTTTCGGCTTTGCGGTTAATATTTGGGGAATTATTCTCTTGATTAATTTACGGTTAGTGACTGATGAATTGGAATGAGGCGTATGTTGTGTTTGTGTAACACTTGTTTATTATATACGCGAGTTTTTCGGAAAGACCAGGTTTATCCCATTCTGAATAACTGATACGACGATAAGTCGAAGGTGAAGACGGTGGTTGAAGACCGGAGGTCTTCACGTCGTTTGGATAATTACTGATGATCTTGATTGGGCTGTAAACCCAAGAGGAGGGAAACAGTTGGTGATCGTCCAGACGTACTTGGAGATCGATGGATATGCGGGGTACTAGGTGTCTCCGGTTTCATTCAGACCCGGAACGAACTTGTAAATGGACTGTGTGTCTGACATTGGATTTTAGTCTGTGTGATTGATTTCTATTAAATATATATCTGTTTGGCGGCGGAAAATTTATTCTCTTGCTTAACGCCCTTCTCCGAGACGTACGAGCTCAGGGGTTATATATTGATGGATATCAAATGCATGGAGTGAATTGCCTGTGTGGCATGCCTAAGTGGCAATATGATCAAGGCTTCTGTTGAAAAGCAGAGCCTTGTCGTTGATGATCAAAGCACGGCCTGTGTGGCATAGCTTTGTGTAACGTTGATTCGCGAGCCTCACACCCAGGTTGTGAACTAGAAAAGGGAGAGGACTTCAGGGAGGACATGCGTTTCTTTCTAGCTAGAAGTGGCGTTAGTGGTTTTACACGCCCTGACGAGTTTGACTTACGTGGTTGTTGCTGTTGCGAGGCGCCTCAGATTTATCGGTGACTATGTGAAGCCGATGGAGTCATTCGTTGGCTCATTTGCGGATAGGGTGGGGAAACGTAGTGTTCAGGAATTTTAATCCACATCGGTGGACCGGCCCTGACGATCCAAGGTGCTTTTGCGGCTGTTCCTGAGACATGGTAGGCTAGATTGTCTCGAATCGGTAGAGGACGATCCCTGGCCTCGGTTCATAGATGGAAATCCTATTTCCAAATACGTGACTTTGCGGTTTTGATTGTAGAGCCTGGTATGGCGACATGATATATGGTACCCATGCTGTCTATGATTGATATTTATGATTGAAATTGTTTTGACACTATACACTTATAATAGTATCAAATGATTTGTTTTTAACGTATCATGCATGCTTTGGCTATTTTAAGGTAAAACCCTATCCTCCGTCTTGTGTTGCATTTTGTGATGGGACCTGGGTCTTATAATAGCTTCATTGTTCTTTATTTAGCATTGCGCTGTTGTTTTATGCACTGGTATTCTTGGGAGGAAACCCGTTCCGTGTTATATGGCGTGGTCCCTTGATATATCTGATTTAAAGTAAAGTTTTAAATAACCGTTTTAGTTCTCACACCAGTCCCATGACTGACCTGAAGTTTATTGATTTAACCTAAACTTTGGGTGCCCTTATTTTGACACGGCAGCTAGTAGTTTTGGTTTTGCAGATTTATATTCACAGGATCCTGATTTACAGCTGGAATGATGCTCGGAAAGCTCTTTATCCGTGTATTACTTCTAGTTGTGTATTGTATTATTTTCCGCTGCTATGTAATTTATTGTAATCTCTGATATTTTCTGTTGTATAATATTTGTTTATACTCCGTATATTCTTGTATTTTGATGAATTGTTGTAATAAACAATGAAATGTTCTTCCGTCTGCATTCTATTTTGTCGTGTTCTCAAAACAATCAGGCGTTTCGAATGGTCTGGGTCGGTTTAGCGACTGATTCAGATCAAGCGAAATTCCTTTTCATTACTTCTCTTATTTGAATATGTATTAAGTGCAAATGAATGACAAATTATTGAATTTATCCAAGATATTATTTTTGCAAGATAATTGGATGTTTTGGAGAAAAGGAATATTTATTTGAGAATTAGGAATTAAATTTCAAATTTGAGAATTTAGTCTTATGATTTGACTTAAATTGTTAAGTAAACCATAGGTTCCATAACTTTAGCTGTTAGTTGGAAAGTTAATTTCTAAACCTTAAAGTTCTTAGGGTCGTAGATATCTAAGCACTAGACAGTACCTATCCCAGTTTCTCCTTAGTGGTAGTGGTAGCAACTCTGGGTCTAACACAGAAAATTCGATTATGAACATGACCAGTGACGACCCTAGTATTACTAGATTATAGAAATTTCTTCAGACTCTACTTTTAATGATAATCAAATAGAGTATCCCGAGAATGATATGGGCCTTGGTTCGGATCATTACATGTCTGATATGAAATTGGAAAAGGAGTTTATGTTTACTCATCTTCCTTTTCGAGGACGAAAAGTCTTAAGGGGGGATGAATGTAATATCCTAGAATTTTTAACTAAGTTTAATTTGAATTTTTATTATATAATTTGGATTTTTTTGAATAGAAATTGGATTTGATAAGGTTTAAATGTGGATTTTAATTTTGAATAAGTATCTTGTTTATTTTAAAAATATGGCTTGTATAAGAAAGCTTATTTTAAAAGTTATATTTAATTTATAAGATTTTATAAATATTCCAACATAATAAGTAATGATATTATCTTATTTTACAATGTATAGTGATATTGATTTTAAATGTGAAATTAGTAAAGGATAATTTATTTTTTAAGATTTTACAAGAATGATTTTTATTTTTATTATTCGAATAAATTATAATGGTGTTTATAAAATTGTACAAGGATTATTAAGTATTTATTTTGACCATTAGTTAATATAAATTTTGGTAAATTAAATAGATAAATATTTTTGAAATATTGGTAAGTTACATTTTGATAAACCTTAAGCAATAAGATGGTTATGCTTATAAGTATTGGAATTTGGCTACATTTATAAGTGTTACAATTATATTGCTAGTTTAAATAAATAAATTAAGCCTTAAGATAAGGATCAAGGCTATGTGTCCTCTTACATGTCATGATGCATGGAGAAAGAATCAACATGAAGCCATGTAGTCATATATGTGTAATATATGCACGAAATTAGATTTAAGGCAAGGACATGTGTCCATAAATAAACTGACCATTTTGACCTTGAAAACAACTTATATAAGGGGAGCAAAACTCAATTCATTGCTCACTTTAACCATAAACGATTTCAGATGTAGTACTTCCTCCCATTCCTTTCTTCTTCACTTTAGAAATTTCCAGAAAATGAATATATAGATTTCCAATCAATCAAAAAGTAACACCTCCTAATCTATTTAGTTTTATCCCAAATGCTTAACGTAAAAGCTATTCAGACCATCATTTCTGATTTTTAGAAGTTAAAGGTTTTCTTTGAGGATAGAGAAAGAAATCGATTAAAATCAGAGAATGGCCAAGAACAATGTTTGAACTTCAAAAAAATCATATCTCACAATCTAGGGAAAATCGCTCGACGCCGTCTATGCTGTGGAGATCACCGGATAACGTAGTATTTTTCATGCAAAAATGGGGCGATTCTGTGTCGACGATTGAAAATGCTGAGAACTAGGTTTGGGTTCGTCGGTGGTTGAAGCGACGGTTGGCGAGATGGAGCATGGCGTTGCGACGAGGTTGAAGATAACTTTAAGGTGGCAAATTTGTGTGGAGTTTCATGAAGAATGGTAGGGTGCAACATCCATGGGTTACACATGATTGTTTTCTCCAGGTCTCAGCATGAACGACAAAATTTGATTGAAGTGACCGAAGTTGGAGGGGTGGTCTGCATTTTGACGAGGAGTCAAAGACGAGTCTGGGAGTGGTCTCGGATTGGAATTCGGTGGACAGAAACGTTTGTGCATGTACACGGTGCATGCAAGAAATGGGTTCCAGCATTTGAAGAATTGGAGTGCAGAAGAGAAAGTGGAAGAAGAGGGAGATGGGCCAGGGTTTTGTAGATGGAGCATGGTTTATAAAACATATATTTTTCAAGTTATGTTTAAAACAAATTTGGAAAAGATCGCTATACGTGCAGTTCGATGATCATAATGAAGAATCGAATAAAACTGGTTTATAAAATTATTTTAAATGGAGGAAAATTATGATAGAACTTATTTTATGATTTTAAAGTGAGTAAGACTGAAATATTTGGGTTTTGAATAATTTAAAATCTATTTGATTTAAATGGCTATTTTATAGCAGCACTTTTAGTAACGTTTCCAAATGCTATTATAACAGTTCAAAGATAAATTGGTTCTTAAGTTATAAATAGTGAACTATTATTTAAAATGGTTAAAGGATTTATAAAATAGTTTGGAATGGTTTAAGTGATTAAATATTTGTATATGGAATTATTTATTAATTTTAAAAGTGGGAATTTAAAAGGAAATGAATTGGTAGAGTTTGTTGTCAGATATTCCATACGTAATTCCAGGGTTGGATAAATACTAATAGAAACACAAGAAAATGATTACATGAAGATTCTGATAGCATTTGCCGAATTTGTGAATTGATATCAAATATAAGTCAATTAAACTCTATTTAAACTTATGTTTGAATATCAATTGTTTGGATTATCGTAAATGGAAATTTCAATCCAAATAAAGATCGGTAAATTTTAAGATTTAAGATAGGGAAATGAAGAAGTATGTTTTGGAATATAAAGGAACAAAGAAGTATGTTTTGAGTATAAGTTTTAAAATATAAAGCTGGTATGATGAGTATTTGATTTCAAAAGGATTAAGAAGATAATGGGATTTATGAAATTTAGAGTAGGGCTGTCAACGGATACTTTCGGATACGGATATTGCCATATCTGTATCCGCATCTGAAACCATTTTCGGATATCGGACATCCGATACGGACGGGTATCGGATAATTATCCGCTCCGCTAATGGTCCATAAATCAATGAACATAAATGAATTTTTTAAGCTTAATCTTAAGCCTTTTCAACCCAATTAATTACAAAAGTGCTAAAAATAAATAAATATGATGATAATATATAATTTTGAGCAATTAGCGTGAGTTTAGTAGACTTTTAGTTTTACAAAATAATAAATTAGTATATTTAATTATGTTAAAATACATATAATTTAAGTTATAATCATAAAAAACGGATGGATAATTTTTGGATGCGGATATGCCTATATTCGCATCTGCATCCGTTTTTCCGGATATCAGATATTTATCCGCTTTTCGGATGCGGATGCGGATGGATTTCGGATTTTTCGGGTATCCATTGATAGCCCTAATTCAGAGTAATTCCAATCTTGATTTGTAAAGGTATTAATAACTATTTGGAAGGAGATTTGGATTGAAAAGCCTGTGTAAACCATAATGACTGTTTTAAAAGTACGTTTATTATTTGGAAAGACCGGGATCGAATATATGTTCGAAAACCATTCCAAGTAATAATATGACATTATGGAGAAATTCAAGACTTGGAAAACGACGAATGAAGAAAGGAATTCTATGAATTGTTTGGATTGATTGCTGATGTCTCAGTTGGGTAGGCCACCCGATACGAGGTTATAAGTGGCATGAGGTTTGAATATATTTGCAGATTTTTGGATTGGTGTTTTGTTCAGACCCAGAACGGAATCATATGGATTATGTGTCTGACATTGTAATTAACTACGTAGCACTGATCTCTATTAAATATATGTCTGCTTAGTGGCGGAGAATTTATTCTCTTGCTTAACACCCTTCTCTAAGACGTATGATCTTAAAGGTTATATATTGATGGAAATCAGTGATGCATTGTGAATGGACAATGTAGCATACTTAAGTTATGTGATGAGCTATGGATGATCAAAGCACGGCTTATTGAAGCATAGCTTTGTGTATATCGTGACCTCGGCAAGCCTCATAACCCGGTAAATGGATAAAACGGGAAAGTTGTAGCAAGGTTAAGGGTAGTCATTTCCTTCTAGATAAAGGGTGTACTATGGTATGGAGCCCAGATACTAACCTATGTGAATAACTTCTATTTATGTGGATGTTGATGTTGCGAGTGCTCGGTTTAAAGGTTGTTAACGTCAAGGAAGTGATATACTCAGGCGTGCTCTAAGTTACCCAGTTAAGGGTAACCTGACTTCTTATTGGCAGAGAGCCCGATTTGGTTCTCCAGGCGTCCCTCTAGAGGCGTACCCATCGGTTCAATAAGGAAGTTCCTTTTCCTGGTCATTTGTTGGAAATCCAATTTCCACTACGAGCCCATTCGATTTTAGTTATATAGCCCGCGACCAGTAGGATTACGTTAGTATAATGGGATGGGAAATTATACTGGCTAGGATTAATACATTTATATGTGAAATTGTTTTCACACTATGCACTAATAATAATATCAGAGGGTTTTCACGTTTCAAGCATTTTTAACTATCATAAGGAGAAACCTCGCCCATATGTGCGTTTGCATTGTGCATGTGCCACGAGACCTTTTAACTTTTCAAAAGTCATAGCGAATTTCTATGCATGGGAATTCATACGGAGTAAACACGTTTCGCGTTAGCGGTGTGGTCCGTTGAATTACCCAACTTTAAAATGAACCTAAATAACAACTATTTTGAGTTCTCACCCCAGCCCCATGACTGACCTGGAGTTTATTATTCCCACACCTAAAAATTGGGTGCCCATAATTTTATACGGGAAGCCTAATAGTTTGGTTTGCAGAGTTAGCCTTGGATTTGGATGGAGCAGGATTCTGGTTTTAGCTGGAGCTATATGTTTTGGAGCATTCACATTATTCAGCTGAGTTAGTATCTATTCTGCTGTGAAATCGATGTACTCTGATGTATTCCTTGTAATTCTGATGTTGTATTATGGTAATGAAATGAAAAGTTCTGTTATTTTTTGTGCAAATATGTAAATACCCAAAACTCTTAGTCTTTATGAACGGTTTAAGTTGGCTTAATAACCGGCGAAAACCAGTTAAAAAGCTGGGTCGTTACAACTAGTGCTACTTATTTCCACATAGGGAAATACATCCTTGCACAAAAATACATGATAGTACATTTAAATAACTGCATATATTGCAAAGTACATAGTTCCTAGAAGTACATTAAAACATACATGTTGCATAGACCTTTGATGCTGCAGCCTTGTACATAAGGTTCAGTTATTGTCATAGAGGCTCCCCAATCCCATTACACTCTTCTTGCTACGTATAATGTATCCAGTGTTAGACGCTGAGCTAGGCGAGTGTGTAGATTGACCAGAGTTGTCATTCTAAGGAGGTGGAGCTTTGTATCCTGGTGGAGCTGCGATGTGAGCATATGGGTGATCAGTTTTACTTTTGAATTTCCTCTTCTTATTTTTATCCTTTGTTTCATTCCCTCCAGGTGTACTAACCTCATTATGTCCACCCATTTTATTAGAAGTAGCCTCGCTGTTAGGACGTATTGGAGCTCAATTCAAGAAACCAGGCCTTAAGACTGGAGAAGCTGTTTTATTATTCGAAACTTTAGCATTGTTCACTACATCTGCAACCTGTGTACTAGCTTCATCAGCATTAAGTTCACTCCATGTGCCACTCCCAACAACAATATCCTTATCTAACTCAATACATTCTTGTACATCATCAATCTCTTTAAGAGCATTGCAATTTACATCAACACTGAAAATGCTAGAAAGCATTTCGCCAATACACTGTATTTCTCCCTCTTTGTACTCTCTATCAAAACCAATATCATCGTCAGTTTGATTTAAGGCATAAAATCTATTTCTAACTTCAGGACAAGCCTTATAATCTTCAGTTCTAACATTTCCCGCCTGTGTCCCTTCAGTATTGTTAACATTTACCTTTTGTTTACTCACCACATCAGTCCAAGCAGTTTTCTTCTGTTCAGCAGGGGACGACCTTTGTTGTTCACAGTGTGAGGCTTCGAATCCTTGTATCCCCCAACGTTATGCATGCTATTCTTATCAAAACCACTT
This sequence comes from Allium sativum, assembly GCA_030737875.1. Lineage (NCBI taxonomy): Eukaryota > Viridiplantae > Streptophyta > Magnoliopsida > Asparagales > Amaryllidaceae > Allium > Allium sativum. The sequence continues at coordinate 4,945,386 of CM060911.1, read as the reverse complement.
TCAGGCACACACTTTTGTTTAACTGTACATTTAGCTGTAAAATGGCCAAAGCAATTTGAGTGGTCACAAATATCGGGTCTCCAAATAAATTCAACATATACATTCCGCTCTGTTCCATCCGGTAGAACAACCGGGAACACATATCGTAATAAGCTCGACGATGTTACTTCAACCAAACATTTTGCATACGATTGTTTTATTTTAATCAATAAAGAATATTGATTAAGTGGTTGGCAACGAATGGCCTAAAACCCGTCATTTTAGACGTTGATTTTTCCGTTAGGCAAATTAACGCAATTAAAGTTAAAAAAATTATTTTCGTAACCGAGGCAAGGGTTTAAAATAATATTTTATATAAAAATAGCAGTTTATTACTAAATTTTATTTTATAATTATAAATGTTTTGTTTTGATGTTTAAATAAGTTTATGAAAAATGAAGAATTAACCTAACAGTTAATGGTTTAAAACAATTGTTTTGATAAAAGAATTAAGATGCATTATCAAATTAATTAAATTATTAATTAATTTAATAGAAAGGATTAATGGAATCAGTTAATGAGTTAACTGATGTTTACCAGTTGACCGAGTCAACTGGTTTAATCAAAATGGGTTATTAGATTAATTGATTTTCAATTAATCCAATAGAGGTAGTTTTACGAAAAATCGTTAAACTTAACAAATGTTTCTTAAAGGCCAGTTATCTATTAATTAACTATGTTTTAAAATAATTGTTGAGCAGTTTTTATTAATAAAATTTGTTGTTCTTAGTATTTTAAAAAGAAATTAAGTATTTTATTTTAAGTTAATAACGAAGTTAATTATTTTTATTTTGGTTATAAAGTTAATTATTATTTTAATTAATAATAATTAAAGTAATTACTTTAAATAAAAGTAATCGAGTTTGCAATGAAGTTTAGTTGGATTTTGAAAGAAAGTTATGAATAAGTTTTTTTTTGAGTTTTATAAACGAAGCTTATAAAAGAGATTTCAAAGCAATGCGATAATTTAAAATGAATGTTTTCTTAATATCCTAATTTATTATAAAGAATCGAGCTAAATAGGGAGATTTGAAAAAATGCGAAGAAATATGTGTAAAGGATTTTATGTTAAATATAAGTTATAAACTAAGTTTATAAATGAAGTGATCGTTTTAAATTGACCTTTATTTAAGAATTAAGTTAAGTAACCATTATGGTTAGAAGAAAGGACGTGCTTGGATTTTTTTTTTTTGTAGAGTCCAAATATAAATATGAAATGATTTGGCAAAGAATTTGGTAAATGGATTATAATATAATCTGAATTATAAATGGAATCGTATAAGGAAATTTTTAAGAAGAAGGTAAATGTTTTAAGTGAGCGAATTACTTAATCAACGAATTAAGTAAAGATAATGTAATCGAAAGAGCTTTTCAAAAAGTAAGAATATGTTTTATAAAACCATATTTTTTAATAAAACAGAAGATAAGGTTTGGTTGATATTATAAGTGATATAGGATTTGAGTAATAAATTATTATCTATCTTAAATAAGAATGTTGTCGATCAAGGTATGAGAGGTAATCAGAATACCCCAACTTGAACGATTTCACTATTATCGAGAGATGGTATTAGTTTGTAATGGTAAAGGAGATTTTGTGAATAAAAATATTTCCAAAGTAAAGGAAATACAAAAAAAATTGAAATATATAAAACGATATTTCAAAAGTAAGGAAGTAAAACAAGTTTTTTGTGAAATATAGAAATATTTTTAGATAAAGGAAGTAAGGGAAGGAGTTGGGTAAAATGTTGATTAACGTTTTCAAGTAGTGGAAACAAATTGAGATTTTCTAAGATAAGTTATAGGATTGGTTTTAAATCGATAAAATAATGGTTTAAGTAAATGATTTGAAATGAAAAGGGCCTAAGCTACCGAAGTACTAATCCATATGTTTGAATTGGTAGCTAAAAACCTGACTACCAACGAATGTTATTGGACCTTTGACGAGTTAGTTCGAAGAGACCGGGAAGGAAACTAGACCCAAAACCACTTCTGTAAAGGCCCTCAAATCTGTACTATTTGAGTTGACTAATAACACCACACGTCCAACCCAAATTGCACAGAAATACGAATCATTATTAGAAAGAAGTTAGAGGATGAGAAAAAGAAAGAAAGAAATATTAGAATAGAAGAAAACAAAGAAGACAAATCTCACAGCGAAACGAATAAAATATATTATATAACATAACTTCTGAAATACATATAGTAACTTTATATACATACCATCATCAGAGCACAACAGTTATTCCTGGAATAGTTATAAACACCTATTTCCAGATACAACACAATACACAGCGGAAATATGATAGTCTATAGCTAACTGGTGAAGCCTCCTGCTTCCAGCTCCTCCAAATGAATCTGAAAAATCCCAACTACTTGACTACCCATACAAATTTGGGCACCCAAGAGTTTAGGGAAAACAAACAAAATAAACTCTGGGTCAGTCATGGGACTGGTGTGAGTAAACTCCAACCATTTTTTTAACTTTAAAATCCTTTCGAAAGAAATGATAATCCTAAGACCGATCCACACATAAACACGGATGGCTTTTACCTTACGATAACCCAAAACGTTTCTTGAAATCATACTTTCTCTGGTATTATCATAATGTCTAATCACAAATAAATAAGAATCTAGAGGAATGCTTGCATCTCACGCTCCCCATATATAGTATACATATCAAAACCGCGGGCGCTTATTGGATATTGGATTCCAACCTTGACAAGGTATGGGCCCACCTACCGTTAGTGTATCACTAGAGGTGAATAAACTGGGTTCAACAAGAACGTCTTGCAACCCGGCCCTCACATGACCGACCACTCATTTCGCTTGCGTGTATCGAATGTATATCACCAACGGTTGGGATCAGCAACCGTTTCCCGAATGGGACAGCATCGAATAGAATAAGGAATTAAACGAATCTCTAGATAGGTGATTATACATCCTAATGGGAGCGATCCACATAGCCATGCTGCATGCCCGATTTTTGTCATTTCCCGGTTGTTGAGGCCTGAGGCTACGATTACTTGCCATTCATTTATAACACAATCACTTTGAATGCCACATTGTCAGATCCGTTAATCACTAATTGATTTGCATAAATATTCTGGATGTTATGCTAAGGGAATAAATCCGTTGCAACTATATATATTTATACAGACCAACTCATGCGATAATTGGAAATACTTTGTCAGACATTCGTCCATATACGTTCGTTCTGGGACTGAACGAAATTGAAGGCACAATTTCTATTAATAGAAAAAGCCCTTGCACTTTACACCGTCTTCGATTATCTTCATATAATCTGATTCGCAGCGCTACTGCCAATACAGACTGGTTCACGGATAATAATCCAACCGGTCCCTCCATATTGACAATGATGGTCAAAACTTCGATAGTCTGTGATTTAACTATCGAATAAAAACAAGTGTACATTCAACATATCAAACAAATCACTGGGCTCTTTAATTAATATTTCATTAATTAAATCTCTTCTCCATTTCCTTATCAATATTTGTTAACCAAATATTTTCGATAATCATCTCGGTCTCTTACATTCTTTGGAAAACCTTTCTATATCTCGCCTTCTTTTATTTTCTACACTTAGAAAATATATTCTATTTGAAATTGAAACAATTTCAATCACTTATTTTTTTCTCGACTACTTTAATTATACTCAGGAAATACTTACTTTTATTTAAACAAAATTCCATCACTTAGGTTAAAACGAATTCTGTGTAAAACATCGTTACAACAACCCAAAATATTTTATTCAACTAACTCTTTTTTTCAAACACTTCTCTCCGAGACTGGATCCTGCTATTTATCAATTAAAAATGAAAACAATCAAGTTAGGGTAAAATTACCTCCCAGACCTTGACTGAAAACATCCTCAACTTCAAAATGGCAAAACCACTTACCTCATATAAACACAGTATAAAAACCAAATTTTTTTTTAAACATGTATATGGTTCGCTTTTTATTTCTAACTTACAGATTTCCTTTTTGTTTACAATATTCTATTTTTAATTTCGTTTCCTATCGAATTCTATATATATCGATACATTGATTTCTAACTATCAAATTATCTTAAAAATATTCTAACTCATTAAATTCCTGAAAAAATTCTCCATAACCTCCCATGTACCGAGAGCATCGGGATATTTCAAATAACCTCCCATGGCCCTTACCAATCCAAAAGAAAAAGCCAAGCGGCTTGCCGATACGGTGCATAAAATCTCATATATGAATTTAAACATGTACCTTTTTGTCGGGCACATAAATTTAAAATCTTCATATACTTCATCCCATACCTGTCTAACACATGCTCACCTGTTTTCAATTCAATTCTACTCAATCCAATCGTTTGAATTCAGTTTCGCTCATTTATTCTTTAATTAGCTATTTTTCCTATTTCTCTTCTTTGTATGAACATAACATATTCAAATAAAATATTTAAATTGCTCATAACCAAATTGAATTTCAATTACAATTCTAGTTTCTTTTTCGATTTCGAATATAAATTTTCAAATCGAATTCACTTCTTCAAAGCCCAATATTAATTCAAAATCCCATTAACTAATTATCATTCAAATTAGTTAATTATATTCAATAATCAAAAACCTGATTTCTGTTTCAAAAAATCAATTCATTACTCAACTTGAGTTCTGATATATTTTATAGCTCAAATCTGGATTTTTCTAAATAGAAAATTTGGATTTTATTCGCTTAAAATCCTTTTATAAAATTAAATAAACCGTTATGGTTTTCAAATGGTTATAGCGCTGTTTTTCTGAAAATTTGATTTGGATATAACTCAAAATTTATTCGATGAAATCCAGTTTTTTCTCCTTCATTAGAAAACTATTATCAAATCGGTTGTGACGTTTCTTGTTTCAAAGAATTACGACTTCAATTGAGTTCTGTATACCCAATTGAAGTTCGAAACGACAATTTACGAACTGCAGCGCTGCGGCGAGTTCGTTTTAATTATATTTATAAGTATAAACGTTTTTAAACTTCGTTTATATAATATTCCAACTCTATCCTGATATATATTTTTAATATATATCAAATCAAATTTTCCCAATTCAACATAGTATTTCCGATCTATTTCACTTCTATTTGAAATTCTATATTCAAATTTCAATTCACTTCTATTTTTCAAATTCTATTTGCATTTCTATATTCGCATTTCCTTTATTCAAATCCCATTTGAATTTTTACGTTCAAATTCTATGTTTGAATTTCCTTTGAATTTCATATATTTAAATTTCCAATTGAATTTCTATATTCAAATCCCCTTTGAATTTTCTATTTGAATCCAATATTCAAATTCCATATTTCATATTCCATTTGCATTATATATTTAAATCCCATAGTTTAAAATTCCATTTGAATGCTATATTCAAATTCTTTAGCTTAAATTCCATTTGAATTCTTTTTGAATTCAAATTCCATATTTATTCTATTTGAATTTTAAATATTCAAACATTGATTTAATTCTACTTGAAATTTCAAATATTCAAACTCCTTTTTAATTCTATTATTCAAAATCTATTTAAATTCTCTTATTCAAATTCTATTTCAAACGCCCTTATTCAAAATTCTATTTACCTTCCTATACTTAAATTCTATATTTAAATTTCCTTTAAATTTTCTATATACAAATCTATTTGAATTCCTTTGAATTCAAAGTCTATTTGAATTTCTTTGAATTCAAATTCTATTTCGATTCCTTTGAATTCAAATCTATTTCTATTCATTTGAATTCAAATCCCATATTTAAATTCCTTTGAATTCAAATATTCAATTTATCTCTTGATAATTTATTCATTATATTTATAAACACTATTTTATAAATTTCCCTGTTTTATTTAAACAAGCCTATTTCGAAATCCTATTAAAACCAAAATCTTATTTTTGAAAATTCTCTTTGCATTTTCTATATTCAAATTCCATTGAATTTCTCATATTCAAAATTTTATTTGAATTTCTCATATTTGAATTCTGTTTGAATTCCTCATTTGAAATTTCAAATTCTATTTTAGAAAAAAATAGAATTTCCTTTTAAATCTGCGAAATTCCTTTTCACGATATTTTTAAATATCAATATTTGGGCCCAGTGATATTTAAACACCAAACAACCAATTATTTATTTTTCTAACTCATCATATATGGCAGTACATATGCAAACAAATAAACAAACAGATAATATATTTTTGAGGAATCCAGTTGGATTCCTCCAACCTGTTTTCCTGCATCCACAGACGTTAGTCAACATAGTAATACTCATCCTGCTTCGTGCCAGGATATCGCGGTATAAAAGGGGATCCGCTTATATATGTTGTCGTAGGGTCATCCGCTAATGATACTGCGGGCATCCGCTAATAGTATTGCGGGAAATATCAAATAACCATAAAAATTCAACAATTCATTCATGCACCCAAGCAACCAACAAATTTATTTTACGATAAAAATAAATTTAAATATAAAACTGGGAGTGAGATTTACTCACCTTAATTTTATTGTCGAATATCCCAATTTAAATTAAATTCCATCCAACTCTGGTTGACTCCAAATAAATTGCATATCTTTATGATCTGCAATAACGGTTCCAATTTCCTTTGTTCAGTTAAATTCTAATTTTGTATTAACAAATTGTATTATTTCCCTAATCAGAATTTATATATTTATATATATATATATATAAGTATATATATACACACACCTATATATAATTAACACTTTTTTAGTTGATCATCACACCGCTAAATAAATTATCTAAATTGCTTAATTTACAATGTAAAATTTAAATTTTACCTTCCTCCGTTTCTCAGCAAAATGTCGCAACACTGCCTACATCTAACTCCTCATTCTTAGAAACAACGAACTCGGCATCTCCCACATCGCGTTGTTCGAAACAGAGAACCACAAGCCCCCTTCTTTGAATCGCATACCCAAATCCAACCATCAGTATCACACCTTTTGAGTTCAACATCAGCACCCTTAACCATAATCGAACTCCGCCAATCCTCCAGAATCAAATTTGCAACCCTAATTTGCAATCCATCGCACACTTCGATCTAGGTTAAAACCCCACTGTATCGCATCGTCGCCCCCAAAAACAACTGCCTTTGTCTCTACTTTCCTCTATGCCCAAGTCGTGAATTTCTCTGATGCCCTAGCCGTCGTAGTTTGAGCTTCATGACACGGTTATGTCCACGAGGTCCTTGATTTCGATTTTGATTTTTGTTGATTAAAATGAAAGCTAGTTCGATCTTTTAAGTGTGAAGAAAAAGAAAAACTTAGCCGTTTTAATTTAAGGTTTTGGAGTTGAAATCGGCTTTGATTTTTCTAAGGAAGGAAATGGAAAATTAACCAAGGGAGTGGGTCGCGTATTATATAGATGGAGATACCTTAGTCCTCAAGGAAGTTTTTTATGTATGGTACATATAATTAAATTCTGATTTTACTATAAATTAATACGATTTGATATAAAGCGATTTTTATTTAATTTAAACAGATTCTGATTTGATTACTGATTCAATTTTGATCTTATCCATAAAAATATCTCAGGGTTCACACACGAACCACTATTTCAACGTACCGACCGACATTTCAATGTCATAACGTCATTTTGAATTGAACTTTATATATTCTGAAATTTAATTTGAACGTATATACCATATTAAATTAAATTAATATAATTTAAATTCAGAAACAAATAAATTCCTCAACAATAAATTACTATTATCGTCTTTATATTCAAATAGAATATATATTGATTATCTGAACCATTTCGATTTAGTTTTATCTTCGAATTGAATTATTTCAGTTCTCGTATTTCGATAATTATATGTATTCGAAATAAATCGTATATCGATTATAAATCGATAATTCAATATAAAAATTCTTTTATATTATTAATTCAATATTTAAAACCATACTAAATATTTAAAATAAATCAACCAAAAATCCGGGTCTTTACATTCTTCCCCACTCAAAATAATTTCGTCCTCGAAATTGCTAAGGTAGGAAAAATACTATAAACCCATTAACATTTCAAATCTCCACTTATGTTGAAACTCAACTCCTTATATTTCAACAAATTTAATTCCACCAAAACTTTTGGTCTTCCTTCATTTAATTCGAATGATCTATGATCAATCCATTTATATTCAATCTATACTCTATTAAACCAATTCAAATTGATTCTAGTCAATCGATTCACTTCAATCCATTTAACCAGCTTAAGTTAAATTCCAATTCCAGATTCCAAATCCCAGGGTTTTCATTTCAAATCCTTTTTTGAAATCACATATATATATATATAACTAATTCAAATTCAAAACATTTGAATTTTCAACTTAACTTTTTTTCTTGCAAACAAATTTCCATCAAAACTTTTCTAAGGCAGCAATTCGTCACTTAGAAACTCGAAAATGAACACTGATGAAGCCGCAGTCATCATCAGAATTATTTCCCAGCCACTGAAGTGAGTTCAGTGCTTTATCACTTTCAAAATCCATTTCAAGCAAAGCTATATTATTTTAATATATTTCAAAAATATTTTTCAAATCTCCCAGGATTTTAAATTCTAGATTCTAGTTTGAATCCAACTCAAGTTCATCTCATTTGTATATTCCATTCATATACAAGTTATATTTGGTTATAGATAACCATTTCAATTTTATAATCTCATCTGATTATAATGATAACATCCAACACCTCGTTAATTTCAGTAAATTATTCTTTTTATATCAAAATATAATTTTGGGCAAAATTATTTCATTTACCCACATAAAAACAATATCGTGTTCAATCTTCTGTTCAAGTATTTACAAACACTTATCGACGTCGTGGCGTCCCATGATTCGACCAGAATTCATAAACCACTCAACAGACTAACCAACACAATATAAAACAACTTTTATATCCATTTACAAATACGCACTCTCGTATATATACCCAACTCATTCTAGGGTGCTACTGACCCTATCTCTAATTAGTACATCCCACACAAGCCTAGCTATTCGCTCAACCTAAGCTCTGATACCAATTGTAAAGGCCCGCAAATCCGTACTATCTGAGTTGACTAATAACACCACATGTCCAACCCAAATTGCACAGAAATACGAATCATTATTAGAAAGAAGTTAGAGGATGAGAAAAAAAAAGAAATATTAGAATAAAAGAAAACAAAGAAGACAAATCTCACAGCGAAACGAATAAAATATATTATATAACATAACTTTTGAAATACAATCAGTAACTTTATATACATACCATCATCAGAGCACAACAGTTATTCCTGGAACAGTTATAAACACTTGTTTCCAGATACAACACAATACACAGCGGAAATATGATAGTTTATAGCTAACTGGTGAAGCCTCCTGCTTCCAGCTCCGCCAAATGAATCTGAAAAATACCGACTACTTGACTGCCCGTACAAATTTGGGCACCCAAGAGTTTAGGGAAAACAAACAAAATAAACTCTGGGTCAGTCATGGGACTGGTGTGAGTAAACTCCAACCATTTGTTTAACTTTAAAATCCTTTCGAAAGAAATGATAATCGTAAGACCGATTCACACATAAACACGGATGGCTTTTACCTTACGATAACCCAAAACGTTTCTTGAAATCATACTTTCTCTGGTATTATCATAATGTCTAATTACCAATAAATAACAATCTAGAGGAACACTTGCATCTTACGCTCCCCATATATAGTATACATATCAAAACCGCGGGCGCTTATTGGATATTGGATTCCAACTAGACAAGGTATGGGACCACCTGCCGTTAGTGTATCTCTAGAGGTGAATACACTGGGTTCAACAAGAACGTCTTGCAACCCGGCCCTCATATGACCGACCACTCATTTCGCTTGAGTGTATCGAATGTATATCACCAACGGTTGGGATCAACAACTGTTTCCCGAATGTGACAACATCGAATAGAATAAAGAATTAAACGAATCTCTAGATAGGTGATTATACATCCTAATGGGAGCGTCCCACATAGCCATGCTGCCTGCCCGATTTTTGTCATTTCCTGGTTGTTGAGGCCTGAGGCTACGATTACTTGCCATTCATTTATAACACAATCACTTCGAATGCCACATTGTCAAATCCGTTAATCACTAATTGATTTGCACAAATATTCTGGATGTTATGCTAAGGGAATAAATTCGTTGCAACCATATATATGTATAAATACCAACTCATGCGATCATTGGAAATACTTTGTCAGACATTCGTCCATATACGTTCGTTCTGGGACTGAACGAAACCGAAGGCACAATTTCTATTAATAGAAAAAGCCCTTGCACTTTACACCGTCTTCAATTATCTTCATATAATCTGATTCGCAACGCTACTGCCAATACAGAGTGGTTCACAGATAATAATCCAACCGGTCTCTCCATATTGACAATGATGGTCAAAACTTTGATAGTCTGTGATTTAACTATTGAATAAAAACAAGTGTACATTCAACATATCAAACAAATCACTGGGCTCTTTAATTAATATTTGATTAATTAAATCTCTTCTCCATTTCCTGATCAATATTTGTTAACCAACTATTTTCGATAATCATCTCGGTCTCTTACATTCTTTGGAAAACATTTCTATATATCGCCTTATTTTATTTTCTACACTTAGAAAATATATTCTATTTGAAATTGAAACAATTTCAATCACCTATCTTTTTTCTCGACTACTTTAATTATACTCAGGAAATATTTACTTTTATTTAAACAAAATTCCATCACTTAGGTTAAAACGAATGCTGTGTAAAACATCGTTACAACAACCCAAAATATTTTATTCAACTAACTCTTTTTTTCAAACACTTCTCTCCGAGACTGGATCCTGCTATTTATCAAGTAAAAATGAAATCAATCAAATTGGGGTAAAATTACCTCTCAGACCTTGACTAAAAACATCCTCAACTTCAAAATGGCAAAACCACTTACCTCGAATAAACACACCATAAAAACCAATTATTCATTTTTTTTAAACATGTATATGGTTCACTTTCTATTTCTAACTTACAGATTTCCTTTTTATTTACAATATTCTATTTTTAATTTCGTTTCCTATTGAATTCTATATATATCGATAAATTGATTTCTAACTATCAAATTATCTTAAAAATATTCTAACTCCTTATATTCCCGAAAAAATCGCCATAACCTCCCTTGTACCGGGAGCATCGGGATATTTCAAATAGCCTCCCTTGGCCCTTACGAATCGAAAAGAAAAAGCCAAGCGGCTTGCCGATACGGCGCATAAAATCTCATATATGAATTTAAACATGTACCTTTTTGTCGGGCACATAAATTTAAAATCTTCATATACTTCATCCCATACCTGTCTAACACATGCTCACCTGTTTTCAATTCAATTCAACTCAATCCAATCGTTTGAATTCAGTTTCGCTCATTTATTCTTTAATTAGCTATTTTGCCTGTTACACTTCTTTGTATGAACATAACATATTCAAATAAAATATTTAACTTGCTCATAACCAAATTGAATTTCAATTTCAATTTCAATTCTAGTTTCTTTTTCGATTTCGAATATAAATTTTCAAATCGAATTCACTTCTTTAAAGCCCAATATTAATTCAAAATCCCATTAACTAATTACCATTCAAATCAGTTAATTCTATTCAATAATCAAAAATCTGATTTCTATTTCAAAAAATCAATTCATTACTCAACTTGAGTTCCGATATATTTTATATCTCAAATCTGGATTTTTCTAAATAGAAAATTTGGATTTTATTCACTTAAAATCCTTTTATAAAATTAAATAAACCGTTATGGTTTTTAAATGGTTATAGCGCTGTTTTTTTGAAATTTTGATTTGGATATAACTCAAAATTTATTCGACGAAATCCAGATTTTTCTCCTTCATTAGAAAACTATTATCAAATCGGTCCTGACGTTTCTTGTTTCAAAGAATTCCGACTTCAATTGAGTTCTGTATACCCAATTGAAGTTCGAAACGATAATTTACGAACTGCAGCGCTGCGGCAAGTTCGTTTTAATTATATTTATAAGTATAAACGTTTTTAAACTTCATTTATATAATATTCCAACTCTATCCAGATATTTTTTTTAATATATATCAAATCAATTTTTCCCAATTCAACATAGTATTTCCGATCTATTTCACTTCTATTTGAAATTCTATATTCAAATTTTAATTCACTTCTATTTTTCAAATTCTATTTGCATTTCTATATTCGCATTTCCTTTATTCAAATCCCATTTGAATTTTTACGTTCAAATTTTATATTTGAATTTCCTTTGAATTTCATATATTCAAACTCCATTTGAATTTCTATATTCAAATCCCCTTTGAATTTTTTGTTTGAATCCTATATTCAAATTCCATATTTCATATTCCATTTGCATTATATATTTAAATCCCATAGTTTCAAATTCCATTTGAATGCTATATTCAAATTCTTTAGTTTAAATTCCATTTGAATTCTTTTTGAATTCAAATTCCATATTTATTCTATTTGAATTTCAAATATTCAAACACCGATTTAATTCTACTTGAAATTTCAAATATTCAAACTCCTTTTTAATTCTATTATTCTAATTCTATTTAAATCCTCTTATTCAAATTCTATTTCAAATGCCCTTATTCCAAATTCTATTTACCTTCCTATACTTAAATTCTATATTTAAATTTCCTTTAAATTTTCTATATACAAATCTATTTGAATTCCTTTGAATTCAAACTCTATTTGAATTTCTTTGAATTCAAATTCTATTTCGATTCATTTGAATTCAAATCTATTTCAATTCCTTTGAATTCAAATCCCATATTTAAATTCCTTTGAATTCAAATATTCAATTTATCTCTTGATAATTTATTCATTATATTTATAAACACTATTTTATAAATTTCCCTGTTTTATTTAAACAAGCCTATTTCGAAATCCATTTAAAACCAAAATCTTATTTTTGAAAATTCTCTTTGCATTTTCTATATTCAAATTCCATTGAATTTCTCATATTCAAAATTCTATTTGAATTTCTCATATTTGAATTCTGTTTGAATTCCTCATTTGAAATTTCAAATTCTATTTTAGAAAAAAAATAGAATTTCCTTTTAAATCTGCGAAATTCCTTTTCACGATATTTTTAAATATCAATATTTGGGCCCAGTGATATTTAAACACCAAACAACCAATTATTTATTTTTCTAGCTCATCATATATGACAGTACATATGCAAACAAATAAACAAACAGATAATATATTTTTTAGGAATCCAGTTGGATTCCTCCAACCTGTTTTCCTGCATCCACAGACGTTAGTCAACATAGTAATACCCATCCTGCTTCATTGCAGGATATCGCGGTATAAAAGGGGATCCACTTATATACGTGGGCGTAGGGTCATCCGCTAATGATACTGCGGGCATCCGCTAGTAGTATTGCGGGAAATATCCAATAACCACAAAAATTCAACACTTCATTCATGCACCCAAGCAACCAACAAATTTATTTTACGATAAAAATAAATTTAAATATAAAACTGGGAGTGAGATTTACTCACCTTAATTTTATTGCCGAATTTTCCAATTTAAATTAAATTCCATCCAACTCTGGTTGACTCCAAATAAATCCCATATCTTTATGATCTGCAATAACGGTTCCAATTTCCTTTGTTCAGTTAAATTCTAATTTTGTATTAACAAATTGTATTATTTCCCTAATCAGAATTTATATATTTATATATATATAAGTATATATATACACACACCTATATATAATTAACATTTTTTTAGTTAATCATCACACCACTAAATAAATTATCTAAATTGCTTAATTTACAATGTAAAATTTAAATTTTACCTTCCTCCGTTTCTCAGCAAAATGTCGCAACACTGCCTGCATCTAAATCCTCATTCCTAGAAACAACGAACTCGGCATCTCCCACACCGCTCTGTTCAAAACAAAGAACCACAAGCCCCCTTCTCTGAATCGCATACCCAAATCCAACCATCAGTATCACACCTTTCGAGTTCAACATCAGCACCCTTAACCATAATTGAACTCCGCCAATCCTCCAGAATCAAATTTGCAACCCTAATTTGCACTCAATCGCACACTCCGATCTAGGTTGGAACCCCACTGTATCGCATTATCGCCCCCAAAAACAACTGCCTTTGTCTCTACTTTCCTCTACGCCCATGTCGTGAATTTGTCTGATGCCCTAGCCGTCGTAGTTCGAGCTTCATGACACGGTGATGTCCACGAGGTCCTTGATTTTGATTTTTGTGGAATAAAATGAAAGATAGTTCGATCATTTAAGTGTGAAGAAAAAGAAAAACTTGGCCATTTTGATTTAAGGTTTTGGAGTTGAAATCGGCTTTGATTTTTCTGAGGAAGGAAATGGAAAAATAACCAAGGGAGTGGGTCGCGTATTATATAGATGGAGATACCTTAGTCCTCAAGGAATTTGTTTATGTATGGTACATATAATTAAATTTTGATTTGACTATAAATTAATACGATTTGATATAAATCGATTTTTTTTTAATTTAAACAAATTCTGATTTGATTACTGATTCGATTTTGATCTTATCCATAAAAATATCTCAGGGTACACACACGAACCACTATTTCAACGTGCCGACCGACATTTCAATGTCATAACGTCATTTTGAATTGAACTTTATATATTCTGAAATTTAATTTGAATGTATATACCATATTAAATTAATATAATATAATTTAAATTCAGAAACAAATAAATTCCTCAACAATAAATTACTATTATCGTCTTTATATTCAAATAGAATATATATTGATTATCTGAACCATTTCGATTCATTTTTATCTTCGAATTGAATTATTTCAGTTCTCGTATTTCGAGAATTATATGTATTCGAAATAAATCGTATATCGATTATAAATCGACAATTCAATATAAAAATTCTTTTATATTATTAATTCAATATTTAAAACCATACTAAATATTTAAAATAAATCGACCAAAAATCCGGGTCGTTACAACTTCAAACCAACTGTTCGTTCGAAACTAATATGCAGAAATGATTATAAAGCTGGAATATTGAAGACCATGGACATTCATGAGCGGAAGAACTACTAGATAAATTTTTTTAGATTGCTACCAAAGATCTTTTGATTGTTATTCCATCGCAATTGAAATCTTCGGATTGTAAGGACTACTCGTTACAAATCCTTGGGGTGATTTCTATAACGGATGCGGTAGGAGGGTGACTTCGGTTCATCCTGTTCCTAGATGACTTGTATGGACGAAAGTACGACAGAGTATTTCTTGAGAATCATGTTTGTTGATCTTTAAAAATATACCAAGTTTGGTGGTAGAGAAAATATTTTCTCCTAGTTTAACACCCAGAGTATATTTGTGGACGCCAATTAGTGATCTGATTGATCTGACGA
Organism: Allium sativum; assembly: GCA_030737875.1. Taxonomy (NCBI): domain Eukaryota; kingdom Viridiplantae; phylum Streptophyta; class Magnoliopsida; order Asparagales; family Amaryllidaceae; genus Allium; species Allium sativum. The sequence continues at coordinate 4,929,885 of CM060911.1, read as the reverse complement.
TGTAGTAATCAAAGTTAAGGAGATGTTCGCTGAAAGGTAAACATAACCTCAAGCCTCTTCAACCGGGAAATGGAAGAAACCGGGTTGGCAACATGGCTATGTGGGTCATTCCCATTAGGGTATATTTGTCACCAATCTAGAGGAAAAATTCATTTTTGTTCTTCTATCACTTCTGTATCTCCTAGGAACGGTTATATCGGTACCGACCGTTAGATGCAATATATTTGATACACTCAAGTTGAATAAGTGGTAGGTCATATGTGGCTTGGTTGCAAGATGTTCTTGTTAATATCCAGTGTATCCTCTCTAAAGTACACTGATCAGAAGGTGGTCCCATACCTTGTCATGTTGGAATCCAAACTCTAATACAAGGGGTGCGGTTTTTGATTATATACTAAGTATGTAGAGCGTGATATGCAAGCGTTCTGCTAGAAGTTTACTTATTGGTGATTTAATAGACATTATTATAATATCATCAGATTTAATATACCAAGAAAAATATTATTGCGTTATCGTAAGGTAAAACCAGTCTGTGTTTATATGTGGACTGGCCTTACAATTATCCTTTTCCTTCAAAAGGAGTTTCTAATGTTAATATGAATTTATCACTGAAAGTATTCCAGACGGATCCGAGTTAATTTTGCTTTGCTTCAAATGTGCTCGGGTCAGACAGAGTATATTTCTAGATTAGGTTGTACTTGGATCTTCTGGAGAGAAGATGGAGTTAAGTTGTATATCCTTATGTTCTGGTAATAAATATTTCCGCTATGTGCTGTAATGATCTGTTGTATACTCTGATGTTGTAATATATAGTTTTCTTTTGAATAAAGCATTTTGATATATATATATATATATATATATATATTGTCCATTCTATTGCGAGACTCTGATCTTCTTATTATTCTATTATAATATTTCTTTCTTTTCTCACTCTTTCTATTAACAATCCGGGGTCGATACTTGGGTTTTGGCAGGTAATACCAGGTGATGTATTATTGTCGAAATTCGAGCGTCCATTTTCCTCAGGCTGTTACAGCGGTATCAGAGCATAAGGTTTAGAGGTAAACATGACTCTATAGTGTAACTCGATAGAGATGTGGTTAATAATACCCTAGATTGAGTTTGAGTATGTATATGAGCGCGTATTTGTAATTGAATATTAAATTATTTTTATTTTATGATTTACCAATTTAACGATTTTCAGAATTTATTAAGAAATAATTTTCTTAAATTATTGGTAATCCACTAAATATACCAATGTTGGATTGGATTCAAATTGGAGTAAGAAGTAAAATGAAAATTTAATTTAATCGTGTTGATAAATATACTGAATTGAAATGAATTTCATAAATTGGACTTGGGCTTTGAAATAAACTAAACTTAAGTTAATATGAATTAGACATAAGAAACACATCTAAGTTCATGAATCCGGGTGGAATGTTCGTGTAGCACCCCACACTTTTCTATACCCAAATTTTGACAAAAATCAAAACTTGAACACATCCAAGCATGGAACATATATACCTGGTACATGTAATAAATGAGCATGAACATAATCAGAGTACGATAAATATAACTCACAACGGAAACAAAAATAGGATAACTAGTACTAACTCAAGTAACTTCCTTTTTCAAGTAAGTCACTCTGCCAATACTGAGCTGAGAGAGAATGAGAACCGAAAGCCAAACTTAATCATTTATGAGAACCCGACCTTCGCTAGGAAACTTGGGAGGTTGTAATGAGGAGGGGGGGTCATAACAACAAGTTCTAATGACTAAGAAATGTGCAACACGGAATATAACACATATATATTCCATTGTTACAACCAAGCTATATGCCTAATAGGGTTAGTTATTCTAATCAAACTTTGTGAACGTTTCGCACGACTCTACTACTCTTCTGAAAGTAGTATCCTCAAATTACATTAGCGAGATAGGATATTTGCACACAATTTTGTGAAGACTTTATACCAGAGCTTAACTGGTTAATTATATCGAGAGTGGGCCCCTAATTTCAGGGTTTCTATTTTCCCTTATTCACAATTCTTTATTATTTATCGTCTGACTATCAATGATAGGAAAGCTGGATTCTTTCTGATCGCTTAAGACCCTAGGCGGACTGATTGATCACTTATTAACCCTCAATAGTATATTCAACGTTATCATAAACAGAGGGCGCTAGCTACGGGCCCCACTAGTTAAGGCTTCCGTCATTCACGCATATACTCTTCCCCCGCATAAGGTGAGAGAAGATATTTTATCATTCGTTATACTTTCAAGTTGACCTTATTAGATAATCTCCTTAGTCGCTTATTACTTCCCGTAGGATAGGTAGCCATATTTGGCATTTTTAATTTCCAGGTTTGGGTAGGCCCCCACCCACCTGCCATTTAAGAAACCTATACTGAAAAACCTATTCCCAGGTGGGCTCAACCCTAGTCACTTAGCCTTTTAGGATCCAAGAAGCAGACTATACACGAAGGTTATTAGTTCGTACCCCATTTGTCTTTAGCACCTTTCCCTTTTTAAGATAAATTAGGCTACGTTATTAATCATTCCTGTTTAGTCCCTTTATGAGGAAATACTATACGTACACCATTTTTTGCGTCATGGGTTTATATGGTTAATAATAGCTTACATTATTAACCTACTAAGTTAACTATATTATCTATTTCCATTACTATTAATAAGGAAGGTTACATTCCTTTTTCTCTAGGATATTTATTTAATACCATACCTAATTTGGAATTAGTGTTTATGTAACACCCCGTATTTCCTGAGAATATTAAATTAACAAATTAAAGAATACTTAAATTCTAAAAGTGGGAATTAGGGGAAAAGGGTTATGCCATTACATTCGTCTCGGAATTCTGCTTGAGATAGAGTCCGAGTTTGCGTGAATCGGACTCCGTATGAAGAAGTTACGGAGTTCAGAAGATTTCATATTTAAACAGAAAATTAAATAATTAAATAAAATAAAAACAGTTCGAATTTTGAAAATCACGTGAATCAGCTGGGCGGGAAAATTCCCGCCTATAGGGCATAGGTGTCGACCCCCCAAGTGGGGTGTCGACTGGGTGTCGACCCCCCTATAGGGGTCGACCCCCTCACCCAGATCAAAATAGTGACGATTTTTGACTTGTTGCTGAGTCACTAGGGCATAGGTGGCAATTTCTGGATAGCTCTATCTAGTCTAGACGGTTCTGATTACTCCTAGGATGATCTAACAGCTCACATAAATCTAAACTTCTATATAAACAACCCCAACCCTCAACCCTAAATCACACAATTTCATTCCAAGGAGCCGTCATGCTGTCATAGCCACCATTCTTCTCCAACTAGGAAGCAAACTAGAAAGCAAGTTAGAAGCTACAAATCAAATCAGAATTAGAGAATCGGTAGTCTATGTCAAGGGATAGCTTTTCAGTTTCAGAAAACAGATCCCAGAAAAAAAAGTTTTGTCCTTTGTTTCGTAAGTTCAAGTTACTTTCAGATGTGAATTCTTAATTGAAATTCTTGGCATGTAATAATATGAATCCAAGCTATACCTGATTATGAGATAATCCTTTCAGATTTATCCTATCTATTTTATCAGATCTATGCCTGCGATGTAGTTCAAATCTATTTTATCAGATTTGTGTCTGCGATGTTATTCAAATCTAATATATCAGATTTTTGTCTACGATATAATTTTATCCAGATCTATACTTCTTTTATGTTCCTGATATTTCAATTATCAAATCTAGCGTCGTATGGCTATTTTATGCCTAATCTTTTATGTTTCCTCTTCTTCCCCTTTTATTATGGATCTAGGTTGTCTCGAACCTAGACAAAAGCTTGTTATATATACACTATTGGAATACGGGGGAATTGGGCCTAATCTATTTTGTACTATTGGGCGTAACTTGTAATTGAGGTTTGGGCATAACTTGTAATTGAGATTTGGGCACAACTTGTAACTGAGATTTGGGTATAACTTGTAATTGATATTGGGCATTGTTATCGTTATAACTGCAAGATGGGTTAATTTGCATATAAATCAAGTTTTGGGCATGATTGTTATTGTTCCAAATTTGGGTAACTTGAAACATTAAACCTTGATTGGAGGAAAAATGTAAATTGGAATATTAAATCTAGATTGGGCCTAACTATTGGCTGGGAAGCCAAGTAAAATGAATATTGTAATTTTGGGGCATGATTATTATTGCAAATTTGGGAAGATTGGATATAACCTACTTTGGGTTATAACTTGTAATTAAGTTTGTGGGGCATAACTTGCAATTAGCTTTGTTGGGTATAACTTGAGAATTGGAACACGACTAGTTTTGTGAATTTGGGATAATTAGCATATAAAATCTAGACTTGGACATGTATGGTAAATGTGCTAAAAGATAAACATGCCTAACCCAAGGTTAGACTGAGTTGCGATGTAAAACTTCCCGGAACCGCCCGACACATCCAGTAACCGCAACAACACAGATCTAATGTGAGAGGTTAGCGCATTTAGCCCAAAACCTGAGGTTAGAATTAGTTTGCGGTAGAAGTCTGCCCAGAACCGCCCGACACATCCAGCAACCGCAAACAACAGTTCTAATGTGAGAGGTTGGGGCATTAATAAATTAATTAATGCCAATAAACAGACATGCTAAGAATGGTAAGGTTAAGTAAAATTTAGAACACTTAACCATTATAACATGTTAATTAGACAAGAAGGTGGGGTTAAGTAAATTTAGAACATTTAACCGTTATAACATGTTAATTAGACAAGTGAGCAGGGTTAAGTTAACCAATATGACATGATGAATGAGTAGGGTTAAGTTAATAAGAAACACTTAACCAATATGACATGAGTAGGGTTAAGTTAATAAGAAACTCTTAACCAATGTAACAAGATGAATGGGTAGGGTTAAGTTAAAACAAGAGAGCAACAATTAACCAATATAACATGATGAATGGGAAGGGTTAAGTTAACACAAGAAGGCAACACTTAACCAATGTAACATGACAAGTGGGTGGGTTAAGTTAACTTGAATTGATTGATGAAACTTAACCAATACAGCATGATGAACATGTGGGATTAAGTTAACAAGATACACTTAACCAATGTAACCTGATGAACGAATGGGGTTAAGTTAATGGGAAATACTTAACCAATATAACATGATGAATGAACGTGGTTGAGTTAATAGGAAACACTTAACCAATCCAACATGACGAGTGAGAAGGGTCAATAAGAAGCACTTAACCAACATGACATGATGAGTGGGTAGGTTAAGTTAACATGAATGGACAACACTTAACCATTATGACATAATTTGTAGGAGGGTTAAGTACATATCGGGTTGGTGGGTAATATTAGTAAATATAGGCCGACAAACTTAACCATTAAGTAAACATGTTTGAATCAGTGGGAGGGTTAAGTACATATCTGGTTGGTGGGTAATATTAGTAAATTTAGGCCCACAAACTTAACCAGTAAAAAACCTTAGTAACGGGGACCCATTTCAGCAGTAACCCATATAGATGTATTAAGGTACCCTGAAACTAGGCAGGGTGGGGCACGATTACTGGGCTGATTATAAGCGGTCGAAATAGCGGTAGGGTGTACATCAGTATAGGTTCCGACGGATTACGGGCATGCACGTACTCCGGAATGGGAAAAAGCAGGCACTGGGTACCAGTAGTTATACATTGTGAATCATGAATCGTATCGGGTTGCTATCATAAGGATTTATACACCTTATGGTGGGACCAACACAGGGTATCTACACGTAAGAGAGGGCAGATTGATGCAGACACAAGGAAAATTAATACGAGTAAGGAGCCGATCGATAGGGTAGTAAGGGTACATCTAACATTTTCATGGCAATTAGGCTGATTGAGGTAAGATCCTCATACTAGATGTACACCTGAAGGCTACCATAAGTGCGGGGATTGGGATCACGTTGTAATATTATCATTTTACACAGATTACTAGTTGGGACACTAGTTAGGCGGTGCAGAGATATAGAAATCAAAATAACAAGGTAGTAGCGAAGCAGAGAAACAGTAGAAGCGCATTCAGTTTATCTTGCCTTATAATATCTATACTAATCGTATCTTATCTTGTTATTCTTGTTATCACGGTATTGTCTTATATTCAGTTTATTCATGTCATGATGCTTTTGCCTATTTACATGCTGAAAGTCATTGGACTTACCAGACTTATGTCTGACCTAGTTTGTTTCGCCTCTTTTCTTCGTTTCTCCCCCCTTAGGTTCACAGGGAGGAAATGTTACCACTTAGCTCAGTTTTCTTTCCAAGCTCGAAGATAGTCGATGTATGCTTTGGACTCTCTCCCTCTTCCACTGCTATGGATGGTTCATGCTTTATTGGAGAATATCATTGTTATTTTTATGCTTCTTTTATACTTGGAAGTTTTTTAATCAAGACAGAAGTTTTATGTATTACTTTCAAGTATGATTGAGACAATTGTTGTAAAAGCTTGACTGAACCACATTGTTAATAAAATGACTTTATTTTCTGCTACTCTATTTGTCTGTCTTGTAATTTATCTGCATCTTTTACCTAAACGCTCCACCGAAGTTAAGGCATTCCCTTTATGTGTGACTTTAACGGAGGTGGGGTGTTACACGTGGTATCAGAGCTGAAGGTTACCGGATCAAATAAAAGATTTGAAAAATTATTTTCAAAACGGTTTTAAAAGAAGCATTTTCAAAAGAAATGTTTTGTTTTAAAGTCATATTCCCTAAAGCCATATGCACTATCTTTTGATCCTCCGTTTGAATCCTTGTTTCCTTCTTTCCTAAGTCTCCGGGGATCCTAGCTTTCTGGGAGGTAACCTCATCGTGGCATGGTTCTGTAGGTTTTATTGAGACTACGACACCTGTCAAAGGGCGAAGAAGTGCCTAACCTCCATCCATAGTCGCAGTAGTTTCACATGCAGCTAATTTTCTTTCAGGCTTTGTAGGGTTCTTCGTGCGATGGAGGCAGCTTTCGAGAGACTTGTCAACATGTTACGCAAGGATGGCAAAGATGAGAATGAGGGAGTTTGGCTAAGGATCACAACCCAAGGATGAGAAACTCGTGGATATGGACTTGTTTCACAAAGGAGGTAAAAAGAAAGAGGTGTAAGTGGAAGAATCACAGGACAAGAAGGGAAGAGAGAATAATAAAATCTAAGACAAGAGGAAGTGTCTTTATTATGGTACAATGGGTCATATAATTAAGGACATGGGCAAGAAAAAAGGACAGGATTTTCAGGAGGGCAATTGCATGCTCTCACCGCCATCGTACCTGAGAGAGAGGTAGTAAAGTTTCTATTGAAAAAAGTCTAATTTTTCTTTTTGATCATCCTGTTAGTACTCTTTTTGATTTTAGCACTTCACAATCGTTTATATCTGCTTCCATAGTTGAGTCTCTGCACCTTTGTGCTTGTATAGTAGAAGATCCCATTATTGTCTCAAATCCGGTTAGTGGTTCGGCTCGTTTATCTTTGGTTTGTAAGGATTTAAGAATAGCTATATTAAGTATTGAGTTTAAGTGTAATGCTTATGTTTTCGTGTTTCATGGGCTATGGTTTGATTCTTGGAATGGATTGGTTAACTAGTAATTGTGAAAGGAGGGTAGTTAGACTTTCGACTTGCCTCTGGAATACCCTCGAGATTTCGTGCGATCCTAAGGGATCAGTTTGTCTTGGCTACCTAGAATCACATGATGCATCTATCGACGATTTGCGATCCGTTGGAGTAGTCCATGAGTACGCAGATTTTTTTGATTAGGTTAGGGGTTTATCCCCTAAAACGCAAGATAGACTTTCGCATATATCTAGTTGGCAATGCAAAAACCAGTTGCATTACCTGTACGACACATGAATCTAAGGAAAAGGAAGGGCTCAGTAAACAAGTAAAAGAGTTACTTGAAAAAGGGTTCATAGGGCAAAGTATTTCTGAATGGGGTGCTCCAGTCGTTTTCATTACAAAGGTGGATGGTTCACTTCGCTTGTGCATAGATGATATTTTGGAATGAGGAAGAACGTGCTTTGCATCTAAGGAAAGTCTAGGATACCCTCCAAGCGCATTAACTTAAGGCAAAGTTCTCCAAAAATGTCATTTTTGGAGAGAAGAAGTAAGGTTTCTAGGACATGTGGCGCCCAAAGAAGGGATAGCAGTACGGTGCAAGACTAGAATGTCCTAAGGAATGCAACAAAAGTAAGAAGCTTTCTTGGACTAGCGGGCTAATATGGGAAGTTAATTAAGAACTTTATGAAGGTATCGTCCCCACTTACTAGATTGACGAAGAAGAATCTAATCATCTTAGTATATACACTTGGTAACATGGTTAGCATCTTTTAATTTTCAAGATAGTTCTGCGAATGTTAGCATGACACGGCAGAAGTTGTAGTGCCAAGTATACGATAAGAAGAAAAGGTGGAACGGGAGCGATAGTGAAATGAGTTCCAACGCATATTCTGGAAACAGAAATTAAGAAGCTACGCAAATCATGAAGTTAAGACAGTCAGAGCAATATGGAATGAAGCTCAAGATGATGCGACTTAGAAGACTGAAGACTAGATATGCGCATCATACCCTTTTTGAGGGTATATCCTTGATCTCTCTTTTTCTGTAAAGTTTATTTGCTAGTCTTTATCTTTTAAGTATATCCTCTCGATCCTATCCTTGATCCTTAGGTAGGAACCAATGGATGTAAACATGTGCTTGAGACATGTTATGTTTGGTGGATGCAAGTGGATGTAAGTGTTTGCTAGTGGTTGCTCGTGGATGCATATACACACATTAGGCACTAGATCGGCCCAGTCACTTTCATATTGCATATGCATGTGTGAATTTTTATATATATGAATTGAAAACTTGATGTGTTATCATATGGATGTTACATTTTGTATGAATGATTGTGCACCCATATAGAAGTTATAAAGTACGATTAGGAATAATTTCATACATAATGGGCTCATGGCATTGACATAATTCGCAATAAGGATGTCAACTGAATCAGTATACCGCCTGATTTTGCATTAGACAAGGACATGCACACACACTATGAATATGATCATGGAAGCATTAGAAATCTTTTTAAGGACAATGGATGCCTATGATTGAATGGTTGAGTAGATGGATGTTGGATGTTAGGATATGCATTCTTCTTAACTTAGAGATTTCGGGGACGAAATCCTTTAAGGAGGGGAGAATGAAACACCCCGTATTTTCGGAGAATATTAAATTAACAAATTGAAGAATACTTAAATTTTAAAAGTGGGAATTAAGGGAAAAGGGTTACGCCATTGCGTTCGTCTCGGAATTCTGCTTGAGATAGAGTCCGAGTTTGCATGAATCGGACTCCGTATGAAGAAGTTATGGAGTTAAGAAGATTTCATGTTTAAAAAAAAATTATAATTAAATAAAACAAAAACAGTTCGAATTTTGAAAATCACGCGAATCAGCTGGGCGGGAAAATTCCCGCCCATAGGGGTCAGCTTCCCCCAGGAGGTCGACATAGGTTTCGACCCCCCAAGAGGGGTGTCGACTGGGGTGTCGACCCTATAAGGGTCGACCCCCTCGCCCAGATCCAATCAGTGATGATTTCTGACTTGTTGCTGAGTCACTAGGGCATAGGTGGCGATTTCTGGATAGCTTTATCTAGTCTGGACGGTTCTGATTGCTCCTAGGTTGATCTAACATCTCACATAAATCTAAACTTCTATATAAACAACCCCAACCCTCAACCCTAAACCACACAATTTCATTCCAAGGAGCTGTCATGCTGTCGTAGCCACCATTCTTCTCCAACTAGAAAGCAAACTAGAAAGCAAGTTAGAAGCTATGGATCAAATCTAAATTAGAGAATCGATAGTCTACGTCAAGGGATAGCTTTTCAGTTTCAGAAAACAAATCCCAGAAAACATGATTTGTCCTTTGTTTCGTAAGTTCAAGTTACTTTCAGATGTGAATTCTTAATTGAAATTCTTGGCATGTAATAATATGAATCCAAGCTATACCTGATTATGAGATAATCCTTTCATATTTATCCTATCCATTTTATCAGATCTGTGCCTGCGATGTTATTCAAATCTATTTTATCAGATTTGTGCCTGCGATGTTAATTCAAATCTAATCTATCAGATTTATGTCTGTGATGTAATTTAATCTAGATCTATACTTCTTTTATGTTCCTGATATTGCTATTATCAAATCTAGCGTCGTATGGCTATTTTATGCCTAATCTTTTATGTTTCCTCTTCTTCGCCTTTTATTATGGATCTAGTTTGTCTCGAACCTAGACAACAGCTTGTTATATATATACGATTAGAATACAGGGGAATTGGGCCTAATCTATTTTGTACTATTGGGCGTAACTTGTAATTGAGGTTTGGGCATAACTTGTAATTGAGATTTGCGCACAACTTGTAATTGAGATTTGGGTATAACTTGTAATTGATATTGGGCATTATTATCGTTATAACTGCAAGATGGGTTAATTTGCATATAAATCAAGTTTTGGGCACGATTGTTATTGTTCCAAATTTGGGTAACTTGAAACATTAAACCTTGATTGGGGGAAAAAATGTAAATTGGAGTATTAAATCTAGATTGGGCCTAACTATTGGCTGGGACGCCAAGTAAAATGAATATTGTAATTTTGGGGCGTGATTATTATTGCAAATTTGGGAAGATTGGGTGTAACCTACTTTGGGTTATAACTTGTAATTAAGTTTGTGGGGGCATAATGTAACAACCTGCATTCTACGCATCGGAGGACCGTAGAGTATTTATTTTTTTCACATGCGAAGTCATATGATCATGTAACTTTGGGAGATGACAACTAGGGTCATTTCCCATGTTCATGATTTTTGTCGATTTTAAATGACCATTTTGCCCCTAGCAGATCTTGTTTTGGCCATAACTTTTGATTAGAAAGGAATTTTGACTTGAAACCACTTCCATTAGCTCCGGATGATGGTTTACCTTTCCATAGAGTGGTCACATTAGCCAAACGGACTCATCGTTTGGGAGATATGGCTGAAACAAGTTTCAGATGGTGAAAAACAGCTTAATTGGGCTTAACCGGGTGATTAACAGCTAGGCCCAAAGGGGAATTTCGGGATTAGGAGTTTAAAAGGGCTGTTAGGGTTTGGAGAATACCTTTTTCTCATTTTTCAGCCGTCACTATTCATTCCTCTCAACCTAGCCATAGCCTCCAACATCTAAAACACCTTCTAATCACCGTTTAATTAAGTATTGGCCTAATCTACATAATTGAGGTGGATTAGCATAGAGATCGAGATTGAGCTGCTGTGTTTCCCTGGGAACAGTGCCAAAATAGAAGACATTTCAGATTTAGTATTTTATTTGTGGCCAAAGTGAGTGATTAGCATTGTTTTGACACTAATTACAGTTAATTAGGGTGATTAGTGTTGATTGGTGAATTTATGCACAAATAAATTCTGGAAAAATATTTATAAATTCTGAAATATTGTTTTATACCTCTGTTAGAAATTTGGGTTTTTGGTTAAGTTTGGTTAATCCTATGATTAGTTTTTCTAAACATGCTTAAGGGAAAATATGGGGTTTTGGCTATGTTTGATCCGTTTTAACCTATCAAATTGTTATTTTGGTGTTTGTGGTCAATTCTAAATGTTGCCATGACTGTATGGTATGCTTTATGATTAATTAGAAAAGTTAGAATGGTCGAAAACGCCGTCGTATGACATAAAACAGTCGCTGGAAAGTTGCAAGAAATATGCAGAGGATTGGATCGCCCTCCCTTCCACGATCCAACCCGATCGTGGCCACCCCCACGAGCTGCTCCACCCTTCCATGAGTCCATTCGAGTTTGGTCACCACGAGCTGGTCGCGCTTGAAGCACGATCTGAACCGAGGCTCCACCACGACCCGAACCAGTGGGTACTCACGATCCGAACTGACGGAGTCTCGACCCACGAGCCAATGGAGGACACCGACCCATTGTAGCAGTGCGATCCGACCCAGTGGAAGGAGCACGACCTGGAGCCTGACCACGAGCAGAAGGAGGCCGACTCGATCCGTATGCAGCAACCCGATCCGAACCAGTATGGTGACCACGAACTGAACTAGAGGAGTTGACATGGACGAACCGATCCGAAGCAAAGCCAAGAGAGAAGACCGAACCGATCCGGAGAAGACCAAAACCCGAGATGCAAAGGTAGTCCAAATGGGAAGTTTGTACTCAGGATCCAGTTGGGAACCAACGAGTTGACTTCACGATTGGACTTTGCTACGGGACGTGTGCAAAGGGGTTGTCGGTATTCATAACTTTGGTTCACCACCGAGAGACGGATAGTGGGCTTGTTGTGATAGTTGTATGGGGTTGGACTCCGTCACGGCCCAAAGGATTAGGTGACCAAATAGTGGATATCATATGATTTATGCACTGAGTGAGAGATGTGAGGATGGTTGCTATGTTTGATTGTTTGTTTTCACTATGGCATGCACATCCCCACCGCCCGTATTCTTTACACCATATGTTAGTGGCACCTTAGAGTATTGAGCGGTATGTTGTGCTAACTCTTTGGTTGCAGGTCCAGGTTCAGGTATGATTGGATTATACCTATTATTGTTCTGTTTTGTTGCTTATCGCCCATACCAGACTTTTGTCTGACCCAAAGTTTTATGTATCTTCTTATTACTCTGGATAGTCCTAAACGAGCAGACTAGAGATAGGTTAGGTGCTATGCACGAGTAGCTGTACCGGAGACGAGCAGGAGGTTCCCACGTATGATATATAGATATTCTTCCTGTGTTGTTGAAGGTCACTGCTTGGGCATTAGTATTGTACCTCATTCTTTTACTTTCTTTTTCTTTAGAGACAGTTTTAAAGTTGTAATAATGATGTTGGATCATAAGCTGTATTTTGGAATTCCGCTGCTATGATGATGATGGTTTTAGTTTTCAGCTTATGCACTGTCTCGCCTGTTTTATGTCAAGTATGTTACTATTATATTTTATTCCATGCGCTGTGGGACATTCTATAGGTTTCTTTGTTAGTTCTTTTATCTTCTTTCCTTTCTTTGATGATCGTCCCAAGCTAGCGGACGTGTGTTCAGTGCACTCTCGAGGGAAATGTCGGTTAATGCGGGCCGAGCCGTCACACTTGGTATCAGAGCTCTAGGGTGTGTAATTAACCAAGGGAAGTCATCAGGGAGAGATAGTACACGTAAATGAGAGCACGTATTTGTGATTATTTTGGTTTTCAAAGGCTATATATATACTATTAGTATAGCTACGGATGAAGTCGCATTGCACTAGCACCACTGTGGAGATGGTTAATCGTTTTCTCTTTACAGACTGAACGATGAGCCAATATACGAGGGGTACTGGTAGAGGAGCCAATAATGGGAACGTTGTTGAGATGATGACGATGTTTACTGGCTTCATGAGAGAGATGCTTAGGGATGCTCGGGGAGCTGTTCCTAATGCTACTAACGGTGGTGGTGCAGTAGTGTAGGCGCCTAGGGCCGATTTCGCCAAGCTGTGCAAGGATTACGCTAGCCTTGGTGGGAAGCCGTTCCACAGAACGGAGTCGGCTATAGAAGTTCAAGATTGGCTAGATAGTTGTGAGCGCATCGTCGAAGATTTGGGAATCGAAGACGCAATGAAGAGGAAGCTAGCATCGCGTTAACTACAAGGACGAGCTATGAATTGGTGGAATGCTATTAAGGCAGCTACTCCTGAGGATCAAGTTACTTGGAATCAGTTTAAGACTCACTTTTGTGATAAGTTTATTCCAGCTGCTCATAAATCAGAATTGTTCAGGAAGTTCTTGGAGCTTAAGCAGAATGGTAGAGCAGTCTCCGAGTATATCGCTGAATTCGACACTTTATCGAAATATGGATTGTCCCTTATCGATACAGTCAATAAGAACAACGAGAAGTTCATAACTGGCTTGGATGGGTACTTGGGGTAAAGACTTATAAACCATATCGATGAGACGTTCGATTCTATTGTAGCAAAGGCATTAAGGTCAGAGAGCCTTTGTCCTAAGTCGAAGACTGAGGTTGCTATTGCATCTATAGAGCTGCCAAAGCCGCAAGCATGCGGTGTAGGAAAGAAGAATTCTCAGAAAAAGAGGAAGCAAAGCCCGACCAAAGATGGTCAGAATAAGAAGAATAAGAATGGTGGCGAGTGCTTTAGTTGTGGTAAGAAGGGCCACTATGCCAGAGATTGTCGAGAAAATCCTGGGGAAAGGAAGTGCTTTAACTACGGCCAGGCGGGACATCATAAGGATGATTGTCCACAACCTCCTAGGGAGAAGCAGATTGTTAAAGCGTATGCTATCAACGCTGTTCCTTCTTCGTCGAATGCTCCAACTGCGGCGCAGAGGGGAAATGGCGTCGTTATCAAAGGTATGCTTTCTATTTAAGATGTTTCTGTCCGAGTATTGTTTGACAAACACGAGATAGTCGATAGACCTTTAGTAGTGACGAACCCAGTTGGTGGTTCGACTAGCCTTAGTATGATTTTCCGTAACGTGGACTTATCGAGTCATGGATGTATGTTGTTTGTGATTGCTTTATTTTGGGCTTTACTGGGTTTAGCATTATTTTGGGGAGTCGATCTACTCTAAAGGAATTGGGTGGTATTATGTACCTACCTAGTGATGGTGATAGTAACTGGAGTTAAGGAAGCTGAGAGGTTATCGTTGTAATAAGTTCTAGTTGTCTCTGGGAGGCAAATGAGTGCTCCAGTGTTTAGTTGTTTTGCTAGTATCACCTCACGTGGATTGTCCGAATTCAGAGGAGATGTTCCTTGGGTACTTGTCTGATATTGGTTTAGGCCTTTGGGGCTTGTGCTTGGGGAATGTCGAGTTCGACTAGGATGGTTTGCGTGAGAGATAAATAGTTGTTAAGATTCTTCAATGGATGATATCTTGGTTTACTCGAGGAGTGATGGGCAGTCGTGACATGATAAGACTGTTCAATGGTATAGACTGCTCAGAGTTAGACTCGATAGGGTTATGAGATGGCTCGACTAGGACTCGAGAAAGATGCAAAGTAATGGATTGTTTAGGACCCTATGCTGATGTTCTCTTTGGATAGTATAACTTTGAAGAAATAGGATGGGTTCATTGATCATGGAAGATGCAACGAAGATTAGGACGATTCAAGTTGGACTTGAACTCATAAAAGAAAATGGATGTTCATTGATCTTGGAGATGCAAAGTAATGGATACTCAAGATTGGGTCTGAGTTATAGATTGACTCGAATTGGACTCGAGAAGGCTGCAAGGAATTGGATTTGGCTTGAGTTGGACTCGAGAGGGCAGCAAGATAATGGATAGACTTGGGTTGGACTTAAGTATTTTAGGCGGACTTAAAGCAGGGGTATCTGGGGATGCCCGTTACCTTAGATCTGTTGGACGTGATCTAGTTATCCTTGGAGGATAAATGTGCGTTGGATGTACGGTAGTCCATTTGGAGGCTGGGCTTCCATTAGTTCTTGATGTTGGTTGGACCAGACATACAAGAATCGACATATTGGGATTGGTTAGACTAGTCATGTAGGTGTCGACGTGCTCATGGCTTTAGCAGGTGATAGGTAGGACATGATTAATGGATGTTATGGTTGCTATGTTTGTACCTATCTTTCTTCTCTTGAGTATACGATCACCTGTAGGGTTCTAGCGATGGGGAACAAAGAGATGGTAGTATAGACGGACATTAGACTACGTATCGGTGCAGTGGGGGTAGTCATTACTCCATGGGGCAGAGTGATCGTAGCAAGGCTATGAGCCAGTGCAGTGAAGTTGTCATGACTTCATGGGGGCAGAGTGGACATAGCAAAGGATTTAGGTGCGGTAACAGTTGCATTGAGTAGGAGGCATGCCAGTCTAGAGGTTATGTTTGTAGGTTGGAAGCAACTAGAGTATATCACAAGATATGATTTTAGACCCAAGAGTGAATTGGATTCAGAAACGCTAGTAATCTTGACGATTAGATCGATTTTGATTGAGTGAATTGGTTCCAGTCAGAGGAACGATCCTAACCTATTGGAAATCATCTCCAAGTTAGAGATGGGTATCGACGAGGAGATGAACAAGTATGTGCTTGATCGAGATGGATGGCTTAGAAAGAATGGAAGACTAGTTGTACCCAATGTCAATGGATTGAAAGATGAAGTGCTTAGGGAATGTCATCACTCAAAACTGACTATACTTCCCGGTGGTAACAAAGTGTATCGAGACATGAATCAGACATACTACTGGGAAGGGATGAAAAGAGACGTTGGGAATTTTATATCCAAATGTATGAATTACCAGCTAGTTAAAGCTGAGCAAAAGAAGCTTAGTTGGTTGTTGCAACCATTAGAAGTTCCAGAATGGAAATGGGAACAAGTCTCAATGGATTTCATTGATGGGTTACCAAGAACTAGGTCGGGCCATGATAGCATTTGGGTGATTGTGGACCGATTGACTAAGAGTGCAAGGTTTATACCCATCAAGTCAAACAGGATGGCAGCTGAGTTAGCTGAACTATATGTAAAGCGGGTAGTGAGATTTCATGGAATACCCAAGGGCATTGTGAGTGACTGAGATCCGTTGTTCACTAGTGGATTTTGGAAGAGCTTACAAGAGGCGTTAGGATCAAAATTACATCTCAGTACCGCGTATCATCCTCAAACCGACGGACAAACAGAGAGGGTGAATCGAGTATTAGAGGATCTTTTGAGAGCTTGCATATTAGACCTTGGTGGATCATGGGATGACCATTTGCATCTAGTAGAGTTTTCATATAATAATAGTTATCAATCCAGTATCGGTATGGCTCCATTTGAAGCTTTGTACGGAAGACCGTGCAACTCACCGTCATGTTGGTTAGAAACTAGTGAGAAGTTTGTGCTTGGACCAGATGTTACAAGAGAAACTTCAGCTAAGATTAAGGTTATCCAACAGGGAATGAAGGCTTCCCAAGATAGGCAGAAAAGTTATGCTGATAAGAGGAGAAGAGAATTAAAGTTCTCCATTGACGACTTGGTGTTTGTCAAGATTTCTCCGTTGAAGAGCGTGATACGATTTGGCAGGAGAGGCAAGTTAGCACCAAGATTTGTTGGTCCATTCCTAGTTCTTGAGCAAATTGGGAATTTGGCATATAAAGTTGAATTACCAGAGAAGATGGCAGGATTTCATAACGTATTTCATGTTTCCCAGTTAAAGAAGTCGTACACGACCCTGATGTGAATATTTCACCTGATCAGTTGGATGATATCAAAGTTGAACCCGAGGCGGTTGGGAACTGTAACACCCCGAAAATTCTATAACTGTGAAAGTAACAAATTAAAGTATAATTAATCTGAAATTAAAGAACCAAGGGAAACGGGATACGCCATTGCGTTCGTCTCGGAAAAATACGCGAAATAGAGTCCGAGTTTTCGAAAAACGGAGTCCGTATGAAGAAGATATGGCCTTCGGAAGTTTTGAATTAAATTTAAAATTCAAACAGAATTAAACAATTAAATATTCCGAAGTGGGGCCCATTGGGCCAGAAGAACGCCCGCCTGGGCCACCCAGGTCGACTGGGCTGTCGACCTGGGCTACCCATGTCGACAGGGCTGTCGACAGCCCTGTCGACAGGGGTATCGACCTGGTCGAGCCCAGTCAACCCGGCTGGCCAGGTCGGTGTGTGGTCGAATTTCTGTGGTCTGCTTTGTCATTAGGGCTAGGTGGCGGGTTTTTATTGGTCTCTCTTCCTAATGAATGGCTATGATCTAACCTAGCAACATCAATGGTCCTAATCAATTCCTAACCTCTATATAAACAACCCTAGACTAAACCCTAATCTATTCATTCAAATTAAGAACATAGCCGCCATGTTGCTGAGGAACGACAAAGAGTAGCCGCCAACTAGAGAGAGAATTAGGAAGAAAATTCTAAAAGCCTAAAGCAATTCAAGCAACCTAAAGCTAATCAATTCAACAAAGGAATCGTGTCTCTTAATTAGAGAATTCGCCGCAACCATTGTAAGTAGAGTATTACTTTGGTATTAATAAACAACTGTGTTGATGAGTATGCTTGAATTTTGGCAATGAAAGCAATTCATATTTGTGCAAAATTATGTTATTCATTATAAAGAACTACATGCGGTAGTTCTATGCAAATATACGTTTGGAATATTGCGCAAATTATGTAATCTATGTTGAAGCTACATGTATGTAGTTGAGTGAAATTTATGCAAGTTTGGGGCTTTGTTATTATGTCGTCATGATGTATATTTTTGTGCATAAATCATTTTGCAAGTAATTGAGACAAGTTTGGTTATTATAGTTCATATGAAACTATGTTGGAATTTTGACACCATAATCCATATATTAAGTCATGCTTTTGCAAAACTTATGAATATGGCTAGGCTATGAATGATATTTGGCATAATTGAAATCTATGATTAAGTCTATCTTGTTTACAAGAATTATATGATGACATATGTGAGACATGGCTAAGTTAGACTCAAAAATCCCTTTTTGCAAGTTTAAAGCAAACACCATGTTTAGGAATATTTATGCATAAGTATGTTTATACCATCGTTATGTGATTAGGCTTAAATCATGATTAAGTTGAATTATGCTATGTTCATGCTAGAAGTACTTATGCCATACTTATGTTTGACCATATGCCATGCCTATGCAAGAAGTATTTTATGCCATGCTTATGTTTGACAATATGCCATGCCTATGCAAGAAGTATTTTATGCCATGCTTATGTTTGACAATATGCCATGTTTATGCTAGAAGTATTTAGGCCATGCTTATGTTTGACATTATGCCTAAATAAGAATATAGGTTCATGTTGTAGTTAAACCTATGCAAGTTTACATGCCTTGATTTATGTCACCTATGTTTTATGACCAAAATACATGTCACCACTATGCAAGTACACCAATTTCTATTATGTATTTTCCAACGTCATATGCAAGTTCATGCGCTCACTTTCCCCTCTTTGTGTATACGCCATAAGCCTCCCCTTTTCGCATGGCTAAATTGGGCTTTAAAAGGCTAAGCCCAGTATATATGAACGAACGTGTAAAACGGGGGAAAATAACGTTGGGTTAAAATTAATTAATGAATGAAAATATAAAATAGAAGGGCCCAAATTCAAGTATGGGTTGGGCCCATGATTGGTGTAACCTTTACACCATGAACTTAATAATGGGCCGCAAATATTTACATATAAATAAAGAAGAATGACAAGATATGTAAATGTAGAAAATACGATGTGTTTAACCCGAGGTTGGATTGAGTTGTGATGTAAACCTGCCCGGAACCGCCCGGCTGTCCAGTAGTCACAACAATACCTATCCAATGTGAGAGGTTAAACATGGAGCCCAATAAGGACCCGAGGTTAGACTGAGTTGTGGCGTAAGACTGCCCGGAACCAACCGGCAACAGGTAGCCACAACAATACCTGTCTAATGTGAGAGGTCAGGGCCTTAATAAGACAATTAAGGCTGAGTCAGGATTGTTAGGATTAAGTGGACTAAAGACTTAATCAAAATGGAACATGCTAAACTAAACGGACTGGTGGGGGTTAGGTTAGAAACACTTAACCAACTTAGCATGTTGGCTAGAGATAGAAAACCTAGTAACGGGGGGGACCCTTTTCAGCAGTAACCCTAAAAGGTGTATCAGGATACCCTGAAACTAGGCAGGGTGGGGCACGATTACTGGGCTGATTGTAAGAGGTCAAAGCGACGGCGGTGGTGTAGCAGTGTAGGTTCAAACGGAGTGCGGGCGTGCACACACTCCGGAGCAGAAAAATAAGGCACTGGACACCAGTAGCATACCTGTGCACTCTAAGGTTGTGTCGGGTTGCCACTATGGGACTTGATACACCCCATGGTGGGACCAGCATAGGTAACTACAGACATCGGGGGCCGTAAGACACATGTAACTATGCGAGTAGGAGCCGATCATCATTGAATGGATCACATCACCCTGGTTATGGGGTGCCAGTTGGAAACTAGTTTATATGGGATCAGAGATTAACATGGGGTACGATAGTATATTCGACCCTAGATAACTTAACCAAGTTCATAGTGCTTGCCCACTTCCTGTTTTACTTATCATACCCAGTTCTTTATTCATAGACAAAGTAGTACTAGACTTACTCAGGCTTTATGTCTGACTCTATTTTTCTTTCGTCTTCTTTCTTCCGTTTCCCCCCCCCCCCCAGGTCCTCAGGGAGGGAACACAGCAGCTTGACCTACCTCAACATCCAGCTTGAAGAAGAGAAATGTATTGCTTGGACTTTCCTGTTTTGAACTATGGCTTTGGACAATCCACTATGGGGCTTTGGCAGTTTGTCTATGTTTTATTTATGCTTCTTTAAAAATAATGTACTCAAGACAGATTATGAAGTGTTATGTTATGTTTTTGGAAAGGATGTTGTTGTAACACGTATTTGACTTTATGAAATAAAGTTTGTTGTTCTTCCGCTGTTTACAAATATGTGTTCTTATATCTGTCTTGTATATCTGTGACTTGTACTTATAAACCTCCACCAAAATTAGGGCATTCCCTTTGAGAGTGACCCTAACGGAGGTGGGGTGTTTCACTTGGTATCAGAGCATAGGTTTACCAGATAAGATAAAAAGTTTTGAAATTTTTTTTTTCAAAAAGGAAATTTAAAGAAGCATTTTTTTAAAAGAAAAATATTATTTTATTTTTAAAAGGCAAAGTCCACTCCCCAAAGCCATAGGAACTATCTCTTATCCTTCGTTTTGAATCTATCCTTTTTTGTTTCAGCATGTCCCAAGAACTTAACTTGCCTGAAGGGGTGCCAATACCTGGTTGGTTTAGACGGTTCTTAGAAGCAAGGGCCACTCAGCCAGGTCCTACCGTTCCTCCTCCCCCAGCTGAAGGAAATCATCCAGCTGCAGTGGCACCTTTTCCTCCACCTCCTCCTCGGGGAAACACATTCGCTAAGATATGTAAAGATTTTAAAGCTATGGGAGGAAGGGATTTCCATGGAACTGAGTCCTTCGTAGCAGCTAGGAATTGGCTGAAAGAAACGGAGGACCTATTCATCATCTTTGAGGTAGAGGATAGACAAAAGGTACAACTAGCGGTGTGGCTATTGAAGGGCGAGGCTTCCTACTGGTGGGAAGTCACCAATGCTGAAAGACCAGTGGAGACATGGGAGGACTTTAGGGCAAGGTTTGAGACTAAGTTTCTCTCAGATGCAGAAAGAAGTTTGCAGTTGGAAAAATTCTTATTTCTTAAGCAAGGAGACAAGACTGTCAGAGAGTATGTGAATCAGTTCGATGAGTTGGCTAGGTTTGGGCTTGACCTAGTCAACACCCCGCATAAGAAGGCTCTCCGTTTCGTCAAGGGGTTAAATGAGCCATTACATAGTTTGGCCATGACCCATATACCCATGGGAGCCACGTATGAAAGATTGGTGCAAATGGCATTGCTGAATGAAGAGGACAAGGGCAAGAAGGAGACCAAGGCAGAAAGCTCTCAAGGGAAGAAAGAGGGTTTGCAGCCTAAGAAGACAGACTTTAAGAAGGGTGGAAAAGGCAACAAAGAGAAGAGGAAGTGTAATTTCTGTGGCAAAGTGGGGCACTTAGTAAAGGACTGCCGGAAGAAGAAGGCTAAGGAGAATGGTGGGTGCTTTTCGTGCGGTCAGACAGGCCACAGGGCTAAGGACTGCCCAAGGAAACGAGGACAGGGGCAGGGCACTGGATCCACCCCAGGGGCACAGGTTCATGTGCTAGAAGCGCCACCATTGCAACAGCGAGGTATAAATACTTCTGTAGAAAGTGTTGTTTATCTTTATGATCACCCCGTTCGCACTTTGTTTGATTTTGGCGCATCACACTCCTTTATCTCGTCTGCTTTAGTAGAATCTCTGCACCTAAAAACTAGTATGGTAGAGGACCCCTTAATTGTTTTAAACCCAATTGGGGGCCCAGCTCATTTGTCTATGATCTGTTTGGATTTGAAAATTTCTATCCTAAGTGTTGAATTTCAATGTAGTGCCTTTGTTTTGGGCTTTTCGGGTTATGGTTTGATTTTGGGTATGGATTGGCTATCCAGTAATGGGGCCATCCTTGATTGTGAGAAAAGGGTTGTTAGGCTCCTAACCCAGCTCGGTAATACTTTGGAAATTTCTTGTAATCCCTCGTATGCGGTTATGCTTAGTTATCTTGAATCGCTAGATGCCTCTGTTGAAAATTTGAAATCAGTTAGAGTGGTCCGGGAATATCCGGATGTCTTCGAAGAGGTGAAGGGCTTACCTCCGAAGCGGGAAATAGACTTCCGCATATATCTTGTAGATAATGCAAAGCCCGTTGCGTTGCCCGTTAGACATATGGCTCCACGAGAAAGGAAAGAGCTCAGTAAACAGATTAAAGAGCTTCTAGAAAAGGGGTTCATTAGGAGGAGCATTTCAGAATGGGGCGCTCCAGTGGTGTTCGCTACAAAGGCGGATGGTTCACTCCGTCTATGTGTTGACTATAGGGAGCTCAACAAGCTAACGAAAAAGAATAGGCACCCTCTCCCTAGAATTGACGATTTATTTGACCAGCTTGTAGGAGCGTCTGTTTTCTCCCAACTCGATTTAGCAACCGGTTTTCATCAGCTAAGGGTGGCTGAAGATAGCATCGATAAAACGACGTTCAGAACCCCAGACGGCTTCTTTGAATGGCTTGTCATGCCCTTCGGCTTGACAAATGCACCTGCGTACTTCGTGGACCTAATGAGTAGGATATTTAGAGATTTCCTCAACAAATTCGTAGTAGTCTTCGTAGATGATATCCTTATCTTCTCAAAGAGTGAAGAGGAACATGCTCAGCACTTAAGGGCAATCATGGAAACTTTGCGAGTCCATCAACTAAAAGCCAAATTCTCCAAATGCCACTTTTGGAGAGAAGAGGTGAGGTTCCTTGGGCACATAGTGTCCAAACAAGGGTTAGCAGTGGACCCTGCTAAGGTAGTGGCGGTACAAGATTGGAAGACACCAAGGAATGCAACTGAGGTCCGAAGCTTTCTAGGACTAGCAGGTTTCTATCGAAAATTCATAAGGGATTTTGCGAAAATTTCAGCTCCGCTCACGAAATTGACCAAGAAGAATCTAGTATTCAATTGGGATTTGGATTGCGAGTTTGCTTTCCAACGACTGAAGAGGGCTCTCACAACAGCCCCAGTTTTGACGCTGCCAGATGGGAGCAAGATGTTCACTGTTTATACGGATGCATGTGGGACAGGGCAAGGCGCCGTCTTAATGCAAGAAGGAAGGGTAGTAGCTTATGGCGGGAGGCAGTTGAAGGTGCACGAAAAGAACTACCCAACCCACGATCTTGAGTTAGCTTCCATCGTCTTTGCACTCAAGTCTTGGCGACACTATCTCCTAGGTGAGAAGTTCGAACTTTACACTGACCATAAATCGTTGAAATATCTTTTCTCACAGAAGGATCTTAACTTGAGGCAGCAAAGATGGATGGAGTTTCTTGCCTCGTACGATTTCGAAATCTCCTACACTCCGGGCAAAGGCAACGTAGTGGCAGACGCGTTGAGCCGAAAGAAATTGACCCTAAGCCCGTTGTTTGTTGAAAGACAAAGCCTAGAGTTCATAGCCAGCTTCGACTTTAGGCCTTCCTCCGATTTCGTACCGGGCTTGCTTGCATCTCTCGAAGTGCGCCCAACTTTAGTGGATTCAGTAGGGGCAGCACAACGCGAAGACCCTCAGCTTGTGGAAATAATTGATAGGCTAATTAGGGGTGAGACTTCAAGTCACCTCAACAGATACTCCATTAACGATAAGGGTGTACTAAGGCGAGACGGAAGACTATGCGTCCCACAGACAAACGATTTAATAAAGAAGGTTCTCGAGGAAGCACATCACTCCAAGATGACGATACACCCAGGCGGAGATAAAATGTACAAAGACATAAAAAGGACTTTCTTTTGGAATGGCATGAAAAAGGACGTGGCAGAATTCGTTTCTAAATGTATGGTGTGCCAACAGGTTAAGGCGGAACAGAAAAAGCCTGGCGGACTACTACATCCTCTGGAGGTCCCGCAGTGGAAGTGGGATAGCATCTCAATGGACTTCATCGATGGGCTGCCTAGGTCTAGGAGAGGCAACACTAGCATTTGGGTAATAGTGGATAGGCTTACTAAAAGCGCCCACTTTTTACCTGTCAAAAGTAAGAGAACTACCTCATCCCTAGCATCACTTTACCTCAAGGAAATCGTTCGACTCCATGGAATACCATCTAGCATTGTTAGTGACCGAGACCCCATCTTCACCAGTGAGTTTTGGCGGAGTCTGCAAGAAGCAGTAGGAACGCAGTTATGCTTGAGCACAGCCTATCATCCCCAAACCGACGGCCAAACGGAGAGAGTGAACAGAGTTTTGGAAGACCTTTTAAGGCTATGCGTCCTCGACTTTGGAGGGACATGGGAAGACCACCTTCCTTTGGTGGAATTTGCCTACAACAACAGCTATCAAGCAACCATCGGAATGGCGCCCTTCGAAGCTTTATACGGAAGACTGTGCCGATCGCCCACTTGTTGGTGGGAGTCCACGGATAAGCTCATACTTGGACCAGATATGATCCGAGAGACCTCAGAGAAAGTAGACTTAATACGAAGAAGGATGAGGACGGCCCAAGACAGACAAAAGTCCTATGCCGACAAGAGGAGGACCGACCTTGAATTCGAGGTTGGAGACAGAGTTTTTCTCAAGGTATCACCGCTAAGAAACGTTGTTCGCTTTGGAACCACAGGAAAGCTAGCACCAAGGTTCGTAGGGCCATTCCCTATCATCGAGAAAATTGGGAAAATGGCCTATAGATTAGAGCTACCTGAGAAGTTGGCTGGAGTCCACAACGTCTTTCACGTTTCACATCTCCGAAAATGTCTACATGAGTCTGCTGAAGTGGTAGAGCCAAATATCCTCGAAGAGGCCGAAGTGGAGCGCGAAGCAACCATAAGAAGAGTTACGACCCGCATATTGGGAACGGAAGTGAAGAAGCTACGCAACCGTGAAGTCAAGCTCGTCAAAGTCCAGTGGAGCGACACCGAGGGAGACACGACTTGGGAAACTGAAGCTAGAATACGCACAGCCTACCCTTTTCTGTTCGAGGGTACATCCTTGATCTTTCTCTTTCCTTAAGTTGCGCTTTTATCTATCTTTTTAGGTATATTTCCTCGACCGTATCTTTTAGATAGAATCTTTTTGGATGGAAACATGTAGTTGAAACATGTTATGGATGATGGTTGCAAGTGGTTGCAAGTGATTGCTAGTGGTTGCTCGTGGTTGCATATACACACACAATCTAGGTTTTAGATCGGCTCAGTCACTTCATAGTGCATATGCATATATGTTTGTATTCGTATATGATTGAACTTTAATGTGTTGTCATGTGGATGCTGCATTTGTATTGAATGATTGTGCACTCATATAGAATCATGAATAGGAAAATTTGCATACATAATGGATTCATGGCACTTACATAATTCGCATTAAGGAGGTCAACTGAATCAGTAGACCGCCTGATTTTGCATTAGATAAGTACATGTACACACACACTTCGCATATGATCATGAAGCATTAGAAGTCTTTTAAGGACAATGGATGCTCGTGTTTGATGGATGAGTAGATGGGTGATTGGATGTTAGGATATACATTCCTCCTAACTTGAAGATTTCGGGGACGAAATCCTTTTAAGTGGGGGAGAATGTAACACCCCGAAAATTCTATAACTGTGAAAGTAACAAATTAAAGTATAATTAATCTGAAATTAAAGAACCAAGGGAAACGGGATACGCCATTGCGTTCGTCTTGGAAAAATACGCGAAATAGAGTCCGAGTTTTCGAAAAACGGAGTCCGTATGAAGAAGATATGGCCTTCGGAAGTTTTGAATTAAATTTAAAATTCAAACAGAATTAAACAATTAAATATTCCGAAGTGGGGCCCATTGGGCCAGAAGAACGCCCGCCTGGGCCACCCAGGTCGACTGGGCTGTCGACCTGGGCTACCCATGTCGACAGGGCTGTCGACAGCCCTGTCGACAGGGGTATCGACCTGGTCGAGCCCAGTCAACCCGGCTGGCCAGGTCGGTGTGTGGTCGAATTTCTGTGGTCTGCTTTGTCATTAGGGCTAGGTGGCGGGTTTTTATTGGTCTCTCTTCCTAATGAATGGCTATGATCTAACCTAGCAACATCAATGGTCCTAATCAATTCCTAACCTCTATATAAACAACCCTAGACTAAACCCTAATCTATTCATTCAAATTAAGAACATAGCCGCCATGTTGCTGAGGAACGACAAAGAGTAGCCGCCAACTAGAGAGAGAATTAGGAAGAAAATTCTAAAAGCCTAAAGCAATTCAAGCAACCTAAAGCTAATCAATTCAACAAAGGAATCGTGTCTCTTAATTAGAGAATTCGCCGCAACCATTGTAAGTAGAGTATTACTTTGGTATTAATAAACAACTGTGTTGATGTGTATGCTTGAATTTTGGCAATGAAAGTAATTCATATTTGTGCAAAATTATGTTATTCATTATAAAGAACTACATGCGGTAGTTCTATGCAAATATACGTTTGGAATATTGCGCAAATTATGTAATCTATGTTGAAGCTACATGTATGTAGTTGAGTGAAATTTATGCAAGTTTGGGGCTTTGTTATTATGTCGTCATGATGTATATTTTTGTGCATAAATCATTTTGCAAGTAATTGAGACAAGTTTGGTTATTATAGTTCATATGAAACTATGTTGGAATTTTGACACCATAATCCATATATTAAGTCATGCTTTTGCAAAACTTATGAATATGGCTAGGCTATGAATGATATTTGGCATAATTGAAATCTATGATTAAGTCTATCTTGTTTACAAGAATTATATGATGACATATGTGAGACATGGCTAAGTTAGACTCAAAAATCCCTTTTTGCAAGTTTAAAGCAAACACCATGTTTAGGAATATTTATGCATAAGTATGTTTATACCATCGTTATGTGATTAGGCTTAAATCATGATTAAGTTGAATTATGCTATGTTCATGCTAGAAGTATTTATGCCATACTTATGTTTGACCATATGCCATGCCTATGCAAGAAGTATTTTATGCCATGCTTATGTTTGACAATATGCCATGCCTATGCAAGAAGTATTTTATGCCATGCTTATGTTTGACAATATGCCATGTTTATGCTAGAAGTATTTAGGCCATGCTTATGTTTGACATTATGCCTAAATAAGAATATAGGTTCATGTTGTAGTTAAACCTATGCAAGTTTACATGCCTTGATTTATGTCACCTATGTTTTATGACCAAAATACATGTCACCACTATGCAAGTACACCAATTTCTATTATGTATTTTCCAACGTCATATGCAAGTTCATGCGCTCACTTTCCCCTCTTTGTGTATACGCCATAAGCCTCCCCTTTTCGCATGGCTAAATTGGGCTTTAAAAGGCTAAGCCCAGTATATATGAACGAACGTGTAAAACGGGGGAAAATAACGTTGGGTTAAAATTAATTAATGAATGAAAATATAAAATAGAAGGGCCCAAATTCAAGTATGGGTTGGGCCCATGATTGGTGTAACCTTTACACCATGAACTTAATAATGGGCCGCAAATATTTACATATAAATAAAGAAGAATGACAAGATATGTAAATGTAGAAAATACGATGTGTTTAACCCGAGGTTGGATTGAGTTGTGATGTAAACCTGCCCGGAACCGCCCGGCTGTCCAGTAGTCACAACAATACCTATCCAATGTGAGAGGTTAAACATGGAGCCCAATAAGGACCCGAGGTTAGACTGAGTTGTGGCGTAAGACTGCCCGGAACCAACCGGCAACAGGCAGCCACAACAATACCTGTCTAATGTGAGAGGTCAGGGCCTTAATAAGACAATTAAGGCTGAGTCAGGATTGTTAGGATTAAGTGGACTAAAGACTTAATCAAAATGGAACATGCTAAACTAAACGGACTGGTGGGGGTTAGGTTAGAAACAATTAACCAACTTAGCATGTTGGCTAGAGATAGAAAACCTAGTAATGGGGGGGACCCTTTTCAGCAGTAACCCTAAAAGGTGTATCAGGGTACCCTGAAACTAGGCAGGGTGGGGCTCGATTACTGGGCTGATTGTAAGAGGTCAAAGCGACGGCGGTGGTGTAGCAGTGTAGGTTCTAACGGAGTGCGGGCGTGCACACACTCCGAAGCAGAAAAATAAGGCACTGGACACCAGTAGCATACCTGTGCACTCTAAGGTTGTGTCGGGTTGCCACTATGGGACTTGATACACCCCATGGTGGGACCAGCATAGGTAACTACAGACATCGGGGGCCGTAAGACACATGTAACTATGCGAGTAGGAGCCGATCATCATTGAATGGATCACATCACCCTGGTTATGGGGTGCCAGTTGGAAACTAGTTTATATGGGATCAGAGATTAACATGGGGTACGATAGTATATTCGACCCTAGATAACTTAACCAAGTTCATAGTGCTTGCCCACTTCCTGTTTTACTTATCATACCCAGTTCTTTATTCATAGACAAAGTAGTACTAGACTTACTCAGGCTTTATGTCTGACTCTATTTTTCTTTCGTCTTCTTTCTTCCGTTCCCCCCCCCCAGGTCCTCAGGGAGGGAACACAGCAGCTTGACCTACCTCAACATCCAGCTTGAAGAAGAGAAATGTATTGCTTGGACTTTCCTGTTTTGAACTATGGCTTTGGACAATCCACTATGGGGCTTTGGCAGTTTGTCTATGTTTTATTTATGCTTCTTTAAAAATAATGTACTCAAGACAGATTATGAAGTGTTATGTTATGTTTTTGGAAAGGATGTTGTTGTAACACGTATTTGACTTTATGAAATAAAGTTTGTTGTTCTTCCGCTGTTTACAAATATGTGTTCTTATATCTGTCTTGTATATCTGTGACTTGTACTTATAAACCTCCACCAAAATTAGGGCATTCCCTTTGAGAGTGACCCTAACGGAGGTGGGGTGTTTCAGGAACCGCAGGCCTATGCGTATTGTTGGGAACGATACGAAGCAACTTCGAAGGAAAGCGGTGAAATTAGTCAAAGTTCAGTGGGGCGAGAATGAAAATGACCGTACTTGGGAGACAGAGGAGAGCATTAGGAAGGTGTATCTAGAACTCTTCACCTGGTAAGATTTTAGCTTCGATTTAGTCTTTCCGCATGCTAGGATAGGCTTGTTTTATTTGTTTTGCATGTTTGATTGTTGTTTGTGGTTGGTAGGCATGTAGGATCCTTTGTATGTTTTGGGTTAAGGAATTTCGAGGACGAAATATCTTAAAGGGGGAGGGGGGGGGGGAGTGTAACGACCCACATTCTACGCATCGGAGGATCGTAGAATATTTATTTTTTTCACATGCCAAGTCGTATGGTCATGTAACTTTGGGAGACGACAACTAGGGTCATTTCCCATGTTCATGATTTTTTCCGATTTTTAAATGACCGTTTTACCCCTAGATAATCTTGTTTTGGCCGTAACTTTTGATTAGACAGGAATTTTGACCTGAAACCACTTTCATTGGCTCCAGATGAAGATTTACCTTACCATAGAGTGGTCACATTAGCCAAACGGACTCACCGTTTGAGAGATATAGCTGAAACAAGTTTCAGATGCTGAAAAACAGCTTAAGTGGGCTTAACCGGGTGATTAACAGCTAGGCCCAAAGGGGAATTTCGGGATTAGGAGTTTAAAAGGGCTGTTAGGGTTTGGAGAATACCTTTTTCTCATTTTTCAGTCGTCACTATTCATTCCTCTCAACCTAGGCATGGCCTCCAACATCTAAAACACCTTCTAATCACCGTTTAATCAAGTACTGGCCTAATCTACATCAAATTGAGGCGGATTATCATAGAGATCGAGATAGAGCTGCTGTGTTGCCTTGGGAACAGCACCAAAACAGAAGACATTTCAGATTTAGCATTTTATTTGTGGCCAAGGTGAGTGATTAGCATTGTTTTGACACTAATTACAGATAACTAGGGTGATTAGTGTTAATTGGTGAGTTTATGCATAAATAAATTCTGGAAAAATATTTATAAATTCTGAAATATTGTTTTATACCTCTGTTAGAAATTTGGGTTGATTTGGTTAAGTTTTGTTAATCCTATGATTAGTTTTTCCTAAACATGCTTAAGGGAAAATATGGGGTTTTGGCTATGTTTGATCCGTTTTAACCTATCAAATTGTTGTTTTGGTGTTTGTCATCAATTCTATATATTGCTATGACTTTATGGTATGCTTTGTGATTAATTAGAAAAGTTAGAATGGTCGAAAATGCCGTCGTATGGCGTAAAACAGTCGCTGGAAAGTTGCAGAAAATATGCAGAGGACCGGATCGGATCGCCCCTCCCTTCCACGATCCGACCTGATCGTGGCCACCCCCACGAGCTGCTCCACCCTTCCACAAGTCTCTTCGAGTTTGGTCACCACGAGCTGCTCGTGCCTGAAGCACAATCTGAACCGAAGCTCCACCATGACCTGAACCAGTGGGTACTCACGATCCGAACTGACGGAGGCTCGACCCACGAGCCAATGGAGGACCTCGACCCATTGTAGTAGTGCGATCCGACCCGGTGGAAGAAGCACGACTTGGAGCCTGACCACGAGCAGAAGGAGGCCGACCCTATCCATATGCAACAACCCGATCCGAAACAGTATGGTGACCACGAACTGAACTAGAGGAGTTGACGTGGACGAACCTGTAACGTCCCGGATTTTTAGCTGTTTTATAATGGAATATTTAAATTAGTTTTAAATATTTAATTGGAAAAATAAAAGAATTTTTGTATTGAATTTATGGATTAATAATCGATATACGAATTAACATCGAATATATCGGGTAACGTAATTCGGAAAAACGATAAATAATCGAATTCTAAGTTATAACTGAATTTAATCAATTCAGTAGATCAAAATAAATTTTATATTAAATTTGAACAATAATATGAATACACTCATCATTATGTTAAAAAATGGTGGTTCATGACTTCGAATTGAGGGACCCCGAGATATTTTCGTTATTTAAAATAAAATCAAATAGAAAAAGGGCATTAGTACTAAAGTCTTTCATTTCAGAAGTGCCACCCTAAACATGTACCCAAGCCGACCTCTCCTACTACAAGCAGACCTACTGTTTTTCTCAAGCACAAATTTGTGTCTCATGCTTTCGATATCTAGGAAGATAATGTTTTAATGGCTGTGTACTCCCTGTCTACACTCTTCAGCTATAAAACCACAACCTTCCCCTTCCTTTCATTTGCAAGAACCGGCTTCAGTTAAACCCAAAAGAAAAACAACTGAAGTATTCATTTTTCCTTTGAAAAGCCTCAAAATTTAATTTGCTCGTTCCCTTTATAAAATCGAAATCGTTCGTTCCCTCAAAGGGACGCGAGTTGAATAAATCCCAAATCAATCAGTCGAGATGGAAGGGTGATTTAAATGGTCCTGAAGGCCGATAATTTTGGTGCGACGGGGGTATGTTAAGCTCGATGTTGGTTTCAGCGTCGATCTTGGTTTAGGACATTCGGAGGTTTTGGGTGCGATATGGTGGACTGGAGCTCGACGATGGGAGTGACGAGTTGAACCAGTGGAAGATAGATCGAAGTGGGAACTATCGCAGTCCTCGGGATCCTGAGTCACTGTAGCAGGCCACGGCAAGGACGTCAAGTCT
Source organism: Allium sativum (assembly GCA_030737875.1). Classification (NCBI taxonomy): domain Eukaryota; kingdom Viridiplantae; phylum Streptophyta; class Magnoliopsida; order Asparagales; family Amaryllidaceae; genus Allium; species Allium sativum. The sequence goes on along the minus strand of CM060911.1, from coordinate 4,898,153 downwards.
GGTCTTATGGTGATGAAAAGGTACAATTTTGGTTTTGAAATCCAGTTTGATAAATGAAACCAATTTGTATTATGTGATGCAAATTCAAATGGATTTGAGTGAAGAAATTCAAATGGTGTTAAAAATAAGTTTGAATATTAGAATTCAAATGGGGTTGGAAATGAATTTGAATATTAGAATTCAATGGAAATGGAAAATGAAATTTGAATATAAGAGATTCAAATTGAATTCAAATAGGATTTGATCTATGGGATTTGAATATGAAATTCAAATGGGTTTTAAACTATGGAATTTTAAATATAGAATTTAAAAAGGAGTTTGAATATTTGAATTCCAATAGAATTCAAATATAGAAATTGGAATATAGAAGTTCAAATGGAATTTAAATATAGAGTTTGAATAAGAGAATTTAAATGAATTCAAACATAGAATTTGAATATAGGGAATTCAAATAGAAATTCAAGTATTGAATTTGAATATCAAATAGAAAAGGAATTGGAATTTGAATATAGAATTCAAATAAAAGTGAGATTGGAATTTGAATCAGGGAATTCAAATAGAGTTAAAATGGAGTTGAATTCATTTTAAAGAAGTTTAAAGGTTTATATATATATAAATATAATTAAAACGAACTCGCCGCAGCGCTGCAGTTCGTAAAATAGCGATTCGAACTTCAATCGAGTATACGGGACTCAATTGGAGTCGGATCTCTTTGAAACAAGGAACGTCAGGACCGGTTTGATAATAGTTTTCTAATGAAAGAGAAAAATATGAATTTCGTCGTATAGATTTTGAGTTATGTCAAAATCAAATTTTCAGAAAAACAGCGCCAGAACTATTTAAAAACCATAACGGTTTATTTCATTTTATAAAAGGATTTTAAACAAATAAAATCCGAATTTCTATTTAGAAAATCTCAGATTTTGACTTATAAAATATATGTGAACTCAGGTGGAGTAATGAATTGATTTTTGAAACAGAAATCAGATTTTTGATTATTGAATAGAATTAACTAATTCGAATAGTAATTGGTAAATGAGATGTTGAATTGATATTGGGCCTTAAATAAGTGAATTCGATTTGAAAATTTATATTCGAAATAGAAAAGAGAACTAGAATTGAAATTGAAATTCAATTTGGTTATGAACGAGTTAAATATTTTGTTTGAACATGTTATGTTCAACAAAGAAGTGAAATAGGCAAAATGACTAATTAAAGAATAAATGGGCGAAACTGAATTCAAACGATTAGATGGTATTGAATTGAATTGAAAACAAGTGAACATGTGTAAGCAGGTTTGATATGAAGTATATGAAGATTTAAATTTATGTGCTCGACAAAAAGGTACATGTTTAATTCATATATGAGATTTTATGCGCCGTATCGGCAGGCCGCTTGGCTTTTTCTTTTTCTTTTCGATTGGAGAAGACACCGGGAAGCTATTTGAAATTTCCCGATGCTCCCGATACAGGGGAGGTTATGGCGAATTTTTCCGGGAATTTAAGGAGTTAGAATATTTTTAAGAAATTTGACAATTAGAAATCTATATATCGATATATATATAGAATTCGATAAGGAAACGAAATCAAAAAATAGAATATTGTAAACAAAAAGGGAAATCTATAAATTAGAAATAGAAAGCAAACCATACACGTGTTTTAGAATGAATAATTGGGTTTATTTGTGTGTTTATTCGAGATTAGTGGTTTTGCCGTTTTGAAGTTGAGGATGTTTTCAGTCAAGGTCTGAGAGGTAATTTTACCCCAACTTGATTGATATCATTTTAAATGGAGAAATAGCAAGACCCAATCTCGAAGAGAAGTGTTGGATAATAGTTAGTTGAATAGAATATTTTGGGTTGCCGTACGATGTTTTATACCGCATTCGTTTTAACTAAAGTAATGTTATTTTGGAAATATAAAAGTAAATATTCCCTGAGGATAGTTAAAGTAGTCGAGAAAGAGATAAGTGATTGAAATTGTTTTCAATTTCAAATAAAAATATATTTCCTAAGTATAGGAAATAAGAGAAGGCGATATATGGAAATGTTTTCCAAATAGCGTAAGAAGCCGAGATGATTATTGAAAATATTTGGTTAACAAATATTGATAAGAGAATGTAGAAGAGATTTAATTAATGAAATATTAATTAAAGAGCCCAGTGATTTGTTTGATATGTTTGAATGAACACTTGTTTTTATTCGATAGTTAAATCACAGACTATCGAAGTTTTTGACCATCGTTGTCAATATGGAGAGACCGGTTGGATTATTATCCGAAGAACCACTCCGTATCGACATAAGCGTTGCGAACCAAGTATGCTGAATATATTGAAGACAGAGTAAAGTGCAAGGGCTTTCTATTTATAGAAATTGTGCCTTCGGTTTCGTTCAATCCCAGAACGAACGTAAATGGACGAATGTCTGACAAAGTATTTCCAATGATCAAATGGGTTGGTCTGTATAAATATATATGGTTGCAACGGATTTATCCCTTAGCATAACATCCAGAATATTTGTGCAAACTCAACTAGTGATTAACGGATCTGACAATGTGGCATTCAAAGTAATTGTGCTATCAATGAATGGTAAGTATTCGTAGCCTCAGGCCTCAACAACCGGGAAAGGACAAAAATCGGGCAGGCAGCATGGCTATGTGGGTCGCACCCATTAGGATGTATAATCACCTATCTAGAGGTTCATTTAATTTCTTATTCTATTCGATGCTGTCCCAGTCGGGAGACGGTTGCTGATCCCAACCGTTGGTGATATACATTCGATACACTCAAGCGAAATGAGTGGTCGGTCATGTGTGGGCCGGGTTACAAGATGTTCTTGTTGAACCCAGTGTATTCCTCTCTAGAGATACACTAGCGGAAGGTGGTTCCATACCTTGTCATGTTGGAAATCCAATCTCCAATAAGCGCCATGCGGTTTTTGATTTTATACTATGTATGTGGAGCGTGAGATGCAAGCGTTCTGCTATTTGGTTATTTACTTGATGTAGACATTATTATAATATCACTAGATTTTCGTATCAAGTAAGGTAAAAACCGTCCGTGTTTATGTGTGGGCTGGTCTTACTATTACCTTTTCTTTCGAAGGATCTTTAAAGTTAAACAAGTGGTTGGAGTTTACTCACACCAGTCCCATGACTGACCCAGAGTTATTTTGTTTTGTTTTCCCTAAACTCTTGGGTGCCCAAATTTGTACGGGCAGTCAAGTAGTCAGGATTTCACAGATTCAATTGGAGGAGCTGGAAGCAGGAGGCTTCACCAGTAGATATAGATTATCGTATTTCCGCTGTGTACTATGTTGTATCTGGAAATAGATGATTATAACTGTTCCGGAAATGACTGTTGTGCTCTGATGATGGTATGTATATAAAGTTACTGATTTGTATTTCAAAAGTTATGTTATATAATATATTTTATTCGTTCCGCTGTGAGTTGTGATCTTCGTTTTTCTTCTATTCTAATATTTCTTTCTTTCTATTTCTCATCCTCTAACTTCTTTCTATTAATGGTTCATATTTCTGTGTTATTTGGGTTGGACGTGTGGTGTATTTAGTCAACTCAGATAGCTCGGATTTGCGGGTCGTTTCAGTTGGTATCAGAGCTTAGGTTGAGCGAACACCTAGGCTTGTGTGGCATGTGCTCATTAGAGATAGGGTCAATAGTACCCTAGAATGAGTTGAATGTATATATATACGAGAGAGCGTATTTGTAAATTGGTATAAAAGTTGTTTTATATTGTGTTTGTTAGTCTGTTGAGTGGTTTATGAATTCTTATCGAATAGTGGGACGCCACAAAGTCGATAGGAATTTCTAAACACTTGAACAGAAGATTGAACACGATATTGTTTTAAAGTGGGTACATGAAATAATTTTACCCAAAACTATATTTTGATATGAAAGAATAATTTTCTGAAATTATTATAATATATTGATGTGTTGGTTGCTATAATCAAATGCGATTATAAAAATTGAAATGGTTATATATAACCAAAAAGAACTTGTATACGAATAATATATGCACATGAGATGAAATAAAATTGAATTCAAAACCGTAAATTGGAATTTAAATCCCGAAAGGTTGGAAAATATTTTTTCGAAGTATACTAGAATAATATAGCATTATTTTGGGAAGGATTTTGGATAAAAATTGTTTTGAATGGATTTTGAAAGTGACAAAGCACTGAACTCACTTCAGTCGCTGGGAAATAATTCTGATGATAACTGCAGCTTCATCAGTATTCATTTTCGAGTTCTAAGTGACGAATGGCTACCTTAGAAAAGTTTTGATGGAATTTGTTTGGAAGAAAACAAGTTTAATTGAAAAATTCAATTATTTTGAATTTGAAAAGATTTATAATTATATGTACATATTTATGTGATTTCAAAAAAGAGTTTGAAATAAAAACCCGGGAATTTGAATTCTGAAATCTAAAAATTTACTTAAGCAAGTTAAATAAAGTGAAATGAAGAAAACCAGTAAAATGAACTGAAATTGAATATTTGCATGAAAACATAAAATTGTATGGGACTTGAGTTATAAAATATGAAATGTTGAGTTATAACCAAGTGGGCTTTTGGAAAGGTAACGGGTCGGTAACATTTCTTTTACCTTAGCAAATTTCGGGGACGAAATTCTTTTAAGGGGGAAGGAATGTAACGTCCCGGATTTTTAGCTGTTTTATAATGGAATATTTAAATTAGTTTTAAATATTTAATTGGAAAAATAAAAGAATTTTTGTATTGAATTTATCGATTAATAATCGATATACGAATTAACATCGAATATATCGGGTAACGTAATTCGGAAAAACGATAAATAATCGAATTCTAAGTTATAACTGAATTTAATCAATTCAGTAGATCAAAATAATTTTTATATTAAATTTGAACAATAATGTGAATACACTCATCGTTATGTTAAAAAATGGTGGTTCATGACTTCGAATTGAGGGACCCCGAGATATTTTCGTTATTTAAAATAAAATCAAATAGAAAAAGGGCATTAGTACTAAAGTTTTTCATTTCAGAAGCGCCACCCTAAACATGTACCCAAGCCGACCTCTCCTACGACAAGCAGACCTACTATTTTTCTCAAGCACAAATTTGTGTCTCCTGCTTTCGATATCTAGGAAGACAATGTTTTAATGGCTGTGTACTCCCTGTCTACACTCTTCAGCTATAAAACTGCAACCTTCCCCTTCCTTTCATTTGCAAGAACCGACTTCAGTTAAACCCAAAAGAAAAACAACTGAAGTATTCGTTTTTCCTTTGAAAAGCCTCAAAATTTAATTTGCTCGTTCCCTTTATAAAATCGAAATCGTTCGTTCCCTCAAAGGGACGCGAGTTGAATAAATCCCAAATCAATCAGTCGAGATGGAAGGGCGATTTAAATGGTCCTGAAGGCCGATAATTTTGGTGTGACGGGGGTATGTTAAGCTCGATGTTGGTTTCAGCGTCGATCTTGGTTTAGGACATTCGGAGGTTTTGGGTGCGATATGGTGGACTGGAGCTCGACGATGGGAGTGACGAGTTGAACCAGTGGAAAATAGATCGAAGTGGGAACTATCGCAGTCCTCGGGATCCTAAGTCACTGTAGCAGGCCGCGGCAAGGACGTCAAGTCTGGTCTTATGGTGATGAAAAGGTACAATTTTGGTTTTGAAATCCAGTTTGATAAATGAAACCAATTTGTATTATGTGATGCAAATTCAAATGGATTTGAGTGAAGAAATTCAAATGGTGTTAAAAATAAGTTTGAATATTAGAATTCAAATGGGGTTGGAAATGAATTTGAATATTAGAATTCAATGGAAATGGAAAATGAAATTTGAATATAAGAGATTCAAATTGAATTCAAATAGGATTTGATCTATGGGATTTGAATATGAAATTCAAATGGGTTTTAAACTATGGAATTTTAAATATAGAATTTAAAAAGGAGTTTGAATATTTGAATTCCAATAGAATTCAAATATAGAAATTGGAATATAGAAGTTCAAATGGAATTTAAATATAGAGTTTGAATAAGAGAATTCAAATGAATTCAAACATAGAATTTGAATATAGGGAATTCAAATAGAAATTCAAGTATTGAATTTGAATATCAAATAGAAAAGGAATTGGAATTTGAATATAGAATTCAAATAAAAGTGAGATTGGAATTTGAATCAAGGAATTCAAATAGAGTTAAAATGGAGTTGAATTCATTTTAAAGAAGTTTAAAGGTTTATATATATAAATATAATTAAAACGAACTCGCCGCAGCGCTGCAGTTCGTAAAATAGCGATTCGAACTTCAATCGAGTATACGGGACTCAATTGGAGTCGGATCTCTTTGAAACAAGGAACGTCAGGACCGGTTTGATAATAGTTTTCTAATGAAAGAGAAAAATATGAATTTCGTCGTATAGATTTTGAGTTATGTCAAAATCAAATTTTCAGAAAAACAGCGCCAGAACTATTTAAAAACCATAACGGTTTATTTCATTTTATAAAAGGATTTTAAACAAATAAAATACGAATTTCTATTTAGAAAATCTCAGATTTTGACTTATAAAATATATGTGAACTCAGGTGGAGTAATGAATTGATTTTTGAAACAGAAATCAGATTTTTGATTATTGAATAGAATTAACTAATTCGAATAGTAATTGGTAAATGAGATGTTGAATTGATATTGGGCCTTAAATAAGTGAATTCGATTTGAAAATTTATATTCGAAATAGAAAAGAGAACTAGAATTGAAATTGAAATTCAATTTGGTTATGAACGAGTTAAATATTTTGTTTGAACATGTTATGTTCAACAAAGAAGTGAAATAGGCAAAATGACTAATTAAAGAATAAATGGGCGAAACTGAATTCAAACGATTAGATGGTATTGAATTGAATTGAAAACAAGTGAACATGTGTAAGCAGGTTTGATATGAAGTATATGAAGATTTAAATTTATGTGCTCGACAAAAAGGTACATGTTTAATTCATATATGAGATTTTATGCGCCGTATCGGCAGGCCGCTTGGCTTTTTCTTTTTCTTTTCGATTGGAGAAGACACCGGGAAGCTATTTGAAATTTCCCGATGCTCCCGATAAAGGGGAGGTTATGGCGAATTTTTCCGGGAATTTAAGGAGTTAGAATATTTTTAAGAAATTTGACAATTAGAAATCTATATATCGATATATATAGAATTCGATAAGGAAACGAAATCAAAAAGTAGAATATTGTAAACAAAAAGGGAAATCTATAAATTAGAAATAGAAAGCAAACCATACACGTGTTTTAGAATGAATAATTGGGTTTATTTGTGTGTTTATTCGAGATTAGTGGTTTTGCCGTTTTGAAGTTGAGGATGTTTTCAGTCAAGGTCTGAGAGGTAATTTTACCCCAACTTGATTGATATCATTTTAAATGGAGAAATAGCAAGACCCAATCTCGAAGAGAAGTGTTGGATAATAGTTAGTTGAATAGAATATTTTGGGTTGCCGTACGATGTTTTATACCGCATTCGTTTTAACCAAAGTAATGTTATTTTGGAAATATAAAAGTAAATATTCCCTGAGGATAGTTAAAGTAGTCGAGAAAGAGATAAGTGATTGAAATTGTTTTCAATTTCAAATAAAAATATATTTCCTAAGTATAGGAAATAAGAGAAGGCGATATATGGAAATGTTTTCCAAATAGCGTAAGAAGCCGAGATGATTATTGAAAATATTTGGTTAACAAATATTGATAAGAGAATGTAGAAGAGATTTAATTAATGAAATATTAATTAAAGAGCCCAGTGATTTGTTTGATATGTTTGGATGAACACTTGTTTTTATTCGATAGTTAAATCACAGACTATCGAAGTTTTTGACCATCGTTGTCAATATGGAGAGACCGGTTGGATTATTATCCGAAGAACCACTCCGTATCGGCATAAGCGTTGCGAACCAAGTATGCTGAATATATTGAAGACGGAGTAAAGTGCAAGGGCTTTCTATTTATAGAAATTGTGCCTTCGGTTTCGTTCAATCCCAGAACGAACGTAAATGGACGAATGTCTGACAAAGTATTTCCAATGATCAAATGGGTTGGTCTGTATAAATATATATGGTTGCAACGGATTTATCCCTTAGCATAACATCCAGAATATTTGTGCAAACTCAACTAGTGATTAACGGATCTGACAATGTGGCATTCAAAGTAATTGTGCTATCAATGAATGGTAAGTATTCGTAGCCTCAGACCTCAACAACCGGGAAAGGACAAAAATCGGGCAGGCAGCATGGCTATGTGGGTCGCACCCATTAGGATGTATAATCACCTATCTAGAGGTTCATTTAATTTCTTATTCTATTCGATGCTGTCCCAGTCGGGAGACGGTTGCTGATCCCAACCGTTGGTGATATACATTTGATACACTCAAGCGAAATGAGTGGTCGGTCATGTGTGGGTCGGGTTACAAGATGTTCTTGTTGAACCCAGTGTATTCCTCTCTAGAGATACACTAGCGGAAGGTGGTTCCATACCTTGTCATGTTGGAAATCCAATCTCCAATAAGCGCCATGCGGTTTTTGATTTTATACTATGTATGTGGAGCGTGAGATGCAAGCGTTCTGCTATTTGGTTATTTACTTGATGTAGACATTATTATAATATCACTAGATTTTCGTATCAAAGTGTTTTGGGTTATAGTAAGGTAAAAACCGTCCGTGTTTATGTGTGGGCTGGTCTTACTATTACCTTTTCTTTTGAAAGGATTTTTAAAGTTAAACAAGTGGTTGGAGTTTACTCACACCAGTCCCATGACTGACCCAGAGTTATTTTGTTTTGTTTTCCCTAAACTCTTGGGTGCCCAAATTTGTACGGGCAGTCAAGTAGTCAGGATTTCACAGATTCAATTGGAGGAGCTGGAAGCAGGAGGCTTCACCAGTAGATATAGATTATCGTATTTCTGCTATGTACTATGTTGTATCTAGAAACAGATGATTATTACTGTTCCGGAAATGACTGTTGTGCTCTGATGATGGTATGTATATAAAGTTACTGATTTGTATTTCAAAAGTTATGTTATATAATATATTTTATTCGTTCCGATGTGAGTTGTGATCTTCGTTTTTCTTCTATTCTAATATTTCTTTCTTTCTATTTCTCATCCTCTAACTTCTTTCTATTAATGGTTCGTATTTCTGTGTTATTTGGGTTGGACGTGTGGTGTATTTAGTCAACTCAGATAGCTCGGATTTGCGGGTCGTTTCAGAACCGATCCGAAGCAAAGTGAATAGAGAAGACTGAACCGATCCGGAGAAGACCAAAACCCGAGATGCAAAGGTAGTCCAAATGGTAAGTTTGTACTCAGGATCCAGTTGGGAACCAACGAGTTGACTTCACGATTGGACTTTGCTGCCGGACGTGTACAAAGGGGTTATCGGTATTCATAACTTTGGTTCACCACTGAGAGACGGATAGTAGGCTTGTAGTGATAATTGTACGGGGTTGGACTCCGCCAAGGCCCAAAGGATTATGTGACCAAATAGTGGATATCGTATGCTTTACGCACTGAGTGAGATATGTGAGGATGGTTGCTATGTTTGATTGTTCTCTTTCACTATGACATGCACATCCCCACCCCCGTATTCTTTACACCATATGTTAGTGGCACCTTAGAGTATTGAGTAGTATGTTGTGCTAACTCTTTGGTTGCAGGTCCAGGTTCAGGTATGATTGGATTATACCTGTTATTGTTCTATTTTGTTGCTTATCGCTCATACCAGACTTTTGTCTAACCCAGAGTTTTATGTATCTTCTTATTACTCTGGGTGCTCTTAAACGAGCATACTAGAGACAAGTTAGGTGGTATGCACGAGTAGTTGTACCGGAGACGAGCAGGAGGCTCCCACGTATGATATATAGATATTCTTCCTGTGTTGTTAAAGGTCACTACTTGGGCATTAGTAGTGTACCTCCTTCTTTTACTTTCTTTTGCTTTAGAGACAGTTTTAAAGTTGTAATAATGATGTTGGATCATAAGCTGTATTTTGGAATTCCGCTGCTATGATGATGATGGTTTTAGTTTCCAGCTTATGCACTATCTCGCCTGTTTTATGTTAAGTATATTACTATTATATTTTATTCCATGCGCTGCGAGACATTCTACAGGTTACTTTGTTAGTTCTTTCATCTTCTTTCCTTTCTTTGACGACCGTCCCGTGCTAGCAGACGCGTGTACAGCGCACTCTCGGGGGAAATGTCGGTTAATGCGGGGCGGGCCATCACACATAACTTGTAATTAGCTTCGTTGGGTATAACTTGAGAATTGGAACATGACTAGTTTTGTGAATTTGGGATAATTAGCATATAAAATCTAGACTTGTACATGTATGGTAAACATGCTAAAAGATAAACATGCCTAACCCGAGGTTAGATTGAGTTGCGGTGTAAAACTGCTCGGAAACGCCCGCACATCGAGTAACCGCAACAACACAGATCTAATGTGAGAGGTTAGCGCATTTAGCCCAAAATCCGAGGTTAGAATGAGTTTGCGGTAGAAGTCTACCCGGAACTGCCCGGCACATCCAGCAACCACAAACAACTGTTCTAGTGTGAGAGGTTGGGGCATTAATAAATTAATTAATGCCAATAAACAGACATGCTAAGAATGGTAAGGTTAAGAAAAAATCAGAACACTTAACCGTTATAACATGTTAATCAGACAAGAAGGTGGGGTTAAGTAAATTTAGAACACTTATTCGTTATAACATGTTAATTAGACAAGTGAGCAGGGATAAGTTAACCAATATGACATGATGAATGAGTAGGGTTAAGTTAATAGGAAACACTTAACTAATATGACATGAGTAGGGTTAATTTAATAAGAAACACTTAACCAATATGACATGATAAATGAGTAGGGTTAAGTTAATAAGAAACACTTAACCAATATGACATGACGAATGGGTAGGATAAAGTTAAAACAAGAGAGCAACACTTAACCAATATAACATGATGAATGGGAAGGGTTAAGGTAACACAAGAAGGCAACACTTAACCAATGTAACATGACAAGTGGGTGGGTTAAGTTCACTTGAATTGATTGATGACACTTAACTAATACAGCATGATGAACGCGTGGGGTTAAGTTAATAAGATACACTTAACCAATGTAACCTAATGAACGAATGGTTTAAGTTAATGGGAAATACTTAACCAATATAACATGATGAATGAACGAGGTTAAGTTAATAGGAAACACTTAACCAATCTAACTTGACGAGTGAGAAGGGTTAATAAGAAACACTTAACCAACATGACATGATGAGTGGGTAGGTTAAGTTAACATGAATGGACAACACTTAACCAATATGACATAATGTGTGGGAGGGTTAAGTACATATCGGGTTGGTGGGTAATATTAGTAAATATAGGCCCACAAACTTAACCATTAAGTAAACATGTTTGAAACAGTGGGAGGGTTAAGTACATATTAGGTTGGTGTGTAATATTAGTAAATATAGGCCCAAAACTTAACCAGTAAGAAACCCTAGTAACGAGGACCCATTTCAGTAGTAACCCACATAGATGTATCAAGGTACCCTTAAACTAGGCAGGGTGGGGCACGATTACTGGGCTGATTATAAGCAGTCAAAATAGCGGCAGGGGGTATGTCAGTGTAGGTTCCGACGGATTACGGGCGTGCACGTACTCCGGATTGGGAAAAAGAAGGCACTGGGTACCAGTAGTTATACACTGTGCATCTTGAATCGTGTCGGGTTGCTATCGCAAGGATTGATACACCTTATGGTGGGACCAGCACAGGGTATCTACACGCAAGGGCCGATAGACACAGACACAAGGAAAATTAATACGAGTAAGGAGCCGATCGATAGGGTAGTAAGGGTACATCTAACATCTTCATGGCAATTAGGCTGATTGAGGTAAGATCCTCATACTAGATGTACACCTGAAGGCTACCGTAAGTGTCGGGATTGGGATCATGTTGTAATATTATCATTTTGCACATATTACTAGTTGGGGCACTAGTTAGGCGGTGCAGAGATATAGAAATTAGAATAACAAGGTAGTAGCGAAGCAGAGAAAGAGTAGAAGCGCATTCAGTTTATCTTGCCTTATCATATCTATACTAATCCTATGTTATCTTGTTATCCTTGTTATCACGTTATTGTCTTATATTCAGTTTATTTATGTCATGATGCTTTTGCCTATTTACGTGCTGAAAGTCACTGGACTTGCCAGACTTATGTATGACCTAGTTTGTTTCGCCTCTTTTCTTCCGTTTCTCCCCCCTCCCCCTCCGGTTCATAGGGAGGAAATGTTACCACTTAGCTCAGTTTTCTTTCCAAGCTCGAAGATATTCGATGTATTTCTTTAGACTCTCTCCCTCTTCCACTACTATAGCTGGTTCATGCTTTATTGGGGAATATCATTGTTATTTTTATGCTTCTTTTATACTTGGAAGTTTTTAAATCAAGACAGAAGTCCTATGTATTACTTTTAAGTATGATTGAGACAATTGTTGTAAAAGCTTGACTGAACCACATTGTTAATAAAATGACTTTATTTTCCGCTGTTCTATTTGTCTGCCTTGTAATTTATCTTCATCTTTTACCTAAATGCTCCACCGAAGTTAAGGCATTCCCTTTGCGAGTGACCTTAACGGAGGTGGGGTGTTACAGTTTAAATGACAATCATAAATTCATTTATGAAAACCATTTCCTTTTATTTCATTTTATTGCCTTTTATGACTCTAGCAGTCATATTTTCCTTAGACAACCATTTATCAGTCCCAAGTTATCTATTTGTTGTAGCCCAATGGACAATTTCTATTCTTATTCATTTATTTATTGTTTGACCGTTATATATATATTTACGTACCAGGCCTCTCACATTAAGTTGACTACCTATGGATGCTGGATTAGCCAGTCGGTTCCAGGAAGACTTCTACCACAAGTGAACTTAACCTCATGCTTTAGTACGATTATATTTATGCATTAGACCCCTCATATTAAACTGACTACCTATGGTTGCTGGATTTGTCGGTCGGTTCCGGGCAGACTTCTACCACAAGTTGGGTTTAACCTCGTGTCTAAATGCGGTTATAATTTAAATTTCCTAATTGGGATCCACAATATTTATCCTAATTGACTTTAGGAATTGTAACCATTTTTTCCATCACGTTTATTTTACCCAAATCAATATTGGTCACAATAGTTATTTATTAATTTGCAGCCTTATTTACAGTGGTTAATTACATTGATAGCTACAAATGGTCACCACAAATATATTAATTCTCAATGGAATATATTTACACATAATTCCATAATCGAACCTTATCAAATCATTCAAACATTCATACAATGTATATTTTACCATTTTACGCTGATTTGGATGGATAACATGTATATTTTTATCTTTAGATTTTTGTGCGGTCAACGTAGTTATTATTTTATTTTATTATTCTTTTAAATTTATGATTTGGTCTAATCGATGAACCAAACATTCCTTTTTTATACTCAAACTTGCCAAAAGGTTTCAAGTCTCACAAATGACTGTTAGTCGTTATCGTTGTAAATAATGCCTATTTGTGGAATTGACATATTTCCAAATCATAAGAAATATATATAATATGTATATATTGGAATAGTCAATGCAAATTACATACAAATATATGTTTTTATATTTATATCTACCTTTGCACCACTTTTCCCTTTTTAATCCTTTTTGTCATACTTCTTGTGATTCCAAAATAATACCTCTTTATATTTAAGGAGGAAAAATGCATATTTTACAATGCTTAGGCCAAAACCCAACAAGAATATAAACAGGAATATTTCTTTTATTCTTACAATCACATGATACACAAATTTCATCTTTTCACCCAAATTCACGTATTTCATATTTCAGCACTGAACTAAAGATCTGGAACATAACTACAACAAATTTATGTTTAATGGGACTGACTTCCAGATCCACAGTGTTATGTAACATGTACAATATATTTCATGACATAACTGTTGGAATATGTGGGAAAAATATTTAAGAATCCTACAATTCTGTTATACATAATCACAATTTATCACGTACCCATTTTTAACCATATTCATAAGCAGATCCGATGGTTGCCAACAATTCACAATTATTTAAATAAACATATCTGATAGGCATAAAACATAGATTGATTCAAACGAAATAGATAAGTCATTATGATTGCATTAGTAAATTTCCCACTCACCTTATAGCTTCCAATTTCTAAGTTTTGCACCTTTTAGGCTTACAATCCCCAAATTCTTGTAAATCTACAATTCATCTAGAAAGGGGAAAATTCTAGATTTGTAGAAATGTAATAAAAAGGGAAGAGAGAAAAGAATCTATCGTTGAACATCCTCTTCCATTGAATATATTAATATTCCCAGTTCCATTTGAATTTGATTTGATTTGATGTGTGTGTGTATATACGAATATAATTTATTTAGGAATTAGTTTAGAAGAGGAAGAAAAATGGCAGAGCTCCGCTACCTCTATAGATTTGAATGGAAGAGAATGGGTCATAACCCTTTATTTATAGGGGTGGAAATGACATAGAACTGTTGGATTAGTTTTAAGTTATATTTGTCCATTCGTTATATATAAAAATTAACCTAACCCTTCAAGACCTAGCCGCCACTGGGCGATCTGACGCCTAGTAGGTCAACCTGGGCTGTAGGCCGCTAGTCGACCCCCATGTCGACCGTCTGGGTACCAGATTTCCCAAGTCGGCTGGGTTATATTAGGTAAATTATTAATTAAATATTCTGTTTATTTATTTTCTGTCAGTTTTTTATTTCGTCCATAACATTTTCATACGGACTCTGTTCGTGAAACTCCAAACATGAAAGTTGACTAGAATTTCGATACGAACGCAACGGTTAAAGTCTCGTGAAAAAATTCCATCATTTGCAAAAATTCATATTTTTAAAAATTCTAATAATTAATTTATATCGCCAAAAATTCCGGGTTGTTACATTCTTCCCTCCTTAAAAGGAATTTTGTCCCGAAATTTTGATGCCTATAATCTTATGCTACACAACCAATTTGTGTACATACGCTTTGCAAACATGTGTATATGTGCATGGTGTACATAATACAATTTCAACCATAAAATATGCATGCAAGATGATTCAAATTGGATCATCCTACATGTTTGAAATAAAATTTTGAAATATTTTTGAAAACATGATGCAAAACATCATAAAGGTACTGACAGTTCTATATGAATGCAAAATTTGAAAATTCTTTTTCATCCATAATCTTCACACAATTACGAATAAAAGGTAAAACAACCAATTTGGCATTCAAATCCTACCATCCAAAACGCTACGCAATCTAATTGTTTCCCATTTAACTTCTCCTAAACCAGAAAAAGGAAATTAAGGTGAAGAAATTTAACATTCCCTTCGCTTTCAAATATTCTATTTCCCGTCCTACAGTGGAATTTTAACT
This sequence comes from Allium sativum, assembly GCA_030737875.1. Classification (NCBI taxonomy): domain Eukaryota; kingdom Viridiplantae; phylum Streptophyta; class Magnoliopsida; order Asparagales; family Amaryllidaceae; genus Allium; species Allium sativum. The sequence goes on along the minus strand of CM060911.1, from coordinate 4,882,663 downwards.
TAAGTTACCCAAACTAACCCAAAAATTTCCAACTGTAGACAGTTAAGGAGGCTTAAAACAAGCTCTATTAAGTAAAACGAGTTAATTAATAGCTCGCGCACATCGTTGACAAGCTATGGAAACAGTGTTTCCAAGGCTAAAACAAACATTTCCTTGTTACCATTGACATTTCTATCATATCATCGGTCCTATTGCACTACTACAACGCACACACAAAGCATCCAAAAATCTTCCCTACACCGTTCATGTGACAAAAAATCGAATTTTTTCATAAAAATATTTTTTCGCTTGAAAACTTGTCATGTTTATTTTGAAAATTTCCTTCCAAAACAGTTTCATTTTCCTATAAAATAAGAAAATGATAGAAAAAAGGTTTTTTTTTTTCAATCAACGATTTCCATAAACTTTCAAACATGTATTTTGCGGAAATTTTAATGATTCAAGTCACATGTTGGCGAAAAAGGAAGTTAGTCACGCTAAAATGCTAAAACTAAAATCACACAAAAAAAAAAAAAATTTATTTTTGACAAGGAACGGTGGTTTATTTATTTATATACCCGTGACGTAGAACCATTCCTTTACTAAAATTTATCCAACACAGAATTTTATTCTCTCCAGCTCTAGGACAAGTGCTAGTAAATCAACGAGATCTCATTCAAATAATCGTGCGTGAATGAAAAACATTTTTTTTCAACACAGAAATCTCATTACTAAAGTCGTGCGGTTTTTTTTCATTACTAGCAACTTCTAACACAACACTACATCAAAGAAAAAGAAAAAAGCTGGAATGGGGAACACAAGATACAAGAAACGACATGCACAAAGCATGTTCTGACAACAATAACGACTAACACTACCCACTATAGGCTGGTCTACCTCCGCGGCTGGAGCCTGATCTATTACCAAGTCCATGCCAAAAGCGTAGTATAGTGGGGATGTAACCAATCTCTTGCACCTGTCGGGGCTGCTCTTCGTGAACCTCTCGGAGCTCGGCGTGTACGGCTCGGATGGCAGTGAGCTCTTGGATCTCCTAACCAGGCTGCTGAGCTAGAGCGGGTGGTGTGGGTGCAGGAGCATCGGGATGCCCATCTTCTGGAGAGTGGCGCGACTGATGGCGGTACGTACCTTCCTCATAGTCATCTCCCTAGAAAGTCTCACATGGAAGTGTCGTAAGACACGGGTGAGAAGGTGGATACAGGGAAAATGGCTCCGCGAGGTGTCGACGAAGGGCTCATTGAGATGGATCATAAGCATATGCGACAATTGACGGTTATGCCACCAAGGATAACACAGGTGGAGTGGCGAACAAAAGGATAAATCTGCTCCAAGCTCCCCGTCTTAGGGATGATGTTGTGTTGTATGATGCGCACAACTACACGGGCCACTGGTCGCATGCTAGTGGTGGTCCAAGCTCCAGGCTCTCTAATAAAGATGCGCAGAAGGACCGGAGGGTCCTCTATCTCAATAGCATCAAGCTCCGCTCCCTCTTCCGAGATACCCAAAATCTAGGACAAGTCATCATCATTGAACTCGATACGAGTGCCCATGACCTCAGATTTGATGATGCAGGACTTGTCATCGATATCGGCATCCATCTAGGCATCGAACGTATGGACACAGCGTGAATACAGATCGCGCTCAGAAGTGTCGAAGCACAGGATCAGTGTCAGGCCGACGGGGACAAAAAGCTCCTCCAAACGAAATGCGGCAAAGTCGACAAACTTCACCAGACGACCAACTTGGAACTCATAACTGGTCGTAGCTAGGTAGTGCTTTATCTTAGAATCACCACGGTCTAGCCAAGTGGCATCCTAGGCATGAGACTGGGGTATTGGTTGCGAGGTGCCATGGATGAATCGGAGAAACAGGCAAATGAAACTGCAAATCCAGGGTATAATTGAGTAGTAATTTGCACGAGGAGGATTTTTCTAGTAGTTAGGGGCGAAACAGAGTGGGGGTCGCTCAAATTGGAGCTTGGGAAGGAGGAGGGTTTGGGTTTTTCGGTGGAAGGGGGTTTGGGGGGAGAAGGGTGGGCTGAATGATGTTATATACATCATTTAGCAAAATACGGGTCGGTTCAACCATGCTCGCGCATGAGGTAGAGGTCGACCGCTATGTGGTCGACGGCTTTCCTCATAGCGGACACGGTTTGAACCTCGGCCCAACGGCCCATTTTAAATTATATAAATTAAATTTTAAATTTTCTATTTATGTTGAAACAACTTCTACTCCTAACCAAATTCTCGTATCGACTTCCACTAATCGTCTAGTCGAGAATATAATTTTTCCAACGCCTTTTCCCTACCTCCAAAAATATTTGCGACAACCGAAACAAATGAATTTAAAACAGGAAATCAGCTAGAAATCCAAAATAAAATTCTAAAACGGATTTTCCCCTTACTAGCCGATGTCAACTAAGCGATTCAAATTCAAATACCCCAATAATTAAAATGAAGGATTTTTCTTAGCCTTTACGAAGAGTATTTCCAAACCTTTCCAAAAATGGAATTTATTTATAACCTAATGGTTTCATATTTATAAATCTGTTTTATTACTACTTTTTATATTCCAGTTCTATATTCCAAACAAGAAAAACCTTTTCATGTCCAAAAATGTTAGAGCTTTAGAATCTTAAGGGTTAATTTTGGTAATTTCAATAAATTATCCAATATATATAGAAAAATGGATACTAAAAATCATGAGGAATAGATATTTATATTTTTAGTGCCATATTCATTGTCCTTCCCGATTCCATATTTCCTACCATTCCGACTATATTTATTAAAATTACACCATAGCTCTAAAATTTTGGAATATGAATAGATTAAAATTTTAAAACCATATCTTCACAAACTACTTCCTGGAACCGTATTTCAAAACCGCTGAAATCCATTTTTATTTTTCAAACAGTTTTAAAAATAAATTTCCTCGAATACAAGGCCAAGAACTCAATTAAATATCTCAACAAATGTAGATTCAGAATTTTAACGAAGTAACAAATGGATATACCTCGTAATTATATTTTCGAAATGGATACGCCATATTAACGTGGCCTTTTTCCCCGTTTTGGATCGAGTAATGGTCTTAACTGGAACTACCAACGAAAAAACCAGGAATTTATGACTATCTCGGTTGTAGCTAGCTTTTTATGTTAGCATATATTTTATTCCAATCTCACAATCTCGAATCAACGAAATCCACCGTATGTCGTCCTTATGCTATTAACGATGAGATTGCCAACGTACTATGGGGTAAGAAAGAATCAGCTGAAACCTAAACTCAACACATTTCAACTCTTAGTCGCCCAAGGCCCATTTCAAATAATTAAGCCTAAAACTAATTTCTATAGTCAAAATAAATTAGAGTCAAGTAAGAAAGACGAAGAAAAACAGAAAAGAAAATCAAATTACTTTCTCTCACGGTTCCTAATTTAATCAATTCCTCTGATCATTTAACCTAGGCTCTAATACCAAATGTAACACCCCACACTTTTATGCACCCAAATTTTGACAAAAATCAAAACTTGAACACACATGGAGCGTGTATATCTGATACCTGCAATAAATGAGCATGGATATAATTGGAGTACGATAAATATAACTCACAGCGGAAACAAATATAGGATAACTAGTATTAACTCAAGTAACTACGCTTTTCAAGTAAGTCACTTTGCTAATACGGAGCATGAGAGAGAACAGGAACCAAAAGCCAAACTTAATCATCTGTGAGAACCCGACCTTCTTTGGGAAACCTTGGATGTTGTAATGAGAAGGGGATCAGAACAACAAGTTCTGGTGACTAAGAAATATACAAAATAGACTATAACACTGATATATTCTGTTTGGTTCAACCCAAGTTATATGCCTAACAAGGTTAGTGATTCTAAACCAACTTTGTTAATGTTTACACCACGTTAACATGTCGTATCCTTTTTGGAAACATAATTACATGGTATATCCACTTGTTACTTTGTGAAAATTCCGAATCTACCTTTGTTGAGATATTCAATTGAGTTCTTGGCACTGTATTTGAGGAAATTTATTTTTTAAAATTCTAATAATTAATTTATATCGCCAAAAATTCTGAGTTTTTACAGTTCGGCAATAAATGCATTGGATAAATAAATTAAACTTGTAATGAATTTGGATGAAATAGTAAGTAATAGATTATTAGGGAAATTGGTTATGAATCCCATGTGAATTGGATAATGTATTAAGGTAAGTATTATGAATGTAGAATTTATATTGGATGAAGTGTGATGGATGTGAATTTGCTTGATTGTGAAATTAATGGATTTTATCTGAGATAAGAAGAAGTGCACTAGCTAATTTTGTACCTATTTGGTTGAGTTTTGAAGCCAATTGGATCCAGTTTCGCTATAGCTGCATGCCAATTTAGTAAGCCATTTGTGGCTCATTGTTGATCGCTAAATAACACTCGTAAAAGATATGCTTGTGCAAAATACAAAAAATTGGTTTTCGAATTCTTTTCCCCGACCGTGTAGGTCTATGTATATATATTTGTTGTTCCTGCAATATTGCATAAATCCCTCCATACAAGGGAGACTATGCCCAAAAAATTCCAAAATTTAATGTGAATATGTTTCCGATTAAAACTAATTGAATTAGTTGAAATTAAATTTTTGGGAAGTGAAACTGAAGATTTTAACTAAGTAAATTTTTAAAGAGAATGGGTTTGTAGAATTTTTCCCATCTTTGTAATCTCGGGTATGAAATTCTTTTTAAGGGGAAGGAATGTAACAACCCATATTTTTTTTAACGTTTAATCAAATATTTAAATTTGATTTTAAATGGTTATTTGGGAGTTAACAACTTGAATTCAATGGTTTTGAATATTTTATTAATATAGATAATATGATAATAATTTGATTCCGGAATAGTAGGAATTAGGTGAATTTGTAATATAATCAATTTAAAAGGACTTAATTCAGTTTATAGTTGAATTATATTAATGAATTCATTTATTAAACGATATTTGAACGTATAGTTTATAATTTAGTTATCAAACGGACTACAGCAGCGCGAAAATTCATATTTTTACATTTTGAACTTTAAATGAATATACAAGATCCAGTATAAGTAGAATTCTTTGAAACAAGAATCATCCAGACCTATTGGATTATAATTTTCTAATGGAACTAGTGTGTGGCCCGCGCTACGTGTACGGGCAACATGACTAACCATATAATAACTAATATTTTGTAGGATCATATTTTTGTATTGTTTTGTTGATTTCAGTTTATACTAAATAAAAAAGGCAATGATGAATTTTAGAAATGATTTAGAAGCCGATATTTGAATATTCCCATTGATTTCTAGCTTGTTTTATTTGACCAGTCTCAATTTTAGCACGTTGTTGTTGAATAGTTTTTCATTATTTATTGTAATACGTCGATTTAATGATTTGTAGTAATGCTTATAGTTTTATATTGCTTATTTTGTATTTACCAAAGCAAATGATCATATATTGCTTTACAAATTAAATATAATCACTTTAATTTAAGTAAATTACACATGGTTTTAATATTGAACCTCAATTAATGCAAGCAATACTTTACAACATGCCTTATACGAAATTCCACCATGGATGTGAGAAATTGAAATTAAGTTAAGTTTACTAATAAACAGCCCCAATGTCTAATAAAATTTACTTTCCCTCTGTGTCATGCGCATCATATGTATTGATCATTTCGGTGAAACAACAACACACTATATATTTTTTGAACTGAATATGAGAAATCATCTTACAATTGTAGACAACTTTTGAGCCTTTCTAGGCTTTTGTTATGTTTTTCTTTTCAACATTAAAACTAAGTTTTTCGAAAGCCATAATTCCAGATCATCTTATTATAATAAGAGTGGTATTTTATTTAAAAAGAGTACATATTTGATGCTTCGATGGTTTAAACCCATGACCTATAAATATTCTGACTACTCTTAATTTTTTTTCTTCAAAGTTTAAAAATTCTAAAATTCAAAATATTTATTAAACGGGATAACATGTATTATCCATTTATGATTATTTCAATGTACAAATAAAATTGAGTAAACATATTGATTCGGTTCATTTATAAAAGGTGCAGAGTGTTAAGTAATTAGATTTTTATTATATTCTAATAGAAGAAGACATGATTAGGGAATATTTTCTTCTATAAAAAAATTGTGCACGTTAAAGGCACGTTGTTCATATGGAATTTATCTAATATGTTTTTAAGCATTTCATCGTTAATACAACTTGGATAATTACGTGCATACAGTGAGTCACTTTATAAAAACACATTCGCTTTGTATCTCCATCATAAAAGCTACCATAAATATATCCACAACCTTGTATATACATCTAGAAACATACATAATTATGGTGGTTTTTTCTTCTTCAGAGGCATTATTTTATAAGCACACTTAGTTGTTTTCTTTCTTTCCTTAAATGGTCAGCAGCCATTCTCCCTTACACGTCGTATAGCTAGCGAAGCTCTATCTTTTGCCAAGGACATCACTTCAACTGAGTAGCAAACTGGTTCTACACCCCCACTTCAGATTGCTATAAATGTCTTACCTGCATCGTACTAACTGAGACGACCCGATTTCCCGTTCTCACGGAAACAAGGTTATCTTTTGGAATATAACACAGAAACAGATAATAGCAGAACAGAATTAAATAAATACACCAGAATGAACAACAAAATATACTGGATAAAAAGTAATCATCAGAGTTACACAGTATACAGGATCTTACTTAGTACAAATACAGTTCAGCTATACATAAATGTCTACAGCGGAAATAAACAAAATATGTACAATAGGAGCCGAACAGCATAAAAAGAAATAAATGATAGAATCTATCTTCAGCTCCAGCTATCCAGAAAGAACCAGCTAAACCTGAATACAAGGCTGCCCGTGGAAAAAGGGGAACTCGAGTTTGAGAGTGAAACAAACTACGAGTCAGTCATGGGACTGGTATGAGAAATCCACTCAACACATATATAATTGGCTAATCACAGGACCACGCCACTTTCGTGGAACGGGTTTACTCCATTGGATTGCCAGTGCTTTAAAACAAATCTTTCTTTTAAACATCGCTATGCTTTTTATAAAAATGAAGCCGTTATAAGACTCAGTTCCCATCACACAATGCAACGCAAACCGGAGGATAGAGTTTTTACCTTATAACGGCCAAAATATGCTTGATACGAATAAAACAAAGGCATTTGATATTATTGCTAGTGTTTATATGTTTCGAAAACAATTTCAAATCATAACTATCAATCATAGACGACATGAGCGTCCCATGCCACTATGTCGCCAAATGTATATCTACAATCGAAACTGCATCGTCACGTATTTGGAAATTGGATTTCCGTCATGAACCAAGGCAAAAGATAGTCCTTACCGAATTCGTGACTCTCTAGCCCGAGCCACAGGATCAGAACGCATCAACCCTTTAGATCGTCAGGGCCGGTCCACCGATGTGGATTATTATGCCTGAACACTACGTCTCCCCGCCCTTTGGGGCGTAAACGAGCCAACGAATGACTCCATCAGACCCGGATCGTCCGATCAAACCGAGGCGCCTCGCAACAGCAACAACCACATAGGTGAAAAGTATATAAATGTCAGGGCTGGTAGGTCACTGACACCACCCTAGCTAGAAAGAAACGCAGGCCCTTCCTGATGTCCTCTCCCGTTTTAGGTTCATACCGGGGTGTGAGGCTCGCGAATTCACGTTATACACAAAGCTACGCCACACAGGCGGTGCTTTGATCATCACCACAAGACTTTGCTTTTCAACAGAAGCCCTGATCACTGCATCTTAGCATGCCACACAGGCAATTCACACCGTGCAACTGATGGCTATCAATCACACAGAACAAATTCCCATGTCGGACACACAGTCCATTTACAAGTCTGTTCTGGGTCTGAACGAAACCGGAGGCACTAAATACCTCGCAAACCCTTCGATCAACACGTACGTCTGAACGATCACCACTCATTATCCATATTTCGGGATGCCTCCCAATCAAGACCTCGGTTACCATCCAAACGAGGTGAAGATCTCCGGTCTTCGACCATCGTCTTCATCTTCGAATTTCAATCGTCGGTCGATTATTCGAAATGAGAATTAACTCGGCCTTTTCAAATAATTCACGTATATTTAGAATTTCAAATCGATTTATTTCAATGGTTAAATTATTCGACAACACCAATTGTGTTCTTTAATATAGTTTTCACACCAAACACATTCAACCATCAAACATCACATAAATCAAGCAAATTCAGTTTATTTCCATTCCATATCGCTTACGATATTTTATAACTATTTATCGCTATTTTTTTTTTTTAAAATAGCCATTTTATTCAAAACGACGCTTCGGGCCATAAGGCGGCCGTGGCGCTGTTTTTCTTCAGATTTGATTTACACATATCTGAAAATCTAACCGTTGGATCTTCACAAAATTTACATCATTAGAAAGGTCTTTTCAAAACGAATCCAACGGTTCCAGTTTCGGGAAAATCCGACGGTCGGATCTCCCGGTACAATCGTTTGAATTTTCGATTTCAAATTACGAACTGCAGCGTCGTTATTCGATTAAATATATATTTATATATATATAAATATAATCGCTTCTGGCGCTGTTTTTCTTCAGATTTGAATTAAACATTCCAGACAATCCAGCCGTTGGATTTCTACAAAGTTGGTGCCGTTGGGAAGATATTTCCAAGGCGAACCCGACGGTTGAGGTTTCGGGAAAATCCAATGGTCGGATTTCCCGCACTAGTCGTTTGAAATCACGGTTTCAAAATACGAACTGCACGGCTTCGTTTCATTTTAATTTTATTTATATTTATATATTTATATAAATATAGTTCATTCAACAATTTCAATATCGTTTTCACTTCAAATATTTTTCTAACACCTTAAATTTTGGAAAAATTTCGCCATAACCTCCCCTGCACCGGGAGCATCGGGAAATCGCAAATAGCGTTCCCGGTCCTTCTAATCTCAAAAAGAAAAAGAAGAAGCCAAGCGGCTAGCCAACAGGCTCAAAATCATCACCCAAACAAATCAGTAAATGTGTACCTATTTGTCGGGCACAAAATTTTATTCCTCTTCTCTAGCCCCTTTGCTATAACCTGTTCAATGAATATTGCATGTACATATATATACAGTTCTTATCATTTATCAATTTCTATTCGACTTCATATTTGATTTCTATTTGGTTTAAAAACTCCATTCATTCTAATGTTACATAAATAGGTGCAAATCATTTCATTAGCTAATTAATGAATATTTCAACTCATATATGTTTATTTTGAACAAGTGGCTATTTTTAACCCTTCACATTTCAACGATTTATGCATACAATAAAAATGTGATTTTTATTGTAAAACGATTCGTTTCAAAACACTATTTTTCTATATAGTTCATATAGTCGATAAAAGGTGATTTTTATTATCAAACAATTTATTTCAAAATATGAATACCATTCAACACATGAATTTCAAAACAACGAATTAATATCAATTCAACACATGAATGTTTTCTATGGTTTCTATATATAGATAAAAATGTGATTTTTTATTATCGAACAATTTATTTCAAAATATGAATACCATTCAACACATGAATTTCTAAACAACGAATGGATATCAATTCAACACATGAATGTTTTCAATAGTTTCTATATATAGATAAAAATGTGATTTTTATTATCGAATTATTTATTTCAAAATATGAATACCATTCAACACATGAATTTCTAAACAACGAATGAATATCAATTCAACACATGAATGTTTTCAATAGTTTTTATATATAGATAAAAATGTGATTTTTATTATCGAACAATTTATTTCAAAATATGAATACCATTCAACACATGAATTTCTAAACAACGAATGAATATCAATTCAATACATGAATGTTTTCTATATATAGATAAAAATGTGATTTTTATTATCGAACAATTTATTTCAAAATATGAATACCATTCAACACATGAATTTCTAAACAACGAATGAATATCAATTCAACACATGAATGTTTTCTATACAATGAATAAATATAGTTTAAGCATATGAAAATAATTCAAACACACAAATATTATTCAAAATTTCGGCAGCATAACGGCAGGGTAGTTACACCGGCACCGTCCCTAGTACGGCTCCTCGCTCTACCTTAAAACCTCGCGGTTTTTGACAATGGGGTTCATGCATCTAGTTCGCACGCAGGCGGCATGTATATATTTATTTCATTTCCACAAACTAATCCTATGTGGTTTCAACCAAATATTTCACTACCACAAATGGGTATTTTTCAACCACCATCAACCAATATCAATCACAAAACAATCCCAAACAATCATTCACTATCAACCAATTATCACAACAATTTCAGTCAATAAATATCGTCCATGGTTTGTGGACGAGGGGCGTATATATATATATATATATATATATATATATATATATATATATTTATATATAGCAATTCACTTTCATTTTCAACACATATATATATAATTTTTAAATCAGAAATCTCACCAATAGCTATCCAACTGCACGACACTTCCTTAGAGAAATCTCCGCCTTTTGTCGCTTTCGCCCGTATTCTCTACACATGTAAAAATCGAATTTTTACTACGCTATTCCATATATAAAAATATGATTTTTGACTTCGTTATTCAATATATAAAAATCTGATTTTTGACTAAAGAAATCTGTTTTTCTTTTTATAGAAAGTCAGTTTTTATTTTCTTCAAAAATCAGTTTTTCTTTGCTTTTAAAAATCAGTTTTCTTTGCTTTTAAAAATCAATTTTCTTTGCTTTTAAAAATCAGTTTTCTTTGCTTTTAAAAATCAGTTTTCTTTGTTTTTAAAAATCAGTTTTAAATACTTTTAAACATTCAGTTTTAAATTCTCAAACAAATTCAGAAATTAATTTTTAAAACATTTTATAAATCAGTTTTTCTTAAAACGAAAATAAAAATAAAAATAAAAATAAAATAACTAAAAGCTCACCGTTGGCTTGCGAAGTGGAGGGAAGAAGATGGAGCGTCGGCGTGGGGTTCGGTGGTGTCGCGTCGGCAGGGTTCGAGGTGGGAGGATGCTCCGCGAGGGGGAGGCGATGCTTCGGGGTCTTCGTCGGTTTCGAGGGGGGGCGTCGGCGATGTCTCGAGGAGGGGGGCGGTGGTGTCTGGAGGAGGGGGGCGACCTAATTTAGGTTTTTTTTTCTTTCTCTTCTGTTAAATGAATCGGGGGGGGGGGGGGGGCAGAACGAAGATAAAGGGGGGGGGAGGGAAATTATATTTTTTTTTATTATTTAATTATTAAATTTTTGCAAAAAGGTTGACTTTTACATACGACCTCGAAACGAGGCCCACCGCCTGTCGTCCATAGCGTTTTACCCCCATTCTGAACACAATGGGATATGTATCGCAAGCTGATTTGCTTGTTACAATCAGTTTCCTTTGAATTTACATTTAAATCACTATATTGAATTTTAAACGTACATTTCAAATTACCGGGGCCACATACTGACTAGAAAAATTCCAGAAAAATATTTTCTAGCTTCGTATTCACGACACGGTCCTAACAAAACTAGTTTCGTCGAATTCTGAGACCGTTTGTAAAATGGCCAATTTCCAGTCGATTAAAATCAACTGAAACTGGTCAAACGCGTTTTCCTTTGCCACGCTCACATATTGATTCGAAAAATTATGAAATTTGAAACCTAGCAATAACTTGACACTGCGGATCCAACAAAAGTGGTTTCGTCGAAATCAGAGGTCGTTTGCAAAATATCCATTTTTAAGGGCCTGAATTCCATAGCGACTATTCAGAATTTTCAACTGGACATATCTTTTGATTCCCGCTATCAAGTTTTGATTGATCGGATTCGTTAGAAAGATATTATCAATTAGATTCCATTATTTTTGGTTTCACTAAAATCCGGATTGTTTTGCACCCGGTATATTCAATTGAAGTTTGAAATCGAATTATCGAACTACCGCGCCATTTTCAATTCTATATATAATTATAATTAATTATATTGGTTTTCAAATGTCGATTCCAACTCAGTTTTCATCGCCATTATTTAAAATATTTATTTTAAATATTTAAAATCCATTATTTTAGCCAATTTAAAAATTTTAAATTGGTTCAGATTTTCTGGGTCATTACAATCTCCCCCACTTAAAACTTTTCGTCCCCGAAAAGGAACAAAGTCGAAAGTGGTTTGATAAATCAACAACCCCACAATACAACAACCAGTTTGTTTCTAATATTCAGGGTATAGAATAAACAATGCACATCCATGGGAAGAAAATAGCAACAGAATAGAGAATTAAATGGTAATGCAAAGTATGGTAAATGTACCTTGCACCCGGGTCAATCAGAGATATCTACTCGGCATCTAGGATAAGCTTTCTGAATGCTCTCCTCAGTTTCCCAAGTACAATCCCGTGGATCTCCACTCCATTGCACTTTGACTAAGCGAACCTTCTTGTTCCTCAGCTCCTTGGTTTCTTTGCCGATAATCTTTAGCGGCTCTCGCCTCACAGCTAATTCTGGAGTAATTTCAATATCCTGCTGAGCTGCTTCTTCCACGATCAAGTCTGGATCATGAACGTGCTTTCGAAGTTGAGATATATGAAATACATCATGCACTCCATGCAACCAGTCAGGCAGTTTAACAGTATATGCGAGAGTTCCGATCCGTTCCAGAATAGGAAACGGACCAATGAATTTGGGTGCCAACTTTCCAGTTTTACCGAACCGGATTACTCCTCTCATCGGCGATACTTTCAAATATACATAGTCGCCAACTTCAAAGGATATATCTCTTCTTCTTCTATCGGCATAGCTCTTTTATCGGCTTTGAGCGGCGAGTAATCGCTTCTTAATAAAATCGACTTTGTCGGCCGCTTCTCGAATCATATCAGGACCCAACACAAGTCTATTTCCAGGCTCGACCCAACAAGCAGGAGATCGGCACGGTCTACCATACAATGCTTCGAATGGCGACATTGTTAGACTCGCCTGGTAGCTGTTGTTATATGAGAATTCAGCCAAATGTAGATGGTCTTCCCATGATCCACCGAAATCTATAACACAAGCCCGCAATAGATCTTCTAAAATGCGATTCACCCTCTCAGTCTGACCGTCTGTCTGAGGATGATAAGCGGTGCTCAAGTTCAACTTCGTTCCTAGCTCGACTTGAAATGCTTCCCAGAATTTGCTAGTGAATATTGTATCTCTATCACTTACTATACTGAGCGGCACTCCATGTAGTTTAACTATTTCCCTGAAGTAAATCTGAGCCAGACTCTGAGCAGTTCTGTTTGATCTGACGGGTATAAAATGGGCGGTCTTCGTGAAACGATCTACGATCACCCAAATACTGTCATTTCCTTTTCTGGTTCTGGGCAGACCATCGATGAAATCCATCGAAATATGTTCCCACTTCCAACCAGGAACTTCCAGTGGTTGTAATAATCCAGCCAATTTCTGTTGGTCGCTTTTAACTAGCTGGCAAGTAGGGCATCGACTAACATATATTGAGATGTCTCTTTTTAACGACTTCCACCAGAATGTGCGTTTGATGTCGTTATACATTTTATTCACACCTGGATGGATACTGAGCTTAGATTTGTGGCATTCATCAAGCACTTCTCTTCTGAGTTCAGGAATTTATGGAACACAAATTCGTCCTTCTAACCTCAGAATCCCTTCGCTGTCTAACTGGAAATCCGAAGCATTGCCTTCGCGAATTCGCTGACTTATTCCTTTGATAAATTGGTCATCTTCTTGGAGAGCCGATATCTTATCAATCAACGAAGTCGCAATGATGAAACTGGCGATCATTTCATTCTTTCGGCTTAACGCATCAGCCACGACATTGGCTTTCCCTGGAGTATATATAATTTCAAAGTCATATGCTGCAAGAAACTCCAGCCAACGTTGCTGCCTCAAATTTAAGTCCTTCTGAGTGAACAGATATTTCAACGACTGGTGATCTGTAAACAGTTCAAACCTCTCGCCCAGAAGATAGTGTCTCCAAATTTTCAAAGAGAATATGATAGCCAATAACTCAAGATCATGAGTTACATAGTTTTTCTCGTGCGGTTTCAGTTGACGGCTAGCATAAGCAATCACTTGACCTCTTTGCATTAACACTGCACCAAGGCCTTCTCTAGAAGCATCAGTCCAGACTTTTAAATCTTGGTTGCCATCAATGATGGTTAACACTGGAGCAGTCGTTAATCTTAACTTTAGCTCTTCGAAAGCCTCTTCACTCTCTTGAGTCCATTTAAATTTAGAATGCTTCTTTGTAAGCTTCGTTAAGTGGCCAGATATCTTCGAAAAGTTTATAACGAACTTCCGGTAATAGCTAGCCAATCCGAGAAAACTGCGGACTTCAGTGGGAGTACTGGGCTGTTTCCAATTTTGAATAGCTGTGATTTTGCTTGGATCCACAGCGATTCCATCTTTCGATACGACATAGCCCAGAAATTTCACTTCATCTTGCCAGAATATACATTTGGAAAACTTGGCTTTCAATACATTCCTTCTGAGGATTTCTAGAACCTGTTCCAGATGCTTTTCATGTTCGGCCTTTGATTTAGAGAAGATTAGAATATCATCAATAAAAACCAGAACAAATTTATTCAAAACCCCTCTGAACACTCTGTTCATCAGATCGACGAAGTAAGCTGGAGCGTTACATAAGCCGAACGGCATTACTAACCACTCGTAGAATAAGTCGGGGCCTCTGAACGTTGTCATTGGAACACACTCTTCGGCAATTCGAAGTTGATGGAAGCCTGTAGCTTGGTCCATTCGTGAAAATACTTGTGCTCCATTTAATCGATCCAACAAATCATCAATCTGCGGCAATGGATATTTGTTCTTTATGGTCTGCTTGTTTAGATCACGATAATCCACACATAGACGTAGAGTACCGTCAGATTTTGGGACAAACACCACTGCTGCACCCCAATCAGAGAAACTAGGCCTGATCAGACCTTTCCATACTAGTTGTCTTGTTTGATTGTCTAATTCCTCCTTCTCTTTCAAGGACATTCTTCGAATAGCGTGAACTACCGGCCTTGCATTCGGAATTAAAGCAATTTTGAAATCTATTTCCCTTTGCGGAGGTAAGCGAACAACTTCCTCGAACACATCCGCATAATTCTTGACGACAGGAATGTCTTTGATGAGGTCAGGAATATTCTCTGTGATTTCAGGGACATTTTCAATTTGGGCTGGAGAAACATTTAGAGCTGCCCAGAAGTCTTTTCTATTAGCATTCTGACCTTCACACGGTATGGTTATATAACCCCCTGATTTAATCTTAGCTCTAACAACCCTCTCGGCGCATCTAACCTTTGCTTCATATTTGGTTAACCAATCCAATCCCAAAATAAGATCGAATTCATCAAAATTCATGACGACAGAGATAATAGGGAATTTATAGCAAGAAAAAGAGACGGGTACTGCACAAACCCAACTGAGATTGATGGAACCTCCAACTGGATTTCGGACAGTCATTGGCTCTTTGAGCTTCTTCAAATTCAAATCCAACTTCTTGACTACACCTTTGGCAATGAAACTTCGTGACGCGCCTGTGTCAAACAGTACTTTGACTGGAATGTTTTTGACAGTAAGCGTGCCTTCTAAAACATCGGCCCTTTCTTGACTAGCTGAGGGCTCGGAAGTTTCTGCTACTTCATTCACTTGAACTATTTCAGTCTTTTTCAACTGCCAGCAATCCTTTGCGAGATGACCAGTCTGCTTGCATTTACTGCAACCTCTTTTCTCTTGGAAATTCTTCTCTGATTTAGATCCACTCTTGATTCGTTTCTTTAGAGATCTGCAACTTATCGAGAGATGTCCTTGCTTATTGCAGTTAGAGCATACAGTTGCCGTTACTGGTTTCTTCTCAGTTTTGGCCCTTTTCCTCTTGGCACTGGGCTTCTTACTGATCTCCGACCTTGTACTGGTTTCAGGAATATCAGTTTCTGACTCTGTTTTGTCACTAGAACAGACTTCTTCTTCGTCGCATAACATTCCTTTCTTATGGAGATCTTCATACTGATAGGCCATATATATCATTTCAGAAAAAGGAAGCTTCACATGCCCCAATACTTTATTCTGGTATTTCCTTTGAAGCCCGTGAATAAATCTCAGATTTTTCCTCTTCGGATTTTCAATTAGATGAGGGGCAAAGTGAGAAAGTTCATTGAATTTCTTATGATATTTGGGAATGGTCATATCACCTTGTATTAGATAAGAAAATTCATCACATAATCTCTCGATTGCTTCGGGAGGAGTAAATCTTTCTAAGAAAATCACTTTGAATCTGTCCCAGGTGATATCACCTTCTGGATTATCCTTAACAACAGAATCCCACCAGAACAAAGCTTCATCTTCGAGTGCCCAAGAGGCCAGTAATCTTTTCTGGTCATCCCTAAGCTTTAATGCTTCGAATATTTTCTCAGCCGAACGAATCCAAGCTTGTGTTCTCATAATAGATTCTTCGCCCGAGAACGGCTTTCCACCCAGATTTCTATATTTCATGAATAGAGCTTCTATATCCGGGTCAGTATTACTTCTTCTGTTCCTGGCACTCATTTTCTAGTTCTTCTGCAAATAGCAGATCAAGTGTCAGGTCAACAGAAAAGATATTTCAAAATATAGAGACAAATACTTGAATGTAAATGTGTCTATCGAGGTGTAATTTCATTCTGCTTTACTCAAACTAGGATATTACTGATCCTATCTGTATTGAGTTACCCGTCCTAGAACACTACTGGTTCTATTTCTGACGAGTTCGTTCAAATGTTATATTCCAGAACTAAGCTTAACCAAAGCTCTGATACCACGTTGAGACGACCCGATTTCCCGTTCTCACGGAAACAAGGTTATCTTTTGGAATATAACACAGAAACAGATAATAGCAGAACAGAATTAAATAAATACACCAGAATGAACAACAAAATATACTGGATAAAAAGTAATCATCAGAGTTACACAGTATACAGGATCTTACTTAGTACAAATACAGTTCAGCTATACATAAATGTCTACAGCGGAAATAAACAAAATATGTACAATAGGAGCTGAACAGCATAAAAAGAAATAAATGATAGAATCCATCTTCAGCTCCAGCTATCCAGAAAGAACCAGCTAAACCTGAATACAAGACTGCCCGTGGAAAAAGGGGCACCCGAGTTTGAGAGTGAAACAAACTACGAGTCAGTCATGGGACTGGTATGAGAAATCCACTCAACACATATATAATTGGCTAATCACAGGACCACGCCACTTTCGTGGAACGGGTTTACTCCATTGGATTGCCAGTGCTTTAAAACAAATCTTTCTTTTAAACATCGCTATGCTTTTTATAAAAATGAAGCCGTTATAAGACTCAGTTCCCATCACACAATGCAACGCAAACCGGAGGATAGAGTTTTTACCTTATAACGGCCAAAATATGCTTGATACGAATAAAACAAAGGCATTTGATATTATTGCTAGTGTTTATATGTTTCGAAAACAATTTCAAATCATAACTATCAATCATAGACGACATGAGCGTCCCATGCCACTATGTCGCCAAATGTATATATACAATCGAAACCGCATCGTCACGTATTTGGAAATTGGATTTCCGTCATGAACCAAGGCAAAAGATAGTCCTTACCGAATTCGTGACTCTCTAGCCCGAGCCACAGGATCAGAACGCATCAACCCTTTAGATCGTCAGGGCCGGTCCACCGATGTGGATTATTATGCCTGAACACTACGTCTCCCCGCCCTTTGGGGCGTAAACGAGCCAACGAATGACTCCATCGGACCCGGATCGTCCGATCAAACCGAGGCGCCTCGCAACAGAAACAACCACATAGGTGAAAAGTATATAAATGTCAGGGCTGGTAGGTCACTGACACCACCCTAGCTAGAAAGAAACGCAGGCCCTCCCTGATGTCCTCTCCCGTTTTAGGTTCATGCCGGGGTGTGAGGCTCGCGAATTCACGTTATACACAAAGCTACGCCACACAGGCGGTGCTTTGATCATCACCACAAGACTTTGCTTTTCAACAGAAGCCCTGATCACTGCATCTTAGCATGCCACACAGGAAATTCACACCGTGCAACTGATGGCTATCAATCACACAGAACAAATTCCCATGTCGGACACACAGTCCATTTACAAGTCTGTTCTGGGTCTGAACGAAACCGGATGCACTAAATACCTCGCAAACCCTTCGATCAACACGTACGTCTGAACGATCACCACTCATTATCCATATTTCGGGATGCCTCCCAACCAGGACCTCGGTTACCATCCAAACGAGGTGAAGATCTCCGGTCTTCGACCATCGTCTTCATCTTCGAATTTCAATCGTCGGTCGATTATTCGAAATGAGAATTAACTCGGCCTTTTCAAATAATTCACGTATATTTAGAATTTCAAATCGATTTATTTCAATGGTTAAATTATTCGACAACACCAATTGTGTTCTTTAATATAGTTTTCACACCAAACACATTCAACCATCAAACATCACATAAATCAAGCAAATTCAGTTTATTTCCATTCCATATCGCTTACGATATTTTATAACTATTTATCGCTATTTTTATTTATTTTTAAAATAGCCATTTTATTCAAAACGACGCTTCGGGCCATAAGGCGGCCGTGGCGCTGTTTTTCTTCAGATTTGATTTACACATATCTGAAAATCTAACCGTTGGATCTTCACAAAATTTACATCAATAGAAAGGTCTTTTCAAAATGAATCCAACGGTTCCAGTTTCGGGAAAATCCGACGGTCGGATCTCCCGGTGCAATCGTTTGAATTTTCGATTTCAAATTACGAACTGCAGCGTCGTTATTCGATTAAATATATAATTATATTTATATATATATAAATATAATCGCTTCTGGCGCTGTTTTTCTTCAGATTTGAATTAAACATTCCGGACAATCCAACCGTTGGATTTCTACAAAGTTGGTGCCGTTGGGAAGATATTTCCAAGGCGAACCCGACGGTTGAGGTTTCGGGAAAATCCAATGGTCGGATTTCCCGCACTAGTCGTTTGAAATCACGGTTTCAAAATACGAACTGCACGGCTTCGTTTCGTTTTAATTTTATTTATATTTATATATTTATATAAATATAGTTCATTCAACAATTTCAATATCGTTTTCACTTCAAATATTTTTCTAACACCTTAAATTTTGGAAAAATTTCGCCATAACCTCCCCTGCACCGGGAGCATCGGGAAATCGCAAATAGCGTTCCCGGTCCTTCTAATCTCAAAAAGAAAAAGAAGAAGCCAAGCGGCTAGCCAACAGGCTCAAAATCATCACCCAAACAAATCAGTAAATGTGTACCTATTTGTCGGGCACAAAATTTTATTCCTCTTCTCTAGCCCCTTTGCTATAACCTGTTCAATGAATATTGCATGTACATATATATACAGTTCTTATCATTTATCAATTTCTATTCGACTTCATATTTGATTTCTATTTGGTTTAAAAACTCCATTCATTCTAATGTTACATAAATAGGTGCAAATCATTTCATTAGCTAATTAATGAATATTTCAACTCATATATGTTTATTTTGAACAAGTGGCTATTTTTAACCCTTCACATTTCAACGATTTATGCATACAATAAAAATGTGATTTTTATTGTAAAACGATTCGTTTCAAAACACTATTTTTCTATATAGTTCATATAGTCGATAAAAGGTGATTTTTATTATCAAACAATTTATTTCAAAATATGAATACCATTCAACACATGAATTTCTAAACAACGAATGAATATCAATTCAACACATGAATGTTTTCTATGGTTTCTATATATAGATAAAAATGTGATTTTTTATTATCGAACAATTTATTTCAAAATATGAATACCATTCAACACATGAATTTCTAAACAACGAATGGATATCAATTCAACACATGAATGTTTTCAATAGTTTCTATATATAGATAAAAATGTGATTTTTATTATCGAACAATTTATTTCAAAATATGAATACCATTCAACACATGAATTTCTAAACAACGAATGAATATCAATTCAACACATGAATGTTTTCAATAGTTTTTATATATAGATAAAAATGTGATTTTTATTATCGAACAATTTATTTCAAAATATGAATACCATTCAACACATGAATTTCTAAACAACGAATGAATATCAATTCAATACATGAATGTTTTCTATATATAGATAAAAATGTGATTTTTATTATCGAACAATTTATTTCAAAATATGAATACCATTCAACACATGAATTTCTAAACAACGAATGAATATCAATTCAACACATGAATGTTTTCTATACAATGAATAAATATAGTTTAAGCATATGAAAATAATTCAAACACACAAATATTATTCAAAATTTCGGCAGCATAATGGCAGGGTAGTTACACCGGCACCGTCCCTAGTACGGCTCCTCGCTCTACCTTAAAACCTCGCGGTTTTTGACAATGGGGTTCATGCATCTAGTTCGCACGCAGGCGGCATGTATATATTTATTTCATTTCCACAAACTAATCCTATGTGGTTTCAACCAAATATTTCACAACCACAAATGGGTATTTTTCAACCACCATCAACCAATATCAATCACAAAACAATCCCAAACAATCATTCGCTATCAACCAATTATCACAACAATTTCAGTCAATAAATATCGTCCATGGTTTGTGGACGAGGGGCGTATATATATATATATATATATATATAGCAATTCACTTTCATTTTCAACAAATATATATATAATTTTTAAATCAGAAATCTCACCAATAGCTATCCAACTGCACGACACTTCCTTAGAGAAATCTCCGCCTTTTGTCGCTTTTGCCCGTATTCTCTACACATGTAAAAATCGAATTTTTACTACGCTATTCCATATATAAAAATATGATTTTTGACTTCGCTATTCAATATATAAAAATCTGATTTTTGACTAAAGAAATCAGTTTATTTTTTATAGAAAGTCAGTTTTTATTTTCTTCAAAAATCAGTTTTTCTTTGCTTTTAAAAATCAGTTTTCTTTGCTTTTAAAAATCAATTTTCTTTGCTTTTAAAAATCAGTTTTCTTTGCTTTTAAAAATCAGTTTTCTTTGCTTTTAAAAATCAGTTTTAAATACTTTTAAACATTCAGTTTTAAATTCTCAAACAAATTCAGAAATTAATTTTTAAAACATTTTATAAATCAGTTTTTCTTAAAACGAAAATAAAAATAAAAATAAAATAACTAAAAGCTCACCGTTGGCTTGCGAAGTGGAGGGAAGAAGAGGGAGCATTGGCGTGGGGTTCGGTGGTGTCGCGTCGGCAGGGTTCGAGGTGGGAGGATGCTCCGCGAGGGGGAGGCGATGCTTCGGGGTCTTCGTCGGTTTCGAGGGGGGGCGTCGGCGATGTCTCGAGGAGGGGGGCGGTGGTGTCTGGAGGAGGGGGGCGACCTAATTTAGGTTTTTTTTTTCTCTCTTCTGGTAAATGAATCGGGGGGGGGGGGGGGGGCAGAACGAAGATAAAGGGGGGGAGGGAAATTATATTTTTTTATTATTATTTAATTATTAAATTTTTGCAAAAAGGTTGACTTTTACATACGACCTCGAAACGAGGCCCACCGCCTGTCGCCCATAGCGTTTTACCCCCATTCTGAACACAATGGGATATGTATCGCAAGCTGATTTGCTTGTTACAATCAGTTTAAATCACTATATTGAATTTTAAACGTACATTTCAAATTACCGGGGCCACATACTAACTAGAAAAATTCCAGAAAAATATTTTCTAGCTTCGTATTGACGATACGGTCCTAACAAAAATAGTTTCGTCGAATTCTGAGACCGTTTGTAAAATGGCCAATTTCCAGTCGATTAAAATCAACTGAAACTGGTCAAACGCGTTTTCCTTTGCCACGCTCACATATTGATTCGAAAAATTATGAAATTTGAAACCTAGCAATAACTTGACACTGTGGATCCAACAAAAGTGGTTTCGTCGAAATCCGAGGCCGTTTGCAAAATGTCCATTTTTAAGGGCCTGAATTCCATAGCGACTATTCAGAATTTTCAACTGGACATATCTTTTGATTCCCGCTATCAAGTTTTGATTGATCGGATTCGTTAGAAAGATATTATCAATTAGATTCCATTATTTTTGGTTTCACTAAAATCCGGATTGTTTTGCACCCGGTATATTCAATTGAAGTTTGAAATCGAATTATTGAACTACTGCGCCATTTTCAATTCTATATATAATTATAATTAATTATATTGGTTTTCAAATGTCGATTTCAACTCAGTTTTCATCGCCATTATTTAAAATATTTATTTTAAATATTTTAAATCCATTATTTTAGCCAATTTAAAAATTTTAAATTGGTTCAGATTTTCTGGGTCGTTACACTAACCATCACGTTAAAACCTATAATATGCATTTTTGTTTACTTTAGCTCACCTTCAACATAATACACATTATCAACTGCACATTATCACTTCAACTGAGTAGCAAACTAGTTCACACTTTCATCTTTTCACTAATCCTTCATTCTCGGTCCACCTGTAATATGCATTTTTGTTTACTTTAGCTCACCTTCAGCATAATACGCATTATCAACTGCACATTGCAGCATATCAGCTTTCTTTCAGTTTGCATTTTCAATTATTTTCTTAGAGCATTAATTGCCTTCTGATGCAAGAATGTTCATCAACGTAGAACACTGTTGTACCTCATTAGTGTTCAAACTCCCTTATTACGTGTTTGAACAGCTTTGCGTTATTGCTTCGATACTCATCATGTTCCATCAGCAGGAAGCAGCATTGTATCTTTTACCACGATACCCGAAATGCATCTATAATGCCCTTAACATCACTTCTCAATTGAGCACCCAACCTCCCTTCAATTGTTTCACATGGATGGACTGTTTTGAAGGTCTATCCCGTCAGTTTTTTTTGTTGTTTTAATAGTTGATCATCATCCACATTTGTAATAACTAATTTTCAAGGAACGAAAAATGGATAATTAGCGAAAAGCGAATTGTAAGCATTTATAAACTCAGACTAAGTTTGTAAGCATTTATAAGCTCAGGCTAAGCATCTGTACCATTTTTTTATATGGAATGAAAAAAAAGCAAAGAAGAAAACTTGTACGCACTATATATAATAGCCGATTATGGGCTTTGTATTTTTTTTGCAAACTTCAAATATCAACCCTTGGAGATGAATTCGATGTATTATGTTTTGCTACATCAAACTACCAATATCTATAACAATGGTACAATCATCATGTTGCATATGCACATTTTTGCTGGTACTTGTTAGCTAAGGACTAAACTATGTCCTTCAATACATTCTACCAAGTCACGTAATCTACTACCAAGGTGATAGTTGTTGGAACATTGATTAAAGTGTGTGACTCGTGCTGCGCATACGGGCTATTGTGACGTTTGTATGTGTGTTAAATACATTTTGTCTAATGTTTTTTGTCAAATCAATTCCTTTAATTTACTTCATGTATGAAGTATTATTGCTTTGATTGTCCAAAATATACTACCATTTTAACGTGTAGTACACACTTTCCAACTTAATGTGTTCTTTAATGCATGTTTGATGAAATCCACTCCCCTCTTAAATTAGTGTGTTCTAAAGACATTCTCACCAAATACGGAGAATTGATATGCTCATAAGATTATCGATGGAAATCTAGAAAAGGTAATTTGTGCATATTGGTAGCTAAAAGAGAATAAATATTCGATGTTCAATATTCAAAAACACAAATATAATATGAATATGAAGACATCTACATTCAAAAATTATCCATCCATTTTTTTTTAAATTATATTTTATGTTCTGTATATTTTAATGCAATGAAAGACATGTATTAAATTTTTTTATTAAATTGGAAATTTATACTATATGAATTTAATGCATTTTAATTGCTGAAGTCGATCTATTATTATCATAGCTATTAATTTTTGTGCCTTTTTGGAAAAAATATGTGAAACCAACAATTTTTATTTAATTCTCTTGATTTATTGATCATATAGGATAGAATAAGTATGTCATATATGCTTGTATGTGATGTAATTGTTCATTATTCAAAACTAATTTGATATACGAACATGACAATATCTCATTGAATAGTATATGTTGACAGACACGGATGCTAGTATGGTAAAACAAAGAACAACATTTCATTTTGTAATTGGTAATCCAATATTTCTCAACTTTATCAATCGATAATGAAATAATCAAAAGTTTTGATACATACGTTCTAGCATGGCAAACTAATGGGTTTACCAAAAAACAAAAATACCAAGTTTTGTCGTATAACACGCACTAAGAAACTTGGAGGCATATTATTAATCCAAATTTTGATGAAGTTGTGCCATAGCATTTCTCCCTTCCTCCAATATGTTAAACCGGTAATGATAGCCTTTTATAAACTACAGTAGAAATCATAATTCATCATTTTTAATCCTGACAATAAAAAAACATACATCTAAAGAGGTTTATGTTTGCAACGGTGATAGAAAGTCATCAAGTAACTTATGAAATTATTGTATATAGCTTATCTTCTTTGTAAATTATAAGCATAATACACCCTTGCAGTCTGCAGATTCACACATTGGAAATGTTGTTCATCTAATAAGTACATAAAATAATATAATTAAAGTAACCACATAGTGGGTCATTGCACATTTAAATGAATGAATTCATTTGACACAAATCGGTAACAACTGTTCTCAACATTTTGGATAAATGTCAACCTTATTATTATTATTTTCCTTTTTTTGTGCATCAATTAACATATTAAAAGCATACATCATAAACTAATGCAGCCAAAATTGTCCATCTTACTAATTGAGCATACCGAAATCATATGCCATACTAAGATTATTATACTAACTGTTGGTCAAGCATGTGCAATACGAAATATATGCACCAGCACTTGATATTTCTTCTAACCATAATCCCTCGCTTGTGCAACAAAGACCATGAATGACTAACCCCTGCATCAAAATAATCAATGTTAAAGCACACAACTTCATGTTAAGGTGGACTTGTCATGCTTCTCCCTTTGAGCGTTGGAGCTTTCTGTAAAATAAATTATTGCTTAGTTACATGTTTTATCATAGTAGCACATAAAATAGAGTTATAAGTTGAAAAGTCTTGACCAATGATTTATCTTTGAATACGTCAGGGTAATTGCTTTTAACAATTCTCTAATTCCCTTTACCGTATTTAACTACATCTCTGAGAGCATTTACTTCCACATCACACCATCTCTTCCCCTTATTCGTAATTGATGACCTTTTATTATTTGTTATATGGCCTCTTCTCCTTTCCTGTAAGGATACAAATGACAATCTCAGTGGATCATGCCTAAAATAGCTTAGCGGTTACAATATGGCTATTGTAAGAACTTTCCAATACACAATTTCAACAAAATTTGATCTCAAAACTGACATTAGAAAGTAAAAAATTCCACCTTAATATATAAGAAGGATTTAAATTTCTTTTTACTTTTATCGTCAAAGCGACCCAACGATTTTAAGCAATGAACAATACATTTTAGCAATTCCAATCAATTCATATGGTTGATTGTAACGATCTAAGATTTTTGAAAATCAAATTTGAATTTAATATGAATCTTAAATAAAGTTTAAAAGGTTTAAATAATTGTTGAATCAAAATTTTTGGGCGATAATAGTATTCTTAAATGTTTGAAAATTTAAATTTTATTGGGAAATTTGTTATAACAATGTTTGTTTCGGAGAAATGGTTCGTCATAAGTTATAATATCGAAATGAGTGTAATTGAGTTGATAGAAACGATCAAAATATGAAATTAAATTATAATTAAATATTCATTGCAAATTTTTGTTCAGTTTCAGTTCGCGTAGTCTTAAAATATTTTATAGAAATTTATTGAAATTTTTTATTTCGAAAAATAAGCATATATTTTTTTCAAACGTGTTTTAGGGTAACTGTGGTCCCTTTTGACATTTTACAGAACAGATCAACCGGTCTGTTTTACAACTGTTTCAGGATCGTAACGCAATATTATACACGATTATATTGTTAGTTCAGTGTTAATGGTTATCGACAATTAAAAATGAAAGAAATTGGAAATGAGCAAAATTTTGGGTATAAAATTGCATTGTATTGTGAATACTTTTCTCATTCTTTTGTTCCCACCAAAGCGTTCCATGTGCTAACGTTCAAACTGAGTAGTTCATAAGCCGCCACCTTTTGTACATGTATATCATATATATATAAAAAAAACATATATTAAAAGAGAATAACTGAAAACGTGGCAAGCCTAAATAAGTATGGAGAGACAAGTGGAACAATCGTGGACACGTGCTTAGCTCACTTTTATATCTACATTTTTCTCCATCACGTTCAACTTACCTGTATATTCTTACCTCCTCCTCCTCATATCTTCTTCCGCCATTGTTTTCTCCCCAAACTCTTTTCGGCAAAACTCCGCCTTGATGAACAAAGAAGAAAAGAAAAAAAAATAGCCTCCTCTTCCAGGCAACGCCCTACACATACCACCCTTCACACCACTTGCCACTCTTCCTTTCTCCGACACTCACGTCTGCTATGCTAACCCCATCCATCATCAGCCCTAAGTATTCACTGCAACCGTCGACTACCGCCTGACAACCGCACCGTCTGCCCTTCTCCACCATACACCAACCACCACCCTAGCATTCGGCAGCCTTCCCCATACCTCGTACCACCTGCATGCACGACCTCAGGCACCATGTTCCTTACCCTCAAGTCAGTCGCAGTTCACCCCGAAGCCCCGTGCTGAGTTTAGACACCGCACTACCCTCTCCAACTCTCCTTTCCCTCTCCTAATCATGTGCATGCACTTCCCATGAGGCGCCAGTCCATTTGCATGCATATATATATATAAGGTTGCAGATGAAAGCTTTTGTTTTAAATCTTGAAAAAAAAACGAAATGCAAGTAAGGGATGGAGCATGTAGTTATGCATTTAGGGGTTCCTTCATTTTTGGTACGTTTCCTTTCAAAGGATCATTTCCTTTTGAAGTGAGGCCATATGTTGCTTTAGTCTTCAGGTAATGGTAGTGAGTATGCTTTTGCCTATACTTAGAATCTTGCATGCATGGCTGTAGAGAGGTGCATGCACAGAAGGGGGTGCTAACGTTGGTGAAGGATACGGTGGTGCAAAGGGGCATATGGGTTTCAATGGTTTCCTGTAGCTCATACATGTATGCGCATGTTTTGCAGAATAAAGTCTTCGCTTTATATGAAAAAAAAAAAGATTAGAGAAAAAAAAAGAGGAGACAGAACGCAAGTAGAAAAGGACGCAAGAAGGAGAGAACAAAAGAAGGAAGATAAGGAGAGAGAGAGCGCGCAGACGTGGAAGAGTACCAACCACGAAAACAGAGAACAACGCCTTTACTGGAAAGCAATATGGTGAGAACTTCTGATCTAAGTTTTTTTTTTTAATTTAATTAGTAGAAGTTGGATAATTATAATTAGTTGAAGTTAATTATAATTAGCTAGTGAAAATTTGATTGGATTTGTATGTTGGTATGCAATGATTGAATGGTTGTGCATGAGGTAGAAAACACACTGAACACTGATAAGCGTTATTGACTGTAACGCTTGCGCACAGTTAAAAATGGTTGTTTAATTATTGTAAATTCATGCATGTTCATATGGTTGATCTATTGATGTGTTTATGGTTGCATCACACACTGTAGTTATGGAATTATACGGATAATCGAGTCAAATCTCCGTTCTATTGTGATTTATTATTTTAATAAAAAAAAACATTTGAGAAATTTGTTTGAACTTAAGTTTCAAGTGATTGCAAATCTAAGTTATGCATAACAGAAGACTGTTGTAAGATAGAATTGTTTCCGAAAATGTGTTTATACATATAATTTGGATTTCAAGTTAAGCGAATGGAAATTTAATTAAGGAAGTGAGTTTGAAGGAATTATTTTATTTAAGTTTCAAGTTTTGAAATAGAGCATTTGAAAGTAGTTTAAAAATTTAAAAACTATCATCGTTTGAATTGAGTTTGAACTTAAGCTCAAAGAAATGATTTGAATCAAAGGTTCGTTTTATTTAAAATAATAGGTTCTATTATTTGAATAACGACTAGCTATAATTTTTTGAAATGATTGAATACACTTGGAAGAATATTACCATTATATATTAAGTTGTCAATTTGATTTGAAATAGAGATTTTGATTTGAGTCATGAAAAAAAAACACTTAAATTTATTTTAAGGGAAGATCCTAATGATGAAAAATTAAATTTGTTGAATCTGGGAAATTTGGCTAATCATATTTTTGTGATTTAAGCTGAAAGAGATAAATTTTGAAGAGTTTCAAATTTTTAATTTTCCATAGTGTTTTAAGAATTGCTTTTCACATTTCGTCGGAATGGGTTGATTTTGATGTTTATAAGTCTTGAACTATGGTCTTAAACCGAAAGGTTATGAAATGATGGGAAGGGTTTAAAGGATTACGAAAATGTTAACTAACATAAAGAAATTTTGTTTTGAGGTTGGTAAATGAATATCGGGATGTAAAGAAATTTTTGACGTTAATGGAATTAAAGGACTTTGTAAATGAATCCAACCTTAAATGAATTGATAACAATCGGGAAGGAGATTTGAAATGGAAATATGTGTGATCCATAGCTATTGTTTTAAGCATACGCTTATTACTTGGAAAGACAGGGCTCGGATTCAAGTCCGAAAACCATTCCAAGTAATAATACAACGCATGAAGCAGAAGCAAGACTTGGAATCGACGAATGAAGACCGTGGTTCTCCCCATCGAACGGACTGATTGCCGATTTGTTTCTTTACTGATAGCTACAGTAGAGAGATGCCCCTATTTCCGGAGTGGAAGGAAGTCCGAACGTATTGGGAGAACTTTCGGATTTTTGTTCCGTTCAGACCCAGGACAGACTTGTATGGATGGTGTGTCTGACATTGAAATTTAGCGCATAGCACTGATCTTCGTTAATGTATATCGGATTTGTGGCAAATATTTTATCCTCATCTCTAAGTCATATGAACTTAGAGGGTATGCATTGATTGAAATCAGTGATATGTCGTGAATTGTCAATGTGGCATACCCGAGTTATGAACGAGCTAGTGATGATCAAGGCATTTCTTTTCTAGGCATGCTTTGTGTATGACGTGGCATCGACAAGCCTCACACCCCGGATGATGAGAAACTGGCGGTTAGGTTGTGTATATATATATATGAATTGACGATGACCGCTGCAGCAGTGGGAAACCACTTATGAATGATGGAATAGGGTATGTTCGGGGGCCGTGTCTGGTCGAAAACCGTTGATCTGCCTCGCGATTTGTATTGGTGTCCGCGTCTGGATGAAAAACCCGTGATTGCATTTCTCTTGTGTTCCGATTGATCTTTCGTGCCAGAAATCATCAAGTTGGAAACCAAATCTCCAATACGTGCCACACGGTTTTGGTTTGTATATATATGGCGACATAATATTATGGGTATTATGCCATCTAGGATTAGTACATTTATTTGCGAAATGGTTTTCCGCACTATATATAATATGAAAGAGAATTTTCACGTATGAAAACATATTTGGTTATCATAAGATAAAACTCGCCCATTTGGTGTGCGCTTGCATTGTGTGATGTGGGACGAGCTTATGATAGCTTCATTTTAAATTTGTCATTGCGTATTTATATGCACGGGCATTCACATGGAGTAAACCCGTTCCGCGTTAGCGGCGTGGTCCGGTGGATTTCCCAACTAAAAAATGAGTCCTAAAAAACTACTGTTTTATGTTCTCACACCAGTCCCATGACTGACCTGGAGTTTATTGTTCCTTCCTAAACTCTGGGTGCCCCCTAATTTTTTTACACGGGCAGCTAGTTGTTTAGTTTTACAGTTATAGATCGTTGGAGCAAGATTCGAAGCGCTTTTTGGATTGGAGTTCACACTAGAGTTTAGAGCTTCCGCTTTATCACACTGTTTCTTCCGCTGAAAGTATATTTACTTTTCTTCCGCTGTATAAGTTGTACTCTGATATTCTATGTAACTCTGATGTAATATTGTATTATGCAATGAAAAGTTCTGTTATTTTGTTCAATATATGTAAGTACCCATAACAATTCGCCTTTGTGAACGATTTAAGTCGGTTTAATTACCGACGAGAATCGAGCAAAAAGGCTGGTCGTTACAGTTGGTATCAGAGCTTTGGTTATACAAAGCTATGGGGTACGTACATAATTGAACAAAAGAATTGGACTCATCAGAGTTATAGTATCTCATTAGATATAGGGTTAGAAATGCCCTAGAATGAGGTTCCTGAATATTATGATCGAGAGAGCGAATTCTGAAAATAGATTATTTTGAAATAAAGTAAAGTGTTTTAAAGAATGTAATCATTTTGGAAGATAACTATAATCAGGAATTTTCGAGTATTTTATTCGACGTCAAGATTGGACTATCAGTATGAGAAGATTTCGAATATACGCCTGGCCAGTGTATGTACGAAGTCTTATGTATATACTAGACGGATATAGAGTCACACTCTAGTCACTCGAGGATGATTCTACTGATGACCATGGCACCACCAGTAGTTATTTTCGGGTTTCGAAAGTGGGATGACTATATGATTCCAGTTAATACGTCGAGGGATACTTGAATTATTTCGATATGTTAAAAATATTAAAAAGGAATTCAATGTAAGGACAATAGGTTATAAATGCCAAACCAATTATTTGGATAATAACAAAAAGGGATATTTAGAAGTAAACCATACTTAAGAATTAGAGAGAACACGTAAGTGTGAAAATTCATTAACGGATTATATTAATACCACCCATATTTCAAGATAATCAAGTCATAACAGGTGTTTAAAGATGAATTTTGATCTAATAAGTGTAATCAAAAGATATTATACTTCTAGAAGAACGTAAAAAGGGTTAATATAACCAATAGAGTTGAAATCGATATGAGTTGTAAATGATTTAGCTTGAAATATATTTTAGCCAAAATCAAGCTCCCCTTAAGGGAATCTGAAAATGAGTTTGACTTAGGTTAAGAAATTGTTTAAAAAGACGATTTAAATTGTAACAAATATATAGGTGGGGAAGAAAACCACTCTTCTCCAGTTGAAACTGTACAAGCAATCCAAATAGAAAGTATTTAAAGAGTAAACACTTACGATACAAAGAAAATGAAATTTGAAGTAAGATTTACTCAAGAGGAAGTTAATGAGAAAAAGAGTATCCCAATAATAAACTACTTAGGATTGTATCCTTAGGTTCCTATCTTGGCTTATGCCAGTTTCATCATTTAAATTCGAACCGTTGAGTAGCGTTATTCATCCCCTTTTATTTAAGCTTGGTTGAATATCTTGACTTGAATCATCGTACTGTTGAACCGCCTATATTCGTATCCTTGGTGCCCTTGATTTCCTCGTCTTGATCCTGTTTGAGAATTTAAACCAAACTTATTGATCTTGAGTAGTTCGTCTTTTGGATTTAGGTGTGTTTTGATTCAGGCCATTATAACTTTTGATGCCCACTTAATATTGAGCTTTTGTCTTGAACACGTGGAATTTGTCTTGATCCATGTATGTATACCTTTTGTGCCGTTTATCGAACGAAACCAAAATTGAGTTCAACCAAGATAACTTTGATTTATCCAAGACATGAGTTTAACGAAACTTAAACAAATAAGCTTTGCATAGAAATCAGAAGTGTTTGAAATATGGAATTCAGTTTATGCAAGGAAAATGGATTTTTGAAAGATGAATTTTATGAATTGGTTCTAAAATTTTTGAATCTTATTTCTAATGTTTTGAATAATGATGGTTTGAAACATGCACGTACTAAATCAGAGTGCGCAGCGGAAGTGTGATGGTATATTTGGATAAGGAATGTTTCAAGGGTTTTCTAACTATAGGAAATTGTAACCTTTTCAAACACATTTTGATATTTGAAATAAGAATGAATATTAAGCCTATAATATGGTGTAAATGATGATTTAATGAGTAGGTTTGAGAAAAAAAGGAGTTCAACTATATGAATCGTAAAGAGATTTCTGAGATTTCGACTTATGGCTCTTAAAATACTCTATCTCGTGATATATAAAGTTATTAGAAATGAAGTGTAAACGATTTTCAAAACTTTAGAAAGTAAAAAGGCTTGAATTTGTATGAAAATCGATTTGAAAGGCTCAAATGGTTTAAATACGATCATAGATTTCGAAATGTGAAACCTAAAGTTGTATACTTGAAAGTCGAAAATTCTGTTGAACGATTTTGGGTTCCAACCAATTGGATGTAATGAATGGTTTATAAAAGAAAGTTAGACGACTTGTATCTCGATATTTTGAAAATATTTAGAAATACAAAAATTATGGTTAAATATTTGAAAATTTTGGTTTATAACTTCGGAATATGAAATGATTTGGTTTGTTCGAGTAACCATGACTAAAACTGGGTT
This sequence comes from Allium sativum, assembly GCA_030737875.1. Lineage (NCBI taxonomy): Eukaryota > Viridiplantae > Streptophyta > Magnoliopsida > Asparagales > Amaryllidaceae > Allium > Allium sativum. Next base: position 4,850,095 of record CM060911.1, on the reverse strand, counting down.
GTGATGAGGGAATGGATCTTGTATGAGGGGTGGTACTCAGTTGCCCTGTCATGAGGATGAACTTCTCGAACTGATAACATATAGATTTGATCATAGTATGTTTGAAACTTCGAAAGCAAATTTGGTTTTGAGAATCCCGAAGCAAAAGTATGATTATGAAATGATATTTCAATGGTTTGAAATGTAATGGGATTCAAAGTCAGAGAATTCATTTTTTGAAGCACTTTGCAAACTATAATTTGCAATAATAGTTAAACCTCAAACTTCTTTAATCGGTCTTTCCAAAATTTTACCTTTCTAATATAACGAATTGAATTTTGTTTTGATAAGTTTTCGAATAAAGGCGTTTGGCGAATTTAATCATAAGTAAGTTTTCCTATAAGTTGCGTTGATAGATTTAGATTAAATATAAGAATTTGTAAGTTTAACAAATTTATAAATAAGATTTATTTTGCTTATGTATAATTTCACGAACTCCCCTTTTCGAGGACGAAAAGCCTTAAGTGGGGAAGAATGTAACGATCTAAGATTTTTGAAAATCAAATTTGAATTTAATATGAATGTTAAATAAAGTTTAAAAGGTTTAAATAATTGTTGAATCAAAATTTTTGGGTGATAATAGTATTCTTAAATGTTTGAAAATTTAAATTTTATTGGGAAATTTGTTATAACAATGTTTGTTTCGGAGAAATGGTTCGTCATAAGTTATAATATCGAAATGAGTGTAATTGAGTTGCTAGAAACGATCAAAATTTGAAATTAAATTATAATTAAATATTCATTGCAAATTTTTGTTCAGTTTCAGTTCGCGTTGTCTTAAAATATTTTATAGAAATTTATTGAAATTTTTTATTTCGAAAAATAAGCATATATTTTTTTCAAACGTGTTTTAGGGTAACTGTGGTCCCTTTTGACATTTTACAGAACAGATCAACCGGTCTGTTTTACAACTGTTTCGGGATCGTAACGCAATATTATACACGATTATATTGTTAGTTCAGTGTTAATGGTTATCGACAATTAAAAATGAAAGAAATTGGAAAGGAGCAAAATTTTGGGTATAAAATTGCATTGTATTGTGAATACTTTTCTCATTCTTTTGTTCCCACCAAAGCGTTCCATGTGCTAACGTTCAAACTGAGTAGTTCATAAGCCGCCACCTTTTGTACATGTATATCATATATATATATAAAAAAAACATATATTAAAAGAGAATAACTGAAAACGTGGCAAGCCTAAATAAGTATGGAGAGACAAGTGGAACAATCGTGGACACGTGCTTAGCTCACTTTTATATCTACATTTTTCTCCATCACGTTCAACTTACCTGTATATTCTTATCTCCTCCTCATATCTTCTTCCGCCATTGTTTTCTCCCCAAACTCTTTTCGGCAAAACTCCACCTTGATGAACAAAGAAGAAAAAAAAAACAGCCTCCTCTTCCAGGCAACGCCCTACACATACCACCCTTCACACCACTTGCCACTCTTCCTTTCTCCGCCACTCACGTCTGCTATGCTAACCCCATCCGTCATCAGCCCTAAGTATTCACTGCAACCGTCGACTACCGCCTGACAACTGCACCGTCTGCCCTTCTCCACCATACACCAACCACCACCCTAGCATTCGGCAGCCTTCCCCATACCTCGTACCACCTGCATGCACGACCTCAGGCACCATGTTCCTTACCCTCAAGTCAGTCGCAGTTCACCCCGAAGCCCCGTGCTGAGTCTAGACACCGCACTACCCTCTCCAACTCTCCTTTCCCTCTCCTAATCATGTGCATGCACTTCCCATGAGGCGCCAGTCCATTTGCATGCATATATATATATAAGGTTGCAGATGAAAGCTTTTGTTTTAAATCTTGAAAAAAAAAACGAAATGCAAGTAAGGGATGGAGCATGTAGTTATGCATTTAGGGGTTCCTTCATTTTTGGTACGTTTCCTTTCAAAGGATCATTTCCTTTTGAAGTGAGGCCATATGTTGCTTTAGTCTTCAGGTAATGGTAGTGAGTATGCTTTTGCCTATACTTAGAATCTTGCATGCATGGCTGTAGAGAGGTGCATGCACAGAAGGGGGTGCTAACGTTGGTGAAGGATACGGTGGTGCAAAGGGGCATATGGGTTTCAATGGTTTCCTATAGCTCATACATGTATGCGCATGTTTTGCAGAATAAAGTCTTCGCTTTATATATAAAAAAAAAGATTAGAGAAAAAAAAGAGGAGACAGAACGCAAGTAGAAAAGGACGCAAGAAGGAGAGAACAAAAGAAGGAAGATAAGGAGAGAGAGAGCGCGCAGACGTGGAAGAGTACCAACCACAAAAACAGAGAACAACGCCTTTACTGGAAAGCAATATGGTGAGAACTTCTGATCTAATTTCTTTTTTTTTTATTTTAATTAGTAGAAGTTGGATAATTATAATTAGTTGAAGTTAATTATAATTAGCTAATGAAAATTTGATTGGATTTTTATGTTGGTATGCAATGATTGAATGGTTGTGCATGAGGTAGAGAACACACTGAACACTGATAAGCGTTATTGACTGTAACGCTTGCGCATAGTTAAAAATGGTTGTTTAATTGTTGTAAATTCATGCATGTTCATATGGTTGATCTATTGATGTGTTTATGGTTGCATCACGCACTGTAGTTATGGAATTATACGGATAATCGAGTCAAATCTCCGTTCTATTGTGATTTATTATTTTAATAAAATAAAAAAAAACATTTGAGAAATTTGTTTGAACTTAAGTTTCAAGTGATTGCAAATCTAAGTTATGCATAACAGAAGACTGTTGTAAGATAGAATTGTTTCCGAAAATGTGTTTATATATATAATTTGGATTTCAAGTTAAGCGAATGGAAATTTAATTAAGGAAGTGAGTTTGAAGGAATTATTTTATTTAAGTTTCAAGTTTTGAAATAGAGCATTTGAAAGTAGTTTAAAAATTTATAAACTATCATCGTTTGAATTGAGTTTGAACTTAAGCTCAAAGAAATGATTTGAATCAAAGGTTCGTTTTATTTAAAATAATAGGTTCTATTATTTGAATAACGACTAGCTATAATTTTTTGAAATGATTGAATACACTTGGAAGAATATTACCATTATATATTAAGTTGTCAATTTGATTTGAAATAGAGATTTTGATTTGAGTCATGAAAAAAAAAAAAAAAAAACTTAAATTTATTTTAAGGGAAGATCCTAATAATGAAAAATTAAATTTGTTGAATCTGGGAAATTTGGCTAATCATATTTTTGTGATTTAAGCTGAAAGAGATAAATTTTGAAGAATTTCAAATTTTTAATTTTCCATAGTGTTTTAAGAATTGCTTTTCACATTTCGTCGGAATGGGTTGATTTTGATGTTTATAAGTCTTGAACTATGGTCTTAAACCGAAAGGTTATGAAATGATGGGAAGGGTTTAAAGGATTACGAAAATGTTAACTAACATAAAGAAATTTTGTTTTGAGGTTGGTAAATGAATATCGGGATGTAAAGAAATTTTTGACGTTAATGGAATTAAAGGACTTTGTAAATGAATCCAACCTTAAATGAATTGATAACAATCAGGAAGGAGATTTGAAATGGAAATATGTGTGATCCATAGCTATTGTTTTAAGCATACGCTTATTACTTGGAAAGACCGGGCTCGGATTCAAGTCCGAAAACCATTCCAAGTAATAATACGACGCATGAAGCAGAAGCAAGACTTGGAATCGACGAATGAAGACCGTGGTTCTCCCCATCGAACGGACTGATTACCGATTTGTTTCTTTACTGATAGCTATAGTAGAGAGATGCCCCTATTTCCGGAGTGGAAGGAAGTCCGAACGTATTGGGAGAACTTTCGGATTTTTGTTCCGTTCAGACCCAGGACAGACTTGTATGGATGGTGTGTCTGACATTGAAATTTACCGCATAGCACTGATCTTCGTTAATGTATATCGGATTTGTGGCAAATATTTTATCCTCATCTCTAAGTCATATGAACTTAGAGGGTATGCATTGATTGAAATCAGTGATATGTCGTGAATTGTCAATGTGGCATACCCGAGTTATGAACGAGCTAGTGATGACCAAGGCATTTCTTTTCTAGGCATGCTTTGTGTATGACGTGACATCGACAAGCCTCACACCCCGGATGATGAGAAACTGGCGGTTAGGTTGTGTGTATATATATATATATATATGAATTGATGATGACCGCTGCAGCAGTGGGAAACCACTTATGAATGATGGAATAGGGTATGTTCGGGGGGCCGTGTCTGGTCGAAAACCGTTGATCTGCCTCGCGATTTGTATTGGTGTCCGCGTCTGGATGAAAAACCCGTGATTGCATTTCGCTTGTGTTCCGATTGATCTTTCGTGCCAGAAATCATCAAGTTGGAAACCAAATCTCCAATACGTGCCACACGGTTTTGGTTTGTATATATATGGCGACATAATATTATGGGTATTATGCCATCTAGGATTAGTACATTTATTTGCGAAATGGTTTTCCGCACTATATATAATATGAAAGAGAATTTTCACGTATGAAAACATATTTGGTTATCATAAGACAAAACTCGCCCATTTGGTGTGCGCTTGCATTGTTTGATGTGGGACGAGCTTATGATAGCTTCATTTTAAATTTTTCATTGCGTATTTATATGCACGGGCATTCACATGGAGTAAACCCGTTCTGCGTTAGCGGCGTGGTCCGGTGGATTTCCCAACTTAAAAATGAATCCTGAAAAACTACTGTTTTATGTTCTCACACCAGTCCCATGACTGACCTGGAGTTTATTGTTCCTTCCTAAACTCTGGGTGCCCACTAATTTTTTTTACACGGGCAGCTAGTTGTTCAGTTTTACAGTTATAGATCGTTGGAGCAAGATTCGAAGCGCTTTCTGGATTGGAGTTCACGCTAGAGTTTGGAGCTTCCGCTTTATCACACTGTTTCTTCCGCTGAAAGTATATTTACTTTTCTTCCGCTGTATAAGTTGTACTCTGATATTCTATGTAACTCTGATGTAATATTGTATTATCCAATGAAAAGTTCTGTTATTTTGTTCAATATATGTAAGTACCCATAACAATTCGCCTTTGTGAACGATTTAAGTCGGTTTAATTACCGACGAGAATCGAGCAAAAAGGCTGGTCGTTACATTGATTTTCATAGGAGATAGGAAAATGGATTGGTGATCTAAAACATTGTTGCTACATTATACAACTTCTAAGTTCATCACACTGTTCAACTAGATTCCTAATTGTCTCACTCAATCAAATGCCTTTTTGACAGTTTTTTTCTTTTCATAATGCTAGAACAGAAATAAACATTTGATATTACTGTTACCTATACAATTGTTTCTTATTTGCAAAGGTAAAGTTTTCTTGTCTTATTAATAAAAGGCGTACAAAGGATCATACCTTTTCTGGTGCTCAATTTTTTAGCTAGAAACCATTGAATAATATCAGAATTTAAGCTATTATTTAAGTTTTGGACCGTTCACCTGTAACGACCCATATTTATACGAATAATAATTTATTTATTTAATTATTTAAATAGTGAAAATGGTTGTTTAATTAAATTATATTGAATATTTAATTAGTATAAATAATAGAATAATATATTTAATTTCTGAAATAATCAGAAATAGTGAATTGACCATATAATGAGAATTGGACAATTCGAAGTATTTAATTCAGCTTAGAGTTGAATTTGATAACATTAATAAGAAAAACAAAATACATTGAGAGCGGAGGCTTGTAGAAGAGAAAGCCCTTAACCCTAAAATAACACAAGAGGCCTTTATATATAGGCAAAACACAAATAAGGGAAAGACTATACTACCCTTTTATTATAAACTATGCTAACATCCCCCCTTAAACTCATGATGCGACAACGATGAGCATCGGGAGTTTGTCAGTCAAAAACCGAAAGCGCGAAGCTGACAAAGACTTAGTAAACAAATCCGCAAGTTGCAAGGAGGAAGAGACAAATGGCAATGTCAATGTGCCATTCTGAAGGTGGTGACGAGTAATGTGGCAGTCAATCTCAATATGTTTGGTCCTTTCATGAAAAACGGAGTTATGAGCAATCTGAATAGCACTCTTATTATCACAATGCAAAGGAGTTGGTTGCTGCAAGAAAACACCCATATCTGAAGCAACCATCGCAGCCAAACAATTTCACAAGTAGTAGAAGCCATAGCACGGTATTCAGCCTCTGTTGAAGACCGAGATATAACATCCTGCTTCTTACTTTTCCAAGAGATCAAAGAATCACCTAGAAAAATACAAAACCCAGTAGTGGATTTGCGATCAGTAGGATCACCAGCCCAATCTGCATCAGAGTAAGCACATAACTCTAAAGATTAAGTGGAAGAAAGTAAAAGAGTCTGAAACTGAGTGCCACGAAGATATCTCAAAATGCGAATAACAGCAGCCCAATGAACCGTAGTAGGAGAAGTAACAAACTGACTGACTATGTGAACAGCATATGCAATGTCAGGGCGAGTGATAGTGAGATAGACCAAGCTTCCAACAATCGTTCTATAAAGATTAGGATCTGGCAATGGAGATCCATCATAAATAGAGTATCTAGCATTGAGCTCAATTGGAGTATCAACAGTCTTATTATCTGAGAGACGAGCACGCTCAAAAATGTCATAAATATACTTAGATTGAGAAAGAAGATAACCTTTTGGAGAAGAAGCAACTTCAATACCCAAGAAGTAACGAAGGGGAACCAAGTCTTTCATAGCAAAACTTCGAGTCAACTCAGATTTCAACAAATTAATCCCAACAACATCATCACCTGTAATAATCATATCATCAACATAAAGAGAAAGCAAAATTCGACCAGCCGAGGTACACTTGACAAACAAAGCAGAATCATGGTTACTCGGGCAAAAACCAAGAGAAGTAATCACAGTAGAGAATTTTTCAAACCAAGCACGAGGAGCCTGTTTGAGACCATAAAGAGCTTTTCTAAGTTTGCAGACTTCACCAGGTTGATGATCAACACCAGGAGGAGGAACCATATAGACTTCTTCATGAAGATCTCCATTCAAAAAGGCATTTTTAACATCCATTTGAGTAATATTCCAGTGTCTAACAGAAGCAACCGCAATAAGAGTTCGAACTGTAGTCATTTTTGCAACAGGAGCAAAATTCTCTTCATAATCCATACCATATTCCTGAGAATAACCTTTAGCAACCAAGCGTGCTTTATATCTTTCAACAGATCCATCAGCTTTAGTTTTAATCTTATAGATCCAACGAGAACCAATAGCACGTTTTCCTGCAGGAAGGGGTACCAAATCCCAAGTATGAGTTTGATGAAGAGCAGTCAGCTCCTCAGCCATAGCACGCTGCCAAAGAGGATCACGAACCGCATCTTTGAAAGATAAAGGTTCGGAGAGACAATGTATAGAAGCAAGAAATGAGGAAAATGAACTGGAAAGACATTAATATTCAAAATCAGGTCTTCTAGTAGACTGACGGTTTCGGATAGGATATCGACGTTCACTAGTATCTGCTGTCTCAGAAGATGATTGGGTAGTTGGGGAGTCAATAGAAGTGTCTGGATTTGCAGCAGGAGGAAGCTCTTCATCATCAGCAGTGAAAGGATCAATATGAACAAGATCAGACATAGATACATTGTGAGAACGGTCAGGAATTGTAAAATAAGGAATATGTTCAAGAAAAACAACATGATGAGAAACATATAACTTATGACTAACAGGATCAAAACAACGATATCCTTTTTGTCCCGCACCATAACCAAGAAAAACACATATAGCAGACCGTGAAGTTAGCTTACTCCGTTGGACATGAGGAAGAAGTACAAAGCATGTGGAACCAAAAACACGAAGAGAAGAATAATCTGGTGGACAGCCATACAACTTCTCATAGGGAGACAAACCAGAATTATGAGAAGTAGGAATTCTATTAATCAAATAAACAGAGGTAAGAGTTGCCTCTCCCCAAAATTCACTTGGAACACTAGCAGACAGTAAAAGAGATCTAGCAGTCTCAAGTATATGTCTATGCTTCCTTTCAGCAACCCCATTTTGTTCAGGAGTATCAGTGCAAGAAGTCTGATAAATTGTGCCGTCTGAAGTAAGAAGTTCTTTAAAAGCATGAGAAGTATATTCTCCCCCTAAGTCACATCTGAAACATTTAATAACAGCTCCATGCTGAGTTTTAATAAGAGATCGAAACTCATTATAGATGCCAAAAAATTCTGAGCGACGTTTCATAAGATAAATCCAACAATAACGAGTGCAGTCATCAATAAAAGATACATAATAACGTGAACCTCCCTTTGTATAAATAGGAGAGGGTCCCCAAACATCAGAGTGAATAAGATCAAAAGGTGCAGTAGAAAATGTATTACTTTGAGGAAAAGGCAAAGCAGAAAATTTTGCAAGTTTACAACCACTACAATCAGAAATGTCGTGAGTTTTCAATTCTCCTAATACCCCTGTAGATGCTAAGAATTGTAATCGAGAATTAGAAACATGACCCAAACGAGAATGCCACAAATAAAACATAGAAGATGACTGACTCAAAAGAAAAGACGAAGCATCCACACCAGGAACAGAAGCTGCAATCTCTGAAATCTTAGGATCTTTGAGCTGATCCAATACATAAAGTCCTCCTTCTCTACGGCCGGTCCCAATCACTTTCTGAGACTTTGGATCCTGAACATAACATGCAGAAGAAGAAAAAGAAACCAAGTAGCCATTATCACAAATTTGACCAACAGAAGCAAGATTTAATGCAAGTTTAGGAATATGATAGACATTAGATAGGGTCAAAGAAGGTGTAATAACTGAACCAACACCTTGCACATGCATAGATGTACCACTAGCACTCATGACAGGCACAGAAACTTTATGAGCCAAAGAAGTGAAAGAGGACAAATTTGGTGACATATGATTTGAAGCGCCTAAATCTAAAATCCAGGTAGAAGAAGATATACTTGATGAATTAGATGACAAACCTTGTTGAGGTGTAGCTGACATAGCATGCGGCTGAGATGCAAGGAATTTCTGAAATTGTTCAATCATTGATGAATCTAAAGAAGGAGCTGTAAGAGCATTATGAGGCCGAGGAAGAAGTGGAGGTCCATTATTAGGGATTGATGGTCGAAAATTCAATTGGTGAGGCTGCTGATAGGGCTGCTGCTGCTTTCCTTTCTTTGGACATTGAGATTTCCAATGACCTTTTTGTCTACAAAAACTGCATTCATCACGAGCAACAGGAACATAAGGTCTGACTTGTGAATTTGGTCGAGCAGGCATGGCGAAGACTGACGGAGTAGACCCAACAGAGGACTGAAGACGAATTTCCTCTGCCAAAAGTTCACTAACAACAGAATCAACAGAAGGTAGAGGATGACGATGTAGAATAGACCCACGAAGTCCTTCAAACTCGTCACGAAGAGCCATTAAAAACTGTACCAATCTTTGCTCCTCTCTTCGTGCAATATATGGTCCAAATGCGCTTAATTCAGCAGATTCTGTGAGCGCTAACTGATCCCACAAATTTGTCATAGCATCATAAAACTCCTGAATACTCATGCTTTTCTGCTTTAGAGCACGAATATCAGACTCCAATTGGTACTGTTTTGCAAAATTCAACTGTGTATACAATCTAGCTAGATGATCCCAAACCTCCTTAGCTGTCTCATATTTTGCTAATTGAGTACCTATCGAGTGCTTAACTGAATTATTAATCCAAGTAATAATCTTAGAATTTGCAACTTCCCACTTGTCAATCAAAGACACGTAATTAGCAGTTGTGCTATCTAGAGGCTTGATAATGGCACCCGAAATATAGCCCCACATTTGTTTACCCTTCAAAAAAAATTTCATCACATAACTCCAATATGCATAATTTTTAACATCCAACTGAACACTGACTGCTTGAAGTGAATCATCTCTAATTTCATCCATATTAATAAGTCATAAAACAAACAAAATATTTCAGATCAAGACATAGCGAGCAAACTCAAAACAGCAAATTGTCTGGTTTGCAAATTATTTAAAAACTCCACAATTAGGTGACTGGAAATTTAGGTGAATGGAAACAAATTTAGGTGACTGGAAATTTCGGTGACTGGAAGGCTTTAATAATCTGGTGATTGGAAATTTCGGTGACTAGAAACATAAAGTAATTAGGTGACTGGAAGGCTTTGATACTCCTGAACACAATTAGGCTTTCATAAAGCAATTAGGTGACTGGAATTTTTTTTTTTGGTGACTTCAAATCAGGGCACATGAACAGGGCTTTCAAATTTGGGGCACTGGAGGGCAGCGGACAAAGGCTGAGATGGAGAGACAGCGGACTTCGGTGGGTTGCGGTGTTCTGAGCGACGAAGACTGGGACGGAGGGACAACAGACTTCGGTGGCTATGGTGGAGGTCAGCACCGTGGGGAAGGAGTCTATGGTGGAGGCGCGGACTTCGGTGGCTTCGGACAGTGCAAAACGGGTTTGAGAGAGATTAGGGAGGGAAGAGAACCGGAGATCAGCAGATTTGTTCCTCAGAGATTAGAGAAAAACATACCAATCAGAGAAAAATAGGCTCTGATACCATGAAAACATTAATAAGAAAAAAAAATACATTGAGAGCGGAGGCTTGTAGAAGAGAAAGCCCTTAACCCTAAAATAACACAAGAGGCCTTTATATATAGGCAAAACACAAATAAGGGAAAGACTATACTACCCTTTTATTATAAACTATGCTAACAGAATTAGAATGAGAATATATTATTTGAACGATAGTTTGAACGTATAATTATATTATAATTAAAATCGAGCTCCAAATGGCGCGGCAGTTCGCTATTTGGCGATTCGAACTTCAACTAGGTATACAGGGTCCGTTTTAAATCGGATTTCTGTGAAACAAGAAACGTTAGAAACTGGTGAAGTATATTTTTATAGTGGAAGAGAAAAATCAGGATTTCGTCGTGTAGATTATGAGTTGTGTCCAAATCAAATTTTAAAACAGTCGCTAGAATCGTTTATCGACCATAACGGTTTATTCGATATAACTAAATATCAATTTTGAATTTAGACAAGATCCTTTTGAGACGTAGTGATAATTTAATTTTTAGAATTTTACTATAATTTTTAATTAATTAAATACGCAACTTTTTATTTTGGAGTGTTTTGCACCCTATATCAATATTTTAGGGTTTCACCATATGAGTTAATCTACCGATATTATTATATTTTTGGGATTGTAGCACATTGCTTATCACAACGGTATTTTTATTTCTGCTGTTAGCAGTTCATATATGAACGAGATTTTTAAACGTAGAAGTAACATGGCACTTCACATTCAAATATATGGATTTCAACGTTCACCAGTCTACTACAACCTTCTAACAGATTAACGGTTTTCTTCAGCACTAATTAAACAAGTTACCGCTACGTCCTCTTTACATTTCCTTTTCTAAGACAAATTCCTCCTTGTTTTAGCACGTGATTGATCAAAGTATAGAACTTTAATTTATAGTTTAAAATTAATACTTAGACCCTAAGGAAACGAAAGTGCGACGACTTGCCTTAGTTGCCAAGGGATGGTTCAGTGTATGATCAAAATCATAGCCACGCTAGCCTAGTACAGAAAGCCGACGTGTGTGTTACTTCATGGCAAAGGCTCCTACTTTTATATATACGAAGGCCACCTTCTTTGTTTTTGTTTTGTTCGAAAACTTTCTTGGTCGCGTTCTGTTAATGGCGGAAAACAAAAGAAATTAAAATCAAAAAAAATAAAATGAGGTAGAAGAGGAAGGAGCTTAAAGGGGGAGTCTTTGTTGTGTGCAGTTCGTTGGTTTGAGGGGATGGATGGAGTTCGGTAGGGGCTACTTTCGGACAGAAGAGCTATGGTCTCAGCAACATATCGGGAAGAAGAGGTACCAGTTATAAATGGTGCTGGGTTTTTTTCTTCGAAGGACTGGATACAATACCTGGGCGTGACATGAGGTGGAGTAAGGATGGAAGGGGGAACTGGAAAGTGAAAATCTACAATGGTGAGCGTACATTATATTTCGAAACCGAGAATGGAAATGGTACAGATGAGAGGGAGGGTGTAAATGTGAAGAGAGGGTTGTTGAAAGTTGCAATTTTAGTGACCTGGAGCGGAGGTGGATGATCCACTGGTTCGCACTATGCTACGTTTTAAATGGAGCGACGGTCATGCTTCGGGGGTTTGCTTGTTTTAATGGAAATGTGGGTCACGACAAAACTCATGGAAACAGGAGCTTGGTTTGAAGGAGAAGTGGAAAGAGATTGTGATGGTAAAATTGGCTTAAAGTTTTGTGGAGAAATGGAGTTGTGAGGTTGATGGGAGAGATCGGTCATGGCCTTGGTAAAAGGAGGAGGAACAGACCGCATTTTCATCTTTGGGGAAGAAGCTTTAGTGCGGGTCTAGGTTTTTGAAGGGGTATATGGGCCAAATGGTTATGGTAAAGCCCACAACAATTTTTATTTAAATTTAATTCAATGATAAATGGTGTATAAACTTGTAAATTGGATAATTTACTCGTACGTTATCAAAATTCAATAAAATAGGATCCATTAGGATCGTATGGACGAGCGCAACAAAATGGAACTGACTGGAAGTCCATCGGAGCTCGTTACAATTTATAGCGAAATAAATTGTCCGTCTGAATCGAGCGATGGTTATCGTTATTAACGAAGATCGTCCAATGTGAGTAAAACTCACCAACTCTGAACAGTCATATTTTTATAATGTATTCTTAGAACTGATAATTATCTATTGATTGCTGTGTGTAAACTGTTTGGTTGAATTGCTTATGTATTGGTTGAAATTATAGATAACGATATATATATAAATTGTTAATCAAATGTTGATTCTGTTTAGCAGAATATTTCATATTGAAATGAAATCGATGTTAATTATATTGTTTAACATCTGTGATGTAGGGAAACAGGTTGGAGGAATCCAACTGGATTCCTCATCATTTATTTTACTGTTTTTCATATATTGTGATATATGATGTGATATATAATCTGTTGTTGATTATGTGTGTTTGAATGATATCGATCATCGTTATTGGGTATTTTAAATACCATAAGAAAACACTGGGATGAAAAAAGGAAAATTTCAATAACTATACTGAATAAAATATTATATAAACTCGAAAGATTTTATATAGACGGAATATTTCAATCTGTATATTGAAATAGAATATTTATAAAATCAAAGGATTTTATATAAAGGAATATTTATAAAATCAAGGGATTTTATAAAGGAAATTATTTGTAAACCAAATATAAAGTAAAATATTTGTTAAACAAATATGAAAAGATATATTTGTAAACCATTTACAAATAGAAATGAAAAGGGTATATTTGTAAACCATTTCAAATAGATTTGGAAAGGGAATATTTGTAAAAACATTTACAAATAGAGTTGAAAAGAAAATATTTATTTGTTAAATAAATAGGATTGGAAAAGAATATTTATTTGTTAAATAAATAGAGTTATAAAACGAGATATTTATTTAGAAAATAAATAGAGTTATTAAAGGGATTTATTAGGAAATGAAAAGAATGTCATATAAGGAAATATTTGGCAAATGAATAGAATTTTACATTAGGAAAGTTTAGACCCGTGCTTCGCACACGGGTATAACATGATATGGATTTAAAGAAAAGATTTTAAATAGAATCTGTTTTAACCAATAGATTGAGAAGATTAATTTATAAATAATATTTTATAAATTAAATGAAATATTTATCATTGGATAAATAGAATATATAAGTCGGGACTTATATAGAGAAGTAAGAATCGATTTCAACATCGATATTTGAAACTAAATATGGACGTGGAGTTAATCAAAGGAGTTAATCAAAATGTGTTAATCAAAATGAGTTAGAGGAGTTAATCAATTAAAGTTAGAGTTAACCAATTAGAGTTAGAGTTAATGGATTAAAGTTAGAGTTAACCAGTTAGAGTTATTCAGCTAGAGTTAATCGATTAGAGTTAAATCAAACTAGAGTTATTCGAATAGTGTTAATCGAACAAGAGTTAGTCGAATATTTGTTATATCGAACAGAGTTAATTGAATTAGAGTTAGTCAGATTAGAGTTATTCGAATATAGTTTATTCGAAGAAAGAGTTATCGAATAAGGTTATTCGAAGAAGAAAATTAATCGAATATAGTTTATTCGAATAGAGAAAGAAATAATCGAATATAGTTTATTTTAAACAAGTTAATTGAATATAAGTTATTCGAAAGAAGTTATCAAATATTAGTTATTCGAAAGGAGTTATCGAATATTAGTTATTCGAAAGTAGTTATCGAATATTAGTTATTCGAAAGGAGTTTATCGAATATTAGTTATTCGAAAGGAGTTATCGAATATTAGTTATTCGAAAGGAGTTATCGAATATTAGTTATTCGAAAGGAGTTTATCGAATATTTGTTATTCGAAAGGAGTTGTCGAATATTAGTTATTCGAAAGAAGTTTATCGAATACTAGTTATTCGAAAGGAGTTTATCGAATATTAGTTATTCGAAAGGAGTTTATCGAATATTAGTTATTCGAAAGGAGTTATCGAATATTAGTTATTCGAAAGGAGTTTATCGAATATTAGTTATTCGAAAGGAGTTAATCGAATATAGTTTATTCGAAAGGAGTTAATTGATAAGAGTAAATTAGTTGGAGTTAAGTGAAAAGAGTTAATCAATTAGAGTTAATATAATTGAGTTAATCAAATAGAGCTAACTAATAAGAGTAAATCGATTAGAGTTAATCGAATAGTGTTAATTGAATAGAGTTATTCGAATATAGGTTATTCGAAGAAGAGAGACTATCGAATATAGTTTATTCGAAGGAAAGAGTTGTCGAATAGAGACTTATTCGAAAGAGAGTTATGTAAGGAAGTTTGTTAAAGATTAAAAAGAGAAGCTTTGACTATTTCGAAGTTAAGACGTTGTTCAGTTAAGGTCTGAGAGGTAATTATACCCCAACTTGATTGACTTCCTTCTTAACTAAGGAATGGTAAGGTTTGATAGTGAAGGTTGGTTAAGTGAATATAGTTAATGAAGGTAATGGTGAATTGGCATAGCGATGTTTTATTTAAACATCTGTTTAGATCCAAGGAATGAGTTTTGGAAACGTTTTCCAAATATAATCAGGGATATTTACTAATCATAGAAAATGAAAATGTTGGATGGTAAAGAATACTGGAATAACAGTGATATGTGGAAAGGAGATGGAAATGTTTTCCAATGATTAATAACGTATATTTTCTAAATTTAGAAAATAAGAATTTATGTATATATATATAGAAACAGGAAATGGAGAATGAATAAATTAATGATAAATTTATTTAAGAGATAAATGTTGAATATTGATTGATCGATAAAATTTCCATTTGGAAATAATATCGTTGTTTGCACACGTGTTTATCTTTGATAGTTAAATCACAGACTATCAAAGTTTTGACCATTTTAACGTTGTTAATATGGAGAAACCGGTTGGATTATTATCCGAAGAGCCACTCCGTATTGGCATAAGCGTTGTGAATCATATATGCCAAGATAATTGAAGATGGAGTAAAGTGCAAGGGTTGTTGTATAAATCTTAAGTAAAGATTGCCTAAGATGGATGTACTGAATAGTGCCTTCGGTTTGTCCAGTCCCTGGACAACCTGTATGGAAGAATGTCTGACAGAGTATATTTAATAGATCGCGTAAGTTGATCTCTTCAAATGTACGTACGTTTGGTGGCGGAGGAATTCGTTTCTCTTAGCTGTATACCCGTTGTATTTTTAGGGAAATCAATTTGTGATTTGGCGGGTATAACGATGTGACATTCAAAGTGAATAAATGTGTGATTTGTCAGAGATAAGCGTGGCCTCTTGCCTCACAACTGGGAAATGACAAAAATCGGGCAGGCAGCATGGCTATGTAGGTCGCACCTATTAGGGTGTATAATCACCTGATATAGAGTTTCATTTATTTCTAAAAATCTATTTTCGATGCTGTCCCATTCGGGAAACGGATGCTGATCCCAACCGCTGGTCATATACATTCGATACACTCAAGAGAAATGGGTGGTCGGTCATGTGTAGCCGGGTTGCAAGATGTTCTTGTTGAACCCAGTGTATTCCTGTCTAGAGGTACACTAGCGAAAGGTGGTTCCATACCTTGTCATAGTTGGAAATCCATTAACCAATACGTGCTTGCGGTTTTGATTGTATACTATATATGTAGAACGTGAGATGAAAGCGTTTCTGCTAGATGATTATTATTTTGTGGTTGATAGACATTATTATAATATCAAAAGGGTTTTGTGTGACGACCCCATTTCTCGTACTGATGGAGACAAGGGTTATCTTTGGAATATAACACAGAAACAGATAATAGCAGAACAGAAATAAATAAATACACTAGATAATGAACAATAGAATATACTGGATAAAAGTAATCATCAGAGTTACACAGTATACAGGATCTTACTTAGTACAAATACAGTTTAGCTATACATAAATGTCTACAGCGGAAAACAAACAAAATATGTACAATAGGAGCTGAACAGCATAAAAAGAGATAAATGATAGAATCCATCTTCAGCTCCAGCTATCCAGAAAGAACCAGCTAAACATGAATACAAGGCTGCCCATGTAGAAAAAAGGGGCACCCGAGTTTGAAAGTGAAACAAACTACGAGTCAGTCATGGGACTGGTATGAGAAATCTACTCAACACATTTATAATATGGCTAATCACAGGACCACTCCACTTCCGTGGAACGGGTTTACTTCATTGGACTGCCAGTGCTTTAAAACAAATCATCCTTTTAAACATCGCAATGCTTTTTATAAAAATGAAGCCATTATAAGACTCAGTTCCCATCACACAATGCAACGTAAACCGGAGGATAGAGTTTTACCTTATAATGGCCAAAATATGATTGATACGAATAAAACAAAAGCATTTGATATTACTACTAGTGTTTATATGTTTCAAAAACAATTTCAAATCATAACTATCAATCATAGACGACATGAGCATCCCATGCCACTATGTCGCCAAATATAGGTATACAATTAAATCCGCACGATGCCGTATTTGGAAATTGGATTTCCCTCATGAACCAAGGCAAAAGATAGTCCTTACCGAATTCGTGACTCTCTAGTCCGAGCCACAGGCAAGCACGCAGGCAAGCCTTGGAGCGACAGGGCCGGTCCACCGATGTGGATTATTATGCCTGAACAATACGTTTCCCCGCCCTTTGGGGCGTAAACGAGCCAACGAATGACTTCATCGGACCCAGATCGTCCGATCAAACCGAGGCACCTCGCAACAGCAACAACCACACAGGTGAAAAGTATATAAATGTCAGGGCTGGTAGGTCACTAACACCACCCTAGCTAGAAAGAAACGCTTGCCCTCCCTGAGGTCCTTCTCCTGTTTCTGGTTCATACCGGGGTGCGAGGCTCGCGAATTCACATTATACACAAAGCTAGCCACACAGGCGGTGCTTTGATCATCACCACAAGACTTTTCTTTTCAACAGAAGCCCTGATCATTTGCCACTTAGGCATGCCATACTAGCAGTTCATGCCATGCGACTGATGTCCATCGATATACAACCTCTGAGCTCCTGCATTTCAGAGAAGGACGTTAAGCAAAAGAATAAATTCTCCGCCGCCAAACAGATGTATATTTAATAGAGATCAATCAACACAGAATAAAATCCAATGTCAGACACACAGTCCATTTACAAGTCCGTTCTGGGTCTGAACGAAACTGGAGGCACTAAATACCTCGCAAACCCATCGATCACCATGTACGTCTGGATGATCACCACTCATTATCCATATTTCGGGATGCCTCCCAATCAAGACCTCGGTTACCATCCAAACGAGGTGAAGATCTCCGGTCTTCGACGACCGTCTTCAACTTCGACTTTCAATCGTCGGTCAATTATTTGAAATGAGAATTAACTCGGCCTTTTCAAATAATTCACGTATATTTAGAATTTCAAATCAGTTTATTTCAATGGTTAAATCATTCGACAACACCAATTTTGTTCTTTAATGTAATTTTCACACCAAACACATTCAACCATCAAATACCACATAAATCGAGCAAATTCAGTTTATTTCCATTCCATATCGTTTATGATATTTTATAACGATTTATCGCTATTTTTATTTTTTTTAAAATAGCCAATTTATTCAAAACGACGCTTCGGGCCATAACGCGGCCATGGCGCTGTTTTTCTTCAGATTTGATTTACACATATCTGAAAATCTAACCGTTGGATCTTCACAAAATTTACATCATTAGAAAGGTCTTTTCAAAACGAATCCAACGGTTCCAGTTTCGGGAAATTCCGACGGTTGGATCTCTCGGTACAATCGTTTGAAGTTTCGATTTCAAAATACGAACTGCAGCGTCGTTATTCGATTAATTATAATTATATTTATATTTATATATATAAAAATATAATTGTTTCTGGCGCTATTTTTCTTCATATTTGAATTAAACATTCCAAATAATCCAACCGTTGGATTTTTACAAAGTTGGTGCCGTTGGAAAGATATTTCCAAGGCGAACCCAACAGTTGCGATTTCAGGAAAATCCGATGGTCGGATCTCCTGGTATAATCGTTTGAAATCACGGTTTCAAAATACGAACTGCACGGCCACGTTTTGTTTTAATTTTATTTATATTTATATAATTATATAAATATAGTTCATTCAAAAATTCCTATATTGTTTCCACTTCTAATATTTCACTAACGCCTTTAAATTTTGGAAAATTTCGCCATAACCTCCTTTGTAAGGGAGGGGCTGGGAAAATTCCCAAATAGCCACACGGGCGTCTCATGTCAAAAGAAAAAGAAAAAGCCAAGCGGCTAGCCAACAGGCTCATAAAATCATCACCCAAACAAAACAGTAAATGTGTACCTATTTGTCGGGCACAAAATTTTATTCCTCTTCTCTAGCCCATTTGCTATAACATGTTCAATAAATATGCATGTACATATATACATTTCTTATCACTTATCATTTTCTATTCAACTTCATATTTGATTCCATTTGGTTTAAAAACACTATTCATTCCAATGTTGCATGCATAGGCAAAAATCATATCATTTGCTAATTAATGAATATTTCAAATCATGCATATTTATTTGAATGAGTGGCTATTTTTAACACTTCACATTTCAACAATTCATGTATATAATAAAAATGTGATTTTTATTGTAAAACAATTCATTTCAAAACACTATTATTTCATATAGTTTATATAGGTAATAAAAAAATAGGATTTTTATTATAAAACAATTTATTTTAAAACGAGATTATTTTACATAGTCCATATAGTTGATAAAAGGTAATTTTTATTATGAAACAATTTATTTCAAAATATGAATACCATTCAACACATGAATTTCAATTCAACGAATGAATATTGATTCAACACATGAAGGTTTTCTATAGTTTCTATATATAGATAAAAATGTGATTTTTATATTTAAAACACGAATACCATTCAACACATGAATTTCTAATCAACGAATGAATATCGATTCAACACTTGAAGGTTTTCTATAGTTTCTATATATAGATAAAAATGTGATTTTTATATTTAAAACACGAATACCATTCAACACATGAATTTCTAATCAACGAATGAATATCGATTCAACACATGAAGGTTTTATATTCAACGAATAAATATAGTTTCAGCAAATGAAAATAATTCAAACACATGAATATTATTCAAAATTTCGGCAGCATAACGGCAGGGTAGTTAAAATCGGGACCGTCCCTAGTACGGCTTCTCGCTCTACCTTAAAACCCCGTGGTTTTTGACAATGGGGACCATGCATCTAGTTCGCACGCATGCAACATGTATATATTTATTTCATTTCCACAAACTAATCCTATGTGGTTTCAACCAAATATTTCTCAACCACAAATGGGTATTTTTCAACCACAATCAATCAATATCAACCACAAACAATCCCAAACAACCATTCACTATCAATCAATTTTCACACCAATCACAACCAATAAATATCGTCCATGGTTTGTGGACGAGGGGCGTGTATATATATATATATATATATATATATATATATATACATATATAGCAATTCACTTCTATTTCAACACATATATAATTTTTACAATGCATATACAACTTATACATCGAACGTACGACTTATACAACGCTTATACATGAGGTGTACAACGCTTATATAACTCATACATCGACTATATAATTTATACATCGTCGTTTTCCATATCGTTTATAAATTAGAAATCTCACATTGGGTTCCACTCCACCAAAAATAGCAGAAGGCTCAGAAAAATATGCGGTCTCTTCTAGAATGTAGAAGACGTCCACATGAGTCCACTGTCTCTTGTTTCACTGAATTTCGTCAAGAAACGAAAAAGATATGATTTTTACAGTGAAATCAAAAACTGTAGCGCTTAGAACTGCTGTAATATAGTTTATATTAAAATAGCCGCATACCTCTCTGATTTGTTCAAAACTAGGGTTGGGAATTTCACGAAATCCGTGAAGCTAGAGGACGATCGGCCTTCGCAGTGTCGAAGGGCTAGGAGAGAGCTTCGCTTGCGTGGGGGAGTGGGCCAGCTCGGTGGCCCCTGGCGTTCGTGGCGGCGGCCTGAAACGCGCGACTTCGAGCCGCTGGTTCTCGCTGACGGCTGCACAAGGAGGAGCGAGACCAGGTCGGATTTGAAGAGGAGGGAGAGCTTGACAAAAACCCTAACTAGCGGAGGGGCTGAAAGTGGATGAGGCGGCCGGAAAGTGAAGGGGAACGACGAGAAAGGGTTTCGCCGTCGATCGGCTGTTACGGGGAGAGAGAAAATCGATTTTTTTTTAATAAAAGTTCTGATTGGCCGGGAGATTTTATAAGCGGTTTTCTGAAACGACCACCAATCCAAACACAACGACTGTTGCCCCTAGCGTTTTACCCCCATCCCGAACACAATGGGATATGTTTCATAGGCCCATTCGACTATTTCAGTCAGTTTTCCATCAAATTAAAATATAAAACATTCAATATTCAATTTGAACGTACATTTCAATTTGTCAGGGCCACAAACTGATTCAAAAAATTCCAGAAAAATAAATCTAGCTATGTTTTGACGATACGGTCCCAACAAAACTAGTTTCGTCGAATTCTGAGACTATTTGCAAAAAGGCCCATTTCTGGTCGATCCAATTTAATTGTAATTGACCAAAACACGTTTTCCTTTGCCACGCTCACATACTAGCTTCAAAAATTATGAAATTTGAAACCTAGCAATAACTTCACATCCTGGATCCAACAAAAGTGGTTTCATCGAATTCCGAGGTCGTTTTCAAAATGGCCAATTTCACGGGCTATATAAATTTCATAGCGACCTTTCTGAAAATTCATTCGGCCATAACTTTTGCTTTCCGCTATGAAAATTCGATTTTTCAGATTCGTTAGAAAGGTATTCACTAACAGATTTAAATAATTTTGGTTTCACTAAAATCCGTTTTGTTTTGCACCCGGTACAGTCCGACAAAGTTTGAATTCAATTTTTGAAACTACAGCGTCTTTTCAAGCCTTGTTTATAATTACCATTAATTATATTCGTTTTCAATGGTCGATTCAAACTCATTTTTCATTGCCATTATTTAAAATATTTATTTTAAATATTTAAAATCCTTCATTTTAGCCAATTTAAAATTTTTAAATTGGTTCAGATTTTCAGGGTCGTTACAATCTCCCCCACTTAAAACTTTTCGTCCCCGAAAAGGAACAAAGTCATAGGTGGTTTGATAAATCTACAATCACGCAACATAACGACCAATCCAATTGTTTTCAACCTTTCGAAAATATACTAATCAATTTCTATACTCTTTTTAAAATCATTCAGACTATAGAATTTAAAAGTGCACGTCCATGGAAAGAAAACAACAACAGAGTAGAGAATTAAATGGTAATGCAAAGTAGGGTAAATGTACCTTGCACCAGAGTCAATCAGAGATATCCACTCGGCATCTAGGATAAGCTTTCTGAATGCTCTCCTCAGTTTCCCAAGTACAATCTCGTGGATCTCCACTCCATTGCACTTTGACTAAGTGAACCTTCTTGTTCCTCAGCTCTTTGGTTTCTTTGCCGATAATCTTTAGCGACTCTCTTCTCACAGCTAATTCTGGAGTAATTTCAATATCCTGCTGAGCTGCTTCTTCAACGATCAAGTCTGGATCATGAACATGCTTTCGAAGTTGAGATATATGAAATACATCATGAACTCCAAGCAACCAGTCAGGCAGTTTGACCCAATAAGCGAGAGTTCTGATCCGTTCCAGAATAGGAAACGGACCAATGAATTTGGGCGCCAACTTTCCAGTTTTACCGAACCGGATAACTCCTCTCATCGGCGACACTTTCAAATATACATAGTCGCCAACAACAAAGGATATATCTCTTCTTCTTCTATCGGCATAGCTCTTTTGTCGGCTTTGAGCTGCCAGTAATTGCTTCTTAATAAAATCGACTTTGTCGGCAGCTTCTCGGATCATATCAGGACCCAACACAAGTCTATTACCTGGTTCGACCCAACAAGCAGGGGATCGGCACGGTCTACCATATAATGCTTCGAATGGCGACATTGTCAGACTCGCCTGGTAGCTATTGTTATAAGAGAATTCAGCCAAATGCAGATGGTCTTCCCATGATCCACCGAAATCTATAACACAAGCCCGCAATAGATCTTCTAAAATACGATTCACCCTCTCAGTCTGACCGTCTTTCTGAGGATGATAAGCGGTGCTTAAGTTCAACTTCGTTCCCAGCTCGACTTGAAATGCCTCCCAGAATTTGCTAGTGAATATTGTGTCTCTATCACTGACTATACTGAGCGGCACTCCATGTAGTCTAACTATTTCCCTGAAGTATATCTGCGCCAGACTCTGAGCAGTTCTGTTTGATCTGACAGGTATGAAATGGGCGGTCTTCATGAAGCGATCTACGATCACCCAAATACTGTCATTCCTTTTTCTGGTTCTGGGCAGACCATCAATGAAGTCCATTGAAATATGTTCCCACTTCCGACCAGGAACTTCTAGTGGTTGTAACTATCCAGCCAATTTCTGTTGGTCACTTTTGACTAGCTGGCAAGTAGAGCATCGACTAACATATATCGAGATGTCTCTTTTTAACGACTTCCACCAGAATGTTCACTTGATATCGTTATACATTTAACTCACACCCGGATGGATATTGAGTTTAGACTTGTGGCATTCATCAAGTACATCTCTTCTAAGTTCAGGAATTTCTGGAACACAAATTCGTCCTTCTAACCTCAGAATCCCTTCGCTGTCGAGCTGGAAGTCCGAAGCATTGCCTTCACGAATTCGCTGACTCATTCCTTTGATGAATTGGTTGTCTTTTTGGAGATCCGATATCTTGTCAATCAAAGAAGTCGCAATGATGAAACTGGCGATCATTTCATTCTTTCGGCTTAACGCATCGGCCACGACATTGGTTTTCCCTGGAGTGTATAGAATCTCAAAATCATATGCTGCAAGGAACTCTAGCCAACGTTGCTGTCTCAGATTCAGGTCTTTCTGGGTGAACAGATACTTTAACGACTGATGATCTGTAAACAGTTCAAATCTCTCACTTAGAAGATAGTGTCTCCAGATTTTCAAGGCGAATACTATAGCCAATAACTCAAGATCATGAGTTACATAGTTTTTCTCATGCGGATTCAGTTGACGGCTAGCATAAGCAATCACTTGGCCCCTCTGCATTAACACTGCGACAAGGCCTTCTCTAGAAGCATTAGTCCAGACTTTCAAATCCTGGTTGCCATCGATGATGGTTAACACTAGAGCAGTTGTTAGTCTTAATTTTAGCTCTTCGAAAGCCTCCTCACTTTCTGGAGTCCATTTGAATTTAGAGTGCTTCTTTGTAAGCTTCGTTAAATGACCAGATATCTTCGAAAAGTTTTTAACGAACTTCCGGTAATAGCTAGCCAATCCGAGAAAACTACGGACTTCAGTGGGGGTACTGGGCTGTTTCCAATTCTAAATAGCTGTGATTTTGCTTGGATCCACAGCGATTCCTTCTTTCGATACGACGTGGCCTAGAAATTTTACTTCATCTTGCCAGAAGATACATTTGGAAAATTTGGCTTTTAATACATTCCATCTCAGAATTTCTAGAACCTGTTCCAGATGCTTTTCATGTTCGGCCTTTGATTTAGAGAAGATTAGAATATCGTCAATAAAAACCAGAACAAATTTATTCAAAACTCCTCTGAACACTCTATTCATCAGATCGACGAAGTAAGCGGGAGCGTTACATAAGCCGAACGGCATTACTAACCACTCGTAGAACAAGTCTGGACCTATGAATTCGGTCATTGGAACACACTCTTCGGCAATTCGAAGTTAATGGAAACCTGTAGCTAGGTCCATTCGTGAAAATACTTGTGCTCCATTTAGACGATCCAACAAATCATCTATTCGCGGCAATGGATATTTGTTCTTTATTGTCAGCTTGTTCAAATCACGATAATCCACACATAACCGTAGAGTACCGTCAGATTTTGGGACAAAAACCACTGCTGCTCCCCAATCAGAGAAACTAGGTCTGATCAAACCTTTCCATACTAGCTGTCGTGTTTGATTGTCTAATTCCTCTTTCTCTTTCAAGGACATTCTTTGAATAGCGTGAACTATCGGCCTTGCATTCGGAATTAAAGCAATTTTGAAATCTATTTCTCTCTGCAGAGGTAAGCGAACAACTTCTTCGAACACATCCGCATAGTTCTTGACAACAGGATTTTCTTTGATGAGGTCGGGAATATTCTCTGTGACTTCTGGGATATTTTCTATTTGAGCTGGAGAAACATCGAGAGCTGACCAGAAATCTTTTCTATTTGAAGTCGGGCCTTCACATGGTTATATAATTCCCTGATTGGGCCTTTGCTTTAACCACTCTCTCGGCGCATCTAACCTCAGCTTCATATTTGGTTAGCCAATCCAACCCCAATATAAGATCAAACTCCTTAAAATTAATGACGATGCAGACAGTAGGGAATTTATAGCAGGAGAAAGAGACAGGTAATACACAAACCCAACTGAGATCGATGGAACCCCCAACCGGATTCTGGACAGTCATTGGTTCCTTGAGCCTTTTCAAATTCAAATCCAGTTTCTTAGCTGCATCCTTCGAAATGAAGCTTCGTGACGTGCCTGTGTCAAACAGTACTTTAACTGGAATATTTTTGACATTAAGCGTGCCTTCTAAAACATCAGACCTTCCCTGACTATCTGAGGGTGCTGAGGTTTCTGCTACTTCATTTACTTGAACCGTTTTGGTCTTTTTCAACATCCAGCAGTCTCTCTTTATATGACCTGTCTTATGACAAAGATTGCACTCTCGGGTCACTTGAAACTTATTCTTGGATTTAGATTCATCCCTTTTTGGTTTCTTTAGAGATCGGCAACTTATCGAGAGATGTCCTTGCTTATTGCAGTTAGAGCATACAGTTGTCGTTACTGGTTTCTTCTTAGATTTGGCCCTTTTCCTCTTGGCACTGGGCTCCTTACTGACCTCAGACGTTGTACTTGCCTCAGGATGATTAGTTTCAGACTCAGTTTTCTTACTAGAGATGACTTCCTCTTCGTACTGTAACATACCTTTCTTATCTAGATCTTCATATTGATAAGCAATATAAATCATTTTTGAAAAAGGAAGCTTCACATGCCCTGATACTTTATTCTGGTATTTCCTTTGAAGCCCATTGATGAATCTCAAATTCTTCCTCTTCGGATTTTGAATTAGATGAGGAGCAAAGTGAGAAAGTTCGTTGAATTTCTTATGACATTCTGGGATTGTCATATCTCCTTGTATTAGATAGGAAAATTCATCGCATAATCGCTCAGTCGCTTCAGGAGGAGTAAATCTTTCCAGGAAAATCACTTTGAATCTATCCCAGGTGATATCACCTTCTGAATTATCCTTAATAACCGAATCCCACCAGAACAAAGCTTCGTCTTAGAGTGCCCAGGAGGCCAGTAATCTTTTCTGGTCATCCCTCAGCTTTAATGCTTCAAAGATTTTCTCAGCCGAACCAATCCAAGCTTGTGTTTTCATAATTGATTCTTCACCCGTGAAGGGTTTTCCACCCAGATTTCTATATTTCATATATAGGGCTTCGATATCCGGGTCAGTATCACTACTTCTGTTTCTGGCACTCATTTCTAGTTCTTCTGCAAATTGCAGATCAAGTGTCAGGTCAACAGAAAAGATATTTCAAAATATAGAGACAAATACTTGAATGTAAATGTGTCTACTTAGGTGTTATTTCATTCTGCTACTCGTACTAGGATATTACTGATCCTATCTGTAAGGAGTTACCCGTCTTAGAACACTACTGGTTCTATTTCTGACGAGTTCGTTAATATGTTATATTCCAGAACTAAGCTTAACCAAAGCTCTGATACCACGTTGTGACGACCCCATTTCCCGTACTGACGGAGACAAGGGTTATCTTTGGAATATAACACAGAAAAAGATAATAGCAGAACAGAAATAAATAAATACACCAGATAATGAACAATAGAATATACTGGATAAAAGTAATCATCAGAGTTACACAGTATACAGGATCTTACTTAGTACAAATACAGTTCAGCTATACATAAATGTCTACAGCGGAAAACAAACAAAATATGTACAATAGGAGCTGAACAGCATAAAAAGAGATAAATGATAGAATCCATCTTCAGCTCCAGCTATCCAGAAAGAACCAGCTAAACCTGAATACAAGGCTGCCCATGTAGAAAAAAGGGGCACCCGAGTTTGAAAGTGAAACAAACGACGAGTCAGTCATGGGACTGGTATGAGAAATCTACTCAACACATTTATAATATGGCTAATCACAGGACCACTCCACTTTCGTGGAACGGGTTTACTTCATTGGACTGCCAGTGCTTTAAAACAAATCATCCTTTTAAACATCGCA
Organism: Allium sativum; assembly: GCA_030737875.1. NCBI lineage: Eukaryota > Viridiplantae > Streptophyta > Magnoliopsida > Asparagales > Amaryllidaceae > Allium > Allium sativum. Next base: position 4,823,051 of record CM060911.1, on the reverse strand, counting down.
ATGCTTTTTATAAAAATGAAGCCATTATAAGACTCAGTTCCCATCACACAATGCAACGCAAACCGGAGGATAAAGTTTTACCTTATAATGGCCAAAATATGATTGATACGAATAAAACAAAAGCATTTGATATTACTACTAGTGTTTATATGTTTCAAAAACAATTTCAAATCATAACTATCAATCATAGACGACATGAGCGTCCCATGTCACTATGTCACCAAATATAGGTATACAATTAAAACCGCACGATGCCGTATTTGGAAATTGGATTTCCCTCATGAACCAAGGCAAAAGATAGTCCTTACCGAATTCGTGACTCTCTAGCCCGAGCCACAGGCAAGCACGCAGGCAAGCCTTGGAGCGACAGGGCCGGTCCAGCGATGTGGATTATTATGCCTGAACAATACGTTTCCCTGCTCTTTGGGGCGTAAACGAGCCAACGAATGACTCCATCGGACCCGGATCGTCCGATCAAACCGAGGCGCCTCGCAACAGCAACAACCACACAGGTGAAAAGTATACAAATGTCAGGGCTGGTAGGTCACTGACACCACCCTAGCTAGAAAGAAACACATGCCCTCCCTGAGGTCCTTCTCCCGTTTCTGGTTCATACCGGGGTGTAAGGCTCGCGAATTCACATTATACACAAAGCTACGCCACACAGGCGATGCTTTGATCATCACCACAAGACTTTGCTTTTCAACAGAAGCCCTGATCATTTTCCACTTAGGCATGCCACACTAGCAGTTCATGCCATGCGACTGATGTCCATCGATATACAACCTCTGAGCTCCTGCGTTTCAGGGAAGGGCGTTAAGCAAAAGAATAAATTCTCCGCCGCCAAACAGATGTATATTTAATAGAGATCAATCAACACATAATAAAATCCAATGTTAGACACCCAGTCCATTTACAAGTCCGTTCTGGGTCTGAACGAAATCGGAGGCACTAAATACCTCGCAAACCCATCGATCACCACGTACGTATGGACGACCACCACTCATTATCCATATTTCGGGATGCCTCCCAATCGGGACCTCGGTTACCATCCAAACGAGGTGAAGTTCTCCGGTCTTCGACCACCGTCTTCATCTTCGACTTTCAATCGTCGGTCAATTATTTGAAACGAGAATTAACTCGGCCTTTTCAAATAATTCACGTATATTTAGAATTTCAAATCAATTTATTTCAACGGTTAAATCATTCAACAACACCAATTTTGTTCTTTAATGTAATTTTCACACCAAACACATTCAACCATCAAATACCACATAAATCAAGCAAATTCAGTTTATTTCCATTCCATATCGTTTATGATATTTTATAACGATTTATCACTATTTTTATTTATTTTAAAATAGCCAATTTATTCAAAACGACGCTTCGGGCCATAACGCGGTCGTGGCGCTGTTTTTCTTCAGATTTAATTTACACATATCTGAAAATCTAACCGTTGGATCTTCACAAAATTTACATCATTAGAAAGGTCTTTTCAAAACGAATCCAACGGTTCCAGTTTCGGGAAATTCCGACGGTCGGATCTCCCGGTACAATCATTTGAAGTTTTGATTTCAAAATACGAACTGCAGCGTCGTTATTCGATTAATTATAATTATAATTATATATATATATAAATATAATCGTTTCTGGCGCTGTTTTTCTTCAGATTATTAAACATTCTAGATAATCCAACCGTTGGATTTTTACAAAGTTGATGCCGTTGGAAAGATATTTCCAAGGCGAACCCAACGGTTGCGATTTCTGGAAAATCCGATGGTCGGATCTCCTGGTATAATCGTTTGAAATCACAGTTTCAAAATACGAACTACCCGGCCACGTTTCGTTTTAATTTTATTTATATTTATATAATTATATAAATATAGTTCATTCAAAAATTCCTATATTGTTTCCACTTCTAATATTTCACTAACGCCTTTAAATTTTGGAAAATTTCGCCATAACCTCCTTTGTACGGGAGGGGCTGGGAAAATTCCCAAATTGTCACACGGGCGTCTCATGTCAAAAGAAAAAGAAAAGCCAAGCGGCTAGCCAATAGGCTCATAAAATCATCACCCAAACAAAACAGTAAATGTGTACCTATTTGTCGGGCAAAAATTTTTATTCCTCTTCTCTAGCCCATTTGCTATAACCTGTTCAATAAATATGCATGTACATATATACAGTTCTTATCACTTATCATTTTCTATTCAACTTCATATTTGATTCCATTTGGTTTAAAAACACCATTCATTCCAATGTTGCATGCATAGGCAAAAATCATATCATTAGCTAATTAATGAATATTTCAACTCATGCATATTTATTTGAACGAGTGGCTATTTTTAACACTTCACATTTCAACAATTCATGTATATAATAAAAATGTGATTTTTATTGTAAAACAATTCATTTCAAAACACTATTATCTTATATAGTTTATATAGGTAATAAAAAAATAGGATTTTTATTATAAAACAATTTATTTTAAAACGAGATTATTTTACATAGTCCATATAGTTGATAAAAGGTGATTTTTATTATGAAACAATTTATTTCAAAATATGAATACCATTCAACACATGAATTTCAATTCAACGAATGAATATCGATTCAACACATGAAGGTTTTCTATAGTTTCTATACATAGATAAAAATGTGATTTTTATATTTAAAACACGAATACCATTCAACACATGAATTTCTAATCAACGAATGAATATCGATTCAACACATGAAGGTTTTCTATAGTTTCTATATATAGATAAAAATGTGATTTTTATATTTAAAACATGAATATCATTCAACACATGAATTTCTAATCAACGAATGAATATCGATTCAACACATGAAGGTTTTCTATTCAACGAATAAATATAGTTTCAGCAAATGAAAATAATTCAAACACATGAATATTATTCAAAATTTCGGCAGCATAACGGCAGGGTAGTTAAAACCGGGACCGTCCCTAGTACGGCTCGTCGCTCTACCTTAAAACCTCGCAGTTTTTGACAATGGGGATCATGCATCTAGTTCGCACGTAGGCGGCATGTATATATTTATTTCATTTCCACAAATTTATCCTATGTGGTTTCAACCAAATATTTCTCAACCACAAATGGGTATTTTTCAACCACAATCAATCAATATCAACCACAAACAATCCCGAACAACCATTCGCTATCAATCAATTTTCACACCAATCACAACCAATAAATATCGTCCATGGTTTGTGGACGAGGGGCGTGTGTATATATATATATATATATATATATATATATATATATATATATATATATATTTATATAGCAATTCACTTCTATTTCAACACATATATAATTTTTACAACCCATATACAACTTATACATCGAACGTACGACATATACAACGCTTATACATGAGGTGTACAACGCTTATATAACTCATACATCGACTATATAATTTATACATCGTCGTTTTCCATATTGTTTATAAATTAGAAATCTCACATTGGGTTCCACTCCACCAAAAATAGTACAAGGCTCAGAAAAATATGCGGTCTCTTGTAGAATGTAGAAGACGTCTACACGAGTCCACTGTCTCTTGTTTCACTGAATTTCGTCAAGAAACGAAAAAGATATGATTTTTACCGTGAAATCAAAAACCGTAGCGCTTAGAACTGCTGTAGTATAGTTTATATTAAAATAGCCGCATACCTCTCTGATTTGTTCAAAACTAGGGTTGGGAATTTCACGAAATCCGTGAAGCTGGAGGACGATCGGCCTTCGCAGCGTCGAAGGGCTAGGAGAGAGCTTCGCACGCGTGGGGGAGTGGGCCAGCTCGGTGGCAACTGTCGTTCGTGGCGGCGGCCTGAAACACGCGACTTCGAGCCGCTGGTTCTCGCTGACGGCTGCACGAGGAGGAGCGAGACCAGGTCGGATTTGAAGAGGAGGGAGAGCTTGACAAAAACCCTAACTGGCGGAGGGGCTGAAAGTGGATGAGGCGGTCGGAAAGTGAAGGGGAACGACGAGAAAGGGTTTGTCGTCGATCGGCTGTTACGGGGAGAGAGAAAATGGAATTTTTTTTTATAAAAATTCTGATTGGCCGGGAGATTTTATAAGGGGTTTTCTGACACGACCACCAATCCAAACCCAACGACTATCGTCCCTAGCGTTTTACCCCCATCCCGAACACAATGGGATATGTTTCGTAGGCCCATTCGACTGTTTCAGTCAGTTTTCCTTCAAATTAAAATATAAAACATTCAATATTCAATTTGAACATACATTTCAATTTGCCAGGGCCACAAACTGATTCGAAAAATTCCAGAAAAATAAATCTAGCTATGTTTTGATGATACGGTCCCAACAAAATTAGTTTCGTCGAATTCTGAGACTATTTGCAAAAAGGCACATTTCTGGTCGATCCAATTTAACTATAATTGACCAAAACACGTTTTCCTTTGCTACGCTCACATACTAGCTTCGAAAATTATGAAATTTGAAACCTAGCAATAACTTCCCATCCCGGATCCAAAAAAAGTGGTTTCGTCGAATTCCGAGGTCGTTTGCGAAATGGCCAATTTCACGGGCTATATAAATTCCATAGCGACCTTTCTGAAAATTCATTCGGCCATAACTTTTGCTTTCCGCTATGAAAATTCGATTTTCCAGATTTGTGAGAAAGGTATTCACTAACAGATTTAAATATTTTTCGTTTCTCTAAAATCTATTTTGTTTTGCACCCGGTACAGTCCGACAAAGTTTGAATTCAATTTTTGAAACTACAGCGCCTTTTCAAGCCTTGTTTATAATTATCATTAATTATATTCGTTTTCAATGGTCGATTAAAACTCATTTTTCATTGCCATTATTTAAAATATTTATTTTAAGTATTTAAAATCCATTATTTTAGCCAATTTAAATTTTTTAAATTGGTTCAGATTTTCTGGGTCGTTACATTTTGATATAAAAATAATTTGAATTCTCATAACGAAAAAACCTGTTCCGTTATACAGCGTGGTCTTATGAGATATCGTTTACTTGTTCAAACTAATTTAAACTGTTTTACTCATACCAGTCCCATGACTGACCCGGAGTTTATCTTGTTTTGTTTCCCCTAAACTCTTGGGTGCCCAATTTTGTACGGGCAGTCAAGTAGTCGGGTTTTACAGATATACTGGAAGAGCTTGGAGAAGGGGGCTTCAGGATTATATAGCTATAGTTATTTCCGCTGTGTTGTACTCTGATAATGTTATTGTATACATATACTAATTTTATTTCAAGGATATGTTATCTATTATATGTTGTTCGTTCCGCTGTGAGATTCGTGTTACTCTGATGTTGTATCTTCTTCTTCTTCTATTCTAAGTTTCTATCTTATCTATTCTCACCCACTAATTTCTTTCTATTAGTTTTCTGATTTCCTATGTAATGTGGGTTGGACTTGTGTTATTTAGTCAGCTCAAATTGGACCAGAATTTTGGGACACTACATCACCCATTTCTTATTTTATTATTGAACCAACAATAAAAAACTTCTCAGTGTTTTTATCTACTCAATGTACTTGTTCCTTGCGGAATAAATGAGACAGTATTGGCTTTGACAGCTAATGGGTCAACATTAAAAAACTTCTCAGTGTTTTTATCTACTCAACGTACTTGTTCCTTGTGGAATAAATGAGACAGTATTGGCTTTGACAGCTAATGGGTAAACATTAGAGATTGAATTTTGCATATTTTTAATTGTTTATGAACCAAGAAATAATAATACAATTTGCATAGACTTATAAAGTATTTAATATATAATTTTATTGCCTTCGTTGTTAATGTTATGAAAATAGAGCATATACGGAAGCACAATAAATAGGATCTAGATTTGCCAATTGAACACCAATCTAATCTAATAGCAATTATTCTATTACATCAACAAAATAGTAAATAACTATAGCAGAGAAACAAAGAGACACAATATTTATACAGGTTCCACTATCCTCGAGATAGTGTACGTCCAGTCCAACAGAGAGAGATTTTATTTCACATGAGACAATTACAAGAGATCACAAAATAAGAGTTTACATATCCAAACCTCAATCGGGTTTAACAAGAAGAGACACCATTGGGGATCACTGGCTCCAGGCCAGGATAGGTTTACACTAAAGTCTACCCCTCAATATATATATCCAGTGCAAATCTATGTGAGTCATCAATTAAATTACCAACATATGGTAATAATATAATGGAGGCAAATTACCACAACAACAAATGTGCAAACATAGGAAGTAAATCAATCCGTTTCTTTAGCATAGATGGAAGAAATTAATCCCTTCATTTATTTCTCTACCACCTCATCAAATGCAATCAATGCATTCCCATTATAAAAATATTTACTTTCCATTCTTTGCAAATTTGTTCCAATCAATTTGTGATTCTGTATCACCAAATTTAACACTCCACCTTGATGCAAAATCACGTATCTCCAGCACCACACCTTGAGTCAAATTCTCTTCTCATCATAAAACTCTTCAACAGAACTCCACCTTCAATCAAAATCTCACAACGAGATACACCAAAAAATGAATATTTACCAAATGGGTTCCAGCAAAGCCAACCCCCATCACATAATTATTAACGAGTTCAGACTACGTCCCCGCCCGCCAACAAAAAGTTGCAAATATCCACAAAAAAAAGGCAGATTCCAAAGTAATCTCAACACCACCAAGACCAAAAAATTATTCTCTCAATTAAAACCAACCTCGATTTCAGGGCAACGAGATACACCCAGTCAATTTGAAAGAACTACGACCACACCTCATTTACAAACACAACCCACCGCCTGCAAAAGATGCATCTACCACTTGAGCTGCACCGTGCATCAACCAACAGTCTAAAATATTCTTGCAATACCACAAGATCTCCATCGTCTTTGTGGATTTCAAAACTCGACATCCGTCTTCCGTTTGACATGATCTCTTTATCTCCGGGATCCCTCGAGCATCATCAACATCTAGACCCTTGTCGATACCATGATCCTCCACCTTAGGACCATAAGCAGTGACCATATTAACCTCTCCACCTTGTTGTGGACTTGGTTCTTTGACCGTTACCCTCCTTCTTCTTCGTCTTCTTCCATCTTCCCTCATCCATATCAGAGCGCTTCTTCACAATAAACTCCATATCATGTCAAAGTTCCCAGACTGGAATGCTCTTCACTCTCGACATAATCTCCTCCAACAAAGTCTCCTTTTCTCCAAAATAATAATAGCATAATCACCACTGAATCTACCAACCTTTGTAGATATAATTGATGCACAATTTAAAAAAAAAAATCGCCTCGCTCTGATACCATTCTGTTATGAAAATTGAGCATATGCGGAAGCGCAATAAATAGGATCTAGATTTTCCAATTGAACACCAATCTAATCTGATAGCAATTATTCTATTACATCAACAAAATAGTAAATAACTATAGTAGAGAAACAAAAAGACACAACATTTATACTGGTTCCATTATCCTCGAGATAGTGTACGTCCAGTCCAATAGAGAGAGAATTTATTTCACATGAGAGAATTACAAGAGATTACAAAATAAGAGTTTACATATCCAAACCTCAATCAGGTTTAACAAGAAGAGACACCATTGGGGATCACTGGCTCCAGGCCAGGATGGGTTTACACTAAAGTCTACCCCTCAATATATATAGCCAGTGCAAATCTATGTGGGTCATCAATTAAATTACCAACATATGGTAATAATATAATGGAGGCAAATTACCATAACAACAAATGTGCAAACATAGGAAGTAAATCAATCCGTTTCTTTAGCATAGATGGAAGAAATTAATCTCTTCATTTATTTCTCTACCACCTCATCAAATGCAATCAATATATTCCCATTATAAAAATATTTACTTTCCATTCTTTGCAAATTTGTTCCAATCAATTTGTGATTTTGTATCACCAAATTTAACAGTTAAAGGAGAATTACATGAAATAACCAGTTGGGATTAGTATATATACAAATATAACTTCCATTTGATGACACAACAATTATGATGGTAATTGTGTTCCTAATTAGCTGATACGTTTGAATGGGTCACACATTTATTAGGACTTCCACAGCATAGATAGTTTCCGTTTTCACACTAAAACCTAATAAATGAAAATTAAAAGTATTATTTTATTTATAATACATCTTCAAAAAGAGTAGTAAACATCAAAAACTGAACAGTTGTATACATAAAGAAGTAATAAATGTTACAAGCTCTGAATCATGAATTGCATTACCAATAAAATCATATTAACATTCATCAATATAGCCAAAAGAATGTTTAAACTACTGAAAATAGAGATAAAATCAAAAGGTAATAGAAGGTAAGATGTATAATATATAACTATAGGTATCAAGATTCTAAGTTAAAGAGAACTAAAATTTAAACTCTTTACAAACATAAATAGTAAAATAATCAGAAAAACTATGTTATGTTTATCATGTTAAATTTTCCATTCATATTTAGGAAAATTGATTATGTTAAAATTATTTCACAGTTGACAATATAATATAATGTAACAATTTTTTTTCTTTTCCATAAAAAAGAGTTATTAACATTTCTATTTAAAACATGAAATATATAGCACTTTCATCCATTATGTCAAATAAATTCAGTTTGCTAATCCCTTAATTTTCCATCAAATAAAATAGTCCTTTGTGTGCAAATATTTTTTTTTCATGTAAATATCATCAATACTGCTTCTAATATGTGCATATATTTTGGGTATTAAATAAATAGTTGTAGAAAAGAAACTTATTGCATTCATGTTCATAAATTCATCAATAATCAACAAATATTAAATTTTAACTCTATATGAGAGCAATGTTCCTTTAATATTAAATAAAACTCTAAATTATTTTGAAACTCAAATATTTTCAAATTAAACTTTGAATTAACCATCCCGTCCATCAGATCAGTTAGGGATAGCCAGGGAGAGCAGGAAACTATATTTCCAAACCCAAGCCTAGACACTATCCTCTCTGTCACCCTAGGACGTTCCAGTCTTTTATTTCGAAAGACATCTATATATCTCTTGTAGAACTTCCTTTCAAAAGACAAGCATCTTTTATTTTAAATACTAATCATCTTCAATATGCAAAAACTCCTCCAATCCCATTAAGATAGTCTTATTTCTGTTGTCAGTCAATAAATTCAGCAAGAAATCCTAGTCAAGCCTAGGATGAAGCAATAATATTTGTGATAAAATAATTACAGTTTTTATCAAACAATCATTTCTTCCACGTATAAACTGTGATAAATGAATTAAAGAGCAGCCCATCTTTACCATTGTTTTTATATTCTTCATTGTTTTTGTTGATTCTGTGATTACTGACAACCATATCTAGTTTTTCATCTTAACTACAGCAAAGGGCATACACAAAAGCTAAATATTTAGCATCTTATCTAAGTTCTAGTTGAACCATTGGTACTACATCAAAATCACGAAATCTATAGCTTTATGTAAAATAATAGAAAAAGGAAAAATAACAATTGCATATTCAGGTGAGTTAGAAGAAAATAATCAGCAACTAAACGACCTTTGATATGAAAAAGAAATGTATACTCATTAAAAAAATATAGTTACCATGTAAAACTGACACCATTTCAAACCTTTTAGCTCATCAGAAAATATGGTTAAACCTATTAAAAAAAGAAAATATTATTATAAATTTACTTTGCTCAAGTATCCAATCTTTTATGCTTTGTTTCATACTTCCCAAGAGGCGCTAAGTTTGTTTACGTATCTTTTCCATGTGTTACAATTCCTTAAGTTTACTATAAATAAAATCAAAATACATGGACTTATAATCATAATGTTGTACCTGATATATATGTTAGAATAAGATATTGCTCAGTTTGATCATTAACACTGTTTAATATATCAAAAAAAGGTGTACTAAATAGATACAGAAAGATGATCAGTATAGCTAGTTGGACTGAGGTCTGCACACAGAATAGCTAAACTTGTGTGGTCACCTATGCTCTCCTCATCATTGGTTAGTTCTATTTTTGTTATTATTTATCAAAAAACAAATAATAGTGTCCACAATTAATAACCAACCAATAGTAAGGAAAGTAGTAGCATAACTGCTGACTAATGCAATCACTTAATTTCATTTATGTTTTTGTGATTATTTTGACAATCGATTGCAATGAACATATGAAGATTAAATTTTAGTAAGTGAGACCAGAATTCATGCTTTGTTTTCATAATCCACATATGGATACTATAAACAAAGTGTTTTAATATTCAAATCTATAAAGGTATAACAGCCCAAAATGAAATCTTAGCAAAATAATAAGATATCTTTTGTCGATGAATCAAATAGCCATGTCAAAAATATTGAAAACATACAAAAAAAACAATCATCTTTAGTAGTTTCTTAATGTAAATGGTATTTTTTTAGGTACTATGGACTGACAATTTCTATCGACATTAATAGTAATGAAACTGTTTAAAAACTTAGTAAATTGTTCGAGAATTTTTAAAGAATTTAGTTGAAAGTAACAGTGTGTTTTTAGTAGTTATAATCTTAAGATGGTAAACCCAAATAATTTACTTGCATGTAATTTAGATAAAATAGAACATAAGGTTTTATGTGCAGTCGATACGATGAAGCATAAATTATTCATATCTGTATTAGAAGAAAACGTTTGAACTGATTATTGAAGGTACATACCACAAAACTGTATAACATAGCGTATGGAAAAAAAAGTAAATGCCTTCTTAGTTGGATGTTGATGGATTTGAAGGAGCAATAGTCCAGAACAACCCAATTATCAAAAAATAGAGAAATATCATGTACTTTTAAAAAATATATAAGAATATTTAGTATAAATTGTGCAGTAAAGTATTATGGTTATCGAAAATTATTGTGAGTACATTTACAGTTTAGAAATAATTTTCAAATCATACTCATATCCAAATTAGAATTAAGTAAATCTTCCTAATTAAAAAAAAGAAGATACCTTCAGTGCCTAACTAATCCATGGACAATGAAAAGTAAAAAAATGAAAATTAAAACATAATATTTTACAACACAGAAATATCAAACTTACGAGTTATCAACATAAAATCAGGCGTGGCCCTAAGGTTAGGCTGACAAGCCAGCCGACCACCTAGGGCAGCACTGGATGGTGGGGGCAACATTTCAGGATTTTACTATGTTTAATTTTGTACGATACATATGGTGTAAATGATGATATGTCTAGGTGTTGTTCTTGCAACTCATAATTGTTAAGACCGGAGTTCGATGCCTAGCCTGTTTACCTTTTTTTTTTTCTTCCATCTTAGTTGAAAATGTTTTCTTCCTTTGCTCAATTATTTTTAAAACCTAGCCCAGGGCATCCATATTAGCAGGGCTAGCCCTGTGTAAAATCAATACATGATTTGCAAGCTTAAACTGAACTGCCTTCAAGAAAAGGAAAAAGATGATAAACAAAATGATATTAGAAACTGCTTCCCTCGATGGCATGAGATATAAACACAAATTTTTCTCCTGGCATGCTTACCAGTTTTTTGTGCTCCCATTTTAGCTGAAAACGTTTTCTTCCTTTGCTCAATACTTTTTTAAAACCATGCTCGGGGGATGCAGATCAGCCGGGTTGGCCCTGCATAAAATTAATACATGAATTGCAAGCTTACTTCGGAAAAAGGAAATAGCTGAGAAACAAAATGATACTGATAGCTGCTTTCCTCGACAGCATGAGATTATAAACACAATTTTTTGTAATGTTGATGAAAGAGTAAATTAGTTGAATGATGATTCAATTTCTCTATTAATGATGATGGACCTCGTGCCATGAAAATATTCCTAAATATAAACAACTTTTATGTTAAAAGAAAGTATCTTCCTTAAATATTCCATCTTTCTACCGTTTGTATATAGATTACTAACTGATAAGCCAAAAATAGAGTAATATGTAAACATACAGATATAATAATATACCTAGTGATTTGACCAAAAATAAAATAAAATAAAAACTAAAACAACAAACTGGATGATCATTTAGAACCAAGCACCATGTTGCTATTCACTTTGTAGAAACCACATGAAATACCTTTTATCATTATTCAAATTAAAACATTCACGATAGTAGTACCCACCACAGTAGCCCCACCTAATGTGCAAATGTAAGCCATACCTAGATACAAGGTTTTAATTGGAAACTACTGTAATATTTTAAAAAATAAAACTGATGGGATAGCGACCAAAAGAAAAATCTAAGTCAAGATCCTGTGTTAATGTGGGTAATGAACAATATTTAGTTTTCCAATAATGAAACTCTATAGTTCTGGTTTCACAGTGATAGTCAGATTTCTTGTATTCTATATTACTAAAGCAAGGTACAAACATAATTAAAAAATCGAGATGACGACTTCAACATAAGATTCAAAAGAGGGTAATAACATATTTCTTTAATAACAATGAATTCCATAACCAAAGCACGCAGCCTCAACAAAAAGCGTGTTGGATGCCTTATTCTGGATGTCGTGGGTGTAATAAAAAAGAGTAATATAACTATTGGGATGATAAATGAGCATAGAGTACAAAATACATTGCTGGAAATAACAATTATATAGTTGAGCAAAACAAGACGTAATGGCGAGAAAGTATGCCTTTATTTTAACCTCGCATTCCACAAGCACAATTTAACTAATTATAGACATTTCTATATAAACTTATTGGAATCTCACTTATTTTTGTTTGCATGTTATAATTACAGTAAATGACCAAGTTAAGCACATAACAGTAACTAAGAACTGCTGACTTCGTCATGGACTATGAAGAAAACAAAATTTTGACTATAGGCGTATAGGAATCTAAAAAAACGTATTAAGTACAAGAAGAAACATGTAATCAGAATTGAAACTGCGTAAAAAATCGTCGAATTAACTGCAAGAAAAAAGAGGCGGGTTAATATTATTTACCTCTGCAGGTAACTTCAATAGTTGATTTGGGTCAGTTGTTGTACGCGGTGGAGGAAAGAGTTGGGATGAAAACTGAGTGTACAACACATATTACTTCACCATTTTAGAGGATTCGTTGAGGAGAAGGTCTGAAATCAAGGTTGTGATGCAAAATGAAGCCATTGAATATCGCGATGGAATATGGGTTTACAATCGGTAGATTCCACCAAAATTTGGGAATGAAATATCAGTTTACAATTGTCAGATTTTCCCTGGTTGGTAAGAAAAACTGAAAGAGGAGGAAAGAAGATCGCTTTCTTCGGGAAGACAATGTATTTGGAGAAGAGATCAGGTGAGAAACAAACGTGGTTGTAGACGGTTTCGCAAGATTTGGAAAATGGAAGAAGAGGAACAGAGATGGGTTATCTTGAAACGGGATGAAGACGCGTGTGTACGTATACGGATCAACGTTTATCTCTTTTTCGGAACTTAAAAGAAGGGAGAGATGTCAGCATACAAATGCGCTGGTTCCTCCTTCCCAGTATAAGTAATTGATGTAAATCAATTATTATTTTCAAATCACAAAAACTGGAGTAGAAAAGGACAACTATTTCTCAATTATGCTTACAACTACTCTTTTCTATAGGTCAGTTTAGTCTCTTACTACAAGGTGCAAACGTCTGCTCTATTTTTAATTTCTACGACTTATTTTGTCCATCAAACAAAATTTTCTTGCCAAAACAATTTATCAAAAATGATGATCAAAAGAATAGAGATTTCAAAACTTTCTTTACTAAGAAAAAAACTTTTTATGTAATATAACGAGAAAACTAGCGAGTTATACATGCTCTATAATATGCACCTTTTACTAAGGGAATTTCACTTTAGACAAAGTTTCACAAGAAATCATTATTTCCAAAATATACCCCATTTTTCTTTAAAACTCAATATGTACTTTCTAAATATGTTCTTTACATATTTTAAAACTAAAACTTTTAAGATTAAAACTTGAAAACACCATAAACCATTTTCCTAAAAAATTTATAAATTCAAGTTCTTAAAAGTTGATAATGGGGTTAGACTCAAAGCGGGTTTCCAATTTTTCCTAGGCATTCCTAGATACTCCCACAAAGTTAACTCTCTCAACTATATATATATATATATATATATATATATATATATATATATATATATATATATATATATATATATATTCCTAGTCCACCTTCTCTTTTTAACCTTTTCCAATTTATAAGGTTTTACTGTGAAACCCACTAACCCATATACTAACACATGGGATTCACGTTTCTTCCATACAAAAGTATATTGTACACTTTCGACCCAAATTACCTTACGGTCTCAAGCTTGCATATTCATTCCTTTAGTGTACAAAAAAAAAATATCCCAATTCTTACCATATTATACTCTTTCTATTTAATGTGGGTTCCTCTTATGGATCTAGGTTCATATATATATAATATATTTATATTTAAAAAAATACAAATGCGTTCACCTATTATCTATACAGAAATCCTAAACCTAGGCTCTGATACCAGATGTAACAAGAATTCTGACAAATCGATTTTTTTTCAAAATTCTAGTCCATCGAAACCTGCGTTGGTTTCTTTGGTATCCTACAGAAATGGCTGAGATATAAAATATATCAGAGCTCAAAAAATCTCACAGTGGATTGGATAAACTATAATATAATCAAAGTACAGCCATACTATAGTAATGATACTGGCTAACCAGTATCCAAAGCTATCTTAGCTCTGCCACAAATCTAACCTACAAGTATGTTATGAGGAGGGGGTCAGAACATAAGTTCTGGTGACTAAATTTAAACTACACATTTTCTTATTTATTAGGTTACTTGGGTTAACAGTACTCAGGGCTTGCACACATGTCGTACCCATTTACTCCCCAGTGGATTAACCTAATACAATATATATATCCCCCAATATTAAGGTACACCCCATGGTACCCCACTTGCATGGTTTCCTCCGTAACACCGTAGAAATATACGCAGTCACTCATCCTATGTCGGAGTGACGTTTGGATCTCTA
The DNA here is from genome assembly GCA_030737875.1 of Allium sativum. Lineage (NCBI taxonomy): Eukaryota > Viridiplantae > Streptophyta > Magnoliopsida > Asparagales > Amaryllidaceae > Allium > Allium sativum. Next base: position 4,808,045 of record CM060911.1, on the reverse strand, counting down.
TATAACAATGTTACTTTCTACATAGAACCACCATCGCCATCCTACATAAGCGTATAGATTTCCACCTTTGGTCGAATCAGACCACAAAGTAATACCCTTGAGTCTACTATACACCACCTAGAGTAGATATGCATGTATCTAGACTTTCCTCATGTATGTATCATCAATCATACTCGATGCCTTAATCACACATAACCTCTAATGTGCACCTAGTCCCGTAGCAGGGTTATACAAGAAACACAGAACTTGATCGGGAGCTTTTCAGATATCTGTATGAACAGATGCTAAGGTCTGCATTTTCAGTGGCTATGGTCCCACCTGACCCCTCCCTCAACTAGTGAAAGGCGAACAAGATATAGAACTGATATCTTGGCCCTCTAGCACCCCAAACAAACAAAAAATCCTAATTGGCCACCCTCACCCATAGCCTTGATAGCCAAAGGTCTATGGTCTTTTGGAGTTCTCCGCCTTTTCGCAACGTGCGTCATGTAACGAGCTAACTATCGATGGTAGGTCCCCGACGACTTACTATCTCCTAGGTTAGATCTGCCTGGTATTTAAGAGTGGTCGTAACCTAGCCTAGTCACAAGGCAACTCGGATCGTCGAATCACCTATGCCACCTTACAGTCTTTTGATCACCCATTATTGTGGCAATCAAGGCATACTCACTAGTAGAAATATGCCGACCTACCCTCTATGAGCATAGGAGGATGTTGTCACAACACAGAGAGCTACAAGGAGTACCCTCTACGTCCCAGGAAGTCGCGCGCTTTCCCTTCCAGTCCTTCGAAGCCAGCACAGTATCAGGAACAATAATCAGATGGACGTGCAGTCCCCTCATGTCCCATGACACCGCGTTGATCTACCCCATTAGGTTATTCACCCTCAAACGTGCCGACTAATCCAAGCGCCTCAGTTTAATGTGTTATTAGACCCTATGTCTAAACATTCAATTACACGCTTGTTCTACCTCATCAGGTTTCCAGTTAACTTTGTTATTCCCATTCACATTGACTTCTTATTTAAGTTACCAAGTTCCTCTTGCTTATTAATTCCCGTCATATAACTTAACCCATTTAAGTTTATTAATAAGCCCATAACATGTTATTCTCTAGATTGTGATCCAAGGTCTGTAATCCCCAATCTCTTTATATTATTGTTTGATTTCTTAATTACAAATACATGTTATACTTAATATTTAATTAAGTATATCTTAATTCACATGTTTTCGTTTTAACATGTCACTTATTATTTATGATTAAATATAACTTATTTTATTTCATAAGTTTGCCTCATTCTTTATTATTTAATCATAATTCCATCTTATACTGCCGTTACAACTTTTCGTCGTTTACTTATTAACTTATTTCTCTTAACTAAGGTTTACTAATAAGTTTCATTTTCCATAATTTATGTTGTCCTTATCAGTAGATCTCGTGTTTTTGTTCTTATAGACAACTTAATTTACAATTAAGTACAACTTATCTCATTACATAGGTTATTCCATTTTCTTTACCGTTAATTATAACCTAAGTTATAACTTCCACTTGTCCCTAGGACAAGCCTGCCTATTATATAACATTCTCATTAATGTAATTTATTTATAATAGGTTATTATCATTCCCCGTTCATTCCGATCCTTTTATTGTTGTAACTCATTAGCCTTCATTCACTGTAATATATGTTCCTTATTTTATTAAGGAAAATACTTCATGCACCTTATTAGCTTGATTTACAGAAGGAATCAGTGATTTATTTTCATATCGTATTACTATCCAAATCCGTGGTGACAAGTAATTTCTTTTATCTTACTTTGTTATTCTTGGCTTACTTGCAACAAGGTTCTCAGAAACATGTCATTTGCGGAAATACATAATTTTTCTTTTGCATCACACTAACTCAGTCCATTACATCCTTTCCTTTCTTATTCTCTGAGTTAGACATCCAATTACCATTATTGACATTTATTTATATCTTGTTATATACATATATTTATATATATATGTTTACGCACTAGACCTCTCACATTAAATTAACAACTTGAGGGTGCTGGATTTGTTGGGCGGTTCCGGGCAGACTTCCGCCATAAGTTAAATTTAACCTCGTGTCTTAGCACCAAAATTACATGCATAGTTATGCAGTAGACCTCTCACATTAAGTTAATAACTTGTGGATGTTGGATTTATTGGGCAGTTCTGGGCAAATTTCTACCACAAGTTGAATTTAACCTCATGTCTAAGTGCATTACAGTTTTGTGTTTACTGTAAATTTTGGCATGTTCATTCTTTCAAATTTCACTGTAATCTATATTTTACATGTCAAATTTTGGCATGTTAAACGGTAAATATACCATTATCAAAAATGATATAACTTAAACCCACTCACCTAAATTGCTTTCCAATTCCTGAACCTGGTCCAGATCTAACATTCCATAGTTTCCCCTAACTGGATTTAGAACCTAACAACCATGGATCCACAATTCTTATTAAAAGAAAAAGGGAAGAAAGAGAAGAAACTCAAATAGACCAGATCCAAGAATTTACCTTACTTCGATCTGAATTCTGAACACCTATTTGCAGATATACATTCTTTTCTTCCAGATCTGGAATTAGAATTTTCCTAAACTAATTATTCTATTCTTTTCTGAAGAGATTTGAGGAAGAAGAAGAATGGCAGAGCTTTGGTATCGTCTCAGAAATATGAGGTTTAGGGTAGGCTCTACAAGATTATTTATAGGTGCTCAGCGACGAATATAGTCCATAAAATAATCCATATTTGTAGAATGTCCAAAAACAGTCCAAGTTCACTGAGTATCGCGCCCAGATCTGGGGTAGGTCGATCCCTAGGTTGACCCCCAATGGTCAACTTTCCGGCTCACACTTCCCGCTTTGTAAATTTGATTTTTTGGATAATTTTATTTAATATATATACACACTTCTACCACCCATAAATTCTTCATACACTATCCGTTTTAAGCAAACTTGGGGTCTATCTAAACCAAAATTCTGAAACAAATGCAAGGTGATATTGTTTCCACTTAATTTTGACTATTTAATTAAGTTATTCTAATTTTATTATCTTAAAAAAATGTAGGGTGGTATAGTGTCAATTTACATGTGCACTCGTATACACGTACATATGCATGCTACTTGAATTTGTTCATGGATACTTGAACAATGCACTGTGCATGCGTGTCAGGCTTAATTACCTAAACACAATTTGTTTGATATATTTGTAATGCTGACCATTTTGCCTCTGCATAGAAATATGTGAATATACATACACATGTATGCGTATACGTGTATAGTGCACAATATATATATATATGTGTAAGCACTAGAAATGCTATCTATCTTATGGTATTTACAGTGTGTCATTGTGAATATCACAAATTGTCCAGGCACAGATGGATGTCCATTAAAAATCAGATCAAGTCATGAAAAACGATGAGAAACACACCAAAATATTGAGGCAAATAAAATTTTAAAATAAAAAATTTATTTGCTATAATTTAAAATATTTTTGGTCTAGTTTACTATGTGTTTCTTCTGTGACAGGTAAACAAAAGACTGGACTGGCTGTGATGCTGGAAAAAGACAGAAGACAATGGTGATGGTGTCAGTGTACATGAGAGAGAATTTGGATGTAAATGTATATGAGTGAATTTATATGAGAGAGAGAGAGAGTGATTGTACAACTAAGTATTTCAATGTATGAATGAACCGAGTGAACCTACTAAGCAGCAATGTATATAAATGAAATATTGAATGTGAATGTATTGTATTGCAGTGAGTTGTACAAATAGTGGAGTTATAAATTTGTGCTATTTGGAATGTTGAAATAGAATATTATATTTAAATCAAATACTGCTTGAATATTTAAATTCTTGTTCAGTAGTATTCTGTTTATATATAAATATTATATTTCGTATGTGATGTAGTATAAAAGTATAATTACAAACACATTTATAATAATAAATATATGTTTGTTATCATCAAATAAAAATCATAAAATTGTTAAACACAACACACCTTGATCTCCCCCTAAACAACCCTAGCTAGGACCTCCCATCTAATATATATATATAATATATAAAGTTATACAGAATTCTAGAAGTTAGAGGTAGGCTATTTAGAACATTTTTCGGGTGGGACGAGTGCTAGACAGTCTTACATTGAAGTTAAGCGGAGTGAAACCCGAAGATGATGTGAGACCAAAATATTGTTACCCAAATTATCTTGATTTGCAGAGAATTAACACTAGAATTGAAAGAAAAAGCAATATATAGTGATTCAGCATTAAAATGCCTACGTTCACTTTATATGACTTTGATTATATGTTTGAATGCAAGTAGAATCACAATATTCTCTCAATCTCACATTTATAATAATGAATCACTCAACAATTTCGAAATATCTTTGATTGGAAATGATGGAGGTACAATAATGGTGGAATCAGAGCTCTTAGTTGCCAAAAGATCTTGAAAAATGCCAAGTATGGGGCTATTTATAGGTGATTTCTACAAACGGTTCATGAAGACACGTGGCACAAATCCCGAGAATCTCGGACCCGTTCGTGAGTGAGTGGAGATGTGGTCAATATGGTCGTTGTGGACATGTGTCACTAGATCCTTGATCTGCGGTTCGTGGGGGACTAGGTCGTGGCCATTATCTTCTGAGTTCGGGGTCGGTTCGTGACACTTTGTCATGAGTGGGTCGTGACGTTTAGCATGAGCGGGTAGTGGCATCCAGTGCAAGTGGGTTGAGGTATGGTCACGAGCGGGTTTCTGGACTCCACGAGTGGTGCATTTGCCTTGAACTTGTGTGCATGAGTCTTCGTCCATCTACTTGTGAATGTTTGTTTTCTTGATGGCTCGGTCACAAAGCTAGCCAACATTTCCCCCCTCGAAGTGCGTTTTATCGAAGAGGGAATGTACTTCGAAATTAATCAATACGCCTATTTATAAACAGATGAGTGCTGACAATCGTGTCTGTTTGTATCGTCATGATTTTTCAAAAGACTGTATCCCTTGACGAGTATAAATACATCTCTAAGCTTCCACTTATTTTGTTGTTTGTTTGTTGACTCCAATCTTCGGATTTCAGAGCATACCGTGGACAATTCTTCAAGTGAGTCCTTAAATTTCGATAAACAAGCTTAAAAAGGTTCATTACTCCTATGGATTAAAAAATTTGGCTTTTCAATTCGATAGCCATTCCAAAAATCTCAGCCGTTTATTCATGTTATGGATCATGCCATTCGGCGTGTGTCACGAATCAACAGCGAGCGTGCTTTTGTACAAGCAACAGTGGGCTGATTTGAGCGTTTGTGGTCCACCGGGCCAAGCCGATTCGCCAGGACAGAAATAGGAGACCCAGAGTCCTCAAAAGGGCTATATAAGCCAATCTACCTTTCAATCTTTCACCTTTCCTATCCACTTTTACCGCCGTCATCTCCTTTTCCCCAATTTCTAACCCTAATTTGCATCTTTCCCCAAAATTCACACAACTTCGGAATCATTCGTTCAATCTGAAAAGGTAATAAAAATGAATAGGTTTTTTTATTTCAATTACCATTCCATTGTTTGGGATTGCATGCCGATTTGGCTATTAATTTCTCTTTCATCTTTCTTCGATTTCCATGGGTGAACCACTCGACCTTATTCTTGACGCTACCGCCAGCGTTGGTAATAATAGTGATTGGTGTCCTTTGTCGATCAAGCGACTATATAGGTGAATGGTGAGGAATTCAAGGAGTGGGAGATCGATAAGGGCGATGTGCTAGGCGATTGTGAATTGAGAGGAAGGTTTAAAGAGTTCGGAGACAATGTCATTGTTGGGGATTGGTTCGTGATGGTGGTTGGTAAGGGGCATGGATTGGAGATGAGTTCCTACATATCGGAGCGTGGAGATGGGCTAGGCGTCCAGTCAGATCATGGATGAGAAAAAGGCATCGGTTCATGAGAGGGGACAGTGAGGTCGGTCGTGGTGATAGCTTGCAAGTCACTCATTCATGAGCCGACGAGCTTTAGATCTTAAACTTCGACCCGGGCCCCTGTTCACGAGCCGGACCCAATCACGAACAGTCTCGCCGTTACAATTCAAACTCTTCCCAGTGAGCCAAGCCTTGGTCACGAGCTATTGCTATGATCAAGAACCGGTGTTTATTCGTGAACTATGCTTGAACCATGAACTGGACCTCCCCATGGAGAGCCGAACCTTATAAATACAAAAGCTAACTCGTTTTCAAGCCAATCCTTTAACTATTTCTGACTAAGTAATCGTTAATTAATCGAACATACCAACTTATACTTCAATCGAGAACCCATTGCGATTTGGACAACTCAAAGAACAGTTAGAGTAGAGCTCTTGAGACGAACTTCTTGAACTGGATTGAACGGAGATTTAATTTTAAGATCCACTATGACCAACAATTCTCCCATTTGCTTCACTTCATATTTTTCTTTTCAGCATTGCACATATTGACACACACTAGCACTTGCACACACGGGGTTCATGGGTATTTATGCTCTAATTCTCTACTGTATTTGTTTATCAACAAAACAGACATGTCTGACAGACACTCAACAAGTCTAACAGAGAAAGGTGTAGATGCAGAATCGTCAAGCTATTATAATCCTGACGTACTTCCATCGGACCCAAATTGGAATAATTCTGGATATGATTATGAAAAAGTATCGATGTGGAATCGATATCTTCTGAAAGCATGTCGCTTGAGGATGAAGAGGGTGATCAGGCTCCCGATGAGCTTGAGGGTGTTAAGAAATTAGATTAGCCGAGTGATTCCATATCCTCCAAAGTGGATGATACAATGCTAAAGAAAATTTACTTAAGACATGGGATCCCCTGGGACGATATGAAGACCTCGGAGAAAGAGGACAGTCCTCATTCTACTCCAGAACGATATATGGCTATCAGCAAGGTCATGTGCTTGGTAGGCACCATTCCTTCGTTTTCTCCGATTGTCATTGATCTCCTGAGACGACTACGCATTACTCCCATGCAACTCCATCCCAACGCTTATGCTACTCTATATACCTTGTACATTGCATACGCAGAGATTCTAGAGACTGAGCTTGTTTTCAAAGATTTGAGCTTCTATTATTATTCCAAGCATCATTCCACAGGGACCCCGAAATTTAATTTCTTCGAGTCGATCCCCTCCAAGAAGGTCTTCACAGATGGACACAGTAACTTAGGCGACGCCAAATCGAATGGTTCTACATAAAACATCTGGATGTGCGAGGAGGTGGCTACAGTCAAGTAGGTACTGAATCCATCATTGTACTTCCCAACTGCATGATTAAAGTGCTAATATCTTCTTTTTCTATGCAGATCATAATTTCCAGAAACAAGAGGGTGAAATATACGAAGGTCGTTTGTCTCGCCTTATAAAAAGCAACTCAGATTTTTGCAGAATCAAGATGTGTATAACTGACGAGAACCTTCACAAACATCATCTCCTTGAAATAAGATTTAGACTTGGACAGGGTGGTAGGCTTAATAAGTATGTGCCCCCTACTCTAGCAATTGGGGAATATAGCAGCAGGCTCCCTATTGAGGGGGAAGTGACCACGGAAGCTACAAAGGAAATCGTATTTCCTAAAAGTCCTTTGCCTATGGAAGTTCAAGATGACAAAGATATTAACGTATACAAAGGGGATGAAGTTCGAGCCAACGAACCTCAAGATGCTTATGTTCCCAAAGGAGGTTCATCTCAAAAAACACCACTGCCGACTAAACCTTCAACTCTTAATTATTTAACGGAGGAATAGATATATGGGGATTTAGACAAGCTCCCCCTGCTGGGTAACTATTATACATCTGACGACTTTGGAGCAGAACCGTTCTTCCCTATCTTCGAGGAAGAATCCACCCCATTCAAGGGGAAGGAAATTGTACAAATGAACCTAGCTCTAGGCCCTGGTCTGTTAGGGGGGACCACACAGGATACACACATCACATGCACCACATGTCACAACATTCATACGTTGTATGTACTCATGGTCCTATTTCTTATAATTTTTGTAGGAAAGAAGCCTCGTCGCCGCTCCTATTCTCATCGTCAACTTCGTGAGTGCACGCCCAGACTTAATCCCGCACCTGAGCTTGATCGCAGTGATAATCGGGGAAGAAATAGTAAGAAACACTATGATTCCCATCAGCCTCATCCTACATGCTCTCTTTTTCCTTCGAGACAAGATCCCGAGAAGCACCATAGTCGTCAAGTGCCACATGCGGGAGGCAAACTTCTTCCCAAAGCTCCGACTCCCCCGAAAGGTATTCCTTCTCAGGAAAATCTTCTAAGAAGCATCATGAAATCAAATACAAGCGTAGAGAATCGAGCAAAGGTTTAGAAAAGGGAGAGAAAGCTCTCGCCCCATCGGGGCAGCGCAACATCGATATTACCAATGTGTAGGAGGTGACTCTTACTCCTAAAGATCAGGCGAAGCTGGAGCGTCTCCAGAAGCAGTTCCCTGACATCTATTTTGGCAGTATGCTCTTTGTTTCAGATCTCGAAACAATTTCCGATGTTTGGGACACAGAAATCGTTAACCGAGTGGGCCATGTGGCTATTCAATATCAGGAAATGAAGAAGCATGCCAAAAAGCTCTCAGAGGTTATCCATCATCTGGAAATGGATGTGGAGAAGGCTAAAGAAAAGGCTGAACATGATATCAAGGATAGGGACAAGGCTGAGAAGCAAATTGAAGATACTCAAGCTCTTCTTGCCTTAGCTTAGAGGGATGCTGAAAGCTATAAGATGCAGTTGGAGGATGCGAAGAAATGTTTCCACCTTGACCTTGATTCGAACAACCAAGAGCGTATAACTATGAAAAAGGAAATAAAAGATCTTAAGTTGGTTAATGCTAAGCTGAAAACATCACCGGACCGCTTCGCCTTGGAAAAGGCTGCTTGAGTGAAAGAAATGGTAGGTTAAAAGATAAACTTGCTCATGTTGAGGAGAGAGCAGCTCTTGCTGAAGGACATGCTAATGAAGCCCTTGAGTCCGCCTCGAATTCTACCACTAAACTTGCCGCAGCTGAGCAAGAGATTGAAGGATTCAATGAACTATTAATAGACTTTTTCGCTCAAGTCATTCGGACTCGAGACATTTCCTGGGTCAAGAACAATCCCTCTACTTTAGTTGATGTATGCGACCAAATTGTTGAAAGCATGAGGCAGTGCCTAAAGGTCGAGGATACCGATAAGAATCAACTTATGAAGACCTTCCTCAGAGGTGAAGAGACTGAGGTATTAACAGAGGTTAGATGTCAGATTAAAGAGTCTATGGAGGCAGAGAGGTTTAAACTCAAAGGCAAGGACAAAGTCAATGAGTGTTCAAGCTCAACCGTGGAGCTCAAGACTTCTGGGGCCGACGAGTATAACCCCGACGACCCGCTAATCTGTGAGATTCCTATTCCCTAACCTACGGTGGTTTCCACTGCAACTTCGGATGAACAGTCGACGGAAGGTATCTTCACATTCTCTCCACAATTTGTTAAAGCTGTCATAACTTGTCATCGCATTATCGAGCAAACAATTGAGAAGACCACATTTTATCTCAAATTAATAACAGTTGCTTCTCATAATGTAGGTGCCAAGCCGACCGAGGAGACTATAGCAAAGCAAGATGAGGTCGAGAAGGTCACCGTACCATTAAGTCCTAAGGTCCATGAAGTCCCTAATAGGCTGAGGTTGAAGCGACCGAGAAGGCCATAGTGCCAACAAGTACTGATGCTCCTAATGATGCTGAAATCATTGGGGCCTTAAAGGACACTAACGGTGATGATGGGGATGAAGAAGAGTATGTCACTATCACAGGTGAGACAAAGGATGATGATAATCTGACCTTAGCCGATATGAGGGCCAAAAGGGATGAGCAACTAAAACTTAAAATTGAGGAAGAACCTCTAAATGTGCCACCTATTTCTACAGCTGCTCCTAGATCTGGACTGAATATAAAGCTCTTCTCCAAGTCAATAACCATACAACTTGCATCCCAGTCCTCTAATGCTCCACAAGATCCTCCTTTATATAAGAAGAAGAGGAAGAAACATAATAAGTCCGATGTTAACAAGGAAGAGCCGGGGAAGCAGAAGAAAGAGAATAAACTAAAGTCATCTCCGAAACCCAAATAGACCTCGTTAACTTTTTGCTCGTTTTAAGTTTCTGGCCTTATAATGTAGTTGTGAGAGTGGCCCTCACATTTTGACAAATTTGTAGTTCTGCACTATGTAAATAAAATCCTGTTTCTTTCATATTATAATGTACATTCAAGTTTATCATACTTAGTCATACATAAACATTTAGATCGCAACTAAGTTAAAATCATATCATAAACCACTCTGGCAATGAAAAAGTTAAAATTACTGCAACATATATGTGTATAATATATATGCCCCCAATTAATCATTAACATGATGCCTGGCCAGGGCTCGTTGAGGACTGATTAGGATCGTATAAGTGTTACCCCCCAACATCTAGAAATGAGGGGTTCGGTCTCAGCTTTCATTCTTGCTTCTCGTCCTACAGCGAGATAGGAGCCCTTTCGTGGTTTTAATCAAAACACCTTTATACTCTCCTATTGTAACGACCCGGAAAATCTGAACCAATTTAAAAAAATTAAATTGGCTAAAATAATGGATTTTAAATATTTAAAATAGGTATTTTAAATAATAGCAATGAAAAGGGAGTTGAATCGACAATTGAAAACAAATATAATTAATTCTAATTATAAACAAGGCCTGAAATGGCGCTGTAGTTTCAAAAATTGAATTCAAACTTTGTTGGACTGTACCGGGTGCAAAACAAAACGGATTTTAGCGAAACCAAAAATATTTAAATCTATTAGTGAATACCTTTCTAACGAATCTGAAGAATCGAATTTTCATAGCGGAAAACAAAAGTTATGGCCGAATGAATTTTCAGAACGGTCGCTAAGGAATTTATATAGCCCGTGAAATTGGCCATTTTGCATACGACCTCGGAATTCGACGAAACCACTTTTGTTGGATCCGGGATGTCAAGTTATTGCTAGGTTTCAAATTTCATAATTTTTGAAGCTAGTATGTGAGCGTGGCAAAGGAAAATGTGTTTTGGTCAATTTCGGTTAAATTGGATCGACCAAAAATGGGCCTTTTTGCAAACGGTCTCAGAATTCGACGAATCTAGTTTTGTTGGGACCGTATCGTCAAATCATAGCTAGATTTATTTTTCTGGAATTTTTCGAATCAGTTTGTGGCCCTGGCAAATTGAAATGTACGTTCAAATTAAATATTGGATATCTTACATTTTAATTTGAAGGAAAACTGACTGAAATAGTCGAATGGGCCTACGAAACATATCCCATTGTGTTCGGAATAGGGGTAAAACGCTAGGGACGACAGTCGTTGGGTTTGATTTCGTGTTCGTCCAAGAAAACCCCAATTTTTGAATTTATTATAACATCGGCCAATAGGATTTTTTATTTCATTAATTTAAAAATATAAAAAAACAAAAAAACCCCGATACCCTCAGCGACGAACGGCGGCCATCGTTCCAATCTTCTCATCCATTTTCCGGCGAAACCGCGCCTCGATAGACCTCCCTCCAGTTGAACTTTTTAGAGTACTCTCCTCCCTCTTCCCATCCATACCTGGTTTGGCCTCCACCATGCCCTATGGAGCGAGATCGAGCACCTCAAAGGCGGCGACTTCATCTCGCCGCCGCCACTGATCCTGGCCATCGAACGGAGTGCCGCCCCTGGCGTTTAAAGCCCATTCCAAGCTCGACGATGTGGTATAAACTGATCGTGACGACGTGCAACAGGTGGAGCTAAAAATCGAAACCTAGTTTCGAAGATTTCAAGCAGGTATCGACTGTTTTTATTTTAAACTGATTTAACAGTTTCAAACCGTTGCAAACTTTGAAAAATCATATCTTTTTCGTTCGTTAACGAAATTCGATGAAACAGGAAACATCGTGACCGTGTGGACGCCTTCTACATTTTAGAAGAGACCGCATATTTTTCTGAGCCTTCTGCTATTTTTAGTGGAGTGGGACCCAATGTGAGATTTCTAATTTAAAAACAATATGAAAAAATGACGATGTATAAATTATATACTCGATGTATGAGCTATATAAGCGTTGTACACCTCATGTATAAGCGTTGTATAAGTTGTACGTTCGATGTATAAGGTGTATATGCGTTGGAAAAAATTATATATGTGTTGAAATAAAAGTGAATTGCTATATATAAATAAATAAATATATATATATACGCCCCTTGTCCACAAACCATGGACGATATTTATTGATTGTGATTGGTGTGAAAATTGATTGATAGCGAATGGATGTTTGGGATTGTTTGTGGTTGATATTGATTGATTGTAGTTGAAAAATACCCGTTTGTGGTTGAGAAATATTTGGTTGAAACCACATAGGATTAGTTTGTGGAAATGAAATAAATATATACATGCCGCCTGCGTGCGAACTAGATGCATGATCCCCATTGTCAAAAACCGCGAGGTTTTAAGGTAGAGCGAGGAGCCGTACTAGGGACGGTCCCGGTTTTAACTACCCTGCCGTTATGCTGCCGAAATTTTGAATAATATTCATGTGTTTGAATTATTTTCATTTGTTGAAACTATATTTATTCATTGAATAGAAAACCTTCATGTGTTGAATCTATATTCATTCGTTGATTAGAAATTCATGTGTTGAATGGTATTCACGTTTTAAATATAAAAATCACATTTTTATCTATATATAGAAACTATAGAAAACCTTCATGTGTTGAATCGATATTCATTCGTTGATTAGAAATTCATGTGTTGAATGGTATTCATATTTTGAAATAAATGGTTTGATAATAAAAATCACCTTTTATCGACTATATGAACTGTGTAAAATAATCTCGTTTTTAAAAGAAACTGTTTTGTAAGAAAAATCCTATTTCTATCACCTATATAAACTATACAGAATAATAGTGTTTTGAAATGAATTGTTTTGCAATAAAAATCACATTTTTATTATATACATGAATTGTTGAAATGTGAAGTGTTAAAAATAGCCACTCGTCCAAATAAACATATATGAGTTGAAATATTCATTAATTAGCTAATGATATGATTTTTGCCTATACATGCAACGTTAGAATGAATGGTGTTTTTAAACCAAATGGAATCAAATATGAAGTTGAATAGAAAATGATAAGTGATAAGAACTATGTATATGTACATGCATATTTATTGAACAGGTTATAGCAAAGGGGCTAGAGAAGAGGAATAAAATTTTGTTCCCGACAAATAGGTACACATTTACTGTTTTGTTTGTGTGATGATTTTATGAGCCTGTTGGCTAGCCGCTTGGATTTTTCTTTTTCTTTTCGACATGAGACGCCCGTGTGGCTATTTGGGAATTTTCCCAGCCCCTCCCGTACAAAGGAGGTTATGGCGAAATTTTCCGAAATTTAAAGGCGTTAGTGAAATATTTGAAGTGAAAACGATATAGGAATTTTTGAATGAACTATATTTATATAATTATATAAATATAAATAAAATTAAAACGAAACGTGGCCGTGCAGTTCGTGTTTTGAAACCGTGATTTCAAACAACTAGTGCGGGAAATCCGACAATTGGATTTTCCCGAAACCGCAACCGTCGGGTTCGCCTTGGAAATATCTTTCCGATGGCACCAACTTTTTAAAAATCCAACGGTTGGATTGTCTGGAATGTTTAATTCAAATCTGAAGAAAAACAGCGCCAGAAACGATTATATTTATATATATATAAATATAATTATATTTAATCGAATAACGACGCTGCAGTTCGTATTTTGAAATCGAAGCTTCAAACGATTGTACCGGGAGATCCGACCGTCGGATTTTCCCGAAACTGGAACCGTTGGATTCGTTTTGAAAAGACCATTCTAATGATGTAAATTTTATGAAGATCCAACGGTTATATTTTCAGATATGTGTAAATCAAATCTGAAGAAAAACAGCGCCATGATCGCGCTATGGCCCGAAGCGTCATTTTGAATAAATATGCTATTTTAAAATAAATGAAAATAGCGATAAATCGTTATAAAATATTATAAACATTATGGAATGGAAATAAACCGAATTTGCTTGATTCATGTCGTGTTTGATGGTCGAATGTGTTTGGTGTGAAAATTACATTAAAGAACAAAATTGGTGTTGTCGAATAATTTAACCATTGAAATAAATTGATTTGAAATTCTAAATATATGTGAATTATTTGAAAAGGCCGAGTTAATTCTCATTTCAAATAATTGACCGACGATAAGAGAACGAAGATGAAGACGGTGGTTGAAGACCGGAGATCTTCACCTCGTTTGGATGGTAACCGAGGTCCTGATTGGGAGGCATCCCGAAATATGGATAATGAGTGGTGATCGTCCAGACGTACGTGGTGATCAGTGGGTTTGCGAGGTATTTAGTGCCTCCGGTTTCGTTCAGACCCAGAACGGACTTGTAAATGGACTGTGTGTCTGACATTGGATTTTTTTCTGTGTTGATTGATCCCTATTAAATATACATCTGCTTGGCGGCGGAGAATTTATTCTTTTGCTTAACGCCCTTCTCTGAAACGCACGAGCTCAGAGGTTGTATATCGATGGACATCAGTCGCATGGCATGAATTGCCTGTGTGGCATGCTAAGATGCAGTGATCAGGGCTTCTGTTGAAAAGAAAAGTCTTGTGGTGATGACCAAAGCACCGCCTGTGTGGCGTAGCTTTGTGTATAACGTGAAATCGCGAGCCTCACACCCCGGTTTGAACCAGAAACGGGAGAGGACATCAGGGAGGGCCTGCGTTTCTTTCTAGCTAGGGTGGTGTCAATGACCTACCAGCCCTGACATTTATATACTTTTCACCTATGTGGTTGTTGCTGTTGCGAGGCGCCTCGGTTTGATCGGGCAATTCGGGTCCGATTGAGTCATTCGTTGGCTCATTTACACCCCAAAGGGTGGGGAAACGCAGTGTTCAGGAATTTTAATCCACATCGGTGGACCGGCCCTGACGATCCAAAGGCTTGACTGAGTACTTGCCTAAGGGGCGGGCTAGAGCGTCTCGAATTCGGTAAGGACTATCTTTTGCCTTGGTTCATGACGGAAATCCAATTTCCAAATACGTGATCGTGCGGTTTCGATTGTATATATATATATATATTTGGCGACATAGTGGCATGGGACGCTCATGTCGTCTATGATTGATAATTTTGATGTGAAATTGTTTTCAAAACATATAAACACTAGCAATAATATCAAATGCCTTTGTTTTATTCGTATCAAGCATATTTTGGCCGTTATAAGGTAAAAACTCTATCCTCCGGTTTGCGTTGCATTGTGTGATGGGAACTGAGTCTTATAATGGCTTCATTTTATAAAAAGCATGGCGATGTTTTAAAAGAATGATTTGTTTTAAAGCACTGGCAATCCAATGGAGTAAACCCGTTCCATGAAAGTGGTGTGGTCCTGTGATTAGCCAAATTATATATGTGTTGAGTAGATTTCTCATACCAGCCCCATGACTGACTCGTAGTTTGTTTCACTTTCAAACTCGGGTGCCCCTTTTTCTGCACGGGCAGCCTTGTATTCAAGTTTAGCTGGTTCTTTCTGGATAGCTGGAGCTGAAGATGGATTCTATCATTTATCTCTTTTTATGCTGTTCAGCTCCTATTGTACATATTTTGTTTGTTTTCCGCTGTAGACATTTATGTATAGCTGAACTATATTTGTACTAAGTAAGATCCTGTATACTGTGTAACTCTGATGATTTCGTTTATCCAGTATATTCTATTGTTCATTATCTGGTGTATTTACTTTATTTTGTTCTGCTATTATCTGTTTCTGTGTTATATTCCAAAGATAACCCTTGTCTCTGTCAGTACGTGGTTTGGGGTCGTCTCAACGTGGTATCAGAGCTTTGGTTAAGCTTAGTTCTGGAATATAACATTTGAACGAACTCGTCAGAAATAGAACCAGTAGTGTTCTAGGACGGGTAACTCTATACAGATAGCATCAGTAATATCCTAGTATAAGTAAAGCAGAATGAAATTACACCTAGATAGACACATTTACATCCAAGTATTTGTCTCTATATTTTGAAAATCTTTCCTGTTGACCTGACACTTGGTCTGCTATTTGCAGAAGAACTAGAAAATGAGTGTCAGAAACAGAAGAAGTAATACTGACCCGGATATAGAAGCTCTATTCATGAAGTATAGAAATCTGGGTGGAAAACCCTTTTTGGGTGAAGAAGCAATTATGAAAACACAAGCTTGGATTCGTTCGGCTGAGAAAATCTTTGAAGCATTAAAGTTGAGGGAAGACCAAAAAAGATTACTAGCCTCCTGGGCGCTCAAAGAAGAAGCTTTGTTTTGGTGGGATTCAGTTATTAAAGATAATCCAGAAGGTGATATCACCTGGGACAGATTCAAAGTGATTTTCCTGGAAAGATTTACTCCTCCCGAAGCAACCGAGAGATTATGTGATGAATTTTCTTATTTGATACAAGGTGATATGACCATCCCAGAATATCATAAGAAATTCAACGAGCTTGCTCACTTTGCTCCTCATCTGATTCAAGACCCAAAGAGGAAAAATCTGAGATTTATTCATGGCCTGCAAAGGAGATATCAGAATAGTGTAATGAGGAATGTGAAGCTTCCTTTTGCTGAAATGATATACATGGCTTATCAGTATGAAGATCTCCATAAGAAAGGAATGTTGCGCGACGAAGAAGAAGTTTGTTGTAGTGACAAAGAAGAGTCGGAAACTGATATTCCTGAAACCAGTACGAGGTCTGAGGTCAATAAGAGTCCCAGTGCCAAGAGAAAAAGGGCCGAATCTAGGAATACGACCGCCACGTGCTCAAGCTGTAATAGAAAAGGACATTTGGCGATAAGTTGCAAATCTTGGAACAAACGAAGAAGAAGTGGATCTAAGCCCACTAAGAAACAAAGGAACCCACATGGGGAAAGGAAATGCCATAAGTGCCACCAAGCAGTCATATTGCACGGGAGTGCCAACTCTTAAAGAAATCTGAAACAGTGCATATAAATGAATTGGCAGAGACTTCCGAGCCCTCAGCTAGTCAAGAAAGGGCTGATGTCTTAGAAGGCACGCTCAATGTCAAGAACATTCCAGTTAAAGTACTGTTTGACACAGGCGCGTCACGAAGCTTTATAGCAAAGAGTGTAGTCAAGAAGTTGAATTTAAATGTGAAGAAGCTCAAAGAACCAATGACTGTCCAAAATCCAGTTGGGGGTTCCATCAATCTCAGCTGGATTTGTGCAGTACCCGTCTCTTTTTCTTGCTATAAATTCCCTATTATCTCTATCGTCATGAATTTTGATGAATTCGATCTTATTCTGGGATTGGATTGGCTAACCAAATACGAAGCAGAGGTTAGATGCGCCGAAAGAGTTGTTAGGGCTAGGATTAAATCAGGAAATTATATAACCATCCCCTGTGAAGGTCAGAAATCTAATAGAAAAGACTTCTGGGCAGCTTTGAATGTTTCCCCAGCTCAAATAGAAAATGTCCCTGAAGTCACAGAGAATATTCCCGACTTAGTGAAAGATATTCCTGTCGTCAAGAACTATGCGGATGTGTTCGAGGAAGTTGTTCGCTTACCTCCGCAGAGAGAAATAGATTTCAAAATTGCTTTAATTCCGAATGCAAGGATGGTAGTTCACACTATTCGAAGAATGTCCTTGAAGGAGAAGGAGGAATTAGACAATCAAACACGACAGCTAGTATGGAAGGGTCTGATCAGGCCTAGTTTCTCTGATTGGGGAGCAACAGTGGTATTTGTCCCGAAATCTGACGGTACTCTACGTTTATGTGTGGATTATCGGGATCTGAACAAGCAGACAATAAAGAACAAGTATCCATTGCCACGGATTGATGATTTGTTGGATCGATTAAATGGAGCACAAGTATTCTCAAGAATGGACCTAGCTACAGGCTTCCATCAACTTCGAATTGCCGAAGAGTGTGTTCCAATGACAGCATTCAGAGGTCCCGACTTATTCTACGAGTGGTTAGTAATGCCGTTCGGCTTATGTAACGCTCCAGCTTACTTCGTCGATCTGATGAATAGAGTGTTCAGAGGGGTTTTGAATAAATTTGTTCTGGTTTTCATTGATGATATTCTAATCTTCTCTAAATCAAAGGCCGAACATGAAAAGCATTTGGAACAGGTTCTAGAAATTCTAAGAAAGAATGTATTGAAAGCAAAGTTTTCCAAATGTATATTTTGGCAAGATGAAGTAAAATTTCTAGGCCACGTCGTATCGAAAGAAGGAATCGCTGTGGATCCAAGTAAAATCACAGCTATTCAGAATTGGAAACAGCCCAGTACCGCCACTGAAGTCCGCAGTTTTCTCAGATTGGCTAGCTATTACCGGAAGTTCATTAAAAACTTTTCGAAGATATCTGGTCATTTAACGAAGCTTACAAAGAAGCACTCTAAATTCAAATGGACTCCAGAAAGTGAGGAGGCTTTCGAAGGGCTAAAGTTAAGATTAACAACTGCTCCAGTGTTAACCATCATTGATGGCAACCAGGATTTAAAAGTCTGGACTGATGCTTCTAGAGAAGGCCTTGGCGCAGTGTTAATGCAAAGGGGTCAAGTGATTGCTTATGCTAGCCGTCAACTGAAGCCACATGAGAAGAACTACGTAACTCATGATCTTGAGTTATTGGCTATTGTGTTCGCTTTGAAAATATGGAGACACTATCTTCTGGGTGAGAGATTTGAACTGTTCACAGATCACCAGTCGTTAAAGTATCTGTTCACTCAGAAGGACTTAAATTTGAGGCAGCAACGTTGGCTGGAGTTTCTTGCAGCATATGACTTTGAAATTATATATACTCCAGGGAAAGCCAATGTCGTGGCTGATGCGTTAAGCCGAAAGAATGAAATGATCGCCAGTTTCATCATTGCGACTTCGTTGATTGATAAGATATCGGCTCTCCAAGAAGATGACCAATTTATCAAAGGAATAAGTCAGCGAATTCGCGAAGGCAATGCTTCGGATTTCCAGTTAGACAGCGAAGGGATTCTGAGGTTAGAAGGACGAATTTGCATTCCAGAAATTCCTGAACTCAGAAGAGATGTGCTTGATGAATGCCACAAATCTAAGCTCAGTATCCATCCGGGTGTGAATAAAATGTATAATGATATCAAACGCACATTCTGGTGGAAGTCGTTAAAAAGAGACATCTCGATATATGTTAGTCGATGCCCTACTTGCCAGCTAGTCAAAAGCGACCAACAGAAATTGGCTGGATTATTACAACCGCTAGAAGTTCCTGGTTGGAAGTGGGAACATATCTCTATGGATTTCATTGATGGTCTACCCAGAACCAGAAAAGGGAATGACAGTATTTGGGTGATCGTAGATCGCTTCACGAAGACCGCCCATTTCATACCTGTCAGATCGAACAGAACCGCTCAGAGCCTGGTGCAGATATACTTCAAGGAAATAGTTAGAGTACATGGAGTACCGCTCAGTATAGTCAGTGATAGAGATACAATATTTACGAGTAAATTCTGGGAGGCATTTCAAGTCGAGCTAGGAACGAAGTTGAACTTAAGCACTGCTTATCATCCTTAGACAGACGGTCAGACTGAGAGGGTGAATCGTATTTCAGAAGATCTATTGCGGGCGTGTATTCTAGATTTCGGTGGGTCATGGGAAGACCATCTGCATTTGGCTGAATTCTCTTATAACAACAACTACCAGGCGAGTCTGACAATGTCACCATTCAAAGCATTGTATGGTAGACCGTGCCGATCCCCTGCTTGTTGGGTCGAACCTGGTAATAGACTTGTGTTGGGTCCTGATATGATCCGAGAAGCTGCCGACAAAGTCGATTTTATCAAGAAGCGATTACTCGCCGCTCAAAGCCGACAAAAGAGCTATGCCGATAGAAGAAGAAGAGATATATCCTTTGCTGTTGGCGACTACGTATATTTGAAAGTATCGCCGATGAGAGGAGTTATCCGGTTCGGTAAAACTAGAAAGTTGGTGCCCAAATTCATTGGTCCGTTTCCTGTTCTGGAACGGATCGGGACTCTCGCTTATAGGGTCAAATTGCCAGATTGGTTGCCTGGAGTTCATGATGTATTTCATATATCTCAACTTCGAAAGCATGTTAATGATCCAGACTTGATCGTGGAAGAAGCAGCTCAACAGGATATTGAAATTACTCCAGAATTGGCTGTGAGAAGAGAGCCGCTAAATATTATCGGCAAAGAAACCAAAGAGCTGAGGAATAAGAAGGTTCACTTAGTCAAAGTGCAATGGGGTGGAGATCCGCGAGATTGTACTTGGGAAACTGAGGAGAGCATTTAGAAAGCCTATCCTAGATGCCGAGTAGATATCTCTGATTGACTCCGGTGCAAGGTACATTTACCATACTTTGCATTACCATTTAATTCTCTATTCTGTTGCTATTTTCTTCCCATGGATGTGCACTATTTATTCTATACTCTGAATGATTTTTAAGGGAATTTAAAATTTGATTAGTATATTTTTGGAAGGTTAAAAACAAATTGGTTGTTGTGTTGTGTGATTGTAGATTTATCAAACCACTTTCGACTTTGTTCCTTTTCGGGGACGAAAAGTTTTAAGTGGGGGAGATTGTAACGACCTAGAAAATCTGAACCAATTTGAAAATTTTAAATTGGCTAAAATAATGGATTTTAAATACTTAAAATAGGAATTTTAAATAATAGCAATGAAAAGGGAGTTGAATCGACAATTGAAAACGAGTATAATTAATTCTAATTATAATCAAGGCCTGAAATGGCGCTGTAGTTTCAAAAATTGAATTCAAACTTTGTTGGACTGTACCGGGTGCAAAACAAAACAGATTTTAGCGAAACCAAAAATATTTAAATCTGTTAGTGAATACCTTTCTAACGAATCTGAAGAATCGAATTTTCACAGCGGAAAGCAAAAGTTATGGCCGAATGAATTTTCAGAACGGTCGCTAAGGAATTTATATAGCCTGTGAAATTGGCCATTTTGCATACGACCTCGGAATTCGACGAAACCACTTTTGTTGGATCCGGGATGTGAAGTTATTGCTAGGTTTCAAATTTCATAATTTTTGAAGCTAGTATGTGAGCGTGCCAAAGGAAAATGTGTTTTGGTCAATTTCAGTTAAATTGGATCGACCAAAAATGGGCCTTTTTGCAAACAGTCTCAGAATTCGATGAAACTAGTTTTGTTGGGACCGTATCGTCAAAGCATAGCTAGATTTATTTTTCGGGAATTTTTCGAATCAGTTTGTGGCCCTGGCAAATTGAAATGTACGTTCAAATTAAATATTGGATATCTTAAATTTTAATTTGAAGGAAAACTGACTGAAACAGTCGAATGGGCCTACGAAACATATCCCATTGTGTTCGGAATGGGGGTAAAACGCTAGGGACGACTGTCGTTGGGTTTGATTTTGTGTTCGTCCAAGAAAACCCCAATTTTTGAATTTATTATAACATCGGCCAATAGGATTTTTTTAATTCATTAATTTAAGAATATAAAAAAAAACAAAAAAAACCCGATACCCTCAGCGACGAACGGCGGCCACCGTTCCAATCTTCTCGTCCATTTTCCGGCGAAACCACACCTCGATAGACCTCCCTCCAGTTGAACTTTTTTGAGTACTCTCCTCCCTCTTCCCATCCATACCTGGTTTGGCCTCCACCATGCCCTGTGGAGCGAGATCGAGCACCTCAAAGGCGGCGACTTCATCTCGCCGCCGCCACTAATCCTGGCCATCGAACGGAGCGCCGCCCCTGGCGTTTAAAGCCCATTCCAAGCTCGACGATGTGGTATAACCTGATCGTGACGAAGTGCAACGGGTGGAGCTAAAAATCGAAACCTAGTTTCGAAGATTTCAAGTAGGTATCGACTGTTTTTATTTTAAACTGATTTTAACAGTTTAAAACCGTTGCAAACTTTGAAAAATCATATTTTTTCATTCGTTAACGAAATTCGATGAAACAGGAAACATCGTGACCGTGTGGACGCCTTCTACATTTTAGAAGAGACCGCATATTTTTCTGAGCCTTCTGCTATTTTTGGTGGAGTGGGACCCAATGTGAGATTTCTAATTTAAAAATAATATGAAAAAACGACGATGTATAAATTATATAGTTGATGTATGGGTTATATAAGCATTGTACACCTCATGTATAAGCGTTGTATAAGTTGTACGTTCGATGTATAAGTTGTATATGCGTTGGAAAAAATTATATATGTGTTGAAATAAAAGTGAATTGCTATATATATATATATATATATATATATATATATATATACGCCCCTCGTCCGTAAACCATGGACGATATTTATTGATTGTGATTGGTGTGAAAATTGATTGATAGCGAATGGTTGTTTGGGATTGTTTGTGGTTGATATTGATTGATTGTAGTTGAAAAATACTCGTTTGTGGTTGAGAAATATTTGGTTGAAACCACATAGGATTAGTTTGTGGAAATGAAATAAATATATACATGCCGCCTGCGTGCGAACTAGATGCATGATCCCCATTGTCAAAAACCGCGAGGTTTTAAGGTAGAGCGAGGAGCCGTACTAGGGACGGTCCCGGTTTTAACTACCCTGCCGTTATGCTGCCGAAATTTTGAATAATATTCATGTGTTTGAATTATTTTCATTTGTTGAAACTATATTTATTCATTGAATAGAAAACCTTCATGTGTTGAATCTATATTCATTCGTTGATTAGAAATTCATGTGTTGAATGGTATTCACGTTTTAAATATAAAAATCACATTTTTATCTATATATAGAAACTATAGAAAAACTTCATGTGTTGAATCGATATTCATTCGTTGATTAGAAATTCATGTGTTGAATGGTATTCATATTTTGAAATAAATGGTTTGATAATAAAAATCACCTTTTATCGACTATATGAACTGTGTAAAATAATCTCGTTTTTAAAAGAAACTGTTTTGTAAGAAAAATCCTATTTTTATCACCTATATAAACTATATAGAATAATAGTGTTTTGAAATGAATTGTTTTGCAATAAAAATCACATTTTTATTATATACATGAATTGTTGAAATGTGAAGTGTTAAAAATAGCCACTCGTTCAAATAAACATATATGAGTTGAAATATTCATTAATTAGCTAATGATATGATTTTTGCCTATACATGCAACGTTAGAATGAATGGTGTTTTTAAACCAAATGGAATCAAATATGAAGTTGAATAGAAAATGATAAGTGATAAGAACTATGTATATGTACATGCATATTTATTGAACAGGTTATAGCAAAGGGGCTAGAGAAGAGAAATAAAATTTTGTGCCCGACAAATAGGTACACATTTACTGTTTTGTTTGGGTGATGATTTTATGAGCCTGTTGGCTAGCCGCTTGGCTTTTTCTTTTTCTTTTCGACATGAGACGCCCGTGTGGCTATTTGGGAATTTTCCCAGCCCCTTCCGTACAATGGAGGTTATGGCGAAATTTTCCGAAATTTAAAGGCGTTAGTGAAATATTTGAAGTGAAAACGATATAGGAATTTTTGAATGAACTATATTTATATAATTATATAAATATAAATAAAATTAAAACGAAACGTGGCCGTGCAGTTCGTGTTTTGAAACCGTGATTTCAAACAACTGGTGCAGGAAATCCGACCATTGGATTTTCCCGAAACCGCAACCGTCGGGTTCGCCTTGGAAATATCTTTCCAACGGCACCAACTTTGTAAAAATCCAACGGTTGGATTGGCTGGAATGTTTAATTCAAATCTGAAGAAAAACAGCGCCAGAAACGATTATATATATATATATATATATATATATAATTATATTTAATCGAATAACAACGCTGCAGTTCGTATTTTGAAATCGAAGCTTCAAACGATTGTACCGGGAGATCCGACCGTCGAATTTTCCCGAAACTGGAACCGTTGGATTCGTTTTGAAAAGCCCTTTCTAATGATGTAAATTTTATGAAGATCCAACGGTTAGATTTTCAGATATGTGTAAATCAAATCTGAAGAAAAACAGCGCCACGATCGCGCTATGGCCCGAAGCGTCATTTTGAATAAATAGGCTGTTTTAAAATAAATGAAAATAGCGATAAATCGTTATAAAATATTATAAACATTATGGAATGGAAATAAACTGAATTTGCTCGATTCATGTGGTGTTTGATGGTCGAATGTGTTTGGTGTGAAAATTACATTAAAGAACAAAATTGGTGTTGTCTAATATGAAATAAATTGATTTGAAATTCTAAATATATGTGAATTATTTGAAAAGGCCGAGTTAATTCTCATTTCAAATAATTGACCGACGATAAGAGATCGAAGATGAAGACGGTGGTCGAAGACTGGAGATCTTCACCTCGTTTGGATGGTAACCGAGGTCCTGATTGGGAGGCATCCCGAAATATGGATAATGAGTGGTGATCATCCAGACGTACGTGGTGACCAATGGGTTTGCGAGGTATTTAGTGCCTCCGGTTTCGTTCAGACCCAGAACGGACTTGTAAATGGACTGTGTGTCTGACATTGGATTTTATTCTGTGTTGATTGATCCCTATTAAATATACATCTGCTTGGCGGCGGAGAATTTATTCTTTTGCTTAACACCCTTCTCTGAAACGCACGAGCTCAGAGGTTGTATATCGATGGACATCAGTCGCATGGCATGAATTGCCTGTGTGGCATGCTAAGATGCAGTGATCAGGGCCTCTGTTGAAAAGCAAAGTCTTGTGGTGATGACCAAAGCACCGCCTGTGTGGCGTAGCTTTGTGTATAACGTGAAATCGCGAGCCTCACACCCCGGTATGAACCAGAAACGGGAGAGGACATCAGGGAGGGCCCGCGTTTCTTTCTAGCTAGGGTGGTGTCTATAACACCCCACACCCGCTACGGTCACTCACTAAGGGAATGCCATAACATCGGTGGAGTATTTTAAGTGAATATAGAACAGAAAAATTACAATAAGACAGATATAAGTAATACTTGAGAATTTAAAACATCATTTCATTGCAGCGGAAAGTAAAACATGTTTGGTTACACCAAAACCATAAACAAGAGTCAAGTACATAATATCCATCCTAATAAAACAAAAGTACATAATCCCACTACATAACTTAATAGCCATAATAGAAAAGATAAACTGAGCTTTACATCCACGGTCCAGGCTCCAAAAGATAGATAAAGCAGTCTGCTCAAAGCCCACTAGTGCTAGGCCCACTCTGATAACCTGAGGGTTGGGAAAAAGATAAAAACAACGGGGTCAGACATAAGTCTGAGCGAGTCCTATAACTTTAACAATACAATCATTAAAGTAACCAGAGTAAGACATGAGCTTGATATACGGTAACGACTGGGGATAAATGGCTACACTAAGCAGCCAACTAGACTTAGGATGAACTAAGATAACCGTAAAGACGCATTTACCCACCCAAGGATAATTACTACACTGCACCACCCCAGATCTACCCACCCAAGGGTAATTCCTACACTGCACCACACCAGTTCTACCCACCAAGGGTAATTCCTACTTAAAGGTTGATCCCACTAAGTGTACTTAGTAATTTTACCCAGTAGCTTCTGGTACCCCTAGCTGACTACATAGGTGTCGTCTGCCCCTATCTCCGCTAGGTGTACCCACTACTTCCCAAGCGATCGGCTCCCTAACGTAGATACCCGTGATGGCCCCACAGTGGGGTGTATCACTCCCCAAAGTGGCAACCCGATAATCAATGGTGCACGGCTTATACCTACACGATGCAACAACGTCTTACCTACCAGCCCGGGTCCACACACGCATATGAAACCCATTGGACTCGCGTTGCCACCGCTACCCCGTTTTGGCCTCTTATAGTCAAGCACAGTACGCGTGTCTCGTCCTCGACATGGGTCGAGCCCAATAAGATACATATGGGTTACTGGTTGAAATGGGCCCCCACAAGCTACTACTTAAGCTTGTCATTTTATCTAGTGCATCCCACTTAACCCCTTTTTATAATCATGCCCACTTACATGTTAAGGTTTGGTTAAGTCATCTAATTATATTTCAATTGCCACACAAGGCCCCCACAAGCTACTACTTAAGCTAGTCATTTAATCATATTTAAATTGCCACTTAAGCCCCCCACAAGCTACTACTTAAGCTTGTCATTTAATCATATTTCAATTGCCACTTAAGGCACCCACTAGATTTCCACATGCCACCCAAGGCACTTACTTGATTCCCACATGCCACCCAAGGCACTTACTTAACCCTTTAATCATGTTTAATTACATGTTCCACTTTGGTTAAGTATTCTAATCGTATTTTCTACTGCCACCCAAGGCAACCCACTAGTTTCCTCATGCCACCCAAGGCACCCCCACTAGTTACTACATGCCACCCAAGGCACCCACTTAACCCCTCATGCCTCACTACATGCTAATTTATTTAAGTGTTTCTTAATTAATTAAGATCGTAACCTTTTGTAAAGACCTCTCACATTATACTGTCTTTTATGGCAGCTGGATATGCCGGTTGGTTCCGGGCAGCCTTACACCATAACAGAGTCTAACCTCGTGTCTTTACACTTGTCACGTATTTAGTTTATGACTAAGACCTCTCACATTGGGCCAATCATTTGTAGCCGCTGGATTTGCCGGTCGCTTCCGGGCAGTCTTATGCTACAAAAAGGGTCCAACCTCGTGTCTTAGTCGATTAATTACACCTAATTAATCACCCCCATAATTTGTATTAATTGTCCCTAATTAATTGCAAATATTTAAGAATATGGGTAGACCTAACTCAATAGGTAAATTCCCAATTCCATAATATAGGTAGACCTAACTTAATAGGTAAATTCCCAATTATGTCCATCCACTTTATGGTATGTTTAATCATACCCACTTCACACAATTTTATGTGTTCATTAATTTTTACCCCATCGTCCCCACGTAAATACGTTAACATGACATACTTCAAAAGAGAAGATTCATCATACACACAATGGGTTCAACTTAGCATATCATTTGCATTATCATGGGTTTAAAAGGTGTCAACTTGCATATATGACCATAAACCCAACTTGCATAAATAACCAACCCAAACTTGCATGAATCACATATGTCATAAAGATGGTAACTTGCATAAATGTTCATGTCATAGACCTATCATAAAGGTGTCAACTTGCATACATGTCATAGGTCTAAAAGGGATGAACTTGCACATGTACTTATGTCATACAAAGGGGTAAACTTGCATAGCATGTCACATGTTAACTTGCATATAACCAAACACATAACTTGCGTAACATGTTACATATGAATTTGCATATAATCATGCACATAACTTGCATGTAACCAAACACATAACTTGCATAACATGTTACATATGAACTTGCATATAATCATGCACATAACTTGCATTACATGTTACATATGAACTTGCATATGTATGTATGACATACAAAGGTAAACTCGCATATGTTACGCATATCACTAATCCAAACAACTTGCATAGATTATGCATATTATAGATCCAAACTCATAGGTTAAACTTGCATGTCATGTCACTTATTTCACACATGATTCTAGCATAAAACCAAGCATTTAACTTGCATAAAACCAAACACTTAGCATGCATAAAACCGAATACTTAGCATGCATAAAACCCACCACTTAACATGCATAAACCCAAACACTTAACTTGCATAAACATAGTGTCATCATGAATAAGTGTTAAACATAGTGATTAGCAAACTAGCATCATAACATATGACCTAAAACCCATTGATCCGCAAGCAAAACCATATGATCTCATCTCATCTACTTAGTTTAGCAATTGGTTATTAAAGTGATAGAAACTCACAAACTCCAAGATTAGCTCCTTAGATAGTTGCTAGAGTTGAAGTAGAGGTGGATTAGTAGTTGATTAGCTTGCAATCCTCTTCTCAAATTAGTGGAGGCTCCTTCTAAGTTGCATTTTGGCGGCATGATGGCATAGATTCTATTTTTAGTATGAATTAGGGTAGTCCTAGGGTGTATTTATAGGATTAGGTTGTGTTTTAGACCCTTAGATTAACACTAGGTTAGTTTAGGTCCGTCAGATTTCGTCCCAAGCCCTCCAACCCAGCCCAAAACTCAACCAGGTGCACCCAGGCCAGAATCAGCCGACAGGGCAAGTCGACAGCCCTGTCGACTGCCAAGTCGACAGCCCTGTCGACTGCCAAGTCGACTTGGCTGGGCGGGAGTTTTCCCGCCTGGCCTCCATTTCTGCTTGTTTCGAAATTCAAATTTCCCGAAAACTTCTTTGGGCCTTAACCGGGTCATACGGACTCCGATTTACAAAATTTCGGACTCTATTTCGCGTATTTTTCCGAGACGAACACAATGACGTAACCCGTTTCCCCTGATTCTCACATCTGAGATGATTTATTCTGCAATTAGTGAATTTTAGCATTAACCGAAATTCGGGGTGTTACATTCTCCCCTCCTTAAAGGATTTCGTCCCCGAAATATCTAAGCTAAGGAGAATGCATATCCTACCATCCAAACAACCATCTACGCAATCCATCAAACACGGGCATCCATTGTCCTTAAAACAATTTCTAATGATGTATGAGCATATGCAAAAAGTGTGTGTATATGTTCCCTATCTAATATATGAACATATGCAAACCATGATAGTGCCATGCATCCATTATGTATGCGAGAGAACCCTATCGACACATACAATATCTACATGAGTGCACAATCATTCACCAAAATGCATCATCCATATGATAACACAATCATTATACATCCATAAATATAGCTACCTACACACAATTATATGCAATATGCAATATGAAGTGACTGAGCCGATCTAGTGTCTAGAGTGTGTGTATATGCATCCACGAGCAACCACTAGCAAACACTTGCATCTACATGCATCCATCAATCATAACATGTCTCAAACACATGTTTCAACCATAGGTTTACCCTATCTAAAGGTCAAAAGTACTAACGAGAGGACATACTAAAGATAAGATAAGTACTAGACAAATGATAGAGGAGAAGTTAAAAGACATACCCTCAAAAAGGAATGGGTACAATGAACGCATCTTCGCTTCCATCTCCAAAGTAGCATTGCTCTCATCTTCTCCCCATTTTACTTTGACTAGTTGAACCTCTCGATTCCTCAATTTCCTAGTCTTTGACCCGAGGATGCGAGTAGGAGCTCGTCGAATGGTCGCATCACGCTCTATCTCTACTTCTCTTAAGCAAGCTCGGCTCTACCACCTCTGCGGTCTCATGTAGGCACTTCCTCTAATGTGACACATGGAATACATCATGTACACCACTAAGTCTGTCGGGCAACTCCACTCTATAGGCCATCTGTCCAATCTTTTCCTTAATAGGAAACGGTCCAACAAACCTTGGTGCTAACTTCCCAACAGATCCAAAGCGAACCACATTCCGTAACGGATATACTTTGACAAAGACCATGTCCCCAACATCAATCTCAAGCTTTGTTCTCCTTTTGCCCGCATAAGATTTCTGTCTGTCTTGCGCCGCTTTCATCGTTCTTCTAATCAAATCAATCTTTTCCGAAGTCTCTCTAACCATATCGGGCCGAAGTAAAATCTTATCCGTAGATTCCCACCAACATGTAGGTAATCGACAAGGCCTTCCATAAAGAGCTTCGAAAGGAGCCATGCCAATACTAGACTGAAAGCGGTTATTATATGCGAACTCCACCAATGGAAGATGCTCTTCCCATGTACCTCCAAAATCCAAGATACATAGCCTCAAAAGGTCTTCTAAAATACGATTCACCCTCTCGGTCTGGCCGTCCGTCTGAGGATGATATGCAGTACTCAAACACAACTGAGTCCCTACCGCCTCTGGCAAACTCTTCCAAAACTCTCTAGTGAAGATAGGATCTCGACCGCTCACTATACTGGAAGGTACACCATGCAATCTAATAATCTCTCGAATGTAAACTGAAGCTATCAATGGAGCAGTTCTCTTACTCTCCACGGGTATAAAATGGGCGCTCTTAGTAAGTCTGTCTACCACAACCCAAATTCCCGTATTACCCTTCCTCGATCTCGGTAATCCATCGAGACACTATCCCACTTCCACACGGAACCTCCAATGGGTGAAGCAACCCACCGGGTTTCTTCTGCTCCGCTTTCACTTGCTAGCACACCAAGCATCTAGCGACATACTCGGCCACATCTTTCTTCATACCGGCCCAAAAGAAAACTCGCTTCATGTCTTTGTACATCTTGTCCCCACCGGGATGAATGGTCATCTTCGACCGATGTGCATCATCAAGTATAGCCTTCCTCAAACCCTCGTCTTGCGGTACACAAAGTCTACCGTCTCTACTCAACCACCCCTTACCATCTAGGGTGTACCTACTCAAATGGCTGGACGACTCCCTTATGAGCTTCTCTACTAACTCAACCAACTGTGGGTCGTCTCGCTGTGCCTCGCCAATCTGTCCCAAAAGAGTAGGCCTAACCTCCAAGGAGGCTAGAAAACCGGGTACAAAGTCAACGGAAGGTCTAAAGTCAAACATAGAAATAAACTCTAAGCTCCCTCGTTCAACGAACAATGAACTCGAGGACAACCTTTTTCTACTTAAGGCGTCCGCTACAACGTTACCCTTGCCATGGGTGTACGCTATCTCAAACTCATAGGATGCTAAGAATCCCATCCACTTTTGCTGTCCTAAGACTATGCGCTCGAAGAGTCTCCAACACTTCCCTAAGATGTAGGGCATGATCTTCTCCACTTTTAGAGAAAACCAGGATATTACCCCATCCAAAATCATCACAACTGTCCATCTCTCACGCAGACCACCCTAGTCGAACTCGGCATCCCCCAAATGCAAGCCCCAAAGGCCTAAACCAATATCAGACAAACACCCAAGGGATACCTCCTTCGAATTCAGACGACCTACGTGAGATGATACTAGTAAAAACGGCTAACTAATTAAGCCCTTGTCCAACTCTGGATGTCCTCGCCAGTCTCGCTCCAAAACCACCGTTTATCCCATCACTGGCTTTGCTCAACCTATTGAGCACATACGAAAACTTATTTCGCTCCTAGAAAAGACCAAGATGTCATTTACAAAGACCATCACGAACTTATTTAGGTACTCCCTGAACACCCTTCTCATCAAATCAATAAAGTATGCGGGGGCGTTCGTCAGACCAAATGGCATCACCAGCCACTCATAAAAAAACCATCCGGAGTCCTAAAGGCAGTCTTCTCTATACTATCCTCAACCACTCTCAACTGACGAAACCCCGTGGCTAAGTCCAACTGCGAAAATACTGAGGCGCCAACCAACTGATCAAAGAGATCATCAATCCTCGGCAATGGGTGTCTATTCTTCTTTGTGAGTTTATTTAGTTTTCTTTAGCCTACACAAAGTCTGAGGGACCCATCCGCCTTCGTGGCAAAAACTACTGGAGTACCCCACTCCGATATACTTCGTCTTATGAACCCCTTCTCAAGCAAATCGCCTACTTGCTTATGGAGTTCCCTCCTCTCACGAGGAGCCATGTGGCACACTGGCCAAGATACTGGTTTGGCATTGTCTACCAGATATATTCGGAAGTCAATCTCCCGCTCCGGAGGTAAGCCCTTCACCTCCTCAAACACATCCGAGTATTCCCGGACCTCTCTAACAGATCGCAAACTCTAGACCGACGTGTCAAGCGATTCTAGATAACTTAGCATAACAGATTCCATGGGATTACAAGAGATCTCGAGAGTGTTACCCAAGCGTGTCGTAAGCCTAACAACTCTCCTTCCACAAACAAGAACGGCACCATTACTGGATAACCAGTCCATGCCCAAAACTAACCCATAGCCCGTGAAGCCCAAGAAGCATCACATCTAAACTCAACGCTAAGTATAGAAACTTTCAAACCCAAACACATCATGGAGCCCCCAATTGGGTTTGAAACAACTAAGGGATCATCTACTAAACTGGTGTCTAAGTGTAGTGACTCAACTAACAACGATGAGATAAACGAACTCGATGCGTCAGAATCAAATAAAGTTCGAACCGGATAATAAAGAAATCCAAATTCCAACCTAGACGGTCTTATCCCCATCTGGTACACTAGCCGTGAGGGAATACAACTACCCTCCAGAAGATTCCATACCTTGCCCTTGCCCCTTTGGACAATCCTAATAAGGTGTCCTATTCCTCCAAAAGGATAACTACTAGCCCTCTTCTTCCCATTCTCCACTCGTAACCTCCCATAAAAATGAGGTTTCGTCCATCATTAAACAACAACTACTCGAGCCTTCCTCCCATCGTCTATCCAATAGGTACCTACAAGTCCTCCTCCTTCTTGAACCAACTTCTAGTCCGACTAATGTCTAAGTCCCTTGAAGTGGTTTTCCATTCTTATCTATCTTAGAAAGATCATCTATACACGGAGGGGAAACTCAAAACGAGAGAGGAAGAGATTCAAAACGGAGAATTCAAAAGATAAAGATATGGCTATCGGGGATTATGCTTTTCTTTCAAAAACTTTTCTCTTAAAAGACATGTTTTTGAAAATACTCCTTTCAAAAATATTCTTAGAAAATAGTTTTTCTAAAAAATTTATCTGTTCTGGTAACCTTAAGCTCTGATACCACGTGTAACACCCCACACCCGCTACGGTCACTCACTAAGGGAATGCCATAACATCGGTGGAGTATTTTAAGTGAATATAGAACAGAAAAATTACAACAAGACAGATATAAGTAATACTTGAGAATTTAAAACATCATTTCATTGTAGCGGAAAGTAAAACATGTTTGGTTACACCAAAACCATAAACAAGAGTCAAGTACATAATATCCATCCTGATAAAACAAAAGTACATAATCCCACTACATAACTTAATAGCCATAATAGAAAAGATAAACTGAGCTTTACATCCACGGTCCAAGCTCCAAAAGATAGATAAAGCAGTCTGCTCAAAGCCCACTAGTGCTAGGCCCACTCTGATAACCTGAGGGTTGGGAAAAAGATAAAAACAACGGGGTCAGACATAAGTCTGAGCGAGTCCTATAACTTTAACAATACAATCATTAAAGTAACCAGAGTAAGACATGAGCTTGATATACGGTAACGACTGGGGATAAATGGCTACACTAAGCAGCCAACTAGACTTAGGATGAACTAAGATAACCGTAAAGACGCATTTACCCACCCAAGGATAATTACTACACTACACCACCCCAGATCTACCCACCCAAGGGTAATTCCTACACTGCACCACACCAGTTCTACCCACCAAGGGTAATTCCTACTTAAAGGTTGATCCCACTAAGTGTACTTAGTAATTTTACCCAGTAGCTTCTGGTACCCCTAGCTGACTACATAGGTGCCGTCTGCCCCTACCTCCGCTAGGTGTACCCACTACTTCCCAAGCGATTGGCTCCCTAACATAGATACCCGTGCTGGCCCCACAGTGGGGTGTATCACTCCCCAAAGTGGCAACCCGATAATCAATGGTGCACGGCTTACACCTACACGATGCAACAACGTTTTACCTACCAGCCCGGGTCCACACACGCATATGAAACCCGTTGGACTCGCGTTGCCACCGCTACCCCGTTTTGGCCTCTTATAGTCAAGCACAGTACGCGTGTCCCGTCCTCGACATGGGTCGAGCCCAATAAGATACATATGGGTTACTGGTTGAAATGGGCCCCCACAAGCTACTACTTAAGCTTGTCATTTTATCTAGTGCATCCCACTTAACCCCTTTTTATAATCATGCCCACTTACATGTTAAGGTTTGGTTAAATCATCTAATTATGTTTCAATTGCCACACAAGGCCCCCACAAGCTACTACTTAAGCTTGTCATTTAATCATATTTCAATTGCCACTTAAGGCCCCCACAAGCTACTACCTAAGCTTGTCATTTAATCATATTTCAATTGCCACTTAAGGCACCCACTAGATTTCCACATGCCACCCAAGGCACTTACTTGATTCCCACATGCCACCCAAGGCACTTACTTAACCCTTTAATCATGTTTAATTACATGTTCCACTTTGGTTAAGTATTCTAATCGTATTTTCTACTGCCACCCAAGGCAACCCACTAGTTTCCTCATGCCACCCAAGGCACCCCCACTAGTTGCTACATGCCACCCAAGGCACCCACTTAACCCCTCATGCCTCACTACATGCTAATTTGGTTAAGTGTTTCTTAATTAATTAAGATCGTAACCTTTTGTAAAGACCTCTCACATTATACTGTCTTTTATGGAAGCTGGATATGCCGGTTGGTTCCGGGCAACCTTACACCATAACAGAGTCTAACCTCGTGTCTTTACACTTGTCACGTATTTAGTTTATGACTAAGACCTCTCACATTGGGCCAATCATTTGTAGCCGCTGGATTTGCCGGTCGGTTCCGGGCAGTCTTATGCTACAAAAAGGGTCCAACCTCATGTCTTAGTCGATTAATTACACCTAATTAATCACCCCCATAATTCGTATTAATTGTCCCTAATTAATTGCAAATATTTAAGAATATGGTTAGACCTAACTCAATAGGTAAATTCCCAATTCCATAATATGGGTAGACCTAACTTAATAGGTAAATCCCCAATTATGTCCATCCACTTTATGGTATGTTTAATCATACCCACTTCACACAATTTTATGTGTTCATTAATTTTTACCCCATCGTCCCCACGTAAATACGTTAACATGACATACTTCAAAAGAGAAGATTCATCATACACACAATGGGTTCAACTTAGCATATCATTAGCATTATCATGGGTTTAAAAGGTGTCAACTTGCATATATGACCATAAACCCAACTTGCATAAATAACCAACCCAAACTTGCATGAATCACATATGTCATAAAGATGGTAACTTGCATAAATGTTCATGTCATAGACCTATCATAAAGGTGTCAACTTGCATACATGTCATAGGTCTAAAAGGGATGAACTTGCACATGTACTTATGTCATACAAAGGGGTAAACTTGCATAGCATGTCACATATTAACTTGAATATAACCAAACACATAACTTGCATAACATGTTACATATGAACTTGCATATAATCATGCACATAACTTGCATATAACCAAACACATAACTTGCATAACATGTTACATATGAACTTGCATATAATCATGCACATAACTTGCATTACATGTTACATATGAACTTGCATATGTATGTATGACATACAAAGGTAAACTCGCATATGTTATGCATATCACTAATCCAAACAACTTGCATAGATTATGCATATTATAGATCCAAACTCATAGGTTAAACTTGCATGTCATGTCACTTATTTCACACATGATTCTAGCATAAAACCAAGCATTTAACTTGCATAAAACCAAACACTTAGCATGCAAAAAACCGAATACTTAGCATGCATAGAACCCACCACTTAACATGCATAAACCCAAACACTTAACTTGCATAAACATAGTGTCATCATGAATAAGTGTTAAACATAGTGATTAGCAAACTAGCATCATAACATATGACCTAAAACCCATTGATCCGCAAGAAAAACCATATGATCTCATCACATCTCATCTACTTAGTTTAGCAATTGGTTATTAAAGTGATAGAAACTCACAAACTCCAAGATTAGCTCCTTAGATAGTTGCTAGAGTTGAAGTAGAGGTGGATTAGTAGTTGATTAGCTTGCAATCCTCTTCTCAAATTAGTGGAGGCTCCTTCTAAGTTGCATTTTGGCGGCATGATGGCATAGATTCTATTTTTAGTATGAATTAGGGTAGTCTTAGGGTGTATTTATAGGATTAGGTTGTGTTTTAGACCCTTAGATTAACCCTAGGTTAGTTTAGGTCCGCCAGATTTCGTCCCCAGCCCTCCAACCCAGCCCAAAACTCAACCAGGTGCACCCAGGCCAGAATCAGCCGACAGGGCAAGTCGAAAGCCCTGTCGACTGCCAAGTCGACAGGCATCTCGACAGGCAAGTCGACAGCCCTGTCGACTTCAAGTCGACTTGGCTGGGCGGGAGTTTTCCCGCCTGGCCTCCATTTCTGCATGTTTCGAAATTCAAATTTCCCGAAAACTTCTTTGGGCCTTAACCGGGTCATACGGACTCCGATTTACAAAATTTCGGACTCTATTTCGCGTATTTTTCCGATACGAACACAATGACGTAACCCATTTCCCCTGATTCTCACATCTGAGATTATTTATTCTGTAATTAGTGAATTTTAGCATTAACCGAAATTCGGGGTGTTACATTCTCCCCTCCTTAAAGGATTTCATCCCCGAAATCTCTAAGCTAAGGAGAATGCATATCCTACCATCCAAACAACCATCTACTCAATCCATCAAACACGGGCATCCATTGTCCTTAAAACAATTTCTAATGATGTATGAGCATATGCAAAAAGTGTGTGTATATGTTCCCTATCTAATGTATGAACATATGCAAACCATGATAGTGCCATGCATCCATTATGTATGCGAGAGAACCCTATCGACACATACAATATCTACATGAGTGCACAATCATTCACCAAAATGCATCATCCATATGATAACACAATCATTATACATCCATA
Organism: Allium sativum; assembly: GCA_030737875.1. Lineage (NCBI taxonomy): Eukaryota > Viridiplantae > Streptophyta > Magnoliopsida > Asparagales > Amaryllidaceae > Allium > Allium sativum. The sequence continues at coordinate 4,771,403 of CM060911.1, read as the reverse complement.
AATATAGCTACCTACACACAATTATATGCAATATGCAATATGAAGTGACTGAGTCGATCTAGTGTCTAGAGTGTGTGTATATGCATCCACGAGCAACCACTAGCAAACACTTGCATCCACATGCATCCATCAATCATAACATGTCTCAAACACATGTTTCAACCATAGGTTTACCCTATCTAAAGGTCAAAAGTACTAACGAGAGGACATACTAAAGATAAGATAAGTACTAGACAAATGATAGAGGAGAAGTTAAAAGACATATCCTCAAAAAGGAATGGGTACAATGAACGCATCTTCGCTTCCGTCTCCAAAGTAGCATTGCTCTCATCTTCTCCCCATTTTACTTTGACTAGTTGAACCTCTCGATTCTTCAATTTCCTAGTCTCTGACCCGAGGATGCGAGTAGGAGCTCGTCGAATGGTCGCATCACGCTCTATCTCTACTTCTCTTAAGCAAGCTCGGCTCTACCACCTCTGCGGTCTCATGTAGGCACTTCCTCTAATGTGACACATGGAATACATCATGTACACCACTAAGCCTGCGTTTTTTTCTAGCTAGGGTGGTGTCAATAACCTACCAGCCCTGACATTTATATACTTTTCACCTATGTGGTTGTTGCTGTTGCGAGGCGCCTCAGTTTGATCGGGCAATTCGGGTCCGATGGAGTCATTCGTTGGCTCATTTACACCCCAAAGAGTGGGGAAACGCATTGTTCAGGAATTTTAATCCACATTGGTGGACCGGCCCTGACGATCCAAAGGCTTGACTGAGTACTTGCCTGAGGGGCGAGCTAGAGCGTCTCGAATTCGCTAAGGACTATCTTTTGCCTTGGTTCATGACAGAAATCCAATTTCCAAATACGTGATCATGCGGTTTCGATTGTATATATATATATATATATATATATATATATATATATATATATATATTTGGCGACATAGTGGCATGGGACGCTTATGTCGTCTATGATTGATAGTTATGATGTGAAATTGTTTTCAAAACATATAAACACTAGCAATAATATCAAATGCCTTTGTTTTATTCGTATCAAGCATATTTTGGCCGTTATAAGGTAAAAACTCTATCCTCCGGTTCGCGTTGCATTGTGTGATGGGAACTGAGTCTTATAATGGCTTCATTTTATAAAAAGCATGGCGATGTTTTAAAAGAATGATTTGTTTTAAAGCACTGGCAATCCAATGGAGTAAACCCGCTCCATGAAAGTGGCGTGGTCCTGTGATTAGCCAAATTATATATGTGTTGAGTAGATTTTTCATACCAGTCCCATGACTGACTCGTAGTTTGTTTCACTTTCAAACTCGGGTGCCCCTTTTTCTGCACGGGCAGCCTTGTATTCAGGTTTCGCTGGTTCTTTCTGGATAGCTGGAGCTGAAGATGGATTCTATCATTTATCTCTTTTTATGTTGTTCAGCTCCTATTGTACATATTTTGTTTGTTTTCCGCTGTAGACATTTATGTATAGCTGAACTATATTTGTACTAAGTAAGATCCTGTATACTGTGTAACTCTGATGATTTCGTTTATCCAGTATATTCTATTGTTCATTATCTGGTGTATTTACTTTATTTTGTTCTGCTATTATCTGTTTCTGTGTTATATTCCAAAGATAACCCTTGTCTCCGTCAGTACGGGGTTTGGGGTCGTCTCACCTATCGTATGCCTAGGATAGAGTTCGAACTCATCTTTCAGTTTGCCCCCCAATCCTTCAGTGGGTAGGAGTTCATTCATGGCACTCAGTCCCTAGCACCTTTATACTCTCCCGTTGGATGGCAAGGATAGAGTGGAGTCAAGGCGGTCTTTTCTTTGATCTTGGTGCACCTTCACGCCTAATGAACAATTCATTTCTTTGTCCTTTATACTCTTTCTCAGGTCGTGAGAGCTAGAGTGTTTGAGCTTGTGTTGCCTACTTCATTGCACCCTATTCCTTTTGATTTGGTAGAAGACTCTTCGAATTACATGTTGTAGAGTCATCGTGGCATTCACGATAAACATTTCAATCACATAAAGATAAAAGAAAAGTTAAAAAATGGTGTGATAAAAGTAAATGACACGTGATGTTTTTATAGTGGTTCGGTCGAATCATGACCTACGTCTACTTTATAATCTTTTGGTTATGTAACTAGACTGTTCTAGACAAGTCACGCCTTTTTACATGGTCCTAAAAAATAAAAGAGTAAAAATGACAATTTCATGCCAAGTAATACTGCAAATGCTAGGCATTCCACACTCTAGAGATTTCATCTCCGTCCATGGTCACTACCTTGGAAGATCCATTATCAAGCCTCCATAAGATGGAATATGGTCCTTCCTATTTCTGACCCAAATGGACTGGGTGTGGAAAGACACGCTTTAGAGCCAAATCTCCGGGTTCAAAGGTTCGAGCTTGGACCTTCTTATTATAATACCGGGTGACCCGCTGCTTGTGCCTCAGGGCATGTAGGTCTGCCTCATCCGTTTTTTATTCTACCATATCTAGGGATTTGAGAAGCAGTTCATTATTAGTTATCGGGTCATAGTAAGTGGTTCTGTGAGATGGTACTTTTAATTCGATCGGGATGACCGCTTCTGACTCGAAAGCAAGGGAAAATGGGGTGTGCTCGGTGGCTGATTTATAAGTTGTTCTATAAGCCCACAAAGCCAAGGGTAATTCATCGACCCACATGGCTCTGGCTCGCTTCAATCTCTTTTTTAGAATGAACTTAATCACTTTGTTCACCGCTTCTACCTGTCCTTCGATTGCGGATGCGCCACGACAGTATATCTTTTTTCGATGTGATATTTCTGGCAGAATTCCTGAAATTTCGTGCTGTCGAATAGGGTCCCATTGTCTGTTATAATGATTTTTTGGATCCCAAACCGACATATAATGTTTCTGATGACAAAGTTTGTCACTTGTTTGGTTGTGATCGTGGTCAGCGGTTCAGCTTCGACCCACTTTGTAAAGTATTCCACAGCTACGATGGCGAATTTTGCTCCGCCCTTTGCAATGGGAAGGCTTCCAATAATGTCAATTCCCCAAATAGAAAAGGGCCATGGGCTCATCATCATCTTTAATTGGCTAGGATACACCCTGGGGATCTTAGAAAATCTCTGGCATTTGTCGCAACGCCGCGCATATTTAGCCGCATCTTTATTCACAATGGGTCAGAAATATCCATATCACAATATCTTCTTAGCCAATGTTTGACCTCCGGTGCGGTCGCCACATTCACCTTCATGAACTTCACTCAGTACCCGCTCGATGTCGTCATGGGCTATACACCGGAGGAGTGGCATCGAGAATCCCTGCTTGTAAAGGACCTCCACTTCGATGACATATCTAAAGGCCTTTCGAATAACAACACGCCTTTTACTTTTATTGGTTGGAAGTATTCCATACATCACGAAGTTCTTTAGGGGTGTCATCCACGGCTCTTTTTCCAGTCCATTTTCCAATACCGGATCAATTTGCTTCTGCTTGATACTTGGAGACTACAATATTTCAGTCGGGACCATCTCTGTGTCCTCAGGACTGTCAGAACTAGCCAGCTTATCTGCCTTCTGATTCTCTAATTAGGGAATATGGGTTATACTGTGGTGTTCAAAACTGTCCAGTAATTTTCTCACTTCTTTTAAATATGATACAAGTCTTGACCGCTTGGCCTGAAACTCCTTGTTGACCTGATTTACGACAATTTTGGAGTCGCAAAAGATATCCAACCTCATTATCACCAACTCCTTTGCTAACCTTAGTCCGACAATCAGGGCTTCGTATTCTGCGTCATTGTTTGTGGCATGGAACTCTAGTCTGAGAGCATAGTATATCGATTGCTCTTCGGGAGTGACTAATACAACTCCAGCACCAAACCGTCTATCATTCTTGGCACCATCGGTGTATAACTTCCAGGTTTTGGGGTCGAATAGTTGTTTTTAGGGACCAACTTCTTTGCTCGCTACATCTTCCTCAGGAATGGTAAATTCTACTATGAAGTCTGCCAATACTTTCCCATTATCGATCTTCGGGGCTAGAAGTTCAAAAATCGAACTGACTTAACTCTATGTTCCATTTGAGTAGTCTTGTTGATGCCGCTGATCTCTGCAAGACTTTTCAGAGCGGATGGTCAGTGTACACGGTGATGGGATGAGCTTGAAAATAGTGACGAAGCTTCCTAAATGCGATCAATAAACTATACACAAGTTTTCTACTCTCGGATAGTTTCCCTCTGCTGTCGCTAGCTTCTTACTCACATAGTACACAGGCCTCTAGACTTTATATTCTTCTCTTACCAAAGCTGAACTTATTGTGTGAGAAGACACCGCCAAGTATACGAACAATTCTTCGTGATCGACTGGCTTGAACAATATTGGGGTTCTCTCCAGATTAGTCAACATATTCTGAAAGGCCTCCACACAATCAAGAGTCCATTCGAAATTGCGTTTTCCTCGCTTTATCAAGTCAAAAAACGGAATGCATTTATCTGTAGCTTTAGAAATAAATCTACTCAATGCGACAACTTTTCCAACGAGGCTTTACACATCTTTAATCCGTCTTGGTTCTTGGAAATTCCTTATTGCCGCATTCTGATCCAGATTAATTTCAATTTCGCGCCAGCTTATGATAAAGCCTAAGAATTTTCTGGAAGCAACCCCAAATGAACACTTCAGAGGATTGAGCTTCATTCCGTACCGTCAAAGGATATTGAACATTTCTGCTAGGTCAGTGGTATGGTTGGATGATTGTCTGGATTTCACTAGCTTGCCATCAATATAAACTTCCATTGTCTTTCCAATTTGATTGTAGAACATCCGATTTACTAACTGCTGGTATGTTGCTCTGGTGTTTTTCAGACCAAAGAGCATCACCACATAGCAATACAGTCCCAAGTCTGTGATGAAGTTGGTATATTCCTGGTCCGGAGCATGCATGGGAATTTGGTTATATCCTGAGTATGCATCCGTGAAGGAGAAAAGTTCATGACCTGCCATCGAATCAACCAACTGGTCAATTCTAGTGAGTGGAAAACTGTCCTTCAGGGAAGCTTTGTTCAAATCTGAGAAATCAATGCAGGTGCGCCATTTTCCGTTGGCCTTCTTAACCAAAAATGGATTTGAGATCCATTCCGGATAGATTGAATCTTTAATGAACCCGTTGCTTCTTAACTTCTCAACTTCTTCCTTTAGGGTAGCTGACCTCTCCCGACCAAGCATTCGCCTTTTCTGCTTAATGGGTGGATGCTTTGGGTTAATGCTCAATGAGTGGCTCATAATTGAGGTTGATATTCCACACATATCAGCGTGGGTCGAAGCAAACACATCCAAGTTTGCCTTTAAGAAGTCAATCAATTCCATTGCTTGGAGCGGGTCTTGCTGGGATCTAATCTTTAAAACCTTCGCTGGATCTCCGTCATCAATTGGGATATCCACAGCTGTTTCATTGGGCGTTGCCATTCTGCCTCAAGGCTCCTCATTCTCTCTGGGATCTATGTTCTCAAGCAGTTCCCTGGGCGACTCCCTCGATGTCGTCCTTAATTTCTATGTTGAATCTTCCTTTGCTAGGGGGAGAGGGGAGGGGAGGGAAGCACCCTTAGTTTCTATGTCTTTTCCTTTGCATAGCAATTCTAACTCTGTTATATAGTAGGCTCGTCCGGCGGCTTGGTCACCCCTGATTACTCCCACTTCCGCATCTATTGGGAATTTCTACAATAGGCAACTGGGCGCAATGTAGGCTCTGAATTCTGCCAGGGCCTGTCGTCCCAAGAAGGCATTATAGGGTGATTCAATATTCAAAACTAAGAATGGGAGAATTCTCACTCTCCGACGATCTCCTTCTCCCAGGGTTACAGACAATTCTACAAATCTGATAGGAGATGTCGAGGCTCCATTGAAGCCGCGTATCCATCCATCACAGGGGTTCAAATCCGTTGCCTCAAGCTTCATTTGATCAAATGCTTTCTTAAATAGGATGTTAACTGAACTTCCATTGTCCACTAAGACCTTGTGGACTAAAGCAGGACCAATAGTGGCTGTGATCACTAAGGGGTCTTTAGTAGGGGAATGCACTTCAATACTATCTCTATCACGAAATATGACATCGTCAAGCATTTCTTTCTGTTGATTTGTTGGGGCGATATCTTCAGTATTGTTGCACTCCCCTTCTTCAAAGAGCTTAGCTGCATCTGCATATAGATCCATTGCCCTAAGGTTGTGTCCAACTGGATGAGGTCCTCCGACTATAGTGTTGATAACAATATTCTTTCCCTTCTGCTAAGCAATGGGCCTAAAAGCGGGTTGGTTATGATTCGTGGAATGTCCAGCTTGCCCGCTGTTTCTTGGAGCAACCTTATATTCATCCAACTTCCCTTCTCGAAGCAGTTTTTCAATAACGTCTCTTAAGTGACGGCGCTCATTAGTGGAGTGACCATGAGTTTGATGGAAAAGGCAGAGTTTTCCTGTTTCACACTCTTTCTCCGTAGAGTCCCATGGTGGAGGCCTCTTGTACTAAAGAACATTATAAGTGTCTAGGTAAATATTCTCTAATGTATCATTCAATGGTGTGAAGTTTTCGAAAGTCCTGAATCGAGGTCTCTTCTGGTAGTCGTTTCCTCGATTTTTCTTTTTGTTGTCGTTTCCATCTTGATGGTCATTGCCTTGATTCTTATTTCTGACATTGACCTCTACCTTTCCAGAGCAATCTCTAGACTATTTGATAGCCACATTGCTCTGTATATCTTCCTTATTCATGGCCTTCCTCTTTTGATTAGCATACAATTCCTCTTGGCGCAGACGGATATCAGCCTTTTCATAGAACTCTGTATCTTTATCTACCCCATCAATTAAGGCCATTAGGAGAGATTTCTCGTTAGGGTCCCTAACCTTCGTGACTGCTAAGTTAAAGCAGTCGAAATACGACCTTAGGGTTTCACCAGGACACTACTTGATGAGTGATAGTTTAACTACGTTTTGGACCTTTGAGTATGGAGTCAGAATTAATTTATGAATCTTTCGCTCAATTCCTTGAAGCTGGAGATCGATCGAGCAGACAAACGTGTAAACCACATTAAAGCCGCATACTCTAAGAAGATCAGGAATTCTTTGCATTTCACTGCATCGGGAGTGGCAGCAGCATTTATATACCTTGAATTTCTCATTAAGTGTTGAACCAGGTTTGTCCTGCCCGAATAACGGTTCATAGTCGGCATGTCGAATCGCCTCGGGAATCAGACGTCATCAGTGAAGGGCATATGACTGCGGTCTATACCCCAATCTTCATTTCTTTGTCTATGGCTATCTGCCATGATCTGCCTCATCATTACCTCAATGTCAGCATTAGTCAAGGTGGATTCTGGATCAACACTTCGTGCCTGAGCAAAGCTTCCTTACCCCTTATGGCCATCGTCAATCACGCGGTGAGGGGGTAGTAACGGTTGATTCTGAATAAGGTCATCAGTACCCTAATCTCTAGGTAGAATTATAGGTTCTCCTGTAGGCAAAAGAGCAGGATTATTCGAGTTACGGTTGTTAGGTCCGAGGTTAAGTGTCGTTTCAGCTCGAGAAGGAAGGGATCCAAATTGAAGCTATTCCGCGTTCTCAGGTCTTTCTAATTGCCGCCATGGGTGTTTAGGAGTTCTTCTGACGAGGAGGAGTAGTCGGGAGTAAGGCGGTGAGTCGGCGAAGGCATTATCGGTCTTCGAAGTTCGTCTATCTTCCTTCTCATAACAGCCATATTTCCTCTCATCAACGTACTCTCACGTCTTAGAGCCTCCAAAGCATCATTTGTCCTCTCCAACATGTCGAAAACACGAGACAAATTTCTTATTGTTAATGGATCATAGGCAGGTAACCAATCATTAGTATTCACTGTTGGACGTAAAGCACTTAAGCTAGGTTGACCAGCAGCATCAACATGAGTAGAGCGAGCCATAATTTCCTTTCCAGGCCGGCTCTTGATCATCTGGTGGGAGTGGTTCATGGCACACTCGTCCAAGCGGCTCGTTACATGGTCCTTGTAATAACCCGGAAATCCGAGCCAATTTAAAATTTTTATTTTGGCAATTTTAGTGAATTTTGAATATTTAAAATGAATTATTTTAAATAATAACGACGAGAAATTTATTTGAATAGAATTATAACGTGTATATTTATATAGATCGTCGTTAGAATATAAATATTTTATTTTTAATTATAAAAGGAATTGAAAATGGCGCGGTAGTAAAAAAATTCGATTTCAAAGTTCAAATGAATATACAGGATTCAAAATAAACCGGATTTTAGCGAAATTGAAAATATTAGAATCTAATTGAGAATATCTTTCCAACGAATCCGAAAAATCAAAATTTCATAGCGGGAATCAAAAGTTATGCCCAGTTGAAAATTCAGAATAGTTGCTATGGAATTTTGGCCCTTAAAAATGGAAATTTTGCAAACGACCTCGGTTTTCGACGAAGCCACTTTTGTTGGATCCGTACTGTCAAGTTATTGCTAGGTTTCAAAATTCGTAATTTTCTGAATCAATATGTGAGCGTGGCACAAGAAAATGTGTTTTGTCGATTTTAGTTGATTTTAATCGACTAGAAAATGGCCATTTTTCAAACTGTTTCAGAATTGGACGAAATTAGTTTTGCTAGGATCGTATCGTCAAACGAAGCTAGAAAATATTTTTCGGGAATTTTTAGCGTTGGTATGTGGCCCCGGTAAATTGAAATGTGCGTTCAAATTCAATATATAGATTTATATTTTGATTTTGACGGAAACTGATCGAAACAATCGAATCAACTTATGATACATATCCCATTGAGTTCGAAAAGGGGGAAATTGGTTAGGGACGACAGTCGTTGGGTTCGGTTTGGAGTTCGAAAAGGAAAATTGCTTTTTAGAAATTTAAAAGGATTAAATATTATAATATATATATAATCCCCTTAATCCTCTCCTCCCATACCCATTGACCAAATAAGAAAAGAAAAAAAAGGGGAAAACCCAACGACCTGTCGCCCCCTCGATCGACGCCTCCCCCATGATCGTCACCCCCGGCTGCTCCACCCCAGGACGCTCCACCCGAGCCACTACCCCTCTCGATCCCCTCTCCACCTCCCTCTGCGAGACCCGCGACCCTTCCCCCCTCCCCCCAGATCTGAACAAACGCTGCCAGCCCTAGGAGGCCCCACGCCGCCAGCGCCGCCTGCGCCTGGGCACCTCCGACCCTCCACCAAGCTCCGGCGAGACACCCCCCTTCCTTCCAACATAAGTTTTCTGTTTTTTTTTATATATAGTTTTTTTGTTTTCTTTATTTTTATGAAAACTGATTTTTAATTAGTTAAATATCTAAAATTTTTATATAGATAAAGTTTATATTATTTATAGATAAAGAAATGATTTTTATATGGAAGGTTTTGAAATAAAAATCCTATTTTTATATATATAACTTTGGGGTAAAAAATTTATTTTTATTATATGAACATAAACAAAAAGATCGGATTTTTACAAGTAGAAAGACAAGAGCTTTATAAACAAAAAATGTGATTTTTACAAGTAGAAAGACGAGAGATAAAATGTAAAAGGTATGATTTTTATTTATAAAATTTGATTTATAAAAATGAGACTTTCATTTGTAAAGTAGCCAAATAAAAAGGTGATTTTTTTATTTATGTTGTAGCGAATTAAAAATATGATTTTTAATATATACAGCGGGAAACAGATCTCGTTGAAAACACAACGAAGATTTCCTACATATGAAGAGTCGGGGCGTGTGATTTAGCTTCTCGGTCAGAACTTCTCACTTTTAATTTATTTTGTAGTTGAAATATATCCTAGGATGCAGACGGTGCTTAGCAGCACCCGACACCCGTCGTCCACAAACCATGGATGGATTGTTTGTTTGATTGATGTGTTGTGAAAATTGATTATGTGTAGTGGATTGAATAAATATTTTATAGTTAAAAATATAATTTTTAACGTGTTGAAATAAAATATATACTCATGTGTTGAAATCAAATATATATTCATGTGTTGAAATCAAATATATATTCTTGTGTTGAAATCAAATATATATTCGTGTGTTGAAATCAAATATATATATTCGTGTGTTGAAATCAAATATATATTCATGTGTTGAAATCAAATATATATTCATGTGTTGAAATCAAATATATATTCATGTGTTGAAATAAAATATATATTCATGTGTTGAAATCAAATATATATTCATGTGTTGAAATGAAATATAGATTCATGTGTTGAAATAAAATAAATATTCATTTACAAATCGAACGATTTGTTTATGTACACCGATTTGACTGATATTGATTGGGACGATAAATTTTACACATTGCCCAACTGCACAAATAAAATTTGTGTTTGTTGATGTGAAACCCCACATGGGTATTGGGATGATATTTGACGTACACTAATCCCGATTGTTTAGTTATATGTCAATCGATGGGTTGACAAACTGTGTAAACATTAATTATTTATATTTAATGCTTATGCAGTTGTGTGGTGCACTCTGGATGATGGTTGATGATTTGTCATTGCTATTATATACATGTGTTGTAGAAAATCCATATAATTAACCTTATATGGTAATTGATTGGGCCTCATTCCGATTTGGAAAATAAGGAATATTATAAAAATAAATTCATGTGTTGAATAGAAAATAAATTCATGTGTTGAATAGAAATAAATTCATGTGTTGAATAGGAATAAATTCATGTGTTGAATAGAAAATACTCATGTGTTGAGAATATTCATGTGTTGAATAGAAATAAATTCATGTGTTGAATAGAATAAAAATTCATGTGTTGAATAGAATAAAAATTCATGTGTTGAATATAAAATAAATTCATGTGTTGAATAGGAATAAATATTCATGTGTTGAATAGAATAAATATTCATGTGTTGAATAGAATAAACATTCATGTGTTGAATAAAAGTCGTGTTGAACAGATTTACGCCATTTTGATGTGAACCATATTTATATCGATTTTATTCATTTTTATAATGAATATTGAAAAGGAAGTGATTTCAAAATATAACGTTTTGAAAATATTATCATTTATAGATTAATGATATGGAATGTTCAATTTTGATTAGAAATTGAATATGAATTTCAAATCATTTTGAAAAACGAATTTTAAACGATCTATAAAATACGTTTTGAAAGGAAATCGACGAAATATATATAATATATATATATATAATGGCATGAATAGAACGCGCCGCGCCGCGGCAGTTCACGAATTTCGACGATTGACTTCGAATGGATATTACGGGATATCCGACCGTCGGATTCTCCTAAAACCGAAACCGTTGGGTTTGTATCGAAAAGATCTTTCTAACGAATATTAGAAATTAGAAATCTAACAGTTGGATTTGGAATTATGTCCAAATCAAATTTGGAAAAGGTCGCTGTAATTGCAGTTCGATGGCTGTTGATGAAAATCGACTGTACAGGCCTTGATAAAATTATTAAAAATAGTAATAATTTGTGTAAAATCATAAGAAATGATTTGTGAAGAATTGGGACGAAAAATTCCATATTTGAAAAGATAAAAGTAGATATTTATCGAAATAAACTAGTCTTGAACTAGAATTATAATTCCATTTATTTTTAAAATAAATAAATTAGAGTTGAAATGGTTTTGAAAATAACCAGAATTTCCAATAACTGAATTGGAATGAAGTTGAATCGAAATTGTCTTTGGAATATTTCGATGTTGGATTTCGTGATTATCCAGATATTGTTATGGAAATTTGAAAGATATATTAATATCGTTATTTCCAATAAGATATTTGTTGGTCGTAGAATTTGATATTGAATATAAGCCGATATATTTTCTATTCAAAGCCTTGTGTTTAATATCAAACGTGATTTGGGTTTGTCGTGGATGGTGTCTTCATTAACACTGTTCTTAAACCTAGTTGAGAAAAAGATTAAATCTTCTTATTTAGATTTAATGAAGTATACCAATTAAATAATATTTAATTGGATTTGAATTGAATTTGAATTGATTTTTGGGTATATCGTGAACCGTGTTTTAAAGGACATTGGTTCTTTAACCCAGTTAAAGACAGGATACGGTTTCCCAAGTTAAATAATCATTTATATGATTTTTTGGGAAGATTAAAACTAAGTGCGATTTTAATGAATCTTTAATTAGATTGAAATGATCGAGAATGGAGTATCACTAGTTTTGCTCCAGACGATAGTTAAATCTTTAATTAGATTTGAACGTGAAATGGTAATTGAATTTACCGATAACACCATGGTGTTAGATATGAAGTATTACCAGTTTTACTTCATGGGATGAATAGGTTGGGATTGGGAAATGAAATAAATGATTACTTCGGTGTGGTTCGCTAATCCCGACTAATTTGAATTGATATTCAAAAGAAGATTAAAGAATAAATTTAAAGAATTTATCTTTGATAAAATTAATGGTAACCTTTCCCAAAGTATAAGAATATTTGAATAAAAGAATATTCTGAATTGGAATGAGGCGTATGTGGTGTTTGTGTAACACTTGTTTATTATATACGCGAGTTATTCAGAAAGACCGGGTTTATCCTATTCTGAGTAACTGATTCGATGTGGTGTCGAGGATGAAGACGGTGGTCGAAGACCGGAGGTCTTCACATCGTTTGGATGATTACTGATGATCTTGATTGGGTTGTACACCCAAGAGGAGGGAATCAGTTGGTGATCGTCCAGACGTACTTGGAGATCGATGGATATGCGAGGTACAAGGTGCCTCCGGTTTCGTTCAGACCCTGAACGAACTTGTAAATGGATTGCGTGTCTGACATTGGATTTTATTCTGTGTGATTGATTTCTATTAAATATACATCTGTTTGGCAATGGAGAATTTATTCTCTTGCTTAACGCCCTTCTCTGAGATGTACGAGCTCAGGGGTTATACATCGATGGATATCAATCTCATGGAGTGAATTGCCTGTGTGGCATGCCTAAGTGGCAAATTATCAAGGCTTCTGTTGAAAAGCAAAGTCTTGTGGTTGATGATCAAAGCAACGCCTGTGTGGCATAGCTTTGTGTAACATTGATTCACGACCCTCACACCCCGGTTGTGAACCAGAAACGGGAGAGGACTGCAGGGAGGGCATATGTTTCCTTCTAGCTAGGGTGGTGTCACTGACCTACCAGCCCTGACATTTATATTATTTTCACCTGTGTGGTTGTTGGAATGCGAGGCGCCTCGGATATATCGGTGACTATGTGGAGCCGATGGAGTCATTTGGCTCATTTACGCCCCAAAGGTCAGGGAAACGCAATGTTTAGGAAGTTTAATCCACATCGGTGGACCGTCCCTGAAGATCTAAGGGTCACTCAAGCTCTGATCCTGAGACATGGGATAGATTGTCTCGAATCGGTGAGGACTATCTTTTGCCTCGGTTCACAAATGGAAATCCAATTTCCAGGCACGTGACGTTGCGGTTTTGATTGTAGAGCCTAGTATGGCGACATGATATATGGTATCCATGCCATCTAGGATTGATACATTTATATTTGAAGTTGTTTTATACACTATGCACTTATAATAGTATAAAATGATTTGTTTTTAACGTACCAAGCATGTTTGGCTACTATAAGGGAAAACCCTATCCTCCGGCTTGTGTTGCATTGTGTGATGGGACCTGGGTCTTATAATAGCTTCATTTTTTCAAAAAGCATTGCGCTGTTTTGTTATATGCACTGGTATTCTTGGGAGAAAACCCGTTCCGTGTTATACGGCGTGGTCCCTTGATATATCTGATTTAAAGTAAAGTTTTAAATAACTGTTTTAGTTCTCACACCAGTCCCATGACTGACCTGGAGTTTATTGTTTTAACCTAAACTCTGGGTGCCCTTATTTTGACACAGGCAGCTAGTAGTTTTGGTTTTGCAGATTTATATTCACAGGATCCTGGTTTACAGCTGGAACGATACTCAGAAAGCTCTGTATCCATGTATTACTTTCAGTTGTGTATTGTATTATTTTTCCGCTGCTATGAAATGTATTGTAATCTCTGATATTTAGTGAATGTGTAATATTGATGTATACTCTGTATATTCTTGTATTCTGATGGAATTGTTGTAATAAACAATGAAATGTTCTTCTGTTTGCATTCCGATGTGGCTTGTCCTCAAAACAATCAGGGGTTTCGAACGGTCTTGGTCAGTTTAGCGATTGATTCGGATCGAGCGGAATTCCTTTCGTTGCAGTTGGTATCAGAGCTTTGGTTTACAGATCTCGGAGAACGAGACACATTAGAACCATACGAAAGAATTCATAAGAGATTGGATTAGTAATATCGAATGAGAATGACTCGTTAGAGATAGGATCAGTAAGTATCCTAGAACGAGTGTAAAGAGTAGTGTTTTGAAAATCAAATTGAAAATGATTTTTGTTTTGAAAATCTAAATCAATTATACGTATTTGATTATTTATATTTATTTGGATAATCCAATATATTAAGATTTTGCATATTCGTCTGATCCACGGGTATTCAAAGTTTTAATATATTGGGTAGATATAGAATCACGCTCTAGTCGCCCGGAGATGGTTTTGATGATTGAAGCTTCATCATCAGAATTAATGTTCCCGTGACGAAAGTGGGATTTCTATATATTTCCAATTGACTGGTGTGAGAACCAAAACTAGATAGGGCTTATTGTTGTGAATTGGCATCAAAAATCTGATTTTTGGACTATGTGTTAAAGTTATGTGATTGAAAAGATAATCAACTAATTGATTGCTGGTTGTGTTGTTTGATTAATTAAATGTTGAACCTTTAGCCAAATTGAACCAAAGAGTAAATTGTATTGAAAATTTGTTGCATTTGCATGCATATACATGTACTTACATTGAACAGGTCATAGCAAGGAGGCTAGAGCAGAGGAATAAAATTGTTTGCCCGACAAAGAGGTACATGTTTATTGTATTTCTTGGGTTTTTGATGGTTTTATGAGCCGATTGGCTGTTTCTTTTTCTTTTTGGATTGGTGAGGGCCATGGGAGGCTATTTGAAATATCCCGAAGTCCCCGGTGCAGGGGAGGTTATGGAGAAATTTTTCAAAAATTTAGGCTGTTAGCCAAATTTTTGAGAAATTTGAAAAGTTCTTAGAAACTGAAAAGTTGAAGAACTTAAGCCATAATGAAAATAATGAAAGTTGAGTTGATTAGTTAAACAACTTTCAGCTTCATTCCTTTTCGGGGACGAAAAGTTTTAAGTGGGGGAGATTGTAATAACCCGGAAATCCGAGCCAATTTCAAATTTTTTTTTTGGCAATTTTAGTGAATTTTGAATATTTAAAATGAATTATTTTAAATAATAACGACGAGAAATTTATTTGAATAGAATAAGAACGTGTATATTTATATAGATCGTCGTTAGAATATAAATATTTTATTTTTAATTATAAAAGGAATTGAAAATGGCGCGGTAGTTTGAAAATTTGATTTCAAAGTTCAAATTAATGTACAAGATTCAAAATAAACCGGATTTTAGCGAAACCAAAAATATTAGAATCTAATTGAGAATATCTTTCCAACGAATCCGAAAAATCAAAATTTCATAGCGGGAATCAAAAGTTACGCCCAGTTGAAAATTCAGAATAGTCGCTATGGAATTTTGGCCTTTAAAAATGGAAATTCTGCAAATGAACTCGGTTTTCGACGAAAACACTTTTGTTGGATCCATGATGTCAAGTTATTGCTAGGTTTCAAATTTCGTAATTTTCTGAATCAATATGTGAGCGTGGCACAAGAAAACGTGTTTTGTCGGTTTCAGTTGATTTTAATCGACTAGAAAATGGCCATTTTTCAAACAGTCTCAGAAATGGACGAAATTAGTTTTGTTAGGACCGTATCGTCAATACGAAGGTAGAAAATATTTTTTGGGACTTTTTAGCGTTGGTATGTGGCCCCGATAAATTGAAATGTGCGTTCAAATTCAATATATAGATTTATATTTTGATTTTGATGGAAACTGATCGAAACGATCGAATCAGCTTACAGTACATATCCCATTGAGTTCGAAATGGGGGTAATTAGTTAGGGATGACAGTCGTTGGGTTCGGTTTGGAGTTCGAAAAGGAGAGTTGCTTTTTAGAAATTTAAAGGATTAAATATTATAATATATATAATCCCCTTAACCTTCTCCTACTATACCCGTTGACCAAATCAGAAATAAGAAGAAAAAAAAGGGGAAAACCCAATGACCCGTCACCCCCTCGATCGACGCTTCCCCCACGATCGTCACCCCCGGCCGCTCCACCCCAGGCCGCTCCATCCCAGCCACTACCCCTCTCGATCCCCTCTCCTCCTCCCTCTACGAGACCCGCGACCCTCCCCCCCCCCCCCCCCCAAGATCTGAACAAACGCCGCTAGCCCTAGGGGCCCCACGCTGCCAGCGCCGCCTGCGCCTGGGCACCTCCGACCCTCCACCAAGCTCCAGCGAGACACCCCCTTCCTTCCAACTATAAGTTTTTTGTTTTTTTTATATATAGTTTTTTTGGTTTTCTTTGTTTTTATGAAAACTAATTTTTAATTAGTTAAAAATCTGAAATTTTTATATAGATAAAGTTTATATTTTTATATAGATAAAGAAATTATTTTTATATGAAAGGCTTTGAAATAAAAATCCTATATATATGTATATATATAACTTTGGGGTAAAAATTTGATTTTTATTATATGAACATAAACAAAAAGATGGGATTTTTACAAGTAGAAAGACGAGAGCTTTATAAACAAAAAGATGTGATTTTTACAATTAGAAAGACGAGAGTTAAAATGTAAAAGGTATGATTTTTTTTTATAAAATTTGATTTATAAAAATGAGACTTTCATTTGCAAAGTAGCAAAATAAAAAGGTGATTTTTTTATTTATGTTGTAGCGAATTAAAAATATGATTTTTAATATATACAGCGTGAAACAAATCTCGTTGAAAACGCGACAAAGATTTCCTACATATGAAGAGTCGTGGCGTGTGGTATAGCTTCTCCGTGGGAACTTCTCACATTTAATTTATTTTCTAGTTGAAATATATACTAGGATGCAGACGGTGCTTAGCAGCACCCGACACCCGTCGTCCACATACCATGGATGGCTTGTTTGTTTGATTGATGTGTTGTGAAAATTGATTGTGTGTAGTGGATTGAATAAATATTTTATTGTTAAAAATATAATTTTTAACGTGTTGAAATAAAATATATATTCATGTGTTGAAATCAAATATATATTCATGTGTTGAAATCAATTATATATTCATGTGTTGAAATCAAATATATATTCATGTGTTGAAATCAAATATATATTCATGTGTTGAAATAAAATATATATTCATGTGTTGAAATAAAATATATATTCATGTGTTGAAATAAAATAAATATTCATTTACAAATTGAACGATTTGTTTACGTACACCGATTTGACTGATATTGATTGGGATGATAAATTTTACACATCGCCCAACTGCACAAATAAAATCTGTGTTTGTTGATGTGAAACTCCACACGGGTATTGGGATGATATTTGACATACACTAATCCCGATTGTTTAGTTATATGTCAATCGATGGGTTGACAGACTGTGTAAGCGTTAATTATTTATATTTAATGCTTATGCAGTTGTGTGGTGCACTCTGGATGATGGTTGATGATTTATCGTTGCTATTATATACATGTGTTGTAGAAAATCCATATAATTAACCTTACATGGTAATTGATTGGGCCTCATTCCGATTTGGAAAATAAGGAATATTATAAAAATAAATTCATGTGTTGAATAGAAAATAAATTCATGTGTTAAATAGAAATAAATTCATGTGTTGAATAGGAATAAATTCATGTGTTGAATAGAAAATACTCATGTGTTGAGAATATTCATGTGTTGAATAGAAATAAACTCATGTGTTGAATAGAATAAAAATTCATGTGTTGAATAGAAAAAAATTCATGTGTTGAATATAAAATAAATTCATGTGTTGAATAGGAATAAGTATTCATGTGTTGAATAGAATAAATATTCATCTGTTGGATAGAATAAACATTCATGTGTTGAATAAAAGCCATGTTGATCAGATTTACGCCATTTTGACGTGAACGATATTTATATCGATTTTACTCATTTTTATAATGAATATAGAAAAGGAAGTGATTTCAAAATATAACGTTTTGAAAATATTATCATTTATAGATTAATGATATGGAATATTCAACTTTGATAAGAAATTGAATATGAAGTTAAAACCGTTTTGAAAATGAATTTTAAACGATCTATAAAATACGTTTTGAAAGGAAATCAACGAAATATATATAATATATATATTATATATATATAATGGCCTGAATAGAACGCACCGCGCCGCGGCAGTTCGCGAATTTCGACCCTTGACTACGAATGGATATTACGGGAGATCCGAACGTCGGATTCTCCTAAAACCGGAACCGTTGGGTTCGTATCAAAAAGAGCTTTCTAACGAATGTTAGATATTAGAAATCTAACGGTTGGATTTGGAATTATGTCCAAATCAAATTTGGAAAAGGTCGTTGTAAGTGCAGTTCGATGGTCGTTGATGGAAATCGACTGTATGGGCCTTGATAAAATTATTAAAAATAGTAATAATTTGTGTAAAATCATAAGAAATGATTTGTGAAGAATTGGGACGAAAAATTCCATATTTGAAAAGATAAAAGTAGATTTTTATTGAAATAAACTAGTTTTGAACTAGAATTATAATTCCATTTATTTTTAAAATAAATAAATTGGAGTTGAAATGGTTTTGAAAATAACCAGAATTTCCAATAATTGAATTGGAATGAAGTTGAATCGAAATTGTCTTTGGAATATTTCGATGTTGGATTTCGTGATTATCCAGATATTGTTATGGAAATTTTAAAGATATATTAATATCGTTATTTCCAATACGATATTTGTTGGTCGTAGAATTTGATATTGAATATAAGCCGATATATTTTCTATTCAGAGCCTTGTGTTTAATATCAAACGTGATTTGGGTTTGTCGTGGATGGTGTCTTCATTAACACTGTTCTTAAACCCAGTTGAGAAAAAGATTAAATCTTTTTATTTAGATTTAATGAAGTATACCAATTAAATAATATTTAATTGGATTTGAATTGAATTTGAATTGATTTTTGGGTTTATCATGAACCGTGTTTTAAAGGACATTGGTTCTTTAACCCAGTTAAAGACAAGATATGGTTTCCCAAGTTAAATAATCATTGATATGATTTTTTGGGAAGATTAAAACTAAGTGTAGTTTTAATGAATCTTTAATTAAATTGAAATGATCGAGAATGGAGTATAACCAGTTTTGCTCTAGGCGATAGTTAAATCTTTAATTATATTTGAATGTGAAATGGTAATTGAATTTACCGATAACACCGTGGTGTTAGATATGAAGTATTACCAGTTTTACTTCATGGGATGAATAGGTTGGGATTGGGAAATGAAATAAATGATTACTTCGGTGTGGTTCGCTAATCCCGACTAGTTTGAATTGATATTCAAAAGAAGATTAAAGAATAAATTTAAAGAATTTATCTTTGATAAAATTAATGGGAACCTTTCCCAAAGATAAGAATATTTGAATAAAAGAATATTCTGAATTGGAATGAGGCGTATGTTGTGTTTGTGTAACACTTGTTTATTATATACGCGTGTTATTCAGAAAGACCGGGTTTATCCCATTCTGAGTAACTGATTCGACGTGGTGTTGAGGATGAAGACGGTGGTCGAAGACCAGAGGTCTTCACATCGTTTGGGTGATTACTAATGATCTTGACTAGGCTGTACACCCAAGAGGAGGGAATCAGTTGGTGATCGTCCAGACGTACTTGGAGATCGATGGATATGCGAGGTACAAGGTGCCTCCGGTTTCGTTTAGACCCAGAACGAACTTGTAAATGGACTGTGTGTCTGACATTGGATTTTATTTTGTGTGGTTGATTTCTATTAAATATACATCTGTTTGGCGGCGGAGAATTTATTCTCTTGCTTAACGCCCTTCTTTGAGACGTACGAGCTCAGGGGTTATATATTGATGGATACCAATCACATGGAGTGAATTGCCTGTGTGTCATGCCTAAGTGGCAAATGATCAAGGCTTCTGTTGAAAATCAAAGTCTTGTGGTTGATGATCAAAGCACCGCCTGTGTGGCATAGCTTTGTGTAACGATGATTCGCGAGCCTCAGACCCCGGTTGTGAACCAGAAACGGGAGAGGACTGCAGGGAGGGCATGCGTTTCCTTTTAGCTAGGGTGGTGTCAGTGACCTACCATCCCTAACATTTATATTATTTTCACTTGTGTGGTTGTTGGATTACGAGGCGCATCGGATATATCGGTGACTGCGTGGAGCCGATGGAGTCATTTCGCTCATTTACGCCCCAAAGGGCGGGGAAACGCAGTGTTCAGGAAGTTTAATCCACATCGGTGGACCGGCCCTGAAGATCAAAGGGTCACTCGAGCTCTGATCCTAAGACATGGGCTAGATTGTCTCGAATCGGTGAGGACGATCTTTTGCCTCGGTTCACCGATGGAAATCCAATTTCCAAATACGTGACTTTGCGGTTTTGATTGTAGAGCCTAGTATGACGACATGATATATGGTACCCATGTCGTCTAGGAATGATACATTTATATTTAAAGTTGTTTTATACACTACGCACTTATAATAGTATAAAATGATTTGTTTTTAACGTACCAAGCATATTTGGCTACTATAAGGGAAAACCCTATCCTCCGGCTTGTGTTGCATTATGTGATGGGACCTGGGTCTTATAATAGCTTCATTTTTCCAAAAAGCATTGCGTTGTTTTGTTATATGCACTAGTATTCTTGGGAGAAAACCCGTTCCGTGTTATACGGCGTGGTCCCTTGATATATCTGATTTAAAGTAAAGTTTTAAATAACTGTTTTAGTTCTCACACCAGTCCCATGACCTACCTGGAGTTTATTGTTTTAACCTAAACTCTGGGTGCCCTTATTTTGACACGGGCAGCTAGTAGTTTTGGTTTTGCAAATTTATATTCACAGGATCCTGGTTTACAGCTGGAACGATACTCGGAAAGCTCTGTATCCATGTATTACTTTCAGTTGTGTATTGTATTATTTTTCCGCTGCTATGAAATGTATTGTAATCTCTGATATTTAGTGAATGTGTAATATTGATTTATACTCTGTATATTCTTGTATTCTGATGGAATTGTTGTAATAAACAATGAAATGTTCTTCTGTTTGTGTTCCGATGTGGCTTGTCCTCAAAACAATCAGGGGTTTCGAACGGTCTTGGTCGGTTTAGCGATCGATTCGGATCGAGCGAAATTCCTTTTCGTTACAGTCTTGGGGTTGTCTCGTGGTTCCCTTCTGGGACCGGGTCGTGAAACCCTCCTGGGGTCGGTTCGCCCCTTGCGAACCGCGAGCCAGGGAGTTCACTTCGGCCTGCTCCTGAATGCTCTCTTCGTTAGTCTTGTTTGCTCAAGAAGCTCGTGAATCCTTGGATTTATTTTGTGGCCATAACGTCTTGACTTTGCTGAAATCTTCGAAAATGAAATAGTGTGAATGCGGACTATTTTCTTTGGACTTGAAAATCCAAATAGTGGAGCAATAATCCGATAGGCTGAGAATTCGATTCTCAGTGAAAGCACCAAAATGTTAGACCAAAATATGGTTCTAACACCCAAATTATCTTGATTTGTAGAGAATTAACACAAGAAATGACCCCAAATTTATAGTGGTTCGGCGTTAAAGAGCCTACGTCCACTTTATATGACTTTGATTATATGTTTGAATACAAGCTCAATCATAATATTCTCTCAATCTCACTTTATAACAATGATTCACTCAACAATTTCGAAATATCTCTGATTGGAAATAATGGAGGTACAAAAATGGTGGAATCAGAGCTCTGAATTGATAAAAGATCCTAAAAAATGCCAAGTATTGGGCTATTTATAGGTGATTTCTATAGACGGTTCATGAAGACACGTAGCACCAATCCCGAGAATCTCGGACCCGTTTGTTAGTGAGTGGAGAAATGGTCAATATGGCCGTTGTGGACACGTGTCACTTGATCCTTGATCTGCGGTTCGTGGTGGACTAGGTCATGGCCATTATCTTTTGAGTTTGGGGTCAGTTCGTGACACTTTGTCATGAGTGGGTCGTGACGTTCACCATGAGCGGTTCGTGGCATCCATCGCACGCGGGTTGTGGCATGGTCACAAGCGGGTTTTTGGACTCCACGAGCCGTGATGCATTTGCCTTGAACTTGTGTGCATGAATCTTCGTCCGTCTACTTGTGAATGATTGTTTTCTTGATGGGTTGGTCATAAAGCTAGCCAACAGATGAGAACTTCTTTAACTAGGTTTGGATATCTATTATAATCATAATCTGATTATATTAGTTACTTTGCGATCGTTATGGTTGCTTCATTGTTGTTATGGATGTTATTATAGTCATCATTATTTGCATGCATTTAAGTGTTAATTGTCATAGTACTTATATTATCGATACTATGATATGGATGAATGGTTTCTATGAATGTTATTATGGTTGTTATTAGTGATAATATAATGCACTACACCCACATATATGGAACTGTATGGGTATTGGTTAAGCCTCTTTCCATTTGGAAATATGATTGAATATTACATACATTTAAGTGAAAATAAGGCGTAAAAACGGAAGTTGGAATTTTATACCCGAAACTAGATAGAAATGAAATTAAAGTATGAAAAACTTTTGTGAAGGTGGAAATTTATTTGAACAAAGATCTGAAATGGAAAGGCACGTTCGATTTCAAACTGAATTGTAAAATTGATTTGGGATATTGATTTTAAAATTGAATTTGATATGTAAACAGTGTTTTAAACTCAAATTGAATGTTCCAATAATGTTTAATTCGAATTTGGCGAAGTTTGAAATTTAAAAGATTAAATTTTAAAAGATAATAAAATTATGTTAATATTAAAATATTCAATTATGGTTTATAATTCAATTTGAAGTTGAAATATGAAAATAATGTTTTGAAATTAGTTTATGAATGTTTTTAAAAGTTTATAAACATATTAGAAGTAAATCGAATGAATTTAATGTGAAGTTATAGTATGGTTCGAATAGAGCTTGTTGCGTAGTGGTAATTCGCGACTTTCGAAAATAAAATTCAAATGTTTATACTGGTTGGAATTTAAGTCGGATTTTCCTAAAACGACAAAAAATTGTTGTCTAATGATAATAGGTTTCAAGTAAAGAAATTTTTTCAATTTTCGGTATACATATTTTGAGTTTAAGTCCAAATCAAATTTGAAATAGAATCGTGGTTTTGCATTTTGATGACCGAAACTGGAAATTATTATAAATTGCTAACTAAAAATTACTAAAAATGTGGAAAAATTATGATAAATCATAATAAATGATTTTAAAGTTATTTGGGTAAGAAATATGAAGTTTTGAATGGTAATTTGAAATTTAAGATTTTAAGCCTAGTTAAAAAGTAGATAAACTCAAATAGTTTGAGTATGCAGAAATAAAAAGTACGTTTGTTCCGTCTCTAAGTTTTGGGATGGTAAACGGGATATATAACTTTGAATTAAAGTTGCCTTATAAACATTTACTTATCTGGGCAAGTGATGGAGCAAATCGGAAGTGAAGCCAGATACTGCGAAATGCTATATTGAAATATAACCTTAATAAGGTTAAAGTTTTCCAATTATAAATGAATCAGATTTGGATGGAAATAATCTTAACATATTTTATATTAAATTCCGTAGTTAAAACTTATACTATTTGAGTAATTTGAAAGATATTTATACAGTTATTCCACTTATAGTGTTTGTTGATTACAAGAATCGATATTGGATATAAGCAGATATATTTCTAAACAAATCTTTTATTTAATATCAATTGGTTTTGGGTTTTTCGTGAGTGGTGTCTTTAGTAACATCATTCTTTAACCCTGTTAAGATTAAGTTATGTTTAGAATTTAAGAAGGATTATATTATTTTAATTGAAGGTTAATAGGAATGATATTACATAAGATTTGATTAAGAGGTAGGTTTTGAAAAGGGAAAGCAAATGGGTAAAGAGTTAATGAATCTTCATTAAAGATTAATGAATTGATTTTTGAAATAATTCCTAACTAAGGAATGAAAGATAAAGAAATTTGTTTAAGTAAACGAAAGGTTTGGATTACGTTAGTTTAACATAAATAAAATTTTGAAGGTTTAATGAATTATCTTTAGTTTAAAAGAGATAATGTAAATGAGAAATTAAGGGTTACTTAAGATTAATAAATGTGACTGGATATGGGGTTTAAAGGAAAACTTTTGTTAAGGCTTGATTAATCTTGGTTTAAAATTTTAATGAATTAAATTTATGGATTTAAACAATTGAGGAATTCGTTAAGTAAATGGAAGGCTTGATTAAAGAATGAATCTTTGTAAGGGAATGAATCTTATGGATAAAAGATTTAGTAAAATAAATTTATGAATGAATTCATAATTTAAGAAATAAATGATTAAGGGTTGTAAATGAAATGTTTGGAATTTAAAATTGAAGAGATTTAATTGAAATCCTGTGTGATCCATGTTGTTTTCAAGTTGTGCGGATTATTCGAAAAGACTGGGATCAGGTTTGGTTGCTTCCTATACTAAAACAATTTCAAATAATCATATGATGAAATGGAGAAAAATGAAGAATCTGAAGACGATAATTGAATATAGGGAATCCTCACATTGGAAGGACTGCTTGTTGATGTCTCAGGTCACTCCCATTATGAGATTATTTATATAGCAGTGTTTCGAACATATTTGGAGAATTTTCGGATTTGCGAGGGTCTCTCTTCTTTATTAGACAAGGAATTAAGCGCATTTGGTTTCTTTCAGTTCCAGAACGAACTTGTATGGATTGTATGTCTGACATTGAATTTTATGGCATAGTAATTGATATTTACTAAATGTATATCTATTGGGTGGTGGAGAACTATTCCTTAGTTTAACACCCTTCTCTGAGACGTACGAGCTTAGAGATTATACGTTGGTAGACATCAATTATGTGTTATGAATTGGCAGTATTTTATGCTAAGTGAAGTGAGAAACGGATGATCAAAGCCATGCTTTTGTTAAGAGAAACTTTGTATAATGTGACTTTGTCAAGCCTCGCATCTCGGTATGATGGAAAATTAGTGGTCAGGCCTGTATGCTTTTCCGAAGTTGGATGTTTCGATGATCACTAGGTATCAAACACGTATGCACCTCACTGAAGAATATAGGGACATTTGAGTCCTTGGATGTTATTCGCTGAATATTCTATTTCATGTTTTGTCGAAAGTATAGTGGTTTCTGTGCCAGGACGTATAATCGTTGGATAATGTGATGCGCAAATATTTGATTCCACAAATTGATCTTTCGTACTAGGAATATAACAATTTCATTCTAAGATTGATAAATTTATTTGCAAAAGCTTTTCCATACTATGCGTTAATAATTATATCAAAGGATTTTGCATATAAAAGGCATTTTTGGTTATCATAAGGAGAACTTTCGCCTAATATATGTGATTCATTTTGTGTGGTGCAAGACCTTATGATAGCTTAATTTTTCAAAAAGCATGTACGATTTTCCGCATAAACCAATTATTTTTAAGTTCTCACACTAGTCCAATGGATGACCCGGGGTTTATTCTTTCTGTACGACATGGCAGAATTTCGACAATCGAATATTGACAGTAATACATTTTTCACTTGCCAAAACTCAGTATCCAAAACCTAGATTGTCAATGGAAATAAATTAGAGGGTGAGAAAAAAAAGAAAGAAATATGAGAATAGAAGAAGAACAACACTTATAGAATCAGAATAGGAAAGAATCTCACAGCAGAGCAAATAAATTATAAATATCAAAACTCTTTACTCAAAAGAAGCTGTAAATATATATATATATATATATATATATATATATATATATATAATTAGAACATCGGATTACACATTTGATCAATATAACACAAACAGTAGAAATAAATTTATATGAGATAATAAGAGATTACGTCTCGACTCCATCTTCTCTTCATGATGCTCCAAATAAGACCTAACCGGGAAAATACACTCAGCCTGACCCGAGTACATTTTGAAAAAAAAGCAAAATCAACCCGGATCAGTCCAGAATACTTTCAATGATAAATTTACATCACAAACATCTTGCTTACCCTTAGGAAATATTTTGAAAGAATGGAACACTTATAAAACACAACCACACATAACCATGACACGTGTTTTTACCTTACGATAACCAAATCACTTTTTATATCAAAATCCAGTTATATTATAATAATATCTATCAAATCACAGATAAAATAGGAATGTATTCGGAAAGCTTGCATCTCACTTTCCAACGTAGTTGGTTTACATCTGAAAACGTATGGCTCATATTGAAGTTTGGATTTCCAACATGACAAGTTGTGGTACAACCTCTCGATTAGTGTTCTCTAAAAAGGAAGAACTGGGGTTCAACAAGAACATCTTGCAACCCAACCACACATGACTGGCCATTCATTCAACTTGAGTGTACCGAATATAATATCAACAACGGTTTGGCCAAACCACTATTTCCTGTGAGGTACAGAAGCGATAGAAGAAATAAATGAATTTTCTCAAGATGATAATAAACCCTAATGGGAATAACCCGCATAGCCATGCTGTCTGCCTGATTTATGTTATTTTCCAATTGACGAGGCTTGAGGTCACGATTACCTTTTAGAACATCATATCATCATTTACTTTGAATGCCACATTGTTAGATCTATCAAATCACTAATTGATTTGCACAAATACACTCTGGATGTTAAGGTAAAAGAAGTTTCCCTCTTCGCCACCAAAATTGATATATTTATAAAAATCAGCGTACGTGATTCTGAAGAAATACTCTGTCCGACATTCGTCCATACAAGCCATCTAGGAACAGGTTGAACCGAAGGCACCCTCCTACTGCGTCATATATAGGAATCACCATAACGATTAGTAGTGAGTAGTCCTTGCAATCCGAAGATTTCATTCATGACAAAATCACTACCAAAATATTTCTAGTAGCTATCTAGAGAAAACCAATAAGTAGTTCTTCCATTCATGAAAATCCACGGTCTTTAGTCCTTTCAATTGAATAGGTATCCATGTAATTTAGTTTTGAAAGCAAAGTCAGTTCGAAGTGATTTTTAGTCTAATTCCCATCCCAGTGTCTTCGAACTAACACGTCAAAAGTCCAAATGCAATATTCATTGATAGTCGGGTTTTTAACTATCAAATCAAATAGTATGGTTATGTACATCACCAGCTCAGGCCCTTTTGGTTAAAACTATTTTATTGATAAAAAGTCGATTCCACATTCTTATTTCAACGATATATATATATATATATATATATATATATATATATATATATATATATATAAACACACACATATGTGTGTGTATTCCTAAATCTCACTTGTTTTCATTACTTTGAAAACAATAACCTTTCTTTATTTCCTCAGAATAAATGTATTCCCAAAATTTCCTCTTTATTTTCCTTACTTTGAAAATATTCTATATATACATAGCCAATTGGTATAGATTTAATTACAAATCTTATATAGCCAAAACAAACGTCATACGACACATTTTTTATTATATAAACCTTAATGGTTTTTATTTAACTTCAAAACTTTGCAAAATAACGTTGCAACATTAAATTATTTCCATCATCTTTTACTGTTCCAAACATATACTATCCTAAGGTAATAATGAAGTCGTTCAAGTTAGGTTACTATACTTACCTCTTAGACCTTGACTGGATAAAATTCTTAACTTCATATGGATAGAAGTTTGTAACACAAAACTGATATTATTTATCATAGGCTCTAATTTTCTTTCTCCTTTAGGATAATGTTTTGTAAACCATTCTTTTACTTTTGCAAATCTCTTTTCATTATAATTCACATTACTTAATTTGATTGTCAAGTAATCTCTTACTATAACACAAATATTAGACTTAAATTCCTTTTTAATATAATTCAATTATAACTTGGACTTATTACCAAATCATTTTATACAAATCTATTTAACACCTTTTGTCTTTTGAAAATATCTTTTGAATACATTGCTTCTACTTAATTCAATTTGTTAAGTAACTCTTATTTAAAAATAACACTTTAGCTTTACATCCCTTTTTATAAGCTTTGTTATAAACTTGAGTTTATTATAACATCGCTTTTTAAATCCATAACAAAATTCATCTAAGTTTCATTACAAACCCAATTACTTCTTAAATGAATTTCATTGAAAGAGATAATAACTTAATTACTATTAATTAAAATAACAAATAATCTTCAACATTAACTGAAGTATTTTCCTTTGTTATTAACTAAGATAGAATAGCTAATTTCCTTTACAAGATCATTGAAATGTTAACTAATTTTATTAATAATAAATAGTTTGATAATTTTCTTAATACATAGTTAATTTAAAATATTAATTAACTTTTAACAAATCTTATTGTGTTTTAAAACAACTATTTGTCATAGCTATTTCTATTAGATTAATTTGAAAACAAATTAGTCTAATAATCTTTAAATTTAAACAGTTGACTTGGTCAATTTGAAAACATCAGTTAACTTGTTAGCTGATTTCCACTAATACTTTCTCTTTAATTAATGAATAGTGTAATTAATTTAATGATATCACTTAATTGTTTCATGAAAACAATTATTTTAAATCATTAACCATTGCATTAATTTCAAACTTCCTTAATTATAGAACTTTATTAAAACACAAGAAATTACTATATAAAATAATTATGACTATTTTATAAGAAGGAAATTATATTATAGGTTTAGATTATTTAAAAATTCTATTTTAAATAACTTATATAAACTTGAAAACTTCGATTCAGTTATAAAAATAAATTTTATAACTTTAAATTGTCAATTAGCTTGATGGCAAATCAATGTCATAAAAAGATGGATTTTGGGCCCTCTGCTACTAGCCACTTAATCAATAGTGTTTATTAATTAATAACACAACAACGTTGAATCCAATTCAACAATCAACATCCAAACTGGTTTTAGTTATATATGTAAATAATATGAAAACAAGTAACATACAAAATATTAAAGGAATTCAGTTGCGTCCCTCTAACATGTTTTCCAAGCATCACAGCTTATAGTATCATTTATAAATGAATATGAAATAGATATTCTAAAATAATGCATTAAAAATAACGAGAATATAAATAACACTAATCAACAATCAAAAGTCCAAAAACATCCAATTTATACTATCCACGATGAGTTATAATTATATGAGTTCAATCACATTATAGAATTCCATAAGGAGTGAGAGTTAACTCATAGTTTGTCTTTGATTCGACGATTTCATATTGATTTATATAATTTCTAACGAACATTCAAAATTATGTAAAAATTCAGTAAACTCTGATTCATTCCAAACAACCTCAGCAGCGTAGTATTCATCCATGCAATTTCAACGAATCTAGTTTTGTTGAATTATGTTATTGTATTAATAAATTATGCTTATTATAACATTTAGCCTGGATTTAGATAACATATTTATTAACATACATAATTAGCTTAACCATAGTTACCCTCTTTAATCTTCAATCCCGCAATTAGTGGTAAATCACGTACTTAATCTTCATTACCAAGCTTCTAGGCTACGAAAGCATATTGACTTCCTCCACTCTTTTACATCCACACGGCCACCACCAGGAAGCACTGGGGCCGACCAACTAACCTCCATCGCCTTCCCCTTCCTAAGGTGAGCCACTATTAGCTAGTAGGCCTCCCATCACTACCTCCTAGCCCTGGAAAACTGCCTCGAACGAAAAACAAACCAACACCAATTTCTCTTTCCATCGGCCATCGGAGCAGACCGCACCACTGTCTCCGCCACCATCTGCTCCTACTTCGCCCTTTAGAGGCCATCCCTTGAAATCAACTCCTCCGGCCCCAATTTTGGAAAAAATGAAACTAGCATGTATGCATTCAAACCCCAATTTCTCCACCTCCAGGCGATAGTACATCCACTGACCACTGCCGAGAGGAAGCCTTCGTCTCCCTCTACAAATTTTTGTTGGGACTTTTGTCTAATTCATCCTGGTTTAGGAGATTAAAATCAAAGTTCAAAATGATGAATAAGACGACAGCGGCCGAAGTTTGTTGACCACGAATGGAAAATGACTTAGGTTTAGGACAGTTTAGGGTATATTTATAAGGTAGATTTATTATTAAAATATTCTCATGTAACTTACATCTGAAATTTCACGTTTAAATGACCACATATGACTTTCGATCGCGATTAAAATTGTAGTCCTACAATAACTTAATATTTTAGACACTATGGAACTTCGTCGAATTCAGAGATCATTTAAAAAACATCCTTTTGATTTCAGAATTAAGTCGATACGCGTCTATATTGTGCACAATAACGTAATAACTCCAATTGATGAGAACCTGTAAATTTTACAATAAGTAACCATTACGGATTTTATAAAATTGGTTTCGTTGAAATCTGAGGTCATTTGAAAATTGGTTGTTCTCAAGTTCCATATTAAATCGATAAGCTACAATCAATTTCAAAACAATTCAATTCACTGATAGTAAAATATTATTATCATATATACATTCAAATAGAAATTATATAACTTTAATATAGACCACTTTGGACTTTAAACTCAATTCTTTGAATTTCAAATTAAATTGATACACAATATATTAAATGTTTTTCGTTTTATTTAATAAATCATTATGGTTCATAAATGATTCTGCAGCCGTTTTCTAAAATTTGGTTTTGACATAACTCATAATTTATAAGACGAACTCTCAAATTTTCTCTTTCATTAGAAAACTATAATTCAATATATCCGAACGATTCCTATTTCAAAGAATTTCGACTTATATTGAATCTTATATACTCGGTTTGAAGTTCAAATCATAGAACTACAAACTAACATGACGCTACGAGCTCCTTTTAAATTAAATATAAATTATACGTTCAAACTTTGTTTAATAAATGAATTCCTTAATATAATTTAAATCTAAATTCAATTAAATTCTTAAAAAATCATCACATTCATACTATCTGTCAAATGCAATTGATTCTCACTTATTTCAAAATTTAATTTACATTTTTATTATTCAAATTTAATACTCAAAATTGTTCAATTCGAGTTATTTAAATTTTCAAATCAACATTTAAAACAATTTTAAATGTTCAAATTTAACGGCTAAAAATCTGGGTCATTATAGTTTTGTTTCTAAATTTTGGGATCCCTTAATTTTATGTGGGTAGTCGAGTAGTTAAGGTTTTGTTGTAAAGTCTCAGAGTTATTTTATGGAGCATGTGCTGGGATAAGGTTGGAGCTGTGTTTGGAGCATTTTGGATTTTTACGCTGAAGCTTTAGTATTTTCCGCTGTGTAGTTGTTATACTCTGATATATCTTTTGTAACTCTAATGTAAAACTATGTTATGTCAATAAATATCATTTTTCTTTGTTCTAATGTGATATTACCCCCAAACAATGTGCCCTTATGGTACTTAGGTTTTGATACATGAATACTGTAGATGTATTAAGTGAAAATTCACGAGTGTCGAGAAGGCGGGTTTGTACAAGGAAATAGGATTTTCTCTCCGAATTTTGCGATTCTGAAACTAGATTTAATAACCCTTGACTATTGAGAAATCTTCAATTCTCAGTGAAAGCACCAAAGTGTTGATTGCAAAAAGTGGCATAATCACTCAAATAGAAAGTATGAAGAGAAATAAACGAAGAAATATAAATGAAAACAAGGAAAATGCAATCATACACTAGTTTATGATGGTTCGACATTAGCAAGCCTACGTCCACTTTATATTCCTCTTATTTACTTGAGAAAGTTGATGACAATAGTGAAAAATGCACTCAAAATCGAGTACAATGCAGTAATATAAAATAGGAAGAAGATAAGAGTGCCAAAAGTCCTACATGTGCTGCTCTAGGAGGGTTGTTTATGGCATAGTGTGACGGTCGGCTTGGTCAAGCCATGTGGCCTTCGATCTGAGAATATCGGAAGGTAGTGAAAGATGTTCGCTAGCCGTTAAAGCACCATTTCAGGAGGATAGCAGAAGGTAGTGAAAGATGTTGTCCAACAAATATCTCTTTTAGTAAAAGAGATATTCTTAGAGAGGAGCATTTTCTCAGTAAACACTCTTTACCCTTCTTGACATGTCTCAGGTCGACATAGTCGAACTGGAGGCTCTTCGGTCCATAGTTAACTCTAACTTTGAATCGAAGTATGGTAGTACTATCTTCACCGAGCCTAGAGTTAGTCGGACAAGGATTTCTAGGGACCCACCTCATTTGATCCAAAAGAAAGTTGAACCAAGACTTACTGTCATAAGCTTGCCCATCTTTGCTTTGTTAGTGTGTCGGCATGCTTCACTCGAGTCTGGTGCTTCTCAGTCATGAATGTCCGAGTCTTTAATGGTCTTGGCAAAAGGTAGGTCAACACTAATATTCATAAAAAAAGGATCCCATGAATGATATTTTCATGTGATTTTCTTAATACGATCCCAATTTGGATTTAGCTTCTAAACTTGGATATTGATTTTGATCAATTGAGGCAATTAATAGAATAGCTTCAGTTCTCGGTCCCCTTGTAAAAATTGATTAAATTACGATTTAATTCTAATAGAATTCTAGTAGAAATTGATATTAATTTTTCATTTCCTACGGAGATATTATCTCAATGCTATGATGGTAAGATCGGTTGGCAGAATGTTATTTACGATTGACATCATACTAGTTGTTCAAACTATAGGGTGTTCGAGCAATCTAGCAATACATATGCGACAAAGAAGGATTGGGTGCAAAAAATACTTTCATCAAAGACTCTTTAATTGAAATAGATAACAAATCATTCCAAAATGAAAAATAAGTCAAGGAAGTTTTTAATATTGGTAGTAAGTTGAGAGCATAACAGGAGATAAGTAATAACATTCCTAATTTAGATCCTAGTCAAACCGGTTTAAAGAAAATTACCCAACCAGGGTAAAATAGAGGTCTCATTTGGTAAAATGATTGTTTAGAAGCCTCATCATCAAGATTGTCAAACTTAAGAAGTAGCAATGTCCAATATGTTTGAAGCCTTGAATTCTATAAAGCAGTATATTAATGAAAACAATGAGAAAATTCAATCAATTCCTTCAAATATATATGCCAAAGACTTCGATAATGTAGAAAAAGCATTAGATGTCAAATAAATTAATATGAATGGTTTTGATCATCCAAATGATAATATACACTTACTAAAAGGGAGTAATGATCTAGATAATTCCAAGCTTTTATGTTTTTCTATTATCGAAATTAGCCGACTGCATCCACTGGTGGAGCCACATACAAGCTGGGGTGGTCACAATGAACCCATTCCCCCAAAAGAATGCTTGAATAGATAATTGGGCAGTTTAGCCCATTCAATGAATGGATATGTGCTTTATTTGTTTAGAGCATGCTGGATTCAGTTTTGTATCACTTCAGTACAAATGGTTTGTTGTGTCAAACTGGTATGGGTTTGATGAAAATTTATTTTATGGATTGTTAAATAGAAAATGATTAAATTAGATGTTCGTTGAAGATTTTTGTTTTTGTTTTTACAAAGCTTAATAAAAATTAGCCTTTTAGAGTTTTTGACTTAGTTTAGAATCTAGCTAATACTATTTTTAACATATAATAAATAAAAACATTTACCAAAATTTGAGCAATAAAGTGAATTTCATCTCATATTAACGTCGTTTTTATTTTGAAACCAAAGAAATTTACCATGATTTTAAAAGGAAGTTATTTTTAACATGATTGCTCTTGTTGGAATTATTCAATGAAATTTGTTCTTTTCACTACATGAGTTGAGTAATTTTAGAATGTTTCTTTTATCAACTATTTAGTTAAAACAGTTATGTATAATTTACTAATTTATTATGAGTGCTTAATTAGTTAAGTAATAAGCAAAAAAAAATATGATTATAACTTGTGATTCAATAAACATTTCAAATTGTGATCTAACTAGCAAAAAATCCTAGCTAACCCATTGAGTGCATCCTGTCCTCTCCACCATAGACCACTACCAATGAATGAAATTCAGTAATATTAGGAACCATATGTTTGAAATTCGTAGGCGCATGATGAACATTGCCTCTAGATGAGTGGCCAAAATCAACATCCGTGAGCTTGGAAAATTTAATGCGCAAAGGAAGCTGTTGAAGTTGCCGTATCTGCACGACACCCTGTGAATCACCGACTTTATCTCTTCTCATCGTTATAGTTATGAATACATCTATATCACCACTGCAGTCGGGGTCTGTACACTATGATCAAAAGCGTCAAGTCCCTAGCTTCCATAACTGCATAATAACCGACTTAACCAACCTGATATTTTACGGAATAAGCTAGGCCATATTGCGGAATATTAAGGTTTAAGGAAGAAGATGTACATTATCCAAGTTTTATCCTTTTTAGAAATGATTCTATAACATGTCATATGTTTTGGATTTGGATTTTTTTCAAATTGGCTTAGTTTTACATTTTATTTCACTTTTAACTAACTTCTTCAAAAAATTATAAATATAGCCCACTTTTGGCTTAATTAGCGCTGAGTTAGCCAAAATGTACTGGTGCAATTTGGAACTAGTATAGGTGTACACTGGCGTAATCCGGGATTGCGCCCATAAAGACCCAGGGAAAAATTCGACGCTCGAATATTTGACAACAATACATAACCCGTATCACTTGCCAAAAACCCAAGTACCGAACCCAGATTGTCAATAGAAAGAAGTTAGAGGGTGAGAAATAGAAAGAAAGAATATTAGAATAGAAGAAAGAAGAAGAACACCACATCAGAATCTCTCAGTGGAACCAATAAAATATAATATCAAATCTCTTTATACAAAAGAAAACTGGATACACATACCAATCATCAGAGTACAACATACATCAATCACAGCGGAATAATAACTTTATATATTTAGCGGTGAAGCCGCCTGCTTCCAGCTCCTGAAACTTCAAGCGAAACCAAACCTGGAACGTACTCGGTCTGACCCAAGCACATTTGAAGCAAAGCAAAATACATCGGGTCAGTCTGTAATACTTTCAGTGATAAATTCACAGAACCAACAACTTGTTTAACTTTGAAAAATCCTTTTGAAATAAAAGGATAATAGTAAGACCAGTCCACACATAAACACGGACGGTTTTTACCTTACTATAACCCAAACCGTTTTGAAATCATAGCTTATTCTGATATTATAATAGTGTCTAAATATAAGTAAATATCAATCTAGCGGAACGCTTGCATCTCACGCACCACATATATATTATACAATCGAAAACCGCAGG
Source organism: Allium sativum (assembly GCA_030737875.1). Taxonomy (NCBI): domain Eukaryota; kingdom Viridiplantae; phylum Streptophyta; class Magnoliopsida; order Asparagales; family Amaryllidaceae; genus Allium; species Allium sativum. The sequence goes on along the minus strand of CM060911.1, from coordinate 4,735,978 downwards.
CGCTTATTGGAGATTGGATTCCGACTTTGACAAGGTATGGGACCACCTGCCGATAGTGTATCTCTAGAGGCGAATACGCTGGGTTCAACAAGAACGTCTTGCAACCCGGCCCACACATGACCGACCACTCATTTCACTTGAGTGTATCGAATGTATATCACCGACGGTTGGGATCAGCAACCGCCTCCCGAAAAGGGACAGCATCAAATATAGATTAAATAAGCAAATGGAATTTCTCTAGATAAGTGATTATACACCCTAATGGGAGCGACCCACATAGCCATGCTGCCTGCCCGATTTTTTTCATTTCCCGGCTGATGAGGCTTGAGGCTAGAACTTAACTTTAAAACTTCTGGTCATCATTCACTTTGAATGCCACATTGTCAGATCCGTCAAATCACTAACTGACGTCCACAAATGTACTCTAGGTATAAAAGAAGTGCCTCTCTTCGCCACCAACTCGGTATATTTGTAAAAATCAACGTACGTGGTTCTAAGGAAATACTCTGTCAGACATTCGTCCATACAAGTCATGCAGGAACAGGATGAACCGAAGGTACCCTCCTACGGCATCCTTATATAGGAATCACCCCAAGGATCGGTAGCGAGTAGTCCTTGCAAACCGTAAAATCTCAACCACGACCGAATCACGTCAGAATACCTCTGCGTTGCAACATAGAGGATATTCGTCAATTAATCCTTCCGCTTATGAAGATCCACAGTCTTCACTTGCTCCGTCTTCAATCGACGTCTTCACGTATTTGCTGGTCGGAATGGTTTTCGAATATAAATTCGATCCCGGTCTTTCCGTACCAACAATCGTATAGGTCAGGTTTGATAATCGGTGATTTAACTATCAAATAACGGCCGTGTGAATAAAATAAGTATGACGATTCAGTACTTGGCACTACTTGGCCTCTTTAAAATATATTTAACAATTTTTTCATAAAATTCTAATTCTTCTTATATATTCAAAACATTATATTTATCCTTATTTTATTAACAAAACTAAGTTTATACATTTCAGAGTATGTATATATATACGTAACTTCCCATTTCCTTTGGGAATATCGATATACTTATCAAAACCGTTTTTCCCTTTCTCTTTTACCTAAACGCGGCATCTCGATATATTCATATACGTAATATACTTTAATGGTATAAAACAAATTATTGACTCTAATACGGGTAAAGCAAATGTCGAATTATATAATTTAAAACCAAATACCCTTATTTACATTGAAACTAATATTGTAGTATCATTTATAACCCAAAATCTTGCACTTATGTTTAATACTCCTCGTATGGGATATCACACCAATTTCAACACCTTTTCCTCGTTTCAAACCAATACCATTCCTCGATAGTAATGAAGCCGTTCAAATTGGGGTATTCTATTTACCTCTCAGACCTTGATCGACAATGTTCTTATCTTAGAATGAATACCAGTTTATCACTTAAAACTAATAGTAAAATCTCATCTACCACCTTGATTTCACATCTGGTTTTATAAACCATTTCTTACATTTGAAATCCTCGTTCAATAATCCCTTTAATTAATTTAAAATTTAAGGAAAAACCTTATTTAAATCTCTACATTTACTTCCCAATTTGCACTTACAAATCTCGTTTGAAACTTGAATTAAAAATCTCTTTATAAACTCTTATCGCCACTTCGATCGAACTTCCTCATCAACTAATCACTTGTTAATTAAATTCCCATTTATCAAATCATGTTTGAAAACTTGGATTTATAAATCACTTTAATGAAATTCTTATTTGGTTTTTTTGATCGAACTTAGCGACGCTTAACAATTTCTTAATTAAATACCAATTAAAAGCCATCGTTTTAATTATTATCAAGTAAAATAATAATTGACTTTGTTGTTAACTAAGAATAGGATCATTATCACTTTCAAAAGCTTATTAAATAATAATTAACTATATTAACACTAAACAATTCAATAATTACTTTAATTTATCGTCAATCGAAGATTAACTAACATTTCACACCCTTCGTTAATTTTAACGAATATTTAGAAAATTTAAATCAAATTGATTCAATTATTAATTACAACTAAAAACGGTTGATTTTGTCAATCGTACCTACCAGTTAGCAGTTAACTGATTTTCATTCATCATTTCCCCTTTTTATATTAATTAAACAACTTAATTAATTTAAAAATACCATTTAATTGTTTTAAAAACAATTATTCCATTCTACCACCCCGTAGGTAAATTCTATGTTTTTCTACTTTCAGAACATCTATAGATCATAAGATTTTGCTACATAAACCATTTACATAATTCTTCTATAAACTTGATTAAAAATATATTTTTATAAATTTCTAATTTAATTACTTGTATAAAATAACTAAAAAGCTTTCATTCGGTTATAAAATAATTTATAACTTTAAAACTTACGTCGATTCACCGAACGGTAGAACGACGTCTAAAACAATACAATTTTGGCCATTCATTGCCAATTACTCAATCAACACTATCGATGGATTTTAAACACAACACATGTGAATATTCATTCAACCATAATGTTTCAACAGGTTTTATTATCATATGGGGTTCAATCAGTTCAGGTATAAATAATATAACACAAACATACAATATTTGTTTGAGGAATCCGGTCGGATCCCTCCAACCTGTCCTTCCCTGCATCACAGCTCGTTATAGCATTTCATGAAATAAACTTCAATACTCTACTATTTTAAAATGATAAATAACAACAACCAATCAAACAATAAACAGCCAATAGCAACCAATCAACCAATTTATACTTTTAAATGGTAAATTATATTTTAATATTAATTTACCACATCACATGATTCCAGAAGGTGTGAGAATTAACTCACAAGATTTATATAGTTGACGGTGGACGCGTTTCTTGCATTTACTTTCAGTCGAGCATTTGAAATTATCTGAAATTTCAAACAACACTAATCAGTTCCAGTCAGTACCATCACCTAGGCCTCGTCCCTGCGATCCCAACGGATCCTGTTTCGTGTGATTTCTTTAACAAATGAATTAGTTAGTGCAATTTCATGTTTTAAATAAACAACGGTTATTTAAGTAAACCTTAATTAAAATTAATTATATACATTACCGTTAGCCCCACTAATAGCCATGATTAACACGTCAGCACCCTCATTAAGCTTTCACGCGGTTTCTTCCTTCCATGGATCTTGAACCCGATCCTCCATCTTCAGTAAAAAAAACACCTTCACCTTTAACTCCACCCAACGCCACCTCCATGGCGATTCAGACCGCCGCACCCTGGCCAAAACCTCCCCCTTCTCGAGACGCACCCCCACCGGAGACCCCGACCCCCAGCGTGACCTGAACCGCCGTGATTCCTTAGTTGAACGGATTCCGCCTCTTCCCAAAATTCTCCGCCACTAGATCAAACCAGGCTGCCGCACCACCACCGGTGTCACCGCCGGCCTTCCCCCTACCATCTCCTTCAGACGCCTTCCACCCATTCGCCACCAGTCCACCGAAAAAACTCCAAAACCAACCGCTGCTTCAAAACTGAACTCCAAAAACAATGTCTCTATTCATCTCCCAATTTCTAACACCCCAACCACCAGAGGTCACGCCACCACCGCCGAAACCTCCGCTTGACTCTCCTCTACACTTCACCTTTGAACCCATTATCAACCGACAGCCAAAACTCCCTCAAAACCACCAAAACCGAAAACAGTTTTCCAAGATTTAACAATGATTCCGACCACCTCAAACATACGTTGGCTCCCAAATTTTTACTGGAGCTAGATCTCACTCCGATCTAGAACTTTCGTTCATATTTCCTTCACCGATTCATTTCAGATTAGGAGATAAAATTGATTTTGTAAACGAGGGCATTATTGCAAAATGTATGGACGATTTCAGAAATTGGGGAAATAGGGTTCTGAATTGGGTATTTATAATGTGAAAATAATATAATTTAAGTTGATTTGACGAATGATGTTGAGTAGCAATATTTTATTTCGTACTTATCGCTATTCCGGACGTTGTTTATTCGCTTCTGTGCTCACATACAACCCCGTTCGAGATAGAAATGGACGGCGTAGTATAATTTGACGATACGGTCCTAATGAAACTTGTTTCGTCGAATTCCGAGTCCGTTTGCTCAAACGGCGGTCCTTCACGCCCAAATGGTCGTTTTTATTTGTATTTTATTTTGCCACGCTCACAGAATAACTCCGATTGATGCGCAACTTGAAATCTAGCAATAATTTACTGTTACGGTCCCAATAAAATTTGTTTCATCGAAAACGAAGGCCATTTGAATAAAGTCCCTTTTATAACTGCCTAATTGAAATAAAATAAACAAATTTTAAAATACCTCAATATAATATAAATTAAATATTGAAATTGGCCATATACGACCAGAATATCATGTACCACTAAAATAAAATAGCTCGGGTTGAGTTTGAAGCCAAATCGATATTTAAAATATTTAAAAACCATTTAGTTTATTGAAATAATCGCTATAATATATAAAGGAATTCCGTAGCGACCTTTTCAAAATTTGATTTGGACATAAAATAAAATCTACGCTATAAAAATTTGATTTATATCTTCCATTAGAAAAATATTATCCAACAGATTTCGACGTTTTTTGTTTCGAGAAAATCCGGCTTATTTTGAATCTTGTACAACCGTTTAAATTTCAAAAAGCCAAAATTACGAACTGCCGCGCCGCTGCAGTCGTTTTATAATTAAATTATAAATTAAACGTTCTGACATCGTTTTAATAACGAATATATTAATATAATTTAATATAAACAATATTAAACTACTTTAAATCGCTCGTTCCCATTATACAGCAAATTCAACATTTTTCCCAAATATTCTAAAAATAAAATATTATTATAATATATTAATATAAATAAATATCCACAACAAATTGTTAAAATTCCATTATTTAAACTCAAATCAATATTTTAAATAAATAAAATATTTCAATAAATGGTCAGAAAATATGGGACTTTACAGCGCCAATCTGCTAAAAGGGGAAAAAATATGTCCTATATATATATATATATATATATATGTATATATATATATATATATATACATATATATGCATATCCATCATACATTCTCCTCCCACTGTCAAGTATGTACGCCTATGCCTGGTCAAGCCCGAAGTGTTAAAAAGCCCGCAAAACTCGTTTTTGGGGCCCAAGGAGATGTTTCAAGGAGAGAAGTTTTACCGGGTTCCTAGAACTATGGGGAGGAGGCTGTTGGATAGAAGTTCATTGAAGAATTTAAAGGTGAGGAAGATTGCAGTGAAGAATTTGAAGGTGCAGAACATTGCAGTGAAGGACAAAAATTTATTAAGTGAACTAGCGCAATCCGAAATTGATCCAATTAGGTGCAGTTTTGGAGGAGAGAGCAATTTTTTTCTTTCAGTAAACTAGCGCTATCCGAGATTGCCCCAGTGTACACATATGCCGATGCAATCCCAGATTTCGGCAGTGCATTTTGGCCAACTCAATGCTGAGTTGGCCGAAAGTGGGCTATATTTGTAATTTTTTGAAAAAGTGGGCTAAATGTGAAATAAAAAGTAAAACTAGGCAAAATTGAAAAGAACCTTTTAAATTTTGATCGTTATGTTTGAAATAAATAAATTACAGGACTGTCAACCGGTCAAAGTCTGTTAAATCAATGTTAAAAATATTCAATTGTTGATTTAATTTTTGATTCTTTAGAAAAGATTTTAATGTGGCCTAATTAGTCGTAAATAGTGGCGAAGCTCAAGATTATTTTGAGATAGGTTAGGAAATAAAAAATCGTTGACACGTCATTTCAATAGGGTCGAAAATTGTAATGACCCGCATTAGCAGAGGTATAATAATTAATTTATTTAATTATTGAAATAGTGATATAGTGAATTAAATGGTAGTTTAATTAAACGATGATGAATATTTAATTAAAATAATAAATTAAATAATATATATAATTCTGAAATAATCAGAATTGGCTGAAATGACGATATGGTGTGAACCAGATCATCTGTGATATTTAATTCAGCTTGGAATTGAGTTTGAATAACGAATATATTATATAAACGACAGTTTGAACATGGAATTATAATATAATTAAAATCGAGCTTGAAATGGCGCTACAGTTCGCTATTTGGTGATTTGAACTTCAACTGAATGTACAGGGTTCGTTTTAAGCCGGATTTCTGTAAAACAAGAAATGTGTGGAGCTGGTGGAGTATATCTTTCTAGTGGGAGAGAAAAATCGGGATTTCGTCATGTAGATTTTGATTTATGTCCAAATCAAATTTTAGAAAAGTCGCTGTAGAATTCCTTTATAATTTATAAAGGAATTATTTATATTTTAAAAAGGAATTTCAATATAAATAGATTATCGATTTAATCGGGATTTGAAATATCAAGTTATAAATCCCAGTAGAGCTGTATGGTATTCCACTATGAATATATACGATAATATAAATTTATTTATATCTAATTTAATTATATTTAAATATATTTATATATTTAAATGGGTCGTTCAGAGCTTTAAAAATAGCCACTTTTGCAAACGAAGTCGGAATTCGATGAAACTAATTTTGTTTGATCCGTAAATATTAAATTATTGTTAGATTCCAAGTTTCGTGATTTTAATAGTCACTGTGTGGCCGTACGGATTTTTAGAGTAACTGTGTGGCCGTACGGATTTTTAGAGTGGAAAACAGTTAGTATTTTGACAGTTAAAAATACGCTGTGTGGGCAAACGGAGTCGGAAATCGACGAAACCAGTTTCGTCGGGACCGTAATGTCGAACTCTAGCTGCATGTCAATTTTCATGATTTTTGGGTATCATATGTGATCACAGGAATTTTAGGGGATGAATACAATTAGCATTTGCTTAAAATTAAATATAATATTCAAATATAAAAATATTATATCCTTCCTATAAGTAACCCTTCAACTTTCTAAACCCTAAACTATTTTCCTCAGTGGTCAACCAAAATCCGCCGCTTCCTCTTTTCTAAACACAAAAGAAACGCAATTTAGAAATCAAAGGAAAAATCAAACAAAAATCGATAAATCATGTAATATACATATATATGCTGCTACGAAGATTCTCTACATTTTCATTTGGGTTTCCAGTAGTTCGAACATGAAATCGTGGACAGCGAGTTGCTACAGGAAAGCTAGGGTTCGACCTCGTTGCTTTTGTGAGGGTTTATTTTGGAATTCGAGTTCGTTTTAGAGGTATGCGTTGAAATCCGCAACTGGTATACCAGTTTTGAAGGGTTCTGTTTTGATTTTTGGTCGCTGAAAATACTGTAAGGGTGCGGTATTTGCTGAAAACCGAAATGAGCAACAAGGATGCGAGTTTAACGAAATTCGTATGAATATGAAGAGGAGATGATGGAGTGAATTTTGGTGTTTCTTTTGTGATTTTTAAATGATGGTGAAAGGAGGATGGGATTTTAGAAGGTGCGAAAATGGTACTGAGGTTTGGTTCGACGGAAACAAGAATGAGGGAGGAAGAAGACGGGTCTGTTTCCTTGGATCAAAGAAGGAGCTTTTGTTCTGAAGAAGGGCTATTCAGGATGGATACTAGGTACTTTTGAGGTGATGAAGGATGAGGGCGGATGGATATTTGTACACAGGAGAAGCGAGTACCCTTTTTGTTGAGAAGGAAGATGACCGACGTGGGTTTTAAGTTGGGATTTGTTGGGCTTTGGGCTTTCTCTTGGGTGAGTAATTTATATAAGTAAAGCCCAAATTAATTTATAAGATTTAGTTTGTTTAATATTAAAATAATGGTTGAAGTAGTTGGTTTATTCTAGGTAAGGATCAGGGAAATGAAGAAGAAAGGGAGTTGCGGGTTGGTATGTCTGAGAAGAAAGATTTGACGCGGTTGGGCTTTACTTGAGAAGATGGGCCAATATATTTGGGGTAAGGCCCAATTAAGAGTTAAGTGTAGTCTAAATTAGTTGGAGGATTTTCGTTGTGAATTGATGTTGGATGGAAGTAAGGAGTTTAAGATTCGAAAATGATGGAGAACAAAATGCCGGGAGCTCGTTATTTGGATTTGAGGGAGACACTACTGTAGTAAGGGGGTAAGGAGTGGTATGGGCCGAATTGTTTTCAAAGAGGAACTCGACAAAACAAGATCCGATAGGATCGTATGGACGGACACTACCCAATGGAACTGACTGGAAGTCCATCAGAGTTCGTTACAATTTATAGCAAAATAAATTGTCAGAATCAAATCAAGCGATGGTTATCGTTATTAACGATGATCGTCCAATGTGAGTAAATCTCACTAACTCTAAACAGTTTATAATTTCAAGTTTTATTATTAGAACTGTTAAAAATTGTCTGATTGATTGTGTGTTGACTGTTTGATTGAACTGCTAGTCAGTTAGTTGAATTTCTATATTGATTCTGTTTAACAGAATATATCATATGGAACTGAAAGTGATGTTATCTATATTGTTTAACATCTATGATGCCGGGAAACAGGTTGGAGGAATCCGATTGGATTCCTCAACATTTATTTTACTGTGATTCATATATTGTGATATATGATGTGATATATAATCTGTTGTTGATTATGTGGGTTCGACAATATTTATCGTTGTTATATGGTATGTTAAATACCATAAGAAATACTGGATGTGGGAAAGGGGATTTTCAAAGTGTATTTTGAAAATGAATTATTTATATAAAATCGATGGATTTTATATAGAAAAGAAAAAGGATTTTTTTATAAAAGAAAATATTTTCAAAATCGTAGGATAAGTTATAATAAAGGAATATTTATTTGTTAAGTAAATAGAATAGAGAAGGGGATATATTTGTAAACCATTTACAAATAAAATAGAATAAAGGAAATATTTGTAGAACATTTACAAATAGATTAAAAGGGATTATTTATTTATTTAGGGAATAAATAGAATTAGAATAAAGGAAATATTTATTTAGAAAATAAATACGATATTATAAAAGGAACTAGAATTAATCAGTTTGAGTTAAAGGAGTTAATCGAATATAATTTATTCGAATAGAGTTAAAGGAGTAAATCGAATATAGTTTATTTGAAAGGAGTTAATCAGTTAGAGTTAACCAGTTAGAGGTAATCAAATAGAGTTAATCGATTAGAGTTAAAAACGAACTAGAGTTAATCAAATAGAGTTAAGGATATAGAGTTAAGCAAAATTAGAAACTGACTAGAATTAGTAAGTTGAATGGGTTCCTGAGTATCGATCTGATGTTGGTTTCGGCCTTCGGGGTTTGTACTTAGTAAGTTATTCTCTTGTTAGTTTATAGTTAGAGTCTGATAGATGTGGAAGAATAGTGATACATAATTAAGCCATGGAAATGTTTTCCAGTGTTAATAACGTATATTTTCTAAACATACAAAATAGGGATATATATATATAGATATATAGATATATGATTGATTATTGATTGATAGAATTTCCACTTCGAAATAATATCGTTGTTTGCACACGTGTTTTCCTTTGATAGTTAACTCACAAACTATCGAAGTTTTGACCATTTTAACATTGTTAATATGGAGAGACCGGTTGCATTATTATCCAAAGAACCACTCTGTATTGGCATAAGCGTTGCGAATCATATATGCCAAAGATAATTGAAGACAGAGTATTTCCAGACGACCACGTATATTGATATCTCCAACCATTCCATGAGTGAAAGCGGAGAAGGAAACTTCTTTTAGCTAACACATAATGTATTGTTGAGGACGTGAATCGGTGATTTGATGGATGTGATGATGTGGCATTCGAAGTGAATCTGATGTGATGATAAGGCGTAGCTTCTAGCCTCATCAACCGGTGAATGACAGAAATCGAGCAGGCAGCATGGCTAAGTCGATCGCTCCGAAGTAGGGTGTATAATTACCTGATCTAAAGTTTCATTTTTTTCTAAAAATCTATTGTCGATACTGTCCCATTCGGGAAATGGTTGCTGATCCCAACCGTTGGTGATATACATTCGATACACTCAAGCGAAATGAGTGGTCGGTCATGTGTGGCCGGGTTGCAAGATGTTCTTGTTGAACCCAGTGTATTCCATTCTAGAGGTACACTAGCGAAAGGTGGTTCCATACCTTGTCATAGTTGGAAAGCCATTCCCCAATACGTGCTTCCGGTTTTGATTGTATACTATATATGTAGAACGTGAGATGAAAGCGTTTCTGCTAGATGATTAATATATTGTGGTTGATTGACATTATTATAATATCAAAAGGTTTTTGATATAAAGATATTTTGGATTCTCATAAGGGAAAAACCCGTTCCGTTATACGGCGTTGTCTTATGAGATATCGTTTACCTGTTCAAACTGTTTTACTCATACCAGTCCCATGACTGACCCGGAGTTTATTTTGTTGTTTTCCCTAAACTCTTGGGTGCCTAAATTTGTATGGGCAATCAAGTAGTCAGGATTTTTCAAATCCAATTGAAGAGCTGGAGCAGGAGGCTTCAGGATTTATAACTATAGTTATTTCCGTTGTGTTGTAAGTGTTGTACTTTGATAATGATATGTATATTCAAGTACAGATTTGTATTTCAAAGTTATGTTATGAAATATATTTATTCGTTCCGCTGTGAGATTCGTGTTACTCTGATATTGTGTTCTTCTTCTTCTTCTATTCTAAGTTTCTATCTTATCTTTGCTCACCCTCTAATTTCTTTCATTAATGACCAGTATTTTCGATCCTTGGATGTTCGATATGTGTTGTATATCGGATAACCAAGGTCGCCAAAATCCGAGTCATTACAGTTGGTATCAAAGCTTAAGTTAAGACTTACCTTGGCTCTTTGGCGTGACTCGACAGAGATGGGGTTAATAATAACCTAGATTGATTTTGAGTGTATATATACGAGTGAATGTATTTGTAGATGATATAAAATTGTTTTATATTATGGAGATTTATTGGTTGGGTTGTTTATGGATTCTGGTCGATCAGTTTGATCCACTGTATCGGTAGGAGTTGCTAAACACTCGAATACGATGGGTCGACACGATATGTTTTGAAAAGAGGGTAAATTAAAATAAGTTTACACAAGGTATATCTTGATATAGAGAAGATATATATATCGAAATTATAAAATATTGGATATATTGGTTGTTATTATAATCAAGTAAGATTATAAAAGTAAAATGGTTATATATATAACCAAGTAGAATTCGTGTAAGTGTTATGAATTGAATTGAATCTGAATTTAAATCAGAACTGGAATTAAAATTCTGGAAAATTGGATAAGTATTTGTAAATGGATTTGGATTAAAAATAAGGAAAATTTAAGATCCTGGGAGATTTTAAATTGTTTTACAAGCAGTGTGAATAATATTTTGAATTGAATTTCAAAGTGGAAATGTTTAGAAATGGTTTTATAGTATTGAACTCACTTCGATCGCTGGAAAATAAATTCCTATGATGACAACTGCATCATCAGTATTCATTTTCGAGTTGTAAGTGATGAATTACTACCGGAGATACTATTTTGAATTTGTTTTGGGAAAGACAAGTTGTGTTGAATTTCAAAATGGGATTTACAATATAGAATTCGAATAGAATTTGATATATAGAATTTGAATAATAGAATTTGATATATAGATTTGAATAATAGAAGTGATATAAAATTTGAATAGAAATTGAATAGAATTAACTAAGTCAAAGAGGAATTAGTTAATCGAGTTTTGAATTTGAAGTTGAACTTTGAAAGGTGAATTGGATTTGTAAATGGATATTCGAAATTGAATATAGAACTTAAATCTGAAATTTGGATTCAAATTAGTTAATAAGCAAGTTAAAATATATTTGAACATGTCATGTTCAAATATAAAAGTGAAATAGACTAAAGAGTTAATTAACAAATTAATTGACGAATTGAGTTAAAACGATCAGGTATAGTTAAAATAGATTGGGCAGGTATAAATATACATGAGATAGGTATGGATAAGGTATGAAGGTATATAAATAGAATGCTCGACGAAAAGGTATGTATTTAATTCATATATGAGATTTTATGCGCCGTATCGCCTAGCCGCTTGGCTTTTTCTTTTTTCTTTTGGATTGGTGAGGGCCATGGGAGGCTATTTGAAATATCCCGATGCTCCTGGTACAAAGGAGATTATGGCGAATTTTTCCGGGAATTTAAGGAGTTAGAATATTTTTAAGATAATTTGATAATTAGAAATCAACGTATCGATATATATATATAGAAGTCGATAAGGAAACGAACTTAGAAATAGAATAGTATGATATAAAAAGGAAGACTAAGAATAAAATCTTGTAAGAATAGAAAGAGGAAGCGTATACGTGTTTAAAAGTGAATAAGTAGTTGTATGGTATTGATTATTCGAGTAAGTAGTCATATCTATTTTGACGTTATAAATGTTATTCAGTCAAGGTCTGAGAGGTAGTTATACCCCAACTTGATTGATTTCATTATTAACAAATAAATAGTAAGATTTCAGGCTCGAAGATCAATGTTGAATAAGAGTTAGTTGAATATAGTATTTTGGTTGTCGTAACGATGTTTTACACAACATCCGTTTTAACCAAATTAAGTGTAAGCTTGGAAATATAATAAAGAATATTTCCTAAGTATAGAAATAAACGAGATCGGAAAAGAGATAAGTAATTGGAATATTTTCCAATTATAAATAGCATATATTTTCTAAAGTTTAGAAAATAAAGGAAGGCAATATTCGGAAATGTTTTCCAAATAACATAGAAGGCCAATATGGTTATTGAAAATATTTGGTTAACAAATATTGATAAAGAAATAGAGAAGTGATTTAACTAATGGAATATTAATTAAGGGCTCAGTGACATGTTCAAAAGGAAAATTTGATTTTTGAAAAGAGTAAACTATTTAAAAACTCCCAGGGAAAGACTATTTGAATTAAAAACAAATTTAACAGAAATTTGTGAAAGCAAAATTGAATTAAAGTAAAGCCAGTAAAGTGGTAGCTGAGATTGGATTAGAATGATATCAAGACAAATTGGATTATAAGATTCAAATTTGAAGTGTAACGTGATAATCAAGTTAAGAGTTGGGAATCAAGACGAAACTTGAGTTTGAAATGAAAATTTGACTTGGTTAAAAACGAATGGTTGTGTTGTGGATAAAAGCAGATTGGAATTTGATTGGGATGACCCTTGTATCCGCTGAATTGATAACAGGTGGAAGGGATATAATGATATGCCAACAAAAAGGTACCAGTTTATATTTCTATTGGATATAAGATTTATGAGCCGAATTAGCAAGCCGCTTGGCTGTTTGATTTTCTTTTGGGATGGAGATGGCCAAGAGAGGCGAGTTGGAGTTTGACGTATTGACCCGTACAAAGGAGGTGCTGGCGAAATTTTTCAAAGATTAAGACGTTAGAAAATTTTCAGGATTTTTGAAAATTTTCGTTGATAAGAATTAATTAATATTTAATTGAAATTAAATTGGTTCAGTTGAAACTGAAAGTTAAGAAGTGAACAAATATGTTCTAACAAGTCGATAGGGTCGTTCTCTACCTTAGCAATTTCGAGGACGAATATATTTTAAGTGGGGAAGATTGTAATGACCCGCATTGGCAGAGGTATAATAATTTATTTATTTATTTATTGAAATAGTGATATAGTGAATTAAATGGTGGTTTAATTAAACAATGATGAATATTTAATTAAAATAATAAATTAAATAATATATTTAATTCTGTAATAATCAGAATTGGCTGAAATGACGATATGGTGTGAACCAGATCATCTGTGATATTTAATTCAGCTTGGAATTGAATTTGAATAACGAATATATTATATAAACGACAGTTTGAACATGGAATTATAATATAATTAATATCGAGCTCGAAATGGCACTGTAGTTCGCTATTTGGCGATTTGAACTTCAACTGAATGTACAGGGTTCGTTTTAAGCCAGATTTCTGTGAAACAAGAAACGTGTGGAGCTGGTGGAGTATATCTTTCTAGTGGGAGAGAAAAATCGAGATTTCGTCGTGTAGATTTTGATTTATGTCCAAATCAAATTTTAGAAAAGTCGCTGTGGAATTCCTTTATAATTTATAAAGGAATTAGTTATATTTTAAAAAGAAATTTAAATATAAATAGAATATCGATTTAATCGGGATTTGAAATATCAAGTTATAAATCCCAGTAGAGCTGTATGGTATTCCACTATGAATATATACGATAATATAGATTTATTTATATTTAATTTAATTATATTTAAATATATTTATATATTTAAATGGGTCGTTCAGAGCTTTAAAAATAGCCACTTTTGCAAATGAAGTCGGAATTCGACAAAACTAATTTTGTTTGATCCGCAAATATTAAATTATTGTTAGATTCCAAGTTTCGTGATTTTTAGAGTCACTGTGTGGCCATACGGATTTTTAGAGTGGAAAACAGTCAGTATTTTGACAGTTAAAAATACGCTGTGTGGGCAAACGGAGTCGGAATTCTACGAAACTAGTTTCGTGGGGACCGTAATGTCGAACTCTAACTGCATGTCAATTTTCATGATTTTTGGGTATCGTATGTGATCACAGGAGTTTTATAGGACAAATAAAATTAGCATTTGCTTAAAATTAAATATAATATTCAAAAATAAAAATATTATATCCTTCCTATAAGTAACCCTTCAACTTTCTAAACCCTAAACTATTTTCCTCAGTGGTCAACCACAATCCGCCGCTTCCTCTTTTCTAAACACAAAAGAAACGCAAGTTAGAAATCAAAGGAAAAATCGAACAAAAATCGATAAATCATGTAATATACATATATATGCTGCTACGAAGATTCTCTACATTTTCATTGGGGTTTCCAGTAGTTCGAACATGAAATCTTGGACGGCAAGTTGCTACAGGAAAGCTAGGGTTCGACCTCATTGCTTTTGTGAGGGTTTATTTTGGAATTCGAGTTCGTTTTAGAGGTATGCGTTGAAATCCGCAACCGGTATACCATTTTTGATGGGTTCCGTTCTGATTTTTGGTCGCTGAAAATACTGTAAGGGTGCGGTATTTGCTGAAAACCGAAATGAGCAACAGGGATGTGAGTTTAACTAAATTCGTATGAATTTGAAGAGGAGATGATGGAGTGAATTTTGGTGTTTCTTTTGTGATTTTTAAATGATGGTGGAAGGAGGATGGGATTTTAGAAGGTGCGAAAATGGTACTGAGGTTTGGTTCGACGGAAACAAGAATGAGGGAGGAAGAAGACGGGTTTGTTTCCTTGGATCAAAGAAGGAGCTTTTGTTCTGAAGAAGGGCTGTTCAGGATTGATACTGGGTACTTTTGAGGTGATGAAGGATGAGGGCAGATGGATATTTGTACACAAGAGAAGCGAGTACCCTTTTTGTTGAGAAGGAAGATGACCGACGTGGGTTTTAAGTTGGGATTTGTTGGGCTTTGGGCTTTCTCGTGGGTGAGTAATTTATTTAAGTAAAGCCCAAATTAATTTAAAAGATTTAGTTTTTTTTTAATATTATAATAATGGTTGAAGTAGCGGGTTTATTCTAGGTAAGGATCAGGGAAATGAAGAAGAAAGGGAGTTGCGAGTTGGTATTTCTGAGAATAAAGATTTGATGCGGTTGGGCTTTACTTGAGAAGATGGGCCAATATATTTGGGGTGAGGCCCAATTAAGAGTTAAGTGTAGTCTAAATTAGTTGGAGGATTTTCGTTGTAAATTGATGTTGGATGGAAGTAAGGAGTTTAAGATTCGGAAATGATGGAGAACAAAATGCCAGGAGCTCGTTATTTGGATTTGAGGGAGACACTACTGTAGTAAGGGGGTAAGGAGTGGTATGGGCCGAATTGTTTTCAAAGAGGAACTCGACAAAACAAGATCCGATAGGATCGTATGGATGGACACTACCCAATGGAACTGACTGGAAGTCCATCAGAGTTCGTTACAATTTATAGCAAAATAAATTGTCAAAATCAAATCAAGCGATGTTTATCGTTATTAACGATGATCGTCCAATGTGAGTAAATCTCACTAACTCTGAATAGTTTATAATTTCATGTTGTATTTTTAGAACTGTTAAAAATTGTCTGATTGATTGTGTGTTGGCCGTTTGATTGAACTGCTAGTCAGCTAGTTGAATTTCTATGTTGATTCTGTTTAACAGAATATATCATTTGGAACTTAAAGTGATGTTATCTGTATTGTTTAACATCTGTGATGCAGGGAAACAGGTTGGAGGAATCCGACTGGATTCCTCAACATTTATTTTACTGTGATTCATATATTGTGATATATGATGTGATATATAATCTGTTGTTGATTATGTGGGTTGGACGATATTTTTCGTTGTTATATGGTACGTTAAATACCATAAGAAATACTAGATGCGGAAAGGGGATTTTCAAAGTGTATTTTAAAAATGAATTATTTATATAAAATCGATGGATTTTATATAGAAAAGAAAAAGCATTTTTTTTATAAAAGAAAATATTTACAAAATCGAAGGATAAGTTATAATAAAGGAATATTTATTTGTTAAGTAAATAGAATAGAGAAGGGGATATATTTGTAAACCATTTACAAATAAATTAGAATAAAGGATATATTTATTTAGAAAATAAATACGGTATTATAAAAGGAGTTAGAATTAATCAGTTAGATTTAAAGGAGTTAATTGAATATAATTTATTCGAATAGAGTTAAAGGATTAAATCGAATATAGTTTATTTGAAAGGAGTTAATCAGTTAGAGTTAACCAGTTAGAGGTAATCAAATAGAGTTAATCGATTAGAGTTAAAAACGAACTAGACTTAATCAAATAGAGTTAAAGATATAGAGTTAAGCAAAATTAGAAACTGACTAGAATTAGTAAGTTGAATGGGTTCGTGAGTATCTATCTGATGTTGGTTTCGGCCTTCGGGGTTTATACTTAGGAAGTTATTCTCTTGTTAGTTTATAGTTAGAGTCTGATAGATGTGGAAGAATAGTGATACATAATTAAGCCATGGAAATGTTTTCCAGTGTTAATAACGTATATTTTCTAAACATAGAAAATAGGGAAATATATATATATGATTGATGATTGATTGATAGAATTTCCATTTGGAAATAATATCGTTGTTTGCACTCGTGTTTTCCTTTGATAGTTAACTCACAGACTATCAAAGTTTTGACCATTTTAACGTTGTTAATATGGAGAGACCGGTTGGATTATTATCCAAAGAACCACTCTGTATTGGCATAAGCGTTGCGAATCATATATGCCAAAGATAATTGAAGACAGAGTATTTCCAGACGATCACGTATATTGATTTCTCCAACCATACCAAGAGTGAAAGCGGAGAAGGAAACTTCTTTTTGCTAACACATAATGTATTGTTAAGGATGTCAATCGGTGATTTGATGGATGTGACGATGTGGCATTCAAAGTGAATTTGATGTGATGATAAGGCGTAGCTTCTAGCCTCATCAACCGGTAAATGACAGAAATCGGGCAGGCAACATGGCTAACTCGGTCGCTCCAAAGTAGGGTGTATAATCACCTGATCTAGAGTTTCATTTATTTCTAATAATCTATTGACGATACTGTCCCATTCGGGAAACGGTTGATGATCCCAACCGTTGTTGATATACATTCGATACACTCAAGCGAAATGACTGGTCGGTCATGTGTGGCCGGGTTGCAAGATGTTCTTGTTGAACCCAGTGTATTTCTTTCTAGAGGTACACTAGCGAAAGGTGGTTCCATACCTTGTTATAGTTGGAAATCCATTCCCCAATACGTGCTTGCGGTTTTGATTGTATACTATATATGTAGAACGTGAGATGAAAGCGTTTCTGCTAGATGATTAATATATTGTGGTTGATAGACATTATTATAATATCAAAAGGTTTTTGATATAAAGATGTTTTGGATTCTCATAAGGGAAAAACCCGTTCCGTTATACGGTGTGGTCTTATGAGATATCGTTTACCTGTTCAAACTTTTTTAAATTGTTTTACTCATACCAGTCCCATGACTGACCCGGATTTTATTTTGTTGTTTTCCCTAAACTCTTGGGTGCCTAAATTTGTATGGGCAGTTAAGTAGTCGGGATTTTTCAGATGCAAATGAAGATCTGGAGCAGGAGGCTTCAGGATTTATAACTATAGTTATTTCCGCTGTGTTGTATGTGTTGTACTTTGATAATGATATGTATATTCAAGTACAGATTTGTATTTCAAAGTTATGTTATGAAATATATTTATTCGTTCCGTTGTGAGATTCGTGTTACTCTGATATTGTGTTCTTCTTCTTCTTCTATTCTAAGTTTCTATCTTATCTTACCTCACCCTCTAATTTATTTCTTTCATTAATGACCGGTATTTTCGATCCTTGGATGTTCGATATGTGTTGTATATAGGATAACCAAGGTCGCCAAAATCCGGGTCATTACAAAAATTATTGTTTTTACATAGGGTTTACAAACTTTGAGCTAAGGCTTATGCCATTGTTTGGCATAGAGTGTGTTGACGTCATAAGTTGGTCACTAGTGACAGTCAACCCTCAATTGTGTGAAGAGCACTTGAATATCACTTATAAAATGCGAAAAAGTAAAGGAAACAGAGAACGCACAAGACTTTTTATAGTGGTTCGGCAAAGATGGTGCCTATGTAACACCCCGTATTTTCTATGAATATTAAAATTAACAAATCTAAGAACACTTAATTTTTAAAAGAAGAATTGGGTGAAATAGATTACGCCATTGCATTCATCTCGGAATTCTTCTTGAGATAGAGTCCGAGTTTGCGTGAATCGGACTCCGTATGAAGAAGTTATGGAGGTTAGAAGATTTCTAGTGTAAACAGAAAATAATAATTAAATAATAAATTCAGTTTGAAATTCGAAATTCTGCTAGAACAGCTGGGAGGGAAATTTCCCGCCCTGGGGTATCGACCCCCCCCCCCCCGCTACATAGGTGTTGACCCCCCTGTAGGGAGTCGATCGCTTTGAGATCCAATTCCTGTGACGAATTTTTATAGCCCTGAGCTGATGTGGCCTTCCCTGATTGGCCGATGACTAATTTCTGAGGTATTAGGGCTCGTGTGTCGTGCTATGGTTGGTAGATGACACATCTCTTTGGTTTGATGGCTCTGATTTCTCCTATACTAATCTAAAGGCTAGAATTAATCCTAGACTACTATATAATCGCCCAAACCTCAACCCTAGACCTCATAATCTCATTCTATGAAGTCGTCATGCTGTCCGTCCCTAAGCTAGCATAGCCTCCATCTTATCCAAATTAGAAATCAAGTTTGAAAGCTCCGAACCAAATCCAAACTAGAGAATCAAATGTCTACACCAAAGGATAGCTTAACAAATTCAGAAATCAGATCCGAGAATACAAGATCTGTCCTTTTTCTGTAAGTCCAGTTATTATTCCGATTTAAACACCTAATAGAAATAATGACTGTAATAATCAGATTTAGAACTGTGCCTAATTCTAATTCATGCTTATCCTTTTGTCAAATCTGAAATGCCTATGCCTATGAAACTATTGTGATTGATGTAATGACACCTATCATGCCTGTGGGACTGTTGTGACTGACATAATGAAACCTATCATGCCTATGAGACTGTTGCGATTGATATAATGGAACCTATCATGCCTATGAGACTGTTGTGATTGATATGATGGAACTTATCATGTTGTACATCCTATTCCTATGAGACTATTTTGATTTATATAATGGGACTTATCATGTTGTACATCAAAATTAGTGATTCTCTTAAGTCCAATCCTATCTAATCTTTATACCTATGGTGTAAATTGCTTAGCTTGCCTACACTTATTATTAATGTGTGACATGCCTGTTGAAACATGATTCTTGAATTGGGTATACCTTTACATGCCTAATTTTCCTTATGTCAATTCTTATTCTCCTTCTCTACTTTTCCTTTTTTGTATTTTCTTTTGTGAATACTAAGTTCATTCGGAACATAGATTGAATCTCGTCGTATGTGCGATTATAACGCGGGAAAATTAGGTATAATTTAATTGAGTAAATTTTGGCATAGCATGTGAATGTGCTATAAAACTTGTACTGACTACACTTGGGAAATATTGACATAAAACTTGGACACATACGACAAATACGTAAAATGGATAAAGATGAACCTGCCTAACCCGAGGTTAGATTGAGTTGCAGTGTAAGACTGTACGGAACCGCCCGGCACATTCAACGACCGCAACAATATAGATCTAATGTGAGAGGTTAGCGCATTAAGCCCAAAAACCCGAGGTTAGATTGAGTTGCGGTGTAAGACTGCCCGGAACCTCCCGCACATCCAGCGACCGCAACAATATAGATCTAATGTGAGAGGTTGGTGCTTTAATGAATGAATTAAAGCTAAGGATTAGACAGGTTAAGAATGGTAGGGTTAAGTTAATTAAGGAAACACTTAACCAAGACAACATGTTAGTTAAACAGATGGGTGGGGGTTAGGTAAATGTGAGAACACTTAACCGTTATAACATGTTGATTAGGAAATCCTAGTAATGGGGACCCATTTCAGTAGTAACCCATATAGATGTATCATGGTACCCTGAACTAGGCAAGGTGGGGCACGATTACTAGGCTGATTATAAGCGGTCAAAATAGCGGCGGGTGGTGCAGCAGTGTAGGTTCCAGCGGAGTATGGACGTGCACGTACTCCGTAATGGATAAAACAGGCAGTGGGCATCAGTAGTATACACTGTGCATCTAGAATTTGTGTCGGGTTTCCACCATAGGAATTGATACACCCTATGGTGGGACCAGCATAGGTATCTACAATCAAGCGGGGCCGAACGACACAAGTAATAAATACATGCGAGTAGAAGCCGATCGGAAAAAGGAATCACTTTGTTGTGAACACATGATGGTAGTTGAGACTTTATTTATTAGGAGCAGAGAAATGGAAATGAGTGCGATAGTATATTCAGTTTATCTTGCCTTATCTTATGTTATCTTATTGCTATGGTATTTTCCTATATTCAGTTTATTCATGTCATGATCCTTTACCTGTTTACATGTTGAATAATCACTGGACATACCAAGCTTATGTGTGACCCATTTTCTTTCGCCTTCTTTTCTTTCGTTTCACCTCTCCCCCCCAGGTCTGCAGGGAGGGAATACTTCAGCTTAGTGCAGACCTTTTCCAGCTTGAAGAGAGTATATGTATTGCTTGGATTCTCTTTTCTTAGGCTATGGCTGTGGTTACACTTTTATTGGGGATTTATGCTGCTTTACTACTGATTTATTCTTCTTTATGTATGTGGAGTTTTAAATCAAGACAGATGTTTTATTGTAATAATTTAGAAGTTGGGTTTTGAGACAATGCTTGTAATGTTTTGACTGAACCACGCTATTTATGAAATGATTTTAGTTTTCCGTTGATCATATGTCTGTCTTGTAAATTTATCTGTGCCTTTTACCTAAAATGCTTCACCAAAGTTAATGCAGACCCTTTGTGAGTGACCTTAACGGAGGTGGGGTGTTTCACTTGGTATCAAAGCGATGGTTTACTAGATCATATAAAAGTTTTTGAAAACTATTTTTCAAAAAAAAAAATTTAAAAAGCATTTTCAGGAAACGTGTTGCTGCATTTTAAAGGCATAGTCCCCAAAGCCATATGCACTATCTTTCTACCCTTTGTTTTGAACCTTTTCTTTTCATTTCAGCATATCTGGGGATCTTAATTTTCCCTAGGGCATACCGATACCTGGCTGGTTTAGAAGGTATCTGGAGGCTAGGGCTAATGGCACAGGCCCAGCAGACGTTCCTCCTCCCCCAGCTGCAGCCGTTCCTCCTCCTCCTCTTCCGCGTGTGAATGCTTTCTCAAAGATATGTAGATACTTTCGAGCTATGGGCAGAAAGAACTTTAATGGGACTGAGTCATTTGTGGATGCAAGAAACTGGATCAAGGAAACAGAAGATTTGTTTGTTATCTTCGAAGTGGACGATAGGCAGAAGATACATTTGGCGGTATGGTTACTTAAGGACGAAGCCTCTTACTGGTGGGAAGTTACTAATGCTGAGAGACTAGTTGAAACTTAGGAGGATTTCAGAAGGAGATTTGAAATGAAGTTCCTCTAGCATGTTGAACGAAGTCTACAGATGGAGAAGTTCTTAGCACTCAAACAAGGAAGCATATCGGTTAAGGAATACGTCAACCAATTCAACCAGCTGGCTATATTCGGACTGGAGTTAGTAAACACTCCACATAAAAAGGCTCTTCGTTTCGTTAAAGTGTTGAATGAGCCACTGCATAGCCTAGCTATGTCCCGTATACCTATGGGCACGACTTTCAAGAGACAGGTAGACATGGCAGTGTTACAGGAGGAAGACAAGGATGGCAAGAAAGAGGCAATGGTGGAAGAACCTCTAAACAAGAAAGTGGAGGGATCGCAGAATAAGAAGACAGATTCCAAGAAAGGCGGGAAGAATAACAAACCCCATGACAAGAGGAAGTGTAAATTTTGTGGCATACCTGGACATCTGATTAAAGACTGCTGGAAGAAGAAGAGGAAGATGAGTGGTTGCTTTCAATGCGGCGAGACAGGACATATGGCTAAGGATTGCCTCAAAAGGCAAGGGCAAGGGCAGAGGACTGGATCTACTTCTGGAGGGCAGATTCACGCTCTCATGGAACATCCGCAAGAAAGAGGTAGAAATATTTCTGTTGCGAGTTTAGTTTATCTTTTTGATTATCGAGTTCGTACTTTTTTTTATTCTGGCGCATCGCCTCTTTTATATCTACTGCTTTAGTTGAATCTCTGCACCTAAATTCCAGTATAGTAGATGATCCCATGGTTGTTTCAAATCCAATTGGGGGTTCGGCTTATTTATCAATGATTTGTTTGGATTTGGAAATTTCTATACTAAGCGTTGGGTTTAGATGTAATGCTTATGTTTTGGGCTTCACGGGCTATGGGTTGGTTCTAGGGATGGATTGGTTACCCAGTAATGGTGCCATCCTTGATTGTGAAAGGAGAGTGGTTAGAATTATGACTCACCTCGGTAACACTCTCGAAATCTCTTGTAATCCCATGAATTCTGTTATGCTTAGCTATCTAGAATCTCTTAATACATCTGTTGAAAACTTGCAATCTGTTAGAGTAGTCCATGAATACTCGGATGTCTTTGAAGAGGTGAAGGGCTTACCTCCGAAGTGAGAGATAGATTTCCGCATATACCTTGTTGATAATGCAAAACCTTTTGCTTTACCCGTTTGACACATAGCTCCAAGGGAAAGGAAAGAACTCAGCAAGCAAGTTAAAGAGTTGTCTGAAAAGGGGTTCATAAGGCGGAGTATTTCTGAATGGGATGCTCCAGTGGTGTTTGCAACCAAATCAGATGGTTCACTTCGCCTGTGCGTGGACTATATGGAGCTAAACAAGCTGACTATGAAGAATAGACACCCACTTCCTAGAATAGATGACTTGTTCGACCAGCTCGTAGGTGCCTCGGTTTTCTCCCAACTGGATCTGGACATCGGATTTCATCAGCTAAGAGTGGCTGAAGACAGCATAGATAAGGCCGCGTTCATGACCCCGGATGGTTTCTTCGAATGGTTTGTCAGGCCTTTCAGTTTGACAAATGCATCTACCTATTTCGTAGACTTGATGAGTAGGGTGTTCATAGAGTTCCTTAATAAATTTGTAGTGGTCTTCGTGGACGACATTTTGATTTTCTCAAAGAGTGAGAAAGAACATGCTTTGCATTTATGGGAGGTCATGGATACTCTTCGTGCACATCAGCTGAAAGCAAAATTCTCCAAATGCCATTTTTGGAGAGAAGAAGTAAGCTTTCTTGGACATGTGGTGTCTAAAGGGGGAATAGCTGTGGATCCCGCAAAAGTAGTTGCAGTGGAAGATTGAAAGATTCCATGGAATGCAACCGAAGTACGGAGTTTTATCAGGCTAGCGGGCTTTTACAGAAAGTTCATTAAGGACTTTGCGAAGATCTCAGCCGTACTTACTTGGTTGACAAAGAAGAACCTAACTTTTGCTTGGGATTTGGATTGCGATGTTGCTTTCCAATGATTGAAAAGGGCTCTAACAGCAGCCCCGGTTCTGACATTGCCTGACGGGAGTAAGATGTTTACAGTGTACACAGACGCATGTAGTACAGGATTGGGCGATGTCTTGATGCAAGAGGGTAGAGTAGTTTGTTACGGAGGGAGGCAGTTGAAGGTACATGAGAAAAACTACCCAACTCATGATCTAAAACTAGCTGCCATTGTTTTCGCTCTTAAGTCATGGCGTCATTACCTACTAGGAGAAAGGTTTGAATTGTTTACTGACCATAAATCGTTAAAGTACCTTTTCTCACAAAAAGATCTTAACTTAAGACAACAAAGGTGGATGGAATTTCTTGCCTCATACGATTTTGAGATTGCTTATACCCCTGGCAACGGCAATGTGGTAGCAGACGCCTTAAGCAGGAAAAAGCTGACCTAAAGTCCTCTCTTTGTAGAAATGCAAAGCTTGGAGTACATAGCAAACTTTGACTTTAGACCCTCCTTTGAATTTGTATGTGGTTTGTTAGCATCACTAGAGGTGCGGCCTACTCTTTTGGACTCAATAGGAACCGCGCAATGTGAAGACCCTCAGCTAGTTGATGTGATGGATAAGCTAATTAGAGGTGAGACTTCTTGTCACCTCAAAAGATACTCCATCGATGACAAGGGTTGGTTGAGACGGGATGGAAGACTATGCATCCTACAAGCAAGGGATTTGGTGAAAACATTTCTCGAAGAAGCACACCATTCTAAGATGACCATACACCCAGGTGAGGACAAGATGTATAAAGACCTAAAAAGGGTTTTCTTTTGGAATGGCATGAAGAAGTATGTAGCTGAGTTTGTCTCTAAATGCATGATGTGCCAGCAAGTCAAGGCAGAGGAGAAGAAACCTGGCGGTCTGCTTCATCCTCTAGAGGTCCCACAATGGAAATGGGATAGCATTTCGATGGACTTTATTGATGGATTTCCTAGATCAAGAAGGGGCAATACCAATATTTGGGTAATAGTAGACAGACTCACTAAAAGCACTCACTTTATACATGTTAAGAGTAGAAGAACTGCCACATCGTTAGCATCCATTTATCTTAAAGAAGTAGTTCGAATTCATGGAATACCCTCTAGCATAGTAAGTGATTGAGATCCTATCTTTACGAGCGAGTTTTGGAAGAGTTTGCAAGAGGCTATAGGCACATAGCCATGCTTAAGCACTGCCTATCACCCTCAAACTGATGGTTAGACGGAAAGGGTGAACAGAGTATTAGAAGATCTTTTGAGATCGTGCATTCTTGATTTTGGGGGAACATGGGAGGATCACCTTCCTTTGGTGGAGTTCGCCTACAACAATAGCTACCAAGCCACCATAGGCATGGCACCCTTTGAGGCTTTATATGGATGACCGTGCTGATCACCAACTTGTTGGTGGGAGTCTACAGACAAGTTTATACTTGGACCTAACATGATCAGAGAAACTTCAGAGAAGGTGGACTTGATACAAAGACGAATGAAGACCGCACAAGATAGACAGAAGTCTTACGTCGATAAAAGAAGGACCGACCTTGAGTTTGAGGTTGGAGACAGAGTTTTTCTTAAAGTATCTCCTTTAAAGAATGTCGTTCGCTTCGGGTCCGCAGGAAAATTGGCACCAAGATTTGTAGGGCCATTTCCTATCATTAAGGGGATTGGGAAGATGGCTTATAGAGTAAAGCTGCCCGAAAGATTGGCTGGAGTACATAATGTCTTTCATGTCTCTCATCTACGAAAGTGCTTACATGAGTCAGTGGAAGTTGTGGAGCCAAGCATACTAGAGGAATTAGAAGTGGAACGAGAAGCGACGGTGAGAAGAGTTCCAACTCGTATGTTGGGTACAGAAGTTAAAAAGCTACACAATCGTGAGGTCAAGCTAGTTAAAGTACAATGGAGTGACGCTGAGGAAGACGCGACTTGGGAGACCGAGGACAAGATACGCGCAGCCCACCCTTATCTTTTTGAGGGTACATCCTTGATCTCTTTTTCCATAAGTTTATGCATGCTTGTATCTATCTCTTAAGTATATCTCCTCGGTCCTATTTCTTGATCCTTAGGTAGAAACCAATGGATGTAAACATGTATTTGAAACATGTTATGGTTGATGGTTGCAAGTGGTTGCTCGTGGATGAATATACACTCACACTAGGTACTAGATCGGCTCAGTCACTTTCATATTGCATATGCATATATGTATTTATATATGTATTTAAACTTGGTGTGTTATCATGTGGACATTGCATTTGTATTAATGATTGTGCACTCATGTAGAAGTTATAAAATACGATGAGGAAAAATTGCATACATGATGGACTCATAGCACCGACATGATTCGCATCGAGGAGGTCAACTGAATCATTAGACCGCCTGATTTTGCATTAGATAAGGACATATACACACACTATGCATATGATCATGAAAGCATTAGAAATCTTTTAAGGACAATGGATGCCTGTGATTGATGGTTGAGTTGATGGATGTTGGATGTTAGGATACATTCTTCTTAACTTAGAGATTTGGAGGACGAAATCCTTTAAGGAAGGGAGAATGTAACACCCCGTATTTTCTGTGAATATTAAAATTAACAAATCTAAGAACACTTAATTTTTAGAAGAAGAATTGGGTGAAACAGGCTACGCCATTGCGTTCATCTCAGAATTCTGCTTGAGATAGAGTCCGAGTTTGCTTGAATCGGACTCCCTATGAAGAAGTTATGGAGGTTAGAAGATTTCTAGTGTAAAGAAAAAATAATAATTAAATAATAAATTTAGTTTGAAATTCGAAATTCGGACAAAACAGCTGGGTGGGAAATTTCCCGCCCAGGGGTGTTGACCCCCCTAGGGGGTGTTGACATAGGAGTCGACCCCCCTTGTATCGAGTCGACCCCTCAGAGATCCAATTCCTGTGATGAACTTTTATAGCCCTGAGCGGATGTGGCCTTCCCTGATTGGCCGATGACTAATTTTTGAGGTATTAGGGCTTATGTGTCGTGCTATGGTTGGCTGGATGACACATCTCTTTGGTTTGATGGCTCTGATTTCTCTTAGACTAATCTAAGGCTAGAATCAATCCTAGACTTCTATATAATCACCCCAAACCTCAACCCTAGACCTCACAATCTCATTCTATGAAGTCGTCATGCTGTCCATCCCTAAGCTATTATAGCCTCCATCTTCTCCAAATTAGAAATCAAGTTAGAAAGCTCCAAACCAAATCCAAACTAGAGAATCAAACGTCTACATCAAAGGATAGCTTAACAAATTCATAAATCAGATCCCAGAATACAAGATCCGTCCTTTTTCTATAAGTTTAGTTATTATTCCAATTTAAACACCTAATAGAAATCATGACTGTAATAATCAGATTTAGAACTATGCCTAGTTCTAATTCATTCTTTTCCTTTTGTGAAATCCGAAGTGTCTATGCCTATGAGACTATTGTGATTGATGTAATGACACCAACCATGCCTATGGGACTGTTGTGACTGACATCCTATCATGCCTATGAGACTGTTGCAATTGACATAATGGAACCTATCATTCCTAGGAGACTGTTTTGATTGACATGACGGAACTTATCATGTTGTACATCCTATGCCTATGAGACTATTGTGATTGATATAATGGGACTTATCATGTTGTACATCAAAATTAGTGATTCTCTTAAGTCTAATCCTATCTAATCTTTATATCTATGGTGTAAATTGCTTAGCTTGCCTACATTTATTATTAATGTACAACATGCTTGTTGAAACTCTTGAATTAGGTATACCTTTACATGCCTAATTTTCCTTATGTCAATTCTTATGCTCCTTCTCTATTTTCTTCTTTTTTTATTTTCTTTTGTGAATATTAAGTTCATTCGGAACTTAAATTGAATCTCGTCGTACATGCGATTATAACGCGGGAAAATTGGGTATAATTTAATTGAATAAATTTTGGCATAGCATGTGAATGTGGCATAAAACTTGTACTGACTACACTTGGGAAATATTGACATAAAACTTGGACACATATGACAAATATGTAAAATGGCTAAAGATGAACATGCCTAACCTGAGGTTAGATTGGGTTGTGGTGTAAGACTGCCCGGAACCGCCCGACACATCCAGCGACCGTAACAATAAAGATCTAATGTGAGAGTTTAGTGCATTACTAGGTAGGGTGGGGGCACGATTACTAGGCTGATTATAAGCGGTCAAAATAGCGGCGGGTGGTGCAGTAGTGTAGGTTCCGGCGGAGTACGGGCATGCTTATACTCCGTAGGGATAAAGCTGGCACTAGGCATCAGTAGTATACACTGTGCATCTAGAATTTGTATCGGTTTGCCACCATAGGAATTGATACACCCTATGGTTGGACCAGCACAGATATCTGCAATCAAGCGGGGCCGAATGACACAAGTAATAAATGCATGCGAGTAGAAGCCGATCGGAAAATGGATCAATTTTTTGTGAACACAAGATGGTAGTTGAAACCTTCGTTGGTAGGTGCAGAGAAATGGAAATGAGTGCGATAGTATATTCAGTTTATCTTTCCTTATCTTATGTTATCTTATTGCTATGGTATTGTCCTATATTCAGTTTATTCATGTCATGATCCTTTACCTGTTTACATGCTGAATAATTACCAGGCTTTTGTATGACCTGTTTTCTTTTGCCTTCTTTTCTTCCGTTTCCCTCCCCCCAGGTCCGCAAGGAGGGAATACTTCAGCTTAGTGCAGACCTTTTCCAGCTTGAAGAGTATAGATGTATTGCCTAGATTCTCTTTTCTTGGGCTATGGATGTGGTTACACTTTTATTGGGGATTTATGCTGCTTTACTACTAATTTATGCTTCTTTATGTACTTGGAGTTTTAAATCAAGATAGATGTTTTATTGTAATAATTTAGAAGTTGGGTTTTGAGACAATGCTTGTAATGTTTTGACTGAACCACGCTATTTGTGAAATGATTTCAGTTTTCCGCTGTTCATATGTCTGTCTTGTAAATTTATCTGTGCCTTTTACCTAAAATGCTTCACCAAAGTTAATGCATTCTCTTTGTGAGTGACCTTAACGGAGGTGGGGTGTTTCAGCCTACGTCCACTTTATATATTGATTCTCTTTTTTTATTACAAGTACAATACTTTTTCTATTTTTAGAAAGAAGGAAATAGAGTTGGCCTTTTTTCATTGGAGGAGATCTTTCATTGAGAGTTGAGATAGCCGAAAGAAGATATGGGAGAAGTTCTTTTCCATTTTGAGCTTGGAAGATTTTATAGGTGAGGAAATGGGCTGAGCGGGTAGCCATGTGGCTTTCCTCTTTTTGGGGTCCAGACATGTGGAGCTCGATCATTGGAAGCAATTGGCAGGTGGAACCCGGTCCATTGTTGATTAATAGTATCTTCGAGAATTGTGGCTTACGTGGAAACCGAGATGCGGTGTATCAAAAGCACAATTTTGTCCAGAAGTGGTTGACCGCCTTTATTCCCTTGAGAGTCGGGCCATGCATTGAATGATTCCAATGGATATTTGGAACGACCCAAACTTCCCCATAAGGGAAAGCTCGGATTGAGCTGAGAACACGATAAATCAGAACGCAAACAGAAGAACACAACAATTACATCAGAGTCTAAGAATATTCCAAACTATGAATAATTAATATACATTGGAAAAACATCAGAGATTTAAATATACAATGCAGCGGAAAAATAATACATAACACAACTGCAAGAAATACACAGATACAGAGCTTTTCGAATATATCTCCAGCCGTAAATCAAGGATCTTGTATAAATAGAAATCTGCAAAACCAAAACTGCTAGCTACCCGTGTGGAAAATAGGGGCACCCAGAGTTTAGGTTAAAATAATAAACTCCAGGTCAGTCATGTGATTGGTGTGAGAACTAAAAATAGTTATTAGCTTGGTTTTAAAGTTAGGTAAATCAAGGGACCACGCTGTATAACACGGAATGGGTTTAACCCCAAGAATACCAGTGCATATAATAAATAACGCTAAGTAAAGAAAATGAAGCTATTATAGGACTCAGGTCCCATCACATAATGCAACGCAAATAGGAGGATAGAGTTTTACCTTATAATAGCCAAACATGCTTGGTACGTTTAACACAAAAATTATTCGATACTATTATAAGTGCATAGTGTATAAAACAACTTCAAATATAAATGTATCAATCATAGACGGCATAGTATCCCATGCTACTATGTCGCCATACTAGTTCTACAATTAAAACCGAAATGTCGTATTGGAAGTTAGATTTCCATCTGTGAACCAAGACAAGGGATCGTCCTTACTGCTTCGAGATGCTCTAGCCCGTGTCTCAGGACCTAGGCTCAGGTGGTCCTTGGATCGTCAGGGCCGGTCCACAATAAGTGGATTAATAATCCTTGAACAATACGTTTCCCTGCCCTATTAGGCGTAAGTCTGGTCAGTATGTCGACCATATCATCCATCGGCCCCATAGTGACCAATATATCTGAGGCGCCTCGCTATCCATCATCCGCAGAAGTAAAAATGTTTAGGCTTCATACCATGACACCACTCCTAGCTAGAAGGAAATGCATGTCCTCCTTGAAGTCCACTCCAATTTCTAGTTCACATCGGGGTGTGAAGCTCGCGAATTAACGCTACATAAAGCTATGTTATTTAAAGTCGTGCTTTGGTCATCAACCACAAGACTCTGCTTTTCAATAGAAGCCTTGATCATTTGCATTGACAATTCACGCCATGCAACTGATGTTTATCGATATATAACCTTTGAGCTCATACGTCTTAGAGAAGGGTGTTAAGCAAGAGAATAAATTCTCCGCCACCAAACAGATATATATTTAATAGAGATCAATCAACATAGAATAAAATCCAATGTTAGACACACATCCATTTAATAGTTCATTCTGGGTCTAAACGAAACTAGAGGCACCTTATTCCTCGTCCCATATGTCCAATATAGGAGAGAGCTCCTCGCATATCCGTTCGATCTCCAAGTACGTCTGGCCGATCACCCCTTATTATCTTGTCTTGGGTGTACCACCCAATCAAGACATCATTATTCATCCAAACGATGTGAAGAACTCTGGTTTTCAACCACCGTATTCATCGTCGACTTCTCGTCGAATTAGTTATTCAGAATGGGTATAAACCCGGCCTTTCCGAATAACTCGCGTATATAATAAACAAGTGCTATAAAAACACAACATACGCCTCATTCCAATCTAGAATATTCTTTTATTCAAATATTCTTATACTTTGGGAAAGGTTCCCATTAATTTTATTAAAGATAAATTCTTTAAATTTATTCTTTAATCTTCCTTTGGATATCAATTCAAATCAAATTAAGGTTTATCCAAACTAGTCGGGATTAGCGCACCTTACCGAAGTAATCGTTTGTTTAATTTCCTAATCCCAACCTATTCATCCCATGGAGCAAAACTGGTAATACTCCATATCTAACACCACGGTGTTATCGGTAAAATTAATTACCTTTACCCATTCAAATCTAATTAAAGATTTAACTCTCGCTTGGAGCAAAACTGGTGATGCTCAACTCTTGATCATTTCCCAAATTTGATAATTTAAATTATCACATTCGCATTTCAATCTAATTAAAGATTCATTAAAACTCCACATGGTTCTAATCTTCCCAAAAATAAGTATTAATGATTATTTAACTTTGAAAAATCAAACATGCTGCATCGACAATCTACACCATACTGTTGATTTCTTCCTATATATTACCTCTAAGCTCATACGTCTTAGATAAGGGTGTTAAGCAAGAGAATAAATTCTCTTCCACCAAACAGATATATATATATATATATATATATATATATATATATATATATATATTTAGCAGAGATCAACCATACAGTTCGAAATATAATGATAGACATGTAATCCTCTCTTTAACTAGGTTAAAGAACTAATGTCATTTAAAACACAGTTCACAATAAACCCAAATCCTCTTCCATAAAAATGGAATCTTCACAGAAAAACAGATCAATATATAATCAATATCAATTTCCATATCTGACCAATAATATAAATGGAATACTGACAAAGCCTTTTAAATTCCATATATATTAATAGTCTTCCTCCACAGAAGCTCACTTCGATTATTACTAATCAAATTCCATTCAATTCCAATTTAATATATTAAATTGGAAAATTTTCCTTTGCCCATTAAATCTTAATAAAAGATTTATATATTCCAAATCACATTTCACTACAAATCGGGTTAAAGAACGAATGTCGTTAAAACACAATTCACAATAAACCCAATTCACATTCCATTTTATTCCAATTAAAGGTTAATTAACTAGAAATACTAATAGTATTAATTAAAATATTTATTATTTTCACATGGGGTTTAAGAACAGTGTTATTTAAGACACCATTCACGACAAACCCAAAATCCAATTCTTTTATTCAATTCCAGTTAAATCTTAATTAGTTGGAAAACTTCACTAAATCTTAATTAAAAGATTTATTCTTTCCTCAACTGCGTTTAAGAACAGTGTTAATGAAGACACTATTCACGAAAAACCCAAAATCCAATTCAATATTAAATAAAAGGCTCTGAATAGAAATTATATCGGCTTATATTCAATATCAAATTCTGAAATCAACAAATATCATATTGGGAATAACAATATATATATATACATATATATATATACATATATATATATATATATATCTTCTAAATTCCTCCACAATATTCGTATAATCACAGAATCCAATATCGAAATATTCCGAAGAAAATTACGATTCAAATCCATTCCAATTCATATATTGGAAATTCTGGTTATTTTTAAAACCATTTCAAATCCAATTTATTTATTTAAAAATACTGGGTTATAATTCTAGTTCATAACTAGTTTATTTTGATAAAAACATATTTTTATCTTTAAAACGTGGAATTTTTCATCCAAATTCTTTCCAAATCATTTATTATGATTTTACACAAATTATTAATGTTTTTAATAATTTTATCAAGGCCCGTACAGTCGATTTCCATAAACAGTCATCGAACTGCACTTACAGCGACCTTTTCCAAATTTGATTTGGGCATAACTCCAAATCCAACCATTAGATTTCAAATCTCTTATAATCGTTGGAAAGCTCTTTTCAATACGAACCAACGGTTCTTGTTCTAGGAGAATCCAACGGTCAGATGTTCTGTAATATCCATTCGAAATCAATGGCCGAAATTCACGAATGGTCGCGGCGCGGCGCGTTCTATTCAGACCATTTAATATGTATATATATATATATATATCGTTGATTTCCATTTAAAACGTATTTTATAAATCGTTTATAAATTCATTTTAAAATGATTCTAACTTCATTTTCAATTTTAAATCAAAATTGAACACTCCTTATTATTATAATATATAAATGATAATATTTTCAAAATATCAGATTTTTGAAATCATTTCCTTTTCGATATTCATTATAAAAATGAATAAAACTAATATAAATATTGTTCGTGTCAAAATGGCGCATCTCTATTCAACACGGCTTCATATATTTCAATATTTTCGTGTCCACCCTAAATCGCACATTAAAATCACATTTTAATCCTTTACAGATTATTATTTTAAAATATTCGTTCGTTTTGAATTGCAAATAGACAAATTCAATTACCATATAATTTTATTTATATTGATTTCATACATACATGTACACAACAATAATCAAACACAGTCAACCATCATTCAGAGTGCACAACACAAATGCATAAGCATTAAATATATATAAATAACGCTTACAACATTCTGTCAACCAATCGATTAACATACAACTAAACAATTGGGATTAGTGTATGTCAGATATCATCCCAGTACCTGTGTGGGGTTTCAATCAACACACACAGATTTTATTTGTGCAGTTGGGCGATGTGTAAAATATATCATCCCAATCAATATCAGTCAAATGAGTGTACATAAACAAATTGTCCGATTTGTAAATGAATATTTATTTTCATTCATATACACGTTAAAAATTATATATTTAAAGATAAAATACTTATTTTAACACACGAATATTTTATACAGCTCATTTATACAATAAAAATGATATCTTTATTGTTCTAACATATTTTAGAAAATTTTCGCAGCATAACGGCGCGATACTAGAACCAGAATAAGGTCTAGCCTTAACCTCGCCTAGTACTGGCTCGCACCATACACATTCCAATTCTACTCAATTCAATTCACATCCCA
Organism: Allium sativum; assembly: GCA_030737875.1. Lineage (NCBI taxonomy): Eukaryota > Viridiplantae > Streptophyta > Magnoliopsida > Asparagales > Amaryllidaceae > Allium > Allium sativum. Next base: position 4,701,679 of record CM060911.1, on the reverse strand, counting down.
AACCAAATTCAAACAAATGATTCAATCAAAAAAAAAACCAAACATCCATGGTTCCAATCAAAGGTGTCGGGTGCTACTAAGCATCATCTACATCCTAGTATATATTCATCTGTAAACAAAATTAGAATGAGAAGTTCTCACCTTTGGTTTCCACTCCACCAGTTTTATTTCTGAATTTCAGAACAGTTTGGATTTGGCCGAAATTCCAACGCAATCTTTTTCACGCCGTTCATAGTAAAAATCACATTTTTAATATGACGTTTATATATTTAACAATCACTATATATATATATATATATATATATATAAAGGATCACATTTTTATATCACTATATATATAATAAAAATCATATTTTTTTATATAACTAAAAATCGAATTTTTATACAACTGAAAATCGAATTTTTATATAACTAAAAATCGAATATTTATATAATTAAAAATCAATTTGTATCAAACTAAAATTCGAATTTTTATCACAAAGTTTTTTATATAAAAATCATATACCTCTACTATACATGTAAAAATCACATCTTTATATTATTAAAAATTACATCTTTATTTCTATGTTACATATATAAAAATCATATTTTTTGTACAACGATTTTTATAAATAAAAATCATATTTTTATTACGCTACATAAATAAAAATCATATTTTTATTACGCTACATAAATAAAAATCATATTTTTATTATGCTAAAAATAATTTCATAGTATGACTGTTTTAAAAATAACATACATACGATAAAAATCATATTTTATCTATCTAAAAATATTATTCAATGCATGGAATAAATCAGAGAAGCTCACCGATTTTGTCCTTCGTTTTCGATTGCTACATCCCAAATCGAAGCATCAGCAAGCCACAAAGACTCGAGCATCAAAGAATATAGATCATGCATGAACTGTTCTTCTATCTTGAAAAATTGGATTAAAGTAAGGACTAAAAAAAAGAAAAAAATAGAATTGAATGACGGACCGTACAGGCATCTTTTATGCATTGCATACGACGCTGCAATGGAATTTCCTTTTCCCCTTTCTATTTTATCAAAGAAAAAAAAGAATCCATCCGATCTAGATTGTTGAATGATCCATTTACCACCCTTGCTTTCATTCATATTGTAATGTAAAAAAAAATACTATGATGGTGATCCACGAGGGGTTCGCGCGGCGCTGGCTTGGATTCAAGAGAGAGAGGGGGTGTTTCTTCACTGGTGGAGGTTCGAAGGGAGGCCCACAGGAGGTGCTGATGGGGTGGGGTTGGGCGCCGGTGGTCGTAGGTAGTGCAGGTTGCCGGTGATGCGTCCAGGAGGTGGAGGCGGCACGGGTTTGGGTGTGAGGGGCATCGGTGTAACACCCCTAAGTCCCACATCGTGGAAGCCTGTGTGAAGTGGGTACTTATATAGTAGATTCCATCTCTTACTAACGTCGAGGCCTAGTGATGGAAAACCCTACACCTGAGAGGTGGCAAAGTAGGGACAATATCGGTGTTAGTAATGAGGTTGGCTCAGCTTGTGTGGCAACGCCATGTGGTGGCGGATCTCGAAACTTAGCCGAGGCCTTTTGAGGAACAAAACCCCACACCTATACGGTGGCTAAGTTGGGGACAATATCTTGCGTGAACGGAGGTGCGGGCTGTTACAGTGGTATCAGAGCCAATACCCAGCCGGAATTGTGGCTCCTGTGTGGACCGCAGCGCCTGGGTGAGGTGTTTGTGAGCCAACGGGGACGTTGGGCTCTGTAGGAGGGGAGAATGTAACACCCCTAAGTCCCACATCGTGGAAGCCTGTGTGAAGTGGGTACTTATATAGTAGATTCCATCTCTTACTAACGTCGAGGCCTAGTGATGGAAAACCCTACACCTGAGAGGTGGCAAAGTAGGGACAATATCGGTGTTAGTAATGAGGTTGGCTCAGCTTGTGTGGCAACGCCATGTGGTGGCGGATCTCGAAACTTAGCCGAGGCCTTTTGAGGAACAAAACACCACACCTATACGGTGGCTAAGTTGGGGACAATATCTTGCGTGAACGGAGGTGCGGGCTGTTACAATCGGGCTGCAAATGGAGAAGGAAAAGAGGAGGAGGGAGGAGAGAGAGGCGCGGGGGGAGGGGTTTGCCGGAGATGGTGGCGGCGCCGCTGGAGGCGCGCAAAGGCGGAGGAGGGCGTCGCGGTTTTGATTGAAGGGAGGGAGGGATCGGGTTTTGATTTTTGGGGACTAGGTTTGGGGAAGGGAGGGTATATATTATTTTATTTACTATTATATTTTTTTTCTTCTAAAAATCAAGTTTTCCACTCGTACTCCGAATCCAACCCAATGACTGTCGTCCCTAGGTAATCATCCCCATTCCAAACGCAATGTGATATGTCTCGTAACCCCACTCGACTGTTTCGATCAGTTTTTGTTAAATTTAAAATATAAATCAATATATTTTAAATTCAAACGCACATTTGAATTTACCTAGGCCATATACTGACTCCAAAAATTACATAAAAATTATTTCTAGCTATGTTTTTATGATACGGTCCTAACAAAACTAATTTCATCGAATTAGGAGACCGTTTGAAAAATGGTCATTTTCCAGTCGATTAAGTTCAACTGAAATTACCAAACACGTTTAAATCCACTATCTCACATATTAACTCCCAAAATTATGAATTTTGGAATCTAGCAATAATTTGACATTCCGGATCCAAAAAAAGTGGTTTCATCGAAAACAGAGATTGTTTGCAAAATGGCTATTATTAAGGTTTATATATTATAATATATATATATATATTCCATAGTGACTATTATGAATTTTCAACTGGACATAACTTTTTATTCCCGTTATGAAATCTGGATTTTTCACATTCGTTGGAAAGATATTTCAAACAGATTCAAATATTTCTAGTTTTACTGAAATCTGATTTATTATGAATCTTGTACATTCAATTGAAATTTGAAATCAAATTTTCAAACTACCGCACCATTTCAGGCTCGTTATATAATTAAAATAAATATATTCGTTCTTACTGCAATTAAAAATAAACTTTTAGTCGTTAATATTTAAAATAAATCATTTTATATATTCAATATCCATTAAAATAGCTAAAATAAAAAATTTAAATTTGTTCTGGAAATCCGGGTTGTTACAATATTTCCAGATGAGTTCCGAGATATCTTGCTGATCCGACCTTGATGGAAGAGGCAAACCAAGTTATTTGTGATGAGCGATTCTTTCGGGATCGTTGTGTTGCATATTGGAAGGAGTGTAATTTGGGTTGACCCAGGCTTGGTTTGTTTCTGAAGGTGGCTGGCTCGAACTAAATCATGCTTGGGATTTCTAGAGCGTAGTCTGTCATTCAGTCGATTGATGTTGAGTGTGGGCTTTCTGACATTGGGCTCCGATCAATTGAGCCGCAACAGCTTTTGCCAAAAAGTTGGTCAATACTTTACCCCTCAAAATACATCTTTCTTGGTAAGGGAGGTGTGTTTTGATCCTTCCAATGAAGTCCAATGTGACAACCCACGTCCGTTAATGTCACTTACTAAGGGAATTCATTAAGTTTCATGAAGCGTTTTAGGTAAACAGAAATAGAAATATTACAAGACAGATATAAAAGCAATAGCGGAATTTAAATTTTTATTTCAAACATAAACCATAACATCGTGGTCCAAAATACCATAAGTTTGAAACTACATAAAGCCCATTACAATAATATAAAACTTCTGTCTTGTACCATCAAGGAGCAGAAAATACATAAAAATCATAATTCCCCAAAAGAGACAAAGCCATAGTAGTTAAAGATAGAAACTGAGCAGTACTTCAAAAGCTACTCCAAGCAGATGATAACCGAGTCCTGGCTAAGCCTAAAAATTCCCACCATACGTACTTGGGGGGGAACGGAAGAAAGAAGCGGAAACAAAAATGGTCAACCATAAAGTCTGGCGAGTCCAGTTACTTTTAGCAAGTAAATAAGTAAAAGTATCATGACAGGCAAATAAGATGGACAAGAACCATCAAGTATGACGAGGTAAACATGATAGAGTATATAGTGCTTCTAGAGATTTCTCTGCACCAATACTAGTATAACAGATATGTTACAAGATTACATACTCCCTAATTGCTTAACAGAAACAGGATGATCCCAACAGAAAAAATGGTAGTTTTGGGTGTACTCTAGTAACGAGTTTTAACCCAAACAGAATTATCTGGTACCTAAACAGAAATAACATATGTTAGCCCAGACAGAAACACAGGTACCCACGGAAATAGACAGGACTAGATGTGCCCTATTTACTACCCCACCCCCCCAATCAATCGGCTCCCCATTCGATAAATACCCTGTGTCGGCCCCACAGTAGGGTATATTACTTCCTAAAGAGGCAACCTACAGAAGGACACAGACCTATTTACTAGTGCTACAACGGCTTATTTTCTCAGATGTAGGCCGTACTCATGCGTGCACATGAGACAGTTGGAACACGCAAGTACACACGTCCTCCCAGATGAACCTCTAATAATCAGTTCAGTAAGCGTGCCCTGACCCCTACCTAGTGCGGGGTCCCCCTTTAATACTAGAATGGGTCCCACATAACATATGACATAAGCCAACCCTTACAGATCTTGTGTCCCCAACTAACTAGGATTTTGATAGGTTATGCCTAACAGATTTAACATACCCACATAATCGCCCTACAGATTTACAGGTTAGACTTCACAAGTTAACGAGTCAATATAACCCCAACATATTCAACAAGTTAAATTTTTTAAATTAACAGGTTCGTATAAGCCTTCCAGATTTAACAAGTTTACTCAACCCCACGGATTTAACAGGTCTGCTCAACCGCACCGATTTAACAGGCTTACTTAACACCACATACTTAATATGTTTACTTAACCCCGCAGATTCAACAGGCTCATACAATCCTTATGGATTCAACTAGGTTAAGTTTCATCTTTATTACCATAATCAATTATGGTAAAAATGTGTTAGACCTCCCACATTAGGCCTACAACTTGTGGAAGTTGGATATGCCGGTCGGTTCCGGGCAGAGTTCTTCCACAAGTCGGGCTTAACCTCGTGTCATAGCACGTCTCGTATTTGCGCACTAAGGACTCTCACATTAGAATCACCACTTGCGGTCGCTGGATATGCTGGTCGGTTCTGGGCAGACTTCCAACGCAAGTGCAATCTAACCCCGTGTCATAAGTTCCATTACAGTTTCTACTTACTATAATCCTAGGAATTAATTATCAATTAATTATACCTTTGTCTTTGTAAGTGTCCATGCCTCTTTTTCCCCAATTATGTTCATAATTAATTATGTTCATAACATTAAGTTATGCCAAACTTTCCATTTACAAATTATGCCCAATTTATAACGTTTTTACCCTCGTTCCCATTTTAACGTATTTGCATAATTTAACGTCATGCCTAGGCTAGAAAGTAGCCAGGATAAAATAAAAGTGACAGGGTGATAGAAATGATTATTCTAACAAGATTGACATAAACATGTGGTGGCATAATCATATAACGACATAATGATAAGATGGACATATATGAACGGATCTAGTGAACATGTGATATTAGAATAAGCCTTAACATAATAGGGATGTCATAATTGGCATGATAAGATCTATATAATAATTTATATGTCAAAATTAATAATAGATCCTATTTAACCGCAATATGATAGGAACAAGGTAATCTAAACAGCGAAACCAAGGTAGACTTGTCATGACAATTAGGTGAAAGATTAGATCTAAATCTAAAACATGTCCAACTAATGATAGATCCAAAATAACCACAACATGACAAGTACCAAATGGTCTAAAAAGTGAATTAGATCCATAATTAAAACTAGATCTGACATAAATAAGGTTAAGATCCAAAATAACCACAATATGATAAATACAAAATGATCTAAAAAGAATTAGATCCACAATCGAAATTAGATTTGACATGATAACGGTTAAGATCCAAATCAACTACAACATGATAGGTACAAAATGATATAAATAGAATTAGATCTATAATCAAAAAGTAGATCTATCATGATAACGTTTAACATCCAAATCAACTACAACTTGATAGGTACAAAATGATCTAAATAGAATTAGATATATAACCAAAAGTAGATTTGACATGATAACGGTTAAGATCCAAATCAACTACAACACGATAGGTACAAAATAATCTAAATATAATTAGATCTATAATCAAAAGTAGATTTGTCATGATTTAATTCAGTGCATATACCCAAATCACAGTCATATCATGTCCTACATTAAATTATTCAATTCTAAAGGTAACTTGAAATCACAATGATCGGATCTATAAGAATAGAAGGAGAAAAGTGAAGTCTGAATATCAGATCTACACTTGAAACACTTGAATCTTTAAACTTTATTTGTAGAAGAATATAGGATTAGATACAGTTCAAGCACTGACAGCATTTGTCCTCCATTATTTTTAGTATGAGAAAACAAGAGAAATGAGGGTATATTTATAGCTGTCAGCCTCCAGAATTCGACTATCACATCTGCCCTAGAAGGAATAGGGCCATGGGTTGACACCCACTTGGGTCTGGATGCCCAAAAACTAATATGGGCGCACTTCACAGGTGCGCCAGTGTAAAAATACTTTGGCGCACTTGTCAAGTGCACCAGTTGTTTCTGCTTTCATCGTCAAACTTCTACCGTTCATAACTTCTTCATACATTATCCGTTTTACGCAAACCAGGTGTCTATCTTGACCAAAATTTCGAGACGTACGCAATGACCTAGTTCTTTCCCTTGATTATGAATATTAAATTAGTTATTCCTTAATTTATCCTCTTTAGTGCAGTTGAAATACGGGGTGTTACATTATCCCCTACTCAAAGGATTTCATCCCTGAAATCTACAAGTTAAGAAGAATGTATCCTACCATCCATTATCCATCTACTCATCCATCAAACACAGGCATCCACTGTCCTTAAAATTTTCTAATGCTTATATGAGCATATGCAAAAGGTGTGTGTATATATCCCAACAGTAATGCGAAAGATCAGGCGGTCTACTGATTCAGTCGACCTCCTTAATGCAATGTATGTTAGTGTCATGAATCCAACATGTATGCAAATAATCCTATTATAACATGTAAGCTTTATATGTGTGCACAATCATCCATCCAAATGCAACATCCATATGATGATACATACATTTTCATCCATTAAAAAAAAGAAAAATGCAGACACATCCATATGCAGTATGCGAGTGATTGAGCCGATCTAGTGCCTAATGTGTGTGTATATGCATCCACGGGCAACCACTTGCATCCATCAACCATAACATATTTCAAACACATGTTTTCATCCATAGGATTCCTACCTAAAGGCTGAAGATTCGATCAATAGGACATACTTAAATGATAGAAGCAAGCATGAATAAAAGTTTTTGGAAGAGAGGTTAAGAACATTCCCTTGAAAAGAAAAGGGTACGAAGCACAAAATCTTGACTTTGATCTCCCAAGTTGCATCCTCTTGGTTACATAACTTCTTAACATCTGATCCAAGTATACGGAACGGAACTCGTCTAATTGTCGCCTCCCAGTCTACCTCAACTTCTTCAATCATGCTTGGCTCAACTACCTCTGCTATATCATGCAGACACTTCCATAAATAAGAAATATGGAAAAACATCATGAATATCCACACATAAGCAAAGAGAGTTGTACGCCGTAGTTGCAAAGACAACCGAAGCATCCTATTTTTATATGCTTCGCCTAACCATTTTCAAGTAACTCCCCTACTTGTTTGCTGAGCTCCCTCCTTTCCCTTTGAGCCATATGGCGCATAGGTAATGCAACCGGCTTTGTATTATCTACCAGGTATATACAAAAGTCGATCGCACGCCTTGAAGGTCATCCTCGAACCCCCTCAAAACATTTGGATACTCACGAACTACTAGTACAGATTGCAGATCACCAATAGTTGCATCAAGAGATTTTAGGAAACTGAGCATGACGGACCCCTTTAGGGTCACGAGAAATCTTGAGGGTCTTCCTACGGCAAGTAAGAAATTTAACAACCCTCCTCTAACAATCTAGAATGGCACCATACATAGTTAGCCAATCCATCCCTAGAATCAGACAGTATCCCATAAAACCAAGTACATATGCGTCGTATTCAAATTCCGTGCCTAAAAGAGATATTCTCAAACCCTGACAAATCATAGACAGTGAGCCGTACCCCCAATGGGGTTTGAGACGACAACGGGATCCAAAACCATACTAATAAGGTGTAGAGACTTAATCACAAAACCAGATATAAAAGAATGCGAAGCCCCTGAATTAAAAAGTTCTAACAAGATGATTGGGAAGAGAAAATCAAACCTTCAGCAGAAACTTTCCTACCTCTATCCGGTACACCGGCCACAAGAGAATACACCTGCCCTCTAGAAAATCCTGTCCTTTGGTCCTGCCCTTTCTTCTTCAAGCACTGCCTAGTATAGTGTCTGATTTCACCATGGTTGAAGAAAGCATTCTTCTTTTTCTGCAGTCTTTGACCAAATGACCCATGTTCCCACAACCATGACATTTCTTTTTGCCTTGAGCTTTGTTGTGCTTTCTGCTCCCCTGTTGTTGTTCTTTCTTGGGCCGCACTTTCTTGTTTTGTGTTTCCTTAACCTTAACTTCCTTCTTTTCATCTTTATCTTAATTATACAATAAGGCCATATCAACGAGCCTCTCAAAAGTTGCCCACATTGGAATATGGGATTGGAATATGGGACATAGCTAACCTGTTAAGGGGTTCATTTAGTCCTTTAACAAACCGCAAGGCCTTCTTATGAGGAGTGTCTACTAGTTCCAAACTAAATCTAGCTAGCTGGTTGAATTTGTTCACATATTGTTTAACGGTCATGTCCCCTTGTTTGAGCGCTAAGGACCTCTCCATTTGCATGCCTTTCTCAGCTTGAGAAAGAAACTTCATTTCAAACCTCTATTTAAAGTCATCCTAAGTTTCCACCGGACGCCCCACTTGGGTTACTTCCCACCAGAACGAAGCTTCATCCTTCAGTAGCCAGGCGGCTAGCTGAATCTTCCTACGATCATCCACATCGAAGATTCCAAACAAGTCCTCTGTCTCCTTGAGCCAATTCCTTGTCTTTACGAACATCTCGGTTCCATGGAATGGCCTTCCTCCCATAGCACGAAAATCTTTGCAGATCTTAGAGAAGTTATCTGCTCGTAGAGGGGGAGGAGGAACAACTGGTACAGCTGGGGGAGGAACGTTAGCTTGACCACCGGCAAGCGTCGTAGCCTCTAGATACCTATGGAACCAGCCTTGTATCGTAACGCCCTCAGGAATATTGGGTTCCCCAGACATGTTGAAAAAAAATGAAAAAGGGATTCAAACAGAGAATCGAAAGATATTACTTATGGCTTTGGGGAATATGTTTTTCAAAACAGACTTTTCTTTTGAAAATGCTTTCTTTTAAAATCTTTTTGAAAATAATTTTCAAAATCTTTTATCCAATCTGGTAACCTTCAACCCTGATACGAAGTGTGACACCCCACGTCCGTTAATGTCACCCACTAAGGGAATGCATTAAGTTTCGTGAAGCGTTGTAGGTAAACAGAAATGGAAATATTACATGATAGATATAAAAGCAACAACGGAATTTAAATTTTTATTTCAAACATAAATCATAACATCGTGGTCCAAAATACCATAAGTCTGCAACTACATATAACTCATTACAATAATATAAAACTTCCGCCTTGTACCATCAAAGTGCAGAAAATACATAAAAAGCATAATTCCCCAAAAGAGACAAATCCATAGTGGTTAAAGATAGAAACTGAGTAGTACTTTAAAAGATGCTCCAAGCAAGATGATAACCGAGTCCTGGCTAAGCCTGAAAATTCACACCCTGCGAACCTGGGGGGAGGGGGGAACGGAAGAAAGAAGCGGAAAGAAAAAAGGTTCAACCATAAAGTCTGGAGAGTCCATTTACTTTTAGCAAGTAAATAAGTAAAAGTATCATGATAGGCATAAAAGATGGACAAAAAAATAACATTAAGTATGAAAAGTTAAACATGATAGAGTATATTGTTCTTCTAGAGATTTCTCTGCACTAATACTAGTATAACAGATATGTAACAGGATTACATACTCCCTAATTGCTTAAAAGAAACAGGATGATTCCAACAGAAATATAATGGTAGTTTTGGGTGTACTCTAGTAACGGGTTTTAACCCAAATAGAATTATCCGGTACCTAAACAGAAATAATGGGTGTTAGCCCAGACAGAAACATAGGTACCCCACAGAAATAGACAGGACTAGATGTATCATATTTACTACCCCCCAATCGATTGGTTCCCTATTCCGTAAATACCCTGTGTCGGCCCCACAATAGGGTGTACTACTTCCTAAAGAGGCAACCTACAAAAGGACATAGACCTATTTACTAGTGCTACAACAGCTTATTTTCCCAGATGCAGGCCGTATTCATGCATGCACATGAGACCGTTGAAACACGCCAGTACACACCTCCTCCCAGACAAATCTCTTATAATCAATTCAGTAAGCGTGCCCTGACCCCTACCTAGTGCGGGGTCCCTCTTTAATACCAAAATGGGTTACTGACTAATATGGGTCCCACACAACATATGACACAAGCCAACCCTTACAGATCTTGTGTCCCCAACTAACTAGGATTTTGAAAGGTTATGCCTAATACATTTAACATATCCACATAACCCCCTACAGATTTACAGGTTAAACTTCATAAGTTAACAGGTCAATATAACCCCAACATATTCAACAGGTTAAGTTTTCTAAATTAACAGGTTCGTATAACCCTTACAAATTTAACAAGTTTACTCAACCCCACAGATTTAACAGGTCTGCTTAACCGCACCGATTTAACAGGCTTACTTAACCCCACATACTCAATAGGTTTACTTAACCCCACAGATTCAACAGGTTCATACAATCCTTATGGATTCAACTAGGTTAAGTTTTCATCTTTATTACCATATTCAATTATTGTTAAAATGCGTTAGACCTCCCACATTAGGCCTACAACTTATGGACGTTGGATATGCCGGTCGGTTCCAGGCAGACTTCTTCCACAAGTCAGGCTTAACCACATGTCATATCACATCTCGTATTTGTGCACTTAGACCTCACACATTAGATTCACCACTTGCGGTCGCTAGATATGCCGGTCGGTTCCATGCAGACTTCCATCGCAAGTGCAATCTAACCTCATGTCATAAGTGCCATTACAATTTCTGATTACTGTAATCCTAGGCATTAATTATCAATTAATTATACCTATGTCTTTATAGGTGTCCATGCCTCTTTCTCCCCAGTTATGTTCATAATTAATTATATGCCCAAATTCATGTTCATAACATTAAATTATGACAAACTTTCCATTTACAAATTATGCCCAATTTATACCACTTTCCCCATCACTCCCATTTTAACGTATTCACATAATTTAATGTCGTGCCTAGGCTAGAAAGTAGCCAGGCTAAAATAAAAGGGAAAGGGTGACAGAAATGATTATTCTAACAAGACTGACATAAACATGTGGTGGCATAATCATATAATGACATAATGATAAGATGGACATATATGAACGAATCTTGTGAACATGTGATATTAGAATCAATCTTAACATAATAGGGATGCCATAACTGGCACGATAAGATCTAAATAATAATTTAGATGTCAAACTAATAATAGATCCTATTTAACCGCAATATGATAGGAACAAGGTAATCTAAACAGTGAAACCAAGTTAGACTTGTCATGACAATTGGGTGAAAGTTTAGATCGAAATCTAAAACATGTCAAACTAATGACAGATCCAAAATAACCACAACATGACAAGTACTAAATGATCTAAAAAGTGAATTAGATCCATAATCAAAAATAGATCTGACATAAATAAGGTTAAGATCCAAAATAACCACAACGTGATAGGTACAAAATGATCTAAAAAGAATTAGATCCACAATCGATAGTTGATTTGACATGATAATGGTTAAGATTAAAATCAACTACAACATGATAGGTACAAAATGACCAAAATAGAATTTGATCTATAATCAAAAAGTAGATCTAACTTGATAACGTTTAACATCCAAATCAACTACAACATGATAGGTACAAAATGATCTAAATAGAATTAGATCCACAATCAAAAGTAGTTTGACATGACAACGGTTAAGATCCAAATCAACTACAACATGATAAATACAAAATGATCTAAATAGAACTAGATCTTTACGCAAAAGTTGATTTGACATGATTCAATCCTAAGCATATACCCGAACCGCAGTCATATCATGTACTACTTTTAATTATTCAATTCTAAAGGTAACTTGAACTCACAATGATCGGATCTATAAGAATAGAAGGAGAAAAGTGAACTTTGAATCTCAGATCTACACTTGAAACTCTTGAATCTTTGAACTTGATTTGCAGAAAAAGAAAGGATTAGATTCATTTCAGGCACTGGTAGCATTTGGCCTCCATTATTTTTAGTATGAGAAAACAAGAGAAATGAGGGTATATTTATAGCTTCCAGCCTCCAGAATTCGACTGCCACATCAGCCCTAGTGGGAATCGGGCCATGGATCGACACCCACTTGGGTCCAGATGCCCAAAAACTAATATGGGCGCAATTCATAGGTGCGCCAGTGTAAAAATACCTTGGCGCACTTGTCAAGTGCGCTAGTCGTTTCTGCATTCAGCGTCAAACTTCTACCGTTCATAATTTCTTCATACATTATCCGTTTTACGCAAACCAAGTGTCTATCTTGACTAGAATTTTGAGACGGACGCAATGATTTAGTCCGTTTCCCTTAATTATGAATATTAAATTAATAATTCTTTAATTTATCCTTTTTTGTGTAGTTGAAATACGGGGTGTTACATCCAATGCGTGTATTGCGATGATTGCGCCGAACCATATTAAGGCTAGAAGTCTGACGGTCCGTGTGGTTGTATTAAGACTAAAAAACTGACGATCGAAGAGGATCATATAAAATTCAGAAACCCGACAACCATCGAGAACCGTATTGAGGCCGAGGAAGCAACTAATGATTTTAATCATGTAATTTAATACCTGCAAATATCTTATGGACCATTTCTCGGTGTAGAGAAGGCATTGTTCTTAGTTGGGCGATTAATAACTATACTAAGCTTAAAGAGTTATTGGTCGACAATCATACTTAGCTTATATAGTGACAAGTATTAAACATACTCGGCTTATGGACGCAGTGACTATTAACCATACTCGGCTTATAGAGACGGCGAGCATTAACCATACTCGGCTTATGGAGGCGGCGAGTACTAACCACGCTCGGCTTACAAAGATGGCAAGCATTAACCATACTCGGCTAGTGGCAAGTGCTAACTGTACTCAATACTAATAAAACCATTTTCAAAGTTCAATAATTGGAGAGGGAACTCAGTTTATAGAAGGGGCGAGCGTAATCCATAATCAGCTTTTGGAGTAGGTTTAATCATGGCAGCAAGCTTTGTCGTACGTAATAGATGATGGCTTAGCACTGGCTATGCAGGTTAATAAGCACTAGTCTGGCTCGATTCGAATTATTCAAACATAATCCATGTTTGCAAAAGAAAGCTCATCGTTGTTAAAGAACTATAACAAAGAAATGAAAATAAATTCTAGGAGAGCGAACATTAATTCAAGAGCATGCCTGGGAGCTAAATCCTAACACCATACATGTGTACATCAACATATTCGTTTTATTGATTGAAAAAAATACACTTAAAAAATAAGAAATCTAAATCTTTTTAATTGATGATAATGCCGCGAGTGCTGGACTCAGGGTCCCTTCCGTTTCTAGGAGCTCGGGGACTGGCCTGAGGAGCTGGGGCAGAAGACTGAGGCGGGAAGGCCAGTGTGTTCTTTCTGACGTACTCAGGAAGTTCTCCCTGCCCGACCCTATTCTCGATGAGACCGCGCAAGTGCCTGCATTCATTGGTGCTATGACCAGCTATGTTATGAAATATGCAGTGCTTGCCCGAATTAAGCTCTTTTTGGGTCGATTCTCTTCGAGGAGGTTTTGGTAAAGGCAGGTTCCCTCGTATGTCAAGGTAAATGTCGAGCAGAGAAGAATTAAGCTCGGTATATTGATCATACTTATTTTCTCTCCGATGTCGTATGCTGCGTTCGTTCTTTTTAGAGGCCTTTCCTCTTCCTTTATCTGGCCATTAGCATTGGATGTACCTGCTTGTTTGGTGGCGAGGACATCAAGGTTCTCCATCTCAATGCTGACATCTTCTTGCCAAAGGAATCGCTCGGCCACTATATAGAAATCCTCGATATTTTTCGGGGGAATCTCTAGTTAAATAGATAGAGAATTATGATCGGTTCTAGAAAGCCCGCGATGGGGGCCATGAGCACCATCGATGGTTCAGGTTGATCGACTGATGCAACGACTGAGTTGAATCTCTTGAGGAAAGATCGGAGTGTCTCTCCTAGTCTTTGCTTGATGGAGGTTAGGAACATGATGCTCTTTGGTCTGGAGATGTGGACTCTGAACTGCTCGATGAAGCGGGTGACCGGCGTATTCCAACTCCCAATCGACTCCGTTTTTAGCTGTCAAAACCACATGTCGGCTATATCTGTCAGAAAAAGCGGGAAGCATTTGTCCATAACATTTTTCGATGCACCAAGAACCTCCATATGATGCATGTATCGCATTAGATGGATGGTTGGATCGGTTCAACCATTGTAGGGTTCTATGGCTGGAAACTTGTAGTCCGGAGGATTGCGGGAGTTTTTGAGTTTTCGGGTGAAAGGACTAGGTTGATATTATCCACATATTGCTGAGAAGAGGTGCCCTGAGTGAAACGCCTGATGATGCTTGCAAGTTGGCTTCCATCTCCGAGGAGTCCTTGCCATGAATCCAGCTTTGCTACAGGGGAGCTCCGGTGTTGGGATTCAACAAAAGCATGCTCAGAAGGGTGGCCATTGGTCGGGATGGACCTCTGAGAGTTGAGTGAAGGTGAGGGTGAGGATGAGCCCCGATTATTGGTTCTAGGCAGAATGACCCCTCTTGAACTTGATGAGTATTGGGCTGGGTCGTACTCGTGATGCGAGGTTCGGGCTGATCCGGCATAGCATGTGATGTTCAGGGCACGACATTGCCCCCGTTTGGGGCGATGTTAGAAGGATCTATGATGGCTATTTTCTCTGCCGTTATGGTGGCCGTATGGTAGAGTGGTCTCCCTGGTTCCAAGGAAAGGCTCCACCAGCTCTTTGTTTAAAGGGAGGAGGCATTAGATGAGTCTGCGGTAAGATGTCAGGTTGTAATGGAAATGGCATCATACCCGACTGACCCAGCTGCAGTTCGGGTGATCCAGGAAATTGAGTGGTTGCTCGGAGTGGAGGCGGAATGGTCGATCGATCTAGATGTTGGTCGCGGGCCTCTTGCGAATCTGCAGCTATGGCACGCTGGTTGCTGGAAGTGTAGCTCCTTGTGGTGGTTGATCTGGAAGTGGAGACGAGCCAGGAGGAAACAATGGTGTTATCTTCTCAGTGGCCTGATTCTGCGCAGACTGAAGATCAGTTGTTTCCCCAGCCCCGGTTGGTGGAGGAATTGACGTTGAAGCGTTTAATCCTATCTCCAACCGGCCAAGAAGGTGATCCATCAACTATTGTTGACGTTCGAGGAGTTTACCCTGAGATGTCATCTGTGTTGTATATAACGGTGTTGTATACACAATTATATGATTTTTTGTTTGATGATAACAACCAAATAAATATTATTATAAATGTGTTTGTAGTCGTATTGTTATATCACATCACAGACGGGAATATAATATTTATATTTAAATAAAATACGACTATACAAACATTCAAATATTCACACAGTATTTTATTTAAGTATAATATTCTGTTTCAACATTCAAACAGTCCAGATTTATAACTCCACTATTTATATATTCTTCTCATGACATTGTACTTGTATATAAACTGAATATGATAAACAAATTTGCTTGAACACAAATTAGAGCACAATAAAATAATATTTTATTTCAAACAAATTTGTTTATTACAAATAACAGTACAAATTCATATATACTTACATGTTCATTGTCTGATTCATATACAGTTCAATCTACACTATATGTACATTCATTTACATCCACTCTGTACAATTTCATATATACAGACACACACTGACACTCTCATTCACTGTCTTCAGTCTTCTGTTTTCACAGCTCTTAGTCAGTCCAGTCACCATCTGCTTACCTGTCACAATAGAAACAAACACAGTATCTAGAACAGAAATAATATTCTAATTTCTAGTAAATATTATATTATTTTTAAAATTTTATTTGCCTCAGTTTTCTGGTGTGTTTCTCATCATTTATCATGACTTGATCTGATTCATCTGTGTCTAGGCAGACTATTTGTATATGTAAAGGGACAGGAAATTTTCTGACTGGCTGCATATACACATGTGTATATATATACACGTGTGCACTGCCATGCCAATTCAGTGTGCAACTGAGGAGTAGCCACGTGGACCTTCTCGACTCAGTGCACATGAAAACAATGTCATCACATCTCAAAGTGCAAAGCAAACATGGGCCGAGCATAATACAAAGTGAAAATGGGAGCTCAAAGGATCAAAGCAAACATGAAACCAATGAAACCATCAACAAACATATGGAGCGGCAACATGTACATGAATGCAAACATGGTCGATCTCATGAATGGTTCGTAAAGTGACATATATAAATGGTGAAGACTGTGCATACGTGGCATCATCAATATGGCAGCAGATTTAAGTGAATGTTCAAACATAGCAGCAAGCAAGGAAGTTTAAAAGAATGGCATGGCAAAGCATAGTGCAGCCAAGCTTGGCAAGTCAGGATGAGCATCACAGTTTAAACTGAAGTATATGTGTGGCACAACAAGCTTTAAAGTGGTCGAGCACAGTTTCATGAAGCCAACACAGCATGGATACAAGCAAAAAAATGGGGCAACAAGTGATATATATATATATACACATACATACATACATGTTCAACACAACTCAAAGTGGTCGTGCATGTGTCAACATGGTGCAGTTACGAAATTCTACAACAAACTCATATATATATATATATATATATATATATATATATATATATATATATATATATATATATATGGTGCAAATTCATATATACATGATCAAGCAAACTGGAAACATTCAGCAAACTCAAGTGAAACATGGTCACTACAACTCAATGGTGAAGCCAAGAAAAGCAATAGTAGGATATACAATTTCATGTACACAAAGTGACTCCAACATGGCAAGTGTATGGTCAATGAGCACTTTAGTGCACTTCTAACAATGGAAACACAAACTGGAGGTGCATGGTCAATACAGCAATAAGTTTTTGCAGTTTTAGTTTCATGTTCAAATGAAGAGCATCATGCATGAATACACAGCATGGTTCAGGGACAAGCAAGTTCAAGGAAATGTCAAAACAGTGTACACAGACATGGTGTACTAGTTCAGATATACAAAGAAATTTTTTTCAGAAAATATGACAAGGCAAATCATATATAGCATGGTGACAAGGCAGAATGAATCTCGGCAACAAAAACATTACAAATCAGTTTTTTTGGGCAAGTTACAAATTAGCACAAGACAAGTTTATTAACCAGCAAGGTGCAAGAAAAAAATTCAAATGTTTCTAGTTTTTGCCTTGCCAAAAATGAGATTACAAATTATCTTCCAAGAATCAAAAATTAATGACAGATACCACAATTCTTTTTTTGCATGCATGATGTCAGGAATTACACGCAAACACATTCAAGGAAGTCTTTCAATTTTTGGCAACCAATTTCTGTTTAAAACATTCTCAAACAATCATACAATTTCATTTTCAAAGCTGATGCAACAAAAAGGGGAAAGAAACGATAATCAAATCAAGTCATTTATGGTGAAATGAGAGTTTTAGGGTTTTCGATTCTACCCTATTTTAACACCATTACATCATCGGCAATCAATGAAAAAAAACCACAAGTCAAAAACCATCAGAGGCAACAAATTCTCGAAAATCAGATTTCGTCATTTTAGGAAATCAGAAACTGTATTTAGGAATATAATCCTATTTATACAACACAATTACATCATAGGCTAGTGATTTTGAAAATCGAAACCAAGCAATTCAACTCAAATTAAAAAGAATCAGAATACTCACGGTTTTCTTTTAGGGTTTCGATCAACAGAAAATCCAAATCGATCGAGCAAGAAGGAGCGGACACAAAGCATCAACGAGAATTCGAACATCAGAGAACAAATTTCTTTCAAAGAGTATGAGATCGAAATTTGGGAATATAAGAAACCCTAGCCACCGCCATATTTGTTTCTTCAAAGACCAAAGAGAACGGGACCAAAATAAGAGTGTAACCAATTTGTGAAGTGGTCGGCCAAGCTTTTGAAAAGGGGATAACCCTTTATTCCTTAATTTCCTTTTGTTTTATTTTATCTAGGGTTTTCTTTTAATTGTTTTTCATCTTTATTGTTTTTCAATTTGAATTGTACATCGTTCTGTTTTTTTTTGTAAAACAAACGAACAGTTATTAGAGACTGTAAAATTTTAGGAAACCAGTTAGTGTGTTAACTGGTAGTTTACTAGTCTGTATAACTAGGGTTAATGTTTACGGGTCTGTAATAAGGGGAAATGTGATCTAGGGGTTTAGATCAGCCTACGGTTTTGAGCATAGGGTTAGAATAGGAGCAGGTTTGCGAGTGTACATGGTATTGTATGCGGAATCTGTTCTATCACCTAGTAGAAACCTTAGAAATGCAGCAGTAGGCAGAGTTTTGCCGAAGCTGGGTATATTTGTGTGTGATTTATTTTCTTCATTTCTGTTTCTGCTATATTCTGTGATCAGTTTATTATTATATATCTCGTTAGATTTTTAATTCAGTTAAAAAATGTGATAAACCCTATTCACCTCCCCCCTCTAGGGTTAATCTTGTTCCAACAAGTGGTATCAGAGAAGGTATTTTCTGTTAACTCTAGAGTAATGGGTCATCCTAATTGTCAGTCCTCTGAGAGTCAGTCCAGTCGTATTCTATCTATTTTTAATGGTACAGATTTTTTAAATTGGAAATTAGAAATAGAGTTATATTTAAATATGTTGATGTTAAATGTTGGGATACTGTTATTAATGGATTTGATATTGTTGGTAGAAGTGATATTGGGTTTAATTCTCATCCTATTCATATTTTATATTCTTATATTGATGATGTTCAGTAAAGCCTTATCTCCCATTGTTTAACTCCACAGGAAATCTAGAATACTCTCAATATGATGTATGGACAATTTGACAAAAGCAGCTCAAAACCCCGAAAAGACAACTCAGTTTCAGAATTGTGCTTAGCAGGTTGTACAGATGAAAATTCAGATGGAGACTCAATAGGAAATTTTTCTTATAAAGATTTATTTCATCTTTTAAATGATTTAACTAAATCTGTTGAGAATCTAAAATCTAAAAATAAAATTCTGAAATTTGAAAAGCTTGAGTTGATCAGCAAAAACAATATTTTGGAATAAAAACTTAAGAAGGACAAGAAGTCTTCAAATTCTAGTTGTAAAAGTTGTTTGGTTTTGGAAAATAATCTTGTTTACCAAAATAAAAATATTCAAAAGCTTGAAAATGAAATTGTGATTTTAAAAGAAAACAAGATTGAACTTGAAAGTACAAACAACTTTTTACAAAAGGAATTTGAAAACTTTAAGATTAACAAAAATTCCGAATATGAATTTACTGAAAAACAAAGTTTGTTGAAAACAGATTTGATTTTAAAAGAGCTTAAAAATGAAATTAAGGATTTCAAGATTTGTGAGATTGAAAAACAAAAACAGTTTGATACTGAAGTCTAAAATCAAAACTGAGAAGCTTTTAATTGAGAATGATCTTTTGAAATCAAAAATTAATTGTCTTGATTTGAGTTTGAAACGTTTTTCTACTGGAGAAAAATCTTTGAATATGTTGTTGAAAAATCAAGTGTCTTCTGGTAATAGGAATGGTCTTGGTTTTGAAAAATCAATATTTTTTTGAAAACAGACCCATGTTGTTTTAAAAATCCTTCAAACTCTTTTGAAAAGAATAGACTTGAAAATATGAACTCTGAAAATTTGAAAGGAATTTTAAATCACAAACGAAATCAGAATCTGTTTTATAACAATCCATTTAAATAATCCTGGATCCCAAAAGAAGATAAAACATCTTTGACTAACTTCAAACAAATCTGGATTCCTAAGGGTACTAAGGTAAATTATAATGGTTTGGTGTACAAACAGATTTGGGTACCAAAACGTGTGAACAAAGCTGTGAGTGGTTTTACAAATTTTGTTAGACCACTTGATCCCCTGAATAGTTAGGTACCGAAGGATGCTGAGGAACTGCTTTGCAAAAGAGAATTGAATTTGAGCTGCTCAATATTCCTGTATCATCCATAGTTCCTTAGCCAAGCTTGTTGAGTTAGAGATTTTAATTGGATTCTGGTATGATCTCTAAACTCACCTTTGTAAATATTCTCTGTTTTTATTTTCTTTGTTTATTTCTCCTTCTTCCCCTTCTGTTTATTTTCTCTTTGTTTTATCTGTTTTTATTTGTCACTGTCATATTTTTGTAACTTTTTAGGCTTCATTAATTTCAAATTGTAGAATTCATATTTTTTCTGGAAATTTGCTTCATTTGTATAAACTCTAGTGTTTAATAATTTCCAGATCTTGAATTCAAATTTGTAAAAATTTCTGCAATTGTTTTAAAGTTCATTTTCGGTTCTCTGAATTCCTAACAGTGTTTACGTAATCTTGTTATATCTTGAGCACTATTAATATGAATTCTAAATTTTTGAAGATCTGAAAGTTTAACGAAATTTCACACACTTCTGTTGTTTTGAGTTTCTTCTAATTCAGTTTAGAAAAGCTTGAAATCTTATACTCATTACAGCACACTGCTACTTATCAGTCGTGGTAATTTCATTGATTTTTAGATTGGCTTAGATATTCTTTAATCATTGCTTACATCTTGAAATTATCTGTTATTCATGATCATCTGGTTTGGATTTTTGTTTATTTAAGATCATTTGAAATTTTTGGTATTTTTAATCTCACGCACCGCTCAGATTTGAAATTATTAATCCTGTGTGATTGATTCATCGTATCTCAAGAATTACATTTAGTTCAAGTGATTTTGAATAAACCACTATTTTTGGATCAAGAATTTTTTCCTTCAAACTTGATGTAAATATTTTGAAAAATTCTTTGGGCTTGTCAGAGATAATTTTGAAAAATCTTGAAAAAAAAGGTCTTAAATCTCTCAAATATTTCATGGTTATTTGATTTAAATATTTGCTTTGTTTAAAATCATTTGAAATTATTGATTTACTGAATCACACACATATCTAGAATAAAAAAAAAAATCGGATGTAATTAATTCATTAAATTCTGATATTTTCATATTTCTTCAAATGATTTAAAATAAAAAATATTTTTAAATCTAGGATCATGAATCATCGTTTGTGACCATTTGAAACTTCTGTGAAGCATTTTTTGACAAGTCTGATTCATAACTGTTTTCTGGTGCTGCTCTGATATTGCTTTTTCAATTTTGTCTGATAATGTGCTTGCTTTAATTATTTCTTGCCTACTGCTCTGATAAATGTGCCAAATGTGAAATCTTGTCTCTTTGGGCTTTGTGTTTTAAGATTCCGTTATCTGAGATATCTTTGTTCATCTCCTGTATCATTTTTAAAATCCTCATGTATAGAGACATCAAGTGGTATTAGTTTAGAAGTGCTGAATATTCTTTGTATATATTTTTTGTCTTGTATATATCTCTCTAAATTCCTCTTGTAACTAATTTTCAATTTTAAAATTATTTATTTTTTATTCCTTCAGAAATTGAAATCAATATCCAAATTGTGTTGTATTTATAATTCATCAAAAATTATTATCAGATTTTGAAATTGTGATGAATTGTGACTGCAGTATATTTCACAACAAGAGGAGATTTTATCTGGATTTTCATGATGGTTGAATATTTATTATAATATCTTTGAACTGGCAATTATTTCACAACCATCTTCATTATCTATCATCCTTCTACCATCCATTATGTTTTTATATAAATATGGAGAGTTAATATTTTTTTAAAATAGTGGAAATATTTGTGATAAAAATGGGACTATATTTTTTTTTTCAGAATTAGTGACAATTGAAGTTTTTCAATGATCCCGGTATAGTCGAGCATATTTCATAATATAATTAATTTAGAAATTTATTTCATAGTCCATTTCTGTACCTACCACATTTCTATCATTCATATTGGCTGTATATACCGAGGATTTTTTTATCTTTTGAAGCTGAAAACGATAAATATATAATTAATACATAAGTGTGTCTCTAACCTCATTTAAAAATCCAAGCTCTGGTCATGCATGAGACAACTTATAATTTAAGCTGCGACTGACCTTATTTAAAAATCCAAGCTCTGGTTATGCATGGTCAGTGTGATCTTAAATAAAATAAAAAGAAAAAGGAAATATTGTGCTATAAATTGAAATTAATCTGGAATTCTCCTTGGTGCATAAAAACCAGCCTATCAATCCATCTTTCTAATCAGTGAAATGTGTTGAAATCTTATGAAGTATTATGATTTGTTGATTGATAGCTATTGGGATTTGAGATTATACGATTTTATCACTTAAATTGAATTATTAACTATATTCCAAATCCATCACCGTTTTTGGGCTAAATTTTATAAAAATAATTGGAAAACATATTTTTGTAACTCTCTCCATTTTATATAAAATTCATCGTAAATCCGTCATTCTCTACAATGTGAAATATGCCAGCAGTACTTAGTTTATTATGATTTTTGTTTAACTGATTGAGATTTATGATGATCGTTCTTCCTCTTAAGCTGATATTATATTTATTAGTCACTATTCATCTATATTTTAATTTCTGTATCCTTTTGATGATAACAAAAGGAGGAGAATGGATTGAGATTTTTATTTATGAGTGAATATTTGATCAATATTTTTAATTTTGAAAAAATCGTTATTATTCAGTTAATTTCACTCAAGCACAGTTATAGGGGGGGCTTTCTGTTGTAGGGGGAGCTAATAAATAGGGGGAGTTCAATTTTCACTGTCAAACACATTTATTGTGCTCAAAATCTTTTATTTGTTTGTCATCATCAAAAGGGGGAGATTGTTGTATATAACGGTGTTGTATACACAATTATATGATTTTTTGTTTGATGATAACAACCAAATAAATATTATTGTAAATGTGTTTGTAGTCGTACTGTTGTATCACATCACAGACATGAATATAATATTTATATTTAAATAAAATACGACTGTACAAACATTCAAATATTCACACAATATTTTATTTAAGTATAATATTCTATTTCAACATCCAAACAGTACAGATTTATAACTCCACTATTTATATATTCTTCTCATGACATTATACTTGTATATAAACTGAATACGATAAACAAATTTGCTTGAACACAAATTTGAGCACAATAAAATAATATTTTATTTCAAACAAATTTGTTTGTTACAAATAACAGTACAAATTCATATATACTTACATGTTCATTGTCTGATTCATATATAGTTGACTCTACACTATATGTACATTCATTTACAATTCATTCACATTCACTCTGTACAATTTCATATATACATACACACACTGACACTCTCACTCACTGTCTTCAGTCTTCACAACTCTTAGTCAGTCCAGTCAGCATCTGCTTACCTGCCATAATAGAAACACACACAGAGTATCTAGAACAGAAATAATACTCTAATTTCTAGCAAATATTATTTTATTTTTAAAATTTTATTTGCCTCAGTTTTCTGGTGTGTTTCTCATCATTTTTCATGACTTGATCCGATTCATCTGTGTCTAGGCAAACTGTTTGTATATATACAGGGATAGGAAATTTTCTGAATGGCTGCATATACACACGTGTGTATATATACATGTGTGCACTGCCATGCCAATTCAGTGTGCAACTTAGGAGTAGCCAAGTGGACCTTCTCGACTTAGTGCACATGAAAACAAAGTCATCACATCTCAAAGTACAAAGCAAACATGGGCCGAGCATAATACAAAGTGAAAATGGGAGCTCAAAGGATCAAAGCAAACATGAAACCAATGAAACCATCAACAAACATATGGAGCGGCAACATGTACATGAATGCAAACATGGTCGAGCTCATGAATGGTTCATAAAGTGACATATATAAATGGTGAAGAATGTGCATACATGGCATCATCAACATGGCAGCAGATTTAAGTGAAAGTGCCAACATAGCAGCAAACAAGGCAGTTTCAAAGAATTGCATGGCAAAGCATAGTGCAGCCAAGCTTGGCAAGTCAGGATGAGCATCATAGTTTAAACTGAAGTATATGTGTGGCATAACAAGCTTTAAAGTGGTCGAGAACAGTTTCATGAAGCCAACACAGCATGGATACAAGCAAAAAAAGGGGGCAACAAGTGATATATATATATATATACACACATGTTCAACACAACTCAAAGTGGTCGAGCATGTGTCAACATGGTGCAGTTACGAAATTCAACAACAAACTCATATATATATATATATATATATATATATATATATATATATATATGGTGCAAATTCATATATACATGATCAAGCAAATTGGAAACACTCAGCAAACTCAAGTGAAACATGGTCACTACAACTCAATGGTGCAGCCAAGAAAAGCAACAACAGGATATACAATTTCATGTATACAAAGTAACTCCAGCATGGCAAGTGTATGGCCAATGAGCACTTTAGTGCACTTCTAACAATGGAAACACAAACTGGAGGTACATGGTTAATACAACAATAAATTTTTGCAGTTTTAGGTTCATGTTCAAATGAAGAGCATCATGCATGAATACACAGCATGGTTCAGAGACAAGCAAGTTCAAGGAAATGTCAAAACAGTGTACACAGACATGGTGTACTAATTCAGATATACAAAGAAATTTGTTTCAGCAAATATGACAAGGAAAATCATATATAGCATGGTGACAAGGCAGAATGAATCTCGGCAACAAAAATATTACAAATCAGTTTTTTTTTGGCAAGTTACAAATCAGCACAAGACAAGTTTATTAACCAGCAAGGTGCAAGAACAAAATTCAAATGTTTCTAGTTTTTGCTTTGCCAAAAATGAGATTACAAATTAGCTTCCAAGAATCAGAAATTAATGACAGATATCACAACTCTTTTTTGGCATGCATGATGTCAGGAATTACACGCAAAGACATTCAAGGCAGTCTTTTAATTTTTGGCAACCAATTTCTGTTTAAAACATTCTCAAACAATCATGCAATTTCATTTTCAAAGCCGACGCAACAAAAATGGGAAAGAAACAAAAATCAAATCAAGTCATTTATGGTGAAATCAGAGTTTTAGGATTTTCGATTCTACCCTATTTTAACACCATTACATCATTGGCAATCAATGAAAAAAAACCACAAGTCAAAAACCATCAGAGGCAACAAATTCTCGAAACTCAGATTTCGTCATTTCAGGAAATCAGAGACTCTATTTAGGAATATATAATCCTATTTATACAACACCATTACATCATAGGCTAGTGATTTGAAAATCAAAACCAAGCAATTCAACTCAAATTAAAAAGAATCAGAATACTCATGTTTTTCTTTTAGGGTTTCTATCAACAGAAAATCCAAATCGATCGAGCAAGATGGAGTGGACCCAAAGCATCAATGTGAATCCGAACATCAGAGAACAAATTTCTTTCAAAGCATACGAGATCGAAATTTGGGAAAATAAGAAACCCTAGCCACCACCATATTTGTTTCTTCAGAGACCAGAGAGAACGGGACCAAAATAAGAGTGCAATTAATTTGTGAAGTGGTCGGCCAAGCTTTTGAAAGGGGATAACCCTTTATTCCTTAATCTCCTTTTGTTTTATTTTGTCTAGGGTTTCATTTAATTGTTTTTCATCTTTATTGTTTTTCAATTTGAATTGTACATCGTTCTATTTTTTTTGTAAAACAAACGAACATTTACTAGAGACTGTAAAATTCTAGGAAACCAGTTAGTGTGTTAACTGGTAGTTTACTAGTCTGTAAAAACTAGGGTTACTGTTTACGGGTCTGTAATCAAGGGAAATATGATCTAGGGTTTAGATCAATCTACAGTTTTGAGCGTAGGGTTAGAATAGGAGCAGGGTTTGCGAGTGTACATGGTCTTATATGCGGAATCTGTTCTATCACCTAGTAGAAACCTTAGAAATGCAGCAGTAGGCAAGGTTTTCCCGAAGCTGGGTATATCTGTGTGTGATTTATTTTCTGCATTTATGTTTCTTCTATATTTTGTGATTAGTTTATCATTATATATCTCGTTAGATTTTTAATTCAGTTAAAAACTATGATAAACCCTATTCACCCGCCCTCTAGGGTTAATCTTGATCCAATAATCTGACCACCGAATTTGGCCAGAATCATGTCCATGCCGTCCATGGTAAGATACTGGGACGTGTCTTCATGAGAGTAAGCTTCCAAACTTGCTTCTAAAGCGTTTGTGTTGGTTACATCAACGTTTGTCAGACGGGAAGATGTTGCATCTTTTCTCCGCTTGATAGCCATGGTTTGGAACTTGCTGAAAGTCATATGGTACGTTGGTGCATGACCCCTTCCTGGCGCGCCAAAGTGTTGACATCAAAAGTTGGTCACTAGTGACAGTCAACCCCCAATCATGTGAAGAGCATACAAATATCAGTTATAAAATGTGAAAAAGTAAAGGAAATAGGGAACACACAAGACATTTAATAGTGGTTCGACAAAGATAGTGCCTACGTCCACTTTATATATTAATTCTCTTTTTGATTACAAGTATAATGCTTTTTCTATTTTTAGAAAGAAGGAAGAAGAGTTAGCCTCCAGTTCCCAAAGTTTTATAAAACAAGTCATTGCCCTTTCATGTCTGCTCTCGCTCCACCTTTCCCGCCTTGTCGCATCATCGTACCTAGCCCATCCCTACTAACCTCGAGCCAAACGCCAGCGTTACCTCCACCACCTGATCCTCCCCCAATCCCGCCTGACCCTTCCTCGACGGAACCCCCTTTCACCCAAGCCCCTGATGATGTCCCTACGCCAATAGCACCACTTAATCCTGTCAATCAATCTTCCTACTCTGTACCTCTCAATCAAAATAAAGTCATTCAACAACCATGGACTTCTTTCCTATTCAAGCGTAAGCCTTTGAACGCTAGGAAGTACATTCCTGTTGAATTGACTCCAACAATCGTCAATGGCACTCTAAAAATGATTCAAGGTATTCCAGAAGCTGGTACTGAGGTATGGATCGATTCAGTATGGGTTTTTCTTAGACAAACCTCTTTCTTACTCTGCCGTGGTTGCTAAGCTCAATTCTCTTTGGAAGCTTAAGGGTTCGGTGAGTGTCAAATCTGATGGGGTGTTGTTTTTATTCGATTTTACTTGCCATGAGGATCGTATCCACATTCTGCAAGCCGACCCTATTATTATGAACAAGAAGTTGTTCATCATTAAAAAATTCGATCCTTCTATAATTAATGTATGCGGCAGTGTAAAATCTGTCCCTGTTAGTGTTAAATTCTATAACATACCTTTAGTAGCTTGGTCTAATTACGGGATCAACTGGATAAGCAGTATGTTAGGCTCCCTTCTTTGCATGGATGAGATGACTGAAAGTATGCGGAGATTGCAGTATGCAAAGTGTCTGATCAAAGTAAAACCGAATAGGGAGCTTGTTGATGATTTTCTTGTTGAGACGGTCAAAGGTGGGGTTCAGCGTGTTTATGTAGAATATTTATGGAAACCGGATATATGTTGCATCTGTAAATCTTTTGGACATTATAAAGACAACTGTGATAGAGATAGAGAAACCAGAGTAGATGTAATCCCTTTTAAAGCAAAGGAAAGTGCTGTACCTAATAGTCATCAGAATAATCTCATAAGGAATGTACAGCAAAGTGAACATAATAGGAGAATCTCACAGGTTAATAGAGAGAGCCAGAGTTGGCAATATGTAAATAAAAGAAGAAGTGGCAATGTCATCAAAGTGCGAGAAAACGATGTTGGACAGTCAAGAAAAGGAAGTTGGGTAAGGAAAAATCAAAGTGAGGAAGAGGTTCATAAGGCCAACAGTTTCTCTGTTCTTGAAGAGGGGGAATTTGAAGATGACACATTACAAACGGTTGAGCTAAATGTTAGTGTAGAGGATTACGCTAACATGGACGTGCAAGACATTGCCGACATCCCAATGCCTTCTCTGGAAAGTCTCTTTAATGCTCAAAGTCACCACAATATAGTAATTTCTCCAGATCAGGAAACTCAAAATGGAAATGACGAAGAAACAGAAGCAGAAGAGGAAATACATAATTATTTTCGTGAGTTAATCATGCATGAATGTATGAAAGAAAGAAAAAAAGTGATAAAAGAAGGAAAAGCTAAAACAAATGAAGTTCCCAATGTGATACAGGAAGCAACTAATCACCATACTAAAGACGCTACAGTTATATTCAAAGCAGCCTTATTTGAAGTTAATGCCTTACCCACTGTTCCAACGAGCCAATTAAATGTAGCATGCATGCAAACCTCCTCGTTACTGAACCAACCAATGATCCAAACATTCTTTTAGCTTCCAATATTTTATCCTCATCTCCTCAACATGAAAACAATAACTACTCTAGAATCAAACCACCTCTTGCATTCAAAGAACCACCTATTGACTCCTTCCCCTCTAAACCTCCCGACATAGCCGACCTCGTCCCAAACCCAAATTCTCATAGTTCTGACCTCGTCCCAAACCCAACTACTCCTAGTTCTGCTCATAGGCAGTACTTGACTAGGAGTATGAAAATGAAGATTGTGCAACCACCTGTGGTTTAAGTTATGGTGAAGACTATCGGTGTTTGGAACATCCGGGGGTGTCATCGTGATAAAAAACTTGATCAATGTAGACTTCTTATTCTGAAAATCAGTTAAGTATTCTCGCCATTGTCGAAACAAAACTCAATCTAGCACTAACTACCCGAGCTGCTCTCTACATCAATCCCTCTTGGAATCATCTTCATAACCTCGCTGAGGCTCCTTATGGTCGCATTCTTGTGCTCTTCAACCCCAAAATTGTTTCTTTAACACCCCTTCACTCCTCGGATCAACACATTCACTGTCATGCTATTAATCTCAGTGATCGCTCCTCCTACTACATTACCTTTATTTATGCTGCAAGCAGATCCTCTCCTAGACAAAACCTATTCGAATCCATCGTATCCTTAAGTCAGTCCACTCATCCATAGTTTCTACTAGGTGACTTTAATTGTTGTTATGAAATCTCTCAACGTCTTGGTGGGAATCCTCTCTCCACCCCTGAAATCATCCCGCTTAAAAACACCATCTTTCATGCTGATCTTTCCAATATCAAATGCTCGGGTATGCCATTCTCATGGAACAATATAAAACGTGTTGGTCCGCGTACATTTTCTCTCATTGACCACGCCTTCTGCAATGCTAAAGCCTTTGATTTTTGGCCTGCCCTGAACTGTAACTTACCTCCTCCCGTTTTATCCGATCATTCTCCCATTATCCTTCACCTGAGACAGCTTGACATGAAAGGAAATCCAAGTTTCAAATTTTTTAACAACTGGGTTGATGACCCCGAATTCTTTGAACTTGTTCGAGGTATTTGGGAGAAACCGATATTTGGTAATCCGCTTGTTATTTTGCAGGCAAAAATGAGGAGCACTAAGAAAGAACTTAAAGTCTGGGTTAAACTTAAGTATGGCAGTGGTAGTAAACAAAGCACCTTATGGAGAGAAAAATTAAAGCAATGTCAAACTAAAATGATGGAGGATCCTAATAACCCTGCCCACTCTATTAATGAAAGCGAAGATACTAAGGAGTACTTAAACGCTCTGAATGTTGAAGATGCAATGAAAAAACAAAAGGCCCGAATTAAATGGCAGATTGATGGTGATAATAATAGTGCGTATTTTCATGCGACGCTCAAGAATAAACAATGCAGAGAAAACGTCGTTCGCATAGTTGACAATGAAGGTGAAACACAGGATAAACAATGTAACAACCCGAAAATCTGGGCCAGTTTAAAAATTTTATTTTGGCAATTTTAGCGAATTTTGAATATTTAAAATGAATTATTTTAAATATTATCGACGAGAAATTTATTTTGAATATATAATTCGAACGTATATATTTATACGCATCGTCGTTAGAATATAAATAATTATATATAATTATAAATAGAATTGAAAATGGCGCGGCAGTTCGATAATTCGATTTCAAACTTCAATTGAATGTACCGGGTGCAAAACAATCCGGATTTTAGTGAAACCAAAAATAATAGGATCTAATTGATAATATCTTTCCAACGAATCCGAAAAATCAAAATTTTATAGCGGGAATCAAAAGATATGTCCAGTTGAAGATTCTGAATAGTCGCTATGGAGTTCAGGCCCTTGAAGATGGAAATTTTGCAATCGACCTTGGATTTCGACGAAACCACTTTTGTTGGATCCGCAGTGTCAAGTTATTGCTAGATTCCGAATTTCATAATTTTTCGAATCAATATGTGAGCGTGGCAAAGGAAAACACGTTTGACCATTTTCAGTTGATTTTAATCGACTGGAAATTGGCCATTTTTCATACGGTCTCAGAATTCGAGGAAACTAGTTTTGTTAGGACCGTATCATCAATACGAAGCTAGAAAATATTTTTCTGGAATTTTTCTAGTTAGTATGTGACCCTGGTAAATTGAAATGCGAGTTCAAATTCAATATATAGAGTTATATGTTGATTTTGACGAAAACTGATCGAAACGATCAAATTAGCTTACGATACATATCCCATTGTGTTCGGAATGAGGGTGAAACGCTATGTACGATAGGCGGTGGGCCTCGTTTAGAGGTCATTTGTGAAAGTCAACTTTTTGCAATTAAAATAATTAAATAAATTAAACTTTCCTCTCCCTCCCCTTAAATCACGTTGCCCCCCCTTTTCTTCAGTTCGATCCATTCATTCACGAAATTATAAAAAAAAGGAGAAAAAGAGGCGGAGGAGCCGTCGCTCCTCCGATGGTGCCGCCGCCGCCTCTGGCTAGCCCCCCTCTCCTCGCCAGAGGCGACGCGCAGAACCCCCCCCCCCTCCTCGCCAGAGGCGATGCGAAGAACCCCCCCCCCTCCTCGCCAGAGGCGACGCGAAGAACCCCCCCCCCCTCCTCGCCAGAGGAGACTCGAAGAACCCCCCCACTCCTCGCCAGAGGCGACACGAAGAACCCCCCTGCCCTCGCCTGCGACATCGAGCCCCTCCCCCCTCTGCCCTAAACCACCTCGCCACCCCCCTGCGACAACCGTAGTCACCACCTCCTCCCCTTTGCGCAACAGACAACTCCTCCTCCGACCCTGGTGAGCATTCATTTTATTTTCAGCGTGTTGAAATATTCAAAAAGGGTGATTTTTAGTAGGGTATCCAATTAAAATGTGATTTTTAATTATGAATATCGAAAATAAAAATATACATGACTTTTATGTATGTGTAGTTTAATAAAAAATATGGCTTTTATATATATACAATAGCGTATATATAAAGATATGATTTTTATTGTTGAGATGGCGAAGTAAAAATATAATCTTTTTTGTTTAAACAACGTATTAAAAATATAATCTTTACTATACAAAAGATGTAAATATATGATTTTTGTTTATGTAGAGAAGTAAAAATATAATTTTTACATGATAGGAATATTAAAAATAGCATCTTTATATGTGTAGCAAAATAAAAATGTGATTTTTATAATTATATTTTTGAAAAGGCGACAATTATATTTTTTAAAAGGCGACAATTATATTTTTGAAAAGGCGAAATTATATTTTTGAAAAGGCGACAATTATATTTTTGAAAAGGCGAAATTATATTTTTAAAAAGGCGACAATTATATTTTTGAAAAGGCGAGATTGTATTTTTGAAAAGGCGAAATCTTTTTATATAGCAGCGATGTAAAAATAGAATTTTTATCTATATAATAGCAAAGTAAAAATTCGATTTTTATATATTGAATAGCAAAGTAAAAATTCAATTTTTATATATTGAACAACAAAGTAAAAATTCGATTTTTATATATTGAATAGCGAAGTAAAATTTCGATTTTTATATATTGAATAGTAAAGTAAAAATTCAATTTTTACATATGTAGTGAATTCGGGCAACGAAAGTGACGAAAGAAGAAACGATGAATATTTCTCTAAATGAAGAGTCGCGGTATTGGATAGCTATTGGTGAGAACTTCTCACTCTTCAATTTCTTTTTCTAGTTATATATATATACTAGGATGCAGACGGTGCTTAGTAGCACCCGACACAATCGTCCATAGACCATGGACTTGTTTGTTTGGTTGCATAAATTAGTTAGATGATTTGATTTGAATTTGGTTGTTTGGTGAATTTGATTGATGTGTGAATGGCGTGGGCCTTCACTAGTCCGGGGATAAGGCTAGGCCTTGTCCCGTTTCTAGTATCGTGCCGTTATGCCGCCGAAATTTTCTAAAATAAGTTAGAAAAATAAAAATATCATTTTATTTAAAGAATGAACTGAATAGAAATTCATATGTTAAAATAAAATGTTTTATCGTTAAAAATATAATTTTTAACGTGAATATGAATATAGTGAATTTGAATAAATAAAATATTCATTTACAAACCGGACGGTTTGTTTATGTACACATATTTGAAGGACATTGATTGGGACGATAAATTTTACACATCGCCCAACTGCACAAATAAAAATAAATGTTTGTTGATTTGAAACCCCACACGGGTGTTGGGATGAAATTTGAAGTTCACTCATCCTGATTGATTAAATATGTCGATCGATTGATTAACAGGCTGTTATAAGCGTTAGATATCTATATTTGATGCTTATACAGTGTAGTGCACTTTGGTTGATGGTTGATTATTTTTCAATGCTATTATATACATGTGTTGTATGAAAATCCATATAATTAATTTTATATGGTAATTGATTGGGCCTCATTCCAATTTAGAAGATAAAGAATATAAAATAAAGGTTCATGTGTTGACTGTACTCATCCGTTGAGATTAGTCATGTGTTGAACGTAATATTTTAACAATAAATTTTATATCCTTATCACTATAAAATAAAGGTTCATGTGTTGACTGTACTCATCCGTTGAGATTAGTCATGTATTGAACGAAATAATTTAACAAAAATAGTCACACGTGGACAGTACTCATTCGTTAATTTTAGTCGTATGTTGACAAAAATAAATATTCATTTGTTGAATAGAATGAAGGAATATATGAAGCCGTGTTGATTAGATTAACGCCATTTTGACGTGAACGATATTTATATCGATTTTATCGATTTCGAAATGAATTGAATATAAAACGATTTCGAAATGAATTGAATATAAAACGATTTCGAAATGAATTGAATCGAAAACGATTTCGAAATGAATTGAATATAAAACGATTTCGAAATGAATTGAATATAAAACGATTTCGAAATGAATTGAATTGAAAACGATTTCGAAATGAATTGAATATAAAACTATTTCGAATTGAATTGAATAGAAAACAAATTTGATTTCAATTGAATATATAACGAATTTGAATCAAATAGAAAACCAATTTGAATTGAATTGAATAGAAAACAAATTTGAATTGAATCGAATAGAAAACCAATTTGAATTGAATCGAATAGAAAACCAATTTGAATTGAATCGAATAGAAAACCAATTTGAATTGAATCGAATAGCAAACGACTTTGAAATTGAATTGAATTGAAAACGAATTCGAAGTGAATTGAAAACGAATTGAAATGAATTCAAATTGAATTGAAATTTGAATTGAATAGAAATGAATTTTAAAACGAATTTATAAAGAAGAATTCAATTTTGCTTTGGATTGAAATGGAAGTTGAAATTGTTTTTGAAACGAATTCAAAACTATTTATAAAATTCGTTTTGAATAGGAATCGACGAAATATATATTATATATACCATATATATAATATAATGGCCTGAATAGAACGCGCCGCGCCGCGGCAGTTCGTAAATTTCGACCATTTATTTCAAACGGACATTACGGGAGATCCGACCGTCGGATTCTCCTAAAACCGGAACCGTTGGGTTCGTATCGAAAAGAGCTTTCTAACGAATATTAGAAATTTGAAATCTAACGGTTGGATTTGGAGATACGTCCAAATCAAATTTGGAAAAGGTCGCTGTAAGTGCAGTTCGATGGCCATTGTTGGAAATCGACTGTACGGGCCTGGATAAAATTATTAATAATAGTAATAATTTGTGTAAAATCAGAAGAAATGATTTGGGAAAATTTGGGATGAAAAACTCCATATTTGAAAAGATAAAAATAAATTTTTATCGAAATGAACTAGATTGAACTAAATTTAAAACCTGATTTTTTTTAAAATAAATAAATTAGATTTAAAAAGGGGTTTTAAATAATCGGAATTCCTAATATATTTGATTTGAATTAAATAGAATTGATTTGTGGGTTTATCGTGAACTATGTTTTAAACAACACTAGTTCTTTAACCCGATGATAAATAGAATGTGATTTGGGTTTGTCGTGAACTGTGTTTTAAATAACACCAAGTTCTTTAACCCAGTAAAAGGTGTTTTAACGAATCTGCAATTAGATTGAAATGTAAATCTATAATCTAAATTATCAAATTTAGAAATGAGCGAGAATGGAGTATTGCCAGTTTTGCTCCAAAGCGATAGTTAAATCTTTAATTAGATTTGAACGTGAAATGGCAATTAATTTTACCAATAACATCGTGGTGTTAGATATGGAGTATTACCAGTTTTGCTTCATGGGATGAATAGGTTGGGATTGGGAGATAAAATAAATAATTACTTCGGTGTGGTTCGCTAATCTCGACTAGTTTAGGAAACCATAATTTGGTTTGAAACGACATCCAAAGGAAGATTAAAGGATAAATTTTAAAGAATTTATCTTGGATAAAATTAATAGGAACCTTTCCCTAAAAATTTGATTTTATGAATAAAAGAATATTCTGAATTGGAATGAGGCGTATGTTGAGTTTGTGTAACATTTGTTTTTAATATACGCGGGTTGTTCGGAAAGGCCGGGTTTATACCCATTCTGAATAACTGATTCGACGATAAGTCGAAGATGAAGATGGTGGTCGAAGACCGGAAGTCTTCACATCGTAGGGAAAATTACTGACGATCCTGATTGGGCTGTACACCCAAGAGGATGGAAATAGTTGGTGGTCATCCAGACGTACTTGGAGATGGATGGATATGCGAGGAAAGTTCCTCCGGTTTCGTTCAGACCCAGAACGGACTTTTAAATGGATTGTGTGTTTGACATTGGATTTTATTCTGTGTTGATTGATTTCTATTAAATATACATCTGTTGGCGGCGGAGAATTTATTATTTTGCTTAACGCCCTTCTCTGAGACGTACGAGCTCAGAGGTTGTATATCGATGGACATCAGTCGCATGGCATGAATTGCCTGTGTGGCACGCTAAGATGCAATGATCAAGGCTTTTGTTGAAAAGCAGAGTCTTGTGGTTGATGATCAAAGCACGGCCTACGTGGCAGCTTTGTGTATAACGTGAATTCGCGAGCCTCACACCTCAGTATGAGTCAAAAACGGGATACGGACTGCAGGGAGAGCACGACATTTCTTTCTAGCTTTGGTGGTGTCAGTGACTTACCAGCCCTGACATTTATATACTTTTCACCTTTGTGGTTGTTGGATGAGGCGCCTCGATTATAGGTCTGTAAGGACCGGGAAACGTGTGTTCAGGAATTGCCAATCCTCTAACGTAAGTGTGGATCGGCCCTGAAGCATCCAGGTGTTGCCCAGAGTGCGTAGCCCTGGGACATTTGCTAGAGTGTCTCGAACGCGGAGAGGAGCTTGCCCCTTGCCTCGACTCATGATGGAATCCAATTTCCAATACGTGTAATTCGGTTTTAATTATAGAACTAGTATGGCGACATGATATATGGTACCCATGCCGTCTATGATTTATATTTATGATTGAAATTGTTTTGACACTATACACTTATTATAGTATCAAATGATTTGTTTTAAACGTACCAAGCATGTTTGGCCATTATAAGGGAAAACCCTATCCTCCGGCTTGCGTTGCATTGTGTGATGTGACCTGGGTCTTATAATAGCTTCATTTTTCGAAAAAGCATTGCGCTGTTTATTCTATGCACTGGTATTCTTGGGAGGAAACCCGTTCCGTGTTATACGGCGTGGTCCCTTGAATTACTCTCTTTTAAAGTAAAGTTTTAAATAACTGTTTTAGTTCTCACACCAGTCACCTGACTGACCTGGAGTTTATTGTTTTAACCTAAACTCTGGGTGCCCCCATTTTCCGCACGGGCAGCTAGTAGTTTTGGTTTTGTAGATTTATATTCACAGGATCCTGGTTTACAGCTGGAATGATATCCGGAAAGCTCTGTATCCGTATATCACCTTCAGTTGTGCTTTGTATTATTTTCCGCTGCTATGTAATATATTGTAATCTCTGATATTTATCGAATGTAATTTATTCATTTATACTCTGCATATTCTTGTATCTGATGGGATTATTGTAATAGCAATGAAATGTTCTTCCGTCTGCGTTCATTTGTGTGTTGTTCTCAAAGTATCCGCTCTTTCCCTCACGGGGAAGTTTGTGTTCTGATTTGTCGTGTTCTCAACGATCAGGGGTTTCGAACGGTCTAGATCGGTTTAACGACTGATTCGGATCGAGCGAAATTCCCGGCCGTCATATTTGGTATCAGAGCTTTGGTTTACAGAGCTCGAGAACAAGACACATTAGAACCATACCAAAGAATTCATCAGATATTGGATTAGCAATATCCAATTAGAATGACTCGTTAGAGATAGGATCAGTAGTATCCTAGAACGAGTGTGAAGAGTATATTTTTCAAATGAAAACAATTTTGTTTTGAAAATTTAAACCATTTTAAATGTATTTGATTATTTATTTATTTTGAATATGGACAATCCAATATATAAAGGTTTTGTATATACGCATCATGAACGTATATTCGAAGTTTTAATATACTGGATAGATATAGAATCACACTCTAGTCGCTCGGAGATGTTCTGATGGTGGTTCGAAACATCATCAACATTTATTTTCGAGTGACGAAGGTGTAATATCTATATATTTCCATTAGACTGGTGTGAGAACCAAAACTAATATAGCTAGAACACTTTGTTGTGAATTGGCATCAAAAACATGATTTTTGTATATATATCAAATTTATGAATTTGAAACGTTAATCCACTAATTGATTGATGTTTATGTTGTTTGTTTAGTTGTTTGATAATTTTTGAACCATTATGCCTAATTGAACCAAATATTGAATTGTATTGAAAATTGGTCGCATTTGCTTGCACATACATATACTTACATTGAACAGGTCATAGCAAGAAGGCTAGATCCGAAGAATAAAATTTGTTTGCCCGACAAATAGGTACATGTTTACTATAATTTACTATTTTGTTTGGGTGATGATGATTTTATGAGCCTATTGGCTAGCCGCTTGGCTTTTTCTTTTTATTTTTGAGATCAGAAGGCCTGTATGGCAATTTCGGGATTTTCCCGTGGCTCCCGGTGCAGGGGAGGTTATGGAGAGATTTTTCGAAAATTTAGGGTGTTAGCCAAATTTTTGAAAATTTGAAAATTCTCAAAAACTGAAAAGTTGGAGAATGGAAGCCAGATCGAACGTAGAGTTGGTTAATCAAACCACTTTCGACTTTGTTCCTTTTCGGGGACGAAAAGTTTTAAGTGGGGGAGATTGTAACAACCCGAAAATCTGGGCCAGTTTAAAAATTTTATTTTGGCAATTTTAGCGAATTTTGAATATTTAAAATGAATTATTTTAAATAATATCGACAAGAAATTTATTTTGAATATATAATTCGAACGTATATACTTATACGCGTTGTCGTTAGAATATAAATAATTATATATAATTATAAATAGAATTGAAAATGGCGCGGTAGTTCGATAATTCGATTTCAAACTTCAATTGAATGTACCGGGTGCAAAACAATCCGGATTTTAGTGAAACCAAAAATAATAGGATCTAATTGATAATATCTTTCCAACGAATCCGAAAAATCAAAATTTCATAGCGGGAATCAAAAGATATGTCCAGTTGAAGATTCTGAATAGTCGCTATGGAGTTCAGGCCCTTGAAGATGGAAATTTTGCAATCGACCTTGGATTTCGACGAAACCACTTTTGTTGGATCCGCAGTGTCAAGTTATTGCTAGATTCCGAATTTCATAATTTTTCGAATCAATATGTGAGCGTGGCAAAGGAAAACGCGTTTGACCATTTTCAGTTGATTTTAATCGACTGGAAATTGGCCATTTTTCATACGGTCTCAGAATTCGAGGAAACTAGTTTTGTTAGGACCGTATCGTCAATACGAAGCTAGAAAATATTTTTCTGGAATTTTTCTAGTTAGTATGTGACCCTGGTAAATTGAAATGCGAGTTCAAATTCAATATATAGAGTTATATGTTGATTTTGACGAAAACTGATCGAAACGATCAAATCAGCTTACGATACATATCCCATTATGTTCGGAATGGGGGTGAAACGCTATGGACGAGAGGCGGTGGGCCTCGTTTAGAGGTCGTTTGTGAAAGTCAACTTTTTGCAATTAAAATAATTAAATAAATTAAACTTTCCTCTCCCTCCCCTTAAATCACGTTGCCCCCCCTTTTCTTCAGTTCGATCCATTCATTCACGAAATTATAAAAAAAAAGGAGAAAAAGAGGCGGAGGAGCCGTCGCTCCTCCGATGGTGCCGCCGCCGCCTCTGGCTAGCCCCCCTCCTCGCCAGAGGCGACGCGAAGAACCCCCCCTCCTCTCCAGAGGCGACGCGAAGAACCCCCCCTCCTCGCCAGAGGCGACGCGAAGAACCCCCCCTCCTCGCCAGAGGCGACGCGAAGAACCCCCCCCCCCCTCGCCAGAGGCGACGCGAAGAACCCCCCCTGCCCTCGCATGCGACATCGAGCCCCCCCTGCCCTAAACTACCTCGCCACCCCCCTACGACAACCGCAGTCACCACCTCCTCCCCTTTGCGCAGTAGACAACTCCTCCTCCGACCCTGGTGAGCATTCATTTTATTTTCAGCGTGTTGAAATATTCAAAAAGGGTGATTTTTAGTAGGGTATCCAATTAAAAATGTGATTTTTAATTATGAATATCGAAAATAAAAATATACATGACTTTTATGTATGTGTAGTTTAATAAAAATATGGCTTTTATATATATACAGTAGCGTATATATAAAGATACGATTTTTATTGTTGAGATGGCGAAGTAAAAATATAATCTTTTTTGTTTAAACAACGTATTAAAAATATAATCTTTACTATATAAAAGATGTAAAAATATGATTTTTGTTTATGTAGAGAAGAAAAAATATAATTTTTACATGATAGGAATATTAAAAAGAGCATCTTTATATGTGTAGCAAAATAAAAATGTGATTTTTATAATTATATTTTTGAAAAGGCGACAATTATATTTTTGAAAAGGCGACAATTATATTTTTGAAAAGGCGAAATTATATTTTTGAAAAGGCGACAATTATATTTTTGAAAAGGCGAAATTATATTTTGAAAAGGCGACAATTATATTTTTGAAAAGGCGAGATTATATTTTTGAAAAGGCGAAATCTTTTTATATAGCAGCGATGTAAAAATAGAATTTTAATCTATATAATAGCAAAGTAAAAATTTGATTTTTATATATTGAATAGCAAAGTAAAAATTCGATTTTTATATATTGAACATCGAAGTAAAAATTCGATTTTTATATATTGAATAGCGAAGTAAAAATTCGATTTTTATATATTGAATAGCAAAGTAAAAATTCAATTTTTACATATGTAGTGAATTCGGGCAACGAAAGTGACGAAAGAAGAAACGATGAAGATTTCTCTAAATGCAGAGTCGCGGTATTGGATAGCTATTGGTGAGAACTTCTCACTCTTCAATTTCTTTTTCTAGTTATATATATATACTAGGATGCAGACGGTGCTTAGTAGCACCCGACACAATCGTCCACAGACCATGGACTTGTTTGCTTGGTTGCATAAATTAGTTAGATGATTTGATTTGAATTTGGTTGTTTCGTGAATTTGATTGATGTGTGAATGGCGTGGGTCTTCACTAGACCGGGGATAAGGCTAGGCCTTGTCCCGTTTCTAGTATCGTGCCGTTATACCGCCGAAATTTTCTAAAATAAGTTAGAAAAATAAAAATATCATTTTATTTAAAGAATGAACTGAATAGAAATTCATATGTTAAAATAAAATGTTTTATCGTTAAAAATATAATTTTTAACGTGAATATGAATATAGTGAATTTGAATAAATAAAATATTCATTTACAAACCGGACGGTTTGTCTATGTACACCTATTTGAAGGACATTGATTGGGACGATAAATTTTACACATCGCCCAACTGCACAAATAAAAATAAATGTTTGTTGATTTGAAACCCCACACGGGCGTTGGGATGAAATTTGAAGTTCACTCATCCTGATTGATTAAATATGTCGATCGATTGATTGACAGACTGTTATAAGCGTTAGATATCTATATTTGATGCTTATGCAGTGTAGTGCACTTTGGTTGATGGTTGATTATTTTTCAATGCTATTATATACATGTGTTGTATGAAAATCCATATAATTAATTTTATATGGTAATTGATTGGGCCTTATTCCAATTTAGAAGATAAAGAATATAAAATAAAGGTTCATGTGTTGACTGTACTCATCCGTTGAGATTAGTCATGTGTTGAACGTAATATTTTAACAATAAATTTTATATCCTTATCACTATAAAATAAAGGTTCATGTGTTGACTGTACTCATCCGTTGAGATTAGTCATGTGTTGAACGAAATAATTTAACAAAAATAGTCACACGTGGACAGTACTATTTCGTTGAGATTAGTCGTGTGTTGACAAAAATAAATATTCATTTGTTGAATAGAATGAAGGAATATATGAAGCCGTGTTGATTAGATTAACACCATTTTGACGTGAACGATATTTATATCGATTTTATCGATTTCGAAATGAATTGAATATAAAGCGATTTCGAAATGAATTGAATATAAAACGATTTCGAAATGAATTGAATTGAAAACGATTTTGAAAAGAATTGAATATAAAACGATTTCGAAATGAATTGAATATAAAACGATTTCGAAATGAATTGAATATAAAACGATTTCGAAATGAATTGAATTGAAAACGATTTCGAAATGAATTGAATATAAAACGATTTCGAATTGAATTGAATAGAAAACAAATTTGATTTCAATTGAATATATAACGAATTTGAATCAAATAGAAAACCAATTTGAATTGAATCGAATAGAAAACAAATTTGAATTGAATCGAATAGAAAACCAATTTGAATTGAATCGAATAGAAAACCAATTTGAATTGAATCGAATAGAAAACCAATTTGAATTGAATCGAATAGCAAACGACTTTGAAATTGAATTGAATTGAAAACGAATTCGAAGTGAATTGAAAACGAATTGAAATGAATTCAAATTGAATTGAAATTTGAATTGAATAGAAATGAATTTTAAAACGAATTTATAAAGAAGAATTCAATTTTGCTTTGGATTGAAATGGAAGTTGAAATTGTTTTTGAAATGAATTCAAAACTATTTATAAAATTCGTTTTGAATAGGAATCGACGAAATATATATTATATATACCATATATATAATATAATGGCCTGAATAGAACGCGCCGCGCCGCGGTAGTTCGTAAATTTCGACCATTTATTTCAAACGGACATTACGGGAGATCCGACTGTCGGATTCTCCTAAAACTGGAACCGTTGGGTTTGTATCGAAAAGAGCTTTCTGACGAATATTAGAAATATGAAATCTAACGGTTGGATTTGGAGATACGTCCAAATCAAATTTGGAAAAGGTTGCTGTAAGTGCAGTTCGATGGCCATTGTTGGAAATTGACTGTACGGGCCTTGATAAAATTATTAATAATAGTAATAATTTGTATAAAATCAGAAGAAATGATTTGGGAAAATTTGGGATGAAAAACTCCATATTTGAAAAGATAAAAATAAATTTTTATCGAAATGAACTAGATTGAACTAAATTTAAAACCTGATTTTTTTTAAAATAAATAAATTAGATTTAAAAAGGGGTTTTAAATAATCGGAATTCCTAATATATTTGATTTGAATTAAATAGAATTGATTTGTGGGTTTATCGTGAACTGTGTTTTAAACAACACTAGTTCTTTAACCCGATGATAAATAGAATGTGATTTGGGTTTGTCGTGAACTATGTTTTAAATAACACCTAGTTCTTTAACCCAGTAAAAGGAGTTTTAACGAATCCGCAATTAGATTGAAATGTAAATCTATAATCTAAATTATCAAATTTTGAAATGAGCGAGAATGGAGTATTGCCAATTTTGCTCCAAAGCGATAGTTAAATCTTTAATTAGATTTGAACGTGAAATGGTAATTAATTTTACCAATAACACCGTGGTGTTAGATATGGAGTATTACCAGTTTTGCTTCATGGGATGAATAGGTTGGGATTGGGAGATAAAATAAATAATTACTTCGGTGTGGTTCGCTAATCTCGACTAGTTTAGGAAACCATAATTTGGTTTGAAACGACATCCAAAGGAAGATTAAAGGATAAATTTTAAAGAATTTATCTTGGATAAAATTAATGGGAACCTTTCCCTAAAAATGTGATTTTATGAATAAAAGAATATTCTGAATTGGAATGAGGCGTATGTTGAGTTTGTGTAACATTTGTTTTTAATATACGCGGGTTGTTCGGAAAGGCCGGGTTTATACCCATTCTGAATAACCGATTCGACGATAAGTCGAAGATGAAGACGGTGGTCGAAGACCGGAAGTCTTCACATCATAGGGATAATTACTGACGATCCTGATTGGGCTTTACACCCAAGAGGATGGAAATAGTTGGTGGTCGTCCAGACGTACTTGGAGATGGATGGATATGCGAGGAAAGTGCCTCCGGTTTCGTTCAGACCCAGAACGGACTTGTAAATGGATTGTGTGTCTGACATTGGATTTTATTCTGTGTTGATTGATTTCTATTAAATATACATCTGTTGGCGGCGGAGAATTTATTCTTTTGCTTAACGCCCTTCTCTGAGACGTACGAGCTCAGAGGTTGTATATCGATGGACATCAGTCGCATGGCATGAATTGCCTGTGTGGCACGCTAAGATGCAATGATCAAGGCTTTTGTTGAAAAGCGGAGTCTTGTGGTTGATGATCAAAGCACGGCCTACGTGGCAGCTTTGTGTATAACGTGAATTCGCGAGCCTCACACCTCGGTATGAGTCAAAAACGGGATACGGACTGCAGGGAGAGCACGACGTTTCTTTCTAGCTTTGGTGGTGTCAGTGACTTACCAGCCCTGACATTTATATACTTTTCACCTTTGTGGTTGTTGGATGAGGCGCCTCGATTATAGGTCTGTAAGGACCGGGAAACGTGTGTTCAGGAATTGCCAATCCTCTAACGTTAGTGAGGACCGGCCCTGAAGCATCCAGGGGTTGCCCAGAGTGCGTAGCCCTGGGACATTTACTAGAGTGTCTCGAACGCGGAGAGGAGCTTTCCCCTTGCCTCGACTCATGATGGAATCCAATTTCCAATACGTGTAATTCGGTTTTAATTATAGAACTAGTATGGCGACATGATATATGGTACCCATGCCGTCTATGATTTATATTTATGATTGAAATTGTTTTGACACTATACACTTATTATAGTATCAAATGATTTGTTTTAAACGTACCAAGCATGTTTGGCCATTATAAGGGAAAACCCTATCCTCCGGCTTGCATTGCATTGTGTGATGGGACCTGGGTCTTATAATAGCTTCATTTTTCGAAAAAGCATTGCGATGTTTATTCTATGCACTGGTATTCTTGGGAGGAAACCCGTTCCGTGTTATACGGCGTGGTCCCTTGAATTACTCTCTTTTAAAGTAAAGTTTTAAATAACTGTTTTAGTTCTCACACCAGTCACATGACTGACCTGGAGTTTAT
This sequence comes from Allium sativum, assembly GCA_030737875.1. Taxonomy (NCBI): domain Eukaryota; kingdom Viridiplantae; phylum Streptophyta; class Magnoliopsida; order Asparagales; family Amaryllidaceae; genus Allium; species Allium sativum. Next base: position 4,657,403 of record CM060911.1, on the reverse strand, counting down.
TGTTTTAACCTAAACTCTGGGTGCCCCTATTTTCCGCACGGGCAGCTAGTAGTTTTGGTTTTGCAGATTTATATTCACAGGATCCTGGTTTACAGCTGGAATGATATCCGGAAAGCTCTGTATCCGTATATCACCTTCAGTTGTGCTTTGTATTATTTTCCGCTGCTATGTAATATATTGTAATCTCTGATATTTATCGAATGTAATTTATTCATTTATACTCTGCATATTCTTGTATCTGATGGGTTTGTTGTAATAGCAATGAAATGTTCTTATGTTTGTGTTCTGATTTGTCGTGTTCTCTACGATCAGTGGTTTCGAACGGTCTAGATCGGTTTAACGACCGATTCGGATCGAGCCAAATTCCCGGCCGTCACAAACAAGGTGAGGTTAATAAAGCTTTTTTAAAGCATTTTTCTAGCCTATTTGGTAACAGGAGTAATTTCCACCCTAACATTGATTTGGTTGATCCATATATACTTCCGAAATTATCCTCTTCTGCAAGGCTTTCTCTTTATGTAGAAGTTAGTGATAATGAAGTCCGTGAAGCTTTGCTTTCTCTCAAAAAAATTCAGCGGGGGGTCCAGACGGATTCAACCCTTGTTTCTTCTCTTCTTGCTGGGATTTTATTGGTCAGGATGTGAGTAAGGCGGTGCATAATGTTTTTTTAAATTCCAACGTTTTGTCTGCCTTCAATGCAACGAATATAGCGCTAATTCCTAAAGTAAAGAATCCTACGACAGTCTCTGACTATAGACCTATCTCGTGCTGCAACACGCTCTACAAGTGCATCTCTAAAATCATTGCTTTGAGGCTTAAAAAGGTTCCTCCGTCAATTATCTCTTCTAACCAAGCTGCTTACTTTCCCGGTAGGAGCATTTTAGACAATGTTCTTCTATCGCATGAGTTGTTGAATGGTTATACGCATTCGAATACTAGTCCAAGGGCGATGTTCAAGCTTGACATCATGAAAGCTTTCGACATGATACAATGGAATTCTATTGTCCGCATTTTTGGTTATATGAAATTCCCTCACCATTTTGTTGCGTGGATCCTTTCTTGTATTTCGACAGCCTATTTCTCTATTCTCATAAATGGTTCTGCCATTGGTTACTTTGCTAGTAAACAGGGAATACGACAGGAGGACCCGATTTCGGCGTACATTTTCATTGTTGTGATGGAGGTGCTCACACAAATGTTAAATAAAAAGATAGACAGTGGAGCGTTTAAATTACATCTGATGTACAAGGAGCCTAGAGTTTCCTCCTAAATGTTAGCCGATGACCTTGTCATCTTTTGTAACCCTATTGTGCAGACCATCAATGCCATATTTGAAACTCTAGATGATTTCTACGCGATGACTGGACTGCGTATTAATCTGCAAAAATCTAACTGAAGAGTGGCAGGCATTTCTAATTTATAGACGCAAGCCATACAAACTAGAACTGGATTATTTGGTAATGTTGAAACTTTAACGTACCTAGGCCTTCCCCTAACCACGGCAAAAATAACTGTAAGTCAATGCTTGCCTCTCTTTGAAAAATTACTGCAAAACTTAACTCCTGGACAACTAGATTGTTGAGCCAAGCGGGAAGAATTACGCTAGTGAAATCCGTCATCTTTTCAATGCAAGTGTATTGGTCCAGGACTTTCATTCTTCCAACCAAACTAGTTTCCATGATTCGTACTGCTATAATGAAATTCTTGTGGAAGGGAAAAATTGTTGGGAATTATTTGTCGCTGGTTGCTTTTCGAATCGTTGAACGTCCAGCTAATAGAGGAGGACTGGGAGTAGTTAACTTAAAGATGTGGAATAGAGAGGCCTTCGTCAAACATTTAGATGACTACCTTAATCAGACCGACAGCATATGGGTGGCTTGGTCATCTAAAAATGTAATTAAAGAGAGATGCTTTTGGACCATGCCTATGCCTCAGAAATTGAGCTGGACGTGGTGCAGCCTGTTTAAACTAAGGGCGGAAGTGTTGACGTGCTTTAGATATGCTATTAGAGAGAATTCAAAAGTCCTTGTTTGGGAAGATCCTTGGCTTTAGAATGGCAAGATTTTGTGCAATTCTCTCACTCGTTTGGAAATCATTTCTTCTGGAATAAATGCTACAGCTTGAATTGGAGACTTTATTAATAACAGCAAGATATGCTTTCCCCAATCTCCAGTAGCAAATATGAATGTAATATGGAGTAAGGCAAAGTGTATTAAGCTAAATTATTCTGATAATGGCGTCACTATTTGGTGCAATCAAGGCGGCAATTTCCGCATTAGCAGAATGTACAGTTTTTTCGTGGCAATCTAGGATTTTCCGAAGTGCTATTGGAGTGCAAAAATCTGGAAGAAGGATAACATAGCGCGTGAAAATATAATGCTTTGGAAGGTTGTTAACAACTCTCTCTTTACTAAAGACAAATTACTTCAGCGTGGTATCATTTGCAATCAGGTTTGTGTTTTCTGCAAAGCTGACAATGAAAGCAAAGATCACTTATTTTTTCAGTGCTGTGTTGTTTATAACATATGGGAGGAAATAATGATATCTTGGGAGAAATGATGCATGTCAAAATGCCAATGTCCAGTGTAATACTTTGCTTAAACATACGGGGAGGAAAAGGTACAAGGGAAGGATACAAAATTTTGTACATAAGAAATTCGTCTACACTGTTCGGACAGAAAGGAACACTCACGTTTTTGAACATGACAAAGCAAAAAATGGTGCGAGTCTACAGAAACATGTAAGGCAGGTCATCAGAGATGGAGTTAGACTGTTAATTTTACTTTTGACCCGAGTATTCTGAACAATCTCTTGTAAAGTAATCTTTGTGTTTGTGTGATGTTTTCCTTGTGCTTGAAGAACCGTGTTCCTACGTTTTCTTATGTGTGTTGTGTTTTCTTTTCTTTCTCCGGTTCTTGAGTAAAAGTGGTAGGGTCCACTCAACCCCGTAAGCCTTGCAAAAAAAAAAAGAAGAAGAGTTAGCCTTTTTTCCTTGGAGGAGATCTTTCGTTGAGAGTTGAGATAGTCGAAAGAAGATCTGGGAGAAGCCTTTTCCATTTTGAGCTTGGAAGTATTTATAGGTAAGGAAATGGGTTGAGCCAGTTGCCACGTGGCTTTCCTCATTTTCGAAGTCCAGACACATGGAGCTCGATCATTGGAAGCAATTACGGTGGTGGAACCCGGTCCACTGCTGATTAATAGTATCTTCAAGAACTGTGGCTTACGTGGCAACCAAGATGAGGTGTATCAAAAGTAGAGCTTTATCCAGAAGTTGTTGATCGCACTTATTGCCTTGAGAGTAGGGCCATGCGTTGAATGATTCCAATGGATATTTTCGAATGAGTTCCGAGATATCCAGTCGATCCGACCTTGATGGAAGGGACGAACTTGGTTATTTGTGATGAGAAGTTCTTCCAGGCTCGTTGTGTTGCGTATTTGAAGGAGAGTTATTCAAGTTGACCCAGGCGCAGGTCGTTTCTGAAGGTGGCTGGCTCGAATTGAATCTTGCTTGGGATTTCTAAAGCGTAGTCCATCGGTCGATCGATCGATGTTGAGAGTGGGCTTTCTGACATTGGGCTCCAATCCATTGAGTTGCGACAACTTTTTCCAAAAAGTTGGTCAACACAGTGGCTCCGCCCCTGGTGGTAAATGATAAAATACAAAAAGATAAACTAGACATGTATTATACAATTATCGACTATGATTTGGTGATGTGTTGATTTCTGAAAATGTATAAGTGGTTTGGGGAAATTTTTAATTCCCACATCGGGAAATAATAAAGTGAAAATTAGGGTCACATCCCTAAAAGCAAACTTAGTTAACACCACATCCCCCCAAGTTTGAAATACAAACCCGCCCCGTATTTTTAAAGTGTCGCCTCCTACCAACGAAGTTACGCCTTTTTCATCTTCTTCCCAAAAAATTTGGCGCTACCAATTAAAAAATAAAGTCTATAAATATTCTCAGAAGTCCACAGAAATTAAAAAAAATAGTTGCGTACAGGTATGCAACTATTATCTATAGTTGCATACATGTGTGCAGTTATTTATATACACATGCACATATTTATGCACGTCTCTTGAATAACTGCGTACATGTATGCAGTTTTTCGGTATAACTGCATATATGTATGCAGATATGTAAAAATCAATGCAAAAGTGAAAAAATTGGACGTCTGTATGAAGTTTTTATGTAAAGGCATTAGAAGATGCATGTATTCATAATATGTGCATACATACATGCATTTATATTGCAGTTTTGTCGTAGAAATGAAATACATTCAAACATGTATGCAACTATATGAAATATATGCATTTGTCGATGCATTTTACTGTATTTCGTTGTTTTTTGTATAGTTCTTGATTTTGATGTGGTTTTTGATGTTTTTTTCCACCTGAATTTTTTTTCGATTAGTTGTTTTAATTAACTTGGAATTTACGTGAATTTTATTTTTACTGATTTTTCGAAAAATAGGGACAAAATTTACAATATGTTTATGACTGGACCTGAGCCTAATTTAAAACCTTAACAGGGACCTGTAAAAAATGCACCCAGTAATAAAACATATCCCAGTATATATACGATGTCTTGATATACTATATCAAAAGAAAGAGAAGATGGGTGAATTGGGGCAATGGCATGAATAATGCTTTCATAATTAATATTAAATGTCAAAGGTAGGGCCTTGGCACTTTTGGGGTCTCGTGGTTAATTGGGCCTCCAATTGACGATGGGCTTGTTGCGTTAAGAAACAACTATTTTTTGAATCTGGTCGCACGATTAGAATGCCAATGGTACCATCTGTTGGTAAAGGGTCGCAACCTTTCCAACAGTCACACCCATTCCAATTAAAAGGCGACACCTTTTCCCGAATAAACATCCTCCCACACCTATATGTAAGCAGAGAGAAAAAAAGACAAATATAATTCAAAACTATATTTTATTCTCCTCTGTTTTTTATCTTCTTCCCGCAAAAAACTGTTCTAATCAGATCGACTACCTTCGCTCGTCATCGCACTGTGATTGTCACCAGCATCACATGGAACTTATGTTTCATCCTTGGGAAACGATTGTTCAACAACTTAAAGCACCGTAGAGGGAGTAATTTCGTGTTAAGGAAACATCACTCATCGGAGTAGAACAATAATCGATAAACTGTTTCTTTCTTTGCTGAATTGAATATGGACTGCATATTCCTCTTTTAAACTGTTTCTTTCCAAATCCACGCTTGTTCCTTGCTATTGCGAATTGCAATAACGTTGAAAAAATATTATAACACTTATAGGCATTTATGTTCAATGTAACTATTTTCTACCATTTCTATTGTGAAGTTCTAACAATGAAATTCGTGATTGTTGCCTGTATTTGCAGACGACAATGTCGCAAAGTACTGCAACAAATTTGTGCCCACACAGACTGTGCAACCAGCTCCTCCTCTGGTTCCACAAACTATCCTATTTTCATATGGCGAGCAACCATAAAAGTTTAATGGCCAGGATCTTAAACATTGGCAACAGAAGATGCTTTTCTACCTAACAACATTGGGCCTAGCCAAATACCTGTCAAAGGATCCCCTAATATGGACGAACTAGAGCCTAACGCCCTCAAAGTCGAGGCGCTTACTACGTGGAAGAATTATGACTTCATTTGTAAGAATACATTCTCAATGGTGTAGAATTTAGTTTGTATAACGTGTATGGCACCGTCGAGGCTGAAAAGGTTCAACGGTTAACTTCAAAATGGTCGATTCCAAAACAATCGTCAATCAAATTCAGGAATTCCAAGTAATCTTCATGAGATTACAACAAAAAGATGGATTTAAGGGAGTCATTCCAAGTGGCTGCCGCTATCGAAACATTGCCTCTGTCATGGAAGGATTTCAAAAATTATTTGAAGCATAACCACAAGGAAATGACCGTGGAGGATCTAATTATTCGTCTACGAATCAAAGAGGACAACTGAAACTTAGAGAAAAATCTATCGGTTCGATACAGGCAAAGGGTATTGTGTTTAAGGATGAAAATACAAACAGAAGAAAGCGCAAGAATAATCCTAAGGCGAAGAAACAAAAGCAAGGATCTTTCTACAATTATGGAAAGAAAGGTCACGAAGCAGTTGTGTGTCGTGCACACAAAAAGAAGAAACCAAAAGCAAATGTAGAAGAAAATTTAGATAATGTTGTTGATCTGAATTTCTTTGCAGTTGTTTTTGAATGTATCATCGTTGGCAACAACAAAGAGTAGTTTCTAGACACAGGAGCCACTTTTTATATATGAGCCATAAAGTGGATGTTCACAACCTACAAAACTGCTACAGATCATAAGCAACTATTCATAGGAAAGTCGTCCACATTAAAAGTTGAAGGCCCGGGAAAGATTGTACTAAAATTAACTTCTTGAAATTAAATTAAATTGAATGATGTTCTCCACCGTTCCAGAAATCCGAAAGAACCTGATTTCGAGAGTGTTGCTTAGCAAACATGGTTTCAAACTAAATTTTGTTACTGATAAATTTGTAATATCAAAAGACGGAGTGTATGTTGGAAGAGGATATGTGTGTGATGGTTTGTATAAGGCAAATGTAACCACAACTGTACCAAACAACGATATGAATAAAAGTGTATCATTTGTTTATATTTTTGACTCTTCTGACATATGGCATTCTAGATTAGGGCATGTAAATTTTAATACATTGAGAAAATTGATTAGTCTAGATTTTATGCCAGAATGCAACATAGATTCCAATTATAAATGTCAAGTTTGTGCAGAAGCAAAGTTGATAAGAAGTTCATTTCATCGTGCTGAAATAGAGACCGAACCTCTAAACTTAATACATATTGATGTATGCGATTTGAAAATGTATCAAACAAAAGGTGGAAAAAGGTATTTTATTACATTCATTGATGATTGTACCAGATATTGTTATGTATATCTCCTTAGAAGCAAGGAAGAAGTAAATGACATGTTTAAACAGTATAAGGAAGAAGTTGAGAAACAACTAAACAAGAAAATAAAATCTTTAAGAAGTGATAGAGGAGGAGAATATGAATCTCCATTTGAGGAGCTATGTACTGAGCATGAAATCATACATCACTACAGCCTCATATTCACCTCAATCCAATGGTACAACCGAGAGGAAAAGTAGAACTCATAAAGAAATGATGAGTTCCTAGCTCTGGCTTGCCAGATAAATTTAAGGGAGAAGTTATTCGTTCGATAAATCGCGTTTTGAATAAAATATCACAAAAGAAAACATATAAATAATCTCCTCATGAACTTTGGAAAAACAGACCACCATCTTATAAATACTTGAAAGTATACCAAAGTATAAACACCAAAATTGAAAAAGGTCAAAATTGGACTAAAGACTATAGATTGCATATTCATTGGATATGCTCATAGTAGTAGTGCATGTTGATTTTTGGTGTACAAATCTGAAATTGATGACATTCATGAAAAAAACATTATCGAGACATGAAATGCTAGATTCTTTGAACACATTTATCCTCTAAAATCCTTTTTTGAAATTATTGTTCAAAAGAGATCAAGAGATAAAGATACTCCTGAGGATAAACAAAACTCGCATGAAATTAAGAAATGTTGAAATAGATGTAGGAGAAACCAGAAGGAGCAAATGTCAAAGGACCTCTAAAAACTTCGGACCTGATTTCTATGCATATATGATAGAAGATGAACCTCTTACTTACCAAAAAGCAATGTCATCTCCCAAGGCTCTATACTGGAAGGATGCTATCAATGGTGAAATAGAATTGATTTTACAAAACTGTACGTAGGAACTATTGGCTCTACACAAAGGATCAAGACCACTAAGATATAAATGGATATTTAAGAAAAATCTAAACCTAACAGCTCAATAGATAAGTATAAAGCAAGACTTGTAATAAAAAGATCTAGGCAGAAGGAAGATCTAGATTACTCTGATACATATTCACTAGCAACTAGAATAACACTGATTAGAATGCTTATTGCAACAACATCCATATTAAATTTGGGAATACACCAAATGGATGTGAAAGCTGTTCTTTTGAATGATGAACTACAAGAAGAAATATTTATGCAGCAATCTGAAGGGTTTCTAAGCCCAGGAAATGAAAATAAGGTGTGCAAGTTAGTAAAATCACCTTATGGCCTTAAACAAGCACCAAAAAAATGGCACAAGAAATGTGATGAAACTATGTAATCAAATGGATTCAAAAATAAATGAATCAGATAAATGCATCTATGTAAAATATACGGATATTGGATACGTCGTTGTTGTCTTTATGTTGATTATTTGTCGATCCTGGGAACAATAAGGTCATAATAAAATCTACAAAGGATACGTTATCCTCTAGATTCGACAAGAAAGACCTAGGAGTGGCTGATGTAACCTTGGGTATAAAGATTATGAAAACATCACAAGGATATGTGTTATCTCAATCATATTACATTATTAAAATACTTGAAAATTCAAGTTGCATAGTATTAACATTGCAAAATCACCGCAAAATTGGGTAAAGAACACTGGTCATTGCAACACCCCACCTCCGTTAAGGTCACTCATTAAGGGAATGCCTTAACTCCGGTGGAGCATTTTTGGTAAAAGATGTAGATAAATTACAAGACAACAAATAAAGTAGCGGAAAATAAAGTCATTTTATAAACAATGTGGTTTAATCAAGCTTTTACAACAATTGTATCAATCATACTTAAAAGTAATACATAGAACTTCTGTCTTGATTCAGAAACTTCCAAGTATAAAAGAAGCATAAAAATAACAATGATATTCCCCAATAAAGCATGAACTATCCATAGTAGTGGAAGAGAGAGTCCAAGCAATACATCGCCTAACTCCGTGCTTGGAAAGAAAACTGAGCTAAGTGATAACATTTCCTCCCTGTGAACCTGGGGGGGAACGGAAGAAAAGAGGCGAAACAAACTAGGTCAGACATAAGTCTGGTAAGTCCAGTGACTTTCAGCATGTAAATAGGCAAAAGCATCATGATATGAATAAACTGAATATAAGACAATACCGTGAGAACAAGGATAACAAGATAACATAAGATTAGTATAGATATGATAAGGCAAGATAAACTGAATGCGCTTCCACTCTTTCTCTGCTTCGCTGCTACCTTGTTATTCTGATTTTTATATCTCTGCACTGCCTAAATAGTGTCCAAACTGGAAATCTGTGTAAAATGATAATATGATAACGTGATCCCAATCCCCGCAACTGTGGGAGCCTTCAGGTGTACATCTGTTATGAGGATCTTACCTAAATCAGCCTAATTGCCATGAAGATGCTAGATGTACCCTTACTACCCTATCGATCGGCTGCTTACTCGTATTAATTTTCCTTGTGTTTATGTCGATCGGCCCTCTCTTGCGTGTAGATACTCTGTGCTTGTCCCACCATAAGGTGTATCAATCCTTATGATAGCAACCCGACACAATTCAAGATGCACAGTGTATAACTACAGGTACCCAGTGCCTTCTTTTTCCCACTCCGGAGTACATGCACGCCCGTAATCCGTTGGAACCTACACTGACGTACCCCCTGCCGCTATTTTGACCGCTTATAATCAGCCCAGTAATCGTGCCCCACCCTGCCTAGTTTCAGGGTACCTTGACACATCTATGTGGGTTACTGTTGAAATGGGTCCCCGTTACTAGGGTTTCGTGCTGGTTAAGTTTGTAGGCCTGTATTTACTAATATTACCCACCAACCCGATATGTACTTAACCCTCCCACTGATTCAAACATGTTTACCTAATGGATAAGTTTGTGGGCCTATATTTACTAATATTACCCACCAACCCGATATGTACTTAACCCTCCCACACATTATGTCATATTGGTTAAGTGTTGGCCATTCATGTTAACTTAACCCACCCACTCAATATGTCATGTTGGTTAAGTGTTTCTTATTAACCCTTTTCACTCGTCATGTTGGATTGGTTAAGTGTTTCCTATTAACTTAACCCCGTTCATTCATCATGTTATATTGGTTAAGTAATTCCCATTAACCTAACCCCATTCCTTCATCAAGTTACATTGGTTAAGTGTATCTTGTTAACTTAACACCACGCGTTCATCATGCTGTATTGTGTTAAGTGTCATCAATCAATTCAAGTTAACTTAACCCACCCACTTGTCGTGTTACATTGGTTAAATGTTGCCTTCTTATGTTAACTTAACCCTTCCCATTCATCATGTTATATTGGTTAAGTGTTGCTCTCTTGTTTTAACTTAACCCTACCCATTCATCATGTCATATTTGTTAAGTATTTCTTATTAACTTAACCCTACTCATTCATCATGTCATATTGGTTAAGTGTTTCTTATTAACTTAACCCTTCTCAATCATTATGTCATATTGGTTAACTTAACCCTGCTCACTTGTCTAATTAACATGTTATAACGGTTAAGCGTTCTAAATTTACTTAACCCTACCTTCTTTTCTAATTAACATGTTATAATGTTTAAGTGTTCTAAATTTTACTTAACCTTACCATTCTTAGCATGTCTGTATATTGGCATTAATTAATTTATTAATGCACCAAACTCTCACATTAGATCTATGTTGTTGTGGTTATTGGATGTGCTGGGCGGTTCCGGGCAGTTTTACACCACAACTCAATCTAACCTCGGGTTTTTCTTGGAAATGATGCACTAACCTCTCACATTAGATAGGTGTTGTTGCGGTTACTGGATGTGCCGGGCTGTTCCGCGCAGTTTTACACCGCAACTAAATCTAACCTCGGGTTAGGCATGTTTATTTTTTAGCATATTTACCATACATGTCCAAGTCTAAATTTTATATGCTAATTATCCCAAATTCACAAAAATAGTCATGTTCCAATTCTCAGGTTATACCTCAACAAAGCTAATTACAAGTTATGCCCCACAAATTCAAATTCATGTTATTACTCAACAAAGGTCACACCCAGTCTTCCCAAATTTGCAATAATAGTCATGCCCCAAAAATCACGATATAACACATGCCCTAAGGTTTAGTCATATTGCACCGTACAAAATATTCTCCAAAAACCCCCAATCATGATTCACAATATAAACTATGCCAAATTATATCCTTTAATTACAGTGCATGCCAATTACCCCAAAATCCGACTTTAGGCGCTTTCACATTTAACAGTTATCCCTATCTTACTATAGGTTTTCATGCCTAAGCCATACATCACTATACACAATAATCTCCTTCTTCCAAGTCATAAAGTATCATATATATTTATATGCCCCAATTTTAGTTCTTAAACCACAACATGTACTATGCCTTACCTGTTTACAGTTCAATTTACGCCCCAAATCCCAAGTCATGTGTCCAATATACTTTATGCCTCAAATCTCAAGTCATATGTTCGATACACTTTATGATTTAAATACAACATGTGTTATGTCCTCAAATCCATTACAAATCAGTTATGCCCAATTATACATAATTTAATACTTTTCCCAATTTTAGCACTGGCCATGTCCAAATTATATATTATGTCCAATTTTGTCCAACGTACGTTCATCTCTTATGAGATTTGGCTTAGGCTCGTAGTAGCCTAGCTATAAAAACAAAAAGGGAAGAAAGAAAGAAGAGACAAAGAATGGACATAATAATATCAATGAGATAGATCCAATTGATATAGAAAGACAGATAGAAATAGGCATAATCTTAGATTCAGATTTATTACAATGCCAGAATCACAATTAAATTTTATTTCTGAAAATAACATGAACTTACAAATTACAGAACAGTCCTGAATTCTGGGATCTGATTTCTGAATTTGATTAGCTATTCCTTTGATGTAGACTTTGACTGTTAACTTGAAAACTTTAATTTGATTGATTAAGGTGGAGGCTAGGTCACTTCAGATTTTAGCAGCATATAAACGCCTATGAATTCATGTGGAGAAAACAATAGGTTTAGGGGTGTTTTTTATTGGTATATAAGGAGATTTAGAGCCTTAAGATCAGTCTAGAAGTCATCAGGATCGTCCAGGGCAGAATACCACGTCACACAGTGTAACAACCCGAAAATCTGGGCCAGTTTAAAATTTTTATTTTGGCAATTTTAGCGAATTTTGATTATTTAAAAAGAATTATTTTAAATAATAACGATGAGAAATTTATTTTGAATATAATTCGAACGTATATATTCGCTTGAATCGACGATAGAATTTAAATATTTATTTATATATATAAAAGGAATTGAAAATGGCGCGGTAGTTCGATAATTCGATTTCAAACTTCAATTGAATGTACTGGGTGCAAAACAATCTGGATTTTAGTGAAACCAAAAATAATAGAATCTAATTGATAATATCTTTCCAACGAATGCGAGAAATCAAAATTTCATAGCGGGAATCAAAAGATATGTCCGGTTGAAAATTCTGAATAGTCGCTATGGAATTCAGGCCCTTAAAAATGGGAATTTTGCAAACGACCTCGGATTTCGACGAAACCACTTTTGTTGGGTCCGTGATGTCAAATTATTGCAAGGTTTTAGATTTCATAATTTTTCGAATCAATATGTGAGCGTGGCAAAGGAAAACGCGTTTGACCAGTTTAAGTTGATTTTAATCGACTGGAAATTGGCCATTTTTCAAACGGTCTCGGAATTCGATGAAACTAGTTTTGTTAGGACCGTATCATCAATACGAAGCTAGAAAATATTTTTCTGAAATTTTTCGAGTTAGTATGTGACCCCGGTAAATTGAAATGCGCGTTCAAATTCAATATATAGAGTTATATGTTGATTTTAACGGAAACTGTTCGAAACGATCAAATCAGCTTGCGATACATATCCCATTATGTTCGGAATGGGGGTAAAACGCTATGGACGACAGGCGGTGGGCCTCGTTTCGAGGTCGAAAATAAAAGACAACTTTTTGAATTAAATAAATAAATATATATATATATATATATATATATATATCCTTCTCTTCTCCCCTTAAATTCCGCTGGCCCTCCCCCCCCCCTTTGATTTTCAATCGACATTCAGAGAAAAAAAAAGAAAAAAAAAAAGAAAAAAGAATGCAACCGCGAACGATGGCCAGCCTCCCTCCACCCTCCTTCGTCGAAGTCGCCACCGCCAGTCGGAGGTCCCCCTCCCCTCCTCACGAGCGACGCCCGAACCCCCCTAGCCTCGCGATGCTGAAGACGACGCCGCCTCCTCCAGGACCGCCGCGTCCAAGCCCCTCCTCCTCAGGTGGCCGGCGCCTCCTCCGATGCGAGCCCCCCTCTTCTCCAATTGAAAAACCGTACCCCCGAGGGCCCAATCCCCAAATCGATGAACACCCGCCCCCTCCAACACCTCGCGCGGCCTCCCCATTCACCTCAGGCGCACCCCCCTCGGACGAGCAAGCGAACAAGCCACCCCCTTCTTCCATTTTACAGTAAGTTTGTTTTTATTTATTTTAATTCTGAAATTTCGATTTTTATGTATTGAAAGGACTGAATTTTTGTAGTGTTAAAAACAGAATTTTTAAATGGTTAAAAACAGAATTTTTATGATGTTAAAGATTAGATTTTTATTATAGGAAAGTTTTGATTTTTATTTATATGAAGGTATCATTTTATTTATATAAAAATATGGTTTTTACCATATGAACAACAACCTAACAATGTGATTTTTATAGTAGAAAAGGCGATATTTTTATATTATAGAAAGGCTAAAAATATAATTTTTATATAATATAGATAATAAAAATTCGATCTTTATTATGTAGGAAATATAAAAATATGATTTTTATATTTTTAAAGTAATAAAAATATGATTTACATATTTTTAAAGTATTAAAAATATAATCTTTACTATATGGAAGATGTAAAAATATGATTTTTGTTTATGTAGAGAATTAAAAATATAAATTTTTACATGATAGGAATATTAGAAATATCATCTTTATATGTGTAGCAAAATAAAAATGTGATTTTTATAATGATGAATTTGAAAAAGACGATATCTTTAAAATTGAAAAGGCGAAATCTTTTTATATAGAATAGTGTGATAAAAATGGAATTTTTATCTATATAGTAGCGTTGTAAAAATTCGTTTTTTATATATCGAATAGCATAATAAAAATTCGATTTTTATATATCGAATAGCATAGTAAAAATTCGATTTTTATATATCGAATAGCATAGTAAAAATTCGATTTTTATATATTTAATAGCATAGTAAAAATTCGATTTTTATATATCGAATAGCATAGTAAAAATTCGATTTTTATATATTGAACAACGAAGTAAAAATTCGATTTTTATATATTGAACAACGAAGTAAAAATTCGATTTTTATATATTGAATAGCAAAGTAAAAATTCGATTTTTACATATGTAGTGGCTACGGGCAACGAAAGTGACGAAAGGCGAGAACGGCGAAGATTTCTATAAATGAAGTGTCGTGAAGTTGGGATAGCTATCGGTGAGAACTTCTCACTCTTCAATCTCTTTTTCTAGTTATATATATATACTAGGATGCAGACTGTGCTTAGCAGCACCCGACACCCGTCATCCACAGACCATGGATGGCTTGTTTGTTTAATTGTTTGGTTGTGTAGTTGGTTAGATTACTTGGTTTGAATTGAGATGTTTGGTGAAATGAAATTGATTTGATTGATGTGTGAATGGCGTGGGCCATCACTAGACCGGGGATAAGGCTAGGCGTTGTCCCATTTCTAGTATCGTGTCGTTATGCCGCCGAAATTTTCTAAAAATAAGTTAGAAAAATAAAGATAACATTTTATTTAATAAATGAACCGAATAGAATATTCATAGGTTGAATAAAATAGTTTGATCGTTAAAAATATAATTTTTAACGTGAATGTGAATAAATAAATATTCATTTACAAACCGGACGGTTTGTTTATGTACACCTATTTGAAGGACATTGATTGGGACGATAAATTTTACACATCGCCCAATTGCACAAATAAAATCTATGTTTGTTTGTTTGAAACCCCACACGGGTATTGGGATGATATTTGACGTACACTAATCCCAATTGTTTAGTTGTATGTCGATCGATTGATTGACAGACTGTTATAAGCGTTGAATATTTATATTTGATGCTTATACAGTGTAGAATGCACTTTGGATGATGGTTGATTATTCATCGTTGTTGATATATACATGTGTTGTAGAAAATCCATATAATTAACATTATATGGTAATTGATTGGGCCTCATTCCAGTTTCAAAAAAGAAATATTTGAAATAAAAATATTTGAAATAGAAATATTTGAAAATAGAATATTTGAAAAAGGAAATATTTGAAAAGAAATATTTGAGATAGAAATATTCGAAATAGAATATTTGAAAATAGAAACATATGAAGCCGTGTTGGTTAGATTGACGCCATTTTGACGTGAACGATATTTATATCGATTTTATTCATTTTATAATGAA
The DNA here is from genome assembly GCA_030737875.1 of Allium sativum. Lineage (NCBI taxonomy): Eukaryota > Viridiplantae > Streptophyta > Magnoliopsida > Asparagales > Amaryllidaceae > Allium > Allium sativum. The sequence continues at coordinate 4,641,985 of CM060911.1, read as the reverse complement.
TATCGAAAGTGATTTCAAAATCTGATTTTTTGAATATAAATGAATTCGAATTGATATTGAATATAAATGAATTCAAATTGAAATTGAATATAAATGAATTCGAATTGAAATTGAATATAAATGAATTCGAATTGAATTGAATTAGAACTGAAATTGAATTAGAAATCAATTTGAATTGAAATCGATTTGAAATGAATTTAAAACGAATTTATATTGGAATATTCAATTTTGATTTGAAATTGAACATGAAGTTGAAACCGTTTTGAAAATGAATTTAAAACGATTTATAAAGCACGTTTTAAATTGAAATCGACGAAGTATATATTATATATATTATATATATATATATAATATAATGGCCTGAATAGAATGCGCCGCGCCGCGGTAGTTCGCGAATTTCGACCATTGACTTCGAACGGATATTGCGGGAGATCCGACCGTCGGATTCTCCTAAAACCGAAACCGTTGGGTTCGTATTGAAAAGAGATTTCTAATGGATATTTGAAATTTGAAATCTAACGGTTGGATTTGGGATTATGTCCAAATAAAATTTGAAAAAGGTCGCTGTAAGTGCAGTTCGATGGCCGTTGATGGAAATCGACTGTACGGGCCTTGATAAAATTATTAAAAATAGTAATAATTTGTGTAAGATCATAAGAAATGATTTGGGAAAAATTGGGATGAAAAACTCAATATTTGAAAAGATAAAAATAGATTTTTATCGAAATGAACTAGTTTTGAACTAGAATTATAATTCTATTTATTTTTAAATAAATAAATTGAATTTAAAAAGGGTTTTAAAAATAACCATAATTTCCAATGATTGCAATGGAGTGGATTTGAATCGAAATTGTCTTCGGAATATTTCGATGTTGGAATTCGTGATTATACAGATGTTGTTGTGGAAATTTGAAAGATATAGATATATATATCGTTATTTCCAATACGATATATGTTGGTTGTAGAATTTGATATTGAATATAAGCCGATATATTTTCTATTCAGAGCCTTGTATTTAATATCAAATGTGATTTGGGTTTGTCGTGAATGGTGTCTTCATTAACACTGTTCTTCAATCCAGTTGAGAAAAAGATTGAATCATTTTATTTAGATTTAATGAAGTGTACCAATTAAATAATATTTAATTGAATTGATATTGATTTTTGGGTTTATCGTGAACAGTGTTTTAAATAACACTTGTTCTTTAACCCGATAATTAATGTGATGTGATTTTTGGTTTATCGTGAACCGTGTTTTAAATGACACTGATTCTTTAACCCAGTTAACCATTAAAACTAAGTGGAGTTTTAATGAATCTTTAATTAGATTGAAAAGATCGAGAATGGAGTATCACCAGTTTTATTCCAGGCGATAGTTAAATCTTTAATTAGATTTGAACGTGAAATGGTAATTGAATTTACCGATAACACTGTGGTGTTAGATACGAAGTATTACCAGTTTTACTTCATGGGATGAATAGGTTGGGATTGGGAAATTAAAACAAATGATTACTTCGGTAAGTTTCGTTAATCCCGACTAGTTGAATCGAAATTCAAAAGGATAGATTAAAGAATAAATATAAAGAATTTATCTTTGATAAAATTAATGGGAACCTTTCCATATGAATGTGAAATTTAGAAACTAACTGTCGGTTAGCTAAGTAGAACGGTTTCCTGGATATTGATCTGATGTTGGTTTCGACCTTCGGGGTTAATATTTGGGGAATTATTCTCTTGATTAATTTACGGTTAGTGACTGATGAATTGGAATGAGGCGTATGTTGTGTTTGTGTAACACTTACTTAAAATATACGCGAGTTATTCGGAAAGACCGGGTTTATCCCATTCTGAATAACTGATACGACGATAAGTCGAAGATGAAGACGATGGTCGAAGACCGGAGTTCTTCACGTCGTTTGGGTGATTACTGATGATCTTGATTGGGCTGTACACCCAAGAAGATGGAAACAGTTGGTGATCGTCCAGACGTGCTTGGAGATCGATGGATATGCGGGGTATTAGGTGCCTCCGGTTTTGTTCAGACCTAGAACGGACTTGTAAATGGACTGTGTGTCTGACATTGGATTTTAGTCCGTGCGATTGATCTCTATTAAATATATATCTGTTTGGCGGCGGAGACTTTATTCTCTTGCTTAACGCTCTTCTCTGAGATGTACGAGCTCAGGGGTTATATATTGATGGATATCAAACGCATGGAGTGAATTGCCTGTGTGGCATGCCTAAGTGGCAATTGATCGAGGCTTCTGTTGAAAAGCAAAGTCTTGTGGTGATGATCAAAGCACGGCCTTTGTTGCGTAGCTTTGTGTAACATTTACTTCGCGAGTTTCGCACCCCGGTTGTGAACCAAAAACGGGAGAGGACCTTATGCGTTTCTTTCTAGCTAGGGTGGTGTCAGTGACCTTCCAGCCCTGACATTTATATACTTTTCACCTGTGTGGTTGATGCTGTTGCGAGGCGCCTCGGTTAGATCGGACGATCCGGGTCCGATGGAGCCATTCGTTGGCTCATTTACGCCCCAAAGGGCGGGGAAACGCAGTGTTCAAGCATTTTAATCCACATCGGTGGACCTGCCCTGTCGCTCCAAGGGCCCACCTGAGTCTGGGTCCTGAGGCTCGGGCTAGAGAGTCTCGAATCGGTTGAGGACGATCCCTGGCCTCGGTTCATAGATGGAAATCCAATTTCCAAATACGTGACTTTGCGATTTTGATTGTATAACCTATATATGGCGACATAGTGGTATGGGGCATTCATGCCGCCTTTGATTGATATTTATGATTTGAAGTTGTTTTATACACTATGCACTTATAATAGTATCAAATGATTTGTTTTAAACGTATCAAGCATTCTTGGCTATTATAAGGTAAAAACCCTATCCCCCGGCTTGTGTTGCATTGTGTGATAGGACCTGGGTCTTATAATAGCTTCATTTTTCTTTATTTAGCATTGCACTGTTGTTTTATGCACTGGTATTCTTGGGAGGAAGCCCGTTCCGTGTTATACGGCGTGGTCCCTTGATTTACCGAACTTTAAAAATAAAGATTAATAACTGTTTTAGTTCTCACACCAGTCACATGACTGACCTGGAGTTTATTGTTTTAACCTAAACTCTGGGTGCCCTTATTTTGACACGAGCAGCTAGTAGTTTTGGTTTTGCAGATTTATATTCATAGGATTCTGGTTTACAGCTGGAACGATATCCAGAAAGCTTTGTATCCGTATATCTCTTCTAGTTGTGTATTGTATTATTTTCCGCTGCGATGTATTTAAATGTAATTTAAATCTCTGATATTTCTGTGTAATATTTATGCATACTCTGTATATTCTTGTAATCTGATGCATTATTGTAATATACAATGAAATGTTCTTCCGTCTGCGTTCTGATGTGTCTTGTTCTCGAACTATCCGCACTTTCCTTCACGGGGAAGTTACGGGTTTTCACACACAGTGAATCAGAAAGCGACACATAGCGAAACGCGTTATCGGCCAGATCTGGGCCAACAGGGGTCGACTCCATTATAGGGGGTCGACACCTATGTCAATAACCCTATGGGGGGTCGACACCTATGTCGACTCCCCTGGGAGGGGGACACCTCTTAGCGGGAATTTCCCTCTCAGCCCGCTTTGACCCCAATTCGAGATTTGAACCCTGTTTTGACTTCTGGAATTATTTTATATGTATATATATACTTCCTTCGGCGTATACAAACTTCTAAGGCTTATAACTTCTTCATACGTTGTCCGATTTGCGCAAACTCAGACTCTACCCCAAGCAGAATTCTGAGATGAACGCAATGGCGTAACCCGTTTCCCTTAATTCCTACTTTTAAAATTAAGTATTCTTTAATTCCTTACTTTAACATCCACAGGAAATACGGGGTGTTACATTCTCCCCTTCTTTAAAGGATTTCGTCCCCAAAATCTCTAAGTCAACGAGAACCTATCCTAACATCCAACATCCATCTACTCAACCATTCAATCACAGACATCCATTGTCCTTAAAAAGATTTCTAATGCTTTCATGATCATATGCATAGTGTGTGTACATGTCCTTATCTAATGCAAAATCAAGCGGTCTACTGATTCAGTTGACCTCCTTAATGCGAATTATGTCGGTGCCATGAGTCCATCATGTATGCAATTATTCCTAATCATGCTTTATAACTTCTACATGAGTGCACAATCATTCATACAAATGCAACATCCATATGATAACACATCAAGTTCCAATCCATAAAAATTCACTCATGCATATGCAATATGAAAGTGATTGAGCCGATCTAGTGCCCAATATGTGTATATGCATCCACGAGCAACCACTAGCAAACACTTACATCCATTTGCATCCACCAAACATAACATGTCTCAAACACATGTTTACATCCATTGGCTTCTACCTAAGGATCGAGAGGATATACTTAAAAGATAAAGACTAGCAAATAAACTTTACAGAAAAAGGGAGATCAAGGATATACCCTCAGAAAGGGTATGATGTGCGTATCTAGTCTTCGGTCTTCTAAGTCGCATCTTCTTGAGCTTCATTCCATGTTGCTCTGACTGTCTTAACTTCACGATTTGTGTAGCTTCTTAATTTCTATTTCCAGAATATGCATTGGAACTCATTTCACAGTCATGCTAACATTCCCAGAACTAGGCTTACCATGTTACCAAGTGTATATACTAAGATGATTAGATTCTTCTTCGTCAATCTAGTAAGTGGCGCCGATACCTTCATAAAGTGCTTAATTAACTTCCTATATTAGCCCGCTAGTCCAAGAAAGCTTCTTACTTCTGTTGAATTCCTTGGAAACTTCCAGTATTGCACTGCAACTACTTTTGTGGTATCTACTGCAATCCCTTCTTTGGGCGCCACATGTCCTAGAAACCTTACTTCTTCTCTCCAAAAATGACATTTTTGGAGAACTTTTCCTTAAGTTGATGCGCTTGGAGGGTATCCAAGACTTCCCTTAGATGCAAAGCATGTTCTTCCTCATTCCAAAATATCGTCTACGCACAAGCGAAGTGAACCATCCGCCTTTGTAACGAAAATGACTGGAGCACCCCATTCAAAAATACTTCTCATTATGAACCCTTTTTCAAGTAACTCTTTTACTTCTTTACTGAGTCCTTCCTTACCCTTGGATTCATGCGTCGTACAGGTAATGCAACTGGCTTTGCATTATCAACTAGATATATGCGGAAGTCTATCTCGCATTTTAAGGGATAAAACCCTAACCTAATTAAAAACATCTGCGTACTCATGGACTACTCTGACGGATCGCAAATCGTTGATAGATGCATCAAGTGATTCTAGGTAGCTAAGACAAATTGATCCCTTAGATCGCACGAAATATCGAGGGTATTCCCGAGGCAAGTCGAAAGTCTAACTACCCTCCTTTCACAATTACTAGCTAACCAATCCATGCCTAGAATCAACCCATAGCCCATGAAACCCGAAAACATAAGCATTACACTTAAACTCAATACTTAATATAGATAGTCTCAAATCCTTACAAATCAAAGATAAATGAGCCGAACCACTAATTGGATTTGAGACAATAATTGGGATCTTCTACTATATGAGTACTAAGGTACAGAGACTCAACTATGGAAGCATATATAAATGAATGTGAAGCGCTAAAATCAAAATAGTACTAATAGGATAATCAAAAAGAAAAACTAGACTTTTTCAACAGAATCTTTACTACCTCTGTCTCAGGTACGCTGGTGGTGAGAGCATGCACTTGCCCTTCTGAAAATCCTGTCCTTAGTTCTTGCCCTTGTCCTTAATTATATGACCCGTTATACCATAATAACGACACTGCCTCTTGTCTTAGATTTTCTATTCTTTCCTCCTTTGTGAATTAAATCCATATCCATGAGTTTCTCATCCTTGGGTTATGTTCCTTAACCAAACCCCCTTATTCTCATCTTTGCCATCTTTGTGTAACTTGTTGACAAGTCTCTTAAAAGTTGCCTCCATCGCACAGAAAACTGTACAAAGATTGAAAGAAAATTAGCCATAGTTGAAACTATTGCGGCTACAGATGGGAGTTGGGAACTTCTTTGCCCTTTGACAGATGTTGTAGTCTCATCAAGCCTACGGAACCATACTGCGATGAGGTTACCTCCCGGAAAGCCAAGAGCCCCAGAAACTCAGGAAAGAAGGAAACAAGGATTCAAACAGAGGATCAAAAGATAGTGCATATGGCTTTAGGGAATATGCCTTTAAAACAAAGCATTTCTGTTTGAAAATGCTTCTTTTAAAACCGTTTTGAAAATAATTTTTCAAATCTTTTATCTAATCCGGTGACCTTCAACTCTGATACCAAGTGTAACACCCCACCTCCGTTAAGGTCACTCACAAAGGGAATGCCTTAACTTCGGTGGAGTGTTTTTGGTAAAAGATGTAGATAAATTACAAGATAGACAAATAAAGCAGCGGAAAATAAAGTCATTTTATAAACAATGTGGTATAGTCAAGCTTTTACAACAATTGTCTCAATCATACTTAAAAGTAATACATAGAACTTCTGTCTTGATTCAAAAACTTCCAAGTAAAAAAGAAGCATTAAAATAACAATGATATTCCCGAATAAAGCATGAACTAGCCATAGAAGTGGAAGAGAGAGTCCAAAGCAATACATCACCTATCTCCATGCTTGGAAAGAAAACTGAGCTAAGTGATAACATTTCCTCCCTATGTACCTAGGGGGGAACAGAAGAAAAGAGATAAAACAAACTAAGTCAGACATAATTCTGGTAAGTCCAGTGACTTTCAGCATGTAAATAGGCAAAAGCATCATGACTTGATAAACTGAATATAAGACAATACCGTGAGAACAAGGATAACAAGATAACATATGATTAGTATAGATATGATAAGGCAAGATAAACTGAATGCGCTTCCACTCTTTCTTTGCTTCACTACTACCTTGTTATTCTGATTTTTATAACTCCGCACCGCCTAACTAGTGCACCAACTAGAAATCTGTGTAAAATGATAATATGATAACTTGATCCCAATCCCCGCAACTGTGATAGCCTTTAAGTGTACGTCTAGTATGAGGATCTTACCTCAATCAGCCTAATTGCCATGATGATGTTAGATGTACCCTTACTACCCTATCGATCAGCTCCTTACTCGTATTAATTTTCCTTGTGTCTGTGTCAATCGTCCCTCTCGCATGTAGATACCCTGTGCTAGTCCCACCATAAGGTGTATCAATCCTTATGATAGCAACCCAACACAATTCAAGATGCACAGTGTATAACTACTGGTACCCAGTGCCGCTTTTTCCCACTCCGCAGTACATGCACGCCCGTAATCCGTCGGAACCTACACTAACGTACCCCCTGCCGCTATTTTGACCGCTTATAATCAGCCCAGTAATCGTGCACCACCCTGCCTAGTTCCAGGGTACCTTGACACATCTATGTGGGTTACTACTGAAATGGGTCCCCGTTACTAGGGTTTCTTACTGGTTAAGTTTGTGGGCCTATATTTACTAATATTACCCACCAACCCGATATGTACTTAACCCTCCCACTGATTCAAACATGTTTACTTAATGGTTAAGTTTGTGGGCCTATTTACTAATATTACCCACCAACCCGATATGTACTTAAACCTCCTACACATTATGTCATATTGGTTAAGTATTGTCCATTCATGTTAACTTAACCCACCCACTCATCATATCATGTTGGTTAAGTTTTTCTTATTAACCTTCTCACTCGTCATGTTGAATTGGTTAAGTATTTCCTATTAACTTAACCCCGTTCATTCATCATGTTATATTGGTTAAGTATTTCCCGTTAACTTAATCCCATTCGTTCATCAAGTTACATTGGTTAAGTGTATCTTGTTAACTTAACCCCACATGTTCATCATGCTGTATTGGTTAAGTGTCATCAATCAATTCAAGTTAACTTAACCCACCCACTTGTCATGTTACATTAGTTCTGTGTTGCCTTCTTGTGTTAACTTAACCCTTCCCATTCATCATGTTATATTGGTTAAGTGTTGCTCTCTTGTTTTAACTTAACCCTATCCATTCATCATGTCATATTGGTTAAGTGTTTCTTATTAACTTAACCCTACTCATTCATCATGTCATATTTGTTAAGTGTTTCTTATTAACTTAACCCTTCTCATTCGGTATGTCATATTGGTTAACTTAACCCTGCTCACTGTCTAATTAACATGTTATAACGGTTAAGCGTTCTAAATTTACTTAACCCCTCCTTCTTGTCTAATTAACATGTTATAATGGTTACGTGTTCTAAATTTTACTTAACCTTACCATTCTTAGCATGTCTGTTTATTGGCACTAATTAATTTATTAATGCACCAAGCTCTAACATTAGATCTATGTTATTGCGGTTACTGGATGTGTCGGGCGGTTCCGGGAAGTTTTACACCACAACTCAATCTAACCTCGGATTTTTCTTGGGTATGATGCACTAACCTCTCACATTAGATAGGTGTTGTTGCGGTTACTGGATGTGCCAGGCGGTTCCGGTTAGTTTTACACCGCAACTCAATCTAACCTCGGTTTAGGCATGTTTACCTTTAAGCATATTTACCATACATGTCCAAGTCTAGATTTTATATGCTAGTTATCCCAAATTCACAAAACTAGTCATGTTCCAATTCTCAAGTTATACCTCAACAAAGCTAATTACAAGTTATGCCCCAAAAATTCAAGTTATTACTCAACATAGGCTACACTAAATCTTCCCAAATTTGCAATAATAGTCATGCCCCAAAAATCACGATATAACACATGCCCTAAGGTTTAGTCATATTGCACCATACAAAATATTCTCCAAAAAACCCCAATCATGATTCACAGTATAAACTATGCCAAATTATAGCCTTTAATTATAGTACATGCCAATTACCCCCAAAATCCCACTTTAGGCGCGTTCACATTTAACATTTATCCCTAACTTACTATAGGTTTTCATGCCTAAGCCATACATCACTATACACAATAATCTTCTTCTTCCAAGTCATAAACTATCATATATATATATATATATATATATATATATATGCCCCAATTTTAGGTCTTAAACCACAACATGCACTAAGCCTTACATGTTTACGGTTCAATTTACGCCCCAAATCCCAAGTCATATGTCCAATATACTTTATGCCTCAAATCTCAAGTCATATGTTCGATACACTTTATGTTTTAAATACAACATGTGTTATGTCCTCAAATCCATTACAAATCAGTTATGCCCAATTATACATAATTTAATACTTTTCCCAATTTTAGCGCTGGCCATGTCCAAATCATATATTATGTCCTATTTTTTCCAACGTACGTTCATCTCTTATGAGATTTGGCTCAGGCTCGCAGTAGCCTAACTATAAAAACAAAAAGGGAAGAAGAAAAGAAGAGACAAAGAATGGACATAATAATATCAATGAGATAGTTCCAATGGATATAGAAAGACAGATAGAAATTTGCATAATCTCATATTCAGATTTATTACAATGTCAGAATCACAATTAAATTTTATTTTTGAAAGTAACATGAACTTACAAATTACAAAACGGTCTTGAATTCTGGGATCTGATTTCTGAATTTGATTAGCTATTCCTTTGATGTAGACTTTGATTGTTAACTTGAAAACTCTAATCTGATTGATTAAGGAGGAGGCTATGGCACTTCAGGTTTTAGCAGCATATAAACGCCTATGAATTCGTGTGGAGAAAAAATAGGTTTAGGGGTCTTTTTATAGGTGTATAGGGAGATTTAGAACCTTCAGATCAGTCTAGAAGTCATCAGGATCATCCAGAGCAGAATACCATGTCACATAGCGAATTAGAAAGCAACACGTGGTGAAACACGTCATCGACCAGATCTGGGCCAACAGGGGTCGACTCCCCTATAAGGGGTCGACACCTATGTCGACACCCATATGGAGGGGTCGACACCTATGTCTACTCCCCCTGGGGGGGTTCGACACCTCCAAACGGAAAATTTCCCGCTCATCCTGCTTTGACCCAAATTCGAGATTTCAACCCGGTTTTGACTTCTGGAATAATTTTATATGTGTATATATACTTCCTTGGGCGTATACAAACTTCTAAGGCTTATAACTTCTTCATGCGGTGTCCGATTTACGTAAACTCGGACTCTACCCCAAGCAGAATTCCGAGATGAACGCAATGGCGTAACCCATTTTCCTTAATACCTACTTTTAAAATTAAGTATTCTTTAATTCGTTACTTTAATATCCATAGGAAATACGGTGTGTTACAGTGATGGTGTATATCAGCTCAAATACTCTCGTATACTAAGAAATATTTTGTATGTCATGAGCTATACTGGGCTTGATATTGCATACGTTGTAAGCAAGCTAAGTAGGTATACCGGTAATCCTTGTAGACATCGTTGGAAAGCAATAACCAGGGTCTTAGGATATATAAAGTACACGTAAAACTATATGTTAAAATATGAAAAGTACCATTCTAGAGTAGAAGGATATAGCGATGCAAATTAGATAAATGGTTCAAAAGTTCTAAAATCCATGAGTAGATATGTGTTTACATTAGGAAATGGATCAATTTCATGGAAAAAAACCAAACAGACTTGCATAACTACATCAATAATGGAATCAGAGTTCATCACTCTAGATAAAGTTGCGGAAGAAGCAGATTGGCTTCAGAATTTTTTGGAAGATATTCCAAATTGGGAAAAACCAGTACGTCCAATATGTATACGTTGTGATAGTCAATTTTCTATTAGAAGACTAATAGCAGATTTTACAATGCTAAATATAAATATATTCATCGTAGATATAAAACCATTAGATAACTTCCTTCTGTTGGAGCTATACCGTAGACTATGTAAAGTCAGCTCATCCTTTTTATGATAAATGATCCGCTTGCCCCAAAATGTCCCGGCTCACCACTAACTAGAGGCTTTCCTTGGAGAGAAAGTTCAAAACTTATCGATGGGAATGGGCTTAAGACCTATAAACTGAAGATTTTTCATCAGTGGAAACCCAACCTACCTGATTGGAGATCCTGAGATCCAAATTCAAAAGGACAACTAAATTAAGAATAAAATTTGGTAGCACTAAATGAAATACTATAACCATTCCTAAGAAAAGTCAGTGCATAACCCGTCCGAGAGTAGGATAAGCTTAGCTTTTAATGATGTCTATACTATGGTATTATAAAGAACCATGTAGAGTATTACAGGATACTCTTTATAGAATCACCTATGTGAGTGCGAAGGCGCCACTTCAGGAAGAATTGTAAAGTCAAGTTTTTCATGTACTCATGAAATTAAGACGAATTTCATGGAAAAAACGAATACAAGCAAAGAACCAAGGAGTTAAAGAATATTTATCATGTGTTATCTTTATAAACTTGTACAAATGGCTTGAAGTTCAAGGATATACTTGTCCACTAATTCGTAGTTAGTTATAATGATAAAACACTAGGAAAAGTTCAAGGCTATTGTGCTACTTTAACGATATGATAAATGTTTCACGATTTTAAGAACACAATATATAACCACTCATTCATGTAGGGGATTGTTGGAAATGTATAAGTGGTTTAGGGAAGTTTTCAAGTCCTACATCGAAAAATAATAAAAACTATCCCACTATATATATAATGTCTTGATATACTATATCAAAAGAAAAATGAGACGCATAAATTGGGGCAATGGCATGAACAAAGCTTTCATACTTAATATCAAAGTTCAAAGATAGGGCCTTGGGGCTCTTCAGTTCTCATGATTAATGGGTCCTCCGATTGCTGCTGGGCTTACTGCACTAAGAAATGGCTATTTATTGAATTTGGTCATGTGTTTTAAAATGCCAATGATAGCATCTGTTGGTTAAGGGTCGTAAACTTTCCTATAGTCACCGCCATTCAAATTAAAAGACTGCACATCTTCTTGAATAGATATCTTCCCACACCTATATATAAGAAGACAAAAATGACACAAATATAATTCGACATACTATTTTATTCTCCTCTATTTTGTATCTTCTTCCTGTTGAAAACTGTTCTAATTAGATTGACTACGTTCGTCGTTGCTCTATGATTGTCCCACAGGATCACAAGGAAGTTCCGTTTTGTCCTTGGGAAATGATTGCTCAATAGAATTGAAGCACCTTAGAGAGAGCAATTTTGTTTCAATGAAACATCACTCGTTGTGCTCGGATAATAATCGGTAAACTATTTCTTCCTTTACTAAATTGAATCTGGATTGTGTATTACTATTTGAAACTGTTCTTTTTGAATCTGTGCTTGCTCCTTGCTGTTGCGAATTGCAATAACATTGAAACAAAATTACTAATGCTTAAAGGTGTTCCTGTTCATTGTAATGATTTTCTGCCGTTTTTGTCGTGAAGTTTCTAACATTGTTCCCTTTTTCCGCAAACACATCACTGACCCGCACTTCACCCTTGTTTATTTTGTCACATTTGATATTTTTCTAGTTAATACAATTTTTACGAAGGCATATAATTGTTAATCCGACAACTGCTACTACTGATATCGTGTATTTTATTAAATTTCTTTAATGTTAAATTTTTCTTCTTACGTCAACGTCAATTATGGGTGCGTTTTGGACGAACAGTAACAGGGTATTTGAGCATGGCACCATTGTAAACGGGGAATGCGTTTTTTTACCACGAATGGGATATTTGAGCATAGTACTTGAACAGGGAATTTATTTTTTATTTCATTTATTTTAAATTAATTTATGCATCTAATTTAATTCATGATTCTTATATGAATAATAATATTTTGGAAAGATTGTAACATTAGTCCCTCATTGCCAAAACATAATAAGTATCTTGGTATATATATGAATATGCAAACTATAGTGCAACAACCCGTATTTTAACAACACTAAAGGCGATAAGTTAAAGAATAATTAATTTAATGTTGAGAATTAAGGGAAACAGACTGCACCATTGCGTTCATCTCGAAATTCTGGTCAAAATAGACACCTGCTTTGCATAAAACGGACACCGTGTGAAGAAGTTATTAAGGTTTGAAGTTTGTATACATGCAAGATGAATATATATATCCAGAAATTCAAAAAATCAGTTTGAAATTCAAAAATTCAGGAGGGAACGGAAATCCCGCCCAGGTGTATTGACCTCATAGTGGGGTGTCGACCCCTGGGTCAACCCCTCAAGGGGGGTCGACTCCCCTATGCCAGATCTGGGCACATTCGATTTTTTTATGTGGACTCCTTTCTGGACTTGGTTCGTTGGTTCTAGACTATAAATAAGACCTCATTTCTCTTGTTTCTCCACACATAAAATAATGGAGAACTAGATGTTGCTTCTGCCCAGATTGAATCGAACCTTCAGCAATCAACTAGAGTCTAGAGTTAATCAAGTTAAAGATCTACGATTCAACGTCTACAATCTTTCTTCTGTCTTTCTAGATCCAAACACTGTGAGTTCATGTTAATTTTAGATCTAAATAATTAAAAAGTAAACTATGACATGACTATAACTTAGATCTATGCATGTGACTATTCAAATCAAATCAGATTTTACATAACTTGTGTATCTATGATGTCATGACATGATTATGACTTAGATCTAAACCTTCACCCATTTACCATGTTAGATCTGTCTTTGTTTCACTGTTTAGATCACCTTATACTTGTTCCTATCATGTTTGTGGTTAAATTGGATATGTTATTATTTGAATATCTAAACCGTTGTTTAGATCTTATCATGCCTATTATGACATCCCTATTATGTTAGAATTGGTTCTATTATGTTCATTAGATATATCCCTATATGTCATCTTATCATTATGCCACTATGTGTTTACGACAATCTTGCTAGTATTTCCATTTCTATCATCTTCCCTTCATCCTTTCCCTTTTATATTTTTATATATAGCCAGGCTACCTTCGAGCCTAGGCATGCCGTTGAAATATGCGAACACGTTGAGTTGGGAACGAGGGGAAAACGTTAAATTTGGGAGAACTTGAATGATATATACGAAATCGTTAATTGTCGACATGTGGTTCACTATGAACATAACTTGGTAAAAGGGGCATGAAAACCTATAACGACATAGGTAAATTTGGTTAATAATGATATGCCTTGGATTACAGTAATTAGAAATTGTAACTGCGCCCAGAGACTAGGTTAGATTGCACTTGTGAAAGTCTGCCCGGAACCGCCCGACATAACCAGTGACCACAAGTGGTGAATCTAATCTGAGAGGTCTAGGGGTACAAATATGAGACATGCTAAGACACGAGGTTAAGTCCAATTTGTGGAATAAGGCTGCTCGGAACCGACCGGCATATCCAGCATCCACAAGTGGTAGGCTTAATCTGGCAGGTCTAGTAAATTATAACCATAGGGATTGTATGAACATGAGCTTGAATAGGGGTTAAGTAAACTTGGTTGAAACAGTGGAAGGGTCAAGTATATCTGGGTTAGGTAAGGTAATATATATATATATATATATATATATATATATATATTTGGGCCCACAAACTTAACCGGTTGAGTTTATGTAATTAAAGATACCGTTAGGTAAGCATAAACTATGGAAATCCTAGCGGGGATACAAGACAAAGGGGAGAGCTCGCATCGTCTTGTGTGTGGAACTTGTTTCAGTCAGTAACCCATATAACGGTATCAAACGAGTACTCCGCCCTAGGTCAAAGTCGGGAAACTCTTACTGGGCTGATTGTAAGAGATCCAAATGTGGCGACGGTGTGGGAGGTGCAAACTGACCAGGGTCATATGCCTGCATGGTCCGGGCAGAGGGGGATAAGACGACCGTGACACCTGTAGATATGGTTGTGCATTCTTAAAACTAAGAGTTCCCACTTTTGAGAATAATACACCCTACTATGGGGCCAGCACAGGGTAGCTACGGAATAGGGAGACGATCGATTAGGGTAGTAATTAGGGTTCATCCGGACATTTTGCTAAGTCTACTATCTTGTAGTTGTTGGGGATCATCTTGTTATAAAACACTAGTATTGGTGCAGAGAAATCATTAGAGAAGCATAGTATACTCTATCATGTTATCCTGATTACCTTGTCATACCTACCTTTTGTGAAGTTATCTTTCTTATCCACTTTATATTCCTCTTATGATACTTTTACTTATTTTTATGTAAAAAGTAACTGGACTCGCTAGACTTTATGTCTGACCTATTTTGTTTCCTCTTCTTTCTCTTTCGTGCCCACCCAAGGTTCTCAGGGAGGGAATACTCAAGCTTGACCAGGATTCTGGTTAGCTTTGCTTAGAGCTTCTTATATCTATTTCTCAAGCTCTTATCTTTTCTACTATGGCTATGTTTTATTTGGGGAATTATGCTTCTTTTATTGTACTATTGTTTTAAGTACAAGACAGAAATTTTAATGAAGTACTGGGTTTTATGTTTTCAAACATATGATGTAATCAAGTTTTGAACCACATGCTTTATGATAAATAAAGTTTTTTATTCTGCTGCTATTTTATGTCTATCTTCTAATGTTTCTGTTTATGTTTACTTATAATGCTTCACGAAACTTAATGCATTCTCTTTATGAGTGACATTAACGGACGTAGGGTGTCACACTTGGTATCAGAGCTGAAGGTTACCATATTAGATAAAAGTTTTTGAAAACTATTTACGAAAAGGTTTTAAAAGGAAGCATTTTCAAAAAGAAAAGTCTATTTTGAAAAACATATTCCCCAAAACCACATGTAATATCTTTCGATCCTTTGTCTGAATCTCTTTCCTTTTCTTTTCATCATATTTGGGGAACCTAATATTCCTGAGGGCGTTTAGATACCAGGCTAGTTCTGTAGGTATCTTGAGGCTACGGCGACTGCCGACGGCCAAGGAAACACTCCTCCCCCAACTGCACCAGTCGTTCCTCCTCCTTCGCTTGCTGACAATTTCTCTAAGATATGTAAAGATTTTCTTGCTATTGGCAGAAAGCATTCAGTGGAATTGATACTTTCGTGGAGTCAAGAAATTGGCTAAAAGATACATAGGACTTGTTTGGAATTTTCGAGGTTGATAATCGTAGGAAGATTCAGCTAGCTTCCTGGTTGCTGAAAGATGAAGCTTCATTCAGGTGGGAAGTGACGCAAGCAGGGCGTCCAGTGGAAACTTGGGATGATTTTCGGCAAAAGTTTGAAATGAATTTTCTATCTCAAGCCAAGCAAAGCATGCAAATGGAGAGGTTTCTGGCACTCAAGCAAGGATACATGACTATCAAAGAATACATTAACAAATTCAACCATTTAGCAAGGTTTGGGTTAGAGCTGGTAGATACTCTGCATAAAAAGGCTTTACGATTTGCTAAAGGACCGAACGAACCCCTCCATGGGTTAGCTACGTCTCATATTCCAATGGGGGCAACTTTTGAAAGGCTCATTGACATGGCCATGATGCATGAGGAAGAAAAAGGTGAGAAGAAGGAAGTTAAGGTTGAGGAAATCCAAAATAAGAAAGTTTGGCCAAAGAAGAAATAATAGCAACAACAACAAAAGCAAGGCGGAAAGAATGACAAGGCTAAGGATAAGAGGAAGTGCCATAGTTGTGGGCGTGAGGGTCATTTGATCAAGGACTCCAAAAGAACGAAGAATGCTTGCTTCAGTTGTGGGGAAGTCAGACATTTTTCTAAGGAGAGCCCGAAGAAGCAAGGACAGGGTCAAAGGGCAGGAACTTCTGAAGGGAAAGTGCATGCACTCGCTATTAGCGATCGAGGTAGGAAAGTTTCTATGGAAGGTTTGATTTCTCTTTCCAATCATCCTATTAGAACTCTTTTTGATTCTGGTGCTTCACATTCATTTATATCTGATTCTGTGGTTGAGTCTCAGCACCTAATACTAGTATGGCAGTGGATCCCGTTGTTTTCTCAAACCCCATTGGTGGTTCGGCTCATTTGTCCATGATTTGTCGGAGTTTGAGAATATCTATGTTAGGCGTCGAATTTGAGTGCGACACATATGTGCTTGTTTTTATGGGCTATGGTTTGATTCTGGGGATGGATTGGCTAGCCGTGTATGGTGCCATTCTGGATTGTGAGAGTAGGGTTTGTTAGACTTTTAACTTTCCATGAGAAGACCCTCGAGATTTCTTGTGACCCTAAGGGGTCTGTCATGATTAGTTTCCTAGAATCTCTTGACACATCTATTGATGATCTGCAATTTGTACCAGTAGTCAAAGAGTATTCAGATGATTTTGAGGAGGTTCGGGGCTTACCTCCAAGGCATGAGATCGATTTTTTGTATATACTTGGTGGACAATGCAAAGCCAGTTGCATTGCCCGTGCACTACATGGCTCCAGGGGAAAGGAGGGAGCTAAGTAAGCAAGTAGGGGAGCAACTTGATAAAGGGTTTACTATGCAAAGAGTATCTGAATGGGGTGCTCCGGTGGTATTTGCAACTAAGGCGGATGGTTCGCTTCGCTTATGTGTAGACTATAGAGAGTTAAACAAACTCACAAAGAAGAAAATTCACCCACTCCCATGGATAGGTGATTTGTTTGATTGGCTTGTTGGTGCATCAGTATTCTCTCAGTTAGACTTGGCCACGGGGTTTCATCATTTAAGGGTGGCCGAGGACAGTATTGACAAAACCGCTTTTAGGACTCCAGATGGTTTCTTTGAGTGGCTCATGATGCCTTTTGGGTTGACAAATGCACCCACCTATCTTGTTGATCTGATGAGTAGGGTGTTTCGTGAGTTCCTTAATAAGTTCGTTGTGGTCTTTGTTGATGATATTTTGATATTCTCAAAGAGCGAGGAAGAGCGTGCTCGACATTTGAGAGAAGTTTTGAAAAATCTGCGTGCGCATCAGCTTAATGCGAAATTCTCCAGATGCCATTTCTTGAGAAAAGAGGTGAGATTTTTAGGGCATGTGGTCTCTAAAGATGGGGTAGCATTAGATTCCACCAAGGTAGTTGCAGTTCAAGATTTGCAAATTCCTAAAAATGCGATGGAAGTGAGAAGCTTTCTTGGATTGGCAGGCTATTATAGGAAGTTCTTTAAGGACTTCGCAAAGATGTCAGCCCCACTCAACAGGCTGATGAAAAAGAATCTGGCATTTTCATGGGTTATGGATTGCGATATTTCTTTTAACGATTGAAGAGGGCACTAACAACACCCCCAGTCTTGACCTTGCCCGACGGAAACAAAGCGTTTACAATATACACCGATGCATGTGGTACAGGGCTTGGTGCGGTTCTGATGCAAGAGGGAAAGTAGTATGTTATGGGGGTAGACAGCTAAGGGTTCATGAGAAGAATTACCATAACAATGATTTAGAGCTAGCTGCCAAAGTATTCACACTTAAGACGTGGCGTCATTATTTGCTTGGAGAGAAGTTTGAGTTGTACACCAATCATAAATCTCTCAAGTACTTGTTCTCGTAGAAGGATCTAAATTTGAAGAAACGAAGGTGGATGGAGTTCTTAGAATCTTATGACTTCGAGATTGCTTATACCCCTGGCAAGGGTAATGTGGTGGCAGATGCACTAAGTAGGCAGAGGATGGCCCTAAGTCCTCTGTTCGTGGAAAGGAAAAGTTTGGAGTTTATATCATCGTTCGATTTTAGGCCCTCCATCGAGATTTTGTCTGGCTTATTTGCATCATTGGAAGTGTGACCTACTCTTATGGATCAGATAGGAGCTTCACAGCGAGAGGATCCACAGATTTCGGACATCTTGGATAGGCCTAGTAAAGGGGAGATTTCTAGTCACCTCAATTGATATTCCACATATGATAAAAGGTCGTTGCGGCGAGATGGGCGGCTTTTTGTTCCCGAAATAGGGAGTTTGTTGAAGACAGTCCTAGAAGAAGCCCATCATTCTAAGATGACTATTCATCCATGCAGTGATAAGACGAATAGGGATATGGAGAGGGTTTTCTTTTGGGCTGGGATGAAGAAAGATGTGGCGGAGTTTGTTTCTCAATGCTTGATTTGCCAGTAAGTTAAAGCTGAGCAAAAGAAGCCATGTGGTTTTCTTCATCCTTTAGAGGTTCCACAGTGGGAGTGGGAGAGCGTCTCTATGGATTTCATAGATGGTTTTCCTAGATCAAAGAAAGGCAACACCAGCATTTGGGTTGTAGTAGATAAAATTACTAAGAGCGCTCATTTCATTTCGGTCAAGAGTAAGAGGACGACATCATGGTTATCAGCAGTTTATCTTCGTGAGATAGTCCGTCTTCATGGAGTACCTTCTCGTATTGTAAGTGATCGTGACCCCATTTTCACTAGTGAATTTTGGAAGAGCTTGCAAGAAGCATTAGGTACAAAATTGTGTTTGAGCATCGCTTATCATCTAAGAATGATGGACAGACGGAGAGGGTGAACAGAGTTCTTGAGGATCTTGTAAGGATGTGTATCCTAGATTTCGGAAGGACTTGGGAAGAGCATCTTCCTTTAGTAGAGTTCGCATACAACAACAGTTATCAAGCTAGTATTAGCATGGCACCCTTCGAAGCATTATACGGACAACCCTGTCAATCACCAACTTGTTGGTAGGAGACTACAGAAAGACTTTTACTTGGGCCAGATATAATTAAAGAGACATCCGGGAAGATTGATCTCATTAGATGGCGAATGAAGATAGCTTAGGATAGGTAGAAGTCCTATGTAGACAAGAGAAGGACCGATCTTGAGTTAAGGTGGGGGCCATGGTTTTCATCAAGGTATCACATTTAAGGAATGTGGTTCGCTTTGGATCTATGGGGAAATTGCACCAAGATTCGTATGGCCATTTCCCATAACAGAAAGAATTGGACAGATGGCTTATAGGGTAAACCTACCAAAGTGATTGTCTAACGTTCATGATGTTTTCCATGTTTTTCATTTGCGGAAGTGCTTGCATGATACCTCGAAAGTTGTTGAGCGAAGTATGTTCGAGGAAGAAGAAGTGGAACGAGGGGTGACAGTTAGGCGAGTTCCTACCTGTATTCTTGAATCGGAAGTTAAGAAACTACGCAACCGAGAGGTCAAGTTGATGAAAGTCTAGTGGGGAGATAACCCAGAGGATGCAACTTGGGAGACCGAAGACATGATTCGCGCTTCGTACCCTTTTCTTTTCGAGGGTATGTTCTTAACTTCCTTTCCAAAGCTTTTATTTATGCTTGTACCTATCATATTAGTATATCCTATCTATCGAATCTTCGACCTTTAGGTAGGGAATCCTATGATTGTAAACATGTGTTTGAGACATGTTATGTTTGATGGATGCAAGTGGTTTCTCGAGGATGCATATACACACACATTAGGCACTTGATCGGCTCAATCACTCTCATATTGCATTTGGATATGTGTGCAATTTTTAATTTTATGGATGAAAGTGGATGTATAATCATATGGGTGTTGCATTTGAATGGATGATTACGCACACATATAGAACTTACAAGTTATGATAGGATTATTTGCGTACATATTGGATTCATGGCACTAACATACATTGCATTGAGGAGGTCGACTGAATAAGTAGACCACCTGATCCTCGCATTAGTATTGGGACATATACACACACCTTTTCATATGTTCATATAATCATTAGAAATAATTTAAGGACAATGGATGCCTGTGATTGGTGGATGAGTAGATGGATGACGGATGTTAGGATATACATTCTTCTTAACTTAGAGATTTTGGGGATGAAATCCTTTGAGTAGGGGAGAATGTAACACCCCATATTTTAACAACAATAAAGAAGATTAATTAAAGAATATTAAATTTAATGTTGAGAACTAAGGGAAACGGACTACACCATTGCGTTCATCTCGAAATTCTGGTCAAAATAGACACCTAGTTTGCATAAAATGGACAACGTACGAAGAAGTTATTAAGGTTTGAAGTTTGTATTCGTGCAAGAAGAATATATATATATATATATATTAGGTCCATAAATTCAGAAAATCAGTTCGAAATTCAAAAATTCGGGAGGCGGCAGAAATCCCTTCCCGGGGTGTCGACCCCATAGTTGGTGTTGACCCCTTGGTCGACCCCTCAAGGGGAGTCGACCCATGTGTCGACCCCCCTTGATCTAGATCTGGGCATATTCGATTTTTTTTATGTGGACTCCTTTCTGGACCTGGCTCTTTTGGTTCTAGGCTATAAATAAGACCCCATTTCTCGTGTTTCTCCACACATAAAATAATGGAATACTAGATGCTGCCTTTGCCCAGATTGAATCGAACCTTTTTAGCAATCGGCTAGAGTCAAGAGTTAATCAGGTTAAAGATCTGCGATTCAACGTCTACAATCTTTCTAGATCCAAACATTGTGAGTTCATGTTAATTTTAGATATAAATAATTAAAAAGTAAACTATAACTTGGATCTGGGCCTGTGACTATTCGAATCAAATCAAATCTCCTATAACTTGTGTATCTATGATGTTATGACATGATTATGAATTAGATATATACCTTTACCTATTTATCTTGTTAGATCTGTCATTGTTTCACTGTTTAGATCACTTTATACTTGTCCCTATCATGTTTGTGGTTAAATTGCATCTGTTATTAGTTGAATATCTAAACCATTGTTTAGATCTTATCATGCATATTATGACATCCCTATTATATTTGAATTAGTTCAATCATGTTCATTAGATTTGTCCATATTTGTCATCTTATCATTATGCCTCTATGTGTTTACGACAATCTTGTTAGTATAGCCATTACTGTCATCTTCCCTTCATCCTTTTCCTTTTATATTTTTTATATATATCCAGGCTACCTTCGAGCCTAGGCATGCCGCTGAAATATCGAACACGTTGAATTAGGAATGAGGGGAAAACATTAAATTTCGGCATAACTTGAATGATATATATGAAATCGTTAATTTGGGGCATATGGTTCACTTTGAACATAACTTGGGAAACAAGACATGAAGACATATAATGACATAGGTAAATTTGGTTAGTAATGAAATGCCTAGGATTACAGTAATTAGAAATTGTAACTGTCCCTAGACACGAGGTTAGATTGCCCTGTGGTGGAAGTCTTCCCAGAACCTACCGGCATAACCAACGACCACAAGTGGTGAATCTAATGTGAGACGTCTAGGTGTAAAAATACGAGACGTGCTAAGACACGAGGTTAAGTCCGATTTGTGGAATAAGGCTCCCCAGAACCGACTGGCATGTCCAGCATCCACAAGTGGTAGGCTTAATAGGGGAGGTTCAGTACATTATAACCATAAATGGACATGGTAATGAATTGGAATACTTAACCTGGTTGAATCCATAGGGATTGTATGAACATGAACTTGAATAGGGGTTAAGTAAACTTGGTTGAAACAGTGGAATGGTTAAGTATATCTGGGTTGGGTGGGGTAATATTTATATATATAGGCCCACAAACCTAACCGGTTGGGGTTATGTAATTAAAGACGCCGTTAGGTAAGCATAACCTGTTGAAATCCTGGGGGGATGCAAGACAAAGGGGAGAGATTGCATCATATTGTGTGTGGGAACCATTTCAATCAGTAACCCATATAACTATATCAAATGAGTACTCCCCCTAGGTCGGAGTCGGGACACGCTTATTGGGCTGATTGTAAGAGGTCCAAACATGGGTATGGTGTGGGCGGCGCAAACCGACCGGGGTCATGTGCATCCATGGTCCAGGCAGAGGGGGTTAAGACGACCGTGACACCTGTAGATATTGTTATGCATCCTGAAAACTAAGGTTTCCACTTTAGGGTGTAATACACCCCTACTGTGGGGCTAGCACAGGATATCTACGGAATATGGAGCTGGTCAATTAGGGTAGTAGTTAGGGTACATCCGGACGCATGCCTAAGTCTATCTTGTAGTTGTTAGGGATCACCTTCTTATAAGACACTAGTATTGGTGTAGAAAAATCATTAGAGAAGCATAGTATACTCTATCATGTTATCCTGATTACCTTGTCATGCCTACCTATTGTGATGTTATCTTTCTTATCCGCTTTATATGTTTGTCATGATACTTTTACTTATTTTTATGCTAAAAGTAACTGGACTCGCCAAACTTTATGTTTGACCTATTTTTTTCCTCTTCTTTCTCTTCCGTTCCCCCCAGGTTCTCGAAGAGGGAATACTCAAGCTTGATCAGGATTCTGTTTAGCTTTGCTTGGAGCTACTTAGATGTATTGCTCAACTTATCTTTCCTACTATGGCTATATTTTATTTGGGGAATTATGCTTCTTTTATTGTACTCTGATGTTTTAAGTACATGACAGAAATTTTAATGATGTACTGGGTTTTATGTTTTCAGACATTTGATGTATTCATGTTTTGAACCACGATGCTTTATGATAAATAAAGTTTTTAATTCCGCTGCTATTTTATGTTTGTCTTGTAATGATTCTGTTTACCTTTAACGCTTCACGGAACTTAATGAATTCTCTTAATGAGTGACATTAACGGACGTGGGGTGTTATATATAATATGAATTAAAATAAAAAATGTTCATCACTACGAACTAGCCCTATATATGTTGCCTGTTTGCTTGCTGTTGACCTGTCGATGTGCCTTCTCCTATTTCCCGCAATCGGATTTTGCTCCGTGCGCTACTTGGTTTTAGGTATTGATTTTTCCTACATTTGCTTACTTAGTTCTTGGTTTTATATACAAATTTTTCTACTTCATATTATACTTTTTGCCATCTTCTGGTTTTTGGTTATTTCTATTTTGTGATGCCTGTTTTTTTCCTGTTGTATATTTTGGTTTTCTGAAAAATTACATTACGTTAGGGTTCTTACATATATGTCATTAATTATCAATGAATACTTGTCAAACTTCAATGCATAACAAACATTAAGATTTTTTTTGTTCTTTATTAATCATCTTTGGTGGTTGTATGACATTGCATATGCCTGCAACCAATGAAAATTTCCGTCATTATTAGTCCTTTTTTTCTATTAAGTATGTTGATTTTTTCTTCCTTCTGTAGATATGCATTAATATTGTTAGTGAATTCTTCGAATGGAATTGTTTGGGTTGGTTATGACTTATTAGTAAGTAAGATTAGAAAAAAAAAACACAAACAAAATAACTTTGTTCCTAGCATTTAACCTTGCATCTTAGAAAGTTTTTGGCTAGACATATGCATAATAATAAGCTAATTGGAAGTTGTGTTACATATTGTTTCCAAACACCCCCAACTATGCTTCTAACTATATGCACTTGTGATGTTAATCTACCTCTCATTCTATAGACGTTAAATCAGGTCTTTACTCTTTATATTCCTCTTTTGTTCCTAATTACATACTAATTTTGTTGCACTTATATATGAAGACTTAGGCAGCTGAAGTGTCCCCTGCTTGCACAAATGAGCATTTACAAAATAAAAATTTGAAATTCCAATTTGGAAAATGTATTGCTGGTAGCATGTTTAGTTTTCTAATTGAAATCCAAAATAAAATTTCTTTGATTTTGCAACATACCAAATTTGAAGTGTTGTTTAGAACCATAAACATAACAAAAATTCGCTGGTGATTTTTGAGAACCTTAAAATCTTCTTAAATGTAACATGAAGGACCAATATTTGCAATGTTAAATTTGAGGTGTAGGTTAGAGGCTGTAAGTATTCATGTGTGTATATAAGAATATAAACACCTGCACCAATAGATTCAAAATCTAAACATGATTCCAACTATAAGTTATCAAATTATTATTTAGATGAATTTAGCAAATTTTGTAGTGTTGTTGCTTTACTTTCCCTTACATTTTAAAATGAAGCTTAAATATGTATATTTCTTTTTATGTTGCACATTTACTTAAATGGTTTTTGCTTCTTTATGCTACTTGCTATTATTTTTGTAGCAATAAAATATTTATTACTTACTAGATACTGAATTTACCCTATTAATTTCTCTTGTAGATTAAGCTGTAAGAATGATATAAGTTGGTTAACAAGTAAAAGGGCTGAAAAATAGAATAACTTATTTTCTTAATATATTCGGTTATTTCAGTTAATATTTCGTTTTAAAAAGTATTAAATGAAAATTAACCGAAGTGGATTTTATTATTGTGTATGTGTAAAATGATGTGACTAGCTTTCAATATATTTACAATACTTGGAACTAGATGATGCGACATTTATCTTCTTTACCATTTGTATTCCATTCTTTTTATATATTTATTATAATTATAAAATTATCTTAACCGTTTTCCAATCTAGCTTTGTTTCCAAATGATTGGAGGTTGTATTTCACCTAATCATATTCCTTTCTCAAGTAGTTCTACGGGATGGTTCGCTACTAGAATTACTCTAAATCACCACCGACCCTAGCAATAGCTAGCGTCGATTTAGATTAGCAACCATCGCTAGTCGTCATTCAACTGAATATAACTCGTTAATCCACAGAAGAAGAAAAATCGATTTGGTTTTTCATCCTCTTGCACCAAAAAAAACCTTACACCTTCTTGCCACCTACCTCTCGTGCCTCTTTCCTCATTCACCTCCAATTTTGTAATGCCCCACCCCGAGACCCACTCTAATAAAATGAATTACTAAGTAATACTGTCAATTAGACTAGAGAATAGGGGCTGGTTAAGGTCGACCATACGTAATTTCGTGGACAGTATTGAATACTTTGAATTTTTTTTCTTATCTCAAGTGGATCGACATACTCAATACATATAATACGAAACGACGATGGCTAAGGTTCATATTCAGAACAATTTACAACTAATCACCGTTAACTGACCACAGAATAGATGCATATAGATACAACAGTAGAATAAAACATATACATGTGCTACAGACTTGAATGGTTTTAAATAAACCATACATAAATACAACATCTCCAAAGCAACAATATAAAATGACTGAGGTACTCAAATACAACTAGGAAATGACTCCAAAGGATAAAGTCTCAGATGAATTGCTAATCTTGAATCATCAGCAAGCTATAACCAAGAATAACTCGATCTGACCTGAGAGTTACATACAGGATCCGTCTGGTATATATATCAGTTATAATAATAGATGAAATAAATCATAAACTAGACATCAATTCTTTCTATAAGAAAACCAATCTCAAAACATAGATTTAGATGAAAACAAAGATGCGGCAATTCCTTTCCATCAAAAAGGAATTCCATATTATTAAGATATCAACTTACATTATACAATTCACACCATAACAAAGTGAGACACAAGAGAGGATACAAACACAAGCTTAGATATTACTCTTAGCACGGGTTATCCAAACTCTACATTTGGGGTACTAACACAAGAAATCACTTAACACAAAATAAAAGCCTAAAAAACACAGAACCACAAAAATCACAAAATCACAGAGATCGTGGGAATCGCTGAAAACACATGAATCATTAGAATCACAAGGATAATTGCGATCACACGAAGCACTGAACTCACAGAATCGCTAAATTCACCATGTAAACACAAATACTTCGAAAGATCGAAACAATGCATATATATATAATAGTAGTCATTACAAAAATAGTGAAATCGTAAATAACGCTAAACAGATTCCGCATAGATTACAATGGTCTTGACAAGGTTGATGACGCCTCCCCAAGCAATTTTGTTTTAATGGAAAGGTCACTAACACTTATCCAAGCAGTTTCATCGGCCATAGCAAGGTCACTGAAATCTTCCCCAAGCAGTTTCTCCTTAATGCCAAGCTTGCTGACACCTCTCCCTAGGAAGTTTTGCCATCATGACAAGGTCGCATACACCTTTCCCAGGCAGTTTGTCTTAAACGACATGGCTGCTGACACCTCTCCTGGCAGTTTTGTCATTTATCCACAAAATGTATCATAGACTCTTAGATAGTACCTGGATAATGATAATTGTGCATCCCATTCAATACGTACTCACTTGTCTATTCACAATTATAGTGTAGCAAGATTGCGTCAAGTTTTTTGACCTATTACCCTCAGAATCGTCGAATTTGTTTAATAAGAAAGTTATCATATTCTTTTCAAATTTTCTAGAACTTCAAAAAAACCTTAATTTCAATTTAAACGAAAAAGATATGCCTATTTTACTAGCAACAATTCATATATAATGATGAAATAAGCAAAATTGAGATCTCTAACCTTGAAATTTCAATCTAAACTAGAAAGTGTGAGTTTTAAAACTCACATTTATTGGTTTTTATTTATTTTAGGTTTGGTTTGGTTGCAAGACAGAAGCTTAATCATTGGAACTTGTCTTGAATAAGAGATAAGAAATGCAACACGCAAAATTCTTATAGAAATTCGATTTTGATTTCTTAGAGAAGAAATAACTTGATTTCCTTGTTGGACTTGATTTCATTGTAGTAGAGGAAGAGGACTAGACTTTTTTTTAATTATATTTTAATTTGAATTAAGAGGTTGAGGGATAGAAATTGAAGAGGAGACTTTTTTCTTTCATTTGATAAAGTTTTAAGAAGAAGAAGATGTTTCTCAAAAAAAATGAACGTACGAGAAATTAACTTTTTTCCGATGTTTCCCCTACTCCAATTTAGTTAAGCCTCAAGTAAAGCCTAATTAGGCTAATAACACTTGGTTTGGGATATGCATAGACTAAAGTGGCCATGTTAAGCCAAAAGCTGTTATTAAATACATAACTCTTCTTATATTCACTAAATCAACATCAAAACATATTTGAGCTTTTCTAAATTATTATACAACATTTTAGAAACATTTTTAAGCATCTGAAACAAGATTTGTATTTTACAAACAAATTGAACAATTTACATATTTTTATACAAATCTTGCATCTCAATTCCTAAAATTGTACAAACCTTATTATTTTGCCACAATTTACTTGTACAATCATATTAAAAATTATTTTGGCTCATGAATATTAATTTTTCATCTATATTTATATTTTACTCCATTTTATTACGAATCGTTGATATTTACAAAATACATCTTTACAACAGAATTCATTATGCAAACACATATTGGAATAAATATCCTTATTATATTGGAGAATTCAATTTATTCCAATGCAACAATTACTTAAAAAATATTAAATTCTTTATTTTCTCAATTTAATTTGTTATACAGGTTAAGTTCTTAAACTCGTATTTTCATTTCCTCATATTTCAAATTTACATAACCTGCTTTGATTAGTCTCTTTCGGGTACCCAAAAATCCGGCTTGTTAAAGATTTGCTCCTCCTTCTCCTTCAACTTGATGTTGAATTAATTAGTTATGAATTTTAGTTCTTATTTTGTACAATTTTAATGATTGTGTTTATGAAAATATTTAATTACTGTCATAGATGATCTGGGAATATAATTAAAATTCTATGCAATGAAATTAGTTAATTATTGATTGAAAATCGATCAATATTGTGTATTAGTTGATGTTTGTGTGCATGTATATGTTAATGAATTGTAATTAGATGATAAGCATAAATTAGTACTTGATTTTTGAATATGATTAAACCCTGGTATAGAAATTTAGTTGATTACATTAGAAATTGATTAATATATATTATGGATTAGTTAATGTTAATCTTTTGTGTGAATTGATGTGAGGATGATAATTAATAGTTTGATATTTTTAGTATGTTTAATTAAAAGTTTATTGTTGATGTAAATTTCAAATACTATAGTAAAATTAATGATTAATATGTGTATTGAAAAGTTTAAGAGAATGTTAGACACTACATAATGTTTGTTATAATTTATGCCAAAAAGTTAATAATTATATGATTTTTAAAGAATGTTTTAAAGTTTATAGTTCAGTGTAAAGAAATATTATACTTGAATCAATTTTGTTAAAAGTTGGAAACGAATAATAAAAATGAAAATGGTGTACTGAAATCGATTTTCTTTAATGTTCAAATATGAATTTAACTACTCCGTAATTTCTCAACCAATCCGTCTTTAGTCTAATATCACCACCAACAAATTAATTTTAGAGCCTAAGAATATATAAATTAAGCCTAAAGCAACTAATTGGAAAACAACAATCAAACAAGCAAATATGACTCGATGAGATTATGTTTTGATGAATCATATATACTACCAATTATAAATGCTCATGGTGTTGAACTTCCCTATATCGAGGCCCAAAACTAAATGTTATAGATGTTGCAGTCATCCATAACGTTAATCCTTAGTGACAAAACACAAGATATTACGCATATATAATCCAGCTAAGCCCTCAACACGGTAAGTCAAAATCAATACAAGTCAAATTAATTTTCTCGAGTCCCAATCCCATTCCATTAATCAAATCGTTAGATCGAATGGACCACTGAAACCTTCAAGTAAAAATAAAATATGCATGGAAAAAACATTGGTAGAAAAACATATCCGAAGCGATGATATCATTTCTCTTCCTTTCTAATAAATAGATCCCTCGACTAAATAGAAACAATGATCTATGCATATTCTTCCACAATTGATTCATAAAATAAGAAAAATCTCCACTGGGTATAAGCTCAAACATCCTGAGCTCCTCTAACCAACTTCTCAAAGCCTCTATCCTCTATCTGAATCAAATCAATCACTTTCCTAGTCGATCACCCAACTAGCTATAAACTTTCTTCCTTTTTGTGTGACGTAACAGTGTAAAAAATAAATAACACTTCGACTTCATGTCGAATTTGATCACGTACTCCAACATAACCCATATCTCCTTACCCAAATCGGCGAACTCCTCAATCAATGTTAACTCCTACTGAAACACACCACCTCCGTTAAGGTCACTCACAAAGGGAATGCATTAAATTTGGTGAAGCATTTTAGGTAAAAGGCACAGATAAATTTACAAGACAGACATATGAACAGCGGAAAACTGAAATCATTTCATAAATAGCGTAGTTCAGTCAAAACATTACAAGCATTGTCTCAAAATCCAACTTCTAAATTATTAGAATAAAACATCTGTCTTGATTTAAAACTCCAAGTACATAAAGAAGCATAAATCATTAGTAAAGCAGCATAAATCCCCAATAAAAGTGTAACCACAGCCATAGCCCAAGAAAAGAGAATCCAAGCAATACATCTACTCTCTTCAAGCTGGAAAAGGTCTTCACTAAGCTGAAGTATTCCCTCCCTGTGGACCTGGGGGGAGGGGAACGGAATGAAAGAAGGCGAAAGAAAACGGGTCAGACATAAGTCTAGTAAGTCCAGTGATTATTCAGCATGTAAACAGGTAAAAGGATCGAGACATTAATAAATTGAATTTAGGACAATACCATAGAAATAAGATAACATAAGATAAGGCAAGATAAACTGAATATACTATCACACTCATTTCCATTTATTTGCACCTACAAACGAATGTTTCAACTACCATCATGTGTTCATAACAAAGTGATCCCTTTTTTCGATCGGCTTCTACTCGCATGCATTCATTACTTGTGTCATTCGACCCCGCTTGATTGTAGATACCTGTGCTGGTCCCACCATAGGGTGTACCAATTCTTTGGTGGAAACCCGACACAAAATCTAGATGCACAGTGTATACTACAAATGCCCAGTGCCTGCTTTATCCACTTCGGAATACGTGCACGCCCATACTCCGCCGGAACCTACATTGCTGCACCACCCACCGCTATTTTGACTGCTTATAATCAGCCTAGTAATCGTACCCCAACCTTCCTAGTTCAGTGTACCGTGATACATCTATGTGGGTTACTACTGAGTGTAACGGCCCGGATTTTCGCGACTTTGGTTATCGCCATAAACACGACGACGACTAACCAAACATCGAAAAATCCCGGTCGTTATTGAAAGAATTTAGAAGGTGAGAAAAAAAAAGATAGAACTAATAGAATAGAAGAAGAAGAACATCAGAATCAGAGTAAACACGAAACTCACAGCGGAACGAATAACATATAATATATAACATATCTTTGAAACATAACAGTTATATATACAATAGCACTTTATCAGAGTACAACACTTACAACACAGCGGAAATAACTATAGCTATAGAATCTTGAAGTCTCCTGCTCCAAGCTCTCCAAGTATATCTGTAAATCCCGACTACTTGACTGCCCGTACAAATTTAGGCACCCAAGAGTTTAGGGAAAACAACAAAGTAAACTCCGGGTCAGTCATGGGACTGGTATGAGTGAAATAGTTTAAAACAGGTATAGGATATCTCATAAGACCACGCCGTGAATACGGAACGGGTTTTTCCCTTATGAGTATCTGAACAACTTTGACAAGCAATATCATTGTGATATTATAATAATGCCTAAGTACAAATAGGTATCAATCTAGCAGAAACGCTTGCATCTCACGTTCTACATACATAGTATAAAATCATAAACCGCAGGGCGCTTATCGGAGAATGGATTCCAACAGACAAGGTATGGGAGCACCTTCTGAATAGTGTACTCTAGAGGTGATACACTCAGGGTTCAACAAGAACGTCTTGCAACCTGGCCACACATGACCGCTCACTCATTTAGCTTGAGTGTTGCGAATATATTGCCACCACGGTTGTAGGCCATCAAACCGTCATCTGAAGATACAGAATCAAAAAGAAATATAAATATGAATATTCTCTAGATCGGTGACAATACACCCTACTTGGGGATGACCCAACTAGCCATTCTGCCTAGCCCAACTTTTGTTACTTCCTGGTGTGAGGCTAGAGGCTACGTCTATCTTCAGAACATCTGATCACCATTCACTTTGAATGCCACATCGTCATACCCGCCAAATCACAAATTGACTTATCCAAAAATAACACGGGTATACAGCTAAGAGAAACGAATTCCTCCGCCACCAAACGTGAATACGTTTGAACAAATCAACTTACGCGATCCATTGGATATACTCTGTCAGACCTTCTTCCGTATACGTTGTCCTGGGACTGGACAAACCGAAGGCACTATTCAGTATATCCATCTTAGTCACTGTTGTCTAAGACTTATACAACAGCCCTTGCACTTTACTCCGTCTTCAATTTATCTTTGGCATATATTGCTCGCAACGCTTATGCCAATACAGAGTGGTTCTTTGGATGATAATCCAACCGGTCTCTCCATATTAACAACGTTAAAATGGTCAAAACTTCGATAGTCTGTGAGTTAACTATCAAAGAAAAACAAGTGTGCAACCAACGATATTATTTCCAGACGGAAATTATATCGAACAAACATCATTTAACATATATCTCTTTGGTTCGTTTCACATCTCCTATTTTCCCTATATTCGACATTTGCTATTTTCTAATGTTTAGAAAATATATTTATTAACACTGGAAAACATTTCCGTTCCTTGTTTTCTATATTAGAAAACAATTTTTATTCTTCTTTGGAAAACATTCCCAAAACTCCTACATTTGGATTAAGCAGATGTTTAGATAAAACATCGCTATACCAACTTTAACCATTTCCTTAAATTACACATTTCACTTAACTCCTCTTTACTGCCAAACTTTAACCATTCCTTAGTTAAAACGAAGCCAATCAAGTTGGGGTAGAACTAACTCTCAGACCTTAACTGAACAACACTTCTAACCTTGAAATAGACAAAGTTCACTTTAAATTCCTTTAACTAACTTCCTTACTTAACCCTTGCCTTTCGAATACTATATTCGATTATCTCTTTTCACTTAACTCTATTGGGCTGACCCTATTGGATTAACTCTATTTGCTTAACTCTATTTGATTAACCCTATTCACTTAACTTCCGTCGAATAAACTATATTCGATATCTCCTCCAACACTATTCGAATAAACTATATTCGATTAACTTCTCTAACTCTATTCGAATAAATTATATTCGATTAACTCTTTTAACTTTACTCGAATAAACTATATTCGATTAACACTTTTTTTCGAATAACTATATTCGATTAACTCTTCGACTAACTCCTTTGGATTAACTAACTTCAAATAACTCCATTGGATTAACTAACTCTGAATAACTCCTTTGGATTAACCCTTCGACTAACTCCTTCGGATTAACTCTTCGACTAACTCCTTCGGATTAACTAACTTCGAATAACTCCTTTGGATTAACTAACTCCGAATAACTCCTTTGGATTAACTCTTCGACTAACTCCTTCAGATTAACTAACTTCGAATAACTCCTTCTGATTAACTAACTCTGAATAACCAATATTCGATAACTCCTCATCGTATAAATAATATTCGATAACTCTTCTCAAATGAATAACATTTGATTTCTCCACTCGAATAAACTATATTCGATAACTCTTCTCAAATGAATAACATTTGATTTCTCCACTCGAATAAACTATATTCGATAACTCTTCTCAAATGAATAACATTTGATTTCTCCACTCGAACAAACTATATTCGATAATTCTTCTCAAATGAATAACATTTGATTTCTCCACTCGAATAAACTATATTCGATTACTCTTCTAAAATGAATAACATTTGATTTCTCCACTCGAACAAACTATATTCGATTACTCTTCTCTCGAATACACTATATTCGATAACTCTACTTCGGATAAGTGATATTCGACAACTCTACTCGATTAACTCTACTTGGATAACTCTAACTGATCAACTCTAACTGGTCAACACTAACTGGTCAACTCTAACTGGTCAACTCTAACTGGTCAACTCTAACTGGTCAACTCTAACTGGTCAAATCTAACTGGTTAACTCAACTGGTTAACTCAACTGGTTAACTCAACTGGTTTAACCTAACTGATTTAACCTAACTGGTTAACTCTAACTGGTTAACTCAACTGGTTAACTCTACTGGTTTAACCTAACTGGTTAACTCGTCTTGATTAACTGAACAAATCAACATAGTTTAACTTAGCTAATTCACGTTGATTAACTCTAACCGATTCACTTAGTTTAACTCAACTAATTCACTTCGATTAACCACTTAGTTAACTTAACTAATTCACTTCGATTAACCACTTAGTTTAACTTAACTAATTCACTTCGATTAACTCAACCAATTCACTTGGTTAACTCCTATTTATTTAACAAATAAATATCTCCTTTAGTTTAATTCTATTTATTTAATCTCTAAATAAATATCCTTTATATTTCTTTTAACGAATATAATTCCTTTATATTTTGATTAACAAATATATCCCCTTATATTCGATTAACATATATATTCCCTTGTATTTGATTTACAAATATAATTCTTTTATATTTGTTTTACCAACTATATTCCTTTATATTTAGAATCCTTTTTCTTATATATATATATATATATATATATATATATATATATATAAAATCCCTTGATTTTATATAAATAAACTATTTTCAAAATATACTTTGAAAACCCCTCTCCTACATTCTGGTATTTCTCATGGTATTTAACACACCATATAACAACGATAAATATCGTCCCACCACACATAATCACACAGATTATATACATCACATTATATATCACAATATAAAAATCACAGTAAAATAACTGTTGAGGAATCCTGTTGGATTCCTCCAACCTGTTTCCCTGCACCACAGATGTTAGACAACACCAGTAAAATATCCTGATAAACAGAATCAACATATTACTATTTGACGGTTTATATATATATATATGTACATATATATATAACCTCTACTAACTGACTAGCAGTTCAATCAAACAGTCCACACACAGTGAAACAGTCAAACAGAAAATATTTTAACAGTTCTAAGAATACAACGTGAAAATAAAACTGTTTAGAGTTTGTGAGATTTACTCACATTTGGACGATCATCGTCAATGACGATAACCATCGCTTGATACAGACAATTTATTTTGCTATAAATTGTGACAGACTCCAATTGACTAGCGGTCAGTTCCATTGCGAAGTGCTCGTCCATACGATCCCAACGCAACTTACGGTTCGTCAATCTGACACCGTATGAGGAAGATACGCATTTTTTATTTTGAATAACGATTTAAATAAATTTAGAAA
Source organism: Allium sativum (assembly GCA_030737875.1). NCBI lineage: Eukaryota > Viridiplantae > Streptophyta > Magnoliopsida > Asparagales > Amaryllidaceae > Allium > Allium sativum. The sequence goes on along the minus strand of CM060911.1, from coordinate 4,607,129 downwards.
CTAAATAGCCTAGTCATTGGGCTTTACCCAATAAGCCTGGCCCATCCCCCACTTGTATAATATTCAGATCGATCCCCTTTTCTTCCATCTCCCCCAAATTCTAAACCCGATCCCTGCTCCTCTTAACCCATCGTTGACCAGCCTTTGACCAACCATCTCTCCTACCTCGGCCATCACCCAACCTCGCAACCACCACCATCCCGTTCACCTTCGCAACCGCTACCTCCTGAACCCCCCCCCCTCCGGAGCCCAACTCGACGCTCCATCCTAAATCCGACAGTTTCCTCCTTCAACGACTTACCACTGTCGCTTCCCTCTACACCCTTCGATGACCCTCCGAAACCCCTCACCTGATGCGCCCCGCCACGATGAACTCGACCACACCACTAACTATCCCTTCGGCTTCACGGATTTCGGTATTATCTCAACCCTAGCCATCACTCGCAATATCAGTGAACAAAATGGGTGCGACAAAACCATAGTCGAGACCTACGAAACCCACACCAAAATGAAGAGAGACACTCGTAGAATCCAACCATGTATAGCATAGGATTTATATAAATTTATTTGAATTGCTTTTGATTTTTCTTTGTGGCAAACTTTTACTGTGTTTGGTTTATACGCCTTATATAGGCTTGAATGGGTTTGGTAAGGTTTGTGGTGGAGATCTAAGGCCGTGTGGCCTGTGCAGGACCTCTGAAAATGGGAGGGATATTTTCAATTTGATTTTCTTATCTTTATTTATCGATTTTCTCCTCGTATTTGTCTTCTATAAATCCCAGTGATTACATATGATACCCAAAAATCACCAAACTGGACATGTAGCTAGAGTTCGACATTACGGTCCCAACGAAACTGGTTTCGTCGAATTCCGACTCCGTATGCTCACAGAGCGTATTTTTAACTGTCAGAATACTGACTGTTTCTCACTCTAAAAATCCGTACGACCACACAGTGACTCTAAAAATCACGAAACTGGAAATCTAACAACTATTTGACATTGCGGATCCAACAAAACTGGCTTCGTCGAATTCCGACTTCGTTTGCAAAAGTGGCTATTTTTAACGCTCTAAATAGCCTATTTAAATATATAAATATATTTAAATATTATTAAATTAATTATTTAAAATTAATTATTATCGTCTATATTCACAATGGCATACTATACAGCTCAGATAAAATCATGTATGTATTCACAACTCGATATTACATCGTCAGAGTTATACCGATGTTCGATTTCTATTTAAATTCTTATATAAAATATAATTAAATCGTTGTGGTCAGGGCGCTGCATTTCTGATAATTTGATTTGGACGTAACTTAAAATCTACACGACAAAATCCCGATCTTTCTCTTCCACTAGAAAGATGTACTCCACCAGCTCCACACGTTTCTTGTTTCACAGAAATCCGGCTTAAAATGAATCCTGTACATTCAGTTGAAGTTCGAATCGCCAAATAGCGAACTGCCGCGCCATTTCGAGCTCGATTATAATTATATTTAAAATTATACGTTCAACTATCGTTTATTTAATATATTCGTTATTTAAATAATTAAATAACTTAATTATTATACCTTACAAAACGCGCCATTACAGACTTCCCCCATTAAAATAATTTCGTCCTCGAAATTGCTAAGCTAGGAAAATGCTACCAACTTTACTAACTAGATTCAAATATCTTTTAATTTACTTCTCAACTCCAGTTTCAACTGAACCATTAAATTTTCAATTAAATTATTAATTCATTCTGGCTAACTGAATTTCCATAAATCATGAGAATGTTCTAACGCCTGGAATTTTCGAAAAATTTCGCCATAACCTCCTTTGTATTGGTCAATATGACAAACCACCTCTCGCCTCTCTAGGCCTTCTCCAACCCGAAAGAAAATCAAACAGCCAAGCGGCTTGCCAATTCGGCTCATAAAATCCAAACTCATATATAATATAAACTTGTACCTTTTTGTCGGTCGTATCATTATATCCCTAAACCTCTGTTATCAACTCGGCATATACAAATGCCATCCCAATCAACTCCAACCAATTTATTCTTAACACAACCATTCGCTTATTCAGGCCGAATTCAATTTCAAATTCGAGTTTCAAATTCCAAACTCTCAACTAATCGTTTCAAATCCAAAACCATATTATTCTCAAATCACTTCCAGTTTTTCTTAACCTATCATCTCAAGTTAAATTCTGGTTTATTATTTACTTTTACCATCCCATTCGAATTAACTTCACAAGTTAAATTTTAATTTTTAGAACTTAAATTCCTGGGTAAATTTCAAATCAATTCGAAATCATACTGCCAATTCAAAGCCTTTGAATTTTCTAAACAACTTGTTTCCTCAAAACAATTCAAATTAAAATCTTTGGTAGTGATCCACCACTTAGAACTCGAAAATCACACCGATGATACTGCGCAGTCATCATCGGAATTATTTTCCAGCGACCCAAGTGATTTCAATACTATATTATTTTCAAAACCATTACTAAATACTTCCATTTTGAAAACATTTCAAAATCTCCCAGGAACTTAAAATTTCCTTATTTTAATTCCAAATCTGATTTAAATTCATATTTAATTTATCTTATTTCATATACTTTACTTATATGAATTCTGATTAGTTATATATAACCATTTCACATGTTATAATATTACTCGATTATAATAACAACCAACACTACCAATATATTATATCAAAATATATTCGGGTAAAATTATTTCTTTTACCCTCATTTCAAAACATACCGTGTCGGTCCATCGTATTCGAGTGTTTAGTAACCCCTATCGATACAGTGGATCAAACTGATCGACCAGAATTCACAAACTACTCAACCAATGAGTCTCCACAATATAAAATCACTTTATATTAAATAACAAATACGCACTCGTATATATACACTCAAACTCAATCTAGGGTATTACTATCCCTATCTCTACCGAGTCACGCCACAGAGCCAAGGTAATTCTTAACTTAAGCTCTGATACCAACTGTAACGGCCCGGATTTTCGCGACTTTGGTTATCGCCATAAACACGACGACGACTAACCAAACATCGAAAAATCCCGGTCGTTATTGAAAGAATTTAGAAGGTGAGAAAGAAAAGATAGAACTAATAGAATAGAAGAAGAAGAACATCAGAATCAGAGTAAACACGAAAATCATAGCGGAACGAATAACATATAATATATAACATATCTTTGAAACATAACAGTTATATATACAATAGCACTTTATCAGAGTACAACACTTACAACACAGCGGAAATAACTATAGCTATAGAATCTTGAAGTCTCCTACTCCAAGCTCTCCAAGTATATCTGTAAATCCCGACTACTTGACTGCCCGTACAAATTTAGGCACCCAAGAGTTTAGGGAAAACAACAAAGTAAACTCCGGGTCAGTCATGGGACTGGTATGAGTAAAATAGTTTAAAACAGGTATAGGATATCTCATAAGACCACGCCGTGAATACGGAAAGGGTTTTTCCCTTATGAGTATCTGAACAACTTTGACAAGCAATATCATTGTGATATTATAATAATGTCTAAGTACAAATAGGTATCAATCTAGCAGAAACGCTTGCATCTCACGTTCTACATACATAGTATAAAAACATAAACCGCAGGGCGCATATCGGAGAATGGATTCCAACAGACAAGGTATGGGAGCACCTTCTGAATAGTGTACTCTAGAGTTGATACACTCAGGGTTCAACAAGAACGTCTTGCAACCCGGCCACACATGACCGCTCACTCATTTAGCTTGAGTGTCGCGAATATATTGCCACCACGGTTGTAGGCCATCAAACCGTCATCCGAAGATACAGAATCAAAAAGAAGTATAAATATGAATATTCTCTAGATCGGTGACAATACACCCTGCTTGGGGATGACCCAACTAGCCATGCTGCCTAGCCCAACTTTTGTTACTTCCTGGTGTGAGGCTAGAGGCTACGTCTATCTTCAGAACATCTGATCACCATTCACTTTGAATGCCACATCGTCATACCCGCCAAATCACAAATTGACTTATCCAAAAATAACACGGGTATACAGCTAAGAGAAACGAATTCCTCTGCCACCAAACGTGAATACGTTTGAACAGATCAACTTACGCGATCCATTGGATATACTCTGTCAGACCTTCTTCCATATACGTTGTCCTGGGACTGGACAAACCGAAGGCACTATTCAGTATATCCATCTTAGTCACTGTTATCTAAGACTTATACAACAGCCCTTGCACTTTACTCCGTCTTCAATTTATCTTTGGCATATATTGCTCGCAACGCTTATGCCAATACAGAGTGGTTCTTTGGATGATAATCCAACCGGTCTCTCCTTATTAACAATGTTAAAATGGTCAAAACTTCGATAGTCTGTGAGTTAACTATCAAAGAAAAACAAGTGTGCAACCAACGATATTATTTCCAGACGGAAATTATATCGAACATACATCATTTAACATATATCTCTTTGGTTCATTTCACATCTGCTGTTTTCCCTATATTCGACATTTGCTATTTTCTAATGTTTAGAAAATATATTTATTAACACTGGAAAACATTTCCATTCCTTGTTTTCTATATTAGAAAACAATTTTTATTCTTCTTTAGAAAACATTCCCAAAACTCCTACATTTGGATTAAGCAGATGTTTAGATAAAACATCGCTATACCAACTTAAACCATTTCCTTAAATTACACATTTCACTTAACTCCTCTTTACTGCCAAACTTTAACCATTCCTTAGTTAAAACGAAGCCAATCAAGTTGGGGTAGAACTACCTCTCAGACCTTAACTGAACAACACTTCTAACCTTGAAATAGACAAAGTTCACTTTAAATTCCTTTAACTAACTTCCTTACTTAACCCTTGCCTTTCGAATACTATATTCGATTATCTCTTTTCACTTAACTCTATTGGGCTGACCCTATTGGATTAACTCTATTTGCTTAACTCTATTTGATTAACCCTATTCACTTAACTTCTGTCGAATAAACTATATTTGATATCTCCTCCAACACTATTCGAATAAACTATATTCGATTAACTTCTCTAACACAATTCGAATAAATTATATTCGATTAACTCTTTTAACTTTACTCGAATAAACTATATTCGATTAACACTTTTTTTCGAATATCTATATTCGATTAACTCTTCGACTAACTCCTTTGGATTAACTAACTTCGAATAACTCCTTTGGATTAACTAACTCTGAATAACTCCTTTGGATTAACCCTTCGACTAACTCCTTCGGATTAACTCTTCGACTAACTCCTTCGGATTAACTAACTTCGAATAACTCCTTTGGATTAACTAACTCCGAATAACTCTTTTGGATTAACTCTTCGACTAACTCCTTCGGATTAACTAACTTCGAATAACTCCTTCGGATTAACTAACTCCGAATAACCAATATTCGATAACTCCTCATCGTATAAATAATATTCGATAACTCTTCTCAAATGAATAACATTTGATTTCTCCACTCGAATAAACTATATTCGATAACTCTTCTCAAATGAATAACATTTGATTTCTCCACTCGAATAAACTATATTCGATAACTCTTCTCAAATGAATAACATTTGATTTCTCCACTCGAACAAACTATATTCGATAATTCTTCTCAAATGAATAACATTTGATTTCTCCACTCGAATAAACTATATTCGATTACTCTTCTCAAATGAATAACATTTGATTTCTCCACTCGAACAAACTATATTCGATTACTCTTCTCTCGAATACACTATATTCGATAACTCTACTTCGGATAAGTGATATTCGACAACTCTACTCGATTAACTCTACTTGGATAACTCTAACTGATCAACTCTAACTGGTCAACTCTAACTGGTCAACTCTAACTGGTCAACTCTAACTGGTCAACTCTAACTGGTCAACTCTAACTGGTTAACTCAACTGGTTAACTCAACTGGTTAACTCAACTGGTTTAACCTAACTGGTTTAACCTAACTGGTTAACTCTAACTGGTTAACTCTACTGGTTTAACCTAACTGGTTAACTCGTCTTGATTAACCGAACAAATCAACTTAGTTTAACTTAGCTAATTCACGTTGATTAACTCTAACCGATTCACTTAGTTTAACTCAACTAATTCACTTCGATTAACCACTTAGTTAACTTAACTAATTCACTTCGATTAACCACTTAGTTTAACTTAACTAATTCACTTCGATTAACTCGACCAATTCACTTGGTTAACTCCTATTTATTTAACAAATAAATATCTCCTTTAGTTTAATTCTATTTATTTAATCTCTAAATAAATATCCTTTATATTTCTTTTAACGAATATAATTCCTTTATATTTTGATTAACAAATATATCCCCTTATATTCGATTAACATATATATTCCCTTGTATTTGATTTACAAATATAATTCTTTTATATTTGTTTTACCAACTATATTCCTTTATATTCAGAATCCTTTTTCTTATATATATATATATATATATATATATATAAAATCCCTTGATTTTATATAAATAAACTATTTTCAAAATATACTTTGAAAACCCCTCTCCTACATTCTGGTATTTCTCATGGTATTTAACACACCATATAACAACGATAAATATCGTCCCACCACACATAATCACACAGATTATATACATCACATTATATATCACAAAATAAAAATCACAATAAAATAACTGTTGAGGAATCCTGTTGGATTCCTCCAACCTGTTTCCCTGCACCACAGATGTTAGACAACACCAGTAAAATATCCTGATAAACAGAATCAACATATTACTATTTGACGGTTTATATATATATATGTACATATATATATAATCTCTACTAACTGACTAGCAGTTCAATCAAACAGTCCACACACAGTGAAACAGTCAAACAGAAAATATTTTAACAGTTCTAAGAATACAACGTGAAAATAAAACTGTTTAGAGTTTGTGATATTTACTCACATTTGGACGATCATCGTCAATGACGATAACCATCGCTTGATTCAGACAATTTATTTTGCTATAAATTGTGACAGACTCCAATTAACTAGCGGTCAGTTCCATTGCGAAGTGCTCGTCCATACGATTCCAACGCAACTTACGGTTCGTCAATCTGACACCGTTTGAGGAAGATACGCATTTTTTTAGTTTGAATAACGATTTAAATAAATTTAGAAACTAAATAGCCTAGTCATTGGGCTTTACCCAATAAGCCTGGCCCATCGCCCACTTGTATAATATTCAGATCGATCCCCTTTTCTTCCATCTCCCCCAAATTCTAAACCCGATCCCTGCTCCTCTTAACCCATCGTTGACCAGCCTTTGACCAACCATCTCTCCTACCTCGGCCATCACCCGACCTCGCAACCACCACCATCCCGTTCACCTTCACAACCGCTACCTCCTGAACCCCCCCCCCCTCGAGCCCAACTCGACGCTCCCTCCTAAATCCGACAGTTTCCTCCTTCAGCTACTTACCACTGTCGCTTCCTTCTACACCCTTCGATGACCCGCCGAAACCCCTCACCTGATGCGCCCCGCCACGATGAACTCGACCACACCACTGACTATATCTTCGGCCTCACGGATTTGGGTATTATCTCAACCCTAGCCGTAACTCGCAATATCAGTAAACAAAATGGGTGCGACAAAACCATAGTCGAGCCCTACAAAACCCACACCAAAATGAAGAGAGACACTCGTAGAATCCAACCATGTATAGCATAGGATTTATATAAATTTATTTGAATTGCTTTTGATTTTTCTTTGTGGCAAACTTTTACTGTGTTTGGTTTATACGCCTTATATAGGCTTGAATGGGTTTGGTAAGGTTTGTGGTGGAGATCAAAGGCCGTGTGGCCTGTGCAGGACCTCTGAAAATGGGAGGGATATTTTCAATTTGATTTTCTTATCTTTATTTATCGATTTTCTCCTCGTATTTGTCTTCTAAAAATCCCAGTGATTACATATGATACCCAAAAATCACCAAACTGGACATGTAGCTAGAGTTCGACATTACGGTCCCAACGAAACTGGTTTTGTCGAATTCCGACTCCGTATGCTCACAGAGCGTATTTTTAACTGTCAGAATACTGACTGTTTCTCACTCTAAAAATCCGTACGACCACACAGTGACTCTAAAAATCACGAAACTGGAAATCGAACAACTATTTGACATTGCGGATCCAACAAAACTGGTTTCGTCGAATTCCGACTTCGTTTGCAAAAGTGGCTATTTTTAACGCTCTAAATAGCCTATTTAAATATATAAATATATTTAAATATTATTAAATTAATTATTATCTTCTATATTCACAGTGGCATACTATACAGCTTAGATAAAATTCTGTATGTATTTACAACTCGATATTACATCGTCAGAGTTATACCGATGTTCGATTTCTATTTAAATCCTTATATAAAATATAATTAAATCGTTGTGGTCAGGGCGTTGCATTTCTGATAATTTGATTTGGACGTAACTCAAAATCTACACGACGAAATCCCGATCTTTCGCTTCCACTAGAAAGATGTACTCCACCAGCTCCACACGTTTCTTATTTCACAGAAATCCGGCTTAAAATGAATCCTGTACATTCAGTTGAAGTTCGATCGCCAAATAGCGAACTGCCGCGCCATTTCGAGCTCGATTATAATTATATTATAAATTATACGTTCAACTATCGTTTATTTAATATATTCGTTATTTAAATAATTAAATAACTTAATTATTATACCTTACAAAACGCGCCATTACACTGAGATGGGTCCCCGGGTTTCTGTAACAATTGGGAATTTCACTCGATCTGAATCGATCGCTAAACCGACCAAGACCATTCGAAACCCCTGATTGTTTTGAGAACACGACAAATTGGAACGCAAACAGAAGAACATTTCATTGTTTATTACAACAATTCCATCATAATACAAGAATATATAGAGTATGAATAAATATTATACAACAGAGAATATCAGAGATATAAATATGTTACTACAGTGGAAAAATAATACAAAACACAACTGAAAGAGATAAACGGATACAGAGCTTTCCGGATATCATTCCAGTTGTAAACCAGGATCCTCTGAATATAAATCTGCAAAACCAAAACTACTAGCTGCTCGTGTGGAAAATAAGGGCATCCAGAGTTTAGGTTAAAACAGTAAACTCCAGGTCAGTCATTTGACTAGTGTGAGAACTAAAAACAATCATTAATCTTTATTTTTAAAGTTAGATAAATCAAGGGACCACGCCGTATAACACGGAACGGGTTTCCTCCCAAGAATACCAGTGCATAAAACAAACAGCGCAATGCTAAATAAAGAAAAATTAAGCTATTATAAGACCCAGGTCCCATCACACAATGCAACGCAAGCCGGAGGATAGGGTTTTACCTTATAATAGCCAAAGAATGCTTGATACGCTAAATTTCATCTTTTATTATTACTACAAGTGAAGTAAACAACTTCAAATATAAATGTATCAATCATAGGCGGCATGGGTACCATATATCATGTCGCCATACTAGGCTCTGCAAATAAAACCGAAATGTCACGTATTGGAAATTGGATTCCATCATGAGTCGAGGCAAGGAGCAAGCTCTCTCCGTTCGAGACACTCTAGCAAATGTCTCAGGACCACACACAGCGATCCTGGATCTTCAAGGCCGGTCCTCTCTTACTTTTGAGGATTATTATTCCTAAACTAACGTTTCCCGGTCCTATCAGACCTATATCCGAGGCACCTCGCATCCAACAACCATACAGGTAAAAAGTATATAAATGTCGGGGCTGGTAGGTCACTGGCATCACCCATAGCTAGAAAGAAACGTCGTGCTCTCCCTGCAGTCACTATACCGTTTTCGACTCATACCGAGGTGTGAGGCTCGCGAATTAACGCTATACACAAAGTTGTGCCACACAGGCCGTGCTTTGATCATCAACCACAAGGCTTTTCTTTTCAACAGAAGTCTTGATCATTTGCCACTTAGGCATGCCACACAGGCAATTCATCCCATGCGACCGATATCTATCGATATATAACCTCTAAGCTCGTACGTCTCAGAGAAGGGCGTTAAGCAAGAGAATAAATTATCTGCCGCCAAACAGATATATATTTAATATAAATCAATCACACAGAATAAAATCCAATGTCAGACACACAGTCCATTTACAAGTTTGTACTGGGTCTGAACGAAACCGGAGGAACCTTATTCCTCGCATATCCATCAATCTCCAAGTATGTCTGGACGATCACCAACTGATTTCCTCCTCTTGGGTGTACAGCCCAATCAAGATCATCAATAATCATCCAAACGATGTGGAGACCTCTGGTCTTCAACCACCGTCATCATCGTCGACTTATCGTCGAATCGGTTATTTAGAATGGGTATAAACCCGGCCTTTCCAAATAACCCGCGTATATAATAAACAAGTGTTACAAAAACGCAACATACGCCTCATTCAAATTCAGAATATTCTTCTATTCAAATATTCACATTCTTAGGGAAAGGTTCCCATTAATTTTATCAAAGATAAATTCTTCTAAATATATTCTTTATTCTTCCTTTGGATATCATTTCAAACTGTGTTAAGGTTTTCCAAACTAGCTGGGATTAGCGAACCACACCGAAGTAATCATTTATTTTATTTCCCAATCCCAACCTATTCATTCCATGGAGCAAAACTGGTAATACTCCACATCTAACACCACGGTGTTATCGGTAAATATTAATTACCATTTCACGTTCAAATCTAATTAAAGATTTAACTATCGCTTTGGAGCAAAACTGGTGATACTCCATTCTCGATCATTTCAATCTAATTAAAGATTCATTAAAACTCCTAGTTTTAATCTTCCCAAAAATCAATGTCCTGTCTTTAACTGGGTTAAAGAACCAATGTCATCTAAAACACGGTTCACGATAAACCCAAAATCACATTCCATTGTTAATCGGGTTAAAGAACCGGTGTTATTCAAAACACCACTCACGAAAAACCCAAAAACCAATTTAAATTTAATTCCAATTAAATACTAATTAACTGGACAATTTCACTAAATCTTAATTAAAATATTTATTCTTTTCTATACTAGGTTCAGGAACAGTGTTATTTAAGACACCATTCACGACGAACCCAAAATCCCATTTGATATTAAATACAAGGCTCTGAATAAAAAATATATCGGCTTATATTCAATATCAAATTCTGAAACCAACAAATATCGTATTGGAAATAACGATATAAATATATCTTTCAAATTTCCACAACCATATATGTATAATCATGAAATCCAACATCGAAATATTCCGAATATAATTTCGATTCAAATCCATTCCAATTCGTATATTGGAAATTCTGATTATTTTAAAACCACTTCAAATCCAATTTATTAATTCAAAAATATTGGATTGTAATTCTAGTTCATAACTAGTTCATTTCGATAAAAATATATTTTTTATCCTTTTTAAATATGGGATTTTTCACCCTAATTCTTTCTAAATCATTTATTATGATTTTACACAAATTATTGATAATTTTAATAATTTTATCAAGGCTCGTACAGTCGATTTCCAATAACGGTCGTCGAACTGCATTTACATCAACCTTTTCTAAATTTGATTTGGACATAATTCCAAATCCAATTGTTAGATTTCAAATTTCTAATATTCATTGGAAAGCTCTTTTCGATACGAACCCAACGGTTCTTGTTTTAAGAGAATCCGACAGTCGGATCTCCCATAACGTCAATTCGAAGTCAATGGTCGAAATTCGCGAACTGCCGCGGCGCGTTCTATTCAGACCATTTAATATATATAATATATATATTTCATCGATTTCAATCCAAAACATATTTTATAAATCGTTTAAATTCGTTTTAAAAACGATTTCCACTTCATATTAAATTTTAAATCAAAATTGAATATTCCATATCATCAATATATATAAATGATAATATTTTCAAAACATTATATTTTGAAATCACTTCCTTTTCTATATTCATTATAAAAACGTATATAATCGATATAAATATCATTCGCGTCAAAATGGCGCAAATCTAATCAACACGGCTTTATATATTTCAATAACTTCGTTATTCTATTCAACAAATGAATATTTTCTTCAACGCATGAATATATACTTTATTCAACACATGAATATTTATTAATTCTTACTTACAATAAAAATGTGAATTTTATTGTATAAATATTTTATTCAACACATGAATATTTTCAACACATGAATATTCTCAACACATGAGTATTGTCAACACATGACTATATTTTTTTGTTCAACACATGAATATTTATTCTATTCAACACATGAATCTATATTTCATAATATTCTTTATTTTCCCAATTGGAATGAGGCCCAATCAATTACCATATAATGTTAATTATATGGTTTCCATACAACACATGTATATAATAGCAATGATAAATAATCAACCATCATCCAAAGTGCACTACACAACTATCTGTCAACCTATCGATTGAGATACAACTAGAAAATCGGGATTAGTGTACGTCAAATATCATCCCAACACCCGTGTGGGGTTTCAGTCAACAAACATAGATTTTTATTTGTGCTGTTGGGCGATGTGTAAAATTTATCGTCCCAATCAATATCCATCAAATGAGTGTACATAAACAAATGGTTCGATTTGTAAATGAATATTTATTTATTCACAGTCACGTTAAATTTATATTTTAACTATAAATAATTTATTTCAACACATGAATTCATTTCCATCTATTCCACATCACAATCAATTTTCACCACACAACAAAATCAAACAAGTCGTCCATGGTCTGTGAACAACGGGTGTCGGGTGCTGCTAAGCACCGTCTGCATCCTAGTATATATTTTTAACTAGAAAACAAGAATAAAATGAGAAGTTCTCACCTTGGGATTCTACTCCGCCATTTCATTTCTTAATTTCTGAACCGTTTGAATTCCTTTTTGATTCGTTCGCGTCAAAATGGCGCAAATCTAATCAACACGGCTTTATATATTTCAATAACTTCGTTATTCTATTCAACAAATGAATATTTTCTTCAACCCAAGAATATATACTTTATTCAACACATGAATTTTTATTAATTCTTACTTACAATAAAAATGTGAATTTTATTGTATAAATATTTTATTCAACACATGAATATTTTCAACACATGAATATTCTCAACACATAAGTATTGTCAACACATGACTATATTTTTTTATTCAACACATGAATATTTATTCTATTCAACACATGAATCTATATTTCATAATATTCTTTATTTTCCCAATTGGAATGAGGCCCAATAAATTACCATATAATGTTAATTATATGGTTTCCATACAACACATGTATATAATAGCAATGATAAATAATCAACCATCATCCAAAGTGCACTACACAACTGTCTGTCAACCTATCGATTGACATACAACTAGAAAATCGGGATTAGTGTATGTCAAATATCATCCCAACACCCGTGTGGGGTTTCAGTCAACAAACACTAATTTTTATTTGTGCAGTTGGGCGATGTGTAAAATTTATCGTCCCTATCAATATCCTTCAAATGATTGTACATAAACAAATCGTTCAATTTGTAAATGAATATTTATTTATTCAGATTCACATTAAATTTATATTTTAACTATAAATAATTTATTTCAACACATGAATATATTTCCATCTATTCCACATCACAATCAATTTTCACCACACAACAAAATCAATCGTCCATGGTCTGTGGACAACTGGTGTCGGGTGCTGCTAAGCACCGTCTGCATCCTAGTATATATTTTAACTAGAAAACAAGAATTAAAGTGAGAAGTTCTCACCGAGGGTTCCACTCCTCTAGTCTTTATTTATGAACGGTCCGGACTTCTTTTTCCACCAGTTCCATCGCAATTCTTTCCACGCTAATCATAGTAAAAATCATATTTTTATCGCTTTATCCCAACAAATAAAAATTGTAATGACCCGCATTCTACGCATCGGAGGATCGTAGAATATTTATTTCTTTTCCGTATGACGTCGTATGGTCATGTAACTTTGGGAAACATCCATTAGAGTCATTTCCCATGCTTCTGATTTTTGTCGATTTTTAAATGACCATTTTGCCCCTAGTTGGTACTGTTTTGGCCATAACTTTTGATTGGAAAGGAATTTTTACCTAAAACCACATCCATTGGATTTGTTTGATGGTTTACCTTTCCGTAGAGTGGTCATAATAGCCAAATGGACTTACCGTTTGGGAGATATGGCTGAAATAATGTTTGGAGGGTGAAAAACTGCTTAACCGGGCCAAATCGGGTGATTAGTGAGTAGGCCCATAACCCATTTCGGGATTAGGGTTATGGGAAGGCTTAAATGAGATGGAGAACCATTCCATTTCAGTTTTCTAGCCTCCACTTATCACCAAGGAACCCTAAAAATGGCCTCTAGATTCTAAATCACCTCCAAATCACCTTTTTGTCAAGGATTTGACTTAGCAACCTCTAATCAAGGAAGATCTACACCAAATCAACATTGGAGGTGTTGTTTAGCATTGGGATTTGCATCAAATCAGAGATTTATTTCAGATCTTAGTTTATTTGTGGCTAAGGTGAGTGATTTGCATAGTCTTACACTAATTATGGCTAGTTAAGGGTTATTAGTGCTAATTAGCGAATTTAGGCATGGTAAAATTCGGGAAAAATGTTCATAAATTCCTAAATGATGTTTTAGACCTCTGATATGAATTTGGGTTAATTTGGTTAAGTTTTGCTAATCCTATCATTAGTTTCACCTAAACGTGCTTAAGGGGAAATGTGAGATTTTGGGTATGTTTGATCCATTTTAACCTATCATGTTGATGTTTTGATGTTGGTGGTTGATTATGTATGTTGCTATCACTGTATGAAATGCTTTGTGATTGATTTCAATAGTTAGAATGGTCGAAAACGTCGTCGAATGGCGTAAACACTTGCTGGAACAGTTTCAGAAAACAGTGCAGGGTTCAGATCGGATTGGATATAGGGCTCGGATCGGATATGTTGAACTGAGCAAGGAATTCGATCGGATCGGAACCCAACACTTGGGAAAAATGGAAAAAAGGAAGGCCACGCTAGATGAACTGGGATCGGATCGGATTAGGGAGTAGGGATCGGAGCGGATAGAGGAGGATGAATCGGATTGAAGCACGTAAAGGATGAGGAGGCGGATCGGAGCGGAAGCATGAACTGGAGGGGGAGTGACACCCAACCCGAACTGAGAAGAAACGCCCGACCCGAACCGATGGAGTGGCACCCGACCCGAACCGCACCAGAAGAAGACCCGACCCGACCCAATGGAGGACACCCGACCCGAACCGATAGCTTGAAGAGAATCCGACCCGATCCAGTATTGACCAATAACCCGAGATGCAAAAGTAGTCCAATATGGGAATTTAGAGCTCAGGATCCAGTTGGGAACCAATGAGTTCACTTCATGGTTGGGCTTTGCTGCGGGACGTGTGCTAAGGAGTTGTTGACGTTCATAACTTTGATTCACCACTAAAAATGAATGATGGCTACTTATCAGTGCAGTAGGGTCATTATGACCTGAGGGGCAAGGTGATGGTAGCAAGACTACGTTATCAGTGCAGTAGGGTCATTATGACCTGAGGGGCAACGTGATGCGTAGTAAGACTATGAGCCAGCGCAGATGGGGTGAATAACTCCATGGGGCAAGTGGACATAGTAAGGATTAGTAAGGCTATGAGCCAGCGCAGATGGGGTGAATAACTCCATGGGGAAAGTGGACATAGCGAAAGATTAGTGGCTACGTTATCAGTGCAATGAAGCCATTTATGACTTCATGGGGGCAAAGTGATCGTAGCAAGGTATGTTGGGTGATCGAAGTGGTGAATATCGTATGTTTTACGCACTGAGTGAGAGATGTGAGGATGGATGCTATGTTTGATTGTTTGCCATCCCTATGACATGCACACCTCCCCCACCTCCGTATCTTTACACTGTTTGATATGGTACCTTAGAGTGTTGTACAGTATGTAGTGCTAACTCTTTGGTTGCAGGTCTACGTTCAGGTATGTTTTAGTCTACCTGTTATTGTTCACTTTAGATGCTTATCGCTCATACCAGGCTTTATGTCTGACCCAGAGTTTTATGTCTCCTCTTATTACTCTGGGTGCTCACACGAGCAGACTAGAGACAGGTTAGCTGGTGATGCACGAGTAGCTGATTCGGAGGCAGGCAGGAGGCTTCCACATATGATATATACATACACATTCTCCCTGTGTCATTGGTGGTCGCTACTTGGGCATTAGTAGTGTACCTCCTTTATCTTACTTTTGTTTTGAGACAGTTTGAAAGTTGTAATAAGCTGTATTTTGGATTTCCGCTGCTATGATGTTTAGTTCTGGTTTTCAGCTTATGCACTGTCTCTCCTGTTTTATGTTAAGTATGTTATTATTATATTTTATTCTATGCGCTGTGAGACATTATACAGGTTCTTTGTATGATCATTTCCTTCTTCCCTTTCCTCCTGACGACCCGTTCCGTGCTAACTGGACATGTGTACAGCGCACTTTTGGAGTAAATGTCGGTTGGTGCGGGGCGGGCCGTCACACTTGGTATCAGAGCTCTAGGTTGCGTAGTTAACCTAGGGAAAGACACCAGGGAGAGATAGTACGTATATGAGAGCGCGTATTTGTGATTACTTTGGTTTTCAAAAGCTATGTATATATATACTATTAGTAGTATAAGAATGAAGTCGCACTGCACTAGCACCACTATGGGGTCGTTAATCGTTTCCCTTTTTCAGATTGACGATGAGCCGAGACACGAGGGGTGCTGGTAGAAGGACCAACCAAGGGAATGCCGCTGACATGAGGGCAATGTTTACTAACCTCATGAGAGACATGCTTAGAGAAGTGCAAGGGGCAGTTCCCAATCCCGGGGTTGGTGTTGGCCCAGTAGTGCAGGCGCCTAGGGTCGATTTTGCCAAGTTGTGCAAGGATTACACTAATCTTGGTGGAAAGCCGTTCCACGGAACGGAGTCGGCCACAGATGTTCAGGACTGGATTGATAGCTGTGACCGTATCTTCGATGACTTGGGTCTTGAGGATGCGATGAAGAGAAGGCTAGCGTCTCGTCAGCTGCAAGGGCGAGCGATGAATTGGTGGAATGCCATTAGAACAGCTACTCCAGAGGATCAGGTTACTTGGGATCAGTTCAAGGCTCGCTTTAGCGAGAAGTTCATTCCAGCTGCCCAGAAGTCAGTATTGTTCAAGAGGTTCTTGGAACTCAAGCAGGGTGGCAGGGCAGTTTCTGATTATATTGCTGAGTTCGACACTTTGTCGAAGTATGGACTATCTCTTATCGACACTCCTGAGAAGAAGAATGAGAAGTTTATTACTGGTTTGGATGGATACTTGGGGGAAAGGCTTATCAACCACATCGATGAGACTTTTGAATCGATTATGGGGAAAGCTTTGAGATCAGAGAGTCTTTACCCTAAGTCAAAGACTGAGGATGCATCTGCAGAAGGGCCAAAGCTGCAAGCAGGCGGTGGAGGCAAGAATAACTCTCAGAATAAGAGGAAGCAGGACCAATCTAAAGGTGGTCAGAAAAAGAGCAAGAAGGATGTTGAGTGCTTCAGCAGTGGTAAGAAGGGCCATTATGCTAAAGATTGTCAGGCCAAGCCAGCGGATAAGAAGTGCTTCAACTGTGGTCAAGTGGGACATTTCAAGGATAAGTGTCCGCAACCTCTTAAGGAGAAGCAGATTGTGAAAGCATATGCTATTGATGCTGTTCCTTCTTCGTCGAATGCCCCAACTGCGGCGGAGAAAGGAAAGAATGTTGTTATTCAAGGTATGCTTTCTATTTATGATGTACCAGTTCGAGTTTTGTTTGATACCGGGGCTTCCCGTTCCTTCATATCTAGTGACCTGGTAGATAGGTTGGGACTGGAACCCGAGATAGTCGATAGACCATTAGTTGTGATGAACCTGATTGGTGGTTCGACTAGCCTTAGTATGATTTGCAGGAATTTGGTCTTATCGAGTCATGGATGTATGTTTGTATGTGATTGCTTTGTTTTGGGCTTCACTGGGTATGGAATTATATTGGGAGTCGATTGGCTCCAAAGATACGGGGTGGTGGTAGACTGTGAGGGCTTTTTGGTGACATTGAGGGCGGATGATGGGCGGAGGGTAGTGTTTGGTAGTCTACCTAGTGATGGGGTTATGGCTAGTTTTGTAAATTCCCTCGACATCCCGCAGGATGAGTTGTCAGATGTGCCCGTGGTTGGCCAGTATCCGGATGTCTTCGAGGAGGTGACCGGGCTTCCACCACACCAAGAGATTGAGTTCCGTATTGATTTAGTGAAAGATGCCAGACCTATAGTGATGCCACTTCGTCGTATGGCACCAAGGGAGCAGCGAGAGCTCGGGGTGCAAGTCAGCAATCTTTTGAAGAAGGGATTTATTAGAAGGAGTGTCTCCGAGTGGGGAGCACCAGTTGTGTTTGCCACTAAGGCAGATGGTTCCCTTCGTTTGTGTGTAGACTACCGCGAGTTGAATAAGGTGACGAGGAAGAATAAGTATCCTCTACCGCGGATAGATGATTTGTTTGATCAACTGGAAGGAGCAAGAGTGTTCTCCCTGTTGGACCTCGCGACAGGATTTCATCATCTTAGAGTAGCGGATGAGAGTGTTCCGAAAATGGCATTTAGGACGCCGTCTGGATTTTATGAGTGGTTGGTCATGCCATTTGGGTTGACCAATGCACCAGCCTACTTTGTGGATCTTATGAATCGAGTATTCAGAGATCAGTTGAATAAGTTTGTTCTTGTGTTCGTGGATGATATCCTTGTTTATTCAAGGACAGAGGAGGAACACAAGGGACACTTGAGGATAGTGATGGAGGTGTTGAGGAAACACCAATTGAAAGCGAAATTCTCTAAGTGTCATTTTTGGAGAAGGGAAGTAAGATTCTTGGGTCATGTTGTTTCCGAGAGTTGTATTGCCGTGGACCCTGCGAAGGTGGCTACAGTACAGGATTGGCCTACGCCCAAGAATGCGACAGACGTAAGAAGTTTTTTGGGTTTAGCTGGATATTATCGTAAGTTTATCCAGGACTTCTCCAAGATAGCAGCACCGTTGACTCAGTTGACTAAGAAGAATCAGTCCTACGTCTGGGACGAAGTGTGTGAGGATGCCTTCAAGAGTCTAAAGGAGAAGTTGACGCATGCGCCAGTGTTAGTCATTCCTAAAGTGAATGAAGAGATGACGGTATACATGGATGCTTGTGGTACCGGACTGGGTGCAGTATTGATGCAAGGAGGTAGGGTTGTAGCTTATGCTAGTCGACAGCTAAAGCCGCATGAGAAGAAGTATCCTACCCATGATTTGGAATTGGCAGCGATTGTATTTGCGCTGAAGATGTGGAGACACTATCTCTTGGGAGAAAGATTTGAGTTGTTTACCGATCATAAATCGTTGAAGTATCTCTTCTCCCAGAAAGATTTGAATCTCCGTCAGCAGAGATGGTTAGAGTTCTTGGCTTCGTATGATTTTGATATCGCATACACACCTGGGAAAGGTAATGCGGTAGCCGATGCCTTGAGTAGGAGACATGCCAGCTTAGGGGCAATGTTTCTTGAGTGGAAGCAACTGGAGTATATCGCGACGTTTGATTTCAGACCAAGGTGCAAATTGGATCCAGTCATGTTAGCTAGTTTGACGATCAGACCCACTTTGATAGAGCGGATTGGTTCTAGCCAGAGGGACGATCCTAATCTATTAGAAATCATCTCCAAGTTAGAGATGAACATCGACGGTGAGGAGATGAATGTGTATGGGCTTGATCGGGATGGATGGCTTCGAAAGGATGGAAGACTAGTTGTGCCCAACGTGAATGGTTTGAGAGATGAAGTGCTTAGAGAATGTCATCACTCAAAACTGACTATACATCCCAGTGGTAATAAGATGTATCGAGACATGAAGCAGACTTACTACTGGGAAGGGATGAAAAGAGACGTTGGGAAGTTTATATCCAAATGCATGAATTGCCAGCTAGTTAAAGCCGAGCAAAAGAGGCTTAGTGGGTTGTTGCAACCATTAGAAATTCCCGAATGGAAATGGGAGCAAGTCTCGATGGATTTCATCGATGGTTTACCAAGGACTAGATCGGGACATGATAGCATTTGGGTAATTGTGGATCGATTGACTAAGAGCGCAAGATTTATACCAGTCAAATCAACCAGAACGGCAGCCAAGTTGGCAGAATTGTATATGAAGTGGGTAGTGAGATTTCATGGAGTACCAAAAAGCATTGTGAGTGACCGAGACCCGTTGTTCACTAGTGGGTTTTGGAAAAGCTTACAAGAGGCTCTAGGGTCACGATTACATCTCAGTACCGCATATCATCCTCAGACCGACGGTCAGACGGAGAGGGTGAATCGTATATTGGAAGATCTCTTGAGAGCTTGTATATTGGATTTTGGTGGATCATGGGATGACCATTTGCATCTAGTAGAGTTTGCATATAATAATAACTACCAATCCAGTATCGATATGGCTCCATATGAAACTTTGTACGGAGGACCGTGCAACTCACCATCATGTTGGATAGAGACTGGCGAGAAGTTTGTGCTTGGACCAGATGTGGTGAGGGAAACTTCCGATAAGATCAAGATCATTCAACAACGAATGAAAGCTGCCCAAGATAGGCGGAAGAGTTATGCTGATAAGAGGAGAAGAGACTTGAAATTCTCCGTTGGTGACTTGGTGTTCGTCAAGATTTCTCCGTTGAAGAGCATGATACGATTTGGCAGGAGAGGCAAGTTGGCACCAAGATTTGTTGGCCCATTCCCTGTTCTTGAACTAGTCGGGAATTTGGCCTATAGAGTAGGCTTACCAGAGAAAATGGCTGGAGTTCACAACGTGTTTCATGTTTCCCAACTAAGGAAGTTCGTTCACGACTCCGATATGACTATTTCACCTGATCAGTTAGAGGACTTCGAAGTAGAACCCGAGGCGGTTGGGAACCGCAAGCCGATTCGTATTGTGGGGCATGATACGAAGCAACTTCAAAGGAAGTCGGTGAAGCTAGTCAAGGTTCAGTGGGGCGAGGACGAGAATGATTGTACTTGGGAGACAGAGGAGAGCATTAGGAAGGCATATCCTGAACTCTTTACCTGGTAAGATTTACCTTGTAATTTAGTTATTCCGCATGCTAGGATAGACTTATTTTACTTGTTTTGCATGTTTGATGGTTGTTTTATAGTTGATAGGCATGCGGGACCTTTGTGTGTGTTTGGATTAGGGAATTTCGGGGGCGAAATTTCTTAAGGGGGGGAGAGTGTAATGACCCGCATTCTACGCATCGGAGGATCGTAGAATATTTATTTCTTTCCCGTATGAAGTCGTATGGTCATTAACTTTGGGAAACATCCATTAGAGTCATTTCCCATGCTTATGATTTTTGTCGATTTTTAAATGACCATTTTGCCCCTAGTTGGTACTGTTTTGGCCATAACTTTTGATTGAAAAGGAATTTTGACCTGAAACCACTTCCATTAGATTCGTTTGATGGTTTACCTTTCCGTAGAGTGGTCATAATAGCCAAACGGACTTACCGTTTGGGAGATATGGCTGAAATAAGGTTTGGAGGGTGAAAAACTGCTTAACCGGGCCAAATCGGGTGATTAGTGAGTAGACCCATAACCCATTTCGGGATTAGGGTTATGGGAAGGCTGAAATGAGATGGAGAATCATTCCATTTCAGTTTTCTAGCCTCCACTTATCACCAAGGAACCCTAAAAATGGCCTCTAGCTTCTAAATCACCTCCAAATCACCTTTTTGTCAAGGATTTGGCTTAGCAACCTCTAATCAAGGAAGATCTACACCAAATCAACATTGGAGCTGCTGTTTAGCATTGGGATTTGCATCAAATCAGAGATTTATTTTAGATCTTAGTTTAGCATAGTCTTACACTAATTATGGCTAGTTAAGGGTAATTAGTGCTAATTAGCGAATTTAGGCATGGTAAAATTAGGGAAAAATGTTCATAAATTCCTAAATGATGTTTTAGATCTTTGATATGAATTTGGGTTAATTTGGTTAAGTTTTGCTAATCCTGTCATTAGTTTCACCTAAACATGCTTAAGGGGAAATGTGGGATTTTGGGTATGTTTGATCCATTTTAACCTATCATGTTGATGTTTTGATGTTGGTGGTTGATTATGTATGTTGCTATGACTGTATGAAATGCTTTGTGATTGATTTCAATAGTTAGAATGGTCGAAAACGTCGTCGAATGGCGTAAACACTTGCTGGAACAGTTTCAGAAAACAGTGCAGGGTTCGGATCGGATCGGATATGGGGCTCGGATCGGATATGTTGAACTGGGCAAGGAATTCGATCGGATCGGAACCCAACACTTGGGAAAAATGACAAAAAGGAAGGTCACGCTAGCTGAACTGGGATCGGATTATGGAGTAGGGATCGGAGCGGATAGAGGAGGATGGATCGGATTGAAGCACGTAAAGGATGAGGAGGCGGATTGGAGCGGAAGCATGAACTGGAGGGGGAGTGACACCTGACCCGAACCGAGGAGAAATGCCCGACCCGAACCTATGGAGTGGCACCCGACCCGAACCGAGGAGAAACGCCCGACCCGAACCGATGGAGTGGCACCCGACCCGAACCGCACCAGAAGAAGACCCGACCCGACCCAATGGAGGACACCCGACCCGAACCGATAGCTTGAAGAGAATCCGACCCGATCCAGTATTGACCAATAACCCGAGATGCAAAAGTAGTCCAATATGGGAAGTTAGAGCTCAGGATCCAGTTGGGAACCAATGAGTTCACTTCATGGTTGGGCTTTGCTGCGGGACGCGTGCTAAGGAGTTGTCGACGTTCATAACTTTGATTCACCACTAAAAATGAATGATGGCTACTTATCAGTGCAGTAGGGTCATTATGACCTGAGGGGCAAGGTGATGGTAGCAAGACTACGTTATCAGTGCAGTAGGGTCATTATGACCTGAGGGGCAAGGTGATGCATAGTAAGACTATGAGCCAGCGCAGATGGGGTGAATAACTCCATGGGGCAAGTGGACATACTAAGGATTAGTAAGGCTATGAGCCAGCGCAGATGGGGTGAATAACTCCATGGGGAAAGTGGACATAGCGAAGGATTAGTGGCTACGTTATCAGTGCAATGAAGCCATTTATGACTTCATGGGGCAAAGTGATCGTAGCAAGGTATGTTGGGTGATCTAAGTGGTGAATATCGTATGCTTTACGCACTGAGTGAGAGATGTGAGGATGGATGCTATGTTTGATTGTTTGCCATCCCTATGACATGCACACCTCCCCCACCTCCGTATCTTTACACTGTTTGATATGGTACCTTAGTGTGTTGTACAGTATGTAGTGCTAACTCTTTGGTTGCAGGTTCAGGTATGTTTTAGTCTACCTGTTATTGTTCACTTTAGATGCTTGTCGCTCATACCAGGCTTTATGTCTGACCCAGAGTTATATGTCTCCTCTTATTACTCTGGGTGCTCACACGAGCAGACTAGAGACAGGTTAGCTGGTGATGCACGAGTAGCTGATTCGGAGGCGGGCAGGAGGCTTCTACATATGATATATATATACACATTCTCCCTGTATCATTGGTGGTCGCTACTTGGGCATTAGTAGTGTACCTCCTTTATCTTACTTTTTCTTTGAGACAGTTTGAAAGTTGTAATAAGCTGTATTTTGGATTTCCGCTGCTATGATGTTTAGTTCTGTTTTTCAGCTTATGCACTGTCTCTCCTGTTTTATGTCAAGTATGTTATTATTATATTTTATTCTATGCGCTGTGAGACATTCTACAGGTTCTTTGTATGATCATTTCCTTCTTCCCTTTCCTTCTGACGACCCGTTCCGTGCCAACTGGTCATGTGTACAGTGCACTTTTGGAGTAAATGTCGGTTGGTGCGGGGCGGGCCGTCACAAAAATCATATTTTTATTTCTACTTCATATATTTTTACAACGCTTCCTTTTATATAAAATTTATATTTTAATATCTATACTTCTTATATAAAGATCGAATTTTTATTTTGCATCATATATAATAAAAATCGAATTTTTATCGTTACTTCATATATATAAAAATCTAATTTTTACATAGCTAAAAATTATATTTTTACTTTGCCATTTCAACAATAAAAATTGAATCTTTATATATGCTACTTAATGATAAAAATCAAATCTTTTCTACTTCAAAGATATAATCTTTTCTACTATAAAAATATGAACTTTTCTACCTCAAAGATCTAAACTTTATACGAATGAAAATCTATACTTCATATATAAAAATCACGTTTTTACATCGTTAAAAACTATATTTTTATATCGTTATTAAATTATAAAAAAATCGAGTCTTGTAAATGGTTTCATTCATATAAAAATCGAATCTTAAATTCGATGACATTCATATAAAAATCACTTCTTTATTTTAACGATACACACATAAAGAGCGTATTTTTAGACAAGGTTATATATATTAAAAATCAAAATTTTAATCGTTACTATCATATAAATGAAAAGTTATATTTTTATATACGAGATTTATAATTAAAAATCGTATTTTTAATTATGTAAGCGACTAGAAATGAAATTAAATGCTTACCGGAGGCATCGGAGGTGGGGATGGCATCGCTGGTGGTCCGCGGTGTCCTGGGGGTGCTGCAGGCGAGAGGTGGCACGGGGATAGCTCGTTGGTTTGCGGAGGGTTGTTTTTGGGGTGAAGAAGGCTTGTGAGGCACGACTATTTACATCGGAGGGAGGAGGAGGCTCCACCATCAGAGTTGGTGCCATTGGGGGGCGGCGTGGGGCCTATAGCAGCGGTAGGGGGCTACGACCTGGTGGTGGAGGGGCCTAAGATGGTGGCGGCTAGGGTTTTCATCGATTTGGGGATTTGAGCTCTCAATTGGCCGAGAGGAGACAGGAGAGAGAGGAGGAGGCGATGGAGGCCGGCGGTGGCGCAGATGGGGAGGCGACGGGTCTAGAAGAAAAGGCGACGAGTTTCTCACGAAGGAGGGGTGCGGGTTTTTTCTTCAGAGAAAGGGAGGGGTAGGGGTATAAGGGAATAGATATATTTATTTAATTAATTTATTTATTTTCAAAAAGCCAACTTTTAATTTCGATCTCCTAACGAGACCCAACGACTGTTGCCCCTAGCTAGTTACCCCTATTCCGAACACAATGAGATATGTCCCATAAGCCAATTTGGCTATTACGATAAGTTTTCATCAAAATCAAAACATAAATCAGTATATAATCAATTTAAACGTACATTTCAATTTACCGGGGCCACATACGGACTCTAAAAATTCCCGAAAAATATTTTCTAGCTTCATATTGACGATACGGTTCTAACAAAACTAATTTCGCAAAATTCTGAGACCGTTTGAAAAATGGCCATTTTCTGGTCGATCGAAATTGACTGAAACTGTTAAAACACGTTTAACTTCGCCACGCTCACATATTGATTTAGAAAATTATGAATTTTGGAATCTAGCAATAATTTGACATCCCGGATCCAACAAAAGTGGTTTCGTCGAAAACCGAGGTCATTTGCAAAATTTCCATTTTTATGGGTTAGAATTCAATAGCGACTATTCTGGATTTTCAATTGGATGTAACTTTTGATTCCCGCTATGAAATTTCAATTTTTCGGATTCGTTGGAAAGATATTTTCAAATAGATTCAAATATTTTTGGTTTCGCTAAAATATGGTTTATTTTGAATCCTGTACATTCATTTGAAATTTGAATTCGAATTTTCACACTACCGCGCCATTTTCAATTCCTTTTATAATTAAAATAAATTATTTATATTCTAACGTCGATCTATATAAATATATAGGTTCTAATTCTATTTAAAATAAATTTCTCGTCGTTTTTATTTAAAATAATTCATTTTAAATATTCAAAATTCATCAAAATTGCCAAAATAAAATTTTTAAATTGGCTCGGATTTCCGGGTTATTACAGTTTCCTCATCATCAAGTTATAACGGTTAAGTGTTCTCACATTTACCTAACCCCACCCATTTGTTTAACTAACATGTTGTATTGGTTAAGTGTTGCCTTAATTAACTTAACCCTACCATTCGTAGCCTACCTGTTCTTTAGCTTTAATTCATTCATTAAAGCACCAACCTCTCGCATTAGATCTATATTGTTGCGGTCGCTGGATGTGCCGGGCATTTCCGGGCAGTCTTACAATGCAACTCAATCTAACCTCGGGTTTTTGGGCTTAGTACTCTAACCTCTCACATTAGATCTATATTGTTGCGGTCGCTCGATGTGCCGGGCGGTTCCGGGCAGTCTTACACCGCAACTCAATCTAACCTCGGGTTAGGCATGTTCATCATTAGCCATTTTACATATTTCTCATATGTGTCCAAGTTTTATGTCAATATCTCCCAAGTGTAGTCAGTACAAGTTTTATGCCACATTCACATGCTATGCCAAAATTTACTCAATTAAATTAAACCCAATTTTCCCGCGTTATAATCGCACGCACGACGAGATTCAATCTAAGTTCCGAATGAACTTAGTATTCACAAAAGAAAATAAAATAAAGAAAAAATAGAGAAGGAGCATAAGAATTGACATAAGGAAAATTAGGCATGTAAAGATATACCCAATTCAAGAATCATGTTTCAACAGGCATGTTGTACATTAATAATAAGTGTAGGAAAGCTAAGCAATTTACACCATAGGTATAAAGATTAGATAGGATTGGACTTGAGAGAATCACTAATTTTGATGTACAACATGATAAGTCCCATTATATCAATCACAATAGTCTCATAGGCATAGGATGTACAACATGATAAGTTCCGTCATATCAATCACAAAAGTCTCATAGGCATGTTAGGTTCCATTATGTAAATTGTAACAATTTCATAGGCATGATAGGTTTCATTATGCCAGTCACAACAATCCCATAGGCATGATAGGTGTCATTACATCAATCATAATAGTCACATATGCATAGGCACTTCAGATTTGACAAAAGGATAAGCATGAATTAGAATTAGGCATAGTTCTAAATCCGATTATTATAGTTATGATTTCTATTAGGTGTTTAAATCGGAATAATAACTGAACTTATAGAAAAAGGACGGATCTTGTATTCTGGGATCTGATTTCTGAATTTGTTAAGCTATCCTTTGATATAGACGTTTGATTCTCTAGTTTGGATTTGGTTTGGAGCTTTCTAACTTGATTTCTAATTTGGAGAAGATGGAGGCTATGCTAGCTTAGGGATGGACAACATGACGGCTTCATAGAATGAGATTGTGAGGTCTAGGGCTGAGGTTTGGGGGTGATTATATAGAAGTCTAGGATTAATTCTAGCCTTTAGATTAGTATAGGAGAAATCAGAGCCATCAAACCAAAGAGATGTGTCATCCAACCAACCATAGCACGACACATAAGCCCTAATACCTCAAAAATTAGTCATCAGCCAATCGGGGAAGGCCACATCAGCTCAAGGCTATAAAAATTCATCACAGGAATTGGATCTCAAAGGGGTCGACTCCCTACGGTGGGGTCGACACCTATGTCGACACCCTTATAGGGGGGTCAACACCTATGTCGACTCCCCTTGGGGGGGGGGGGGAGGGGACGACACCCCTGGGCGGGAAATTTCCCGTCCAGCTGTTCTGGCCGAATTTCGAATTTCAAACTGAATTTATTATTTAATTATTATTTTTTGTTTACACTAGAAATCTTCTAACCTCCATAACTTCTTCATACGGAGTCCGATTCACGCAAACTCGAACTCTATCTAAAGGAGAATTCCCAAACGAACGCAATGGCGTAACCCGTTTGTAACAACCCATAATTTTTAGTATATTTAAATTTAAATTTTAAATAAGCAAATAGAATAATATGACTTAAAAATCAAATTTGATTGATTATGATAACGATAATTGGTCGAATTAAGATAAGCAAAATTTGAAAATAAGTTTTACTTGAAATGTTGTAATTTGAAATTTAATATTTAAATAATTAAATAAATTTGAGTGGTTTAATTTAAAAGTAAAATTCAAATTTAATTTGGAAATGGTGAATTTTAAGCTATTTAAGTTAAGAATTGAAATTCAAATTCAAAATTCAGATAAATGATTTTGGGAACTTAAAATTTATGAAATCGATTATAAAATTTATTTTAGTTGGAATTTGATTTGAAAGAAATTTTAGTAGTATTTTATTTAAATTAAATCAGTTAAATGAATAATTGGAAATTTTATCGATTAATTAAATGTGGAATTTAACTTTTTGGCAACTGTCTCGGAATTCGACGAAACTGACGCCATTGGATCCGGAACGATGAATTATGGTAGAATTCCAATTTGCGTTACAATCCGACTTGTAATTTGATCGTACGAGAGAAAGTGTAACACCCTGTATTTCTGTTAACACTAATATTCACAAATTAAAGAATAACTAATCTCAGACTTGAGAATTAAGGGAAACGGCTTGCGCCATTGTGTTCGTCTTGGAATTCTGGTTGAGATAGAGTCCGAGTTTGCATGAATTGGACTTCGTATGAAGAAGTTATGGCCATCGGAAGTTTCAGAAAATTCAAAACAGATTTCAGAAAATTCAAATTTCGGAGTCAGACAGGCTAGGCGGGAAAATTCCCGCCAGGGCCAGGTCGACCATAGGGTCGACCTGGGGGTCGACCTTCCCTGACCAGGTCGACCATAGGGTCGACCTACCCCCCCCCACCCCGGGAAGATTTTTTTATGACCTGTTGATGACTAGATGCAGACTCATTAGGGTTTTTGATATGCTCTGATCGGCTGGGATTAATTCAGGGTTGATCGGACGGCTTAAACTAATCCTAAACTCTATAAAAACACCTCCAGACTCAAACCCTAAAATCAAAACAAAATTAGATTCATGGCCTCCATGCCGTCACCTAGCAACTCATCATAGCCGCCACCAATTAGAGAGGAAGAAAGCTAATCTAATTCAATTCTTTTCAACTTTAACAATGAACCTTCTTCAAGGGAAAGCTATTACAACTTCAGAACTCAGAATTCAGAACTCAAGACCTTCTTTGAGTAGTGAGTTCGATAATTTTAATAAAATAATTAGCAAATTAATTGGATTGAGTTATGATGTGGATTATTTGGATATGTTGTGAATTATTCATGTAGTAAAATTGTGATGTTTATGTTGTAAATTCTATGATGCTATCTTGTAAAGTTTTGATCATCTATGTTGTAATTTTATGATTGGCTTATGTATAATCGAATCACTATGTTGTTCATATGCTAGTTTGGGTATGTTGATTCATATGATAAATCATAAGTATGTATGCAAGTTTAGATTTTTATCAAGACATGAATCATATGCAAGCTGGGGAAAATTATATGTAACCTTACATGCTTCATGACATCTATTTTAGTTCTAAAGTTAGGCTATGACATGTGTGAGTTATATGCCAAATTCTACATGCTAGTTTATATGTTTAGATGTAAGCTTATACCATTATTATGTTGCATAAATCACATATGCAAGTTTATATGAATACATGTGTTTGAATATGAATCATGTTATGCAAGTTTGTGGTTACTGCCTATGCAAGTTTACACATTTAGATGTAGGTCTATGACATACATGATTTATGCAAGTTTGTGACCAATATCCCAACAAGTTTACACCTTTAGATTTGGGTCTATGACATATGTAGTTTTATGCAAGTTGTAACTTTGGCTTATGCAAGTTTTAGATGTAGAACATCATTCACACATGCAAGTTCACCCCTTATGTTTTAGATCTAGTTTTAACTATATGTATGTTGTGATGTTTTCTCTTTATTCCATGAGTTAGACTATTCGAGTCTAACGTATATTTTACGTTAAACGAATAAACGTACAACGTGGGGTAAAAGGGGATAATATTAAAAGATTTAATTGGCATAGATGCCTAAAAAGGCATAAAATAAATTTGTCATGAAAATTGGTATGATTTTACATACCATAAATAGATGGACATAATTGAATCAATTATGGCCATAGTTAAATTTGGAATTAATTGATAATTTGAATAGGGAAAGTAATTCAAATTGGGGAATGATTAGTTAGGAGTAATTAATCGTCTAAGACACGAGGTTAGGCTCTTTTGTGGTGTAAGACTGCCCGGACCCGCCCGGCAAATCCAGCTGCCACAAATGCCAGTCTTATGTGGGAGGTCTTAGGCATAAATCAAATACGTAACAATTGTAAAGACACGAGGTTAGGCTCTTTTGTGGTGTAAGACTGCCCGGACCCGCCCGGCAAATCCAGCTGCCACAAAGGCCAGTCTAATGTCAGAGGTCTTTATGAGGTTGCGGTCTTAATGAATTAAGAAACACTTAGCCAGATAAACATGTAGTGGGACATGAGGGGGTTAAGTGGGTGCCTTGGGTGGCATATGGAATCTAGTGGGTGCCTTGGGTGGCATTTGAAATACGATTAGAAATACTTAACCAAAATTTGAAACATGTAAGTAAACATGAATAAGAAGTGGGTTAAGTGGGATATACTAGAGGGGACCAAGCTTAGGTGGATAGCTTGTGTCAAGTAATGGGGGCCCGTTTCAACCAGTAACCCATACGTATCTTTGTGGGCTCGACCCAAGTCGAGGACGGGACACGCATACTGGGCTTGACTGTAAGAGGCCAAACCGGGTTAGCGGTGGCAATGCAAGTCCAACGGGTTCAAATGCGTGTGTGGACCCGGCCTGGTAGGTAAGACGTTGTTGCATCGTGTAGGTATAAGCCGTGCATTATTTGTGGTATCGGGTTGTCACTTTGGGGAGTGATACACCAACTGTGGGGCCAGCATGGGTATCTACGAGTTAAGGAGCCGATCGCTTGGGGGTAGTGGGTACACCTAGTGGAGATAGGGGCAGGCGACACCAATGAAGGCAGTTAAGGGTGCACGAAACTACCATCAACATTATTAAGTTTTGTAGGCGGGATCAGCCTTAGGGTGACTAGTGGTGGTGCAGTATAGCAATTATCTTATAGTGTTGGTGTAGTTTAGTGTAACAACCCGGAAAATCTGAACCAGTCTGAAAATTTTAAATTAGCTATTTAGTGAATTTTAAATATTTAAATAAATTATTTTAAATAATAGCAACGAAAAGTGTGTTTGAATCGACGTTTGAAAATGAATATAATTATTTCTAATTATAAACAAGGCTTGAAATGGCGCGGTAGTTTCAAACTTTGACTGACCGTACCGGGTGCAAAATAAAACGGATTTTAGTGAAGCCAAAAATATTTAAATCTATCAGCGAATATATTTCTAATGAATCTGAAAAATCGAAGTTTCGTAGCGGGAAGCAAAAGTTATGGCCAAATGAATTTTCAGAAAGGTCGCTATAGAGTTTATATAGCCCGTGAAAATGGCCATTTTGCAAATGACCTCAGAATTTGACAAAACCACTTTTGTTGGATCCGGGATGTCAAATTATTGCTAGGTTTCAAGTTTCATAATTTTTGAAGCTAGTATGTGAGCGTGGCAAACGAAAATGTGTTTGGTCGATTTCTATTAAATTGGATCGACCAGAAAAGGGCCATTTTTCAAACGATCTCAGAATTCGACGAAACTAGGTTTGTTGGGACCGTATCGTCAAAACATAGCTAGATTTATTTTTCGGGAATTTTTAGAATCAGTATGTGGCCCCGGCAAATTGAAATGTACGCTCAAATTAAATATTGAATGTTCTATATTTTAATTTGAAGAGAAACTAACTCAAACAGTCGAATGGGCCTACGAAACATATCCCATTGTGTTCGGGATGGGGGTATTTAGCTAGGGGCGACAGTCGTTGGGTTTGAATTGGTGTTAGTATGAGATAAGGGGTATTTTTGGATTTTTAAAATATATAAATAAAATAAAATTCCCTGATTGGCTCACACTTCTCTCTCTCCCCCCGATTGAAAATTGCGAACGACGGAAAAGGGTTCCAAGCTTCCCTCCTCTTTTTCTCCTCCTACACGCATCGATAGCCTTCGACCCAGGAGGGGTTTTTGAAGAGCTTCCCTCAAGCTTCCAATCCATGGTCGTTGCACCCCCTCTCGTCAGGTGAATCGCGAGATCCAGGCCCCCAAAGTCGCGGCCTTTCAACCGCGCCGCCATTAGCAGGGACCACCGAGTGGGCCCCCTCCACCATGCGCAGGTGCGCCCTCCGTCCCCCTTCGACGCTGAGTAGCCCGATCGTCCAACCCCTTTACGGATTTCGCGAAAAATCGATACCTAGTTTCGAACCATTTCAGAGAGGTAACGGCTGATTTTATATTAAACTATTTAATAGCACTTTAAAGCGCTACGGTTTATGATTTCACTGTAAAAATCATATCTTTTTCGTTTGTTGACGAAATTCAGTGAAACAAG
The DNA here is from genome assembly GCA_030737875.1 of Allium sativum. Lineage (NCBI taxonomy): Eukaryota > Viridiplantae > Streptophyta > Magnoliopsida > Asparagales > Amaryllidaceae > Allium > Allium sativum. The sequence continues at coordinate 4,574,675 of CM060911.1, read as the reverse complement.
AGACACCGGGACCGTGAGGACGTCTTCTACATTCTAGAAGAGACCGGATATTTTTCTGAGCCTTCTACAAATTTTGGCAATGCGAAAAGTAATGTGAGATTTATGAATTATAAACGATATGGAAATGACGATGTATAAATTATATAGTCGATGTATGAGTTATATAAGCGTTGTACACCTCATGTATAAGCGTTGTATAAGATGTATGTATAAGTCATATATGCATTGTAAAAATTATATATGTGTTGAAATAGAAGTGAAATTTACTTATATATATATATATATATATATATATATATATATATATATATATATATACACGCCCCTCGTCCACAAACCATGGACGATATTTATTGGTTGTGATTGGTTGATAGCGAATGGTTGATTTGAATTGTTTTTGGTTGAAATTGATTGATTGTGGTTGAAAAATACCCGTTTGTGGTTGAGAATTATTTGGTTGAAACCACATAGGATTAGTTTGTGGAAAAGAAAAAAATAAACATGCCGCCTGCGTGCGAACTAGATGCATGAAATCCCCATTGTCAAAAGCTGCGAGGCTTTATGATAGAGTGAGGAGTCGTACTAGGGACGACCACGGTTTTAACTACCCTGCCATTGTGCTGCCGAAATTTTCAATAATATTCAAGTCTTAGACTTATTTTTCATGTGTTGAAACTATATTCGTGTGTTGAATAGAAATTAATGTGTTGAATAGAAATTCATGTGTTGAACGAAATTCATGTTTTGAAACAAATTGTTTTATAATAAAAATCATATTTTTACCATCAATATGAACTATATAAAATAGTCGGGTTTTGAAATAAATTGTTTTATAATAAAAATCATATTTTTATCATCAATATGAACTATATAAAATAGTCATGTTTTGAAATAAATTGTTTTATAATAAAAATCATATTTTTATCATCTATATGAACTATATAAAATAGTTGTGTTTTGAAATAAATTGTTTTATAATAAAAATCATATTTTTATCATCTATATGAACTATATAAAATAGTCGTGTTTTGAAATAAATTGTTTTATAATAAAAATCATATTTTTATCATCTATATGAACTATATAAAATAGTTGTGTTTTGAAATCAATTGCTTTACAATAAAAATCACATTTTTATTATATACATGAATTGTTAAAAATAGCGAAGTGTTGAAATAAATGTCGGTTGGATAAAAATATCATTTTTATCAAATGTATGAAAAGAATATGGTTTTGAAATCGAAGAATAGATTATATATATATATATATATAAATATAATCAAAACGAATTGAATAACGAAGCTGCAGTTCGTGTTTTGAAACCGTGATTTCAAATGATTAGTGCGGGAGATCCGACCATCGGATTTCCCCGAAACCAAAACCGTTGGGTTCGCTTTGGAAATATCTTTCAACGACACCCACTTTGTGAAGATCCAACGGTTGGATTGTCTGGAATGTTTAATTCAAATATGAAGAAAAACAGATTCAGAATTGATTATATATATATAATTAAATTTAATCGAATAACGACGCTGCAATTCGTATTTTGAAATCGAAACTTCAAACGAGTGTACCGGGAGATCCGACCGTCGGATTTTCCCAAAACTGAAACCGTTGGATTTGTTTTGAAAAGATCTTTCTAATGATATAAAATTTGTGAAGATCCAACGGTTAGATTTTCAGATATGTGTAAATCAAATCTGAAGAAAAACAGCGCCACGGCCGCGTTATGGCCTGAAGCGTCGTTTGAATAAATTGGCTATTTTTAAATAATTAAAAATAGCGATAAATCGTTATAAAATATTATAAACGATATGGAATGGAAATAAAGTGAATTTACCCGGTTTATTGGATATTTGATGGTTGAATGTGAAATTTATAAACTAACTGAAGGTTAGCTAAGTCGGATGGTTTCCTGGGTTTTGATCTGATGTTGGTTTCGGCCTTCGGGGTTAATACTTGGGAAATCGTTCTCTTACTAATTTACGGTTAGTGAATGATGAATTGGAGTGAGGCGTACATTGTGTTTGTGTAGCACTTGTTTATTATATATGCGAGTTGCTCAGAAAGACCGGGTTTATCCCATTCTGAATAACTGAATCGACGATAAGAAGTCAAAGATGAAGACGGTGGTTGAAGACCGGAGATCTTCACCTCGGTTGGATGGTAACTGATGTCTTGATTGGGAGGCATCCTGAAATATAGATAATAAGTGGTGATCGTCCAGACGTACGTGGAGATCGATGGGTATGTGAGGTATATAGTGCCTCCGGTTTCGTTCAGACCCAGAACGAACTTGCAAATGGACTGTGTGTCTGACATTGGAATTCATTCTATGTGATTGATAGCCATCAGTTGCATGGTGTGAATTGCCTGTGTGGCATGCTAAGATGCAGTGATCAAGGCTTCTATTGAAAAGCAAAGTCTTGTGGTTGATGATCAAAGCACAGCCTGTGTGGCATAGCTTTGTGTATAACGTGAATTTGCGAGCCTCACACCCCGGTATGAACCAGAAATGGGAGAGGACACCAGGGAGGGCCTGCGTTCCTTTCTAGCTAGAGGTGGTGTCAGTGCTTAAACTGGCTGACATATATATTATTTTCACCTTTGTGGTTGTTGCTGTTGTGAGGCGCCTCGGATATATCAGTGACTATGTGAAGCCGATGTAGTCATTCGTTGGCTCATTTACGCCCCAAAGGGCGGGGGAACGCAGTGTTAAGGCATAATAATCCACATCGGTGGACCGGCCCTGACGATCCAAGGGGTAGTTTCAGATGTTACAGAGGGGCGGGCTAGAGCGTCTCGAATTATGTAAGGACGATCCCTTGCCTTAGTTCATAACGGAAATCCAATTTTCAAATACGTGACTTTGCGGTTTTGATTGTATACCTATATATGGCGACATGATATATGGTACCCATGCCATCTATGATTGATACTTATGACTTGAAATTGTTTTTGAAACATATAAACACTAGTAATAATACCAAATTCTTTTGTTTTATTCGTATCAAGCATATTTTGGCCATTATAAGGTAAAACTCTATCCTCCGGTTTGCGTTGCATTGTGTGATGGGAACTGGGTCTTATAATGGCTTCATTTTTATAAAAAGCATTGTGATGTTTAAAAGATTTACTTGTTTTAAAGAACTGGCAATCCAATGGAGTAAGCCCGTTCCGCGAAAGTGGCGTGGTCCTGTGATTGGCCATATTATAAAACTTGCAAAGTAGATTTCTCATACCAGTCCCATGACTGACTCGTAGTTTGTTTCACTTGCAAACTCAGTGGACCCTTTTTCTACACGGGCAGCCTTGTATTCAGGTTTTAGCAGGCTCTTTCTGGATAGCTGGTGCTGAAGATGGATTATATAATTTATCTCTTTTTATGCTGTTCAGCTCCTATTGTACATGTTATGTTTGTTTTCCGCTGTAAACATTTATGTATAGCTGAACTGTATTTATACTAGGTATGATCCTGTATATTGTGTAACTCTGATGATTATATTTATCCAGTGTATTCTATTGTACATTATCTGGTGTATTTATTTATTTCTGTTCTGCTATTATCTGTTTATGTGCTATATTCCAAAGATTACCCTTGCCACCGTCGTACGGGGTTTTGGGGTCGTCACATTTAGTAATTATCTTATAGTGGTTTAGGTGCGCTTTAGCGATATCGTTGTTCATCTTGTTTCCTTGTTTACTCTGCCATACTCAATGGTTCATGGTCATTTCCTAATTTTCCAACTTATGCCTTAGCCTAGTTACTTTGGTAATTATATTGTTAAAGTTATCGCACTCGCCAGACTTTATGTCTGACCCCCTTGTTTCCTCCTCTTTTCTTCCTTCCCCCCCTAGGTGCTCAGGTTGGGACTAGCACCAGTGGAGCTTGATTTTGGACAGTTGTGCTTCTTATTTTTAGAAGATTGCTTGGATCGCTAAAGTAAAGTTCAGCCTCTCTTTTATTTATGGCTATTTTGTATTGGGGATTATGTCTTTCAATTTATGTACCTTGAGTTGGTCAAGATGGATATTATGTACTTTGACTCTGGTTTTGATGATGTAATCAAACTTATGTATTTTCCGCTGCATTGAAATAAAGTTTTAAGTTTTAGTACTGTTTATATCTATCTTGTTGTTAAGTTTCTATTCTATACACACTTAAAATGCTCCATGGAAGTTAATGCATTCCCTTTGTGAGTGACAATAATGGACGTGGGGTGTTACACGTGGTATCAGAGATGAAGGTTACTAGAACAGATATGGATTTTGGAAAGCTGTTTTGTAAAAACAAGTTTTATAAAGAAGTACCTTCAAAAGTATGTTTTAAGGAAAGTATTTTCAAGAGAAAAGCTTATTTTAGAAAGCATAACCCCAAGGGCCATATATCTTTCCTTCGGTTCTTTTGTATTGAATCTTTCCTTTTTCGTTTCAGCATGTCTGAAGCATTTGAGATACCAGAGGGTGTTCATGTACCCGGTTGGTTTCGTCAATATCTCGAGGCTAGGGCCACCACCGCAGGTCCAGCAAATTCTCCTCCTCCTCCTCGCGTCGATACTTTTGCTAAGATATGTAAGGACTTTCGGGCAATGGGTGGAAAACCTTTTCACGGGACGGAGACATTTGTTGAAGCTCGAAACTAGCTAAAGGAGGTGGAAGAATTGTTTGGTATCTTTGAAGTGAAAGATGGAAGAAAGGTCCAGTTAGCTGTCTGGCTAATGAAGGATGAGGCCTCGTTTTGGTGGGAGGTCACTAATGGTGAACGTCCAGCTGATACATGGCCAGATTTTAGGCGAAGTTTCTCTCACGGGATGAAGAGAATCTATACATGGAAAGGTTTCTAGCATTGAAGCAGGGGAATCTATCGGTGAAAGAATATGTCAACAAATTCAATCAGTTGGCGAGATTTGGCTTGGACTTGGTGAATACTCCAGAAAAGAAGGCCCTGAGATTTGTTAAGAGTTGAACGAGCCACTTCATGGGTTAGCTATGACCCACATCCCCATGGGGGCTACCTTTGAGAGACTAGTTGACATGGCGCTTATGCATGAAGAGGAGAAGGGCACCAATGCTAATAAGGCACCTGAGAAGAAAGGGGATCAAAAGAAATCACAACAGCAACAGCAGAACAAGAAAGGTGGTAAAGGCAACAATGGTAAGGGAAAGAAGAGATGCTTTAACTGTGGGACACCAGGCCATCTAAGCAAAGATTGTAGGAAGAAAAAGAAGACTGGCTTTTTCCACTATGGCGAAGCGGGACATCTGATTAAGGACTGCCCAAGGAAAGGGCAGAGGGCAGGGTCTACCTCGAGAGGACAGGTGCAGGCTCTTATGGCACCAGCGCAGGTAAGGGGACAAGTTCAGGCTCTCGTGGTCCCACCTCTGCAAGAACAAGGTAGAGCAATTTCCGTTGAAAGTTTAGTTTTTCTGTTTGATCATCAGGTCCATACTTTGTTCGATTCTGGCGCATCACATTCATTTATTTCTACAACATTAGTTGAAACACTGCACCTAGATACTAGTCTAGTTACGGATCCCTTAGTAGTCTCAAATCCTATTGGTGGTTCGGCTCATCTTTCTATGATTTGTCGGGATTTGAGAGTGTTTATCTTGGGCGTTGAGTTTGAATGCAACGCCTTTGTTATGGGCTTCATGGGCTACGGCTTGATTCTAGGTATGGATTGGCTAACTAGATAAGGGGCCATCCTAGATTGTGAAAGAAGGGTAGTTAGATTGTTGACTTGTTGTGGAAAGACCCTTGATATTTATTGTGACCCTAGAGGTCCAGTAATGCTTAGCTACCTAGAATCCCTTGACGCATACGATGATGATTTACATTCTGTTCCCATAGTCCGTGAATATGTTGATGTCTTCGATGAGGTGAGGGGTTTACCCCCAAAACGTGAGATAGATTTTCGAATATATCTAGTAGATAATGTAAAGCCAGTTGCATTACCAGTGCGCCACATGGCTCCAAGAGAGAGAAGAGAACTCAGTAAGCAAGTGAAGGAATTTCTTGAGAAGGGGTTCATCAAACGTAGTATATCGGAGTGAGGTGCTCCAGTAGTATTTGCCACGAAGGCAGATGGGTCCCATAGACTTTGTGTGGACTATAGAGAACTTACTAAGCTTACTAAGAAGAATAGACACCCACTGCCGAGGATTGACGATCTCTTCGATCAGTTAGTTGGCGCCTCAGTGTTTTCGCAGTTGGACTTGGCCACGGGTTTCCATCAGTTGAGAGTGGATGAGGATAGCATAGACAAGACTGCCTTTAGGACTCCAGATGGTTTCTTTGAGTGGCTTGTGATGCCCTTCAGTTTGACAAATGCCCCCGCATACTTTGTTGACTTGATGAGTAGGGTGTTTAGGGAGTACCTTAATAAATTCGTGGCAGTCTTTGTGGACGACATCTTGATCTTTTCCAAGAACGAGGAAGAGCATGCCCTACATCTTAGGGAAGTGTTGGAGACTCTTCGAGCGCATAGCCTTAAAGTTAAATTTTCTAAATGTCACTTTTGGAGGAAGGAAGTGCGATTCTTAGGGCACGTGCTTTCCAAAGAAGGGATAGCCGTGGATCCCGCAAAGGTAGTGGCCATCCAAGATTGGAAGGTCCCTAAAAATGCTACCGAGGTGAGGAGTTTCTTAGGGTTGGCTGGCTCCTATAGGAAGTTTATCAAAGACTTCACAAAAATATCAGCCCCATTAACACGCTTGACGAAAAAGAACTTAGTTTTCACATGGGACGTAAATTGTGATGATGCGTTCCAATGTCTAAAGAGAGCTTTGACCACAGCCCCAGTCTTAGTGTTGCCAGATGGGAGTAAGCCATTTACCGTTTATACCGATGCTTGTGGGACAGGACTAGGTGTAGTCTTAATGCAAGAGGGAAGGGTAATAGCCTATGGTGGAAGGCAGTTGAGAGTGCATGAAAGAAATTACCCTACACATGACCTAGAGTTGGCCGCTATTGTTTTCGCACTTAAGTCTTGGCGTCATTATCTTCTTGGCGAGAAATTCGAATTATTCACTGACCACAAATCGCTAAAATACTTATTCTCTCAGAAAGACTTGAACTTAAGGCAGCAAAGGTGGATGGAATTCTTAGCATCCTACGACTTCGAGATAACATATACCCCTGGCAAGGGTAACGTGGTGGCGGACGCCTTAAGTAGAAAAAGGTTGTCCTTGAATCCGTTGTTTGTTGAGCGGCGAAGCTTAGAGTTCATCTCTACGTTTGATTTTAAACCTTCCGTTGACTTTGTACCCGGTTTGCTAGCATCCTTGGAGGTCAGACCTAAGCTTTTGGGACGGATTGGCGAGGCACAATGAGATGACCCACAGTTGGTTGAGTTAGTAGAGAAGCTCAAAGGAGGGGAGTCATCGAGCCATCTCAGTAGGTATACCCTAGATGATAAGGGTTGGTTACGTAGGGACGGTAGACTTTGTGTACCATGAGACGAGAACTTGAGGAAGACCATTATTTATGATGCACATCGTTCGAAGATGACCATCCATCCCGACGGGGACAAGATGTACATGGACATGAGACGAGTTTACTTTTGGGCCGGTATGAAGAAGGACGTGGCCGAGTTTGTCGCTAGATGCTTGGTGTGCCAACAAGTAAAAGCAGAGCAAAAGAAGCCCGGTGGATGGCTTCACCCATTGGAGGTTCCATAATGGAAGTGGAAAAGTGTTTCGATGGACTTTGTTGACGGATTACCAAGATCGAGGAAGGGTAATATGGGGATTTGGGTCGTGGTAGACAGACTTACCAAGAGCGCCCATTTCATTCCCGTGAAGAGTAAGAGAACTGCTCCATGGTTAGCCTCCGTATACATTTGAGAAATAGTTCATTTGCATGGTGTTCCTTCTAGCATAGTGAGCGACTGCAATCCTATCTTTACTAGCGAATTTTGGAAGAGCTTGCAAGAGGCGATAGGGACTCAGTTATGTTTGAACACAGCATATCATCCTCAGATGGACGGCCAGACCGAGAGGGTGAATCGTATTCTAGAGGACCTATTGAGGTTGTGTGTCTTAGATTTCGGAGGTACATGGGAGGAACATCTTCTGTTGGTAGAGTTCGCATATAATAACAACTTTCAGTCTAGCATTGGCATGGCACCGTTCGAGGCACTTTATGGACGGCCGTGTCATTCGCCTACATGTTGGTGGGAGTCTACAGATAAGATCTTACTTGGGCCCGATATGATTAGAGAGACTTCGGAAAAGATCGATTTGATTCGAAGGAGGATGAAGACGGCACAAGATAGGCAGAAATCTTATGCAGACAAGAGGAGGACAGATCTTGAGTTTTATATTAGGGACATGGTCTTTGTCAAGGTGTCTCCATTACGGAACGCCGTTCGCTTTGGGTCCATTGGGAAGTTAGCACCAAGGTTCGTAGGGTCGTTTCTTATTAAGGAGAGGATTGGGCAGATGGCGTATAGAGTGGAGTTGCCCGAGAGACTTAGTGGCGTACACGATGTATTCCATGTATCACATTTGAGGAAATGCTTGCACGAGACCGCGGAAGTGGTGGAGCCGAACTTGCTTAAAGAGGTGGAGATAGAGCGTGATGCGACGATTCGACGAGCTCCTACGTGCATTCTTGGGTCGGAGATTAAGAAGTTAAGAAATCGAGAGGTCAAGCTAGTCAAAGTGCAATGGGGAGATGATGAGAGCAACGCTACTTGGGAGACGGAAGAGTAGATGCGTTCATTATACCCTTCTCTTTTCGAGGGTATGTCTTTTAATTTATCCTTTATTGCTTACCTTGTACTTATCTTATCTTTAGTATGTCCTCTCGCTAGTACCTTTGACCTTTAGATAGGGTAGTCCTATGGTTGAAACATGTGTTTGAGACATGTTATGTATGATGGATGCATGTGGATGCAAGTGTTTGCTAGTGGTTGCTCGTGGATGCATATACACACACTTTAGGCACTATATCGGCTTAGTCACTTCATAGTGCATATTGCATATAAATGTGTGTGCATATTTAAGTTAATGGATGTATAATGGTTGTGCTATCATATGGATGCGGCATTTTGGTGAATGGTTGTGCACGCATATAGAAGTAATATGTATCGATAGGATTCTTTCGCATACATAATGGACGCATGGCACTATCATGGTTTGCATTAAGGAGGTCAACTGAATCAGTAGACCGCCTGATTTTCCATTAGATAAGGAACATATACACACACTTCTTGCATATGCTCATACAACATTAGGAATTTTATAAGGACAATGGATGCCTGTGTTTGATGGTTGAGTGGATGGTTGTTTGGATGGTAGGATATGCATTCTCCTTAACTTGGAGATTTCGAGGGTGAAATCCTTTAAGGAGGGGAGAATGTAACACCCCGTATTTCTATTAACACTAATGTTCACAAATTAAAGAATAACTAATCTCAGACGTGATAATTAAGGGAAACGGCTTGCGTCATTGTGTTCGTCTCGGAATTCTGGTTGAGATAGAGTCCGACTTTGCGTGAATTGGACTTCGTATGAAGAAGTTATGGCCATCGGAAGTTTTAGAAAATTCAAAACAGATTTCAGAAAATTCAAATTTCAGATTAAGACAGGCTAGGCGGGAAAATTCCCGCCAGGGCCAGGTCGACCATAGGGTCGACCTGGGGGTCGACCTGCCCCCTCCCCCCCCCCCCCCGGGCTGATTTGTTTTATGACCTGTTGATGACTAGATGCTGACTCATTAGGGTTTTTGATATGCTCTGATTGGCTGGGATTAATTCTGGATTGATCGGACGGCTTAAACTAATCCTAAACTCTATAAAAACACCTCTAGACTCAAACCCTAAAATCAAAACAAAATTAGATTCATGGCCTCCATGCCGTCACCTAGCAACTCAGCATAACCGCCACCAATTAGAGAGGAAGAAAGCTAATCTAATTCAATTCTTTTCAACTTTAACAACGAACCTTCTTCAAGGGAAAGCTATTACAACTTCAGAACTCAGAATTTAGAACTCAAGACCTTCTTTGAGTAGTGAGTTCGATAATTTTAATAAAATAATTAGCAAATTAATTGGATTGAGTTATGATGTGGATTATTTGGATATGATGTGAATTATTCGTGTAGTAAAATTGTGATGTTTATGTTGTAAATTCTATGATGTTATCTTGTAAAGTTGTGATCATCTATGTTGTAATTTTATGATTGGCTTATGTATAATCTAATCACCATGTTGTTCATATGATAGTTTGGGTATGTTGATCCATATGATAAATCATAAGTATGTAAGAAAGTTTAGATTTTTATCAAGACATGAATCGTATGCAAGTTGGGGAAAATTATATGTAACCTTACATGTTTCATGACATCTATTTTAGATCTAAAATTAGGCTATGACATGTGTGAGTTATATGCCAAATTCTACATGCTAGTTTACATGTTTAGATGTAAGTTTATACCATTGTTATGTTGCATAAATCACATATGCAAGTTTATATGAATACATGTGTTTGAATATGAATCATGTTATGCAAGTTTGTGGTTACTGCCTATGCAAGTTTACACCTTTAGATGTAGATCTATGACATACATGATTTATGCAAGTTTGTGACCAATATCCCAACAAGTTCACACCTTTAGATTTGGGTCTATGACATATGTAGTTTTACGCAAGTTGTAACTTTGGCTTATGCAAGTTTTAGATGTAGAACATCATCCACACATGCAAGTTCACCCCTTATGTTTAGATCTAGTTTTAATTATATGTATGTTGTGCTGTTCACCCGGTGGATTGCTTCACCCATTGGAGGTCCCATAATGGAAGTGGGAAAGTGTTTCGATGGACTTTGTTGACGGATTACTGAGATCGAGGAAGGGTAATATGGGGATTTGGGTCGTGGTAGACAGACTTACCAAGAGCGCCCATTTCATTCCCGTGATGAGTAAGAGGACTGCTCCATGGTTACCCTCCGTATACATTTGAGAAATAGTTCATTTGCACGGTGTTCCTTCTAGCATAGTGAGCGACTGCAATCCTATCTTTACTAGCGAATTTTGGAAGAGCTTGCAAGAGGTGATAGGGACTCAGTTATGTTTGAGCACAGCATATCATCCTCAGATGGACGGCCAGACCGAGAGGGTGAATCGTATTCTAGAGGACCTATTGAGGTTGTGTGTCTTAGATTTCGGAGGTACATGGGAGGAACATCTTCTGTTGGTAGAGTTCGCATATAATAACAACTTTCAGTCTAGCATTGGCATGGCACCGTTCGAGGCACTTTATGGACGGCCGTGTAGTTCGCCTACATGTTGGTGGGAGTCTACAGATAAGATCTTACTTGGGCCCGATATGATTAGAGAGACTTCGGAAAAGATCGATTTGATTCGAAGGAGGATGAAGACGGCACAAGATAGGCAGAAATCTTATGCAGACAAGAGGAGGACAGATCTTGAGTTTTATATTAGGGACATGGTCTTTGTCAAGGTGTCTCCATTACGGAACGCCGTTCGCTTTGGGTCCATTGGGAAGTTAGCACCAAGGTTCGTAGGGTCGTTTCTTATTAAGGAGAGGATTGGGCAGATGGCGTATAGAGTGGAGTTGCCCGAGAGACTTAGTGGCGTACACGATGTATTCCATGTATCACATTTGAGGAAATGCTTGCACGAGACCGCGGAAGTGGTGGAGCCGAACTTGCTTAGAGAGGTGGAGATAGAGCGTGATGCGACGATTCGACGAGCTCCTACGTGCATTCTTGGTTCGGAGATTAAGAAGTTAAGAAATCGAGAGGTCAAGCTAGTCAAAGTGCAATGGGGAGATGATGAGAGCAACGCTACTTGGGAGACGGAAGAGTAGATGCGTTCATTATACCCTTCTCTTTTCGAGGGTATGTCTTTTAATTTATCCTTTATCGCTTACCTTGTACTTATCTTATCTTTAGTATGTCCTCTCGCTAGTACCTTTGACCTTTAGATAGGGTAGTCCTATGGTTGAAACATGTGTTTGAGACATGTTATGTATGATGGATGCATGTGGATGCAAGTGTTTGCTAGTGGTTGCTCGTGGATGCATATACACACACTTTAGGCACTATATTGGCTTAGTCACTTCATAGTGCATATTGCATATAAATGTGTGTGCATATTTAAGTTAATGGATGTATAATGGTTGTGCTATCATATGGATGCGACATTTTGGTGAATGGTTGTGTACGCATATAGAAGTAATATGTATCGATAGGATTCTTTCGCATACATAATGGACGCATGGCACTATCATGGTTTGCATTAAGGAGGTCAACTGAATCAGTAGACCGCGTGATTTTCCATTAGATAAGGAACATATACACACACTTCTTGCATATGTTCATACAGCATTAGGAATTTTATAAGGACAATGGATGCCTGTGTTTGATGGTTGAGTGGATGGTTGTTTGGATGGTAGGATATGCATTCTCCTTACCTTGGAGATTTCGAGGGTGAAATCCTTTAAGGAGGGGAGAATGTAACACCCCGTATTTCTATTAACACTAATGTTCACAAATTAAAGAATAACTAATCTCAGACGTGATAATTAAGGGAAACGGCTTGCGTCATTGTGTTCGTCTCGGAATTCTGGTTGAGATAGAGTCCGACTTTGCGTGAATTGGACTTCGTATGAAGAAGTTATGGCCATCGGAAGTTTTAGAAAATTCAAAACAGATTTCAGAAAATTCAAATTTCAGATTAAGACAGGCTAGGCGGGAAAATTCCCGCCAGGGCCAGGTCGACCATAGGGACGACCTGGGGGTCGACCTGCCCCCCCCCCCCGGGCTGATTTGTTTTATGACCTGTTGATGACTAGATGCTGACTCATTAGGGTTTTTGATATGCTTTGATTGGCTGGGATTAATTCTGGATTGATCGGACGGCTTAAACTAATCCTAAACTCTATAAAAACACCTCTAGACTCAAACCCTAAAATCAAAACAAAATTAGATTCATGGCCTCCATGCCGTCATCTAGCAACTCAGCATAACCGCCACCAATTAGAGAGGAAGAAAGCTAATCTAATTCAATTCTTTTCAACTTTAACAACGAACCTTCTTCAAGGGAAATCTATTACAACTTCAGAACTCAGAATTCAGAACTCAAGACCTTCTTTGAGTAGTGAGTTCGATAATTTTAACAAAATAATTAGCAAATTAATTGGATTGAGTTATGATGTGGATTATTTGGATATGATGTGAATTATTCATGTAGTAAAATTGTGATGTTTATGTTGTAAATTCTATGATGTTATCCTGTAAAGTTGTGATCATCTATGTTGTAATTTTATGATTGGCTTATGTATAATCGAATCACCATGTTGTTCATATGCTAGTTTGGGTATGTTGATCCATATGATAAATCATAAGTATGTATGAAAGTTTAGATTTTTATCAAGACATGAATCATATGCAAGTTGGGGAAAATTATATGTAACCTTACATGCTTCATGACATCTATTTTAGATCTAAAATTAGGCTATGACATGTGTGAGTTATATGCCAAATTCTACACGCTAGTTTACATGTTTAGATGTAAGTTTATACCATTGTTATGTTGCATAAATCACATATGCAAGTTTATATGAATACATGTGTTTGAATATGAATCATGTTATGCAAGTTTGTGGTTACTGCCTATGCAAGTTTACACCTTTAGATGTAGATCTATGACATACATGATTTATGCAAGTTTGTGACCAATATCCCAACAAGTTCACACCTTTAGATTTGGGTCTATGACATATGTAGTTTTATGCAAGTTGTAACTTTGGCTTATGCAAGTTTTAGATGTAGAACATCATCCACACATGCAAGTTCACCCCTTATGTTTAGATCTAGTTTGAATTATATGTATGTTGTGATGTTTTCTCTTTATTCCATGAGTTAGACTATTCGAGTCTAACGTATATTTTACGTTAAACGAATAACGTACAACGTGGAGTAAAAGGGGATAATATTAAAAGATTTAATTGGCATAGATGCCTAAAAAGGCATAAAATAAATTTGTGATGAAAATTGGTATGATTTTACATACCATAAATAGATGGACATAATTGAGTCAATTATGGCCATAATTAAATTTGGAATTAATTGATAATTTGAATAGGGAAAGTAATTCAAATTAGGGAATGATTAATTAGGAGTAATTAATCGTCTAAGACACGAGGTTAGGCTCTTTTGTGGTGTAAGACTGCCCGGACCCGCCCGACAAATCCAGCTGCCACAAATGCTAGTCTAATGTGGGAGGTCTTAGGCATAAATCAAATACGTAACAATTGTAAAGACACGAGGTTAGGCTCTTTTGTGGTGTAAGACTGCCCAGGACCCGCCCGGCAAATCCAGCTGCCACAAATGCCAGTCTAATGTGAGAGGTCTTTATAAGGTTACGGTCTTAATGAATTAAGAAACACTTAACCAGATAAACATGTAGTGGGACATGAGGGGGGTTAAGTGGGTGCCTTGGGTGGCATATGGAATCTAGTGGGTGCCTTGGGTGGCATTTGAAATACGATTAGAAATACTTAACCATAATTTGAAACATGTAAGTAAACATGAATAAGAAGTGAGTTAAGTGGGATATACTAGAGGGGACCAAGCTTAGGTGGATAGCTTATGTCAAGTAATGGGGGCCCGTTTCAACCAGTAACCCATACGTATCTTTATGGGCTCGACCCAAGTCGAGGACGGGATACGCATACTGGGCTTGACTTTAAGAGGCCAAACCGGGTTAGCGGTGGCAACGCTAGTCCAACGGGTTTATATGCGTGTGTGGACCTGGGCTGGTAGGTAAGACGTTGTTGCATCGTGTAGGTATAAGCCGTGCATTATTTGTGGTATTGGGTTGCCACTTTGGGGAGTGATACACCCCACTGTGTGGCCAGCACGGGTATCTACGAGTTAGGGAGCCGATCGCTTGGGGGTAGTGGGTACACCTGGTGGAGATAGAGGCAGGCGGAACCTATGAAGGCAGCTAGGGGTGCACGAAACTACCATCATCATTATTAAGTTTTGTAGGCGGGATCAACCTTAGGGTGACTAGTGGTGGTGCAGTATAGCAATTATCTTATAGTGTTGGTGTAGTTTAGTAATTATCTTATAGTGGTTTAGGTGCGCTTTAGCGATATAGTTGTTCATCTTGTTTCCTTGTTTACTCTGCCATACTCAATGGTTCATGGTCATTTCCTGATTTTCCAACTTATGCCTTAGCGTAGTTACTTTGGTAATTATATTGTTAAAGTTATCGCACTCGCCAGACTTTATGTCTGACCCCCTTGTTTCCTTCTCTTTTCTTCCTCCCCCCCTCCCTCCAGGTGCTCAGGTTGGAACTAGCACCAGTGGACCTTGATTTTGGACAGCTGTGCTTCTTGTTTTTAGAAGATTGCTTAGATCGCTGAAGTAAAGCTCAACCTCTCTTTTATTTATAGCTATTTTGTATTGGGGATTATGTCTTTCAATTTATGTACTTTGAGTTGGTCAAGATGGATATTATGTACTTAGACTCTGGTTTTGACGATGTAATCAAACTTATGTATTTTCCGCTGCATTGAAATAAAGTTTTAAAGTTTTAATACTGTTTATATCTGTCTTGTTGTTAAGTTTCTGTTCTATACACACTTAAAATGCTCCATGGATGTAACACCCCACCTCTGCTAGGGTCACTCACAAAGGGAATGCACTAGTTTTGGTGGAGTATTATCTAGGTAAACATACACAGAGATATCATAAGGCAGAATATAAATAAAGCAGCGGTAGAAATTAAAAACCAAATTTTTATTACTTTCAAGAAAAGAGTTAAAACCCCATATATCCAAGGTACAAATTATTCCATTACATCAAGTTCCAAGTAAAGAAGCATGAACTTAAGATAACAAAAGTAAATTATTCCCCAAACATAGCAGAGGTGCAGCCGTAGCATAGCTCAAGACCAAACCGTACATGAGCTGTCAGAAAGCAAGCTAAATCCAAGCTAAGGGCTAGTGTTTCCTCCCTGAGAACCTGGGGGGGGGGGAAACGAAAGAAAAAGAGGCGAAAGAAAAAGGGTCAGTCATAAAGACTGGTAAGCCCTAGTGACTTTCAGTATGAAAACTAGTAAAGGTAACATGATATGTGGAAACTGGAATTAAACATAAGGATGATAACAGAACTGGTAGGATAATTAAGATAACAAGATAAGTCAAGTCTAGCATCACATATTCGAGATTCGCTGCACCAACTGTACTAGTGTTCTAACCCATGTCAAGTATTAAACATGAAATGATCCCTTGGCCCAATATCATGAAGTGACCCATTACGTGGTCCTACGGTACGATCTACTAATCGATCGGCTCCCTACAAGTTCTAGCTCGTCATGTGTCTATGTCATACGGACCTATCCTGAAATGTAGTTACCTGTGCTAGGTCGACCATAGGCTGTATCAAGCCCTATGGTACCAACCATCGACACGAATCAAGCACGCACAGTGTAAACCTACCGGTGCCCAATGCCTGCTTTTTCAACTCCGGACTACGTGCACGACCATAGTCCGCCTGAACATACAATGGCGCACCAACTCAGCCGTCGTTCTGGTCGCTTACAACCAGCCCAGTAATCGTGCCCCACCCTGCCTAGTCCCAGGGTATCGTGATACATCTAAGTGGGTTACTACTGAAAAGGACCGCGTAACTAGGGTTTCTAATGGGTTAAGTGTTGTCATTCAAATTCGTGACTTAACCCTATCCAAATCATGTATCAAGTTGGTTAAGTGTGTTCAAGCGGTTCATGACTTAACCCTATCAAATCATCGTGTCAAGTTGGTTAAGTATATTCAAGTGGTTCATGACTTAACCCTATCAAATCATCGTGTCAAGTTGGTTAAGTATATTCAAGTGGTTCATGACTTAACCCTATCATGTGGCATTAATTCATTAATGCACCCCAACCTCTCACATTAGACTTACTGTTGTGGTCACTGGATTTGCTGGGCAGTTACGGACTGATTTACACCACAACATAGTCTAACCTCGGGTTTTTCGTGCGATATGACCAACTACCCACATTGGATCCTATTGTTTGCAGTAACTGGATTTGCCGGGCGGTTCCGGGTAGATTTACACTGCAAACTCAACCCAACCTCGAGTTGGCCATTTTCAAGTTTATCTAAGTGTCATGCCCACGTTCAAGTTTTCATGTCAAAATTCATGTCGAGTTTTCATGTCATGTTTCATGTCAATTCGTGTCAAGTTCATGTCCATATCCAGGTTCAAGTCATAATAACATTCATATTCAAAGCCAATTTATGTTTTACCTAATCTACCCAAATTGTATTCCCATCGCACATAAACTCGAATCGATACAAATAAATCTAATTAGGGAATAGCATAAAAAGAGACGGGTATAAGGTGGCAAAAGTGATTACTAGTATACATGGTATGACTTGAGATAAAAGATTATAACATTACTGGCATATGGAATATTGGCCTCAAACATAAAGATTCCAAATCTAGCAAAATAAGGTACTAGTCAAGATAACAGTTGTCATAAGGTGATAGTATAGTCATGGTAGCGATTGACATAAGGTGATAGTCATAAACTTGTGACTAATAGCAGATTCAACATGATAATATGAGGGGTTTTTCTTTTTGATTTACAATATAAATAGGCCCCAAATCAATGTCATGGTAATATACCCAAAAGTCAAGATCCAAGATGAACAAGCATGGATGTAAAACAATCATCATACACAGGTCCAATTTCAATTTACAACATATTCATATTACATTTACAGTTTAAATCTAAAAGTAACTGGGGCTTACAGATCGTTGTTCGAGAATTAGAAAAAGAAAGTCGATGTTGAATCTTTATATGCTTAGTCGAGTCCTAACAGAAGTCCCCAAATCAGCGATTCTGTTAACGTAGTTTCGACGTAGAAGTAGTCTCTTTCTCTAACTTTTCAACCAGAATTAGAGCAGCATAATGTCGGAAAAAGTTTTGTTAGAGAGACTAGTGTTAGGGGCTGTTTATATAGGGCCAGGTCAACGAATGTAGACAGAAATGAGGCCAGAAACATCAAAGTGAATCCAGCTTCAGAAGTGGGCTCGGCCACCAGGTCGGCCGCCCGGTCGACACTATGGTCGACCTGGTCCTGGGCAGGTCGACTACATAGTCGACCCCCAGGTCGACCTGGTCCTGGGCGGGAAATTTCCCACCCAGTCCATTCTGAGGTTTGAATTTCGAAATTTGAATTCGAATTCTAAGTTGTTTTGAACTTGAAAACTTCTGAAAACTTCGAAAGGTCATAACTTGGTCATACAGACTCCGATTTTCGAAAACACGGACTCGTTTCCAAGCAGAATTTTGAGACGAACGCAATGGCATAACCCGTTTCCCTTGATTCTTATTTTAAAATTTAATTCTTCCTTGATTTATGGTTATTACACGTTATAAAAATACGGGTTGTTACATTCTCCCCTCCTTAAAGGATTTCGTCCCCGAAATCTCTAAGTTAGAAAGAATATATCCTACCATCCAATCATCCATCTACTCAAAGCATCATCCATAGGCAACCATTGTCCTTAAAAGATTTCAAATGCAGTATGAACATATGCAGAAAGTTTGTGTACATGTACTTATCTAATGCAAAAGATCAGGCGGTTACTGATTCAGTAAACCTCCTTAATGCAAAATATGTTAGTGTAATGAATCCAACATGTATGCAAATTCCTAACATAGTTTATAATCTTTTCATGAGTGCACAAACATTCATTCATATGCAACATCCAAGTGATAACATAACAAGTTCCATCCATGTACAAGTATAAGCACTCATGCATATGCAACATGAAAATGTGACTGAGCCGATCTAGTGCCTAATGTGTGTCATGCATCCACTAGCAACCACTTGCAACCACTTGCAACCATTTGCAAACATCAACCATAACATGTTTCAATCACATGTTTCCATCCATATGGTTCTACCTAAGGTTCTCAAGATAAGATCGAGAGGATAACAAGACAAATGTAGATAGTAGAAGCATGATACGAAAAGGTTTTCAAGTTTATAGGAAAAAGAGATCGAGAATGTATCCTCAAAAAGAAATGGGTAAAGCGCGCGTATCTTCTCTTAAGTTTCCCAAGTTGCGTCTTCTTGGGCTTCATTCCACTGCACTTTACCTAGCTTGACTTCTCGACTCCTTAGCTTCTTAATCTCTGTTCCCAAGATACGAATCGGAACTCGCCTCAATGTTGCTTCTTTTTCCACTTCTACGTCTTCAAGGATGCTTGGCTCAACCACTTCGGCCGACTCATGCAAGCACTTTCGGAGATGCGAGACGTGAAAGACATTGTGTACTCCAGTCAACTTCTCGGGTAAGTCTACCTTATAGGCCATCCGTCCAATCTTCTTAGTGATAGGGAATGGTCCTACGAACCTCGGTACTAGCTTTCCAATTGCTCCAAAACGAACTACATTGCGTAACGGAGAAACTTTTATAAAGACCATATCTCCGACTTCGAACTCTAGGTCTGTCCTTCTCTGGTCCGTATAAGATTTCTGTCTATCTTGGGTCGTCTTCATCCGTCTTCGTATCAACTCAGTCTTCTCAGAAGTGTCCCTTATCATGTCGGGCCCAACTATAAGTCTTTCTGTCGTCTCCCACCAATAAGTTGGCGATTTGCACGGTCTTCCATACAGGGCTTCGAACGGTGCCATTCCGATGCTAGCTTGGTAACTATTGTTATATGCAAACTTCACGAGAGGAAGATGGTCTTCCCAAGTACCACCAAAGCCAAGAATGCATAGTCTCAAAAGATTCTTTAGCACCCTATTTACCCTTTCGGTTTGTCCATACGTCTGCGGGTGATAGGCCGTGCTCAAGTTCAGTCGTGTACCCATTGCTTCTTGCAGACTATTCCAAAACTGGCTAGTAAAAATCGGGTCACGATCACTAACTATACTAGAAGGAACTCCATGCAACCGTACTATCTCTCGAAGGTAAATAGACGCTAGCCATGATGCGGTCCTCTTGCTTTTCACTGGAATGAAGTGAGCACTTTTCGTGAGTCTATCAACTATGACCCATATGCTAGTATTTCCCTTCCTTGACCTAGGCAGTCCATCCACGAAATCCATCGAGATACTCTCCCATTTCCATTGCGGAACCTCCAAAGGATGTAATAGCCCACCGGGCTTCTTCGACTCGGCCTTTACTTGATGGCACACCATGCACTTTGAAACGAACTCTGCCACGTCCTTTTTCATTCCAGTCCAAAATAAAATGCGTTTCATATCTCTGTACATCTTATCCCCTCCGGGATGTATGGTCATCTTCGAGTGATGTGCCTCCTCGAGAACTTTCCTTATTAAGTCTCCCACTTGCGGGACGCATAGCCTTCCATCATGCCTTAGCCATCCCTTGTCATCTATGGTATACCTACTGAGGTGACTTGACGTCTCACCCCTAATCAGCTTGTCCATGATTTCGACTATCTGTGGGTCTTCCCTCTGTGAGGTCCCTACTTGATCTAGAAGTGTAGGTCTTAACTCAAGAGATGCTAACGTAGCATTCAATGACTCAACATCCGGTGTAAAATCAAAGGTTGCTATAAATTCAAGGCTTTTCCTTTCCACAAATAAGGGGCTCAAAGTCAATTTTTTTCTACTTAGCGCGTCTGCCACCACGTTACCCTTGCCAGGGGTATAAGTTATATAGAAGTCATATGATGCCAAGAATTCCATCCATCGCTGTTGTCTCAGATTCAAATCTTTCTGTGAGAAGAGGTACTTCAGCAATTTGTGGTCGGTATACAGCTCGAACCTCTCCCCAAGAAGATAATGGCGCCAAGATTTAAGTGCCAAAAAGGTCGCCGCCAACTCCAAGTCATGTGTGGGATAGTTCTTCTCATGAACTTTAAGTTGTCTACCCCCATAGCATATCACTTTCCCTTCTTGCATTAGGACTATGCCTAATCCCGTGCCACATGCATCTGTGTACACGGTAAACATCTTACCTCCATCGGGTAATGCCAAAACTGGAGCTGTGGTGAGGGCTCTCTTGAGTCTCTGAAAAGCAATCTCACATTCTATGTTCCATGCAAACGCTAGGCTTTTCTTCGTTAACCTAGTAAGAGGGGCTGAAATCTTAACGAAGTCCTTAATGAACTTCCTATAGTAGCCTGCCAAATTGAGAAAGCTTCTCACTTCAGTTGCTTTCTTAGGCACTTTCCAGTCTTGCACAGCAACCACCTTTGCGAGGTCCACGGCTATGCCTTGCTTAGAAACTACATGTCCAAGAAACCGAACTTCCTTCCTCCAAAAATGGCATTTGGAGAACTTAGCCTTTAACTGGTGTGCTCTGAGCGTGTCCATGACTTCCCTGAGATGTCTAGCATGCTCTTCTTCATCCTTTGAGAAGATTAGAATATCGTCCATGAAAACCACTACAAACTTGTTAAGGAACTCCCGAAACACCCTACTCATCAAATCTACAAAATACGCAGGTGCATTCGTTAACCCAAGCGGCATGACGAGCCATTCGAAGAACCCATCTGGAGTCCTAAACGCAGTTTTGTCAATGCTATCCTCGGCCACTCTAAGCTGATGGAACACTGTGGCTAGATCGAGTTGAGAGAAAACAGATGCTCCTACAAGCTGGTCAAACAGATCGTCGATCCTTGGCAGTGGGTGCCTATTCTTTTTCGTTAGCTTGTTTAACCCACGATAATCTACGCACAGACGAAGTGAACCATCCGCCTTAGTAGCGAATACCACCAGAGCACCCCATTCAGAAATACTTCGTCTTATGAAATTTTTCTCAAGCAACTCCTTAACTTGTTTACTGAGCTCTCTTCTTTCTTGCGAGGCCATGTGCCTAACGGGCAATGAAACTGGCTTGGCATTATCAACAAGATAAATTCGGAAGTCTATCTCGCGTTTAGGAGGTAACCCCCTCACTTCATCAAAGACATCTGGATATTCTCGGACCACTCTTACAGATTGCAAATTATCGTCTGATGAGTCAAGGGATTCAAGATAACACAACATGACCGGACCCTTAGGGTTACAAGAAATTTCAAGGGTATTACCAAGGCGAGTAATGAGCCTCACTACCCTTCGTTCACAATCAAGAATGGCTCAATAATTGGACAGCCAATCCATGCCTAGGATCAAACCGTATCCCATAAATCCGAGAACATAAGCACTACACGCGAATTCTGCGCTTAAGATAGAGATCCTCAAATCCACACACATAATAGATAAATGGGCGGAGCCCCCAATTGGATTTGAAACTGTAATGGGATCCTCAACCAGACTAGTACTTAGGTGCAAATTTTCAACAGTATCAGAAGAAATAAAAGTATGTGATGCGCCAGAGTCAAATAAGGTTCGAACAGGAAAGTCAGAAATGTAAACAAGGCTTTCTACAGAAATATTACTACCTCGGTCAAGAGCTGGAGTGGTGTTGAGAGCATGCAACTGCCCTCCAGAAGGTCCTGCTCGCTGGGTCTGCCCCTGCCCCTGTCCTTGCTTCTTAGGGCAATCCTTGCTGACGTGTCCAGTATCTACACAATGAAAGCATCCACCCAACTTTCTCTTCTTCTTTCTACAGTCTTTAGCTAGATGTCCAGTAATCCCACAAAAGTTACACTTCCTTGTCTCACGTGCCTTGTTGTTGTTGCCCTTGTTATTCTTGTTGCCTCCCTTCTTGAAGTCAGCTTTCTTATTCTAAGTCTCATTAGGCTTAACCTCCTTCTTGCTATTCTTGTCTTCCTCATGAAGTAGAGCCATATCCACCAAGCTTTCAAAGGTCGCCCCCATGGGTATATGAGTTATGGCCAAACTGTGTAGTGGCTCGTTCAATCCTTGAGCAAAGCGTACAGCCTTTTTCTGGGCCATATTGACCAAGTCCAAACTGAACCGAGTAAGCTGATTAAACTTATTCACATACTCCCTAACAGACATGTCCCCTTGCTTGAGTGCGAGGAACCTCTCCATCTGAAGGTTCTCTTCTGCTGACGATAAGAATTTAAGCCCAAACCTCTCTCTAAAGTCTGCCCAAGTCTTAATTGGCCTGGTAGCGTTGGTGACTTCCCACCAAAATGCAGCTTCCTCTTTCAACAACCATGCTGCCAACTGAACTTTCCTATGGTCCTCCACGTCAAAGATAATAAACAAGTCTTCAGTCTCCTTTAGCCAGTTTCGTGCCTCAACGAAGGTTTCAGTTCCAACAAAGTTCTTGCCGCCCATCGTTTTAAAGTCTTTGCATATTTTGGCAAAGGCGGTACCAGGAGGAGGAGGAACCGCGGCTACTGGGGGAGGAGGAGGAGGGATGTCTGTCGGGCCCGCGCTGTTGGCCCTAGCTTCTAAGTACCTTTGGAACCATCCAGGCACGGGTATTCCCTCAGGCAGATTAAGATCAGCCATGTTGAAAAACGAAAAGAAAAAGATTCAAACGAGGAAACAAAGGAAAGTGCTAATGGCTTTTTGGTGAGTATCCATTTTTAAACATAAAACTTTTCAAAAAAAATGCTTCTTTATAAATGTTTTCAAAATAGTTTCAGAAGGTTTTTAAAACTTTTTCCCAGCCTGGTAACCTTCTGCTCTGATACCAAATGTGACACCCCACCTACGCTAGGGTCACTCGCAAAGGGAATGCACTAGTTTTAGTGGAGTATTATCTAGGTAAACATACACAGAGATATCACAAGGCAGAACATAAATAAAGCTGCGGTAGAAATTAAAAACCAAATTTTTATTACTTTCAAGAAAAGAGTCAAAACCCCATATATCCTAGGTACAAATTATTCCATTACATCAAGTTCCAAGTAAAGAAGCATAAACTTAAGATAACAAAAGTAAATTATTCCCCAAACATAGCAGAAGTGCAGCCATAGCATAGCTCAAGACCAAACCGTACATGAGCTGTCATAAAGCAAGATAAATCCAAGCTAAGAGCTAGTGTTTCCTCCCTGAGAACCTTGGGGGGGGGGGGAACGAAAGAAAAGGAGGCGAAAGAAATAGGGTCAGCCATAAAGACTGGTAAGCCCTAGTGACTTTCAGTATGAAAACTAGTAAAGGTAATGTTAGACCAAAAAGTGGTTCTAACAGCCAAAATGACTAAAATTTCGATAGAATGAGATCAAAAACAAGAAAGAGACACAGAATTTATAGTGGTTTGGCTTTGAAGAGCCTACGTCCACTTTATAACACTTTGTTTGATGATATAGATGAAAATACAACAAGATATTCGCTCAATCTCGCTCACTTTTCATATACATTCACTCAATTATCTCAAAATACAATGTATATGATGATTTGGATTGTTTGGGAGTGCTGGAATTCGGTTCTCTAAGATACTTCAATTCTCAAAGTGCCAAAAGATCCCTCTAAATGACCTTTGGGGGTCTATTTATAGGTGGAAATTCACCCAGAATCCGGTTCGGATCGGGGCTACGTGGATCGTATCCCATCATTCTCGGGCTCAGATGGATTTCAGTGTTGGCAGCGCACCGGTTAGTGGTCATCATGGGTAGAAAGTGGGTGTAACCGCTCCGAATATCCAGGAGATCGTGGGGTGAAGCAACATGGTACATTGGGTTCGGTTCGGAGAGGCAAGTAGAAGGGGTTCGGATCGGGGCCTCCGATCCGGTCCGACTTGTGTTGAACTTGAGCTCTTGTCCATTCTGCTCTGTTCCGTCCCGGTCTGATAGTGGCCCTCCGATCCGATCCGATGCTTTTTAGGAAGAAGTGTTCTTCAATGCTTGACATCTCGACTTTGTGTAGCCTAGTTCACAAAATAGGCTAACATTTTGCCCCCTCAAAGGATGCTTCTGTTGGATACGGAGCATGCTTTGATGTCATTTACACAGTGCCTTTCTGAAATTGAATCGTTGAAAAGTTATTTCTATTAACATATAAAGACACGTTGCTTCAGAAAGTCGCATCTCTTGATGTCTATATATACTTTGCATAGTATGTAAATCCCTTTCTTTATTTTCAAACAGCTTGGAGAACTCATGTTAACATCCGATTATCCTTCCAGGTGATTTTCTTTTCGATTTTTCTTTGTTTTTATTTCCTCTTTGAATTTTAACTCAATTTTGATGCCAAGCTGATGCATGAAATTACGTTCGGTTCGGGCTCCGACCCAAACATCCTTTCTTTCCTTTTCACTTCGTACTAAGTCAATGGGCTGGAATGTATGAGTCGGCTTGGACCCCGGTCCAAACGGAACTTAGGGCCAGGAATACGAAAGGCCATTTCGAGCTTATATAAGTCCATCGCCTCATTTTTATATTTTCTTCTTCTTTTCATTTCCGTCATTTCTTCATACATCGCCCAACCGAGAGAACGAAACCCTAGATGCCAAAAACCCCAAAATTCTCGCTCTAATCCTTGAATCTAGCATATAGGTAGTCTTATAACTTTATATCATCTTGCTATAATCGTTTTCAGTTTAGATTTATGGTAAAATCGAATGATTTGGGCATGATTATTGCTTGGCTTCGATGCCATGGCTTTATCCTCCCACGGTGTCGTCGTCGGTGGGTCCGCCATCACCTCGAAGCGTTGGGAGGTGGAAGATGGTATTTGCTCGGTCCCAGTTGGAGTTTTGGAGACGAGATTGGGTTCAGTTGCAGTTGAGGAGGCAGAAAAAGACGAAGAACGTGTGGGATCGGTTCGGGTGAGGAAGCATGGAAGATGGAGGAAAAGGAAAGATGGTGAGGTTCGTAAGGCCGGATCGGGTCGGGGCAAAAGTTGAAGAGGGAGACGGAGCTTAATTTATTGGATCGGGTCGAATAGTACTCTCGCAATCGGATCAGATCGAAAAGTGAAATAAAAGAGGAGAGGGGCATGGTCACTTAATTCGATCCGGACTGTTCAGGGAGTCTACTTCCGAACCGATCCGACTTTGATCTCTAGGCTTCAACGTTTGTCTGAGTCCAAGTCAAGGCTGTGCCCCCGATCCGATCCCAATGAATGCACCCGAACCGAACCGAAGAGCAGTCCAACTTAATGCATAAGAATTTTTTTAGATGGCCCAATCAACTCTTGGCATAATCTTCAACTTAACGGACAGTTAGGATAGTGCCTTGTGAACATACATGAACATTAAGAACTTCCCTGAACATTATTGCTTTGCCAAGATTTTGCATTGCACTTTCGAGCGTTGACTTTACATTTTCTGCATACACTGTTCACACTTTAGTTCATACACATGCACGGGGGATACGGGCTAATTTACTCTAACTTGTGCTATTGCTTCTTCAATAGTTTAGTGACCATGATAGCTAGACGTTCATCTAGATTAGCAGAAAAGAAAGAGATCCCAGAGACATCCAACAAAATCACTCTTGAAGACATATCTTCTTCCTCAGATCCAGAATGGGATGATGAGGGCTCAAACTACGAGGTAGAAACTCATGAAAGCGATAATGTGTCTTCTGAGGGTGGAGTTTCCCTGGGCTATGAAGAGGAAGGAGGGATTGGAGACAATCGAGCTCCTCACGAATTTGAGTCTGCCATCATACTGGAACCACCTCAAGATTCTGTTGAATCGACGATCGACAATGACAGACTTATTCGAATACGCCTAAAGTACTAGATACCCAAAGGGGATACCTTGGTGCCATCAAAAACTGATCGTCTTCACAACCCTCCAGAGGGATTTATGGCAATCACTTGATTGATGTGCATGGTTGGGGCTATCCCTCCATTTTCTCCTTTCGTCGTCGATTTTCTAAGACAAATGCGGATTGCCCCCATGCAGCTGCACCCCAATTCCTATGCTTACCTGTATACCCTATATGTAGCGTACCGCGAGATCTTAGGCATAGAGCTCACTTTTGATGACGTTCATTTCTTTTATAACTTCAAGCACCGGACTCGAGAAACTCCTTCTTTCTGTTACTTCGAGTCTGTCCCAAAGAGGAAAATAATTCCAGCACCGTTCAGCAGTAAAGCGGGTGATTCCAGGCTGGAATGGTTTTATGTAAGGCAACAGCCAGGGTGTGCTAGGAGATGGACGAAATCAAGTAAAGCACTGGTTTTCTAAATCTCGACTCTTTACGTCCAAGACACCACATTAATCCGTTTTCTTTTTGTTTGCAGTTGATAACCCAAAACAAATATCGGATCAAGCGTTCTTTGGTCGGATGCACCGGCTCCTTAATGGTGATCAAAAGTTTTTAACTATTGATGAAGTCCTTAAGGATGAATATCTTCATCTTCATGGGTTGTTGTCCATTACCCGTAGCATTGGTCACGGGACGGGTCCATATGTATATATCCCCCTAGTGGACGTAATCCCAGAAACGGGCGAAAGCTCGAAAGCTCCTACTATGCCGCTTCAGGCTTCACCTTCTCCATCTTCGACTCAAGATGATGAATTGGCTAACATGGCCGAAAAGCACCGTGATGGGTATATCGTTCCCGAGGATGCCATCTCTCCGGAGAGGTCAACGTCTTCCAAAGAGTTGCCGATTGATGCTTCTCAGGGAGACGCCCCTAGTACCGATGACCCAACATTTCAGGGTTTGGGGGATCTCCCCTTACCTGAAACTATTTACACTTCAGAGGATTTCGGGAAAAATCCTTTAGTTTTCACTTCTTCCAAAGAGACCACTCCTGCTAAGGCCAAAGAGCCCGCTCGTACTAGTCTGGCTTCGGACTCGGGTTTGTCGGGGGGAAAACACCACTTAGGACACACTTAACACAATAGCACCACATTTCACAGCACTTTTCTTTTTGTGAAAACACTGACTCTGAATTTCATTTGCCTTGTTGTGCAGGTACAATGTCCCGCTCCCATTACGATATCAGGAAACTTCGTCACAGCATGTCTAGACCCCCTTCTGATCCTGAGCATGATCGTCGCGAAAGCCACGGTAGGGAGGATAGAAGGCCCTATGATTCTTACCAGTCGCGGTCTTCGTGCTCTCGCTCTCCCGTTCGGCCAGACTCAGAGCGATATAAGGGCTACCAAGGTCGTTGAGAAGATGACAGGCCGCAGTCAAAGGATCCAATTCTTTCTCAAGAAAAGCACAGTAGGGAAAGGAGTCCGCCGAGAGATACCAATTCGCGAAGCAAGCACAAGGTTCTTGCTAAACGGCCTAGAAGGAATGAGGAGGCTATTGAGCCTTCCACACATAAGGATACCGAGCTGACATTCCCTGCACCTCCCCCATTGGATGCTGAAACTGCAGTTAAGAGGGCGTAACTGGAGGAGCAATTTCCCGAACACTACTTCTAAAGCTTGACATTTTTACCTGCTCTTGAGCCTATTTCCTCGAGGTGGGCAGATGAGGCCAGAGCAAAAATTGATGCGGTCGAGAAACAATATTCAGAGATGTTCAAGTATTCGCGTAATCTTTCCAGAATCATCCGAACTCTAATCACGAATACTGACTGGATGCAGAAGACCGTAGAAGCCGATGCAAAGGCCCTGAAAAATTTAGGATAAGACCTCGAGGATACACAGGCCCAACTTGTTGTCGCTCAACGGGATGCTGCTAGCTTCAAGCAACAATTTGAGTACCTACAAAAATGCTACCATGACTTGCTTGAGTCCCATACCCAAGAGCGTTTGGAATTGAAAAAGCAAGCAGAAGATGCCAAGTCAGATGCTGCCAAAATGCAACTTGCTTACGTTGACCTTGAGCGAGAAAAGGCCGAGTTAGCGAAGAAGAACGCTGAATTGGAGAAGAAAAATGCTGACTTGGCTTTCAAGTTGGTGGAGGCGGAGAACAGGGCTGCCCTAGCAGAGGGTAACGTCGAAGGTGCTATCAAATCCGCTGAAGAGACCCGCAAGCAGCTGTCGGAGGCTGAGGAAGAGGTGCATGGTTTCGACGAATTAATGATTGAATTCTTTGCGCATATAATTCACCGACGGAACATCTCTTGGATTGAAGATTGTCCATCTACCTTGGTCCATATATGGAGTCAAATCATTGAATGGGAGAAAGAGGAACTCAAGGTTGATTCCATTGACGAGGACAAGCTTATGGAGAAATATCTAAGAGATGAAGAACCAGAACGCCTAGCCGAGGGACGCCGCCTTATTGCTGCTACTATGGAGGAAGAGAAGCGGAGAGCTAAACAAAAGAACATTCCTGAGGCTAGTTCTTCTTCTACTGCCTCTAAAACTTCTGAAGTAGAGGGATATGATCCCGAAAACCCGGGGATCACTCGGGTATCTTTTTTATCCCCCATACCCGAAACAGCGTCGGAGACAGCGGCCACTCCAGCTGAGAAGTCATCGGAAGGTATCTCTATATTTTCACCTCAATTCGTCAAAGCTATTTCTACCTTTCATCACATAATCGGGCAATTGATGAAGAACCCATTATTTTCTCCTGAGTTGATAACTGTTGCTTCTCACTCTTTAAGTGTTGAACCGTCCGAAAAGACAGATGTGTCCCAGGGAACCGCCGCTGGAGCAGAACCTACGGAGAAGGCTAAAGGGGGAAAGGACAAGGCTGCCACCATTGATTCGGGAGAAGGAACTGAACCGTCTAAGGCTGATACTCCTCATGATGACGAAATGATAGATGCCTTAAAAGATGATGGCGGCAATGGGGGACATGAGGAAGACCCTGAGGTGGCTATAGTTGGGGAGTCGAAAAGTGTCGATGATATCACTTTGGCTGCATTGAAAGCCGAACAAGACAAATGCATGCAGCTTAAAGTTGAAGATCTAGACTCCGAAAGCCTTAAGCCTCTCACAGTGGTGGATGCTGGATCAAGATTAGTTGTTAAGCTTTCGACTAGATCTATTACAGAAGAACTTGTTAAAAAGTCTTCTCTTGATTCCAGTGTTCCGACTCCCGTGAAGAAATCAGCCGATTCCAGCACTTCAGTCTCGGGGAAGAAAAAACCAAGGTGCATCTTAACTGATGCTGAAAGAGAGGCAAAGGATGCTCAAAAAGTTGCTAAGAAGTCCAAGTACACTTCCAAATCTAAGTGATAAAGTGCTTTGCTTTATCTTAGTATTTAATTGGCCCACAATTGTTGCAGCGTGTGTGGCCTTCGCATCTTCCTTTTGCCTGTTTTCCTGTACAAATTCATACATTTGTGAATAAAAATAATTCATTTCCTGCAATGCATGTTAGCTGTCAGTTCATTACTTATGTAAAAATTCAAATGTATGTCCTACTCAAGTTGTGTAATGGAATCATAGCGGGGGGGGGGGGATATGTGTGTACATATATGCCCCCAGTCAGTCTTGAAAAACTATTCAAGATTAAATTAAAAAGTCTGAATGTCCTCGATTGTTTGGCAGGGGTCACATTCCTTTTGTCATTGATGCCTGTTCTTTTCCGGCATCTTTTATACTCTCCTGTCTTGTGTTCAGTTTAGAGTTCTTGCCAAGGCGGTCTCTTATCTGGGTGCACCTTCACGCCTCGGAGGACGTTGTCTTCCCGTCCTTTATACTCTCTCACAATTCTTGAGAGTTAGAGTTAAGAATGTCGTCTTCCCATTCTTTTATGTTTTATTGTACAAACAGTCGTCGTGTTTGTTCCTGCATATAGGCCATCTCCAACTTTCCAGATTTCAATTTAACATCTCGTATTCCACAGTCACAATAGAATAATGGTTGAAGATATAAATAATGTAGGAAAGTAAATGGCACACGGTATTTTTATAGTGGTTCGGCTAAGTCGTAGCCTACATCCACTTTATAGTTTCTTGTTCGCATCAACAGACTTTTCTATGGCAAGTCGTGCCTTTTTACAGAGTTCATAAGAAAAACAAAAGAAGATAAAATATCCCTAATTCAAATATCGCATCAAGTGTTGGGCATTCCAAGCCCTAGGCACTTCTTCGCCATCTACTGTCGTTAACTTGAAGGCTCCTGTCTCAAGTTTCCGTTGAATGACGAATGGCCCTTCCCACTTTGGTCCAAGGTGAGGAAGGGATGAGAAAACTCGCTTTAGTACCAAATCTCCCGGTTCAAAGGTTTTAAAACGAACTTTTTTGTCATAATAGCATGCCATCTGACGTCGATGTCTTGATGCACGCAAGTCTGCCTCGTCCCTTTTCTCTTCGATCTCGTCAAGGGACTCAAGGAGGAGTGCCCGATTCGTCATTGGGTCATATTATGTCACCCTATGAGAGGGAACTTCAAGCTCTACCGGGATTACTGCCTCTGAACCAAATGAAAGAGAGAAAGGAGTATGACCGGTAGCTGTCTTAAACATTGTCCGATATGCCCACAAGGCCAAGGGCAATTCATCCACCCATTTTGCTTTTGCACGTTACAATCGCTTCTTGAGGATGGACTTTATGACTTTATTTATTGCTTCTGCTTGCTCGTTTGACTGTGGATGGGCGATTGCAGTGTACCGCTTGTCGATCTTGTATTTCTGGCAGAAATTCCTGAATTCGGCACCGTCGAACTGGGTTCCATTATCAGTTATAATGGTCCTTGGAATCCCAAATCGGCATATGATATTTCTAACCACGAGACTTATCACCTTTCTCGCTGTAATTTTAGTTAAGGGCTCAGCTTCCACCCATTTCGTAAAATAGTCCACGGCGACTATTGCATACTTTGCTCCTCCTTTGGCAATTGGTAAAATTCCGATTATGTCAATTCCCCACATGGCAAACGGCCACGGACTCTGTAACGACCCGCATTCTTCGCATCATAGGATCATAGAATATTTATTTCTTCCACATATGAAGTTGTATGGTCATGTAACTTTGGGAGACGACTATTAGGGTCATTTCCCATGTTCGTTATTTTTCCAGATTTTTAAATGACCATTTTACCCCTAGTTGGTACTGTTTTGGCCATAACTTTTGACTGGAAAGGAACTTTGACCTAAAACCACTTTCATTGGCTCTGGATGATGGTTTACAATTCCGTAGAGTGGTCACATTAGCCAAACGGACTCACCGTTTGGGAGATATGGCTGAAACAAGATTCAGATAGTGAAAAACAGCTTAATTGGGCTTAATCGGGTGATTAACAGCTAGGCCCAATGGGGGATTTCGGGATTAGGGTCATGAGGAGGCTGAAATCAGTTAGAGAACGATCTTATCCTCATTTTCCAACCGCCACTTCCATTCTTGAACCCTAACAATGGCCGCCAACATCTAGAAACATCCCCAAATCACTTTCTAATCAAGTTTTGGCTTATTCTACATCAAATTAAGGAGAGAAAACACGAAAGCAAGGTTAGAGCTGCTGTTAGACATCAGTATTCACCCAAATCAGCGAGGTTTCAGTTCTGAGAATTTTATTTGTGGCCAAGGTGAGTGATTAGCATTGTTTTGACACTAATTACAGTTAATTAAGGGTAATTAGTGACGATTGGCGAATTTATACACTAATAAATTCTGGAAAAATATCTATAAATTCAAAAATAATATTTTCTGCCTCTGGTAGAAATTTGGTTTAATTTGGTTAAGTTTTGTTAACCCTATGATTAGTTTTGCTTAAACATGCTTAAGGGAAAATATGGGGTTTTGGGTATATTTGATCCATTTTGACATGTAAATTCATTGTTTTGGTGGTTGTGGTTAGTTTGATATGTTGCTATGACTGTTTGGAATGATTTGCGGTTGATTAGTATAGTTAGATTGGTCGATGCGTCGTCGAATGGCGTAAACAAGTTGCTGGAAAAAGTTGCAGAAAGTTGTGCAGGGTTTCGGATCGGATCGGGTATGGGCTCGGATCGGAAAGGAGAGCTGGGAAAGGAACCCGACCCGAACTGCAGTCTGGCACAAAGCAAGTTTGGCAGGAAGGAAGGCCATTGCTTAGAGTTGGAGTTGGACAGAGGAGCGGATCGGAGCTAGGGAGCGGATCGGATCGGAGCAGGCAAGTTAGCGGGATCGGATCGGGCAAATGGAGAAGGACAGGATCGGATCGGGGAACCTAGAGGGGAGCAACCACCGAACCGAATAGAGGATGGGCACTATACTTCCAAACCGAACCGAGAAGGGATGGAGCACTGATCCAGGCATGGACTAGGACCACTGAATCGAACCGAGCTGGAAGGTTACACCGAACCGAACCGAGCTAGACGAGGAGCACCGAACCGAACTGTACGTGCGCTATTACTACTACGCGATGACTTTTCTGAAGACCAACTCCAATTCGATCAAAACCCGAGATGCAAAGGAAGTCCAAATGAGGAGCTTTGACTCAGGATCCAGTTGGGAACCAATGAGTGGGCTTCATGATTGGGCTTTGCTGTGGGACGTGTGCTAAGGGGCTATCGATGTCTATGACTTTGGATCACTATGTATTAGAGGTACGTGAACGGATTCAGGGCCACAGTGGCCTAGGTACGACTAAAGGGATATAGACCAATGAAGTGGGGTCATTTGTAAAGATTTGGTCATGACTCCATGTGGTAAGCTTGGTAGTAGCAGTAGTTGTACAAGTTGAACTCCATCCCTACTTCGATGGGTCTAGTGATTAACAGTGGTGGACATCGTATGCTTTACGCACTAGTGAGAGATGTGAGGATGGTTGTTATGCTTGATTTGTTTGCCATCATTACGACATGTACACCCCACCCCCGTATTCTTTACATTATCTGTTATGGCACCTTAGAGTATTGTACGGTATGTGGTACTAACTCTTTGGTTGCAGGTCCAGGTCCAGGTTCAGGTATGGTTTAGTATACCTGTTATTGTTCTGTTTAGATGCTTATCGCTCATACCAGGCTTTATGTCTGACCCAGAGTTTTATGTCTCCTCTTATTACTCTGGGTGCTCACATGAGCAGACTAGAGACAGGTTAGCTGGTGATGCACGGGTAGATGATCCGGAGACGAGCAGGAGGCTTCCACATATGATATATATAGTATTCTCCCTGTGTTGTTGATGATCACTGCTTGGGCATTAGTAGTGCATCTTCTACTTTAGCTTTCTTTTGTTTTAGAGACAGTAAATTTTGGGAAGTTGTAATAAGCTGTACTTGGATTTCCGCTGCTCTGATGTTGATGTTGGTTTTAGTTATCAGCTTATGTACTATCTCACCTGTTTATGTCAAGTATATTACTATTATATTTTACTCCATGCACTGTGAGACATTCTATAGGTTCTTGATTAGTTCATTCCTTTCTTCCCTCTTCTTCTGACGACCATCCCGTGCTAGTTGGGCATGTGTACAGCGCACGTTAGGAGGAAATGCCGGTTGGTGCGGGGCGGGCCGTCACACTTGGTATCAGAGCTCTAGGTTGCGTAGTTAACCTAGGGAAAGACCCTAGGGAGAGATAGTACGTATATAAGAGCGCTTATTTGTGATTACTTTGGTTTTAAAAAGCTATATATGTATATACTATTAGTAGTGTAAGAATGAAGTCGCACTGCACTAGCACCACTATGGGGTCGTTAATCGTTTCCTTTTACAGATTGACGATGAGCCAATATGCTAGAGGTGCTGGTAGAGGAGCCAATAATGGGAATGCTGCTGACATGAGGGCGATGTTTACTGACCTCATGAGAGACATGCTTAGGGATGTGCAAGGGGCAGTTCCCAATCCCGGAATTGGCGCTGGCCCAGTAGTGCAGGCGCCTAGGGTCGATTTCGCCAAGATGTGCAAGGATTACACTAACCTTGGTGGGAGGCCGTTCCACGGGACGGACTCGGCCACAGATGTTCAAGAATGGATGGATAGCTGTGATCGTATCTTCGACGACTTGGGTCTTGAGGATGCGATGAAGAGAAGGCTAGCGTCTCGTCAGCCGCAAGGGCGAGCGATGAATTGGTGGAATGCCATTAAAACGGCTACTCCAGAAGATCAGGTTACTTGGGATCAGTTCAAGGCTTGCTTTAGCGAGAAGTTCATTCCAGCTGCCCAGAAGTCAGTGTTGTTTAAGAGATTCTTAGAGCTCAAGCAGAATGGTAGGGCAGTTTCTGACTATATTGCTGAGTTCGACACTTTATCGAAGTATGGACTATCTCTTATCGATACTCCTGAGAAGAAGAATGTGAAGTTCATTACTGGTTTGGATGGATACTTGGGGGAAAGGCTTATCAACCACATCGATGGGACCTTTGAATCGATTGTGGGGAAAGCTTTGAGATCAGAGAGTCTTTACCCTAAATCAAAGACTGAGGCTGCATCTGCAGAAGGTCTGAAACCGCAAGCAAGCGGTGGAGGCAAGAATAACTCTCAGAGTAAGAGGAAGCAGAGCCAAGCTAAGGATGGCAAGAAAAAGAGAAAGAAAGATGTTGAGTGCTTCAGCTGTGGTAAGAAGGTCCATTATGCCAAAGATTGTTGGGCTAAGACAGCGGATAAGAAGTGCTTCAACAGTGGTCAAGTGGGACATTTCAAGGATAAGTGTCCGCAACCTCTTAAGGAGAAGCAGATTGTGAAAGCATATGCTATTGATGATGTTCCTTCTTCGTCGAATGCCCCAACTGCGGCGGAGAAAGGAAAGAATGTTGTTATTCAAGGTATGCTTTCTATTTACCAGTTCGAGTTTTGTTTGATACTGGGGCTTCCCGTTCCTTCATATCTAGTGACCTGGTAGATAGGTTGGGACTAGAACCCGAGATAGTCGATAGACCATTGGTTGTGACGAACCCGATTGGTGGTTCGACTAGCCTTAGTATGATTTGCAGAAATTTTGTCTTATCGAGTCATGGATGTATGTTTGTTTGTGATTGCTTTGTTTTGGGGTTTACTGGGTATGGCATTATATTGGGGGTCGATTGGCTCCAAAGATACGGTGTGGTGGTAGACTGTGAGGGCTTTTTGGTGACAGCTAGAGCGTATGATGGGCGGAGGATTGTGTTTGGTGGTCCACCCAGTGAGGGGGTATTGGCTAGTTTTCTAAACTCTCTCGACATTCCGCATAGTGAGTTGTCAGGTTTTCCCATGGTTGGCCAGTATCCGGATGTCTTCGAAGAAGTGACCGGGCTTCCACCACATAGAGAAATTGAGTTTCGTATTGATTTGGTGAAAGATGCCAGACCTATAGTGATGCCACTTCGTCGTATGGCACCAAGGGAGCAGCGAGAGCTCGGGGTGCAAGTCAACGATCTTTTGAAGAAGGGATTTATCAGAAGGAGTGTTTCTGAGTGGGGAGCACCAGTTGTGTTTGCCACCAAGGCGGATGGTTCCCTTCGTTTGTGTGTAGACTACCGCGAGTTGAATAAAGTGACGAGGAAGAACAAATATCCTCTACCGCGGATATATGATTTGTTCGATCAGTTGAGTGGCACGAGAATTCTCAGTTGGATCTCGCGACAGGTTTTCATCAGCTTAGAGTGGAAGCTGAGAGTATAGCTAAAACGGCATTTCAGACGCCGTCTGGGTTTTATGAGTGGTTGGTCATGCCATTTGGGCTGACCAATGCCCCAGCATATTTTGTGGATCTTATGAATAGGGTATTCAGAGATCAGTTGAATAAGTTTGTCCTTGTGTTCGTGGATGATATTTTGGTCTATTCGAGGACAGAGGAAGAACACAAGGAACATTTAAGAATAGTGATGGAGGTGCTGAGAAAACACCAATTGAAAGCAAAGTTTTCTAAGTGTCACTTCTGGAAGAGGGAAGTGAGGTTCTTGGGCCATGTTGTTTCAGAGAATGGTATCGCCGTGGATCCTGCGAAGGTGGCTACGGTACAAGATTGGTCTACGCCCAAGAATGCAACAAACGTAAGAAGTTTCTTGGGATTAGCTGGATATTACCGTAAGTTTGTCCAAGGTTTCTCCAAGATAGCAGCACCGTTGACCCAGTTGACCAAGAAGAATCGAGCTTTTGTCTGGGATGAAAGGTGCGAGAATGCATTCAAGAGTCTAAAGGACAAGTTGACATACGCGCCAGTGTTAGTCATTCCTAAGGGGAATGAAGAGATGACGGTATACACGGATGCCTGTGGTACCGGACTGGGTGCTGTATTGATGCAAG
Source organism: Allium sativum (assembly GCA_030737875.1). Taxonomy (NCBI): domain Eukaryota; kingdom Viridiplantae; phylum Streptophyta; class Magnoliopsida; order Asparagales; family Amaryllidaceae; genus Allium; species Allium sativum. Next base: position 4,537,819 of record CM060911.1, on the reverse strand, counting down.
GCGGTAGGGTTGTAGCTTATGCAAGTCGGCAATTGAAACCGCACGAGAGAAGATACCCTACCCATGATTTGGAATTGGCAGTGATCGTGTTCGCGTTGAAGATGTGGAGACATTATCTCTTGGGAGAAAGATTCGAGTTGTTTACCGATCATAAATCGTTAAAGTATCTCTTCTCTCAGAAAGATCTAAATCTCCGGCAGCAAAGGTGGCTAGAATTCTTGGCTTCCTATGACTTTGACATCGCATATACACCAGGAAAGGGCAATGCAGTAGCCGATGCATTGAGTAGAAGACATGCCAGTTTGGGGGCTATGTTTCTTGAATGGAAGCAACTGGAGTACATCGCTGGGTATGATTTCAGACCAAAGTGCGAATTGGATCCAGAAATGTTAGCAAGTTTGACGATCAGACCCACTTTGATTGAACGGATCGGCTCTAGTCAGAGGGACGATCCTAACCTATTGGGAATCATCTCCAAGTTAGAGATGGGTATCGATGAGGAGATGAACAAGTATGGGCTTGATCGAGATGGATGGCTTAGAAAGAATGGAAAGCTTGTTGTACCCAATGTCAATGGATTGAGAGATGAAGTGCTTAGAGAATGTCATCACTCAAAACTGACTATACACCCCGGTGGTAATAAGATGTATCGAGACATGAGACAGACTTACTACTGGGAAGGGATGAAAAGAGACGTTGGGAAGTTTATATCCAAATGCATGATAAGCTAGTTAAAGCTGAGAAAAAGAAGCCTAGTGGTTTGATGCAACCATTAGAAATTCCAGAATGGAAATGGGAACAAGTGTCAATGGATTTCATTGATGGGTTACCACGGACTAGATCGGGTCATGATAGCATTTGGGTAATTGTGGATCGATTGACTAGGAGTGCAAGATTTATACCAGTCAAATCGACCAGAACAGCAGCTAAGTTAGCAGAATTGTATATGAAGTGGGTAGTGAGATTTCATGGAGTACCTAAAAGCATTGTGAGTGACCGAGACCCGTTGTTCACTAGTGGGTTTCGGAAGAGCTTACAATGGGCTCTAGGGTCTGAATTACATCTCAGTACCGCATATCATCCTCAGACCGACGGTCAGATGGAGATGGTGAATCGTATTTTGGAAGATCTCTTGAGAGCATGTATATTGGATTTTGGTGGATCATGGGATGACCATTTGCATCTAGTAGAGTTTGCATATAATAATAGCTACCAATCCAGTATCGGTATGGCTCCGTTTGAAGCTATGTATGGAAGACCGTGCAACTCACCATCATGTTGGATAGAGACTGGCGAGAAGTTTATGCTTGGACCAGATGTGGTGAGGGAAACTTCAGATAAGATCAAGATCATTCAACAACGAATGAAGGCTGCCCAAGATAGGCAGAAGAATTATGCTGATAAGAGGAGCAGAGACTTAAAGTTCTCTGTTGGCGATTTGGTGTTTGTCAAGATTTCTTCGTTGAAGAGCGTGATACGATTTGGCAGGAGAGGCAAGTTGGCACCAAGATTTGTTGGCACATTCCCTGTTCTTGAACTAGTTGGGAATTTGGCGTATAGAGTTGACTTACCAGAGAAGATGGTGGGAGTTCACAACGTATTTCATGTTTCACAACTGAGGAAGTTCGTTCACGACCCAAATATGACTATTTCACCTGATCAGTTAGAGGACTTCGAAGTAGAACTCGAGGCGGTTGGGAACCGCAAGCTGATCCGTATTGTCGAGTACGATACGAAGCAACTTCGAAGGAAGGCGGTGAGGCTAGTCAAGGTTCAGTGGGGCGAGAACGAGAATGACTGTACTTGGGAGAAAGAGGAGAGCATTAGGAAGACGCATCCAGAACTCTTCGCCTGGTAAGATTTTAACTTCGATTTAGTTTTCCACATGCTAGGGTAGGCTTGTTTGCTTGTTTTGCATGTTTGATTGTTGTATGTGGCTGTTAGGCATGCGGGATCCTTTGTATGTTTTAGGTTAAGTAATTTCGGGGACGAAATTTCTTAAGGGAGGGAGAGTGTAACGACCCGCATTCTACGCATCATAGGATCGTAGAATATTTATTTCTTTCACATATGAAGTTGTATGGTCATGTAACTTTAGGAGACGACTATTGGGGTCATTTCCCATGTTCGTGATTTTTCCCGATTTTTAAAGACCATTTTACCCCTAGTTAGTACTGTTTTGGCCATAACTTTTGACTGGAAAGAAATTTTGACCTAAAACAACTTTCATTGGCTCCGGATGATGGTTTACAATTCCGTAGAGTGGTCACATTAGCCAAATGGACTCACCGTTTGGGAGATATGGTTGAAACAAGTTTCAGATAGTGAAAAACAGCTTAATTGGGCTTAACTGGGTGATTAACAGCTAGGCCTAATGGGGGATTTCGGGATTAGGGTCATGAGGAGGCTGAAATCAGTTAGAGAACGATCTTATCCTCATTTTCCAGCCGTCACTTTCATTCTTGAACCCTAACAATGGCCGCCAACATCTAGAAACATCCCCAAATCACTTTCTAATCAAGTTTTGGCTTATTCTACGTCAAATTAAGAAGAGAAAACACGAAAGCAAGGTTAGAGCTGCTGTTAGACATCAGTATTCACCCAAATCAGCGAGGTTTCAGTTCTGAGAATTTTATTTGTGGCCAAGGTGAGTGATTAGCATTGTTTTGACACTAATTACAGTTAATTAAGGGTAATTAGTGAAGATTAGCGAATTTATACACTAATAAATTCTGGAAAAATATCTATAAATTCGAAAATAATATTTTATGCCTCTGGTAGAAATTAGGTTTGATATGGTTAAGTTTTGTTAAACCTATGATTAGTTTTGCTTAAACATGTTTAAGGGAAAATATGGGGTTTTGGGTATATTTGATCCATTTTGACATGTAAATTCATTGTTTTGGTGGTTGTAGTTAGTTTGATATGTTGCTATGACTGTTTGGAATGATTTTCGGTTGATTAGTATAGTTAGATTGGTCAAAAACGTCATCTAATGGCGTAAACAAGTTGCTGGAAAAAGTTGTAGAAAGTTGTGCAGGGTTTCGGATCGGATCGGGTATGGGCTCGGATCGGAAAGGAGAGCTGGGCAAGGAACCCGACCCGAACTGAAGTCTGGCACAAGGGAAGTTCAGCAGGAAGTAAGGCCATTGCTTAGAGTTGGAGTTGGACAGAGGAGCGGATCGGAGCTAGGGAGCAGATCGGATCGGAGCAGGAAAGTGAGCGGGATCGGATCGGGCAAATGGAGAAGGACAGGATCGGATCGGGGAACCTAGAGGGGAGCAACCACCGAACCGAACAGAGTATGGGCACTATACTTCCGAACCGAACCGAGAAGGGATGGAGCACTGATCCAGGCATGGACTAGGACCACCGAACCGAACCGAGCTGGAAGGTTACACCGAACCGAACTGAGCTAGACGAGGAGCACCGAACCGAACCGTACGTGAGCTATTACTACTACGCGATGACTTTTCTGAAGACCAACTCCAATTCGATCAAAACCCGAGATGAAAAGGAAGTCCAAATGAGGAGCTTTGACTCAGGATCCAGTTTGAACCAATGAGTGGGCTTCATGATTGGTCTTTGCTGCGGGACGTGTGCTAAGGGGCTATCGATGTCTATGACTTTGGATCCTATGTATGGGAGGTACGTGAACGGATTCAGGGCCACAGTGGCCTAGGTACGACTAAAGGGTTATAGACCAATGAAGTGGGGTCATTTGTAAAGATTTGGTCATGACTCCATGTGGTAAGCTTGGTAGTAGCAGTAGTTGTACAAGTTGAACTCCGTCCCTACTTCGATGGGTCTAGTGATTGACAGTGGTGGACATCGTATGCTTTACGCACTGAGTGAGAGATGTGAGGATGGTTGTTATGCTTGATTTGTTTGCCATCATTACGACATGTACACCCCACTCCCGTATTCTTTACACTATCTGTTATGGCACCTTAGAGTATTGTACGGTATGTGGTACTAACACTTTGGTTGCAGGTCCAGGTTCAGGTATGGTTTAGTATACCTGTTATTGTTCTATTTAGATGATTATCGCTCATACCAGGCTTTTTGTCTGACCTAGAGTTTTATGTCTCCTCTTATTACTCTGGGTTCTCACACGAGCAGACTAGAGACAGGTTAGCTGGTGATGCACGGATAGACGATCCGGAGACGAGCAGGAGGCTTCCACGTATGATATATATAGTATTCTCCCTGTGTTGTTGAAGATCACTGCTTGGGCATTAGTAGTGCATCTTCTATTTAGCTTTCTTTTGTTTTAGAGACAGTAAATTTTGGGAAGTTGTAATAAGCTGTACTTGGATTTCCGCTGCTCTGATGTTGATGTTGGTTTTAGTTATCAGCTTATGTACTATCTCACCTGTTTATGTCAAGTATATTACTATTATATTTTACTCCATGCGCTGTGAGACATTCTACAGGTTCTTGATTAGTTCATTCCTTTCTTCCCTCTTCTTATGACGACCGTCCCGTGCTATCGGGCATGTGTACAGCGCACGTTAGGAGGAAATGCCGGTTGGTGCGGGGCGGGCCGTCACAGACTCACCATCGACTTGAGCTGGGTCGGTGGTGCTCTGGGGATCTTGGCAAACCTCTGGCATCTGTCGCAGCGTCGTGAGTAATCAGCTGCATCTTTATTAATTGTGGGCCAGAAATACCCATACCGCAACACCTTTTTGGCTAAGGTTTGACCTCCCGTATGATCTCCGCACTCACCTTCGTGTACTTCTCTCAGTTCACGCTTGATGTCGTCGTGTGCTATACATCGTAACAGGGGCATAGAAAATCCTTGCCGATAAAGGACATCATCTTGAAGGATGTATCTGGTAGCTTTGCGAACTATGGCCCGCCTTTCACTCTTCTTTGGCGGGAGTATTCCATTTCTAAGGAATTTCTTGATTGGGGTCATCCACGACTCCCTCTCCGGTTCTGCTTCAAGAGCTAATTCAATTTCCATTAACTCAAAGCTTGGCAACTCCAACGTCTCAATTGGAACCATTTCGATTTCCTCCGGATTGTCGGAGCTAGCCAGCTTCGCTAGCCAGTCTGCCGTCTGGTTTTCAGCTCTCGGGATATGCGTTATGTTATACCGTTCCATGTTGCTCAACAGCTCCTTCACCTTTCCAAGATAGGTAATAAGTCGAGGTCCCCGGGCCACAAATTCCCCTCGCACATGGCAGACGACTATTTTGGAATCGCAGAATATATCTAATGCCTTTATTCCGAATTCCTTAGCAAGCTTCAGCCCGGCAATCAGGGCTTCATATTCAGAGTCATTGTTGGTCGCTGAAATTTCCAATCGCAGAGCGTAATATAGCAATCGTCCTTCGGGAGTAACTAAGACGACTCCAGCTCCGGACCTTCTGTCGTTCTTGGCTCTGTTTGTGTATAACTTCCATGGACCTAATTCTAACTCTTCCTCTGATTTGACCACCTTGTCGTTGATCATCTCTTCCTCCGGAATTGTGAACTCTGCTATAAAATCAGCCAGAGCTTGCCCCCTGATCGATCTCCGCGGCTGGAAATTTAAATCAAACTGACTTAATTCAGTATTCCACTTGATCAACCGTCCCGATGCTTCGGGTCTTTGCAACACCTGTCTCAGAGGTTGATCAGTGTATATGGTTATTGGATGAGCTTGAAAATAATGGTGAAGTTTTCGGGAGGCAATCAGAAGGCTATAAGCAAGCTTCTCAATCCTTGGATAGTTTCGCTCTGCAGCTGCCAATTTCTTACTTACGTAGTATACTAGCCTTTGCACTTTGTCTTCTTCTCGGACCAAGGCGGTGCTAACGGCGTGGGCCGATACTGCTAAATAAACAAACAACTCTTTATGATCTACTGGTTTCGACAAAATCGGTGGTCTCTCTAGTAAGTCCAACAGATTTCAAAAGGCTTCAACACAGTCCGGAGTCCATTCGAATTTTTCTTTCCCCTTTTTATCAAGTCAAAAAATGGGACGCATCTGTCTGTTGCTTTGGAGATGAATCTACTCAACGCAGCCACCTTCACTGCAAGACTTTGGATATCCTTGATTCTTCGCGGTTCCTCGATGTTCCTTATCACTGCTATCTGATTGGGATTAATTTCAATTCCTCGAGAGCTCACGATGAAACCTAGAAACTTTCTAGATGCCGCACCAAACAAGCACTTCAAGGGATTTAGCTTCATTCGATACTTTCGCAGGATACCGAACATCTCTACCAAGTCTTGCGTATGGCTAGACGACTGTCTCGATTTGACTAGCATATCATCCACATAAACTTCCATAGTTTTCCCTATTTGGTTATAAAACATCCTGTTCACCAAGCGTTGGTAGGTAGCTCCAGCATTCTTCAATCCAAACGGCATGACCACATAACAATACAACCCCAAATTTATGATGAAGCTCGTGTACTCTTGATCGGGCACATGCAAGGGAATCTGGTTGTATCCGGAATATGCGTCCATGAAAGAAAGAAGTTCATGTCCTGCCGTCGAATCCACAAGCTGGTCTATTCTGGGGAGTGGGAAGCTATCTTTCGGACAGGCTTTGTTCAAGTCTGAAAAATCAATACATGTTCGCCACTTTCCGTTTGACTTCTTCACCAAAACAGGATTCGATATCCAGTCGGGATATGTCGAATCTCTAATAAATCCGTTCTCTTTTAGCTTCTCCACTTCTTCTTTCAGAGATGCCAACCTCTCTGGGCCCAGCACACATCTCTTTTGCTTTACAGGCGGGTGTTTTTGGTTTATACTCAGCGAATGACTCATGATGGATGGTGATATCCCACACATGTCTGCGTGGGTCCAAGCAAACACATCTAGGTTTGCCTTCAGAAAATCAGCCAGTTCTTTGGCTCGATGCGGATCCAATTGGGATCCAATTTTCAAAACTTTTGCTGGATTAGCTTCATCAATGGGAATATCCACTGTTGTTTCGTTAGGAGTTGATTTTCTATCCTTAGGTTCCTCATCTTCTCAAGGATCTAGGTCTTCAGGCATTCCCTTGGGCAACTCCTTCGGGGCTGATCCCTCTAATTGCTATGCGGAACCCCCCTTTGGAGGGGGTGAAGTACCTTTGGAATCGATGTTAAATCCCTTCATCAACATTTTCAATTCAGCAATATAGCAAGCTCGCCCGGAGACTTGATCTCCCCTTATTACTCCTGTTCCGGCTTCAGTTGGGAACTTTAACAATAAGCACCAAGGTGCGATACAAGCCCTGAACTCTGCAAGGGCGGGCCTTCCCAGAAATGCGTTGTAGGGTGAATCAATATCTAGCACTACAAACTGAGGCATTCGCACTCTTCGACGATCCCCCTGTCCCAATGTTACGGGCAATTCTATATACCCCATTGGAGCTGTCGATGCCCCATTGAAGCCTCGGATCCAACCTTCACAGGGCTTCAAATCTCCAGACTCAAGTTTCATCTGATCAAATGACTTCTTAAACAAAATGATGACAGAGCTTCCATTGTCTACTAGTACCTTATGGACCAGTGTCGGCCCAATGGTAGTGGTAATAACCAATGGATCTTCGGTAGGTGATTGGATTCCGGTGTCATCTCTGTTATGGAACACTACGTCATCGAACATTGTCTTCTGCTGTTTCACAGGGGTGATATCTTCCAAATCATCGCACTCGTCCACATTTATGTGCTTAACTGCGTTGACGTATTGGTCCATTGCTCTGAAACTATGGATAGCCGGATGGAGTCCACCTACTATGGTGTTAATGACAATCCCTTTGCCTTTTTATTGTGTTGTAGGCTTGGGAGCAGGCTGACTCGGGTTTGGGGCCTGTCCTCCTTGCCCCCTGTCCCTTGGGGCAGCTTTATACTCATCTAACTTACCCTCACGCAACAACTTCTCAACCACATCTCTTAAGTGTCGACATTCGTTCGTTGAATGTCCGTGGGTTCCGTGAAATAAACAAAACTTTCCAGTAGCAATTTCTTTTTCTGTCGAATCTCGCGGCGGTGGTTTCTTGTATTGCAAAACATTGTACGTATCCAAACAAATATTCTCCAAAGTGTCATTCAATGGTGAATAATTTTCAAAGGTATGGAACCAGGGCCGTTTGTCAGGATTACTTCCTCGGTTCCTGTTTCTCCTATTACCATTCGCATTACGGTTGCTGTTGCCCCCGTTTCCATTCTTATTTCCAACGTTCACTTCGACTTTACCAGAACTTTCTCCAGACTACTTTACATCAACATTACTTTGAACAGCTTCTTTTGAGGCTGTTCCGGACTTCCTCTTTCTGTTTGCCCTTGCTTCCTGTTGTCTTAACTGAATTTTGGCTTTCTCATAAAACAACTCCCTTGTGGGCGGTGGCTTCTCAGAAAGATAATCTCCAAACTCCGAATCAGGATCAACTCCCTCCATTAATGCCCTCAAGATTGTAGGCTCATGAGGGTCGCTGACTTATGTTACAGCTAAATTGAAACGGTCTAGATACGACTTCAAGGACTCACCCGGTGCTTGCTTAATTCTCGATAATTCGATAACAGTCTTAGACTTTCGGGCGTGAAGTCGGAATTGAGTCATAAAACGTTCACTCAGTTATTTGAAATTTGATATCGATCGAGGAGGAAGTCGGTAAACCATAGTAATGCTACGTCTTCTAAGTAGATCGGGAAAGCCTTACACTTTACAGTGTCAGGGGCAGCGGCAACATTCATAATCCATGCGTATCGCATCAAATGTTGTCCCGGGTCGGTTCTCCCGTTATATCTGTCCATCTGTGGCAGATTAAAACGTCAGGGGAACTGAAAGTTAAGAATGTCCTCAGTAAAAGGAGTATGGCTTCGTTCAATACCATAATCTTCATTGGTGTAATTTCGACTCTTAGACATGATTTGGCGCACTATAGCCCATACATCAGCATTGGTTAAAGGCCGTTCAGGCTCCCTGGCTATGATGTTTGGGTTTCCTCTAGGTTCCTGATCAGGGGACATTCTCCTTCTCCTAGCGGCTTCTGCTCTGCTTTGCTCCCTACGTTCCCGATCGATCTCACGGGCAACATCTTCGTGGGATCCCAGAGATCCGAAAGTCATTTCTTCCAAGTTCTGAGGTCGTTCGAGAAGCCTCCTTTCACGGGGTCGTTCTTCCTCGGAAGAAGAAGATTGATCGATCATAGTATGATGATTTGGGGAAGGGATTCTCTGCCTGCGAAGCTCACCAATTTCCCTACTCATGATTCTCGTATTCTCTTGCATCATAAGGTTAGTGCGCTCATGAATTCTCATAGCCTCCCTAGTGCTCTCGAGCATGTCAAGAAGGTGCGAAAAATCTTCTTGAGTGATATGTGTGGACGGGTTGATCTGGTCATTGGTCCTGGTGGCTGGAGTCGGAGCATTTGGAGGGGCTCGAGTAGAGGTTCCAACATCGCCTAGAGTCGGGTCGGATCGGAGCAAGGAGATTTGATCGGATCGGGTTGGGAGAGTGCACTTCTTCAACATCTTCAATCCGGTTCGGATTGGAGCTCTCCCTATGCGACCTGTTCGGATTTCCTGTTCCTGTCCGATTCGCTCCCGAACTCTGCCCACGAGACCTTGTCACAACTGGATTTTGCTGATCTTCACCTACTTCGTTCCCTCGACTAGTTTGAACTTCTTTGCCTTTTCCTTTGGCCATAATTCTTCAACAACCAACCAACAAGTACTTACAAGTGTCGAAAAGTGGGGATTAACTTCTTCGAACTCAACGGTCCAAAAAGTAGAACGATAATCCAGAAAAAACAGAGAATTCAAATGATTCTCAGTGAAAGCACCAAAAATGTTAGACCAAAAAGTGGTTCTAACACCCAAATTGACTAAAATTTCGATAGAATGAGATCAAAAACAGAAAAGAGACACAGAATTTATAGTGGTTCGGCTTTGAAGAGCCTACGTCCACTTTATAACACTTTTTTTGATGATATAAATGAAAATACAACAAGATATTCGCTCAATCTCGCTCACTTTTCATATAGATTCACTCAATTATCTCAAAATACACTGTATACGATGATTTGGATTGTTTGGGAGTGTTGGAATTCGGTTCTCTAAGATACTTCAATTCTCAAAGTGCCAAAAGATCCCTCTAAATGACCTTTGGGGGTCTATTTATAGGTGGAAATTCACCCAGAATCCGGTTCGGATCGGGGCTACGTGGCTCGTATCCCATCATTCTCGGGCTCAGATGGATTTTAGTGTTGGCAGCGCACCAGGTTAGTGGTCATCATGGGTATAAAGTGGGTGTAACCGCTCCGAATATCCAGGAGATCGTGGGGTGAAGCAACATGGTACACTGGGTTCGGTTCGGAGAGGCAAGTAGAAGGGATTCGGATCGGGGCCTTCGATCCGGTCCAACCTGTGTTGAACTTGAGCTCTTGTCCATTCTGCTCTGTTCCGTCCCTGTCTGATAGTGGCCCTCCGATCCGATCCGATGCTTTTTAGGAAGAAGTGTTCTTCAACACTTGACAACTCGACTTTGTGTAGCCTAGTTCACAAAGTAGGCTAACAGGTAACATGATATGTGAAAACTGGAATTAAACATAAGGATGATAACAGAACTTGTAGGATAATTAAGATAACAGGATAAGTCAAGTCTAGCATCGCATATTCGAGATTCGCTGCACCAACTGTACTAGTTTTCTAACCCATGTCAAGTATTAATCATGAAATGATCCCTTGGCCCAATATCATGAAGTGACCCATTACGGGGTCCTACGGTACGATCTACTAATCGACCGGCTCCCTACAAGTTCTAGCTCGTCATGTGTCTGTGTCATACGGCCCTATCCTGAAATGTAGTTACCTGTGCAAGGTCCACCATAGGGTGTATCAAGCCCTATGGTGCCAACCATCAACACAAATCAAGCACGCACAGTGTAAACCTACGGGTGCCCAATGCCTGCTTTTTCAACTCTGGACTACGTGCACGACCATAGTCCGCCTGAACCTACAATGGCGCACCAACTCAGCCGTTGTTCTGGTCGCTTACAATCAGCCCAGTAATCGTGCCCCACCCTGCCTAGTCCCAGGGTATCGTGATACATCTAATTGGGTTACTGCTGAAAAGGACCGCGTAACTAGGGTTTCTAATGGGTTAAGTGTTGTCATTCAAATTCGTGACTTGACCCTATCCAAATCATATATCAAGTTGGTTAAGTGTGTTCAAGCGGTTCATGACTTAACCCTATCAAATCATCGTGTCAAGTTGGTTAAGTATATTCAAGTGGTTCATGACTTAACCCTATCAAATCATCATGTCAAGTTGGTTAAGTATATTCAAGTGGTTCATGACTTAACCCTATCATATGGCATTAATTCATTAATGCACCCCAACCTCTCATATTAGACTTACTGTTGTGGTCACTGGATTTGCCGGGCTGTTCCGGGAAGATTTACACCACAACATAGTCTAACCTCGGGTTTTTTGTGCGATATGACCAACTACCCACATTGGATCCTATTGTTTGCAGTCACTGGATTCGCCGGGCGGTTCCGGGCAGATTTACACTACAAACTCAACCCAACCTCGAGTTGGCCATTTTCAAGTTTATCGAAGTGTCATGCCCACGTTCAAGTTTTCATGTCAAAATTCATGTCGAGTTTTCATGTCATGTTTAATGTCAAATCGTGTCAAGTTCATGTCCATATCCAGGTTCAAGTCATAATAACGTTCATTTTCAAAGCCAATTTATGTTTTACCTAACCCACCCAAATCGTATTCCAATCGCACATAAAATCGAATCGATACAAATAAATCTAATTAGGAAATAACATAAAAAGAGACGGGTATAAGGTGGCAAAAGTGATTACTAGCATATCATGGTATGACTTGAGATAAAAGATTATAACATTACTGGCATATGGAATATTGGCCTCAAACATAAAGATTCCAAATCTAGCAAAATAAGGTACTAGTCAAGATAACAGTTGTCATAAGGTGATAGTATAGTCATGGTAGCGATTGACATAAGGTGATGGTCATAAACTTGTGACTAATAGCAGATTCAACATGATAATATGAGGGGTTTTTCTTTTTGATTTACAACATAAATAGGCCCCAAATCAATGTCATGGTAATATACCCAAAAGTCAAGATCCAAGATGAACAAGCATGGATGTAAAACAGTCATCATACACAGGTCCAATTTCAATTTACAACATATTCATATTACATTTATAGTTTAAATCTAAAAGTAACTGGGGCTTACAGATCGTGGTTCGAGAATTAGAAAAAGAAATTCAATGTTGAATCTTTATATGCTTAGTCGAGTCCTAACAGAAGTCCCCAAATCAGCGATTCTCTTAACATAATGTCAGAAAGAATTTTGTGTAGAGAGACTAGTGTTAGGGGCAATTTATATAGGGTCAGGTCAACGAATGTAGACAGAAACGAGGCCAGAAACATCAAAGTGAATCCAGCTTCACAAGTGGGCTCGGCCACCAGGTCGACCCCCAGGTCGACACTATGGTCGACCTGGTCCTGGGCAGGTCGACTACATAGTCGACCCCCAGGTCGACCTAGTCCTGAGCGGGAAATTTCCCACCCAGTCCATTCTGAGGTTTGAATTTCGAAATTTGAATTCGAATTCTGAGCTGTTTTGAACTTGAAAACTTCGAAAGGTCATAACTTGGTCATACGGACTCCGATTTTCGAAAACTCGAACTCATTTCCAAGCAGAATTTCGAGACGAACACAATGGCGTAACCCGTTTCCCTTGATTCTTATTTTAAAATTTAATTCTTCCTTGATTTATGGTTATTACACGTTATAAAAATACGGGTTGTTACGATGGAAGTCAATGCATTCCCTTTGTGAGTGACATTAATGGACGTGGGGTGTTACAGAAAGTGTGAAAGGAACAAATGAATAGGATAACTGTGTGTTTCTCATTTTTGGGCCTATATTTATATATATATTACTTAACCTCCATACCACCCTATCAGCCCATTCCCTAGTGTACGTTCATTTTCTCAATCAAGTTATTCTTAATGGCTGAAACTCATCTTCAAACCCTAGAAGAAAAAAATACGAGCTTTAAAATCAAAACTTCTCCAAACCCTAGCTTATTATATATCAAAACGAAGCACGTGACGATAGGAAGCTACGGGAACCATCAGTTCTGATATGCAGTGGCCGGAGTTACCTGAAATTGACGGTCAAAGCTCTGATTTTGTGAAACCCTAAAGCTCAGATTGGGGGTTTTCGATTTAGGCTCTAATCAAAGAATCGGGGATACGGGTTTGAGCGTACGACTTCAGTGGTGGTGTTTATGCAATTTATTGTGGAGTAAAGCATCGGGAATTTGCGTTTTAGGGTTTAAAACCTAGCGGTTTCATGGACTTGGTGGTGGCGAAGAGGACCACCGGAGGTGGTGGCTCCGGTGCTGGAAGTTGCGGTCGGGGTTGAGCTTCACGTTGGTGGTGACTTCGGTTGATTTCGTGGCCAGAATCGAGGGAATTAGGCGGTCAAGATTCACGGTTTTTGGGTTCATTTTCGTTTTTCTTGTAGCAAATAAAAAGAAGAGGAGTGGGAAGAAAGGTCTTGAGGGTGATGACGTGGCATGTTCTAAGAGGGTGAGGATTATTTTATTTATTTTATATATTCTCAAAAATTCAAACGGTAAAACATGCATAACTTCTTCATACGACCTCGGATTGACGCGCGGTTTGTTGCGTTAGGATTGTGGCGGAATTGCGGTCGATATGAGACTGGTTTGGCTGCGTTTAGAGACTGTGAAATTTTGGGCTTCTTTTGGACATCCGATCCAATTAAGACCCAAAGGTGAGTGATTCTTCGCTCACGAAATACTGAATTATTCCCATATTTATTAAATTAAATTGTGAAATAAGTTTGGTTGCATGGTTGTTTATGATTGATGATGTGTTGATTTAAAACCGACATGCAAGTATGGTAATCTGAAAAATTTAGGCCAATAATCAGTTATTAAATTTATTACTAGTGGAAATTCTGATCCTTGCAAACCCGTGAACAGTTTAATACTGATTAATTTGATGAAATGGTTGTGATGGATGTTTGGTTGAATTTTATTACTGAATTGATGTTGACACTACTAATGCTCCATATTCAGTATATTGTATTGCACGTTGATTTTGACGATGAATCCCAATTTTACCCTTGATGTTACGGGCATCTAATAAACCGGGATTTATCGATTAAAATAAATTAAGAACACAGATTGAAATGATAAATATCTGTGACCCTGATTTGGATTGAAATGATAGATCCATCCTTGAATATCGAGAAATTAAATTTAAAATCACTTGGCCATAGGGTAGCAAATTATATATGGACATCGGTTGGTTAAATGATTTTAAATATTCGAAATTCTATTTGATGAATTTGATTTAAAGGAAATGTGTCGATTTTACGATAAAATTTATTCTTCCTTTAAGATCTGAATCCTGAATGTTATTTAAAATGGTTAAGGAAATTCCCCAAAAACAAATTTGAAGTTTTAAACTTGAATTTTTAATACGATTTGGGATTTATTCCAATAATTGTGTGGAATCGAATTTAATAAATTCTTATTGTGTTAAATTTTGGAATAAGGGAAATCGAGGGTATTCTGAGTTATTTTAACTCAGTTTTTGAATATAGATTTGAATTCTTGAAATCGAACGGTCGTTTTTGAACGATGTTGAAAATGAGATTTGGAAACTAAATGAACTCCATTGAGACTGGAGTATAAATCCAGATGTTTGAAGTTGGAAGAAAAGAACAATTAAGGTTTAAAGAATTTATTTTATAATTTTTTTATATATATGCACTTCTTGTTTCAAAATAAACTATTCCTTTCTAAAAAATATTTATTAAAACTTTTAACCTATAAATTATTATATTATAAATAAATTTTCTTATACTTTATTACTTAAAGATTTTTTTAGTAAACTTTTAACTTATGTATATAAATAGTGATTTGAATAAACTGGTTTTTTATTCTAACTATTATACTATATATATATTTTATACAAAGATTTTTCTTTATAAACATCTATTTTCCTAATTATATTGTACGAATTGTGAATTTCTTCCGAATGGGAAGTGTTTGGATCTAAAACTGTTGTTCAAATGGAGTTGAGATAAATTTTATTCTATTTGAATATGAATCAATTTCTAAACAAATTTCTGATATGGAATTGTAAATTATATTCTACTAGAATATAAATGGATCTCCAAAATGATTTAAATGAGCTGAATGAACAAATACATTCTAATTCAACATGAATGGATTTTGGACATAAATCGTTTGAAATAATTATAACCCTGGGGATGAAATATATTCGACTTGAATATAAGTTGATTTTTGGAAATATTATATGGTTATAATATAGTGATATGGAAATATATATTATAGTTTAGAATATAATCAGTTTGGAATGATTATGATATTTGATACGAAATTACATTCTATTTGAATAAAAATTTGGTTCGAAACAAAATATGATATTTTGATATGAAACGAACAATTGTGAATGTAAAAGAACCAACCGATATGAAATTTGTAAGTGTTGGTTGTTAAAGAGACCGGAGTCGACATAAGGCATACTCTCTGTCAGTGTCGATACCACTTTGACAACTGTGAACGTTATGACGTATCCAGAATGAGTATGATGGCTTGGAGGCGATTTTGAATTGAAGAAGATGAACAATGACGAAATAGCCCTGACCTTCGGGTCAGAATTGAAATGACTAAAACAGGAGCTATACCGTGACTAATTGAGGTAGCACCTTTGATCGGACACACTTATTCGATACTATTTCTATGACTATGATGACGATGATGATTTGGGCCCATTTGTGATTTTGGGAGTGTGTTCCGAGGTGGGCGATAGTGGCTGTTATGCGTTACCACCGGTCCGGGAGTGCAATTGGTTGAATCCTACCCTGGGCATTGCCTCGAGTGCCTTGTCATATTTATCCTTATCGACCTCCTATGATTTTGATTTGTATCGTACCTATGGAGTGCCCTCTGATGCCATCCGTGTTAGGTTGGGTTTACGGTACTGTATAGACTACGGTATTATAAACGGTGTAAGGGTAAAAATGTAATCTCGCTTACGCTATTTTCATTATGTTTTACTTTAATGGATAGACACTATCATAATAGCGTATTATACTATGTATGTATTAGTTTAACGGATCCTCGAGAGATGGAAAAATCCCGTAACATCTCTTGAGTTACTGCACCCATGACACTGATGTCATTTCATATTTTAATTTGACTAATATGAGAATGATTTAGTGTTGACCGAGTGTTTGTTGTGTTTTCTTTTTATGCAATATGCTCGGGTCAGCAGATGCTTGGAGTTAGCGAAGATTCCTTTACCTTGGAGAGCGAAGATGAAGATTTGGTATACATCTGTTATATATAAATATTTTCCGCTGCTTTGTTTGAAATCTGTATATGTGTGACTCTGATAACCATTGATGTTATAACCTATTGTATATATATTTCAACTATTTAAACTGCTATTTAATTATTATATGTGGTCCTTCCGTTGTGAGGTTCTGTGATTGTTTTCCTCTTCTTTCTTTCTTTTCTTCTTTTCCCAATAACTACCTGTATTTGCGATTTGTTTGGGTCGACATGTGTGGTTTATTATCGATTTTAAACGGTCAAAAAATATGGGTCGTTACATTTGGTATCAAAGCGATGGTTAGCGATAACCTTGGCTCTGTTTGGGGAATAAACTCATTAGAGATAGGGTTAGTAATGCCCTAGAATGAGTTTGAGGGTATATATGAGTGAGCGTACTTGTATTTTGATATAAAGTGATTTATGTTATGTTGACTTATTCTGTTGAATATTTATGGGTTCTGGTCGATATATGGGACGCCATAAAATCGATAGGAATTTCTAAATAATCGAACAGAATGATCGACATAATACAGTTTTCGATTATATTTTAAAATATATCAAATATATATTATTGGTTCAAGTATGCATGTATTCGTTTTAGTAGGTGGTAATGTTAAGTTATTACCTATTATGGTTGATTAGATATTAAATCTAATAAGGAAAATGTAATGAATTTAGAATATATTTGAAACGAAATACCTGTAGGTATAATTGGGCGTAAAAGGTTTGTGATTGAAATAGAAATGAACATGAAACTTGATCCTGGGGTATCTTTGGAAATAGTTTTGCCAAAGTTTTAAATAATATCATATTATAGGTATGATAAAAAAAGAAATGGTTTTAAAGATTTTTCAAAGTGGGTATAATCCCTTCTTGGACCTTAGAAACGATGTCGATAATGAGTGCACGCATTATCGATGTTTATTTTGAAGAGTTCAAGTGGGGGAGATCACTCAATGGTTTTTATAACTTGTTTGACAAAGGATTTTGGATTTAATTCCATATGATATAAACATTTATATAAATCCTAATATGATATGTTATTTAAAATTAAAATTGAAATTAAACATACTTTGGAAAAAAAATATGTTTTGGTAATTAAAGATTTGGATTTAAATTTTTATATGATATGGTTTCTCTAAAATAGTATAAGTATATATATTATTATTTTACATAGTTTTAAAATCGGAATCAAAGCTTTAAGTTTATTTTATCTAAGGATATGGATTGGATACTAAGTAACTCGATGCATTGGAACTTTAGGTTATGAAGCCTGGAAATGAACTTAAGCATTGAGAGAAAGAGAAATGTCATTAAAATACTTAATCATGGGCGATAATAAAGTTCAAACATAATCCAAATTTGATCGATAGTAGTGGCGGAGGAAATCAAATTTGGAGTGAAACGAAACTAATTGAAGTTGATTAAAATAAATGGGAAGATTTGGTTGTGTTAATGAAAGTGGCAATCAACTTATGACTTGGAAAATAGATAAGTATATTAAGTTATTACGAGTAAGAGTTAAAAGGAGTTGAATTGAATAAAGGTTAACTTAAGAAAGTGAATAACGGTGGCTTGAGAACTAAATAGAAAATTTAAGCTATATAACCGATCTTAACTCAATTTGTGATTTAGGGGTCGAATAAATCAACTTAATTAATAGAATAAACTTTAAAGTGTAGATGGAAATAGGAATAAGGTATAGGAAATATAAAAACAAAAGTTCCAACTTATCAAATTAGAATATCGAAGGAATCTGGAACTAAGTGGAGGTAAATAAGTCAAATGAATTAGAATAAACGGAAGTAAACTTGAAATTATTTAAATTTGTCGAGCTAGAACCAGGTATAAATGAATGAAATGAAGTGAGGAAGAACTCGAACAATTAGTATATATTAACCGGAATCAATTCAAATGAATGACTAATCGAATAAGGAATGAAGATTCACCCAAAAGATAATTGAGTTAATTGAATTCTAATTTAGGAATTTGTAATACTGAAGAAAACTTTATTTGAGAAAACTGGTCGAATTAAATTGAAATCAACTTAAGAAATTTAAATAAGTCGATTTAGAGTTTATTTGGTTAGTTGGGTTGGGTAAGCATAAATTGTTTCATACAAACAACTAACGGGTAAACCATGACATTAATAAGTGATAACCAAATCG
Organism: Allium sativum; assembly: GCA_030737875.1. Classification (NCBI taxonomy): domain Eukaryota; kingdom Viridiplantae; phylum Streptophyta; class Magnoliopsida; order Asparagales; family Amaryllidaceae; genus Allium; species Allium sativum. The sequence continues at coordinate 4,519,270 of CM060911.1, read as the reverse complement.
AGTGGTTGAGGTTTGCTAAGGTTTGGAAATTCAAAGGTTGAAACCCAACTCAAATGAATCAACATTTAAGGAAATTTTGGTTGAACTAAATAGACATGAAGGTGAATTTTAAAATCTCTTTTGGAAATGAAACCATTGGTAATGGAAATTGATGTAAATGAATTTGGCAAATGGATTCATGTTAAGGAGTTAAAGGACTAGTGTAATTAAGTTCGCTAGAAATTTTAAAGTGAATTCAAGTTTTAATCGGAATTAACACTTGAAATGAAATCAGAAATTGAATAGAAAGAATATCGAAATAAAGTAAGCAATTGAATGTGAACCCGCTTCTCAAGCGATGAAGTGATAACAAATTGAAGTGTTAGGGATTTGCAAAGTTTTGGAGCGAAAGGCTTGAAACTCTAAATAAAATAAATTGGCGTTTATGCAAAAACCTGAAATATCCCACAAGCTGAGATAAAATGGCCATAACTTTTGATGGGATGATCGGAATTCGATGATTCTGAACTTTTCTGAAACCTCATAAACTGGGCTAAAAACTTTTGTTAATAAAGCCTTGCCTAATTTCCAAGATAATTATGTTGAAAACCAAGATTTAGTCGTAGTTGTATGCGCAGAAAATGAAAATCTGAACTGAATATCAATGGGTTTTGGTCATAACCTCCTAACAAAGCGTCGGATTTTGATGTGCGAGTACAATTCGGGAAGCCCAGGATGTTAACTAAAACTTTCTTAAATATGCTGGGTGAAATTTTGAGATTTAAAGGGGTAAAAACTGGGTTGAACAACTCATACCTGCATTTCTTAGTGTATGGGCTAAGGTGTTCACCTTCACTGAAATGGTCATAACTTTTGAATGAATTTTCCGAATTCGACGAGTCCGGATGATTCGGAAAGCCTGAAACAAATGCTACAACTTTTGCCTATGTGTTTTAGTCAAATTCCATTATTCATAGGGTGATAATCGTTGATTTGTTTGATGGCCTGTTATTAACATGTTGGTTTTGTTGTTGAAATGACAATGATATGTTGTGTAAGTTATATGCATTCGCTATTTAGTGTATATATGTTGATTCTCATGTATATGTGAGTATGTAGCAGGTGTAGGGAAGTCACACTACGCTTCGGAGCTCGCTTGCGCTAAATGTTAAGGTAAATAAAAAATGCAAATAAACGCTAAGGAGGTATGTATGTGAGTTATATAGTTTTGTACTTACATATATATGGTGTTTTCCCCATTTTTGGGATGCCTCATCGAATGTAAAGATGTATATTTGAATTTTATATATGTTGTGATTTTCCGGACCTCTCCGTACAAAGGAGATGATGCCGAAATTTTCCGTGATTTCGGAAGTTAGAAAATTTTATGAGATATTTTAATTATATAACTTATTTTATAAAAGCTAATTTTATAAGTATAGATTTGAAAGTATGACTTGTTTAATACCTTATATTGTTCTCTTTTCAAGGACGAAAAGAATTTAAGTGGGGGAGAATGTAACAACCCATAATTTTCAGTATATTTAAATTTTAAATAAGAAAATGGAATAATATGACTTAAAAATCAAATTTGATGGATTATGATAACGATAATTGGTCGAATTAAGATAAGAAAATTTTGAAAATAAGTTATACTTGAAATGATGTAATTTGAAATTTAATATTTAAATAATTAAATAAATTTGAATGGTTTAATTTAAAAGTAAAATTCAAATTTAATTTGGAAATGGTGAATTTTAAGCTATTTAATTTAAGAATTGAAATTCAAATTCAAAATTCAGATAAATGATTTTGGGAACTTAAAATTTATGAAATCGATTATAAAATTTATTTAAGTTGGAATTTTATTTAAAAGGAATTTTAGTAATATTTAATTTAAATTAAATCAGTTAAATGAATAATTGGATATTTAATCGATAAATTAAATGTGGAATTTAACTGTTTTGGCGACTGTCTCGGAATTTGATAATACTGACGCCATAGGATCCGGAATGATGAATTAAGGTATAATTCCAATTTGTGTTACAATCTGACTTGTAATTTGATCGTAGAGAGAAAGTGTGAAAGGAACCAATGAATAGGATAATTGTGTGTTTCCCATTTTTGGGCCTATATTTATATATATAACTTAATCTCCATACCACCCTATCAGCCCATTCCTTAGTGTACGTTCATTTTCTCAATCAAGTTATTCTTAATGGCTGAAACTCATCTTCAAACCCTAGAAGAAAAAATACAAGCTTTAAAATCAAAACTTCTCCAAACCCTAGCTTATTTTATATCAAAACGAAGCTCGTGAAGATAGGAAGCTACAGGAAACATCAATTCTGACATGCAGTGGCCGGAGTTGTCTAAAATTGACGGTCAAATCTCTAATTTCGTGAAACCCTAAAGCTCAGATTGGGGGTTTTCTATTTAGGCTCTAATCAAAGAATCGGGGATATGGGTTTTGAAGAGGAGGGGCGTACGAGTCCAGCGGTGGTGTTTATGCGATTTATTGTCGAGTAGAGCATCGGGAATTTGCGTTTTAGGGTTTAAAACCCGCGGTTTCATGGACTTGGTGGCGGCGAAGGGGACCACCAGAGGTGGTGGCACCGGTGCTGGAAGGTGCGGCCGGGGTTGAGCTTCACGTTGGTGGTGACTTCGGTTGATTTCGTGGCCAGAATCGAGGGAATTAGGCGGTCAAGATTCACGGTTTTTGGGTTCATTTTCGTTTTTCTTGTAGCAAATAAAAAGAAGAGGAGTGGGAAGAAAGGTCTTGAGGGTGATGACGTGGCATGTTCTAAGAGGGTGAGGATTATTTTATTTATTTTATATATTCTCAAAAATTCAAACGGTAAAACATGCATAACTTCTTCATACGACCTCGGATTGACGCGTGGTTTTTTGCGTTAGGATCATGGCGGAATTGCGGTCGATATGAGACTAGTTTGGCTGTGTTTAGAGACTGTGAAATTTTGTGCTTCTTTTGGACATCTGATCCAATTAAGACTCAAAGGTGAGTGATTCTTCGCTCACGAAATACTGAATTATTCCCATATTTATTAAATTAAATTGTGAAATAAGTTTGGTTGCATCGTTGTGTATGATTGATGATGTGTTGATTTAAAACTGACATGCAAGTATGGTAATCTGAAAAATTTAGGCCAATAATCGGTTATTAAATTAAATTTATTACTAGTGGAAATTCTGATCCTTGCAAACCCGTGAATAGTTTAATACTGATTAATTTGATGAAATGGTTGTGATGGACATTTGGTTGAATTTTATTACTGAATTGATGTTGACACTGCTAATGCTCCATATTCAGTACATTGTATTGCACGTTGATTTTGACGATGAATCCCAGTTTTACCCTTGAAGTTACGGGCATCTAATAAACCGGGATTTATCGATTAAAATAAATTAAGAACACAGATTGAAATGATAAATATCTGTGACCTTGATTTGGATTGAAATGATAGATCCATCCTTGAATATCGAGAAATTAAATTTAAAATCACTTGGCCATAGGGTAGCAAATTATATATGGACATCGGTTGGTTAAATGATTTTAAATATTCGAAATTCTGTTTGATGAATTTGATTTAAAGGAAATGTGTCGATTTTACGATAAAATTTATTCTTCCTTTAAGATCTGAATCCTGAATGTTATTTGAAATGGTTAAGGAAATTCCCCAAAAACAAATTTGAAGTTTTAAACTTGAATTTTTAATACGATTTGGGATTTATTCCGATAATTGGGTGGAATCGAATTTAATAAATTCTAATTGTGTTAAATTTTGGAATAAGTGAAATTGAGGGTATTCTGAGTTGTTTTAACTCAGTTTTTGAATATAGATTTGAATTCTTGAAATCGAACGGTCGTTTTTGAACGATGTTGAAAATGAGATTTGGAAACTAAATGAACTCCATTGAGACTGGAGTATAAATCCAGATGTTTGAAGTTGGAAGAAAAGAACAATTAAGGTTTAAAGAATTTATTTTATAAAAATTATATATATGCACTTCTTGTTTCAAAATAAACTATTCCTTTCTAAAAAAAAATTTAAACTTTTAACCAATAAACTATTATATTATAAATAAATTTTCTTATACTTTATTACTTAAAGATTTTCTTTTTTAAACTTTTAACTTATGTATATAAATAGTGATTTGAATTATCTGATTTTTTATTCTAACTATTATACTCTATATATATAATTTATACAAAGATTTTTCTTTATAAACATCTATTTTCCTAATTATATTGTATGAATTTTATTCTATTTGGATCTAAAACTGTTGATCGAATGGAGTTGAGATAAATTTTATTCTATTTGAATATGAATCGATTTCTAAAAAAAAATCTTATATGGAAATGTAAATTATATTCTACTTGAATATAAATGGATCTCCAAAATGATTTAAATGAGCTGAATGAACATATACATTCTAATTGAACATGAATGGATTTTGGACATAAATCGTTTGAAATAATTATAACCTTGGGGATGAAATATATTCGACTTGAATATAAGTTGATTTTTGGAAATATTATATGGTTATAATATAATGATATGGAAATATATATTCTAGTTTAGAATATAATCAGTTTGGAATAATTATGATATTTGATACGAAATTACATTCTATTTGAATATAAATTTGGTTCGAAACGAAATATGATATTTTGATATGAAACGAACCATTGTGAATGTAAAAAAACCAACCGATGTAAAATTTGTAAGCGTTGGTTTTAAAGAGACCGGAGTCGACATAAGGCATACTCTCTGTCAATGTCGATACCACTTTGACAACTGTGAACATTATGACGTATCCAGAATGAGTATGATGGCTTGGAGGCGATTTTGAATTGAAGAAGATGAACAATGACGAAATAGCCCTGACCTTTGGGTCAGAATTGAAATGACTAAAACAGGAGCTATACCGTGACTAATTGAGGTAGCACCTTTGATCAGACATACTTCTTCGATACTATTTCTATGACTATGATGACGATGATGATTTGGGCCCATTTGTGATTTTGGGAGTGTGTTCCGAGGTTGGCGGTAGTGGCTGCTATGCGTTACCACCGGTCTGGGAGTGCAATTGGTAGAATCCTACCTTGGGCATTGCCTCGAGTGCCTTGTCATATTTATCCTTATCGACCCCCTACGATTTTGATTTGTATCGTACCTATGGAGTGCCCTCTGATGCCATCCGTGTTAGGTTGGGTTTACGGTACTGTATAGACTACGGTATTATAAACGGTGTAAGGGTAAAAATGTAATCCCGCTTATGCTATTTTCATTATGTTTTACTTACAGGATAGACACTATCATAATAGCGTATTATACTATGTATGTATTAGTTTAACGGATCCTCGAGAGATGGAAAAATGCCGTAACATCTCTTGAGTTACTGCACCCATGACACTGATGTCATTTCATATTTTAATTTGACTAATATGAGAATGATTTAGTGCTGACTCGAGTGTTTGTTGTGTTTTCTTTTTATGCAATATGCTCGAGTCAGCAGCTGCTTGCAGTTGGCAAAGATTCCTTTACCTTGGAGAGCGAAGACGAAGATTTGGTATACATCTGTTATATATAAATATTTTCCGCTGCTTTGTTTGAAATCTGTATATGTGTGACTCTGATAACCATTGATGTTATAACCTATTGCATATATATTTCAACTTTTTAAACTGCTATTTAATTATTATATGTGGTCCTTCCGCTGTGAGGTTCTGTGATTGCTTTCCTCTTCTTTCTGTCTTTTCTTCTTTTCCCAATAACTACCTGTATTTGCGATTTGTTTGGGTTGACATATGTGGTTTATTGTCGAGTTTAAACAGTCAAAAATGCGGGTCGTTACACCGTTTCACCCAATTCTTCATTTAAAAATTAAGTGTTCTTAGATTTGTTAATTTTAATATTCATAGAAAATATAGGGTGTTACATTCTCCCCTCCTTAAAGGATTTCGTCCCTGAAATCTCTAAGTTAAGAAGAATGTATCCTAACATCCAACATCCATTTACTCAACCATCTATCATAGGCATCCATTGTCCTTAAAAGATTTCTATTGCTTTCATGATCATATACAAAGTGTGTGTATATGTCCTTATCTAATGCAAAATCAGGCGATCTACTGGTTCAGTTGACCTCCTTGATGCGAATCATGTCGGTGCTATGAGTCCATCATGTATGCAATTTTTCCTAATCGTATTTTATAACTTCTACATGAGTGCACAATCATTCATACAAATGCAACGTCCACATGATAACACACCAAGTTTATATCCATATATAAATACATATATGCATATACAATATGAAAGTGACTGAGTCGATCTAGTACCTAGTGTGTGTGTATGCATCCACGAGCAACCACTAGCAACCACTTGCAACCATCAACCATAACATGTTTCAAATACATGTTTACATCCATTGGTTTCTACCTAAGGATCAAGAAATAGGACCGAGGAGATATACTTAAGAGATAGATACAAGCATGCATAAACTTATGGAAAAAGAGATCAAGGATGTACCCTCAAAAAGTTAAGGGTAGACTGCGCGTATCTTGTCCTCAGTCTCCCAAGTCGCGTCTTCATCAGCATCACTCCATTGTACTTTAACCAGCTTGACCTCACGATTGCGTAGCTTTTTAGCTTCTATACCCAAGATACGAGCTGGAACTCTTCTCACCATTGCTTCTCGTTCCACTTCTACTTCCTCTAGTATGCTTGGATCTGCGACTTCCGCAGACTCATGTAAACACTTTCGTAGATGAAAGACTTGAAAGACATTATGAACTCCAGCCAATTTTTTGGGCAACTCTATTTTATTAGCCATCTTCCCAATTCTCTCAACGATAGGAAATGGTCCTACAAATCTTGGTGCCAATTTTCCTATGGATCCAAAGCGAACGACATTCTTCAAAGGAGATACTTTAAGAAAAACTCTGTCTCTAACCTCAAACTCAAGGTTGGTCCTTCTTTTATCAGCGTAGGACTTCTATCTATCTTGTGCGGTCTTCATTCGTCTTCGTATCAAGTCCACCTTCTCTGAAGTTTCTCTCTGATCATGTCAGGCCCAAGTACGAGCTTGTCTGTAGACTCCTACCGACAAGTTGGTGATCGGCATGGTCTTCCATACAAGGCCTCAAAGGGTGCCATGCCTATGGTGGCTTGGTAGCTATTGTTGTACGCGAACTCCACCAAAGGAAGGTAATCCTCCCATGTTCCCCCAAAATCAAGAATGCATAACCTCAAGAGATCTTCTAATACTCTGTTCACCCTTTCTGTCTGACCATCGGTTTGAGGGTGACAGGCAGTGCTTAAGCATAGTTATGTGCCTACAGCCTGCTGCAAACTCTTCCAAAACTCGCTTGCAAAGATAGGGTCTCGATCACTTATTATGCTAGAGGGTATTCCATGCAGTCGAACTACCTCTCTAAGATAAGTGGATGCTAATGATGAGGCAGTCGTCCTACTCTTAACATGTATAAAGTGTGCGCTTTTAGTGAGCCTATCAACTATTACCTAAATACTGGTATTGCCTCTTCTTGACCAAGGCAACCCATCAATAAAGTCCATCAAAATGCTATCCCATTTCCAATGTGGGACCTCTATAGGATGAAGCAGACCACCAGGCTTCTTCTGCTCTGCCTTGACTTGCTGGCATATCAAGCATTTAGAGACAAACTCAGCTGCATCCTTCTTCATGCCATTCCAGAAGAAAACACTATTTATGTCTTTATACATCTTGTCCCTACCTAGGCGTATGGTCAACTTAGAATGGTGTGCTTCTTCGAGAACGGTTTTTACCAAGTCCCTTGCTTGTGGGACGCATAGTCTTCTGTCTCGTCTCAACCAACCCTTGTCATCGATGGAGTATCTACTGAGGTGACTAGAAGTCTCACCTCTAATTAGCTTATCCATCACATCAACTACCTGAGGGTCTTCACTTTGCGCGGTTCCTATTGAGTCCAAAAGAGTAGGCCTCACCTTTAGCGATGCTAACAAACCAGATACAAATTCAAAGGAGGGTCTAAAGTCAAAGTTCGCTATGTACTCCAAGCCTTGCCTTTCTACAAAGAGAGGACTTAAGGTCAGCTTTTTCCTACTTAAGGCGTCTGCCACCACATTGCCCTTGCCAGGGGTATAAGCAATCTCAAAATCGTATGAGGCAAGAAATTCCATCCACCTTTGTTGTCTTAAGTTAAGATCTTTTTGTGAGAAAAGGTAATTTAATGATTTATGGTCAGTAAACAATTCAAACCTTTCTCCTAGTAGGTAATGACGCCATGATTTAAGAGCGAAAACAATGGCAGCTAGTTCTAGATCATGAGTTGGGTAGTTTTTCTCATGTACCTTCAACTGCCTTCCTCCATAACAAACTACTCTGCCCTCTTGCATCAAGACAGTGCCCAATCCTATACTGCATGCGTTTGTATATACAGTAAACATCTTACTCCCATCAGGCAATGTCAGAACTGGGGCTGTTGTCAGAGCCCTTTCCAGTCGTTGGAAAACAATATCACAATCCAAATCTTAGGTAGAAGTTAGGTTCTTCTTCGTAAACCTAGTAAGTGGGGCTGAGATCTTCGCAAAGTCCTTAATGAACTTTCCGTAAAATCCCGCTAGCCTGAGAAAACTCCGTACTTCGGTTGCATTCCTTGGAATCTTCCAATCTTGCACCGCAACTGCTTTTGCGGGATCCACAGTTATTCCCTCTTTGGACGCTACATGTCCAAGAAACCTTAATTCTTCTCTTGAAAAATGGCATTTGGAGAATTTTGCTTTCAGTTGATGTGCACGGAGAGTATCCATGACTTCCCTTAAATGCAAAGCATGTTCTTCCTCACTTTTTAAGAAAATAAAAATGTCGTCCACGAAAACCACTACAAATTTATTAAGGAACTCTCTGAACACCCTACTCGTCAAGTTTACGAAGTAAGCGAGTGCATTTGTCAAGCCGAAAGGCATGACAAGCCATTCGAAGAAACCATCCGGAGTCCTGAACACGGTCTTATCTATGCTGTCTTCAGCCACTCTTAACTGATGAAATCTGATGGCCGGATCTAGTTGGGAGAAAACCGAGGCGCCTACGAGCTGGTCGAACAATTCGTCTATTCTAGGAAGTGGGTGCATATTCTTCTTGGTCAACTTGTTTAGCTCCCTATAGTCCACGCACAGGTGAATTGAACCATCCGCTTTCGTTGTAAACACCACTAGAGCACCCCATTCAGAAATACTCCGCCTTATGAAGCCCTTTTCAAGCAACTCTTTAACTTGCTTGCTGAGCTCTTTCCTTTCCCTTGGAGCCATGTGTCTAACGGGTAAAGCAATAGGTTTTGCATTATCGACAAGGTATATGCGAAAGTCTATCTCTCGCTTCGGAGGTAAGCCCTTCACCTCTTCAAAGACATCTGAGTATTCACGGACTACTCTAACAGATTGCAAGTTTTCAACAGACGCATCAAGAGATTCTAGATAGCTAAGCATAACAGAATTCTTGGGATTACAAGAGATTTCGAGAGTGTTACTGAGGCGAGTCATAAGTCTAGCCACTCTCCTTTCACAATCAAGGATGGCACCATTACTGGATAACCAATCCATGCCTAGAATCAACCCATAGCCCGTGAAGCCCAAAACATAAGCATTACATCTAAACCCAATGCTTAGTATAGAAATTTCCAAATCCAAAAAAATCATTGATAAATAAGCCGAACCCCAATTGGATTTGAAGCAACCATGGGATCATCTACTATACTGGTATCTAGGTGCAGAGATTCAACTAAAGCAGTAGATATAGAAGAGTGCGATGCACCAGAATCAAAAAGAGTACGAACTGGTTGATCAGAAAGATAAACTAAACTCTCAACAGAAATATTTCTGCCTCTTTCTTGCGGAGGTGCCATGAGAACGTGAATCTGCCCTCCAGAAGTAGATCCAGTCCTCTGCCCTTGCCCTTGCCTTTTTGGGCAATACTTAGACATATGTCCTGTCTCACCACATTGAAATCAACCACCCATCTTCCTCTTCTTCTTTCTCCAGTCTTTAATCAGATGTCCAGGTATGCCACAAAATTTACACTTCCTCTTGTCATGGGGTTTATTATTCTTCCCGCCTTTCTTGGAATCCGTCTTCTTATTCTGCGATCCCTCCACTTTCTTGTCTAGAGGTTCTTCCATGTAACACCCCGTAATTCTGCTACATTAAGATTCTCAAATTAAAGTATAATTAATTTTTAAAAGAAAAATTAAAAGAAAAAGATCCATGCAGTTGTTTAATTTAAGTATTGTAACTAACATTAAAAAAGAGAAGTAAGGAGAGAACAATAATTATTATTGTTCTAAGACTTATTAACAAAAGCCTCTGTAGCTCAGTTGGTTGAGGCATTGGATTGGTAGCATGGAGGTCGGGGGTTCGAACCCCGGCGGCGGCATAATTTTTTTATCATTGTTTTAAAGAGGGCCAACTAAACATGCAAATATATGTACGTATACAAATTCAAAATTTGAAAGGGTAAGAACGTACGTATAAGGAAATAAAGAAAATATATATATATATACATATGAGAAATATATATATATATATATATATATACACAAAAATATATGTATACGAAAGATAAAATTCAAGATAAGGCTACAGTCAATGAAATATGGCAACATTATTTGAATTTTGAAGATAAAATGAAAGTTGTGCGTATATATATACGCGTAAAATGGTCGTTAGAGGAATTGTATACATATAAGAATATTTCATGTGAATAAAACAGTTAAATAAATTCCAGAAATTCAAAAGTTTGAAAATCAAACTTTTACGCCAAAATAGCTTGTGGGACCCAATGCTGACTCAGCACTGCGTGTATGATAAGGTTTGGCTAGATTCATCTACGTACCTGGACTATTTTCTTAACTAGGTTCAATGCTGACTCAGCGCTGCGTGTACGATAAGGTCTTGAGCAGCTATATAAACAGCCCTAGTCTTCATTCTCTTTGCACCAATTCTCTTCTATCCTTATGCTGCTAAGATTCATGGCTTCTTCCCCTCTTCTAAATTTTCTTAAATAAATAAAATAAAATATGATTCAAGACGAGGAGATGCTGCTAAAAGACTTTTAAGGAGGGATTCAAATCAAAGTTTCAAGTGAAGAATTCAAAGGCTAGCTCAAACAAGTTTCAAGCAACGACGCACGAATCATAGCCACGCTTTCCTTCTTTTCTAGATCTATTTTCTGTAAGTTGGTTATTTCTAGATCTGAATATTTTGTTTTATTTGTGACATGAAATTAAAGGAATAAAGGAATATGCCAAGTCTCTCTCTCTCTCTCTTCGAATCTGTGTTTATACTCTTGGACTGAATTAAGAACTGTTATGATTCGAGGACAAATAAGACTGTAACCGTGACTATGACTATAGAACTGTGGCCTTTGAAAGCATATGCCTTTGGACTATGACATAAGCCTTTGATTTTGGGACATATAAACATTGCCTATGACAATGACTTAGGACTATGGGAATTATTTTCCCTTTTGGACTATGAACATCGCCTATATTGCCTATGACCATGGACATTACTTATGACTAAGAACATAAGCCTTTGAATTAGACATAAACTATTGCTTATGACATAATGAGGACAACTGTGATTTTGACACCCATGATTTATGATTAGGAAAATATTGCTTTAGTTTTGTGATTGAGAAGTTGGGTCTAAACCCAATTATTTATTCTACCTGTTCCTTGGTTTTTCTTTGGTTTTAAGACAGTGGGAATTTACCTATTAAGTTAGGTCTACCTACGATCTTGAACCTATTTTGCCCATTCTTTGGTTTTAAGACAGTGGGAATTTACCTATTTAGTTAGGTCTACCCATATTCTTGAACCTACATTGTTATCCAAACCTTTTTATGCCAATTATTCCTTCTTGTCATTTTGATTCATTCCCTTTTTATCTACGAATCTAGATTTATTTATAATCTAGGTTGAATCACGATTATTCGAACGGTGGGAATGCGATTTGGGGAAAAACATGGAAATGAATATGAACGTAATTGTAAACTTGGAAATTGGCCTAATTTGGAATATGTATTATGACATGCATATTAAAATGAAAACGGGGAAATTTGACATGGATTAGGGAATATGTGATTTTGACATATTAAATTTAGCGTTAGTAAGTAAGCTAAATTTTAGGCATAAAATGTGAACTAGAAAAATAATTCTAGTTTTGCCATAAATTGTGAATTAGGAAGTTAAACCAAGATTGGGTTAATTAAGGTTGATTTGGAATAAGTATATTAGCACAATTTTGAATTTATTCATAATTGTGAGCAACTGTCATGTTTAGAATAAATTATGGTTAGCGACACTAAATTTGGTATAATTTACATACCAAAAAATATAAATATGATAAATAAGAGAGAATGGACCATAATAATAAATGTGACAATGTACATTAAAAGTGTAGTAATAAAATAAGTAAATTAGGAGTAATTTACTTATAGAATTCGTCATAAATGTTAAATTGTTCATTTACCACAAAATATGTAACTTGGTTAAGTTTTGGCCATAAATTATAAACTAGGATATTTAATCTAGTTTCGGCAATGAAATAGGAAATGGCCTAAACTGCATGTTGGGTTAGGACTTGGGCCTAGAATATAAGTATACTAGTAGGCTTGACAAATAAATACAGGCCAAATTTGTCTAAAAAGGGGAAATGGGCTTTTGAAATAAATTGTTAACAATTTATAAACAAAAGAAAAGTATTTTGATAACATCCCTTTTTATAACACATAGACCAGAAGGTTCTAGGGTGACAGAGAGGATAGTGTCTAGGCTTGGGTTTGGAAAATACAAGTTTCCTGCCCTCCCTGGCTATCCCTAACTGATCCGAAGGACGGGATGGTTGTTTTCAAAACCAGATTTGGAAATTAATCAAAAACCCTTTGAACTTAGAAAACATGAATATACCTAACCCGAGGTTAGATTAAGTTGCGGTGTAAACCTGCCCGGAACCGACCGGCACATCCAGTAACCGCAGCAATATCTGTCTAATGTGAGAGGTTGCGGCTTTAATTTATTAATTAAAGCTAGAACAAGAATGGGAGAGTTAAGTCTATAGGAACACTTAACCAACCTAACACGGTTAAGCTAGAATGGGAAGGTTAAGGAACACTTAACCAACTTAGCACAGTTAAAGCTAGAATGGGAGGGTTAAGTCCATGGGAATACTTAGCCAAATTAACATGTTGACTAGACTAGAAGGTAGGGTTAAGTAAAGTTAATACACTTAGCCAATTTAACATGTTAATTAGACTAGAGGTTGGGGTTAAGTAATACACTTAGCCAAATTAATATGTTAACTGGACTAGACCATAGGGTTAAGTAAACTTGAACGCTTAACCATCAGAATATGATAAATGAATAGGGTTAAGTAAAAAGCATGAAGGGATAACACTTAACCAGTGTAATAGGATAAGGGAAGAGGGTTAAGATAGCTTGAATCGACTAAATACACTTAACCAACCCAACCTGGCGAGAAAGAAAACTAAGTAGTAGACCTCAGTTGAAAAAGGGACTAAGTAGTAAAACTTAGTTAAGAAAACAAGGAATTTGGAAACTAAGTGGTAAACCTTAGTTAGTAGAACTAAGTAGTAATTCTTAGTATAACACGAAGGAGCAGACATCCATCTGGTTTTAAGAAGGCTCCAACGAATTGGGTTACGAAGCCCGAGGCTTCGAGGGGACGTGAGGGTACTCTTGGTATCCCTCTATGAGGCTGCAGATGATCATCCTGGGCTCACAGAGGTTAAGGTCTGCGTTAGAAGAACCGAGGGTATGCCTTGGTTGCAATATATATGTGGCAACCTAAAGACTAGGATGGACCAGCGTGATTCGGCGAGAAGACGGTAGCCCTGTGATAGCAACTCGTCGTCTACCATCCATCTTGAGTCAATCGAGATACGTGAAGCGGAAAGGCGGAGAACTCCAAAAGACCATATACTTGCTATCTAGTTATGGTTGCAGATGGCCATAGGATAGTGGGGCACCGGGGGCCGGCGTATAGTTCTCATTTTACAAGGTGTGCCTTTCATTAGCTGAGGGAGGGGTCAAGTGGGACCATAGCCAATGGAGTAAAAACAGACCTTAGCATCTGCATCGGCAGATATCTGAAAGCTCCCGACCGAGTTCTGTATTCCTTGATTTGCCCTGTCACAGGACTCGGATCGCACATTACAGGACATGTGCATCTAGACAAGCGATAACGATTCGCGATACATACGTGGGGAAGCCTAGGAACATATACCACTCTAGGTAGTGTGTCCTAGACTTGGGGGCATTGTTCGACAGGTAGCGTAATCCCTAGTTGGACTAGGTGGCATAAACCCTGAACTCGAAAAGCGTTCAGCAGATAGCGTAAAACTATAGTTAAATCTAGAAAGCAGTGGATAGAAAACCCTAGATTAGATCTAGGTAACAACTAATAAATGGATGCCTGAAGGCGATGGAAAATACAGGGATTGGGATCACGTTATCGTTACTAGTTGAAACACTAGTTAGGCGGTGCAGAGATATAGAAACTAGTATAACAAGTAAATAGTGAAGCAGCGAAAGTATTAGAGCGTATCCAGTTTATCTTAGCATATCTTGTGACTACCTTGTCTAATCTTGTTGACCCTATCGTCATGGTGTAATCTTGTATTCATTTAATTCATGTCGTTTTGTTTTCCATGTTCACATGCTAGAAGTTACTGAACTTACTCAGGCTTTATGTCTGACTCTGTTTTTCTTTCGTCTTCTTTCTTCCGTTCCCCCCCCCCCCCCCCCAGGTTGTTAAGGAGGAAATAGGATAGCTCAGATTTGTTTTGGGATGATTTCTCTTTCCAAGCTTGAAGAATCTTGGATGCATCGGCTTTGGATTGCTATGGCTGGCTTTTGTTACATTGGGGAATATAAATGTATTTTATGCTTCTTTATTTTGTAAAGACAGTTGATACTCTGATATTGTAAAGGAACCTTGTACAAATTATTTTGTCAATAAAGCAAAGTTTTATTTTCCGCTGTTTAATGTTTGTCTGTCTTGTAATTTATCTGCATCTTTTACCCATAATGCTCCACAGAACTTAGTGCATTCCCTTTGTGAGTGACACTAACGGACGTGGGGTGTTACATTCCACCTTTGCCTCTTTCTTGCAATCCTTGTCTTCCTCCTATAACAGTGCCATCTCCACCAGTCTCTCGAAAGTCACGCCCATAGGCATATGGGACATAGCTAGGCTGTGCAGTGGCTCATTCAACCCTTTAACGAAATGGAGAGCCTTTTTATGTGGAGTGTTTACTAACCCAGTACGAATCTAGCCAGCTAGTTGAATTGGTTGACGTATTCCTTAACCGATAGGCTTCCTTGTTTGAGTGCTAAGAACTTCTCCATCTGTAGGCTTCGTTCAGCTTGCGAGAGGAACTTCATTTAAAATCTCCTTCTGAAATCCTCCCAAGTTTCAACTGGTCTCTCAGCATTAGTAACTTCCCACCAGTAAGAGGCTTCGTACTTAAGTAACCATACAACCAATTGTATCTTCTGCCTATCATCCACTTCAAAGATAACAAACAAATCTTCTGTTTCCTTGAGCCAGTTTCTTGCTTCCACAAATGACTCAGTCCCATTAAAGTTCTTTCCGCCCATAGCTCGAAAGTATCTACATATCTTCGAGAAAGCATTCACACGCGGAGGAGGAGGAACGGCTGCAGCTGGGGGAAGAGGAACGTCTGCTGGGCCTGCGTTATTAGCCCTAGCCTCCAGATACCTTCTGAACCAGCCAGGTATCGATACGCCCTCGGGAAGATTAAGATCCCCAAACATGCTAAAACGAAAAGAAAAGGTTCAAAGCAAAGGACAAAAAGATAGTGCATATGGCTTTAGGGATTATGCCTTTAAAATAAGACAACACTTTTTCTTGAAAATGCTTCTTTAAATTTCTTTTTGAAAAAATAGTTTTCAAAAACTTTTATCTGATCTGTTAAACCATCGCTCTGAAACCAAGTGAAAAACCCCACCTCCATTAAGGTCACTCGCAAAGGGAATGCATTAACTTTGGTGAAACATTTTAGGTAAAAGGCACAGATAAATTTACAAGACAGACATATGAACAGAGGAAAACTGAAATCATTTCATAAATAGCATGGTTCAGTCAAAACATTACAAGCATTGTCTCAAAACCCAACTTATAAATTATTAAAATAAAACATCTGTCTTGATTTAAAACTCCAAGTACATAGAGAAGCATAAATCAGTAGTAAAGCAGCATAAATCCCCAATAAAAGTGTAACCACAGCCATAGCCCAAGAAAAGAGAATCCAAGCAATACATCTACTCTCTTCAAGCTGGAAAAGGTCTGCACTAAGCTGAAGTATTCCCTCCCTGCGAACCTGGGGGGAATGGAAGAAAAGAAGGCAAAAGAAAACGGGTCAGACATAAGTCTAGTAAGTCCAATGATTATTCAGCATGCAAACAAGTAAAAGGTTTATGACATGAATAAACTGAATATAGGACAATACCATAGAAATAAGATAACATAAGATAAGGCAAGATAAACTGAATATACTATCGCACTCATTTCCATTTCTCTACACCTACTAACGGATGTTTCAACTACCATCATGTGTTCATAACAAAGTGATCCCTTTTTCCGATCGACTTCTAGTCGCATGCATTCATTACTTGTGTCATTCGGCCCCCTTGATTGTAGATACCTGTGCTGGTCCCACCATAGGGTGTATCAATTCCTACAGTGGAAACCCAACACAAATTCTAGATGCACCGTGTATACAACTGATGCCCAGTGCCTGCTTTATCCACTCCAGAGTACGTGTACGCCCATACTCCGTCGGGACCTACACTGCTGCACCACCCGCCGCTATTTTGACTGCTTATAATCAGCCTAGTAATCGTGCCCCACCCTGCCTAGTTCAGGGTATCGTGATACATCTATGTGGGTTACTGCTGAAATGGGTCCCCGTTACTAGGGTTTCCTAATCAACATGTTATAACGGTTAAGTGTTCTCACATTTACCTAACCCCACCCATCTGTTTAACTAACATGTTGTATTGGTTAAGTGTTGCCTTAATTAACTTAATCCTACCATTCGTAGCCTGTCTGTTCTTTAGCTTTAATTTATTCATTAAAGCACCAACCTCTCGCATTTGATCTATATTGTTGCGGTCGCTGGATGTGTCGGGCAGTTCCAGGCAGTCTTACACCGCAACTCAATCTAACCTCAGGTTTTTGGGCTTAATGCTCTAACCTCTCACATTAGATCTATATTATTGCGGTCGCTAGATGTGCCGGGCGGTTCCGGGCAGTCTTACACCACAACTCAATCTAACCTCGGGTTAGGCATGTTTATCTTTAGCCATTTTACATATTTGTCATATGTGTCCAAGTTTTATGTCAATACTTCCCAAGTGTAGTCAATAAAAGTTTTATGCCACATTCACAAGCTATGCTAAAATTTACTCAATTAAATTATACCCAATTTTCCCGCGTTATAATCGCACGTACGACGAGATTCAATCTAAGTTCCGAATGAACTTAGTATTCACAAAAGAAAATAAAAAAAGGAAAAATAGAGGAGGGGCATAAGAATTGACATAAGGAAAATTAGGCATAAAGGTATACCGAATTCAAGAGTCATGTTTCAACAGGCATGTTTCAACAGGCATGTTGTACATGTTTCAACGACCAGAAATCCCCCTTACGGAGAATCACGGATTGAATTGAGGACAAGACGAATCAGAACACAAACAGAAGAACATTTCATAGCTTATTACAACAATTCCATCAGAATACAAGAATATTACAGAGTATGAATGAATAAAATACATTTGATAAATATCAGAGATTACAATACTTTACATAGCAGTAGAAAATAATATAATACACAACTGAAAGTAATACACGGATACAGAGCTTTCTGAATATCATTCCAGCTGTAAACCAGGATCCTGTGTATATATATCTGCAAAACCAAAACTACTAGCTGCCCGTGTGGAAAATAGGGGCATCCAGAGTTTAGGTTAAAACAATAAACTCCAGGTCAGTCATGTGACTGGTGTGAGAACTAAAACAGTTATTTAAAACTTTACATTAAAATAAAGTAAATCAAGGGACCACGCCGTATAACACGGAATGGGTTTCCTTCCAAGAATACCAGTTCATATAACAAAACAGTGCAATGCTTTTTGGAAAAATGAAGCTATTATAAGACCCAGGTCCCATCACACAATGCAACACAAGCCGGAGGATAGGTTTTTCCCTTATAATAGCCAAACATGCTTGGTACGTTAAAAACAAATCATTTGATACTATTATAAGTGCATAGTGTATAAAACAACTTCAAATATAAATGTATCAATCCTAGATGGCACGGGTACCATATATCATGTCACCAATACTAGGCTCTACAATCAAAACAGCAAATGTCACGTATCGGAAGTTGGATTTCCATCTGTGAACCAAGGCAAGGGATCGTCCTCACCGAATTCGAGACTGTCTAGCCCGAGCCTCAGGAACAGCAGCAACTACCCCATGGATCGTCAGGGCCGGTCCACCGATGTGGATTATAATGCCTGAACACTGCGTTTCCCCGCCCTTTGAGCTGTAATTGAGCCAAATGACTCCATCGGCTCCACGTAGTCATCGATATATCCGAGGTGCCTCGCAATCCAACAACCACACAGGTGAAAATAATATAAATGTCAGGGATGGTAGGTCACTGACACCACCCTAGCTAGAAGTAAATGCATGTCCTCCCTGAGGTCCTCTCCCGTTTCTGGTTCACAACCGGGGTGTGAGGCTCGCGAATTAACGCCACACAAAGTTGTGCCACACAGGCGGTGCTTTGATCATCAACTACAAAACTTTGCTTTTCAACAAAAGCCTTGATCATTTGCATCCTAGTATGCCACAAAGGCAAACCACTCCATGTAACCGATATCCATCAATCACACAGAATGATATCCAATGTCATACACACAGTCCATTTACAAGTCCGTTCTGGGTCTGAACGAAACCGGAGGCACCTTGTACCTCGCATATCCATCGATCTCCAAGTACGTCTAGACGATCACCAACTGATTCCCTCCTCTTTGGTGTACAGCCCAATCAAGATCATCAGTAATTATCCAAATGATGTGAAAACCTCCGGTCTTCGACCACCGTCTTCATCCTTGACACATCGTCGAATCAGTTATTCAGAATGGGATAAACCCGGTCTTTCTGAATAACTCGCGTATATAATAAACAAGTGTTACACAAACACAACATACGCCTCATTCCAATTCAGAATATTCTTTTATTCAAATATTCTTATACTTTGGGAAAGGTTCCCATTAATTTTATCAAAGATAAATTCCTTAAATTTATTCTTTAATCTTCTTTTGAATATCAATTCAAGCCAAATTATGGTTTATCCACACTAATCGGGATTAGCGAACCTTACCGAAGTAATCATTTTTTTTAATTTCCCAATCCCAACCTATTCATCCCATGAAGTAAAACTGGTAAACTTCATATCTAACACCACAGTGTTATCTGTAAATTCAATTACCATTTCATGCTCAAATCTAATTAAAGATTTAACTATCGCCTGGAGCAAAATTGGTGATACTCCATTCTCGATCATTTTAATCTAATTAAAGATTCATTAAAACTCCACTTGGTTTTAATCTTCCCAAAAATCAATATTAATGATTGCTTAACTTGGGAAATCATATCCTGACTTTAACTGGGTTAAAGAACCAATGTCATTTAAAACACAGTTCACGATAAACCCAAAATCACATTCCATTAACCATGGAATCTTCATGGAAAAGAAATCGACATATATAATCGATATAAACTTCCATATCCGACTAATAATATAAATGGAATAACGGCAAAGCCTTTTAAATTCCAAATATATTAGTTGTCTTCCTCCACAGAAATTCACTTCGATTATTACCAAATCAAATTCCATTCTATTCCAATTTATTTTATTAAATTGGAAAACTTTACTTTGGAGAATCTCCTTTAAATCTTAACAAAAGATTTATAAATTCCAAATCACATTTCTCTGTAAATCGGGTTAAAGAACGAATGTCGTTAAAACACAGCTCACGATAAACCCAATTCACATTCCATTAATTATCGGGTTAAAGAACAGGTGTTATTTATAACATCGTTCACGATAAACCCAATAATCAATTCAAATTCAAATCCAATTAAGTACCATTTAATTGGTATACTTCATTAAATCTAAATAAAAATATTTAATCTTTTTCTCAACTGGGTTTAAGAACAGTGTTAATGAAGACACCATTCACAACAAACCCAAATCCCATTTAATATTAAGTACAAGGCTCTGAATAGAAAATATATCGGCTTATATTCAATATCAAATTCTACGACCAACAAATATCGTATTGGAAATAATGATATAAATATATCTTTCAAATTTCCATAACAATATATGTATAACCACGAAATCCAACATCGAAATATTACAAAGACAATTTCAATTCAAATCCATTTCGATTCATTATTGGAAATTCTGGTTACTTTTAAAACCCTTTCAAGTCCAATTTATTTATTTCAAAAATAAATGGATTATAATTCTATTTCAAAACTAGTTCATTTCGATAAAAATCTATTTTTATCTTTTCAAATATGGAAATTTTTCATCCCAATTCTTTCCAAATCATTTCTTATGATTTTACACAAATTATTGCTATTTTTAATAATTTTATCAAGGCACGTATAGTCGATTTCCATCAACAGCCATCGAACTGCACTTACAGCGACCTTTTCCAAATTTGATTTGGACATAATACCAAATCCAACCGTTAGATTTCAAATCTCTAATATTCGTTAGAAAGCTCTTTTCGATACGAATCCAACGGTTCTGGTTTTAGGAGAATCCAACGGTCAGATCTCCCGTAATATCCATTCGAAGTCAATGGTCAAAATTCGTGAACTGCCGCAGCGCGGCGCGTTCTATTCAGGCTATTATATATATAATATATATTATATGTGTTACGTCGATTTCCTTTTAAAACGCATTTTATAAATTGTTTTAAATTCGTTTTCAAAACGATTTCAACTTCCTATTCAATTTCAAATCAAAATTGAATATTCCATATCATCGATATATAAATGATAGTATTTTCAAAATATTATATTTGAAATCAATTCCTTTTCGATACTCAATATAAAAATGAATAAAATCGATATAGATATCGTTCACGTCAAAATGGCGCATATCTAATCAACACGGCTTTTATTAAACACATGAATGTTTTTTCTATTCAACACATGAATATTTATTTTATTCAACACATGAATATTTATTATATTCAACACATGAATATTTATTTTATTCAACACATGAATTTACACTTTATTCAATACATGAATATTCTCAAAACATGAGTATTTTCTTTTATTCAACACATGAATGTATATTATATTCAACACTTGAATTTTTACTTTATAATATTCTTTACTTTCCAAATTAGAATGAGGCCCAATCAATTACCATATAATGTTAATTATATGGATTCCATACAACACATGTATATAATAGCAACGATAAATAATCAACCATCACCCAGAGTGCACCACACAACTGCATAAGCATTAAATATAAATATTCAATGCTTATAACAGCCTGTCAATCAATCGATCGACATACAACTAAATATCGGGATTAGTGTATATCCAATATCATCCCAATACCCGTGTAGGGTTTCAAACAATCAAACACAAGTTTTATTTGTGTAGTTGGGCGATGTGTAAAATTTATCGTCCCAATCCATATCAGTCAAATGTGTTTACATAAACAAATCATCCGATTTGTTTATAAATATTTATTTTATATACACATTAAAAATTATATTTTTAACTATAAAATATTTATTCATTCCATCTCACATCACACAATCAATTTTTCACAACACATCAATCAAATAAACAAGTCATTCATGGTCTGTGGATGACAGGTGTCGGGTGCTGCTAAGCACCGTCTGCATCCTAGTATATATTTCAACTAGAAAATAAAATAAAAGTGAGGAGTTCTCACCTTTAGGATCCACTCCTCCATTTCATTTCTGAAATTTAGAATAGTCTGGATCTGTCTGTACTTCCAACGCAATCTTCTCCACGCTATTCATATTAAAATCACATTTTTTAATATGATATTCTATACATTAGAAATCATATTTTTAATACTCTACCAATATAAAAATCATATTTTTATTCTTTCTATAATATAAAAATCATGTTTTTATCCTTTCTATAATATAAAAATCATATTTTGACAATTCAGTTTTCTATATAAAAAGATAATCTTTTCTATGTTAAAAATATCAACTTTTTCCTTTAGAAAAATCGTATCTTTCCTACAAGAAAAATCCTATTTTATTTCTCTAATAATATAAACTTTCCTACTATAAAAATATAAACCTTTCTTATATAAAAATCTAATTTTTACTAACTTAAAAATCTAATTTTTATTTACTATAAACATCTAATTTATATATATATATATATATATAAATCCGAACTTTTAAAATCAACGTAAATAAAATAAAAACTAACTACAGTTTTTCGGTTGGAGGGGGTTTACTGGTGGTCGTCAGAGATAGGGGACTGCGGTTCATCGGAGGGGGCCTGAGGAGGTCGGCGCGGTGGGCGGCAGTGGCTCCCTTGGCCGGAGGCGGCGCTGTTCACATGGTTTAGGGTTTGGAGGGGCTCGTGTAGAGAGAGGAGCGTAGAGCGAAGGGAAGAGGATGAGGCGGAGGCGAGGGGAGGTCCTGATGGCGGCGCGGTGGTGGTTGGCCTTGGCGGCGTGAGGCCTGGAAGGGGCGACGGGCGGTGGAGCGATTTGTTTCTTTTTTTTTCTTTTCCAAAAATTGAATTTGGGGCTGAACGAAGAATGGGGAGTTGGGTTTGACTGGGTATGGAAGGAAAATGGCTTGGGCCTATTTGTTTATTTAATTTATTATTTATTTTAATCATCCTATACATTGATTTTATTATTCGAACACCAAGTGAGACCCAACGACGGTCGTGCCTAGCTAATTACCCCCAGCCCGAACACAATGGGATATGTCCCATAATCCAGTTCAATTGTTACGATCAGCTTTCATTTAAATTAACTTTTAAATCATTATATTGAATTTTAATGCACATTTCAATTTACCGGGGCCACATACGGAATCTGAAAATTCGCGAAAAATATTTTCTAGCTTCGTATTGATGATACGATCCTGACAAAACTAATTTTGTCAAATTCTGAGATCATTTGAAAAAAAATGCCAATTTCTAGTCGATCAAATTTGACTGAAACTGTTAAAAAACATTTTCCTTAGCTACGCTCACATATTGCTTTCAAAAATTATGAATTTTGAAACCAAGCAATAACTTGACATCCCGGATCCAACAAAAGTTGTTTCGTCGAAAACCGAGGTCGTTTGCAAAATTTCCATTTTTAAGGGCCAGAATTCCATAGCGACTATTCTGAATTTTCAACTGGTCATAACTTTTTGTCCCCGCTATGAAATTTCAATTTTTTGGATTAGTTGGAAAAATATTTTCAAATAGATTCTAATATTTTTGGTTTCGCTAAAATCCGGTTTATTTTGAATCTTGTACATTCAATTGAAATTTGAAATCGAATTTTTGAACTACCGTGCCATTTTCAATTCCTTTTATAATTAAAAATAATTATTTATATTCTAACGACGATTCAAATAAATATTTCCTTTCTAATTCTATTCAAAATAAATTTCTCGTCGTTGTTATTTAAAGTAAATCACTTTAAATAATCAAAATTCATCAAAATTGCCAAAATAAAAAATTTAAATTGGCTCGGATTTCCGGGTTATTACATGATTTCTGAATTTGTTAAGCTATCCTTTGATGTAGATGTTTGATTGTCTACTTTGAATTTTGTTTGGAGCTTTCTAACTTGATTTCTAATTTGGGGAAGATGGAGGCTATGCTAGCTTAGGGATGGACAGCATGACAGCTTCATAGAATGAGATTGTGAGGTCTAGGGTTAAGGTTTGGGGTGAATATATAGAAGTCTAGGATTAATTCTAGCCTTTAGATTAGTCTAGGAGAAATCAGAGCCATCAAACCAAAGAGATGTGTCATCCAACCAACCATAGCACAACACATAAGCCCTAATACCTCAGAAATTAGTCATCGGCCAATCAAGGAAGGCCATATCAGCTCAGGGCTATAAAAATTCGTCACAGGAATTGGATCTCAAAGGAGTTGACTCCCTACGGGCGGGTCGACACCTATGTTGACACCCCTATAGGGGGTCGACACCTATGTCGACACCCCTATAGGGGGGTCGACACCTATGTCGACTCCCCTTGAGGGGGGCGACACCCGTTGGCGGGAAATTTCCCGCCCAGCTGTTTTGGCCGAATTTCGAATTTCAAACTGAATTTAATATTTAATTAATATTTTCTGTTTACACTAGAAATCTTCTAACCTCCATAACTTCTTTATACGGAGTCCGATTCACGAAAACTCGAACTCTATCTCAAGAAGATATTCGAGACGAACGTTATGGCGTAACCCGTTTCACCCAATTCTTCTTTTAAAAATTAAGTGTTCTTAGATTTGTTAATTTTAATATTCATGGAAAATACGAGGTGTTACACCTACGAAGTCAAGACAAATTTCTTTGAAGCGAACCACGAACTGATCTCCAACAAGCCAAAGATATAAGAACTCTCAAGAAATTTGGATTCAACCTGGGATTTCTTTTTGAACTTATATCTCGCTACACGATCCAATTTATGTCGTCTAAGAACTCCTCGCAAGAAAGCAAACCAATCTTATACTATTCCCATTGACTTTGTTTATAAGAACATATTGCCTCTTAGATATCTAAGTATCCATACATCTTGGATTAGTCAACTCCTTTCACTTAAGTACCAAAACCAATTAGAGAAATCAGGACATCTCAACTAGTGACTTGCACAACAATTGAGAATGCATAATATAAATTGAGGTTAGTGGTCCTCGATCCAGTCCAATTCTAAACTCGAGAAATAGAGAAACTTGTAGTGTTTCTCGCTTGCTAGGTCGTCTCCAGGAAGTGGTTAGTACAATCAATCGCCAATAAAGAAAACTATTTTAATTGCACTATCGTGCAAAACAACCTATTCCATATATATACTACTAATATATAGTTTTGAAAACCAAAATATATACAAATCTACACTCTCTTGAAAGTATTTACATTTGATTTGATACTGCTTAGGTTAAACAACACAACTTAATCTCTAATACCATTTGTAATGACTGTCATACATCATTGGTCTCACATAACCCAACAGGGGATTGTAAATGCTCTCGAACGATGTGTGACGATGGCCAAGATAAAGAAACTTGAAAAGAAGGAAAATAAATAAGACAGGAAGTGAATAGAAGAAGAGGAAAGAAACACCCAGCACAAATACAGAACCTATCGTAAACCTCACAATGCACATATAAATATAACAACAACCATAAGTATAAAACAAGCAAAAAAGTAATAACTACTTAATCAGAGTATATTAGAGATAAATATGCTCAACGACAAATTGTCTCGGAATAAGTATTCAACACTATCATAGCTGCACAATGTCGCACAGTGGAATAATAAATAATACAAATATGATAGGAGAAGGCATCACCTCCTGCCAATTCATCTGCATACCTTCATGTAACACCTAGGCCTGCTACCTAGCCTACTCGTCAATGTGTTTAATGAATACTCATGGTAATAAGTGGGAACATAAAACCTTGAGTCAGACTACAGTCTTGTGTGAGCAATAAACAATATCAAAATACTGTAAAAATCATAAAAGTAATTGGACCAAAAATATAAGCATCCATAACTCTCATACTATAACATCGTGGATTTTTGAGTATTGATTACGAATATTTAAATCTGTTTTAAATATTCATTTGGTAATATAAATAGATTTTATATCGAAAATGGATTTCGAATGTATATAATTTATAAATTTATTGAAGGCGAGCTTGAAACGCTGTGGTAGTTCGTAATTTTCGATTTGAACTTCAATTGAATAGACTGGATCCAATATAAGTCGGAATTCTGTGAAACAAGAATAGTGCGAATCGATTTGATTATATTTTTCTAATGAAAGATAAAAATCGAGATTTCGTGTTACATATTGTTAGTTATGTTCAATTCAAAATTTAAAATAGTCGCTATTTAAATTGTTATTGAAATATAACATTTATTAATTAATTTAATAAGGTTTTAATATATTTTGAATACCGTTCTAACTGGATATTAATAATATTGAAGTGTATATCCCATATTAGTTTATATTTGAAGCTAATATATTTAATTTGGATATTTATGATGATAATAATTTATTATTTATTTTGAAATTTATATAATATTTTATCAATATTATATAGGCCTTAAAAATAGTTCCTTTTCAAATGCTCTCCGTTTTCGGCGAAACGAATTTTATTGGAATGCAAACAATTAATTATGTCTAGATTTCCAGTTTGGAGCCAATCGGAGCTTTTTATCAGTGGGCGATATTTAGAGGTGAATCGATAAGTTAAAATATCACTGTTGTGCAAATGGATTCCGTTTTCAACGGAATTAATTTCACTAGAACCGCAACTTTCAAGACGTAGCGGTGTATTTATTTTCGTTGTGTTTGGAGTGAGTATTTGGTAGTATAAATATAACGGATAATGATAATTTACTATAGAATAAAAATTGGGTTTTAAAATATTATAACATATAAATTACATCCACCCTAATTAAACTAAAATCGTACATTGATCTACAAAATCCCACCACATTACCCATTTTCTTTCCAACGCATATGTATGCTTTCCTATGAGTACTTTGTAAAGAGACAACACAATGCACAAGCCAACTACTCGATACATAAAGGAAAAATAAGAGGGCCTGGGAAAGGAAAACCACTGTACTATCTAACCTATGTTATAGACATCTTCATCTTCTTCTGTAAATAAGAAACACATGCATATAGCTCTTGTCCATCCCTTATATTGAACTCCACATGCTACCCTGTTTCAAATCACACATGGCCTATGTATTTTGAAACGAAAATTCGTTTGCAAACCTGTTTACCACTTTTCTTCTGTCTGAATCAGCTACATCCAACAATCCCCTAACTAAAATCACAACTACCTAATGTAGGAAAAGACAATTCATATGTGTAGAAATACACAGCTACACGCAGACCTTACATAGAAAGGGACACCCTACGTGGTACATTTGAAACTAACAGCATTCTCATCCGTTCGTTCTCTCCTATTTGTACACCGCGTTCGTTCCATTATCTGGACAACAAAAACAAACAAAAATCCTTGAGCTCCATCCCGAAACAAAAATCGAAACTCCACCTATTTTTCCAAACTGTATAAATGCTTCCCTCATTTTTTGGTTTGTTTTCCAACCCAGCTTCATATATCACAGCTAGAAGAAGCGGTGTGGGATAATTTGTTGGAGACCGGGTCAGATGGGGGTAAGGCCTAGAACAGTGGGAGTTTCAGATCGCAAAGTAAGTGATGAAAAGATGGTGTTCAGTGGCAGTGGTGATGTTTGAGGAAGAAGTTGGGGTTGGCGGATCGAGGAGCAGGAGATGGTGACTAGGTCTATACGCAGGACTTGGGTGCTGAATGAAGTAGTTAGTGATGCGTGGAGTAGAGGTGTTAAAGGCAAAGGGAAAGTATTACTGGAGGAATAGTTCGAGATGAAAAGAAAAGAAAAATCTGAAGTGGCATAAGAAGTAATGGTGTGAAACAAGAAATAAGAAGAGGAGATGGTTTCGGTGCGTGTTCATAATGTAGGAGTTTTTGGGAAGCAAGAGTTTGAGGAACGAAGCAGGAATTATATAGGTGTACGTGTGAAGGTGGTTTGTGTTAGGTGGTGCGCGGTGAGGTGTGTAATGGGGGAACGCAAGACCTGGAGAAGAAATGAATTGGGTATAAACATTGTATGATGAATAAAGGTGGAGGGGTATTTGTGCAGTGGTGAGGAGGCCATACGCAGCAGAATGATCCGGAAAAGGAAAGCTGTAATGTGCATGGGCTTCGGGGTTTGGAGAACATGTTGATGGTGGAACCACGTAAGACGGCAAGGTGTCAGTCAATGAAGAGGAGTGTGTGTCTGGCGTGATGGCATTCGAAAGGCATTGAACGGGGGGGGGGGGGGGAGGGGAGATAAACAGTAATCAAGAAAGGTATAAAAAATGAGTATAGTTCGAATTTGTTGTTTACACGTGTCTAATTTAGTAGATTAAAATATGCTAAATAATGATTAGGATTGTGCTAATCTTTCTAGCGTGAAGCTATGAATAATCAGGTTTATTAGGGCCGATTTATTTGTAAATTTATAGCTAACGGTTTTGGTAAGGGACACGGCCCAGGTTTAAGTTTCTATGATTAACGGCCCATTTAGCTAGAGAATTAGTTATAAGGAGTTATACATATAACTAGTGGTTATATGTTGAGCCAATAGTTATAATATATTTAGGTAATGGAAATGAATATTCATTTAAAGTTAGGTAATTTAAAATAAAAAGTAATTAGAATTAGGAATTTAAAATATTATTTAAGATTCTAATAATATTAAATTAAATATTTGATAGCATTTAGATTTTCTACTGTTGTCATACAGTAACCAAATCAGATGAAGCTGGTGACACGGGGTCTGCATCGACTAGTGTATAACAACGGAGCTAGCTTGAACAGAATCTGGGGGCAACTACGAACTATTAGAATGAATTATTTCAGCGACGGATGAAATCAAGGTGAGTTTAACTCACTCAGTTATACCGCTTATATTTTATATAAGCTGGATTTTTATTTTGTGTGCTCTGTTTGCCAATAATTGATGGTTTAATGACTGTTCGCCTGAGTGCTGAATATTTTTAATATTCACGGATTAAATTAAGCGTTTGTTTAATTTAATCGAATTAAATTGTTATTTTATACGATTAGAATCCAAACAAGGTAATTTACCTCGTTGGTTACATTTACAATAATATAAACGTGTTTAATAAATAATCGGGTGTTTGAATGAATGGTGTTGTTTTAATGTTGACCGTTATTAGTAAACTGTTTATGGCTGCTTATTGTGGTTACTATATTGGAAATTTAGATAACCCATGGTGATGCAGGGAAGGACAGGTTGGAGGAATTCGACCGGATTCCTCACGATAATTGATAATGTTTATCAATATAATTATATATTGTTATTGAATATTGAATCGACTGATATCTCACAGTTTGGTATTTCAGTAGACGTTATCCTCTTTAGCACCGTCGAAAAGAAAAGATTTTGAAATCAATATTAAATCAATTGTGAACGTTTTCAAAGTACATTTATATATGGATTTGAAATACTATGTTTATTTTTAAATATTAAGCATCGAAATTTATTTACGTTTTATAATAAAAAAATGGGAATTCCAAAGTATTAATAAACAAATGGTTAAACAGAATAAAATATACGAGAATGTTGAAATGATTGCTTAAGTAGTGTAAATGGAATATTAAGATGTTAAGAATGGACTAATGGAAGTGGAAATATACGAGAATTGATTTAAACAAGCTGAAATGTGGTTTTTCATAACCAAGGAATATTTTTATAAACGTTGTTTATAAATATGTAAAATGTGATGAAAATGGTTTTTCGTGAATAAGGTTAATGGAACAATGGAACTAGAGATGAGTATTGATTTGGGAATGAGATTCCAGATTTTTAAATGAAATCTGAGTTGGAGATATAAAATGTGAATTTATAAATGGAATTGAATTTATAAATGGGATTTGAATTTATATGTAGGATTGGAGTTGAAATGACAGATATGGGTTGATAATTGGATTTAAATCCGATAGTTGAGAATATAATCCAAGTTAAAGGCTTGAAATGACAACGAATATCAATTGTCGATAATAAATTGCAAATGGGATTTTCAAATGAAGATAAGAGTTTTGGAATGGGATCAAACATTAGTCATCGCTAATGATTGACAATTGATATTTGTAAATAGAATTAAAGGTTTTGAAACAAGATGTGTAACATTTAAATAATTGAAATATTTGATTAATAAACAGAAGATCTTTATAAAAGAATGTTATATGAATTATACAACGAACAAGTTGTTGGGATTGATTTCTAAAAGATAGGACAAATAAAGACTAAGGTTTTGAAAATGTAATGTGTAACATTGTTATAAATGGTAAATGGAGTGATCAGGATTAATAGTATATAATATTTGTAAAGAATAATTATATAAGAATGGTAAAGATATTTATATAAGAATTGTAAACTATATTTACATATGATTTGAAATGTGTGTGTATATATATATATATATATATATATATATATGTGTGTGTGTGTGTGTATGTGTGTGTGTGTGTGTTTAAAGGGATATTTTAAGAGATTTATAAAGGATTCTATTTATAGAATTGAAGCTAGTTTGAAATGTTGTGAATAATTAATAAGGTAAAAAGAAGAGCTTGAATAAGAGTTACTTAAGAATTTATTCAGTAAAAGCGTAGAGATTTAAATAATGTTTTCAAAGGAAAATGAATGGGTTAATAAACTTCTATCTACTCTAAAGATGAGAATGTTGTTGATCAAGGTCTGAGAGGTAAATATAATACCCCAACTTGAATGACTTCATGATTATCTGAGGATAATATTAGTTTAAAAACAAGGGAACTTGAGGGAAATAAGTTATGATTTCCATAAAGGTTATTATAAACCATATTGAAATGTTTATAAGTTAAATGAAATGATTTGAGAATATTTTTATGTTATAATAAGAAGCAGAAATCCGTATTCCAAATATTAGAACATTTAAAGAGTATAATTAACAGACGGTTAATTAAAAAAGCTAAATGATGCTGGGTATTAAATCAGTAAGTATTTTATATTTTAATGGATGAATGATTGTTTATTTGATAGTTAAATAACCGACTATCAAATCTTACCAATACGATTGTTGGTACGGAAAGACCGGGATCAGATTTATATTTGGAAACCATTCCGCCCAATGAATATGAAATCGGGAAAGTTGCTGGTTGAAGGTGGAGCATTGAAGACCGTTGATCGCAGAAGAACTACTTATTGAATTTCTCGGGTTTAGCGGCTAAAGAAATTTCGGCAATGATTCTGTCATGAGTGAAATCTTCGCAGTGCGAGGACTACTTGCTACTGATCTATAGGGTGATTCCTAGGATGCAGTAGGAGGGTGCCTTCGGTTTGTCCCGTCCTAGGACGACTTGTATGGACGGATGTATGACAAAGTATTTCTAAAGGGATTACGTACATTGATTTCTCCAAATGTACCATAGTTGGTGGCAAAGAAGGGCACTTCTCTTAGCTTAACCACTAAAGTATTTTTGTGGACGTCAATTAGTGATATCTGGGGGATTTGATGATGTGGCATTCAAAGTAAAGTGCAACTAGATGTTTCAAAAGATAATTATAACCTCAACCCTCATCAACCGGGAAATGACAAAAATCGGGCAGGCAGCATGGCTATGTGGTCGCACCCATTAGGGTGTATTGTCACCATCTAGAGAACATTCGTATTTCTTACTTCTTATAATTTCTATATCTCCTGGGAACGGCTATGTTGCTCGCAACCGTAGGTGGCAATATATTTGATACACTCAAGAGAAATGAGTGGTCGGTCATGTGTGGGCCAGGTTGCAGGACGTTCTTGTTGAACCCAATGTATTCCTCTCTAGAGATATACTATCGGCATGTGGATCCATACCTTTTCATAGTTGGAAACCAATCTCCAATAAGCGCCTGCAGTTTTGATTGTATACTATATATGTAGAGCGTGTGTTACGACCCGAACTTCCCCGGTAAGGAAAGCCCGGATTGAAGTGAGAACAAGCCATATCGGAACGCAGACAGAAGAACATTTCATTGTTAATTACAACAATTCCATCAGAATACAAGAATATACAGAGTATAAACAAATAATATACATCACAAAATAACAGAGATTTAAATTACATTTAAATACATCGCAGCGGAAAAATAATACAAAACACAACTGAAAGAGATATACAGATACAGAGCTTTTCGGATATCATTCCAGCTGTAAACCACGTTCCTGTGAATATAAATCTGCAAAACCAAAACTACTAGCTTCCCGTGTAAAAATAAGGGCACCCAGAGTTTAGGTTAAAACAATAAACTCCAGTTCAGTCATGTGACTGGTGTGAGAACTAAAACAGTTATTAATCTTTATTTTAAAGTTAGGTAAATCAAGGGACCACGCCGTATAACACGGAATGGGTTTCCTCCCAAGAACACCAGTGCATAAAACAATAGCGCAATGCTAAATGAAGAACAATGAAGCTATTATAAGACCCAGGTCCCATCACACAATGCAACACAAGTCGGAGGATAGGGTTTTACCTTATAATAGCCAAAGAATGCTTAATACGCTAAATTTCATCTTTTATTACTATAAGTGTATAGTGTCAAAACAGTTTCAATCATAAGTATTAATCTTAGACGGCATGGGTACCATATATCATGTCGCCAATACTAGGCTCTACAATCAAAACCGCACATGTCACATATTGGAAGTTGGATTTCCATCTGTGAACCGAGGCAAAAGATAGTCCTCACCGAATTCGAGATGCTCTAGCCCATGTCTCAGGCAAGTACTCAGTCAAGCCTTTGGATCGTCAGGGCTGGTCCACCGATGTGGATTAAAATGCCTGAACACTGCGTTTCCCCACCCTATGGGGTGTCAATGAGTCCAATGACTCCATCGGCTCCACACAGTCACCGATATATCCGAGGCGCCTCGCAACAGCAACAACCACATAAGTCAAACTCGTCAGGGCGTGTAAAACCACTGACGCCATGTGACGATCCCAAAATCCCGTGACACGGTGTTAAGGATAATCATTGGAATATAACACATTAATCATCATTAGCAGATCACAGATAATAGCATAAACAGAAAATAGAATAATTTACACACATATGACAGCGGAATCATATAGATATCATCACATCAGAGAAGCACAGTACAGGATACAACTTAGTGCATAATGATACATAATCAGTCACCATCGCCTGAGGCGGAATCATACATAAAGAGTACACAAAAGGAATATCAGTCTACATCGCCAATGGCGGAATCATAATATAGATACAATAATGGCGGAGAAAATCCAAGTCAGCACAGTGTAGTCAAGCCTCGCCATGAGCCAAAAGGTGCGTCAGAAACCTGTAACTAGGCTACCCGTGTGAAAATGAGGGCACCCGAGTTTGCAAGGTGAAACAAACTACGAGTCAGTCATGGGACTGGTATGAGAAATCTACTCAACTTATTAACAACAATAATAAGGCAAATCAAAGGACCACGCCACTTTCGCGGAACGGGTTTACTCCAATGAGTGCTAGTGCATGAAATAAAGTAAATGATTAAATCAACGCAATGCTTTTTATAAAATGAAGCCATTATAAGACCCAGGTCCCATCACACAATGCAATGCAAGCCGGAGGATAGAGTTTTTACCTTATAATGGCCAAAGATGATTCATACGAATAAAACAAAGGTGTTCGATATTATTACTAGTGCATATATGTTTCAAAAGCAATTCAATCATAAATATCAATCCTAGGCGGCATAGCTACCATCTACTATGTCGCCATACTAGTAATATAATCATATTCGCATATTTCGTATTGGGAATAGGATTCCTTCATGAGTCGAGGCAAGGGGCAAGCTCCTCTCCGTTCGAGACACTCTAGCAAATGCCTCGGGACCGCACACAGCAATCCCCTGGATCCTCCAAGGCCGGTCCTCTCTTACTTTTGAGGATTAATTATTCATGAACACACGTTTCCCGGTCCTTACAGACCTATAATCGAGGCGCCTCGCATTCCAACAACCACACAGGTGAAAAGTAGATATAAATGTCAGGGCTGGGAGGTCACTGACACCACCATAGCTAGAAAGAAACGTCATGCACTCCTTGGGTCCTTCTCCCGTTTTTGACTCATACCGGGGTGTGAGGCTCGCGAATTCACGTTACACACAAAGCTACGTCACACATACCATGCTTTGATCATCAACCACAAGACTTTGCTTTGCAACAGAAGCCTTGATCATATGCCACTTAGGCGTGCCAAACAGGCAATCCACTCCATGCGACTGATTTCTGTCAATACATAACCTCTGAGCTCGTACGTCTCAGAGAAGGGCGTTAAGCAAGAGAATAAATTCTCCGCCGCCAAACAGATATATATTTAACAGAGATCAATCAACACAGAACAAAATCCAATGTCAGACACACGGTCCATTTACAAGTCCGTTCTGGGTCTGAACGAAACCGGAGGCACCAATTCCTCGCATATCCGTACAATCAACAGTATGTGTGGACGGCTACTACTTCAATTCCTTCATGGTAGCTACTCCAATCACGAGCATCAGTAGCGCCCATCCATCCAATGTGGAGATCGTCGGTCTTCAGTCTTCTTTGACTCTTCGACTTCTCAACGTCGATCGATTATTTGAAATGAGATAAACTCGGCCTTTTCAAATAATCCACGTATATTTAGATTTTCAAACCAATTAATCACATGGTTGACCTATTCAACATTCACATTTCAGTTATTTAGTTATAATTTTCATGGCAAATACATTCAACCATCACATATCAAGCAAACACAACAAAATTGGTTTATTTTCACTCTATATCGTCTATAGTACTTTATAACGATATATCGCCATTTTTATTTAATTAAAAACGACCAAATCTAATTAAACGACGATTCAGGTCGTATCGATGCACTGGCGCTGCTTTTCACTAATTTTGTTTTACACATATATGAAAATCTAACCGTTGGATCTTCACAAATTTTACATCATTAGGAAGGTCATTTCAAAACGAATCCAACGGTTTCAGTTTTGGGAAAATCCGACGGTCGGATCTTCCACACTAACCATTTGAAGTCACGATTTCAATTTACGAACTGCAGTGTCGTTATTCGATTTAATTAAATTATATTTATATATATATAAAAATATAATCGTTTCTGGCGCTGTTTTTCTTCAGTTTTGAATTAAACATTCCAGACAATCCAACCGTCGGATCTTAACAAAGTTGGTGCCGTTGGAAAGATATTTCCAAGGCGAACCCAACGGTTGAGGTTTCGGGAAAATCCAATGGTCGGATTTCCCGTATTAGTCATTTGAAATTACGGTTTCAAAACATGAACTGCACGGCCACGTTTCGTTTTAATTCTATTTATATTTATATATTTATATAAATATAGTTCATTCAAAAATTCCTATATCGTTTCCACTTCAATTATTTCACTGACGCCTTTAAATTTTGGAAAATTTTGCCATAACCTCCTTTGTACGGGAGGGTCTGGGAAAATTCCCAAATAGCCACACGGGCGTCTCATATCAAAAAGAAAAAGAAAAAGCCAAGCGGCTAGCCAACAGGCTCATAAAATCATCACCCAAACAAAGCGGTAAATGTGTACCTATTTGTCGGACACAAAATTCTATTTCTCTTCTCTAGCCCCTTTTGCTTTAAACTGTTCAATAGATATGCATGTACATATATACAATTTCTAACATTTATCATTTTCCATTCAATTTCATTTTTGATTTGCTTTGGTTTAAAAACACCATTCATTCTAATGTTGCATGCATACGCTAAAATCATATCATTAGCTAGTTAATGTATATTTCAACTCATGCACGTTTATTTGAACAAGTGGCTATTTTTAACACTTCACATTTCAAAGATGATAATTTTGGCGAACTAAAATAGATTTCAACACATGACTATTTTATTTAGTTCCTATGCCTGTTAAAAATAATATTTCTATCACAAATATTTATTTCAAGTCTGCATATCTCTAGCATATCACACATATGATAAAAATGATATTTTTATCGTTCAAAATATTTATTCGACAAATAGACGTTTCAACACTTCATAGTTTCAATAAAAATGTAATTTTTATTGTTCGATCTTTTTAATCAACACATGAACTTTTCCACTACACGCACTTCTCAACAAATGAGCATTTCCACACATGGACATTTTATTTATGTTATTTATATTAGAAAGATGGGATTTTTATTGTTAAAATTATTTATACAAGGCGAATATTTTTATTTACTTCATATACATATAAAAATGTGATTTTTATTGTTTAAACACTTCATTCATTCACAAATGAATTTAATTTTCATACAACACTTTTCAACACATGAATATTTCCACACATGGATATAGTTTCAACATATGGCTTTAATTTCAACACATGAAAATAATTTCAACACAAGAAAATAATTCTAACACACAAAGATTATTCAAAATTTCGGCAGCATGACAGCAGGGTAGTTAAAACCGGCACCGTCCCTAGTACGGCTCCTCGCTCTACCTTAAAACCTCGCGGTTTTTGACAATGGGGATTCATGCATCTAATTCGCAAGCAGGCGGCATGTTTATTTTTTTTTTTTATTTCCACAAATATTTCCAATTCATTTCAATCACCAATGGGTATTTTTCAACCACAACCAAACAATATCAACCACAAACAATTATTCAATCATTCGTATTTTTCATCCAATATTTCACACCAATTCACCACAATAAATATCATCCATGGTTTGTGGACGAGGGGAGTATATATATATATATATATATATAATTGCTATTTTTCACTTGCATTTCAACACATATATCAATTATTCTATGCATGTAAAATTCATACTTCGCTTATGTAGCTTACACTACGCATGTACATGAGGTATACAACACGTATGTAATTTATATTTCGCTTATATAAATTATACACGACATTTTCCATACAATTTCACGTTAATTTAGATTTCTCACCTTGGTTTTCGGAGCGCTAAAAATCGATACGATGTCAGAAAAATCCGCGGCTTCTTCTATTGGGTAGAAAGCTTCCTTGCGGTCTCGATGTTTCCTGTTTCATCGAATTTCGTCAACACACCAAAAAGATATGATTTTTCAAAGTGTAAAGATCAAAGAAAAACTCACTTTCACGAAGCTTCAAAACTAGGTTTACAGTTTTCGCGAAATAAGTGGCACGTGGGGACGATCGGGGAGTTGGACGTGGAAGTGGGAAGAGAGGGCTTTAAATCGGTGGTGGTTTGGTGGCGTTCGGTGGTCGGTGGCGTTCAGGGCGGCGGCGGGAAGTGCTCGACTTCCTGGCGTCGATACGGGCGGAGGAGGCGACGAGGGTGGCAGCGGTAGGGTCGGATTTGAAGAGGAGGCTGAGGCGCGTCGAATGGTGGCGGCGGCGAAGGCTGTAGGTGGCGGTAGCGGCGGCGGCGGAGGAGAGAAGGTGGTGAATGGGTTTCGCCGTTGATCGGGGGGTTTCTTTTTTTTTTTTTTAAATTTATGAAAGGAAAATTCTGATTGGCCGAAGGTTATATTAAATTTTTAAATAGTGTTTTCTCAAACAAACTCCTTTTTAAACCCAACGACTGTCGCCCCTAGCCAAATACCCCCATTCCGGACACAATGGGATATGTTTCGTAGGCCAATTCGACTGTTACAGTCAGTTATTTTTCAAATTAAAGTATAAAACATTTAATTTTTAACTTTCAACGTACATTTCAATTTGCCAGGGCCACAAACTAATTCGAAAAATTCCAGAAAAATAAATCTAGCTATGTTTTGAAGCTACGGTCCCAACAAAACTAGTTTCGTCGAATTCTGAGGTCGTTTGAAAAATGGCTATTTTCTGGTCGATCCAATTTAACAAAAATCGACCAAACACATTTTCTTTTGCTACGCTCACATACTAGCTTCAAAAATTATGAAATTTGAAACCTAACAATAGTTTGACATCCCGGACCCAACAAAAGTGGTTTCGTCGAATTCCGAGGTCGTATGCAAAATATCAATTTTCCAGGGCTATATATTCTATATACCGACTCTTCTGAAAATTCATTCGGCCATAACTTTTGATTCCCGTTATGAAACTTCGATTTTTCAGATTCGTTAGAAAGGTATTGACTAACAGATTTAAATATTTTTGGTTTCGCTATAATCCGTTATATTTTCCATCCTGCATAGTCGGTCAAAGTTTGAATTCAAATTTTCAAACTGACTCACTATTTCTAATTCACTATTTTATTGAAATATTCTATTTCAATTGTTCAAATCCCTTTGAAATAACCAATTTAAAAATTTTAAATTGGCTCGTATTTTCCGGGTTATTACAATCTCCCCCACTTAAAACTTTTCGTCCTCAAAAAGGAAACAACAGTAAAGTAGGAAATAAAATGTAAATGCAAAGTATTGTAAGGGTACCTTGCACCGGAGTTAGTCAGAGATATCCACTCTTCATTTGGGGTAAGCTTGCTTAATGCTTTCCTCAGTTTCCCAAGTACAGTCTCTAGGATCACTGCTCCACTGCACTTTAACTAAATGAACCTTTTTGCTTCTAAGTTCTCTAGTTTCTTTGCCAACAATCTTTAATGGCTCTCTTTTGAGTGCTAATTCTGGAGTTATCTCCACATCCCGTTGCGCTGCTTCTTCTACAACAAGACCCGGATCATGCACTTGTCTCCTAAGTTGAGATACGTGAAAAACATTGTGCACTCCAGGCAACCAATCTGGTAATTGAACCCTATAAGCAAGAGTTCCAATTCGCTCAAGTATAGGAAAGGGACCAATAAATCTCGGTGCCAACTTCCCAGTCTTGCCAAATCTGATTACTCCTCTCATCGGAGAAACCTTTAAATAAACATGATCACCAACAGCAAACGTCAAATCTCTCCTTCTAGAGTCTGCATAACTTTTCTGTCGGCTTTGGGCGGTTTTCAATCGCTTCTTGATGAAGTCCGCTTTATCAGATGCTTCCCTAATCATATCGGGTCCTAGTACAAGTCTGTTGCCAGGTTCTACCCAACATGCTGGAGATCTGCAGGGTCTGCCATATAATGCTTCAAATGGTGACATTCTCAAACTTGCTTGATAGCTATTGTTATATGAGAATTCTGCCAAATGCAAATGATCTTCCCACGACCCACCAAAATCGATTATACAAGCCCGCAATAAATCCTCTAGAATTCTATTCACCCGCTCAGTTTGGCCATCTGTTTGAGGGTGATAAGCGGTGCTCATATTCAATTTTGTTCCCAATTCTGTCTGGAAAGCCTCCCAGAACTTGCTAGTAAATAGGGGATCTCTATCACTGACTATGCTGATGGGAATTCCATGCAGCTTAACAATTTCTCTGAAATATATCTGTGCTAGACTTTGAGCAATTCTATTGGACCTGACAGGTATAAAATGGGCAGTCTTCGTGAAGCGATCTACGATTACCCAAATGCTGTCATTACCTTTCTTGGTTCGCGGCAAACCATCTATGAAATCCATGGAAATCTGTTCCCATTTCCAGCCTGGGACTTCCAACGGTTGTAACAGTCCAGCTAGCTTCTGTTGGTCACTCTTGACCAATTGACAAGTAGGGCATCTGCTAACATACAAAGAAATATCTCTTTTCATTGCCTTCCACCAGAAAGTGCGTTTGATATCGTTGTACATTTTACTCACCCCAGGATGGATGCAAAATTTGGATTTATGGCATTCGTCCAGCACTTCTCTTCGAAGGCCTGGAATATTTGGGATGCAAATCCTATTTTTAACCTGAGAACCCCCCTATTGTCTATACGGAAACTCGTGGTTTCACCTTCCTTGACTCTCTGACTGATTCTCTGAATGAATTCATCGTCTTTTTGAAGGGCTGAAATCCTATCACTCAACCCAGGTGTAATTATAAGATGGGCAATGATTGCGGTCTTTCTACTAAGC
Organism: Allium sativum; assembly: GCA_030737875.1. Lineage (NCBI taxonomy): Eukaryota > Viridiplantae > Streptophyta > Magnoliopsida > Asparagales > Amaryllidaceae > Allium > Allium sativum. The sequence goes on along the minus strand of CM060911.1, from coordinate 4,479,340 downwards.
GCGTCCGCTACTACGTTAGCTTTCCCCGGCGTATACAGGATATCAAGATCATACGCTGCAAGAAATTCTAGCCAACGCTGCTGTCTCAGATTCAGATCTTTCTGGGTATATAAATACTTCAATGATTGATGATCTGTGTACAGTATAAATTTCTCGCCCAATAAATAATGCCTCCAGATTTTCAAGGAAAAAACGATGGCTAGCAACTCAAGATCATGAGTCACATAATTCTTCTCATGCGGTTTCAGTTGGCGGCTTGCATAAGCAACTACTTGGCCTCTCTGCATTAACACTGCACCAAGACCTCTAATAGAAGCATTTGTCCAAACCGTTAAATCTTGATTGCCATCAATAATAGTTAACACTGGAGCGGTGGTCAGCTTCGATTTCAATTCCTGGAAAGCTACTTCACAGTCGGAAGTCCACTTAAACTTCTCATGATTCTTTGTGAGCTTCGTTAATGGACCGGATATCTTCGAAAAATCCTTAACGAACTGTCGATAATAACTAGCCAACCCCATAAAACTTCTAACTTCTGTGGGAGTAGTGGGTTGTTTCCAGTCTTGAATCGCTGTTATTTTGCTTGGGTCAACAGAAATTCCTTTCTATGACACAACATGGCCAAGAAATTTAACTTCCTCTTGCCAGAAGACACATTTAGAGAATTTGGCTTTGAAGACGTTCTTCCTTAGAATCTCCAATACTTGTTCTAAGTGTTTTTCATGCTCGGGTTTTGATTTGGAGTAGATTAAAATATCATCGATGAAGACGAGGACAAATTTATTCAGAACTCCCCTGAACACTCTATTCATTAGATCGACAAAGTATGCTGGAGCGTTGCATAGGCCAAACGGCATTACTAACCATTCATAAAATATGTCTGGACCTCTGAAAGCTGTCAAAGGAACACACTCTTCTGCTATTCTCAATTGATGAAAACCTGTAGCTAGGTCCATTCGGGAAAATACTTTCGCCCCATTCAATTGGTCTAGCAAATCATCAATGCGGGGTAATGGATATTTGTTTTTGAGCGTCTGTTTGTTGAGGTCTCGGTAATCAACACATAATCGAAGAGTACCGTCTGACTTTGGGACAAACACAACAGCTGCACCCCAATTAGAAAAACTAGGTCTGATTAGACCCTTCCACAACAGTTGACGAGTTTGATCGCCTAATTCTTCTTTTTCTTTCGGAGTCATTCTACGAATTGGATGCACCACTGGTTTGGCATTGGGAATTAGATCGATTCGGAATTCTATTTCTCTTTGCGGAGGTAAGTTTTCAACTTCTTCAAACACATCCGCAAAGTTTCTAACAATCGGAATCTTTTCCATGGAAGTGGGGATAAGTTCCAATGCTGACCAAAATTCTTCTCTATTCGGATTCGAACCATGACAGGGAACCGTAATATATCCAAGCTTCGTTCGAATTTTAACGATTCTTTCCGCACAATTCACTTCAGCTTCATATTTCGTTAACCAATCTAGCCCGAGAATAATATCGAATTCGGGAAAATCCATAACAATCAAATTAATGGGAAATTTGTAGAAAGAATAAGAGATTGGCACTCTACAACATGTACTGAGAGTAACAGGACCCCCTATCGGGTTATGAACTTCAACCGATTCTTTAAGCTTTCGCTGTTTTAACTTTAATTTGTGCATTGTGTGTCTAGCAATAAAACTACGCGATGCACCTGTGTCAAACAATACAGAAACAGGAATATTTTTAATTGTATGGGTACCTCCCAAAACATCGGGTTTACCTGCTCCATCGGAAGCAGCTGGCGGGCTAGACCCGTCATAGACATGAGCTACTGTAGCTTTCTTCAGCAAAGGACAGTCTTTGACCAGATGATCGGTCTTGCGACAGTTGAAGCACGAGCGAGGGTTCTGAGAGCCTTGGCTCGAGCCTTGAGAATTTGTCTTCTGTCTCTTCGGAGCTGTGCAGATGTTTGAGTAGTGCCCCGGCTTACCACAGTTAAAGCAATTTCCTCTTGGCGGCTTGCCAGTCTGAGGCTTTGAAGATGCTGCTTGGCTTGACTCTCCCTGATTTACAGCAGGCTTACGCTTGTTTCCGGCTTGGCTTCTAGCGCGATCCTGATCCAGATGCCTTTGATCAAGGTCTTCATAGTTGCATGTCATTTCCACCAGCTCGTTGAATTCCAGCTTGACATGGGCCATGGCTCTATCATGATATTGTCGTCTTAGTCCAAGGATAAACCTCTTATTTTTGGATTTCGCGGTGGCGACGAGCTCTGGAGCATAGGGCGACAACATGGTAAATTTGTTCAGATAATCTTGCACGGAAAGATCCCCTTGCTGGAGATTGGCGAAGTCATCGTGCATTCTTTCTAGAGCTTGTTCTGGGACATATTTCTCCTTGAAGAGTTCTTTAAATCCATCCCATGTTCTTCCAGCTTCTCTGTTCCCGGCAGTAAGAGATTCCCACCATAATTCAGCTTGTTCCTGCATAAGTCAGGCGCCCATAATAGCTTTGTCTTCGTCTCCTAGCCTTAGGCCTTCAAGAATTTTCTCGCATGTTTTGAGCCATGCAAGGGCCTCTATTACGGTGCCAGTTCCCGAGAAGGTCTTGCCTCCTAAGTTCTTATATCTCTTAGCTACACGGTCAAGCTCGAAGTATTGAGCTGCCGGAGGTTGTATCAAAGGTCCTTCTTGAGCTGGGATTTCTCCCCTTCCTCGGCCTCGGCCGGCACGGCCTCCTCTAGCGGCGGCTGCTCTGGTAGCCATTTTCAAATTCTGTATAAGCAACGAAAAAAGTCAGCTAACAGAAATGATAGTCTATTGCATAGTTAAGCAGAAATTCTATGGAAAGATAACGATGGACTGATCAATTGTTTTTGCTATTCTGCTAGGCTCATTCTAGGACTTTGCTAGTCCTATCTCTAATGAGCGACTCGCCTTAGAATACTACTGATTCTATTTTGACGAAGTGTTTAATGTGTTAGACTCCAGAACTAAGGTTAACCAAAGCTCTGATACCAGCTGTGACGATCCCAAAACCCCGTGACACGGTGTTAAGGATAATCATTGGAATATAACACATTAATCATCATTAGCAGATCACAGATAATAGCATAAACAGAAAATAGAATAATTTACACACATATGACAGCGGAATCATATAGATATCATCACATCAGAGAAGCACAGTACAGGATACAACTTAGTGCATAATGATACATAATCAGTCACCATCGCCTGAGGCGGAATCATACATAAAGAGTACACAAAAGGAATATCAGTCTAAATCGCCAATGGCGGAATCATAATATAGATACAATAATGGCGGAGAAAATCCAAGTCAGCACAGTGTAGTCAAGCCTCGCCATGAGCTAAAAGGTGCGTCAGAAACCTGTAACTAGGCTGCCCGTGTGAAAATGAGGGCACCCGAGTTTGCAAGGTGAAACAAACTACGAGTCAGTCATGGGACTGGTATGAGAAATCTACTCAACTTATTAACAACAATAATAAGGCAAATCAAAGGACCACGCCACTTTCGCGGAACGGGTTTACTCTAATGAGTGCTAGTGCATGAAATAAAGTAAATGATTAAATCAACGCAATGCTTTTTATAAAATGAAGCCATTATAAGACCCAGGTCCCATCACACAATGCAACGCAAGCCGGAGGATAGAGTTTTTACCTTATAATGGCCAAAGATGATTCATACGAATAAAACAAAGGTGTTCGATATTATTACTAGTGCATATATGTTTCAAAAGCAATTCAATCATAAATATCAATCCTAGGCGGCATAGCTACCATCTACTATGTCGCCATACTAGTAATACAATCATATTCGCATATTTCGTATTGGGAATTGGATTCCTTCATGAGTCGAGGCATGGGGCAAGCTCCTCTCCGTTCGAGACACTCTAGCAAATGCCTCGGGACCGCACACAGCAATCCCCTGGATCCTCCAAGGCCGGTCCTCTCTTACTTTTGAGGATTAATTATTCCTGAACACACGTTTCCCGGTCCTTACAGACCTATAATCGAGGCGCCTTGCATTCCAACAACCACACAGGTGAAAAGTAGATATAAATGTCAGGGCTGGGAGGTCACTGACACCACCATAGCTAGAAAGAAACGTCATGCACTCCTTGGGTCCTTCTCCCGTTTTTGACTCATACCGGGGTGTGAGGCTCGCGAATTCACGTTACGCACAAAGCTACGTCACACAGACCATGCTTTGATCATCAACCACAAGACTTTGCTTTGCAACAGAATCTTTGATCATATGCCACTTAGGCGTGCCACACAGGCAATCCACTCCATGCGACTGATTTCTGTCAATACATAACCTCTGAGCTCGTACGTCTCAGAGAAGGGCGTTAAGCAAGAGAATAAATTCTCCGCCGCCAAACAGATATATATTTAACAGAGATCAATCAACACAGAACAAAATCCAATGTCAGACACACGGTCCATTTACAAGTCCGTTCTAGGTCTGAACGAAACCGGAGGCACCAATTCCTCGCATATCCGTACAATCAACAGTATGTGTGGACGGCTACTACTTCAATTCCTTCATGGTAGCTACTCCAATCACGAGCATCAGTAGCGCCCATCCATCCAATGTGGAGATCGTCGGTCTTTAGTCTTCTTTGACTCTTCGACTTCTCAACGTCGATCGATTATTTGAAATGAGATAAATTCGGCATTTTCAAATAATCCACGTATATTTAGATTTTCAAACCAATTAATCACATGGTTGACCTATTCAACATTCACATTTCAGTTATTTAGTTATAATTTTCATGTCAAATACATTCAACCATCACATATCAAGCAAACACAACAAAATTGGTTTATTTTCACTCTATATCGTCTATAGTACTTTATAACGATATATCGCCATTTTTATTTAATTAAAAACGACCAAATCTAATTAAACGACGATTCAGGCCGTATCGATGCACTGGCGCTGCTTTTCACTAATTTTGTTTTACACATATATGAAAATCTAACCATTGGATCTTCACAAATTTTACATCATTAGGAAGGTCATTTCAAAACGAATCCAACGGTTTCAGTTTTGGGAAAATCCGACGGTCGGATCTTCCACACTAACCATTTGAAGTCACGATTTCAATTTACGAACTGCAGCGTCGTTATTCGATTTAATTTAATTATATATATATATATATAATCGTTTCTGGCGCGGTTTTTCTTCAGTTTTGAATTAAACACTCCAGACAATCCAACCGTCGGATCTTCACAAAGTTGGTGCCGTTGGAAAGATATTTCCAAGGCGAACCCAACGGTTGAGGTTTCGGGAAAATCCAATGGTCGGATTTCCCGTACTAGTCATTTGAAATCACGGTTTCAAAACATGAACTGCACGGCCACGTTTCGTTTTAATTCTATTTATATTTATATATTTATATAAATATAGTTCATTCAAAAATTCCTATATCGTTTCCACTTCAATTATTTCACTGACGCCTTTAAATTTTGGAAAATTTCGCCATAACCTCCTTTGTACGGGAGGGTCTGGGAAAATTCCCAAATAGCCACACGGGCGTCTCATATCAAAAAGAAAAAGAAAAAGCCAAGCGGCTAGCCAACAGGCTCATAAAATCATCACCCAAACAAAGCGGTAAATGTGTACCTATTTGTCGGGCACAAAATTCTATTTCTCTTCTCTAGCCCCTTTTGCTTTAACCTGTTCAATAGATATGCATGTACATATATACAATTTCTAACATTTATCATTTTCCATTCAATTTCATATTTGATTTGCTTTGGTTTAAAAACACCATTCATTCTAATGTTGCATGCATAGGCTAAAATCATATCATTAGCTAGTTAATGTATATTTCAACTCATGCACGTTTATTTGAACAAGTGGCTATTTTTAACACTTCACATTTCAAAGATGATAATTTTGGCGAACTAAAATAGATTTCAACACATGACTATTTTATTTAGTTCCTATGCCTGTTAAAAATAATATTTCTATCACAAATATTTATTTCAACGTCCGCATATCACACATATGATAAAAATGATATTTTTATCGTTCAAAATATTTATTCGACGAATAGACATTTCAACACTTCATAGTTTCAATAAAAATGTAATTTTTATTGTTCGATCTTTTTATTCAACACATGAACTTTTCCACTACACGCACTTCTCAACAAATGAGCATTTCCACACATGGACATTTTATTTATGTTATTTATATTAGAAAGATGGGATTTTTATTGTTAAAATTATTTATACAAGGCGGATATTTTTATTTACTTCATATACATATAAAAATGTGATTTTTATTGTTTAAACACTTCATTCATTCACAAATGAATTTAATTTTCATACAACACATTTCAACACATGAATATTTCCACACATGGATATAGTTTCAACATATGGCTTTAATTTCAACACATGAAAATAATTTCAACATAAGAAAATAATTCTAACACACAAAGATTATTCAAAACTTCGGCAGCATAACGGCAGGGTAGTTAAAACCGGCACCGTCCCTAGTACGGCTCCTCGCTCTACCTTAAAACCTCGCGGTTTTTGACAATGGGGATTCATGCATCTAATTTGCACGCAGGCGGCATGTTTATTTTTTTTTATTTCCACAAATATTTCCAATTCATTTCAATCACCAATGGGTATTTTTCAACCACAACCAAACAATATCAACCACAAACAATTATTCAATCATTCGTATTTTTCATCCAATATTTCACACCAATTCACCACAATAAATATCGTCCATGGTTTGTGGACGAGGGGAGTATATATATATAATTGCTATTTTTCACTTGCATTTCAACACATATATCAATTATTCTATGCATGTAAAATTCATACTTCGCTTATGTTGCTTACACTACACATGTACATGAGGTATACAACACGTATGTAATTTATATTTCGCTTATATAAATTATACACGACATTTTCCATACAATTTCACGTTAATTTAGATTTCTCACCTTGGTTTTCGGAGCGCTAAAAATCGATATGATGTCAGAAAAATCCGCGGCTTCTTCTATTGGGTAGAAAGCTTCCTTGCGGTCTCGATGTTTCCTGTTTCATCGAATTTCGTCAACACACCAAAAAGATATGATTTTTCAAAGTGTAAAGATCAAAGAAAAACTCACTTTCACGAAGCTTCAAAACTAGGTTTACAGTTTTTGCGAAATCAGTGGCACGTGGGGACGATCGGGGAGTTGGACGTGGAAGAGGGAAGAGAGGGCTTTAAATCGGTGGTGGTTTGGTGGCGTTCGGTGGCGTTCAGGGCGGCGGCGGGAAGTGCTCGACTTCCCGGCGTCGATACGGGCGGAGGAGGCGACGAAGGTGGCAGCAGTGGGGTCGGATTTGAAGAGGAGGCTGAGGCGCGTCGAATGGTGGCGGCGGCGAAGGCTGTAGGTGGCGGTAGCGGCGGCGGCGGAGGAGAGAAGGTGGTGAATGGGTTTCGCCGTTGATCGGGGGGGTTTTCTTTTTTTTAAAAAAAAAAATTTATGAAAGGAAAATTCTGATTGGCCGAAGGTTATATTAAATTTTTAAATAGTGTTTTCTCAAACGAACTCCTTTTTAAACCCAACGACTGTCTCCCCTAGCCAAATACCCCCATTCCGGACACAATGGGATATGTTTCGTAGGCCAATTCGACTGTTACAGTCAGTTATTTTTCAAATTAAAGTATAAAACATTTAATTTTTAACTTTCAACGTACATTTCAATTTGCCAGGGCCACAAACTAATTCGAAAAATTCCAGAAAAATAAATCTAGCTATGTTTTGACGTTACGGTCCCAACAAAACTAGTTTCGTCGAATTCTGAGGTCGTTTGAAAAATGGCTATTTTCTGGTCGATCCATTTTAACAGAAATCGACCAAACACATTTTTTTTACTACGCTCACATACTAGCTTCAAAAATTATGAAATTTGAAACCTAGCAATAGTTTGACATCCCGGACCAAACAAAAGTGGTTTCGTCGAATTCCGAGGTCGTATGCAAAATATCAATTTTCCAGGGCTATATATTCAATATACCGACTCTTCTGAAAATTCATTCGGCCATAACTTTTGATTCCCGTTATGAAACTTCGATTTTTCAGATTCGTTAGAAAGGTATTGACTAACAGATTTAAATATTTTTGGTTTCGCTATAATCCGTTATATTTTCCATCCTGCATAGTCGGTCAAAGTTTGAATTCAAATTTTCAAACTGACTCACTATTTCTAATTCACTATTTTATTGAAATATTATATTTCAATTGTTCAAATCCCTTTGAAATAACCAATTTAAAAATTTTAAATTGGCTCGTATTTTCCGGGTTATTACACGCCACTTCTAGCTAGAATGAAACACATGCCCACCCTGATGTCCTCTCCCGTTTCTGGTTCACAACCGGGGTGTGAGGCTCGCGAATCAAAGCTACACAAAGCTATGCCACACAGACCGTGCTTTGATCATCAACCACAAGACTCTGCTTTTCAACAGAAGCCTTGATCATTTGCCACTTAGGCATGCCACACAGGCAATTCACTCCATGCGTTTGATATCCATCAATATATAACCCCTGAGCTCGTACGTCTCAGAGAAGGGAATTAAGCAAGAGAATAAATTCTCCGCCGCCAAACAGATATATTTAATAGAAATCAGTTACACAGAATAAAATCCAATGTCAGACACACGGTTCATTTACAAGTTCGTTCTGGGTCTGAACAAAACCGGAGGCACCTAGTACCCCGCATATCCATCGATCTCCAAGTACGTCTGGACGATCACTAACTAATTCCCTCCTCTTGGGTGTACGGCCCAATCAAGATCAACAGTAATCACCCAAACGACGTGAAGACCTCCGGTCTTCGACCACCGTTTTCATCCTCGACACCACGTCGAATCAGCTATTCAGAATGGGATAAACCCGGTCTTCCTGAATAACTCGCGTATATAATAAACAAGTATTACACAAACACAACATACGCCTCATTCCAATTCAGAATATTCTTTTATTCAAATATTATTATACTTTGGGAAAGGTTCCCATTAGTTTTATCAAAGATAAATTCTTTAAATCTATTCTTTAATCTTCTTTTGAATATCAATTCAAACTAGTCGGGATTAGCGAACCACACCGAAGTAATCATTTATTCTATTTCCCAATCCCAACCTATTCATCCCATGAAGTAAAACTGGTAATACTTCATATCTAACACCACGGTGTTATCGGTAAATTCAATTACCATTTCATGTTCAAATCTAATTAAAGATTTAACTATCGCCTGGAGCAAAACTGGTGATACTCCATTCTCGATTATTTCAATCCAATTAAAGATTCATTAAAACCCCACTTAGTTTTAATCTCAACAGAAATTAATATCCTGTCTTTAACTGGGTTAAAGAACCAATGTCCTTTAAAACACGGCTCACTATAAACCCAAAATCACATTCCATTAATTATTGGGTTAAAGAACAAGTGTTATTTAAAACACCGTTCACGATAAACCCAAAAATCAATTCAAATTCAATTCCAATTAAACGTCATTTAATTGGTACACTTCATTAAATCTAAATATAAAGATTTAATCTTTTACTCAACTAGGTTTAAGAACAGTGTTAATGAAGACACCACTCCCGACAAACCCAATTCACATTTGATATTAAATACAAGGCTCTGAATAGAAAATATATCGGCTTATATTCAATATCAAATTCTACGACCAACAAATATCGTATTGGAAATAACGATATAAATATATGTTTCAAATTTCCATAACAATATCTTTATAATCACGAAGTCCAACATCGAAATATTCCAAAGATAATTTCGATTCAAATCCAGCCAATTCAATTATTGGAAATTCTTGTTATTTTCAAAACCATTTCAAATCCACTTTATTTATTTTAAAAATAAATAGAATTATAATTCTAGTTCAAAACTAGTTCATTTCGATAAAAATCTATTTTTATCTTTTCATATTTGGAATTTTTCATCCCAATTCTTCACAAATCATTTCTCATGATTTTACACAAATTATTACTATTTTTAATAATTTTATCAAGGCCCGTACAGTCGATTTCCACCAATGGACATCGAACTGCACTTACAACGACCTTTTCCAAATTTGATTTGGACATAATTCCAAATCCAACCGTTAGATTTCAAATCTCTAATATTCGTTAGAAAGCTCTTTTCGATATGAACCTAACGATTTCGGTTTTAGGAGAATCCGACGGTTGGATCTCCCGCAATATCCATTCGAAGTCAATGGTCAAAATTCGTGAACTGCCGCAGCGCGACGCGTTCTATTCAGGTCATTATATAAATATATATATATATATAATATTATATATATTTCGTCGATTTCCTTTCAAAACGTATTTTATAAATCGTTTTAAATTCATTTTCAAAACGATTTCAACTTCATATTCAACTTCTAATCAAAATTGAATGGCGTCAATCTAATTAACACGGCTTTTATTCAACACATGAATGTTTATTCTATTCAACGCATGAATATTTATTCTATTCAACATATGAATATATATTTTATTTCAACACATGAATATATATTTTCAATTCAACACATGAATTTATTTTCAATTCAACACATGAATTTATTTTCTAAATTGGAATGAGGCCCAATCAATTACCATATAATGTCAATTATATGGATTTTCTACTACACATGTATATAATAGCAACGATAAATAATCAACCATCATCCAGAGTGCACCACACCACTACATAAGCATTAAATATAAATAATTAACGCTTACACAGTCTGTCAACCCCTCGATTGACATACAACTAAACCATCGGGATTAGTGTACGTCAAATATCATCCCAATACCCGTGTGGGGTTTCAAATCAACAAACACACATTTTATTTGTGCAGATGGGCGATGTGTAAAATTTATCATCCCAATCAGTATCAGTCAAATTAGTGTATATAAACAAATCATTCGATTTGTTTATAAATATTTATTTTATATACACGTTAAAATATTTTATTTCATTCCACATCACACAATCAAATTTCACAACATAGCAACCAAACAAACAAGTCATCCATGGTATGTGGACGACGGGTGTCGGGTGCTACTAAACACTGTCTGCATCCTAGTATATATTTCAACTAGAAAATAAATAAAAGTGAGAAGTTCTCACCGACTAGCTAAACCAATACACCATGACTCTTCTTATGTAGAAATCTTCGTCGTGCTCGCCTTTTGTCAATTTCATTGTCCGTAACCACTACATATATAAAAATCACATTTTTACACTGCTACTATATAGATAAAAATTCTATTTTTACACCGCTACTATATAGATAAAAATTCTTATTTTACACCGCTACTATATAGATAAAAATTCTATTTTTACACCGGTGTTCATATAATAAAGATTATATTTTTATCACGCTAACTTCATAATAAAAATTATATTTTTATCACTTCACTTCAATAAATAAAAATCATATTTTTATTTCTACTTCATATGCATTTACAATGCTTCTTTCTCTATAAAAAATATATTTTACAATCTCTACTATATCAAAATCACATCTTTATTATTTCTATTACATAAAAATCTCATCCTTATTATGAACAAAATCAAATCTTTTTTACTTTGTAAAAATCGAATCTTTACTTTGCTAATCTCTATATAAAAATCCTATTTTTATAAATCTAACTTCATAGTAAAGGCCATATCTTTATTTCAAATCTATATCCATAAAAATCGTATTTCTATTTTGTTCTTCACATGAAAAAAATCAAACCTTTCTTTAAAATAAAAAGCAAACCTTTCTCACTTCGCTATCGTATATAAATAAAACCCCTCATTTTATTTTTCAGTATTATATAAAATAAATAATTAAAAGAAACTGAATTAAATAAAATAAAAATTAAATTTTACCTTAGTTTTGAAGGGGGGAAGGGTTCACAGGCGCGGGGGATTGCTGAGGGGGTGGTGCGGCTTGGAGGTGGTGGCGGCAGGGGGTCAACGGCGGTGTGGAGGGGCTAAGGGGGATCGGCAGTTTTGCTAGAGGAGGGGAAGGAGGGGGTCGATACGAAGGGGAGGTGGGGGAGAAAGGAAGGCGGAGGAGGAGGAAGAAGAAGAAGCGGCGGCGGCAGCCGATGTGGGGGGGTGGCGCGATTATAATTTTTTTTCTTCGAATGTAATGAATCGGGGGGAGGGCCTGATAGAAAGTAAGGGGTGGAGGAGAGAGTGTTTTCTTATTTAATTATTTATTTCAAAAAGTTACTTTTTATTCTAACCTCGAAACGAGACCCACCGTCTGTCGTCCATAGCTAATTACCCCCATTTCGAACACAATGGGATATGTATCACAGGCTGATTCAATCGTTTCGATCAGTTTTCGTCAAAATCAAAATATAACTCTATATATTGAATTTGAACGCACATTTAAATTTACTGGGGTCACATACGGACTCTACAAATTCCCGAAATATATTTTCTAGCTTCGTATTGACGATACGGTCCTAAAAAAACTGATTTCGTCAAATTCTGAGACCGTTTGAAAAATGGCCATTTTCCAGTCGATTAAAATCAACTGAAACTGGTTAAACACGTTTTCCTTTGCCACGCTCACATATTGATTCGAAAAATTACGAATTTTGGAATCTAGAAATATCTTGACATCACGGATCCAACCAAAGTGGTTTCGTCGAAAACCAAGGTCGTTTGCAATTTCTATTTTTAAGGGCTGAAATTCCATAGTGACTATTATGAAATTTCATCTGGGCATAACTTTTTATCCCCGCTATGAAATTTCAATTTTTCGGATTCGTTGGAAAGATATTCTCAAATAGATTCTTATATTTTTGGTTTCGCTAAAATTCGGTTTATTTTAAATCCTACACATTCATTTGAACTTTGAAATCGAATTTTCAAACTACCGCACCATTTTCAATTCCTTTTATAATTATAAATAAATATTTATATTCTAACGATGATCTATATAAATATATACGTTCTAATTCTATTCAAATAAATTTCTCGTCGATATTATTTAAAATAATCCATTTTAAATAATCAAACTTCATTAAAATAGCCAAAATAAAATTTTTAAATTGGTTCAGAATTTCCGGGTTATTACAGCGTGAGATGCAAGCGTTCTACTAGATTGATATTTATTTATATTTAGATACTATTATAATATCAGAAAAGATATTGATTTCAAAAATGTTTTGGGTTATAGTAAGGTAAAAACTGACCGTATTTATGTGTGGATTGGTCTTACTATTATCCTTTTCTTTCAAAAGGGTTTTAAACTTTAAAATCAATATGGGTGTTATGTAAGCTTAGTGTGTTTTCTCACTCTGGTTCACCGGACTGACCCGGTATTTGTAATGCTCGGGTTAGGACGGGTTGTATAGGTCCAGGTTATCGGATGTTGCAAAGTCTAGGGATGAGTTGGAAGCATCCGGACGTATAATAACCCGGAAATCTGAGCCAATTTAAAATTTTTATTTTGGCAATTTTAGTGAATTTAGAACATTTAAAATGAATTATTTTAAATAATAACGACGATAAGTTTATTTTGAATAGAATTAGAACATATATATTTATATACGTCGTCGTTAGAATATAAATATTTATTTTTAATTATAAAAGGAATTGAAAATGGCGCGGTAGTTCGATAATTCGATTTCAAATTAATGTACCGGGTGCAAAATAAACCGGATTTTAGTGAAACCAAAAATATTAGAATCTAATTGAGAATATCTTTCCAACGAATCCGAAAAATTGAAATTTTATAGTGGGAATCAAAAGTTATGCCCAGTTGAAAATTCAGAATAGTCGCTATGGAATTCTGGCCCTTAAATACGGAAATTTTTCAAACGACCTCGGAATTCGACGAAACCACTTTTGTTGGATCCGTGATGTCAAGTTATTGCTAGATTCCAATTTTCATAATTTTTGAATTCAATATGTGAGCGTGGCAAAGGAAAACGCGTTTTACCAATTTTAGTCAATTTTAATCGACTGAAAAATGGCCATTTTTCAAACGGTCTCAGAATTCGACGAAACTAGTTTTGTTAGGACCGTATCATCAATACGAAGCTAGAAAATAAATTTCGGGAATTTAGAGTTCATTCGTGGCCCCAGTAAATTGAAATGTGCGTTCAAATTCAATATATAGAGTCATATTTTGATTTTGACGAAAACTGATCGAAACAGTCAAATCAGCCTACGATACCTATCCCATTGTGTTCGGAATGGGGGTAATTATCTACGGACGACAGGCGGTGGGTCTCGTTTCGAGGTCAGAATAAAAAGTACATTTTTGAAAGAAATAAATAAAAAATGAAAACTCTCTCTGGCCCTTATCTTCTCTCAGGCCGCCCCCCTCAGTTCATTTCAACGTTCAAATAGAAATAAAAAAAAAGAGAAAAAGGGGGAAATCGCGATCTTCCCCCCAGGCGATCCATCGCCTCGAAGCCGCGCAGGTGGGGGCACCTCCGGCCGACACCACCCGCTCCCCCCCCCCCCCCCCCCCGCCCTTCCTCCTCCTTCCCCAAATCCACCCCTCCTCGTTGAAACCCCACGCCCCCCCGCTCAAAAACCTCCACTACCCCGTGCCCTAGCCCCAAAAATCCACCGCCATCTCCCAACCACCCAGAAACCGCGAGCAGCCCCCCTTTACCCGACGCTATAAGTATTTTAATGAATTCTCCCTTTGATTTTTTTTCTTTTCTTTTGTTTATAAAGATAGAGTTTTCAAATATATATATATATATATATGGTTTAAAATCTGATTGTATTTATATAAAACATTGTTTGAAAATCAGTTTTTGTTATGTTAAAAATAAATATATTTTTAAAATCAGTTTGTAAAGTAATAAAAAATTGATTTTTTTTTTTTTTGAGTAGCGGAGAAAGGTTTGTATTCATATGTATAGAAAGAACAGATTTTTAGCGTATAAAGACTCGATTTTTAACACACGAAAGAATAAATTTTATAGCATATAAAAGATTATATTTTTAATAAATGAAAGATTATATTTTTAGCATATGAAAGATTATATTTTTAATATATGAAAAATTGTATTTTTGGCATATAAAAGATTATATTTTTAACGTATAAAAAGATAAGATTTTTATATAGAAAAAGGTTAGATTTTTAACACTATCAAAAATATAAATTGGATTTTTATTTATATGAATTCCCTTTATATGAAAATATGATTTTCATTATCCAGAAAGCGATAGAAAAATGTGAACTTTATTTTATATCTAGAGGATTAAAAATATAATTTTTATATAGAAGGAAACGGTGTAAAAATAGAATTTTATCTATATGGTAGTGGTATAAAAATGTGATTTTTAACCATATAGAGTGATTATAAAAATGTGATTTTTATATACATAAAAAAAAATATAAATGTGATTTTTATATATGTAGTGGATACGGTCAACAAAAGTGCAAAAGGCAAGAACGACGAAGATTTCTGCATAAGAAGAGCCGTGGCATTGGTTTAGCTAGTCGGTGAGAACTTCTCGACTTTAATTTAGATTTCTAGTTAAAAATATATACTAGGATGCAGACGGTGTTTAGTAGCACCCGACACCCGTCGTCCATAGACCATGGACGGCTTGTATGCTTGTTTGTTTGATTTTGATGTGTAGTTGATTGTGTGATGTGATGTGAAATGAAATAAAATATTTATATAGTTAAAAATATTTTATAGTTGAAAATAGAATTTTTAATGTGTATATGAAATGAAATAAATAAATATAAACAAATCGGACGAGTTGTTTCTGTACACACATCTGACTGATATTGGGTGGGACGATAAATTTTACACATCGCCCAACTGCACAAATAAAATCTGTGTTTGATTGTTTGAAACCCCACACGGGTATTTGGATGATATATGACATACACTAATCCCAATAATTAGTTGTATGTCGATCGATTGATTGACAGACTGTTATAAGCGTTAAATATTTATATTTGATGCTTATACAGTGTAGAATGCACTTTGGATGATGGTTGATTATTTGTCATTGTTGATATATACATGCGTTGTATAGAAATCCATAGAAATAAAATCTATGGTAATTGATTGGGCCTCATTCCAGTTTTGAAATAGAAATATTTGAAATAGAATATTTGAATAGAATATTTGAATAGAAATATTTGAATAGGAATATTTGAAAAGGAAATATTTGAAATAGAATATTTGAAAATAGAAATATATAAAGTCGTGTTGATTAAATTGACGCCATTTTGACGTGAACGATATTTATATCGATTTTATTCATTTTTATAATGAATATAGAAAAGGAAGTGATTTCAAATCTGATATATTGAAATGATTTGAAATTCGAATTATATTGAAATGATTTGAAATTCAAATTATATTGAAATGATTTGAAATTCGAATTAAATTGAAATGATTTGAAATTCGAATTAAATTGAAATGATTTGAAATTTGAATTAAATTGAAATGATTTGAAATTCAAATTAAATTGAAATGATTTGAAATTCAAATTGAATAGAAATCGATTTGAATTGAAATCGATTTGAAATGAATTTAAAACGAATTTATATTGGAAAATTCAACTTTGATTTGAATTTGAGATGGAAGTCGAAATCGTTTTGAAAACGAATTTTAAACGATTTATAGACTACGTTTTGAAAGGAAATCGACGAAATATATATAACATATATATATTACATATATAATGGCCTGAATAGAACGCGCCGCCGCAGTTCGCGAATTTCGACAATTGACTTCGAATGGATATTGCGGGAGATCCGACCGTCGGATTCTCCTAAAACCGGAACCGTTGGGTTCGTATCGAAAAGAGCTTTCTAACGAATGTGAGAAATTATAAATCTAACGGTTGGATTTGGAATTATGTCCAAATCTAATTTGGAAAAGGTCGTTGTAATTGCAGTTCGATGGCCGTTGATGGAAATCGACTGTACGGGCCTTGATAAAATTATTAAAAATAGTAATAATTTGTGTAAAATCATAAGAAATGATGTGTGAAGAATTGGGACGAAAAACTCCATATTTGAAAAGATAAAAATAGATTTTTATCGAAATGAACTAGTTTTGAACTAGAATTATAATTCTATTTATTTTTAAATAAATAAATTGAATTTGAAAAGGGTGTTAAAAGTAACCAGAATTTCCAATAATTGAATTGGAATGGATTTGAATCGAAATTGTCTTTGGAATATTTCGATGTTGGGTTTCGTGATTATACAGATATTGTTATGGAAATTTGAAAGATATATATATATATATATATATATATATATATATCGTTATTTCCAATACGATATTTGTTGGTCGTAGAATTTGATATTGAATATAAGCCGATATATTTTCTATTCAGAGCCTTGTATTGAATATCAAATGCGATTTGGGTTTGTCGTGAATGGTGTCTTCATTAACACTGTTCTTAAGCCCAGTTGAGAAAAAGATTAAATCTTTTTATTTAGATTTAATGAAGTGTACCAATTAAATAATATTTAATTGGAATTGAATTGGGATTGATTTTTGGGTTTATCGTGAATGGTGTTTTAAATGACACTTGTTCTTTAACCCGATAATTAATGGAATGTGGTTTTGGGTTGTCGTGAATGGTATCTTCAATAATATTGTTCTTAGACCTAAAGGAGTTAAGAAAATCAGAAACTAACTGGAGATTAGTTAAGTTGAATGGTTTCTGGGGTATTGATCTGATGTTGGTTTCGTCCTTCGGGGTTAATACTTAGGTAATTGCTCACTTGCTAATTTATGGTTAGGAACTGATTGAAATGTGATGTGATTTTGGGGTTTATCGTGAACCGTGTTTTAAATGACACTGATTCTTTAACACAGTTAAAGAATAAAACTAAGTGGAGTTTTAATGAATCTTTAATTAGATTGAAAAGATCGAGAATGGAGTATCACCAGTTTTACTCCAGGAGGTAGTTAAATCTTTTATTAGATTTGAACGTGAAATGGTAATTTAATTTACCGATAACACCGTGGTGACAGATATGAAGTATAACCAGTTTTACTTCATGGGATAAATAGGTTGGGATTGGGAGATAAAATAAATAATTACTTCGGTGTGGTTCGCTAATCCCGACTAGTTTGAAGTGATATTCAAAGGAAGATTAAAGAATAAATTTAAAAGAATTTATCTTTGATAAAATTAATGGGAACCTTTCCCTAAGAATGTGAAATTTAGAAACTAACTATAGGTTAGCTAAGCAGAATGGTTTCCTGGGTATTGATCTGACGTTGGTTTCGACATTCGGGGTTAATATTTGGGGAATTATTCTCTTGCTAATTTGCGGTTAGTGATTGACGAATTGGAATGAGGCGTATGTTGTGTTTGTGTAACACTTGTTTATTATATACGCGAGTTATTCACAAAGACCAGGTTTATCCCATTTTGAATAACTGATTCGACGATGAGTCGAAGATGAAGATAGTGGTTGAAGACCAGAGGTCTTCACGTCGTTTGGATAATTATTGATGATCTTGATTGGGCCGTACACCCAAGAGGAGGGAATCAGTTGGTGGTCGTCCAGACGTACTTGGAGATCGATGGATATGCGGGGTACTAGGTGCCTCCGGTTTTATTCAGACCCAGAACGAACTTGTAAATGGACTGTGTGTCTGACATTGGATTTTATTTTGTGTGGTTGATTTCTATTAAATATATATCTGTTTGGCGGCAGGGAATTTATTCTCTTGCTTAACGCCCTTCTCTGAGACGTACGAGCTCAGGGGTTATATATTGATGGATATCAAATGCATGGAGCGAATTGCCTGTGTGGCATGCCTAAGTGGCGATTGATCAAGGTGTAATAACCCGGAAATTCTGAACCAGTTTAAAATTTTTATTTTGGCAATTTTAGCGAATTGGGTATATTTAAAATGGATTATTTTAAAATAAAATCGACGAGAAATTTATTTTGAATTGAAATTCGACGTTTATATTATATGCGTCGTCGTTAGAATATGAATAATTATATATAATTATAAATAGGAATTGAAAATGGCGCGGTAGTTCGATAATTCGATTTCAAACTTCAATTGAATGTACCGGGTGCAAAAACAATCCGGATTTTAGTGAAACCAAAAACATTAGGATCTAATTGATAATATCTTTCCAACGAATCCGAAAAATCGAAATTTCATAGCGGGGATCAAAAGATATGTCCAGTTGAAAATTCTGAATAGTCGCTATG
Source organism: Allium sativum (assembly GCA_030737875.1). Taxonomy (NCBI): domain Eukaryota; kingdom Viridiplantae; phylum Streptophyta; class Magnoliopsida; order Asparagales; family Amaryllidaceae; genus Allium; species Allium sativum. The sequence goes on along the minus strand of CM060911.1, from coordinate 4,460,105 downwards.
GAATTCAGGCCTTTAAAAATGGAAATTTTGCAAACGACCTCGGATTTCGACGAAACCACTTTTGTTGGGTCCGTGATGTCAAGTTATTGCTAGATTCCAAATTTCGTAATTTTTCGAATCAATATGTGAGCGTAGCAAGGGAAAACGCGTTTGACCAGTTTCAGTTGATTTTAATTGATTGGAAATTGGCCATTTTTCATACGGTCTCAGAATTCGACGAAACTAGTTTTGTTAGGACCGTCTCGTCAATACGAAGCTAGAAAATATTTTTCGAGAATTTTTGGAGTTAGTATGTGACCCCAGTAAATTGAAATGCGCGTTTAAATTGAATATATATAGTTATATGTTAAATTTAATGGAAACTGATTGTAACGATTGAATCAGCTGACGATACATATCCCATTGTGTTTGGAATGGGGGTAATACGCTAGGGACGACAGGCGGTGGGCCTCGTTTAGAGGTCGTATGTAAAAGTCAACTTTTTGCAAAATAAAATAATTAAAAATTAAAATCCTTTCTCTTTCCTCTTCCCTTATACGTTGCCCCCCCCCCCCCCCTCTTTTCTTTCAGAATCAATTTTAACAGAAAAAAAGAGAAGAAGAGGAAATCGAAGCGGGGAGGAGCCGCCGCCCTCCCCGATGACCCCCTCGCCGCCGTCGCGGTGGCTCGACTTGCCCCCCTCGCCCTCGCGTCTCGCTCTCTTCCCCTCCTCCGTCCACCGCGGCCTCAGCCGCGTCGCCACCCACCTCCGCCCCTCGCCCAGGCCTCTACCTCCCTCCAGCGCCTCGCGAAGACCCCCCCCCCCCCAGCAGTGAGACAACCGCCGACGCCCCCCCTCTTCTCCTTTGACTGAAGACTCTTTACCCCTTCCTGTTCTGATTTTTACAGTGAGTTTTTATTTTATTTTTATATTTATTTCTGTTGTTTATTTAGTTTTCTGTTTTCATATATAATATAAAGTTTGAAAACAAATAAAAGTATATATTTTTAAAGAAATAAAAGTATAGATTTTTAAAGAAATAAAAGTATGGATTTTCAGAAATGAAAGGATGGATTTTAGCAAGAAAAAGAGATCTTTATATGTAAAAAGGCGATATTTTTAACCTTAAAAAGAGCGGATTTTGATCTAGTGGTGAGTTAAAAATATGATTTTTTTTTATTTTTAAAGTATTAAAAATATAGTCTTTACTATATGAATGATGTAAAAATATGATTTTTGTTTAGGTAGAGAATTAAAAATATAATTTTTACACGATAGGAATAGTAAAAATATCATCTTTATATATGTAGAAAATAAAAATGTGATTTTTATAACGATATTTTTGAAAGGCGGAATATTTATTTTTGAAAGGCGAAATCTTTATGTAATAAAAGGCGAAATCTTTATATGAAGAATAGCAAAGTAAAAATTCGATTTTTATATATTGAATAGCGAAGTAAAAATTCGATTTTTTATATATTGAATAGCATAGTTGATCGACGCTAGTCTATGAATTAGAAAAGCGCGACATTTGTAATAAATTCTGCAAGCATACAGGTGTGTAGCATACAGGTCGAACACAGGGAGGTGAATTAAATCAAATTATTTATCTAATCTCTTGGGCGAGTTAGATGATTTTCGAGGTTGGTTTTTGAAAATAATAAAAATTGAAACTGTGATCCAACTCAGAACAAATCTAATTGAACCGACGGTCAAATCACAATTATCAATTGGGAATCAAAATGCAAAACAGAAATAAAATGCAGAAAGTAAAATTGCAGGAAAAGAAGAACAACAAAAAGTAAATTAGGATTGTCGTTGAAACTAATCAAACGACTAATCACTAACAAAAAGTGTAAAATACAATTGGTGTTCTACCGAATCTAATCGTGTAGACAACACTAATCGCTAAGAAAATAGAAAAATGCTAGAAAATAAAAGAAGAAAGAAGAACTTTTTCTAGAACAATGGAATAAGAGATGAGATATATGATGGTGGCTACAATGCCATTACAAGGGTATATATAGGGTAAATAGCCAAACCCTAACCCTAACCCTAATGGTAAATGGGCCTGGTCATCACACCACTAATTTGTTTACAATGAGAAACATAAATGGGCCTTAGATAAATAAAGCAAATTTGGGCCTTTTCTCTTCTTCCTCTCGCTTCCTTGATATTTCTTCATTGATTTGTGATGTTCAAAGCCTTTTTATCAATCCTTTTCTTGTCCAACAGCAACTAGATGTGAGATCTTCATCTACAATTCTTCAAACTGCAAATACACAGCAAACTGATCTCTATTTCTCTACATTTCTGGTTGCATGCGGGCTGGGTTGGACTATCTGTAAAAATAACAAAACAATACCCAAGTAATATTTATTTATATACAAAAGATAAGATATAAGAGCATAAAATAAACACATTTCTATGTCAATCAATAGTAAAAATAGGATTTTTATATATTCAATAGCGTAGTAAAAATTCGATTTTTACATATGTAGAGAATACGGGCAACGAAGATGACAGAAAGGCGAGAACGACGAAGACTTCTCTAAATGAAGAGTCGTGATATTGGATAGCTTTCTGTGAGAATTTCTCACCTTTCTATTTCTTTTTCTAATTATATACATATATACTAGGATGAGACGGTGCTTAGTAGCACCCGACACAATCGTCCACAGACCATGGACTTGTTTGTTTGATTGCAAAAATTAGTTAGATTATATGATTGGATTGAATTGTTTGGTGAAATGAAATTGATTTGATTGATGTGTGAATGGCGTGGGCCTTCACTAGTCCGGGGATAAGGCTAGGCCTTGTCCCGTTTCTAGTATCGTGCCGTTATGCCGCCGAAATTTTCTAAAATATGTTAGAAAAATAAAAATATCATTTTATTGAAAGAATGAACTGAATAGAAATTCATATGTTGGAATAAAATGTTTTATCGTTAAAAATATAATTTTTAACGTGAATGTGAATAAATAAATATTCATTTACAAACCAGACGGTTTGTTTATGTACACCTATTTGAAGGACATTGATTGGGTCGATAAATTTTACACATCGCCCAACTGCACAACTAAAATCTGTGTTTGATTGTTTGAAACCCCACACGGGTGTTGGGATGAAATATGAAGTTCACTCTGACAGGCTGTTATAAGCGTTAGATATCTATATTGGATGCTTATACGGTGTAGTGCACTTTGGTTGATGGTTGGTTATTTTCAATGCTATTATATACGTGTGATGTATGAAAAGTCCATATAATTAACATTATATGGTGATTGATTGGCCCTCATTCCAATTTAGAAAATAAAGAATATTAAAATATAAAGGTTCATGTGTTGACTGTACTCATCCGTTGAGGTTAGTCATGTGTTGAACGAAATATTTTAATAATAAAATTTATATCTTTATCAATATAATATAAAGGTTCATGTGTTGACTGTACTCATCCGTTGAGGTTAGTCATGTGTTGAACGAAATATTTTAATAATAAAATTTATATCTTTATCAATATAATATAAATGTTCATGTGTTGACTGTACTCACCCGTTGAGATTAGTCATGTGTTGAACAAAATATTTTTATAATAAAATTTACATCTTTATCAATATAATATAAAGGTTCATGTGTTGACCGTACTCATCCGTTGAAATTAATCATGTGTTGAACGAAATATTTGAAAACGAAATATTTGAAATAGAAATATTTGAAAATGAAATATTTGAAACGAAATATTTGAAATAGAAATATTTGAAAACGAAATATTTGAAATAGAAATATTTGAAAAAGAAATATTTGAAACAGAACATTTGAAAATAGAAATATATGAAGCCGTGTTGATTAGATTGACACCATTTAGACGTGAACGATATTTATATCGATTTTACTCATTTTAAAATGAATAATGAAAAGTGATTTCGAAATCGCATATTTTGAAATGAAATTTGAATTAAATTGAATAGGAAACGAATTCGAATTGAATATATAACGAATTGATTTCAATTGAATATATAATGAATTTGATTCAAATAGAAAACGAATTCGAATTGAATCGAATAGAAAACCAATTTGAATTGAATCGAATAGAAAACCAATTTGAATTTGAATAGAATAGAAAACAAATCGATTTCGAAATGAATTGAATATAAAACGATTTCGAAATGAATTGAATATATAACGATTTCGAAATGAATTGAATATAAATCGATTTCGAAATGAATTGAATATATAACGATTTCGAAATGAATTGAATATAAAACGATTTCGAGATGAATTGAATATATAATGTATTCGAATTGAATGGAAAACGAATTTGATTTCAATTGAATAGCAAACGAAACGAATTCGAATTGAATTGAATAGATAACGAATTTGAATTGAATTGAATATAAAACCAATTCGAATTGAATTGAAAATGAATTCGAATTGAATTGGAAACAAATTGAAAAGAATTCAAATTGAATTGAATAGAAATGAATTTTAAAACGAATTTATAAGGAAGAATTCAATTTTGATTTGAAATGAAATGGAAGTTGAAATTGTTTTTGAAATGAAATTAAAACGATTTATAAAATTCGTTTTAAATAGTAATCGACGAAATATATATTATATATATTATATATATATAATATAATGGCCTGAATAGAACGCGCCGCGCCGCGGCAGTTCGTGAATTTCGACCATTTATTTCAAACGGACATTACGGGAGATCCGACCGTCGGATTCTCCTAAAACCGGAACCGTTGGGTTCGTATCGAAAAGAGCTTTCTAACGAATATTAGAAATATGAAATCTAACGGTTGGATTTGGAGATACGTCCAAATCAAATTTGAAAAAGGTCGCTATAAGTGCAGTTCGATGGCCGTTGATGGAAATCGACTGTACGGGCCTTGATAAAATTAATAAAAATATCAATAATTTGTGTAAAATCATAAGAAATGATTTGGGAAAAATTGGGGTGCAAAACTCCATATTTGAAAAGATAAAAACAGATTCTTATCGAAATGAACTAGTTTGAACTCAATTTAAAACCCAGGTTTTTATTTTTAAATAAATAAATTAGATTTAAAAAGGGGTTTTAAATAATCGGAATTCCTAATATATTTGATTTGAATTGAACTAGAATTGATTTGTGGGTTTATCGTGAACTGTGTTTTAAACAACACGAGTTCTTTAACACGATGATAAATAGAATGTGATTTGGGTTTGTCGTGAACGGTGTTTTAAAGGACATTAGTTCTTTAACCCAATAAAAGGAGTTTTAACGAATCTGCAATTAGATTGAAATGTGAATTTACAATCTAAATTATCAAATTTAGAAAATGAGCGAGAATGGAGTATCACCAGTTTTGCTCCAAAGCGATAGTTAAATCTGTAATTAGATTTGAACGTGAAATGGTAATTAATTTTACCGATAACACTGTGGTGCTAAATATGGAGTATTGCCAGTTTTGCTTCATGAGATGAATAGGTTGGGATAGGGAAATAAAATAAATAATTACTTCGGTGTGGTTCGCTAATCTCGACTAGTTTAGAAAACCATAATTTGGTTTGAAATGTCATCCAAAGGAAGATTAAAGGATAAATTTTAAAGAATTTATCTTGGATAAAATTAATGGGAACCTTTCCCTAAAAATGCGATTTTATGAATAAAAGAACATTCTAAGTTGGAATGAGGCGTATGTTGTGTTTGCGTAACATTCGTTTTTAATATACGCGGGTTGTTCGGAAAGTCCGGGTTTATACCCATTCTGAATAACTGATTCGACGATATGTCGAAGATGAAGACGGTGGTTGAAGACCAGAAGTCTTCACATCGTTTGGGTAATTACTGACGATCCTGATTGGGCTGTACACCCAAGAGGATGGAAATAGTTGGTGGTCGTCCAGACGTACTTGGAGATGGATGGATATGCGAGGAAAGTGCCTCCGGTTTCGTTCAGACCCAGAACGAACTTGTAAATGGATTGTGTGTCTGACATTGGATTTTATTCTGTGTTGATTGATTTCTGTTAAATATATATCTGTTTGGCGGCGGAGAATTTATTCTCTTACTTAACGCCCTTCTCTGAGACGTACGAGCTTAGAGGTTATATATCGATAGATATCAATCGCATGGCATGAATTGCCTGTGTGGCACGCTGAGTTGCATGGATCAAGGCTTCTGTTGAAAAGCAAAGTCTTGTGGTTGATGATCAAAGCACGGCCTACGTGGCGTAGCTTTGTGTATAGCGTGGATTCGCGAGCCTCACACCTCGGTATGAGTCAAAAACGGGATAAGGACCCAAGGAGTGCATGACGTTTCTTTCTAGCTATGGTGGTGTCAGTGACTTACCAGCCCTGACATTTATATACTTTTCACCTATGTGGTTGTTGGAATGCGAGGCGCCTCGATTATAGGTCTGTAAGGATCGGGAAACGTGTGTTCAGGCATAATTAATCCTCTAACGTAAGTGAGGACCGGCCTTGGAGGATCCGGGGTTTCCCAGAGTGCTTAACCCTGAGGCATTTGCTAGAGTGTCTCGAACGCGGAGAGGAGCTTGCCCCTTGCCTCGACTCATGACGGAAATCCAATTTTCAATACGAGATGTTTCGGCTTTATTTGTAGAGCCTAGTATGGCGACATAGTAGCATGGGATGCTATGCCGTCTATGATTTATATTTATGATTGAAATTGTTTTGACACTATACACTTATTATAGTATCAAATGATTTGTTTTAAATGTACCAAGCATGTTTGGCTATTATAAGGGAAAACCCTATCCTCCGGCTTGCGTTGCATTGTGTGATGGGACCTGGGTCTTATAATAGCTTCATTTTTCAAAAAGCATTGCGTTGTTTATTCTATGCACTGGTATTCTTGGGAGGAAACCCGTTCCGTGTTATACGGCGTGGTCCCTTGAATTACTCTCTTTTAAAGTAAAGTTTTAAATAAATGTTTTAGTTCTCACACCAGTCACATGACTGACCTGGAGTTTATTGTTTTAACCTAAACTCTGGGTGCCCCTATTTTCCACACGGGCAGCTAGTAGTTTTGGTTTTGCAGATTTATATTCACAGGATCCTGGTTTATAGCTGGAATGATATCTGGAAAGTCTGTATCCGTATACCACCTTCAGTTGTGCTTTGTATTATTTTCCGCTGCTATGTAATTTATCGTAATCTCTGATATTTATCGAATGTAATTTATTCAATTATACTCTGTATATTCTTGTATCTGATGGAATTGTTGTAATAGCAATGAAATGTTCTTCCGTCTGCGTTCTATTTTGTCCTATTCTCAAACAATCAGGGGTTTCGAACGGTCTAGATCGATTTAACGACTGATTCAGATCGAGCGAAATTCCTTGCCGTCACATTTGGTATCAGGGCTTTGGTTTACAGAGCTCGAGAACAAGACACACTAGAACCATACGAAAGAATTCATCAGATATTGGATTAGTAATATCCAATTAGAATGACTCGTTAGAGATGGGATCAGTAGTATCCTAGAACGAGTGTGAAGAGTATACTTTTCAAATGAAAACAATTTTGTTTTAAAATTTTAAACTATTTTATACGTATTTGAATATTTTATTTATTTTGAATATGGACAATCCGCTATATAAAGATTTTGCATATACGCGTCATGAACGTATATTCGAAGTTTTAATATACCGGATAGATATAGAACCACACTCTAGTAGCCCGGAGATGTTCTGATGGTGGTTCGAAACATCATCAGCATTTATTTTCGAGTAACGAAGGTGTGATTTTCTATATATTTCCATTATACTGGTGTGAGAACCAAAACTAATATAGTTAGAACACATTGTTGTGAATTGGCATCAAAAACATGATTTTCTTTATATGTAGTAAAATTTATGAATTTGAAATGTTAATTCACTAATTGATTGATGTTTGTGTTGTATGTTTATTTGTTTGATAATTTTGAACCATTAAGCCTAATTGAATCAAATATTGAACTGTATTGAAAATTGGTCGCATTTGCTTGCATATACATATACTTACATTGAACAGGTCATAGCAAGGAGGCTAGAGCTGAAGAATAAAATTTGTTTGCCCGACAAATAGGTACATGTTTACTACATAATTTACTGTTTTGTTTGGGTGATGATGATTTTATGAGCCTATTGGCTTTTTCTTTTTCTTTTTGAGATCAGAAGGCCTATATGGCAATTTCGGGATTTTCCCGTGGCTCCCGGTGCAGGGGAGGTTATGGCGAAATTTTTCGAAAATTTAGGGTGTTAGCCAAATTTTTGAAATTTTGAAAATTCTCAGAAACTGAAAAGTTGGAGAATGGAAGCCAGATCGAACGTAGAGTTGATTAATCAAACCACTTTCGACTTTGTTCCTTTTCGGGGACGAAAAGTTTTAAGCGGGGGAGATTGTAATAACCCGGAAATTCTGAACCAGTTTAAAATTTTTATTTTGGCAATTTTAGCGAATTGTGAATATTTAAAATGGATTATTTTAAAATAAAATCGAAGAGAAATTTATTTTGAATTTAAATTCGACGTTTATATTATATGCGTCGTCGTTAGAATATAAATAATTATATATAATTATAAATAGGAATTGAAAATGGCGCGGTAGTTCGATAATTCGATTTCAAACTTCAATTGAATGTACCGGGTGCAAAACAATCCGGATTTTAGTGAAACCAAAAACATTAGGATCTGAATGGTAATATCTTTCCAACGAATCCGAAAAATCGAAATTTCATAGCGGGGATCAAAAGATATGTCCAATTGAAAATTCTGAATAGTCGCTATGGAATTCAGGCCTTTAAAAATGGAAATTTTGCAAACGATCTCGGATTTCGACGAAACCACTTTTGTTGGGTCCGTAATGTCAAGTTATTGCTAGATTCCAAATTTCGTAATTTTTCGAATCAATATGTGAGCGTAGCAAGGGAAAACGCGTTTGACCAGTTTTAGTTGATTTTAATCGACTGGAAATTGGCCATTTTTCATACGGTATCAGAATTCGACGAAACTAGTTTTGTTAGGACCATCTCGTCAATACGATGCTAGAAAATATTTTTCGAGAATTTTTGGAGTTAGTATGTGACCCCAGTAAATTGAAATGCGCGTTTAAATTCAATATATATAGTTATATGTTAAATTTAACGGAAACTGATTGTAACGATTGAATCAGCTCACGATACATATCCCATTGTGTTCGGAATGGGGGTAATACGCTAGGGACGACACGCGGTGGGCCTCGTTTAGAGGTCGTATGTAAAACTCAACTTTTTGCAAAATAAAATAATTAAAAATTAAAATCCTTTCTCTTTCCTCTTCCCTTATACGTTGCCCCCCACCTCTTTTCTTTCAGAATCAATTTTAACAGAAAAAAAAAGAGAAGAAGAGGAAATCGAAGCGGGGAGGAGCCGCCGCCCTCCCCGATGACCCCCTCGCCGCCGTCGCGGTGGCGCGACTTGCCCCCCTCGCGTCTCGCTCCTCTTCCCCTCCTCCATCCACCGCGGCCTCAGCCGCGTCGCCACCCACCTCCGCCCCTCGCCCAGGCCTCCACCTCCCTCCAGCGCCTCGCGAAGACCCCCCCCCCCCAAGCAGCGAGACAACCGCCGACGCCCCCCCCCCCCCTTCTCCTTCGACTGAAGACTCTTTCCCCCTTCCTCTTCTGATTTTTACAGTGAGTTTTTATTTTATTTTTATATTTATTTCTGTTGTTTATTTAGTTTTCTGTTTTCATATATAATATAAAGTTTGAAAAGAAATAAAAGTATAGATTTTTAAAGAAATAAAAGTATAGATTTTTAAAGAAATAAAAGTATGGATTTTCAGAAATGAAAGGATGGATTTTAGCAAGAAAAAGAGATCTTTATATGTAAAAAGGCGATATTTTTAACCTTAAAAAGAGCGGATTTTGATCTAGTGGTGAGTTAAAAATATGATTTTTCTATTTTTAAAGTATTAAAAATATAGTCTTTACTATATGAATGATGTAAAAATATGATTTTTGTTTAGGTAGAGAATTAAAAATATAATTTTTACACGATAGGAATAGTAAAAATATCATCTTTATATATGTAGAAAATAAAAATGTGATTTTTATAACGATATTTTTGAAAGGCGGAATATTTATTTTGAAAGGCGAAATCTTTATGTAATGAAAGGCGAAATCTTTATATGAAGAATAGCAAAGTAAAAATTCGATTTTTATATATTGAATAGCGAAGTAAAAATTCGATTTTTTATATATTGAATAGCATAGTAAAAATAGGATTTTTATATATTCAATAGCGTAGTAAAAATTCGATTTTTACATATGTAGAGAATACGGGCAACGAAGATGACAGAAAGGCGAGAACGACGAAGACTTCTCTAAATGAAGAGTCGTGATATTGGATAGCTTTCTGTGAGAATTTCTCACCTTTCAATTTCTTTTTCTAATTATATATATATATATATATATATATATATATACTAGGATGCAGACGGTGCTTAGTAGCACCCGACACAATCGTCCACAGACCATGGACTTGTTTGTTTGATTGCAAAAATTAGTTAGATTATATGATTGGATTGAATTGTTTGGTGAAATGAAATTGATTTGATTGATGTGTGAATGGCGTGGGCCTTCACTAGTCCGGGGATAAGGCTAGGCCTTGTCCCATTTCTAGTATCGTGTCGTTATGCCGCCGAAATTTTCTAAAATATGTTAGAAAAATAAAAATAACATTTTATTGAAAGAATGAACTGAATATAAATTCATATGTTGGAATAAAATGTTTTATCGTTAAAAATATAATTTTTAACGTGAATGTGAATAAATAAATATTCATTTACAAACCAGACGGTTTGTTTATGTACACCTATTTGAAGGACATTGATTGGGTAAATAAATTTTACACATCGCCCAACTGCACAACTAAAATCTGTGTTTGATTGTTTGAAACCCCACACGGGTGTTGGGATGAAATATGAAGTTCACTCTGACAGGCTGTTATAAGCGTTAGATATCTATATTGGATGCTTATACGGTGTAGTGCACTTTGGTTGATGGTTGATTATTTTCAATGCTATTATATACGTGTGATGTATGAAAAGTCCATATAATTAACATTATATGGTGATTGATTGGCCCTCATTCCAATTTAGAAAATAAAGAATATTAAAATATAAAGGTTCATGTGTTGACTGTACTCATACGTTGAGGTTAGTCATGTGTTGAACGAAATATTTTAATAATAAAATTTATATCTTTATCAATATAATATAATATAAAGGTTCATGTGTTGACTGTACTCATCCGTTGAGGTTAGTCATGTGTTGAACGAAATATTTTAATAATAAAATTTATATCTTTATCAATATAATTTAAATGTTCATGTGTTGACTGTACTCACCCGTTGAGATTAGTCATGTGTTGAACAAAATATTTTTATAATAAAATTTACATCTTTATCAATATAATATAAAGGTTCATGTGTTGACCGTACTCATCCGTTGAGATTAATCATGTGTTGAACGAAATATTTGAAAACGAAATATTTGAAATAGAAATATTTGAAAACGAAATATTTGAAACGAAATATTTGAAATAGAAATATTTGAAAACGAAATATTTGAAATAGAAATATTTGAAAAAGAAATATTTGAAATAGAACATTTGAAAATAGAAATATATGAAGCCGTGTTGATTAGATTGACGCCATTTAGACGTGAACGATATTTATATCGATTTTACTCATTTTAAAATGAATATTGAAAAGTGATTTCGAAATCGCATATTTTGAAATGAAATTTGAATTAAATTGAATAGGAAACGATTTCGAATTGAATATATAACGAATTGATTTCAATTGAATATATAATGAATTTGATTCAAATAGAAAACGAATTCGAATTGAATCGAATAGAAAACCAATTTGAATTGAATCGAATAGAAAACCAATTTGAATTTGAATAGAATAGAAAACAAATCGATTTCGAAATGAATTGAATACAAAACGATTTCGAAATGAATTGAATATATAACGATTTCGAAATGAATTGAATATAAATCGATTTCGAAATGAATTGAATATATAACGATTTCGAAATGAATTGAATATAAAACGATTTCGAGATGAATTGTATATATAATGAATTCGAATTGAATGGAAAACGAATTTGATTTCAATTGAATAGCAAACGAAACGAATTCGAATTGAATTGAATAGATAACGAATTTGAATTGAATTGAATATAAAACCAATTCGAATTGAATTGAAAATGAATTCGAATTGAATTGGAAACAAATTGAAAAGAATTCAAATTGAATTGAATAGAAATGAATTTTAAAACGAATTTATAAGGAAGAATTCAATTTTGATTTGAAATGAAATGGAAGTTGAAATTGTTTTTGAAACGAAATTAAAACGATTTATAAAATTCGTTTTAAATAGAAATCGACGAAATATATATTATATATATTATATATATAATATAATGGCCTGAATAGAACGCGCCGCGACGCGGCAGTTCGTGAATTTCGACCATTTATTTCAAACGGACATTACGGGAGATCCGACCGTCGGATTCTCCTAAAACCGGAACCGTTGGGTTCGTATCGAAAAGAGCTTTCTAACGAATATTAGAAATATGAAATCTAACGGTTGGATTTGGAGATACGTCCAAATCAAATTTGAAAAAGGTCGCTATAAGTGCAGTTCGATGGCCGTTGATGGAAATCGACTGTACGGGCCTTGATAAAATTATTAAAAATATCAATAATTTGTGTAAAATCATAAGAAATGATTTGGGAAAAATTGGGGTGAAAAACTCCATATTTGAAAAGATAAAAACAGATTTTTATCGAAATGAACTAGTTTGAACTCAATTTAAAACCCAGGTTTTTATTTTTAAATAAATAAATTAGATTTAAAAAGGGGTTTTAAATAATCGGAATTCCTAATATATTTGATTTGAATTGAACTAGAATTGATTTGTGGGTTTATCGTGAACTGTGTTTTAAACAACACTAGTTCTTTAACCCGATGATAAATAGAATGTGATTTGGGTTTGTCGTGAACGGTGTTTTAAATGACATTAGTTCTTTAACCCAATAAAAGGAGTTTTAACGAATCTGCAATTAGATTGAAATGTGAATTTACAATCTAAATTATCAAATTTAGAAAACGAGCGAGAATGGAGTATCACCAGTTTTGCTCCAAAGCGATAGTTAAATCTTTAATTAGATTTGAACGTGAAATGGTAATTAATTTTACCGATAACACTGTGGTGCTAAATATGGAGTATTGCCAGTTTTGCTTCATGGGATGAATAGGTTGGGACTGGGAAATAAAATAAATAATTACTTCGGTGTGGTTCGCTAATCTTGACTAGTTTAGAAAACCATAATTTGGTTTGAAATGTCATCCAAAGGAAGATTAAAGGATAAATTTTAAAGAATTTATCTTGGATAAAATAAATGGGAACCTTTCCCTAAAAATGCGATTTTATGAATAAAAGAATATTCTGAGTTGGAATGAGGCATATGTTGTGTTTGCGTAACATTCGTTTTTAATATACGCGGGTTGTTCAGAAAGTCCGGGTTTATACCCATTCTGAATAACCGATTCGACGATATGTCGAAGATGAAGACGGTGGTTGAAGACCGGAAGTCTTCACATCGTTTGGGTAATTACTGACGATCCCGATTGGGCTGTACACCCAAGAGGATGGAAATAGTTGGTGGTCGTCCAGACGTGCTTGGAGATGGATGGATATGCGAGGAAAGTGCCTCCGGTTTCGTTCAGACCTAGAACGAACTTGTAAATGGATTGTGTGTCTGACATTGGATTTTATTCTGTGTTGATTGATTTCTGTTAAATATATATCTGTTTGGCGGCGGAGAATTTATTCTCTTGCTTAACGCCCTTCTCTGAGACGTACGAGCTTAGAGGTTATATATCGATAGATATCAATCGCATGGCATGAATTGCCTGTGTGGCACGCTGAGTTGCATGGATCAAGGCTTCTGTTGAAAAGCAAAGTCTTGTGGTTGATGATCAAAGCACAGCCTACGTGGCGTAGCTTTGTGTATAGCGTGGATTCGCGAGCCTCACACCTCGGTATGAGTCAAAAACGGGATAAGGACCCAAGGAGTGCATGACGTTTCTTTCTAGCTATGGTGGTGTCAGTGACTTACCAACCCTGAAATATATATACTTTTCACCTATGTGGTTGTTGGAATGCGAGGCGCCTCGATTATAGGTCTGTAAGGACCGGGAAACGTGTGTTCAGGCATAATTAATCCTCTAACGTAAGTGAGGACCGGCCTTGGAGGATCCGGGGTTGCCCAGAGTGCGTAACCCTGAGGCATTTGCTAGAGTGTCTCGAACGCGGAGAGGAGCTTGCCCCTTGCCTCGACTCATGACGGAAATCTAATTTCCAATACGAGATGTTTCGGCTTTATTTGTAGAGCCTAGTATGGCGACATAGTAGTATGGGATGCTATGCCGTCTATGATTTATATTTATGATTGAAATTGTTTTGACACTATACACTTATTATAGTATCAAATGATTTGTTTTAAACGTACCAAGCATGTTTGGCTATTATAAGGGAAAACCCTATCCTCTGGCTTGCGTTGCATTGTGTGATGGGACCTGGGTCTTATAATAGCTTCATTTTTCAAAAAGCATTGCGTTGTTTATTCTATGCACCGGTATTCTTGGGAGGAAACCCGTTCCGTGTTATACGGCGTGGTCCCTTGAATTACTCTCTTTTAAAGTAAAGTTTTAAATAACTGTTTTAGTTCTCACACCAGTCACATGACTGACCTGGAGTTTATTGTTTTAACCTAAACTCTGGGTGCCCCTATTTTCCGCACGGGCAGCTAGTAGTTTTGGTTTTGCAGATTTATATTCACAGGATCCTGGTTTATAGCTGGAATGATATCTGAAAAGCTCTGTATCCGTATATCACCTTCAGTTGTGCTTTGTATTATTTTCCGCTACTATGTAATTTATTGTAATCTCTGATATTTATCGAATGTAATTTATTCAATTATACTCTGTATATTCTTGTATCTGATGGAATTGTTGTAATAGCAATGATATGTTCTTCCGTCTGCGTTCTATTTTGTCCTGTTCTCAAACGATCGGGGGTTTCGAACGGTCTAGATCGGTTTAACGACTGATTCTGATCGAGCGAAATTCCTTGCCGTCACACAAGGCTTCTGTTGAAAAGCAAAGTCTTGTGGTTGATGATCAAAGCACCGCATGTGTAGCATAGCTTTGTGTAGCGTTGATTCGCGAGCCTAACACCCGGTGTGAACCAAAAACGGGTGAGGGCCTCAGGGAGGACATGCGTTTCTTTCTAGTTAGAAGTGGCATCAGTGGTTTTACACGCCCTGACGAGTTTGACTTATGAGGTTGTTGCTGTTGCGAGGCGCCTCAGATATATCGGTGACTATGTGAAGCCAATGGAGTCATTCATTGGTTCATTTACACCCCAAAGGGCGGGAAACGCAGTGTTCAGGCATTTTAATCCACATCGGTGGACCGGCCCTGACGATCCAAGGGTCGATGCGCTCTGACCCTGAGACATGGGCTAGATTGTCTCGAAGCCGGTGAGGACTATCTTTTGCCTCGGTTCACAGATGGAAATCCAATTTCCAATACGACACTTTGCGGTTTTAGTTGTAAACCTATATATGGCGACATAGTGGTATGGGGCATTCATGCCGCCTATGATTGATATTTATGATTGTATATAAAATCAGAAACTAACTGGAAATGAGCTAAGATGGGTGGTTTCCTGGGTATTAGTCTGATGTTGGTTTCGGCCTTCGGGGTTAATACTTAGGGAATCGTTCTCTTACTAATTTACGGTTGGAGTCTGATTAAGAATTAAAAACATGAAATTTAGCGTATCAAGCATTCTTTGGCTATTATAAGGTAAAAACCCTATCCTCCGGCTTGCGTTGCATTGTGTGATGAGACCTGGGTCTTATAATAGCTTCATTGTTCTTTATTTAGCATTGCGCTGTTTGTTTTATGCACTGGTATTCTTGGGAGGAAACCCGTTCCGTGTTATACGGCGTGTCCCTTGATTTACCTAACTTTAAAAATAAAGATTAATAACTATTTTAGTTCTCACACCAGTCACATGACTGACCTGGAGTTTATTGTTTTAATCTAAACTCTGGGTGCCCTTATTTTCGACACGGGCAGCTAGTAATTTTGGTTTTGCAGATTTATATTCACAGGATCCTGATTTACAGCTGGAACGATACTCGGAAAGCTCTGTATCCGTGTATTACTTCTAGTTGTGTATTGTATTATTTTCCGCTGCTATGTAATGTATTGTAATCTCTGATATTTTATTATGTGTAATATTTATTCATACTCGGTATATTCTTGTATTCTGATGAATTGTTGTAATAAGCAATGAAATGTTCTTCTGTCTGCGTTCTATTTTGTCGTGTTCTCAAGGTAATCCGGGCTTTCCTTACCGGGGAAGTTACGGGCTATCACAGTGGTATCAGAGCTTTGGTTTACAAAGCTCAGAGAACAAGACACGTTAGAACCATGCGAAAGAATTCATCAGAAATTGGATTAGTAATATCCAACGAGAATGACTCGTTAGAGATAGGATCAGTAGTATCCTAGAACGAGTGTGAAGAGTAGTGTTTTTGAAAAATAAAAAGTGAAAACAAATTTTGTTTTGAAAATTTAATTCAATTATTCGTATTTGAATATTTATTTATATTGTTTTGGACTATCCAGTATATAAAGATTTTATGTATACGTCTGATCCGCGTGTATTTGAAGTTTTAATATACTGGATAGATATAGAATCACGCTCTAGTCGCCCGGAGATGATTCTGATGATCGGTCGACCATCATCAGTATTTGTGTTCGAGTGACGAAAGTGGAATTTCTATATATTTCCTATTGGCTGGTGTGAGAACCAAAATTAGATAGGGCTTATTGTTGTGATTTTGCATCAAAAATCTGATTTTTAGACTATATATCAAAATTATGAGTTTGAAATGATAATCAACTAATTGATTGCTGATTGCGTTGTTTGATTAATTAAATGTTGAACCTTTGGCCAAACTGAACCAAATATTGAATTGTATTGAAAATTGTTAGAATTACATGCATATACATGTATATCCATTGAACAGGTCATAGCAAGGAGGCTCGAGCAGAATAATAAAATTGTTTGCCCGATAAATAGGTACATATTTACCATAATTTACTGTTTTGTTTGGGTGATGATGATTTTGTGAGCCGCTTGGCTTTTTCGTTTTCTTTTGGATTGAAGAAGGCCATGGGAGGCTATACGAAATATCCCGAAGTCCCTGGTGCAGGAAAGGTTATGGCGAAATTTTTTGAAAATTTAGGGTGTTAGCCAAATTTTTGAAAAATTTGAAAAGTTCTTTGAAACTGAAAAGTTGAAGAACTTAAGCCGTAATGAAAATACGGGGAGTTGAGTTGATTTGTGAAACAACTTTCGACTTTGTTCCTTTTCGGGGACGAAAAGTTTTAAGTGGGGGAGATTGTAATAACCCGGAAATCTGAGCCAATTTAAAATTTTTATTTTGGCAATTTTAGTGAATTTAGAACATTTAAAATGAATTATTTCAAATAATAACGACGAGAAGTTTATTTTGAATAGAATTAGAACGTATATATTTATATACGTCGTCGATAGAATATAAATATTTATTTTTTAATTATAAAAGGAATTGAAAATGGCGCGGTAGTTCGATAATTCGATTTCAAATTTCAAATTAATGTACCGGGTGCAAAATAAACCGGATTTTAGTGAAACCAAAAAAATTCGAAACTAATTGAGAATATCTTTCCAATGAATCCGAAAAATTGAAATTTCATAGCAGGAATCAAAAGTTATGCCCAGTTGAAAATTCAGAATAGTCGCTATGGAATTCTGGCCCTTAAATATGGAAATTTTGCAAACGACCTCGGATTTCGACGAAACCACTTTTGTTGGATCCGTGATGTCAAGTTATTGATAGATTCCAATTTTCATAATTTTTGAATTCAATATGTGAGCATGGCAAAAGAAAACGCGTTTTACCAATTTCAGTCAATTTTAATCGACTGAAAAATGGCCATTTTTCAAACGGTCTCAGAATTCGGCGAAACTAGTTTTGTTAGGACCGTATCGTCAATACGAAGCTAGAAAATATATTTTGGAAATTTTTAGAGTTCATTCGTGGCCCCGGTAAATTGAAATGTACGTTCAAATTCAATATATAGTGTTATATTTTGATTTTGATGAAAACTGATCGAAACAGTCGAATCATCCTACGATACCTATCCGATTGTGTTTGGAATGGGGGTATTTAGCTACGGACGACAGGCGGTGGGTCTCGTTTCGAGGTCAGAATAAAAAGTACCTTTTTGAAATAAATAAATAAAATGAAAACTCTCTCTGGCCCTTACCTTGTCTCAGCCCCCCCCCCCTCAGTTCATTTCAACGTTCAAATAGAAATAAAAAAAAAGAGAAAAGGGGGAAATCGCGATCTTCCCCCTAGGCGATCCATCGCCTCGAAGCCGCGCAGGTGGGGGCACCTCCGACCGACACCCCCCCTTCCTCCTCCTTCCCCAAATCCGCCCCTCCTTGTTGAAACCCCGCGCTCCCCTGCTCAAAAACCTCCGTTACCCCGTGCCCTAGCCCCAAAAATCCACCGCCATCTCCCAACCACCCAGAAACCGCGAGCAGCCCCCCCTTTACCCGACGCTGTAAGTATTTTAATGAATTCTCCCTTTGATTTTGTTTTTTTCTTTTGTTTTGTTTATAAAGATAGAGTTTTCAAATATATATATATATATGGTTTAAAATCTGATTGTATTTATACA
This sequence comes from Allium sativum, assembly GCA_030737875.1. Taxonomy (NCBI): domain Eukaryota; kingdom Viridiplantae; phylum Streptophyta; class Magnoliopsida; order Asparagales; family Amaryllidaceae; genus Allium; species Allium sativum. The sequence continues at coordinate 4,441,269 of CM060911.1, read as the reverse complement.
AAACATTGTTTGAAAATCAGTTTTTGTTATGTTAAAAATAAATATATTTTTAAAATCAGTTTGTAAAGTAATAAAAAATTGATTTTTATTTTGTTTGAGTAGCGAAGAAAGGTTTGTATTCGTATGTATACAAAGAACAGATTTTTAGTGTATAAAGACTCGATTTTTAACACACGAAAGAATAAATTTTATAGCATATAAAAGATTATATTTTTAATATATGAAAGATTATATTTTTAATATATGAAAGATTATATTTTTAGCATATGAAAGATTATATTTTTAATATATGAAAAACTATATTTTTGGCATATAAAAGATTATATTTTTAACGTATAAAAAGATAAGATTTTTATATAGAAAAAGGTTACATTTTTAACACTATCAAAAATATAAATTGGATTTTTATTTATATGAATTCCCTTTATATGAAAATATGATTTTCATTATCTATAAAGCGATAGAAAAATGTGAACTTTATTTTATATGTAGAGGATTAAAAATATAATTTTTATATAGAAGGAAACGGTGTAAAAATAGAATTTTTATCTATATGGTAACGGCGTAAAAATAGAATTTTTATCTATATAGTAGTGGTATAAAAATGCGATTTTGATCCATATAGAGTGATTATAAAAATGTGATTTTTATATACATAACAATAATATAAAAATGGGATTTTTATATATGTAGTGGATATGGTCAACGAAAGTGCAAAAGGCAAGAACGATGAAGATTTCTGCATAAGAAGAGTCGTGGCATTGGTTTAGCTAGTCGGTGAGAACTTCTCGCCTTTAATTTAGATTTCTAGTTAAAAATATGTACTAGGATGCATACGGTGTTTAGTAGCACCCGACACCCGTCGTCCACAGATCATGGATGGCTTGTATGCTTGTTTGTTTGATTTTGATGTGTAGTTGATTGTGTGATGTGATGTGAAATGAAATAAAATATTTATATAGTTAAAAATATTTTATAGTAGAAAATAGATTTTTTAACGTGTATATGAAATGAAATAAATAAATATAAACAAATCGGACGAGTTGCTTATACACACACATCTGACTGATATTGGTTGGGACGATAAATTTTACACATCGCCCAACTGCACAAATAAAATCTGTGCTTGATTGTTTGAAACCCCACACGGGTATTGGGATGATATATGACATACACTAATCCCAATAATTAGTTGTATGTCGATCGATTGATTGACAGACTATTATAAGTGTTAAATATTTATATTTGATGCTTATACAGTGTAGAATGCACTTTGGATGATGGTTGATTATTTGTCATTGTTGATATATACATGCGTTGCATAGAAATCCATGGAAATAAAATCTATGGTAATTGATTGGGCCTTATTCCAGTTTTGAAATAGAAATATTTGAAATAGAATATTTGAATAGAATATTTGAAAATAGAAATATATAAAGTCGTGTTGATTAAATTGACGCCATTTTAACGTGAACGATATTTATATCGATTTTACTCATTTTTATAATGAATATAGAAAAGGAAGTGATTTCAAATCTGATATATTGAAATGATTTGAAATTCGAATTATATTGAAATGATTTGAAATTCGAATTATATTGAAATGATTTGAAATTCGAATTGAATTGAAATGATTTGAAATTCGAATTAAATTGAAATGATTTGAAATTCTAATTAAATTGAAATGATTTGAAATTTGAATTAAATTGAAATGATTTGAAATTCTAATTGAATAGAAATTGATTTGAATTGAAATCGATTTGAAATGAATTTAAAACGAATTTATATTGAAAAATTCAATTTTGATTTGAATTTGAGATGGAAGTTGAAATCGTTTTGAAAACGAATTTGAAACGATTTATAGACTACGTTTTGAAAGGAAATCGATGAAATATATATAATATATATATATATATATTATATTTAATGGCCTGAATAGAACGCGCCGCGCCGCGGTAGTTCGCGAATTTCGACCATTGACTTCGAATGGATATTGCGGGAGATCCGACCGTCGGATTCTCCTAAACCCGGAACCGTTGGGTTCGTATCGAAAAGTGCTTTCTAACGAATGTGAGAAATTAGAAATCTAACGGTTAGATTTGGAATTATGTCCAAATCAAATTTTGAAAAGGTCGTTGTAAGTGCAGTTCGATGGCCTTGATAGAAATCGACTGTACGGGCCTTGATAAATTATTAAAAATAGTAATAATTTGTGTAAAATCATAAGAAATGATTTGTGAAGAATTGGGATGAAAAACTCCATATTTGAAAAGATAAAAATGGATTTTAATCGAAATGAACTAGTTTTGAACTAGAATTATAATTCTATTTATTTTTAAATAAATAAATTGAATTTGAAAAGGGTTTTAAAAGTAACCAGAATTTCCAATAATTGAATTGGAATGGATTTGAATCGAAATTGTCTTTGGAATATTTCGATGCTGGATTTCGTGATTATACAGATTTTGTTATGGAAATTTGAAAGATATATATATATATATATATATATATATATATATCGTTATTTCCAATACGATATTTGTTGGTCGTAGAATTTGATATTGAATATAAGCCGATATATTTTCTATTCAGAGCCTTATATTGAATATCAAATGCGATTTGGATTTGTCGTGAATGGTGTCTTCATTAATACTGTTCTTAAGCCCAGTTGTGAAAAAGATTAAATCTTTTTATTTAGATTTAATGAAGTGTACCAATTAAATAATATTTAATTGGAATTGAATTGGAATTGATTTTTGGGTTTATCGTGAACGGTGTTTTAAATGACACTTGTTCTTTAACTCGACAATTAATGGAATGTGGTTTTGGGTTGTCGTGAACAGTATCTTCAATAATATTGTTCTTAGACCCAAAGGAGTTAAGAAAATCAGAAACTAACTGGAGATTAGTTAAGTTGAATGGTTTCTGGGGTATTGATCTGATGTTGGTTTCGGCCTTCGGGGTTAATACTTAGGTAATTGCTCACTTGCTAATTTACGGTTAGGAACTGATTGAAATGTGATGTGATTTTGGGGTTTATCGTGAACCGTGTTTTAAATGACACTGATTCGTTAACCCAGTTAAAGATTAAAATTAAGTGTAGTTTTAATGAATCTTTAATTAGATTGAAAAGGTCGAGAATGGAGTATCACCAGTTTTACTCCAGACGGTAGTTAAATCTTTAATTAGATTTGAACGTGAAATGGTAATTGAATTTACCGAAAACACCGTGGTGTTAGATATGAAGTATGACCAGTTTTACTTTATGGGATAAATAGATTGGGAGATAAAATAAATAATTACTTCGGTGTGGTTCGCTAATCCCGACTAGTTTGAAGTGATATTCAAAGGAAGATTAAAGAATAAATTTAAAAGAATTTATCTTTGATAAAATTAATGGGAACCTTTCCCTAAGAATGTGAAATTTAGAAACTAACTATAGGTTAGCTAAGCAGAATGGTTTCCTGGGTATTGATCTGACGTTGGTTTCGACATTCGGGGTTAATATTTGGGGAATTATTCTCTTGCTAATTTGCGGTTAGTGATTGACGAATTGGAATGAGGCGTATGTTGTGTTTGTGTAACACTTGTTTATTATATACGCGAGTTATTCACAAAGACCAGGTTTATCCCATTTTGAATAACTGATTCGACGATGAGTCGAAGATGAAGATAGTGGTTGAAGACCAGAGGTCTTCACGTCGTTTGGATAATTATTGATGATCTTGATTGGGCCGTACACCCAAGAGGAGGGAATCAGTTGGTGGTCGTCCAGACGTACTTGGAGATCGATGGATATGCGGGGTACTAGGTGCCTCCGGTTTTATTCAGACCCAGAACGAACTTGTAAATGGACTGTGTGTCTGACATTGGATTTTATTTTGTGTGGTTGATTTCTATTAAATATATATCTGTTTGGCGGCAGGGAATTTATTCTCTTGCTTAACGCCCTTCTCTGAGACGTACGAGCTCAGGGGTTATATATTGATGGATATCAAACGCATGGAGTGAATTGCCTGTGTGGCATGCCTATGTGGCGATTGATCAAGGCTTCTGTTGAAAAGCAAAGTCTTGTGGTTGATGATCAAAGCACCGCCTGTGTGGCATAGCTTTGTGTATCGTTGATTCGCGAGCCTCACACCGGGTGTGAACCAAAAACGGGAGAGGACCTCAGGGAGGACATGCGTTTCTTTCTAGTTAGAAGTGGCGTCAGTGGTTTTACAACCCCTGTTGAGTTTGACTTATGTAGTTGTTGCTGTTGCGAGGCGCCTCGGATATATCGGTGACTATGTGAAGCCGATGGAGTCATTCGTTGGCTCATTTACGCCCCCAAAGGGCGGGGAAACGCAGTGTTCAGGCATTTAAATCCACATCGGTGGACTGGCCCTGACGATCCAAGGGTCGATGCGCTCTGACCCTAAGACATGGGCTAGATGGTCTCAAAGCCGGTGAGGACTATCTTTTGCCTCGGTTCACAGATGGAAATCCAATTTCCAATACGAAACTTTGCGGTTTTAGTTGTAAACCTATATATGGCGACATAGTGGTATGGGGCATTCATGCCGCCTATGATTGATATTTATGATTGTATATAAAATCAGAAACTAACTGGAAATGAGCTAAGATGGGTGGTTTCCTGGTTATTACTCTGATGTTGGTTTCGTCCTTCGAGGTTAATACTTAAGGAATCGTTCTCTTACTAATTTACGGTTGGAGTCTGATTAAGAATTAAAAACATGAAATTTAGCGTATCAAGCATTCTTTGGCTATTATAAGGTAAAAACCCTATCCTCCGGCTTGCGTTGCATTGTGTGATGGGACCTGGGTCTTATAATAGCTTCATTGTTTTTTATTTAGCATTGCGCTGTTTGTTTTATGCACTGGTATTCTTGGGAGGAAACCTGTTCTGTGTTTTACGGCGTGGTCCCTTGATTTACCTAACTTTAAAAATAAAGATTAATAACTAGTTTAGTTCTCACACCAGTCACACGATTGACCTGGAGTTTATTGTTTTAACCTAAACTCTGGGTGCCCTTATTTTCGACACAGGCAGCTAGTAGTTTTGGTTTTGCAGATTTATATTCACAGGATCCTGATTTACAGCTGGAACGATACTCGGAAATCTCTGTATCCGTGTATTACTTCTAGTTTTGTATTGTATTATTTTTCGCTGCTATGTAATGTATTGTAATCTCTGATATTTTATTATGTGTAATATTTATTCATACTCGGTATATTCTTGTATTCTGGTGAATTGTTGTAATAAGCAATGAAATGTTCTTCTGTCTACGTTCTATTTTGTCATGTTCTCAAGATAATCCGGGCTTTCCTTACCGGGAAGTTACCTGCTATCACAGGACGTATGATATTATATAATATTTTTCCGCTGTGTGTCGTATAGGAGGATAGGTTATTATAATAGTCTAGAGGTGTGATGTACTCTGATAATTGTAAGTATTTATTTCAAGCTATCAAAAAAGATTTATTTTTGTATTATATTTTGTTCTGCTGCGATGTGAGACTCTGATTTTGATGTGTTAGTTCTTCTTCTTATTCTTCTATTCTTATATTTCTTTCTTTCTTATCTCACCCTCTAACTTCTTTCTATAAACGTTCTGGTGTTTGGAAGGTTGGCATGAGATACGGCAAATGTACTTATGTCGATTTTCGAGGACGGAAATTTTCGGGTCATTACAGTGGTATCAAAGCTTTTAGTTGAGTAGTAACCTCGGCTCTATGGTGTAACTCAAAAGAGATGGGATTAGTAATATCCTAGGCTGAGTTTGAGTATATTTACGAGAGAGCGTATTTGTAGATTTTATATAAAAATATTTTGTATTGTGTTGATTGATCGATTCAAGTATTGGGAAACCGTATTGAACTGTTAACTGACACGATATTTTTTTAAAGAGGGTAAAATACTTTTGCCCAAAGTATAATTTTATAGAAAAATGAAATAATTTTCTATATTATAGTGATATTGGTTGTCGGGTTATTTTGTTTGAATCCAAATTGAATTATGAAATAAAATTTAACTAGTTAGAAACCAATTGGTTAATTGGATATAGAAGTAAGTCTTAACCTGATTAAGTGGGATTGAATAAAATTAATTTAGGATTTGAAATTCAAATGGATGATAGTAGAAATAAATTGAATATTAATCGTTTGATATTAAGGTATATTAAACCAAAGCAAATACAAACCAGTAAATACCTATTTGGGATATTAACTGAAATTAACCAAACCAGTTGAATGAACTCCAAGCGAGGAAATGAATCCCAGTATAATAAATTGGAAATAAAATCAGTTATAAAATGGAATTGAATGATTTAACACTGTATTTTTTATTTGCATTATAAGTGAAGTTAAGTACAGAATCCTGAAGACTGTTGAGATGATTTGGTTATACAGTTTGGAAGTGTAAACGAAGAGCAGCTAGTTGGTTTGCTGCGAAAATTGGAATTGAGTGGCCCGACAAATCGGTAAACCTTAATATTATTGGATTGATGGATTTTATACCCCTGATTTGGGTAGCCATTTGTCTTTTGAGTTTTATTTTGGAGAAGATTGATGCCCGGAGTGGTAGTTGTAGTTGTTCTGAACGAGTCGTGCAGAGGAGGTGCTAGCGAAATTTTCAAATTTTTTAAAAAGGTTCAAATTTATTTTGTTGATAATTCAAGAATAATTATTTTAAAATAATTGAGTTCGAATCATTCTTCTTACCTTGTAATTTTGGGGATGAAATTCTTTTAAGGGGGGAAGAATGTAACATCCCGGATTTTTTAGCGTTGATTACGAATATTTAAATCTGTTTTAAATATTGATTTAGTAACATAAATAGATTTTATATTGAAAATGGAGTTCGAATATATATAATTTATAAATTTATTTAAAACAAGCTTGAAATGCCATGATAGTTTGTAATTTTCGATTTGAACTTCAATTGAATATACCAGATCCAATATAAGTCGGAATTCTGTGAAACAAGAACCATGCGGATCGATTTGATTATATTTTTTCTAATGAAAGAGAAAAATCGAGATTTCGTTTTACAGATTATTAGTTATGTTCACTTCAAAATTTAAAATAGTCGCTATGGAAATCGTTATTAAAATATAACGTTTATTAATTAATTTAATAAGGTTTTAATATATTTTGAATACCATTCTAGCTGGATATTAATAATATTGAATTGTATATCCCATATTAGTTTATATTTGAAGCTAATATATTTAATTTGGATAGTTATGATGATAATAATTTATTATTTATTTTGGAATTTATATAATATTTTATCGATATTATATAGGCCTTAAAATAGTTTCTTTCCAAACAATCTCCATTTTCGATGAAACGAATTTTATTGGAATGCGTACAATTAATTATTTCTAGATTTCCAGTTTGGAGCCAATCGGAGCTTTTTTATCAGTGGGCGATATTTAGAGGTGAACCAATAAGTTAAAATATCACTGTTATGCAAATGGATTCCGTTTTCAACTAAATTAATTTCGCTAGAACCGCAACATCAGGACGTAGCAGTGTATTTATTTTGTTGTGTTTGGAGTTCGTATTTGGTAGTATAAATATAACGGATAATGATAATTTACTGTAGAATAAAAATTGGTGGTTTTGAAATAGCATAACATATAAATTACGTCCACCCTAATTAAACTAAAATCGTACATTGGTCTGCGAAATCCCACCACCCTACCCATTTTCTTTCCAACGCACATGTACACTTTCCTCTGAGGACTTTGAAAAGAGACAACACGCTGCATAAGCCAACTACTCAATACATAGAGGAAAAATAAGAGGGTCTGGGAAAGGAAAACCACTGTACGATCTAACCTATGTTATAGACATCTTCATCTTCTTCTGTAAATAAGAAACACATGCATATAGCTCTTGTCCATCCCTTATATTGAACTCCACATGCTACCCTGTTTCAAATCACGCATGGCCTATGTATTTTGATATGAAAATTCATCTGCAAGCGTATTTACCACTTTTCTTCTGTCTGAATCAACTACACCCAACCATCCCCTAACTAAAAGCACAACTACCTAATGTAGGAAAAGACAATTCATATGTGCGGAAATACACAGCTACACGCAGATCTTACATGGAAAGGGACACCCTACGTGGTACGTTTGAAGCTGATAGCGTTCTCATTCGTTCTTTCCTATTTATACACCTCATTTGTTCCTTTCTCTGGACAACAAAAACAAATGAAAAGCCTTGAGCTCCATCCGGAAACAAAAATCAAAACTCCACCCATTTTTTCGAACTGAACAAACTCTTCCCTCAGTTTTTGGTTTGTTTTCCAACCCAGCTTCATATATCACAGTTAGAAGAAGCGGTGTGGGGTAGTTTGCTATAGACCGAGTCAGAAGGGGGTAAAGCCTGGAAAAATGGAGTTTCAAATCATAAGGTGAGTGATGAAAAGATGGTGTTCAGTGGCAGCGGTGATGTATGAGGAAGAAGTTGAGGTTGGCGGATCAAGGATTATGGGATGGTGACGAGGTCTGTACACAGGACTTAGGTGTTGAATGAAGTAGTTAGTGATGCATGGAGAAGATGTGTTAAAGGCAGAGGGGAAGGATTACTGGAGGAAAAGTTTGAGATAAAAAGAAAAGAAAAATATGAAGTGGCGTAAGAAGTAATGGTGTGAAACAAGAAACAAGAAGAGGAGATGGCTTCGATGCATGTTCATAATGTAGGAGTTTTTGGGAAGCAAGAGTTTGAGGAACAAAGCAGGAGTTATATAGGTGGACGTGTGGGAGTGGATTGTATCAGGTGGTGCGTGGTGAAGTGAGCAATGAGGGAACGCAAGACCTGGAGAAGAAAAATAGTGGGTATAAACATTGTATGATGAATAAAGGTGGAGGGGTATTTGTACAGTGGTGAGGAGGCCATACGCAGCAGAAAGGAAGTCCGGAAAAGGAAAGATGTAACGTGCATGGGCTTGGGGTTTTGGAGAACATGTTGATGGTGGAACCACATAAGACGGCAAGGTGGCGGTCAAAGAAGAGGAGTGCGTGTCTGGCATGATGGCATTCGAAAGGCACTGAATGAGTGGGAGATAAATAGTAATCAAGAAAGGTATATAAAATGAGTACAGTTTGAATATGCCGTTTACACGTGTCTAATTTAGTAGATTAATATATGCCAAATAATGATTAGGATTATGCTAATCTTTCTAGCGTGAAGCCGTGAATAATCAAGTTTACTAGGGCCGATTTATTTGTAAATTTATAGCTAACGGTTTAGGTAAGGGACACGGTCCAGGTTTAAGTTTCTATGATTAACGACCCATTTAATTAGAGAATTAGTTATAAGGAGTTATACATATAACTAGTGGTTATATGTAGGGCCAATAGTTATAATATATTTAGGTAATGGAAATGAATATTCATTTAAAGTTAGGTAATTTAAAATAAAAAGTAATTAGAATTAGGAATTTAAAATATTATTTAAGTTTCTAATAATATTAAATTAAATATTTGATAGCATTTAGAATTTTTACTATTGTCGTATAGTAACCAAATCAGATGAAGCCGTTGACACGGGGTCTGCATCGACGAGCGTAAAACAACGGAGCTAGCTTGAATAGAATTTGGGCGCAACTGCGAACTATTAGAATGAATTATACAGATGAAATCAAGGTGAGTTTAACTCACTCAGTTATACCGCTTATATTTTATATAAGGTGTATTTTTATTTTGTGTGCACTGTTTGCCAATGATTGAGGGTTTGATGACTGTTTGCCTGAGTGCTGAATATTTTTAATATTCACGGATTAAATTAAGCGTTTGTTTAACTTAATCGAATTAAATTGTTATTTTAAATGATTGGAATCCAAACAAGGTAATTTACCTTGGTTGTTACATTTACAGTAATATAAACGCGTTTAATAAATAATTTGGTGTTTGAATGGATGGTGTTATTTTATTGTTGACCATTATTAGTGAACTGTTTATGGCTGCTTATTGTGATTACTGTATTGGAAATTTAAATAACCCATGGTGATGTAGGGAAGGACAGGTTGGAGGAATTCGATCGGATTCCTCATGATAATTGATAATGTTTATCAATATTGAATTGACTGATATCTCACGGTTTGGTACTTCAGTAGACATTATCCTCTTTAGTACCGTCGAAAAGATTTTGAAATCGATATTAAATCAATTGTGAACATTTTCAAAGTATATTTATATATGGATTCGAAATACAATGTTTATCTTTAAATATTAAGTATCAAAATTTATTTAAGTTTTATAATAAAAAATTGGAATTCCAAAGTACTAATAAACAAATGGTTAAGCAGAATAAACTATACAGGAATGTTGAAATGTTTGCTTAAGTAGCGTAAATGGAATATTAAGATGTTAAGAATGGACTAATGGAAGTGGAAATATACGAGAATTGATTTAAACAAGCTAAATGGTGGTATTTCGTAATATTTTTATAAATGTTGTTTATAAATATATGTAATGTGATGAAAATGGTTTTTTGTGAATAAGATCAACGGAACACTGGAACTAGAGATGAGTATTGATTTGGGAATGAGATTCCAGAATTCTAATTGAAATCGGAGTAGGAGATATAAAATGTGAATTTATAAATGGGATTTGAATTTATACGTGGGATTGGAGTTGAAATGACAGATATGGGTTGATAATTGTATTTAAATCCGATAGTTGAGAATATAAGCTAAGTTAAAGGCTTGAAATAACAACGAATATTAATTGTCGATAATAACTTGCAAATGGGATTTTCAACTGAAGATAAGATTTTTGGAATGGGATCAAACATTAGTCGTCGCTAATGATTTACAAATGATATTTATAAATGTAATTAAAGGTTTTGAAACAAGATGTGTAACATTTAAATAATTGAACTATTTGATTAATAAATAGAAGATCTTTATAAAAGATTGTTATATGAATTATGCAACGAACAAGTTGTGGTATTGATTTCTAAAAGATAGGATAAACAAAGACTAAGGTTTTGAAAATGTAATGTGTAACGTTGTTATAAATGGTAAATGGAGTGATCTGGATTAATAGTATATAATATTTGTAAAGAATAATTATATAAGAATGCTGAAATATTTATATAAGAATTGTAAACTATATTTACATATGATTTGAAATGTGTGTGTGTGTGTATATATATATATAAAGGGATATTTTAAGAGATTTATAAAGGATTCTATTTGTAGAATCGAAGCTAGTTTGAAATGTTGTGAATAATTAATAAGGTAAAAAGAAGAGCTTGAATAAAAGTTACTTAAGAATTTATTAAGTAAAAGCGTAGAGATTTAAATAAAGTTTTCAAAGGAAAACAAATGGGTTAATAAACATCTATCTATTCTGAAGATGAGAATGTTATTGATCAAGGTCTGAGAGGTAAATATAATACCTAAATTTGAACGACTTCATGATTATCTGAGGATAATATTAGTTTAAAAACTAGAGGTGTTGAGGGAAATAAGTTATGATTTCCATAAAGGTTATTATAAACCGTATTGAAATGTTTATAAGTTAAATGAAATGGTTTGAGAATATTTTTATGTTATAATAAGAAGTAGAAAGCCATATTCCAAACATTGGAATATTTAAAGAGCCTAATTTATAGACGGTTAATTAAAGAGGTTAAATGATGCTGGTTATTAAATCAGTAAGTGTTTTATATTTTTATGGATGAATGATAGTTTATTTGATAGTTAAATAACTAACGATCAAATCTGACCAATACGATTGTTGGTACGGAAAGTCCGGGATCAAATTTATATTCGAAAACCATTCTGGCCAATGAATACGAAATCAGGAAAGTTGCTGGTTGAAGGTGGAGCACTGAAGACCGTTGATCTCCATAAACGGAAGAAATACTTGTTGAATTTCTCGGTTTTAGCGGCCAGAGATATTTCGGCAGTGATTCTGTCATGAGTGAAATCTTCAGAGTGCAAGGACTACTCGCTACTGATCTATAGGGTGATTCCTAGGATGCAGTAGGAGGGTGTCTTCGGTTTGTTCATTCCAAGGACGACTTGTATGGATGGATGTTTGATAGAGTATTTCCAAAGGGATTACGTATGTTGATTTCTCCAAACGTACCATAGTTGGTGGCGGAGAAGGGCACTTCTCTTAGCTTAACTAATAGAGTATTTTTGTGGACGTCAATTAGTGATATCTGGTGGATCTGACGATGTGGCATCCAAAGTAAAGGGTGGCCAGATGTTTCAAAAGATAATCATAACCTCAACCCTCTTCAACTGGGAAATGACAAAAATTGGGAAGGCAGCATGGCTATGTGGATCGCACCCGTTAGGGTGTATTTTCACCATCTAGAGAACATTTATATTTCTTACTTATTTTAATTTCTGTATCGCCCGGGAACGGTTATGTTGCTAGCAACCGTAGGTGGCAATATATTTGATACACTCAAGAGAAATGAGTGGTTGGTCATGTAACGTCCCGCCATTTTGACCGCTTCAAAATTGGTAATTAAACCAAATTAAAACGTTCCAAAACGATGGATCGTTATTTAGCTTACAGAGTTTAAAATAGAATCAACATTGAAAAACACAAAATAAAATAAATAATACAGTATTGAACGATGAAACAAAACTTTTATATATAATCAGAATTTTGAATACACGATTTTCTATATACAACGGAATTTTAAAACAACTTAAATACAAGAAAATATTTACTATTTTTAAAAACTTCAGAGTGCACGTCTTCGGAACCCCAACTTCGTCAATCTTTGAATCCTAAGCTGTAATCTTTAAAATCTGCACTGCTCGGGTCTGACCCATGCGTTCCATGCAAAAACATAAAAGACTCGATTTAGGATTAATCATAGTTCAAGTAAAATAACTTCAATGTAAACTGAATTATAATAGTTAATCCTACTTTTGAAATATATACAAAATAAAGGTAGTGAAGCAGCCATCCATATAAAATTTTATTTTAGGGACAAGTGGTCACGGAAGCCTGCATATACACACGTGTACAGATATACGTGTGCACTGCCCCAGCATCCCATGACCACAAATAATCAAGTATGGGGAGGTTCATAAAGTACTCATAAGGTACTCGAAATGTTCAGCCCAACCGGCATCTAGCAACAACTTGTCCCATGCGCCTAGTCAAGTCAACAAGGGGGAGTACTCGAACAAACCAAACAAAACATGGCAGGCAAAACAAAATGCATTGATATATTCATGTACATGGTTCAGGAAAGAACCTAACATCCCACATGGCATACAAGTAATTCATGCAACATATATAAGTCACAGCAAGGTCAAACAGGTAAAATTTGTTGATGTCCATGAAGTAGGTGATTACTATACAAGCAACAAGTACCAATATAATCCACTTTTTGGCAAAATACCAATACTCACCATCTTAAATATGGTTGGCAAAAATTTCAAATACTTACAGTCATAAGGCTTGCAAAAAATCAGATCCATGGAGTTATAATGGTGTATAGAAGTGCACACAGATACATGTGAGCCAAGTGAAACTGCCAATTTATTTATTTTTCAATAAAATAATAAACCAATATTTCTTTTAAAAAAGTCACGGCAGAAAGGGAATAGCCGAAAAGCAGCACATCAAGAGACAAATTGGTGGCCTAGCATTCTTCTTGTGACAGATTAATAACTTAAATGAAGTTCCAAATTATGAGAGGTGACAAAACAAACACGCATAACAAACAGGGGTGAAATGTATCAACTTATCCATACATAATAAAAAGCATGCAATAACCAACTAGTGTGCTTTACCAAGTATTAACTGTTAATCAAAGCCACGTAAGATTTCCAGTTTATGTAAATTTACACCCAATGGTTCAAATTTAAGGTAACAGGTCCGTACGCATATTATATACATGTCCTGTAACTATAAAATGTCCGCATCAATGTAATAACGAATGCTAATATATATTCAGGTTTCAAAATAGGTCCAACAGATAGTAAGTATACATGTCATGTGCAAAACTTCACAAGGGCACTAAGTATATATGGCAAGTGCAGTAACTATATTTGTCAACGGAAGATATTTAAGTATAAGATCAGTATACGTGCAAAACTTCACAAGGAAATTAGTGCAGTAGTGATAGTTTAGTTCACAGGTAAGGTATATACCAAAAATGACTAATAACAGGGACAAGATATTTATTAAAGGTGTTGCACCCCTTTTCTAAAGTAATCTAGGCAATTACATGAAGCAAAAAGCCAATATCCACTTAAGATTTCAAAACTATGACCGTATAGACATATCTAAAGATTTCCCCCAAACAGACAAGTGAAGTCGGTAGTCTTGCGATGTCTGTAAGATTGGCCAGAATATATATATATATATATATATATATATATATATATATATATATATGGTGACCAAAGTTTTCATTCATAAACTTATTCTCCAGATCTGAGTTGAAATAGTGTATAGACCATATGCAGTGAAGTGCAACAGTGGAACTAATGCCAGAAAATAAAATATCTATATGCTATAGTGAAGTTATGGCAATCAATTCATTTTAGTTTGGCTTTAGTCCACTGAAATGATTTCAGCACTTTCCACTTAGCTGGTGTAAATGAGCTCATTCATTATTGTAAACTAATCAACTGAAATGTTTGCATACTAGATTCGAGGCTGTTGAGCATGGAGTATTCTATTCGGTGAATTATGCTAATATCAAGGAACTTAATGGCCTTCTCTCTTTTACTTTCACAGTAAACAAACAAGCCTTACAACAAAAATTAATAGATTAGTTTTCTCTAAACAAATTATAAATAAAATAACAGCGACTTTTCCCTTTTTGTTTTTCAAAAACAAATGATTAAAATCTTTGGTTGAATTTTATAAAGGCACACATAGTTTTTCATCAGACAAGTAGCTTAACATGTATCCTAATAATACTTTTTCTAAAGTTGGTTATGCAATAAAACTGATTTATGCACACCACATATTTGATAATACATATTTTTATAGAAATCAAATGTTTAATTCATTTCATACGTTGTTTCTTTTGTATTTAAATATAAGTTGACAATAATAATACAAGCAAAAGAAGATAGTAAAGCTGAGTAATAAAGAATTATCAGTTACCTACAACAGATGGTTCTTAATGGGGAGGCACAATGCCTGAGACAAATCGGATGCAAAGATAATTGCTAATTTATTAATAGTTTATTCTTCAAATCCATTTATTGATAAATTCATACACTTCAAGAAGATGTCACCTTGAAACCGGTTACAAAATAAATGGTTATATAATTATATTAACCCATGATAACAGCAGTGTACTCATTGCAAAGAAGAAGTTACAGAAGTGTTTGTTAAAAATACTTCAAACTAATTCAAAGGAATCAGTTTAATTACATGAATCCTAAAAAGCTACTTAGGATTCATGCAACCGAAATACCCCTTCAATTATGGATAGGTTCAAGCAAGGCATTTACAAGTTGCTCTGTCCAGCATAAACCGGACACTTGTGTTCATATTTGTAACCTTAAACTAGCTCGCCTAACCAGCGAAGCCTCATGAACTCGACTTGTCCGACTATAACTTCACGTTTTTAAGTAAACATGTAAAGCCACAGTTAAATCATCCTAGCTCCAAAGATACCAACTCGAATACACAGTAAAATCAAGCAAGCAAAACATAATTTTTGCGTTTACCCACACTTTACTCTTTATTTAGATTTGTTTCATAAGTTAATGAACTTGAATCTATCATTAATAGTGAGTGAATTCTCACCTTAACTGCAGCAGCGAGGAAATGAGGTAGGTGATGATTTCCGGTAGTGCAGGCTTTGACTATATGACTTTGACATGGTGGACATCGCTGGTTCCGCGAGCAAAGCTCGAGCAGTGGAAGAGGGAGTAAATTTTAGCGGCTTTGAGGTGCAAGATGGCAGCTTTTGCCGAGGCGGTGGACCGATTGAACGGATTACTCAGTAGTGGTTTAACTGGGAAGTGAAGGAGCTGCTTTAGTTAAATGATTTCACTTTTAGGGTTTTGGAGAGGGAACGAATTATAGTGGATTTACTGCTCGCGATTCAAAAGGGGAATGCCATTTCCAAAGGGTGAGAATGAATTTAGGAATAAACTAATTTTGTGGAAGATTTTGAGATGAAATGTTTTGGCAAGAGGCAATGGATTCTTATAGAAGGAAAAGCAAGGATAAGAATAACGTAAACATCAATAGGTTTAGCGGTTTAGGCAGCGGCAGGAGTCAGAATATAGGTCTGTGTAAATTTAAGTGGTTTAGGTTACATCTGTTTATAATTAAATAATGATTATACTGTGAATTACCACGAACTGCTCTAATTTCGTACCGTGAACCTATTCTCCCGACACACAAAAATTATACGTATCTTTTCGCCATCACGTTCTGAACCCAATAAAATTATTCTAGTTGTAATTCAACTCCGTTTGTAAATGATGTTATTTTGAATTTTTAGATTATTATCGGTTCATCAATTTTATTTCGTTCTGTTCACCAACAATTCCATTTCATTCCAAATTTGAAACGTAAAATTTAAATTTATATATACACAAACACACACACATCCAAACCAAATTTAACAAATAAACTCCAATTTATTTAACATCAACAACGTTAAATTTTCAAATTCAATCGTTTATATTTCCAGTCGAATTCCAATCTAACTTCAATTCAAATATTTAAAAATACATATTTGATTTCCAATCCACCATTAAATATCGAATTCAATTCAAACACAAAACCATGCATTCGATTTTAAATTTCTAATCCAAGCATCGATATAAATATTATTATCGATAATTAATTCTTTAGTTAATTCCATATTTAGTTGTCGAAATTTGGGATGTTACATTCTTCCCCCTTTTAAAACTTTTCGTCCTCGAAAAGGAGAAATCGTTAGAGTTATCCCATTGTATATTTCAAATGTTCATATTTGTATGAAAAAATTTCACAACTAATTTAAATATGGATATTTAAATCATCGATTATCTCTGTTTATGCACATATTCAACTAATTCGGAAAAATCAATTTCTTCTTACATCTCAATATCTTCATACGTTGGATTTACGCATCCCAATTTTATTCCAATTTCTTTACAAACTCATCTATCATTATTTACTTATACATCGTTCGACGTATTCATTACAATCCAAATTCAATCAAATCTCCTTACATTCAATTCAATTAATTTTTCTCAACACTCATTGAAGAGGGCAAATTACATCTCCTCTTCAAGTTACAAAATTTTGACTTAAAAATTTCCAAAGAAATCATTTATAATTTTTTTATGCAGAAAATATTTGTATTATTATCTCAAAGATATGGCCTTGAAAATATTCCAAAATTCTCTTTTTACTTATTAAGTTAGTTTTATTTTAGTTTCAAATTTATTTATTTAAAAATATTTGATAACTCGCAGTTTGACAAGTCTATTGTCGTTCTCACAGATGTTAGGCATACGCTGGCCAGGCGCACGACTAAATTCTCCAAGTAGAGAATATCCTTGCTTCAACTCCCAGTGAAAAATATTTCAAAAATTCCTTTTAAAAATAGATATGGAAAGTACCAATGTGATATTGATATGTTGATTGTTCATGAATCGCAGATACATAATGGTTTCGTCTGGATCCCCCCAGAAAACATCTGTATCCATAGGAATTCACTTCCGTGCGAATTTCGTCATGGACAGATCAACGGAAGATATTTTAGAATCAAAAGAAATTCTGAGGTCATTGGGCGTTGGTTGCTCTATCTCAGGGTCATGGAAACGAATCATCAAATTATGAAAATAATTCAAGACATGAGGATCAATCAAGTCATAATGACCAATCACATCACGTAGACAAATCAACTCATGAAGACAGTGCTGCAATCAAACAAGTGGCTCCACATCACTAAGATATCTCAACATCGCATGGCTCCATTCTTCCTTTAGTAACTCTAGTAGCTACATCTCTTTCACTTGCAGATATGCCATGGGGACCGTAGGTACACAATAGTTACGCCTGATTCCCTCAGGAAACATCTGTACCCATAAGCTTTCACAACTCTGCGGATTACGCCCTTATCACGATGCAGATCGCAACAGACACAATGGTTACGCTTGGTTCCCCCAAGAAACATCCGTCCGCCGTAGGCCATCTACAGCCCTGAGAATTACGCTACACGGTCGTGTTCTTCAAGGAACAATGACAACTCATGAGTTTTACGTCTGGACAACCTACTACCACCAACAGCACATCTCACTAAGCTCGAAATTCAAAGGAAAAGGAAGGTACTCTCCTTATTTTGCTTTGAAAACATATAGTACTATATACAATATAGTACTTCATTTCATACTTCTCATAAATCATACTTATGTCAACTTACATAAGACTTTTTTTCGAATCTAATAGGTTTCATACATCTCTGTACTGATAAATTCCTATCCAAAATTCCTTGCTTTTGCTTTCAGTCTTTCAACATTTCTACGGAAAATTATTCATTTCTGCTTACGATATGTTACTCGTTTCCAACTTATTCGAATTTAAATCTCAATTTAAATTTCAAAACTTATTGAATTATTCACTAACCGACAATTCACCTTTTAATTCAATAATTCAGAATTTACGAACTTAATCCTTTTCCTCAATATTTCAAAATGAATTTATTTTATCAAAACAACCTAGAAGCAGGACTAAGAAAAATGATTTTCTTCTACTTGCAAATATTTCTATTCAAATACACACACACACACACACATATATATATATATATATATATATATATATATGTATATACTGTAATTTCTCAAATTATTTGAAAATAAATTTTCAAAATTTTCCGGAATCGAATTCTTAAATCTCGTCAACCGACGTCCTTAATTGTAACCAAATTCATATGCAATTTATTTCATTTTGGGTTTATTTCAAATACACACTGTTTATTTTCTTTAACAGTTTCCTTAATTATAACCAATTTGATACGTTATTTTTACTCCATCATTTAAATTAAATTGATACATAGTCAATTTTATCTCATTCAACGGTTTCTCATTCTCAAATCCATTCATGTATATACTTCTTACTTAATTTCGATGGAACTCCTAAACAAGAATATATTTTCTCAGTTTCCTTTTTCAAAGAAAACTCATTCGTCCATCAATTTCCCTTAATTAATTGGGATCTACAATCACTGGCGATTGTCTTCTTTTTGATCAGTAATCCACATCCTCTCATAACCGACTTTACGGCATTCACCATTCTTATTCATCGGAATTTCCAAAAATTTACGATCTTCGACCAATCTACTCATTCCATCATCTTTCCCTCAATCCTTTTCATATTATTTTTATCGCTATATATACTTAATCAAATGGTCATATGTATTATTACATATCTCTATCCTTCCACATTCATCAGTACCTGACCGTAAATTAGTGAGCGAACAACTCCCTAAGTATCAATCTCGAAGGCCGAAACCAGCATCAGATCAACACTCAGAAAATTCTTCAGCTAAACCAATCTCCAGTCAGTTTCTAAACTTCTTAACCCCATTTCTTAATTACATATCAAAATATTTCTTACGCCGCTTTCGGATTCAATTTACGAATCCACATCTTTTACGTTCTGTCGTCCTTTTTGTTCTTGTCGTGCTGTTTTTGTTCTTCAGTTCCCGCCATTTTGATTATACGATCCATTGAAAAACATTTCCAAACATTCACAAATCTTTATTATTATTACTACTACTATTATTATTAGAAAATATACTTTATCCTCAAAGGAGGAAATCATTTCTAAATTCGTTATAATAGGTATTAAATATAGCACCGCTATTTTCGCTTAAGTGCTGACACTCATTTCCTTACTTCATTTAACCACTCTTGTTGTCGAACTTAACCATTCCTTAGTCAACAATGAAGTCAGTCAAGTTGGGGTATATTTACCTATCAGACCTTAACTGAACAACATTATTAACTTTGAAATAGATAAAATTCACAACTTCGAACACTAACAAATCATTCGTTCTCGATTTCAAATTAAGAATGAATTTCTTTTACGAAATCGTTGGTTATAACAATAATTCATGCCTTTGAAATATTTAACTTTAAAATATACATATTCATTCATCTGTATACATAAACAATTAATTAATTTTTTGATTAAAACGGAAAGCAAATAATATTTTTTCTGAAATTTGCCATAGTTACCTGCCATGAATACCTTTCTCTCGATCAAACCCTCACTCGATAATATATTTCGAACTTCGGAACAATCCCATTTGATTTATTTTTTGAACTTCAAAATAACCTCACTGTACCGGTCAATTCCATTTCCTTTATCCTCATTTTTATTTGCAACCTTTATTTGTTTTAAAACGTAATTTCCTTCTAAAAACAGAATATTATTCCTTTCGTAGGAATCCGGACTCACCACATCAAATTAGTTCAAATTTCTTTAAAATCTCCGTTCATATCTTGCTTCATTTATAACACTCATCTACAATTCACTTCTTGTTAATTAACAAGTACATAACTTTACTATCAAATTCATATATTTGATTATCCATTATTAGTTTGGAACCAATAATAATTTATCTTGCCACGTTCTTGATAAATTAGCAGTAAAATTTAACATAGTTGAATTCCACTAATAGCCCTTTTGATTTTATTTATATTTCGAATATCTAAATAAAATTCAATGTTTCATCTTTGAGACAATTTCAAATTCCCCTTTTCATTTTCCCCATCTGAATTCATATTTCAATAAATTTCAGTTGTTTAGGATTGCTAAAACACACAACTAGAGAGATCGTTTCATTGATTCTCTTCTACAAATTTTCCTTTGATACTATTTATTGATGGACTCGAGATTCAAATCTAAGGTGATTCTACCGAAGAATAGCTCTTGCAAGCCTGGATCCGAAGACTGGGGATTCCGAACAAAAATTAAATCTCAAAATAAATTTTTGATACCACTGTATTAATTTTAAAATACTGGTTGCAAAATATATATTATTCCCAAAATAATTTACCTTTCAAAAAATTTCTCGAAACTCTTTTTTTCCATTTTAAAGATCCGTTTTTTCTAGTGTCGATCCGACTCATTTTAGACTCGATAAGCTAAGCTTTGAATGAACCAAAGCTCTGATACCACCTGTAACGTCCCGCCATTTTGACCGCTTCAGAACTGGTAAACAAACAAACTTAAAATGTTCCAAAACGACGGATCGTTATTTACCTTACAGAGTTTAAAATAGAATCAACATTAAAAAACACAAAATAAAATAAATAATAAAGTATTGAATGGCGAAATAAAACTTTTATATACAATCAGAATTTTGAATACAAAATTTTCTATATACAGCGGAATTTTAAAACAACGTGAATACAAAAAATATTTAATGTTTTTGAAAATTTCAGAGTGCGCGTCTTTGGAACCCCAACTTCGTCAATCTTTGAATCCTAAGCTGTAATCTTTAAAATCTGCACTGCTCGGGTCTGACCCAAACGTTCCATGCAAAAACATAAAACATTCGAGTCAGGATTAATCATAGTTCAAGTAAAATAACTTCAATGTAAGCTGAATTATAATAGTTAATCCTACTTCTGAAATATATACAAAATAAAGGTAGTGTAGCAGCCGTCCATATAAATTTTTATTTTAGGGACAAGTGGTCATGGAAGCCTGCATATACACATGTGTACAGATACACGTGTGCACTGCCCCAGCATCCCATGATCACAAATAATCAAGTACGGTGAGGTTCATAAAGTACTCATAAGGTACTCGAAATGTGCAGCCTAACCGACATCTAGCAACAGCATGTCCCATGCGCCTAGTCAAGTCAACAAGGGGGAGTACTCGAACAAACCAAACAAAACATGGCAGGCAAAAAAAATGCAAGGATATATTCATGTACATGGTTCAGGAAAGAACCCAACATCCCACATGGCATACAAGTAATTCATGCAACATATATAAGTCACAGCAAGGTCAAACAGGTAAAATATGTTGATGTCCATGAAGTAGGTGATTACTATACAAGCAACAAGTACCAATATAATCCACATTTTTGGCGAAATACCAATATTCACTGTCTTAAATATGGTTGGAAAAAATTTCAAATACTTACAGTCACAAGGTTTGCAAAAAATCCGATCCATGGATTTATAATGGTGTATAGGAGTGCACACATATACATGTGAGCCAAGTGAAACTGCCAATTTATTTATTTTTCAATAAAGTAATAAACCAATATTTCTTTTAAAAAGGTCACGGCAGAAAGGGAATAGCTGAAAAGTAGCACATCAAGAGACAAAGTGGTGGCCTAGCATGCTTCTTATGACATATTAATAACTTAAATGAAGTTCCAAATTATGAAGAGGTGACAAAACAAACACGCATAACAAACAGAGGTGAAATGTATCAACTTATCCATACATAATAAAAGAGCATGCATTAACCGACTAGTGTGCCCTACTGTGACGGCCCGCCCCGCACTAGCCTGCATTTCCTCCGAAGATGCGTTGTACACATGCCCGACTAGCACGGAACGGTCGCCAAAGAAAGGAAAGAAGAGAATGAACTAACAAGAAACCTATAGAATGTCTCACAGCGCATGGAACAAAATATAATAATAACATAATCTTGACATAAAATAGGTGAGACAGTGCATAAGCTGAAAAATAAACCAACATAGCAGCGGAAATCCAAATACAGTTTATTACAACTTTCCAAATTTTCTGTCTCTAAAACAAATGAAAGCTGAAGTAGAAGATGCACTACTAATGCCCAAGCAGTGATCTTCAACAACACAGGGAGGATACTATATATCATACGTGGAAGCCTCCTGCTCGTCTCCGGATCGGCTACCCATGCATACCCAGCTAACCTGTCTCTAGTCTGCTCGTGAGAGCACCCAGAGTAATAAGAAGAGACATAAAACTCTGGGTCAGACAAAAAGTCTGGTATGAGCGATAAGCAGCTAAACAAAACAATAACAGGTAGACTAAACCATACCTGAACCTAGACCTGCAACCAAAGAGTTAGCACTACATACCGTACAATACTCTAAGGTGCCACTGAACAGATGGTGTAAAGATAATGGGGGTGGGGTGTGCACGTCATAATGATGGCAAACAAATCAAATTTAGCAACCATCCTCAGATCTCTCACTCAGTGCGTAAAGTATACGATGTCCACCACTGTCAATCACTAGACCCATCGAAGTAGTGACGGAGTTCAACTTGTACAACTACTGCTACTACCAAGCTTACCACATGGAGTCATGACCATATCTTTACAAATGACCCCACTTCATTAGTTTATAGCCCTTTAGTCGTACCTAGGCCATTGTGGCCCTGAATCCATTCATGTACTCCCTACACATAGTGATTCAAAGTTACAGACATCGATAACTCCTTAGCACACGTCCCGCAGCAAAGCCCAACTCATGAAGCCGACTCATTGGTTCCCAACTAGATCCTGAGCTCTAACTTCCATTTGGACTACCTTTGCATCTCGGGTTATTGGTCTCCTCCGGATCGGTGCTTCACTTCTGTGACGGCCCGCCTCGCACCAGCCTGCATTTCCTCCGAGAGTGCGCTGTACACATGCCCAGCTAGCACAGAACGGTCGTCGGAAGAAAAGAAAGAAGGGAATGAACTAATCAAAGAACCTGTAGAATGTCTCACAGCGCATGGAATAAAATATAATAATAACATACTTGACATAAAACAGGCGAGACAGTACATAAGCTGATAACTAATAATCAATGTCAACATCAGAGCAGCGGAAATCCAAATACAGCTTATTACAACTTTTCAAATTTACTGTCTCTAACAAAAGAAAACTAAAGTAGAAGATGCACCACTAATGCCCAAGCAGTGATCTTCAACAATACAGGGAGAATACTATATATATTACGTGGAAGCCTCCTGCTCGTCTCCGGATCATCTACCCGTGCATCACCAACTAACCTGTCTCTAGTCTGCTCGTGTGAGCACCCAGAGTAATAAGAGGAGACATAAAACTCTGGGTCAGAGATAAAGCCTGGTATGAGCGATAAGCATCTAAACAGAGTAATAACAGGTATACTAAACCATACCTGAACCTGGACCTGCAACCAAAGAGTTAGTACCACATACCGTACAGTACCCTAAGGTGCCATAATAAATAGTGTAAGAACATGGGGGGTGGGGTGTGCATGTCATAATGATAGCAACCAAATCAACCATAGCAACCATCCTCACATCACTCACTCAGTGCGTAAAGCGTATGACATCTACCACTTTGGAACACTAGACAAAATGAGGTAACGACGAATCCCGACTTGTAGAAACCCCGCTGTGACCAAGCCAAACACTTGGAGTCATGACCAAACATTTCAATGACCCACTTCATTGGTCGTAGCCCTTGGTTCTACCGATGCCATAATGGCCCTGAATCCGCCTTCGTACCTCCTACCATAGTGGTCCAAAGCTATAGACGTCGATAACCCCTTGGCACGCGTCCCGCAGCAAAGCCCAACCATGAAGCGAACTCGTTGATTCCCATCTAAATCTTGAGCTCTAACTTCTCATTTGGACTTCCTTTGCATCTCGGGTTTTGATCGAATTGGAGTGGGCCTTCAGAAGAGTCATCACGAAGTAGTAAATGTACACGTCCAGTTCCCCATGCTCGGTTCGGTTCGGATACGTTCCCCGGTTCGGTTCGGGTCCTTCTCCCTCATGCGGTTCGGTTCGGTGATTCTGAAGCGGTTCGGTTCGGATACCCCATAGCTTGAATGTCTCCGTCTCGTCAGCATCAGTTCGGATTGCTCTCGGCTCGGTTCGGAATATGGTATCCATGCTCCTCTTTCTTCCACTTCAGTTCTCCTTGTTCCTTCTGATCCCACGCTACGCCCCTCCGATCCGACCAGGCCTTCCTTGTTGCCTCTTCACGTCATGCTCCAGAAAGTACCACGCCCCGGTCCGGTTCAGGCATGTCCGATCCGATCCCTACCCGATCCGATCCCCTACCCGATCCGATCCGGATCCCTGTAGCATTTCCTGCAGCTTTCCTCGCTAGTGTTTTACGCCATACGACGGCGTTTTCGACCAACCTAACTATTCTAATCAATCATAAAACACACCAAAGAGTCATAGCAATATATAACAGCAACCACAAGCAACAAACAACAATTTAAATGAATCAAGATGGATCAAAAGTGACCAAAACCTCACATTTTCCTATAATCCCTCTTGATCATGTTTAGGCATACGATTAGCAAAACACATCGAAATTAACCCAAATTTCTAACAGAGCCTTAAAACATTATTTTAGAATTTTAAGGATTTTTCCAGAATTTATTTACGTATAAATTCGCTAATCTTCACTGATTACCCTTAATCACCGTAATTAGTGCGAAAACTATGCAAATCACTCACCTTTGCCACAACTAGAACCCCAAAACTGAAATATTCTCTGATTTGGTGCTGTCCCCAATCTTATACAGCGGCTCCAACCTTGCTTTGGTGCTTTTTCTTCTTAATTTAATGTTTGCTAAGCTTAATCTTCAATTAGAAGGTGATTTTTGGGTGTTTTAGAGAGATTTAGAGAATTGAGGCCATGGCTAGGTCAAGAGGAATGAAAGTGGCGGCTGGAAAATGTCTAAAGAAATGTTTTCTAACCCTAATCAGCACCTACATACCCCTAAACCCGAAATTCCCCTTGGGCCTAGCTGCTAATCACCCGGTTAAGCCCAATTAAGCTGTTTTTCACAATCTGAAACTTGTTTCAGCCATATCTCCCAAACGGTAAGTCCGTTTGGCTAATGTGACCACTCTACGGAAAGAGAAACCATCATCCGGAGCCAATTGAAGTGGTTTCAGGTCAAAATTCCTTTCCAGTCAAAAGTTATGGCCAAAAAAGTGATAACTAGGGGTAAAATGGTCATTTAAAAATCGGGAAAAATCATGAATATGGGAAATGACCCCAATAGTCGTCTCCCAAAGTTACATGACCATACGACTTCGTATGTGATAGAAATAAATATCCTACGATCCTATGATGCGTAGAATGCGGGTCGTTACACTCTCCCCCCCTTAAGAAATTTCGTCCCCGAAATTCCTTAACCCAAAACATACAAAGGATCCCGCATGCCTAACAACCACATACATCAATCAAACATGCAAAACAAGCAAAACAAACCTATCCTAGCATGCGGAAAACTAAATCGAAGTCAAAATCTTACCAGGCAAAGAGTTCTGGGTGTGACTTCCTAATGTTATCCTCTGTCTCCCAAGTACAATCATTCTCGTTCTCGCTCCACTGTACCTTGACTAGCTTCACCGCCTTCCTTCGAAGTTGCTTCATGTCGTGCTCGACAATACGGGCCGGCTTGCGGTTCCCAACCGCCTCGGGTTCTACTTCGAAGTCCTCTAACTGATCAGGTGAAATAGTCATATCTGAGTCGTGAACGAACTTCCTTAGTTGGGAAACGTGAAATACGTTATGAACTCCCGCCATCTTCTCCGGTAAGTCAATTCTATATGCCAAATTCCCGACTAGCTCAAGAACAGGGAATGGGCCAACAAATCTTGGTGCCAACTTGCCTCTCTTTCCAAATCGTATTACGCTCTTCAACGGAGAAATCTTGACAAACACCAAGTCGCCAACGGAGAATTTTAAGTCTCTTCTCCTCTTATCAGCATAACTCTTCTGCCTATCTTGGGCAGCCTTCATTCGTTGTTGAATGATCTTGATCTTATCTGAAGTTTCCCTCACCACATCTGGTCCAAGCATAAACTTCTCGCCAGTCTCTATCCAACATGATGGTGAGTTACACGGTCTTCCGTACAAAGCTTCAAACGGAGCCATACCAATACTGGATTGGTAGCTATTATTATATGCAAACTCTACTAGATGCAAATGGTCATCCCATGATCCACCAAAATCCAATATACAAGCTCTCAAGAGATCTTCCAATATGCGATTCACCCTCTCCGTCTGGCCGTCGGTCTGAGGATGATATGTGGTACTGAGATGTAACTCTGACCCTAGAGCCTCTTGTAAGCTCTTTCAAAACCCACTAGTGAACAACGGGTCTCGGTCGCTCACAATGCTTTTGGGTACTCCATGAAATCTCACTACCCACTTCATATATAATTCTGCTAACTTAGCTGCCGTTCTGGTCGATTTGACTGGTATAAACCTTGCACTTTTAGTCAGTCGATCTACAATTACCCAAATGCTGTCATATCCCGATCAGTCCTTGGTAAACCATCGATGAAATCCATCGAGACTTGCTCCCATTTCCATTCGGGAATTTCTAAGGGCTGTAGCAACCCACTAGGCTTCTTTTGCTCGGCTTTAACTAGCTGGCAATTCATGCACTTGGATATAAACTTCCCAACGTCTCTTTTCATCCCTTCCCAGTAGTAAGTCTGCTTCATATCTCGATACATCTTGTTACCACCGGGGTGTATAGTCAGCTTTGAGTGATGACATTCTCTAAGCACTTCATCTCTCAATCCATTGACATTGGGTACAACAAGCTTTCCATTCTTTCTAAGCCATCTATCTCGATTAAGCCCATACTTGTTCATCTCCTCATCGACACCCATCTCTAACTTGGAGATGATTTCCAATAGGTTAGGATCGTCCCTCTGACTAGAGCCGATCTGCTCAATCAAAGTGGGTCTGATCGTCAAACTTGCTAACATTTCTGGATCCAATTCGCACTTTGGTCTGAAATCAAACCCCGCGATAAAC
This sequence comes from Allium sativum, assembly GCA_030737875.1. Lineage (NCBI taxonomy): Eukaryota > Viridiplantae > Streptophyta > Magnoliopsida > Asparagales > Amaryllidaceae > Allium > Allium sativum. The sequence goes on along the minus strand of CM060911.1, from coordinate 4,413,511 downwards.
TCCAGTTGCTTCCATTCAAGGAACATAGCCCCTAGGCTGGCGTGTCTTCTACTCAATGCATCAGCCACCGCATTGCCCTTTCCTGGTGTGTATGCGATGTCAAAATCATAGGAAGCTAAGAACTCTAGCCATCTCTGTTGACGGAGATTCAGATCTTTCTGAGAGAAGAGATATTTTAATGACTTATGATCTGTAAACAGCTCAAATCTTTCTCCCAAGAGATAGTGTCTCCACATCTTTAACGCGAACACGATTGCTGCTAATTCTAAATCGTGGGTAGGGTATCTTCTCTCGTGCGGTTTCAATTGCCGACTTGCGTAAGCTACAACCCTACCACCTTGCATCAATACAGCACCCAGTCCGGTACCACAGGCATCCGTGTATACCGTCATCTCTTCATCCCCCTTAGGAATGACTAACACTGGTGCGCTTGTCAACTTGTCCTTTAGACTTTTGAATGCATTCTTGCACCTTTCATCCCAGACAAAAGCTTGATTCTTCTTGGTCAACTGGGTCAATGGTGCTGCTATCTTGGAGAAACCTTGGATAAACTTACGATAATATCCCGCTAACCCCAAGAAACTTCTTACATCTGTTGCATTCTTGGGCGTAGGCCAATCTTGTACCGTAGCCACCTTCGCTGGGTCCACGGCAATACCATCCTCCGATACAACATGGCCCAAGAACCTCACTTCCCTCTTCCAGAAGTGACACTTAGAAAACTTTGCTTTCAATTGGTGTTTTCTCAACACCTCCATCGCTACTCTTAAATGTTCCTTGTGTTCTTCCTCTGTTCTCGAATAGACCAAAATATCATCAACGAACACAAGGACAAACTTATTCAACTGATCTCTGAATACCCTATTCATAAGATCCACAAAATATGCTGGGGCATTGGTCAGCCCGAATGGCATGACCAACCACTCATAAAACCCAGACGGCGTCCGAAATGCCGTTTTAGCTATACTCTTAGCTTCCACTCTAAGCTGATGAAAACCTGTCGCGAGATCCAACTGAGTAAATACTCTCGCGCCACTCAACTGATCGAACAAATCATCTATCCGCGGTAGAGGATACTTGTTCTTCCTCGTCATTTTATTCAACTCGCGGTAGTCTACACACAAACGAAGGGAACCATCCGCCTTGGTAGCAAACACAACTGGTGCTCCCCATTCAGAAACACTCCTTCTGATAAATCCCTTCTTCAAAAGATCGCTGACTTGCACCTCGAGCTCTCGCTGCTCTCTTGGTGCCATACGACGAAGTGGCATCACTATAGGCCTGGCATCCATTACCAAATCAATACGAAACTCAATCTCTCGGTGTGGTGGAAGTCCGGTCACTTCTTCGAAAACATCCGGATACTGGCCAACTACGGGCAAACCTGACAACTCACTATGCGGAATATCGAGGGAGTTTAGAAAACTAGCCAATACCCCCTCACTGGGTAGACCACCAAACACTATCCTCCGCCCATCATCCGCTCTAGCTGTCACCAACAAGCCCTCACAGTCTACCACCACCCCGTGTCTTTGGAGCCAATCTACTCCCAAAATAATGCCAAACCCAGTAAAGCCCAAAACAAAGCAATCACAAACAAACATACATCCATGACTCGATAAGACCACATTACGACAAATCATGCTAAGGCTAGTCGAACCACCAATCGGGTTCGTCGCTACTAAAGGTCTATCGACAATCTCGGGCTCCAATCCCAACCTATCTACCAGGTCACTAGATATGAAAGAACTGGAAGCTCCGGTATCAAACAAAACTCTAACAGGAACATCGTAAACAGAAAGCATACCTTGAATAACGACATTCTTTCCCTTCTCCGCCGCTGTTGGGGCATTCGACGAAGAAGGAATAGCATTAAGAGCATATGCTTTCACCATTTGCTTTTCCTTAGGGGGCTGTGGACACTTGTCCTTGTGATGTCCCATTTGGCCACAATTGAAGCACTTCCTATCCGCTGGCTTGGCCCGACAATTACTAGCATAATGGCCCTTCTTACCACAGCTGAAGCACTCAACATCTTGTTTATTCTTTTTCTTCTGGCCATCCTTAGTCTGACTCTGCTTTCTTTTATTCTGGGAACCACCCTTGCCTCCCCCACTTGCTTGTGGCTTTGGCTCATCTGCGGATGCAACCTCAGTCTTCGGCTTAGGGAAGAGACTCTCCGATCTTAATGCCTTCCCCACAATTGACTCAAACGTCTCATCGATGTGGTTAATAAGCCTTTCCCCTAAGTACTGATCTAACCCAGTTATGAATTTCTCATTTTTCTTCTCCGCAGTATCAATAAGAGATAACCCATACTTTGACAAGGTGTCGAATTCAGCAATGTACTCCGAGACAGCTCTGCCATTCTGCTTGAGCTCCAAGAATTTCTTAAACAGTACTGACTTCTGAGCAGCTGGAATGAACTTCTCGCTAAAGCGAGCTTTAAACTGCTCCCAAGTAATCTGGTCTTCGGGAGTAGCTGCCTTTATAGCATTCCACCAATTCATTGCCCGCCCTTGCAGCTGACGGGACGCTGGCTTTCTCTTCATCGCATCCTCAATACCCAAATCCTCGAAGATACGTTCGCAACTATCCAACCAATCCTGAACATCCGTGGCCGACTCCGTTCCGTGGAACGGCTTCCCACCAAGGCTAGTATAATCCTTATTCAGCTTGGCGAAGTCGACCCTTGGCGCCTGCACCATTGGACCACCACCATTTCCACCATTGGGAGCTGCCCTCTGTACATCTCTAAGCATCTCTCTCATGAGGTCAGTAAACATCGTCCTCATGTCAGCAGCATTCCCATTATTGGCTCCCCTACCGGTACCTCTAACATATCGGCTCATCGTCAATCTGAAAAAGGAAATGATTAACGACTCCATAGTGGTGCTAGTGCAGTACGACTTCATCCTTATACTACTAATAGTATATATATATAGCTTTTAAAAACTAAAGTAATCACAAATACGCTCTCTCGTATACGTATATTATCTCTCCCTGATAACTTCCCTAGGTTAACTACGCAACCTAGAGCTCTGATACCAAGTGTGACGGCCCGCCCCGCACCAGCCTGCATTTCCTCCGAGAGTGCGCTGTACACATGCCTAGCTAGCACAGAACGGTCGTCAGAAGAAAAGAAAGAAGGGAATGAACTAATCAAAGAACCTGTAGAATGTCTCACAGCGCATGGAATAAAATATAATAATAACATACTTGACATAAAACAGGCGAGAAAGTACATAAGCTGATAACTAATAATCAATGTCAACATCAGAGCAGCGGAAATCCAAATACAGCTTATTACAACTTTTCAAATTTACTGTCTCTAACAAAAGAAAACTAAAGTAGAAGATGCACCACCAATGCCCAAGCAGTGATCTTCAACAATACAGGGAGAATACTATATATATTACGTGGAAGCCTCCTGCTCGTCTCCGGATCATCTACCCGTGCATCACCAACTAACCTGTCTCTAGTCTGCTCGTGTGAGCACCCAGAGTAATAAGAGGAGACATAAAACTCTGGGTCAGACATAAAGCCTGGTATGAGCGATAAGCATCTAAACAGAGTAATAACAGGTATACTAAACCATACCTGAACCTGGACCTGCAACCAAAGAGTTAGTACCACATACCGTACAGTACCCTAAGGTGCCATAATAAATAGTGTAAGAACATGGGGGGTGGGGTGTGCATGTCATAATGATAGCAACCAAATCAACCATAGCAACCATCCTCACATCACTCACTCAGTGCGTAAAGCGTATGACATCTACCACTTTGGAACACTAGATAAAATGAGGTAACGACGAATCCCGACTTGTAGAAACCCCGCTGTGACCAAGCCAAACACTTGGAGTCATGACCAAACATTTCAATGACCCACTTCATTGGTCGTAGCCCTTGGTTCTACCGATGCCATAATGGCCCTGAATCCGCCTTCGTACCTCCTACCATAGTGGTCCAAAGCTATAGACGTCGATAACCCCTTGGCACGCGTCCCGCAGCAAAGCCCAACCATGAAGCGAACTCGTTGATTCCCATCTAAATCTTGAGCTCTAACTTCTCATTTGGACTTCCTTTGCATCTCGGGTTTTGATCGAATTGGAGTGGGCCTTCAGAAGAGTCATCACGAAGTAGTAAAAGTACACGTCCAGTTCCCCATGCTCGGTTCGGTTCGGATACGTTCCCCGGTTCGGTTCGGGTCCTTCTCCCTCATGCGGTTCGGTTCGGTGATTCTGAAGCGGTTCGGTTCGGATACCCCATAGCTTGAATGTCTCCGTCTCCGTCTCGTCAGCATCAGTTCGGATTGCTCTCGGCTCGGTTCGGAATATGGTATCCATGCTCCTCTTTCTTCCACTTCAGTTCTCCTTGTTCCTTCCGATCCCACGCTACGCCCCTCCGATCCGACCAGGCCTTCCTTGTTGCCTCTTCACGTCATGCTCCAGAAAGTACCACGCCCCGGTCCGGTTCAGGCATGTCCGATCTGATCTCTACCCGATCCGATCCCCTACCCGATCTGATCCGGATCCCTGTAGCATTTCCTGCAGCTTTCTCGCGAGTGTTTTACGCCATACGACGGCGTTTTCGACCAACCTAACTATTCTAATCAATCATAAAACATACCAAAGAGTCATAGCAATATATAACAGCAACCACAAGCAACAAACAACAATTTAAATGAATCAAGATGGATCAAAAGTGGCCAAAACCTCACATTTTCCTATAATCCCTCTTGATCATGTTTAGGCATACGATTAGCAAAACACATCGAAATTAACCCAAATTTCTAACAGAGCCTTAAAACATTATTTAAGAATTTTAAGGATTTTTCCAGAATTTATTTACGTATAAATTCGCTAATCTTCACTAATTACCCTTAATCACCGTAATTAGTGCGAAAACTATGCAAATCACTCACCTTTGCCACAACTAGAACCCCAAAACTGAAATATTCTCTGATTTGGTGCTGTCCCCAATCTTATACAGCGGCTCCAACCTTGCTTTGGTGCTTTTTCTTCTTAATTTAATGTTTGCTAAGCTTAATCTTCAATTAGAAGGTGATTTTTGGGTGTTTTAGAGAGATTTAGAGAATGGAGGCCATGGCTAGGTCAAGAGGAATGAAAGTGGCGGCTGGAAAATGTCTAAAGAAATGTTTTCTAACCCTAATCAGCACCTACATACCCCTAAACCCGAAATTCCCCTTGGGCCTAGCTGCTAATCACCCGGTTAAGCCCAATTAAGCTGTTTTTCACAATCTGAAACTTGTTTCAGCCATATCTCCCAAACGGTAAGTCCGTTTGGCTAATGTGACCACTCTACGGAAAGAGAAACCATCATCCGGAGCCAATGGAAGTGGTTTCAGGTCAAAATTCCTTTCCAGTCAAAAGTTATGGCCAAAACAGTGATAACTAGGGGTAAAATGGTCATTTAAAAATCGGGAAAAATCATGAATATGGGAAATGACCCCAATAGTCGTCCCCCAAAGTTACATGACCATACGACTTCGTATGTGACAGAAATAAATATCCTACGATCCTATGATGCGTAGAATGCGGGTCGTTACAACTTCAGTCTATACTTCAAAGTCGGATCGTGATTCGCGTCTCAAGTCCAAGCATCTCGGTTCGGTTTGGTTGAGGTACCCCCATCGGATCGGGTCGGGGTCCCCATCTTGTGGCGGTTCGGGTCGGTCATCATCACCTCCTGGCGGGTCGGATCGGTCATCATCACCCCCTGGCGGATCGGGTCGGATTCTTTAAGTCCAATTGCCATGCATCGGTTCAGTTCGGAGGTGGCCATGCGGGTCGGGTCGGAGAAGATGCCTCCCAATTTTCAGATTGTCTCGTGGATACACTGCTTGGAGGGCGGTTCGGTTCGGGGCTCCTTCCTCCGATCCGATCCGGATCGGCCAACTTCCTACAACTTCTTCCAGCGACTATTTACGCCACTCGACGGTGTTTTCGACTAGTCTAACACTTCTAGACAATCAAAAATCATACCATACAGTCATAGCAACATGTAACATCAACCACAAACATCAAAACAATAACTTGATAGGTTAAAATAGATCAAACATAGCCAAAATCCCATATTTTCCCATAAGCATGTTTAGGAAAAACTAATGGTATGATTAGTAAAACTTATCCAAATCAAACTAAATTTCTAACAGAGGTCTAAAACATTATTTTCGAATTTATAAATATTTTTCCAGAATTTATTAGTGTATAAATTCGCTAATCTTCACTAATTACCCTTAATTAACTGTAATTAGTGTCAAAACAATGCTAATCACTCACCTTAGCTACAAATAAAACCTTTAGAACTGAAACTCTACTGTTTGGGCGCTGTTCCCAATGCATCTCAGCAGCTCCAACCTTGCTTTTGTGTTTTCTCTCCTTAATTTGATGTAGATTAAGCCAAAACTTGATTAGAAAGTGATTAGAAGTTGATTTGGGTGTTGGAGGCCATTGTTAGGGTTTCATGAATGAAAGTGGCGGTTGAAAAATGAAAATAAGATCGTTCTCTAACTGATTTCAGCCTCCTCATAACCCTAATCCCGAAATTCCCCATTGGGCCTAGCTGTTAATCACCCGGTTAAGCCCAATTAAGCTGTTTTCACTATCTGAAACTTGTTTCAGCCATATCTCCCCAACGGTGAGTCCGTTTGGCTAATGTGACCACTCTACGGAATTGTAAACCATCAAACGAATCTAATGGAAGTGGTTTTAGGTCAAAATTCCTTTCAAGTCAAAAGTTATGGTCAAAACAGTACCAACTAGGGGCAAAATGGTCATTTAAAAACCGGGAAAAATTATGAACATGGGAAATGGCCCCAATAGTCGTCTCCTAAAGTTACATGACCATATAACTTCGTATGTGAAAGAAATAAATGTTCTACGATCCTGCGATGCGTAGAATGTGGGTTGTTACATTCTTCCCCCCTTAAGAAATTTCGTCCCTGAAATTCCTTAACCCATAACATACAAAAGATCCCGCATGCCTACCAATCATATACAACCATCAACCATGCAAAACAAACAAAGCAAACCTATCCTAGCATGCGGAAAGACTAAATCGAAATTGAAATCTCACCAGGCGAAGAGTTATGGATACGTCTTCCTAATGCTCTCCTCTGTCTCCCAAGTACAGTCATTCTCATTCTCGCCCCACTGAACTTTGACTATATTCACCGCTTTCCTCCGAAGTTGCTTCGTATCATTCCCAACAATACGCGTAGGCGGGCGGTTCCCAACCGCCTCGGGTTCAACTTCGATATCATCCAACTGATCAGGAGAAATAGTCACATCTGGGTTGTGCACGAACTTTCTTAACTGGGAAACATGAAATACGTTGTGAACTCCTGCCATCTTCTCTGGTAATTCAACTTTGTACGCCAAATTCCCAATTTGTTCAAGAACTAGGAATGGACCAAGAAATCTTGGTGTTAACTTGCCTCTCCTGCCAAATCGTATCACGCTCTTCAACGGAGAAATCTTGACAAACACCAAGTCACCAATGGAGAACTTTAATTCTCTTCTCCTCTAATCGGCATATCTCTTCTGCCTATCTTGGGCATCCTTCATTCGCTGTTGGATAATCTTAATCTTAGCTTAAGTTTCTCTTATCACATCGGGTCCAAGCACAAACTTCTCGCCAGTTTTTACCCAACATGACGGTAAGTTGCACGGTCTTCCGTACAAAGCTTCAAATGGAGCCATGCCAATACTGGATTGGTAACTATTATTATATGCAAACTCTACTAGATGCAAATGGTCATCCCATGATCCACCAAAATCCAATACACAGGCACTCAAGAGGTCTTCTAATATATGATTCACCCATTCTATTTGACCGTCGGTTTGAGGGTGATACGCGGTACTGAGATGTAATTCTGATCCTAATGCCTCTTGTAAGCTCTTCCAAAATCCACTAGTGAACAATGGATCTCGGTCACTCACAATGCCCTTGGGTATTCCATGAAATCTCACTACCCACTTTACATATAGTTCAGCTAGCTTAGCTGTCGTCCTGTTTGACTTGACAGGTACAAACCTTGCACTCTTAGTCAATCGGTCCACAATCACCCAGATGCTATCATGGCCCGATCTAGTCCTAGGTAACCCATCAATGAAATCCATTGACACTTGTTCCCATTTCCATTCTGGAATTTCTAATGGTTGTAACAAACCACTAGGCTTCGGCTTTAACTAGCTGGCAATTCATGCATTTGGATATAAACTTCCCAATGTCTCTTTTCATCCCTTCTCAGTAGTAGGTCTGCTTCATGTCTCGGTACATCTTGTTACCACCGGGGTGTATAGTCAGTTTTGAGTGATGACATTCTTTAAGCACTTCATCTCTCAATCCATTGACATTGGGTACAACTAGCCTTCCATTCTTTCTAAGCCATCCATCTCGATCGAGCCCATACTTATTCATCTCCTTATCGATACCCATCTCTAACTTGGAGATGATTTCCAATAGGTTAGGATTGTCCCTCTGACTAGAGCCGATCTGCTCAATCAAAGTGGGTCTGATCGTCAAACTTGCTAACATTTCTGGATCCAATTCGCACTTTGGTCTGAAATCATACCCAGCGATGTACTCCAGTTGCTTCCATTCAAGAAATATAGCCCCTAAACTGGCATGTCTTCTACTCAGTGCATGAGCCACCGCATTGCCCTTTCCTGGTGTATAAGCGATGTCGAAATCATAGAAAGCTAAGAATTCTAACCGTCTTTGCTGTCGGAGATTTAGATTCTTTTGGGAGAAGAGATACTTTAACGATTTATGATCGGTAAACAACTCGAATCTTTCTCCCAAGAGATAATGTCTCCACATCTTCAACGCGAACACGATCGCTGCCAATTCCAAATCATGGGTAGGGTATCTTCTCTCGTGCGGTTTCAATTGCCGACTTCCATATGATACAACCCTACCGCCTTGCATCAATACAGCACCTAGTCCGGTACCACAGGCATCCGTGTATACTGTCATCTCTTCATTCCCCTTAGGAATGACTAACACTGGTGCGCGCGTCAACTTTTCCTTTAGACTCTTGAATGCATTCTCACACTTTTTGTCCCAGACGAAAGCTTGATTCTTCTTGGTCAACTGGGTCAACGGTGCTGCTATCTTGGAGAAGTCTTGGATAAACTTATGATAATATCCAGCTAACCCCAAGAAACTTCTTATGTCTATTGCATTCTTGGACATAGACCAATCTTGTACCGTAGCCACCTTCGCAGGATCCACGGCAATACCATTCTCTGAAACAACATAGCCCAAGAACCTCACTTCCCTCCTCCAGAAGTGACACTTAGAAAACTTTGCTTTCAATTTGTGTTTTCTCAACACCTCCATCACTATCCCCAAATGTTCCTTGTGTTCTTCCTCTGTCCTCGAGTAGACCAAAATATCATCCACGAACACAAGGAAAAACTTATTCAACTGATCTCTGAATACCCTATTCATAAGATCCACAAAATATGCTGGGGCATTGGTCATCCCGAATGGCATGACCAACCACTCAAAAAATCCAGACGGTGTCCGGAATGCCGTTTTAGCTATACTCTCAGCTTCCACTCTAAGCTGATGAAATCCTATCGCGAGATCCAACTGGGAGAATACTCTCGCGCCACTCAACTAATCAAACAAATCATCTATCCACGGTAGAGGATACTTATTCTTACTTGTCACTTTATTCAACTCGCGGTAGTCTACACACAAATGAAGGGAACCATCCGCCTTGGTAGCAAACACAACTGGTGCTCCCCATTCAGTAACACTCATTCTGATAAATCCCTTCTTCAAAAGATCGTTGACTTGCACCCCGAGCTCTCGCTGCTCCCTTGGTGCCATACGACGAAGTGGCATCACTATAGGTCTGGCATCTTTCACTAAATCAATACGAAACTCAATCTCTCGGTGTGGTGGAAGCACGGTCACTTCTTCGAAAACGTCCGGATACTGGCCAACCACGGGCAAACCTGACAACTCACTATGCGGGATGTCGAGGGAATTTAGAAAACTAGCCATTACCCCATCACCAGGTAGACCACCAAACACTACCCTCTGTCCATCATCCGCTCTAGCTGTCACCAAAAAGCCCTCACAGTCTACCACCACCCCGTATCTTTGGAGCCAATCGACTCCCAAAATAATGCCAAACCCAGTAAAGCCCAAAACAAAGAAATCACAAACAAACATGCATCCATGAATCGATAAGACCACATTACGACAAATCATGCTAAGGTTAGTCGAACCACCAATTGGGTTCGTCACTACTAAAGGTCTATCGACAATCTCGGGCTCCAATCCCAACCTATCTACCAGGTCACTAGATATGAAAGAACTGAAAGCTCCGGTATCAAACAAATCTCTAACAGGAACATCATAAACAGAAAGCATACCTTGAATAACAACATTCTTTCCCTTCTCCGCCGTAGTTGGGGCATTCGACGAAGAAGGAATAACATTAAGGGCATATGCTTTCACCATTTGCTTTTCTTTAGGGGGTTGCGGACACTTGTCCTTGTGATGTCCCACCTGGCCACAGTTGAAGCACTTCCTATCCATTGGCTTGGCCCGACAATTACTAGCATAATGGCCCTTCTTACCACAGCTGAAGCACTCAACATCTTGCTTATTCTTTTTCTTCTGGCCATCCTTAGTCTGATTCTGCTTTCTCTTATTCTGGGAACCACCCTTGACTCCACCACTTGCTTGTGGCTTTGGCTCCTCTACAGATGCAACCTCAGTCTTCGGCTTAGGGTAGAGACTTTCTGACCTCAATGCTTTCCCCGCAATCGATTCAAACGTCTCATCGATGTGGTTAATAAGCCTTTCCCCCAAGTACTGATCCAAACCAGTTATGAATTTCTCGTTCTTCTTCTCGGCAGTATCAATAAGAGATAACCCATACTTCGACAAAGTGTCGATTTCGGCAATATACTCCGAGATAGCTCTGCCATTCTGCTTGAGTTCCAAGAATATCTTAAACAACACTGACTTCTGGGCAGCTGGAATGAACTTCTCGCTAAAGCGAACCTTAAACTGCTCCCAAGTAATCTGATCCTCGGGAGTAGCTGTCTTTATAGCATTCCACCAATTCATTGCCCGTCCTTGCAGCTGACGGAATGCTAGCCTTCTCTTCATCGCATCCTCGATACCCAAGTCTTCGAAGATACGCTCGCAGCTATCGAACCAATCCTGAACATCCGTAGCCGACTCCGTTTCATGGAACAGCTTCCCACCAAGACTAGTATAATCCTTATTCAGCTTGGCGAAATCGGTCCTAGGCGCCTGCACTATTGGACCACCACCATTATCATTGTTGGGAGCTGCCCTCTGCACATCCCTAAGCATCTCCCTCATGAGGTTAGTAAACATCATCCTCATGTCAGCAGCATTCCCATTATTGGCTCCCCTACCGGCACCTCTTACGTATCGGCTCATCGTTCAATCTGCAAAGAGAAAACGATTAACCATCTCCATAGTTGTGCTAGTGCAGTGCGACTTTATCCTTAGCTACACTATATATAGCTTTTGAAAACCAAAATAATCACAAATACGCGCTCTCATATACGTATTATCTCTCCCTGGTGTCTTTCCCTAGGTTAACTACGCAACCTAGAGCTCTGATACCAAATGTGACGGCCTGCCCCGCACTAGCCTGCATTTCCTCCGAAGATGCGCTGTACGCATACCCGACTAGCACGGAACGGTCGCCAAAGAAAGGAAAGAAAAGAATGTACTAACAAGAAACCTGTAGAATGTCTCACAGCGCATGGAACAAAATATAATAATAACATAATCTTAACAGAAAACAGGTGAGACAGTGCATAAGCTGAAAAATAAACCAACATAGCAGCGGAAATCCAAATACAGCTTATTACAACTTCCCAAATTTTCTGTCTCTAAAACAAATGAAAGCTGAAGTAGAAGATGCACTACTAATTCCCAAGCGGTGATCTTCAACAACACAGGGAGGATACTATATATATATCATACGTGGAAGCCTCCTGCTCGTCTCCGGATCAGCTACCCGTGCATACCCAGCTAACCTGTCTCTAGTCTGCTCATGAGAGCACCCAGAGTAATAAGAAGAGACATAAAACTATGGGTCAGACGAAAAGTCTGGTATGAGCGATAAGCAGCTAAACAAAACAATAACAGGTATACTAAACCATACCTGGACCTGCAACCAAAGATACCGTACAATACTCTACGGTGCCACTGAACATATGGTGTAAAGATAACGGGGGTGGGGTGTGCACGTCATAATGATGGCAAAAAAATCAAACATAGCAACCATCCTCACATCTCTCACTCAGTGCGTAAAGTATACGATGTCCACTACTGTCAATCACTAGACCCATCGAAGTAGTGACGGAGTTCAACTTGTACAACTACTGCTACTACCAAGCTTACCACATGGAGTCATGACCAAATCTTTACAATGACCCCACTTTATTAGTTTATAGCCCTTTAGTCGTACCTAGGCCATTGTGGCCCTGAATCCGTTCACGTACTCCCTACACATAGTGATTCAAAGTTACAGACATCGACAACTCCTTAGCATATGTCCCGCAGCAAAGCCCAACTCATGAAGCCGACTCATTGGTTCCCAACTGGATCCTGAGCTCTAACTTCAATTTTGACTACCTTTGCATCTCGGATTATTGGTCTCCTCCGGATCTGTGCTTCACTTCAGTCTATACTTCAAAGTCGGATCGTGATTCACGTCTCAAGTCCAAGCATCTCGGTTCGGTTCGGTTGATCTACCCCCATCGGATCGGGTCGGGGTCCCCATCTTGTGGCGGTTCGGGTCGGTCATCATCACCTCCTGGCGGGTCGGGTCGGTCATCATCACTTCCTAGCGGATCGGGTCGGATTCTTCAAGTCCAATTGCCATACATCAGTTCGGTTCGGAGGTGTCCATGCAGGTCGGGTCGGAGAAGATGCTTCCCAATTTTTAGATCGTCTCGTGGATACACTGCTTGGAGGGCGGTTCGGTTCGGGGCTCCTTCCTCCGATCCGATCCGTATCGGCCAACTTCCTGCAACTTCTTCCAGCGACTGTTTACGCCACTTGACGGCGTTTTCGACTAATCTAAAACTTCTAGACAATCACAAATCATGCCATACAGTCATAGCAACATGTAACATCAACCACAAACATCAAAACAATAACTTGATAGGTTAAAATATATCAAACATAGCCAAAATCCCATATTTTCCCATAAGCATGTTTAGGCAAAACTAATGGTATGATTCGTAAAACTTAACCAAATCAAACTAAATTTCTAACAGAGGTCTAAAACATTATTTTCGAATTTATAAATATTTTTCCAGAATTTATTAGTGTATAAATTCGCTAATCTTCACTAATTACCCTTAATTAACTGTAATTAGTGTCAAAACAATGCTAATCACTCACCTTAGCCACAAATAAAACCTTCAGAACTGAAACTCTACTGTTTGGGCGTTGTTCCCAATGCAACTCAGCAGCTCCAACCTTGCTTTGGTGTTTTCTCACCTTAATTTGATGTAGATTAAGCCAAAACTTGATTAGAAAGTGATTAGAAGTTGATTTGGGTGTTGGAGGCCATTGTTAGGGTTTCAAGAATGAAAGTGGTGGCTGAAAAATGAAAATAAGATCGTTCTCTAACTGATTTCAGCATCCTCATAACCCTAATCCCGAAATTCCTCATTGGGCCTAGCTGTTAATCACCCGGTTAAGCCCAATTAAGCTGTTTTTCACTATCTGAAACTTGTTTCAGCTATATCTCCCAAACGGTGAGTCCGTTTGGCTAATGTGACCACTCTACGGAATTGTAAACCATCAAACGAATCTAATGGAACTGGTTTCAGGTTAAAATTCCTTTCTAGTCAAAAGTTATGGTCAAAACAGTACCAACTAGGGGCAAAGTGGTCATTTAAAAATCGGGAAAAATTATGAACATGGGAAATGGCCCCAATAGTCGTCTCCCAAAGTTACATGACCATACGACTTCGTATGTGAAAGAAATAAATGTTCTACGATCCTACGATGCATAGAATGCGGTTGTTACACCTACCAAGTATTTACTGTCAATCAAAGCCACGTAATATTTCCAGTTTATGTAAATTTACACCCAATGGTTCAAATTTATGGTAACAACTCCGTACGCATATTATATACATGTTTTGTAACTATAAAATATCCACATTATTGTAATAACGAATGTTAATATATATTCAGGTTTCAAAACAGGTACAATAGATAGTAAGTATACATGTCATGTACAAAACTTCACAAGGGCACTAAGTTATGTGACAAGTGCAGTAACTATATTTGTCAATGGAAGATATTTAAGTATAAGATCAGTATACGTGCAAAACTTCACAAGGAAATTAGTGCCGTAGTGATAGTTTAGTTTACAAGTAAGGTATATACCAAAAATGACTAATAGCAGGGACAAGGTATTTATTAAAGGTGCTTCACCCCTTTTCTGAAGTAATCTAGGCACTTACATGAAGTAAAAAGCCAATATCCAATTAAGATTTCAAAACTATGACCGTATAGACATATATAAGGATTTCCCCCAAAAAGACAAGTGAAGTCGGTAGTCTTACAATGTCTGTAAGGAAGGCTAGAATATATTTGGTGACCAAAGTTTTCATACATAAACCTATTCTCCAGATCTGAGTTGAAACAGTGTATAGACCATATGATGTGTAGTGCAGCAGTGGCACTAATGCCAGAAAATAAAATATCTATATGTTATAGTGAAGTTATGGCAATCAATTCATTTTAGCTGGGTTTAGTCCACTGAAATGCTTTCAACATTTTCCTCTTGTTGCGAGACTAACTGGCGTAAATGAGCTAATTCATTATTGTAAACGAATCAACTGAAATGTTTGCATATTAGATTCGAGGCTGCTTAGCATGGAGTATTCTATTCGGTGAATTATGCTAATATCAAGGAACTTAAATTATAAAATCGAATATTCACAGTCAATGGCCTTCTCTTATTTACTTTGATAGTAAATAAACAAGCCTTAAAACCAAAATTAATAGATTAGTTTTCTCTAAACTAATTATAAATAAAATAGCAGCGACTTTGCAATTTTTGTTTTTCAAAAATAAATGGTTAAAATCTTTGATTGAATTTTATAAAAGCACATATAGTTTTTCATCAGACAAGTAGCTTAACATGTATCCTAATGATACTTCTTCTAAAGTTGGTTATGCAATAAAACTGATTTATGCACACCACATATTTGATAATACATATTTTTATAGAAATCAAATGTTTAATTCATTTCATATGTTGTTTCTTTTGTATTTAAATATAAGTTGACAACAATAATACAAGCAAAAGAAGATAGTAAAGCTGAGTAATAAAGAACTACCAGTTACCGACAATAGATGGTTCTTAATGGGGAGGCACAATACCTAAGACAAATCGGATGGAAAGATATTTGCTAATTTATTGATAGTTTATTCTTCAAATCCATTTATTGATAAATTCATACACTTCAAGAAGATGTCACCTTGAAACCAGTTACAAAATAAATGGTTATATAATTATATCACCCCATGATAACAACAGTGTACTTATTGCAAAGAAGAAGTTACAGAAGTGTTTGTTAAAAAAACTTCAAACTGGTTCAAAGGAAGCAATTTAATTACATGAATCCTAAAAAGCTATTTAGGATTCAGGCAACCGAAATACCCCTTCATTTATGGATGGGTTCAAGCAAGGCTTTACAAACTGCTCTGTCCAACATAAACCGGACACTTGTGTTCGTATTTGTAACCTTAAACTAACTCGCCTAACCATCAAAGCCTCATGAACTCGACTTGTCCGACTGTAACTTCACGTTTTTAAGTAAACATGTAAAACCACAGTTAAACCATCCCTGCTCCAAAGATACCAATTAGAATACACAGTAAAATCAAGCAAGCAAAACATAATTTTTTCATTTACCCACACTTTACTCTTTATTTAGATTTGTTTCAGAAATTAATGAACTTGAATCTATCATTAATCGTAAGTGAATTCTCACCTTAACTGTAGCAGCGAGGAAATAAGGTAGGTGACGATTTCCAGTCGTGTAGGCTTCGACTATACGACTTTGACGATGGTAGACATCGCTGGTTCCGCGAGCAAAGCTCGAGCAGTGGATGGAGGAGAAATTTTTAGCAGATTTGAGGTGCAAGATGGCAGCTTTGGCCGAGGTGCTGGACCGATTGAACGGATAACTCAGTAGTGGTTTAATTGGGAAGAGAACGAGCTGCTTTAGTTAAATGATTTCACTTTTAGGGTTCTGGAGAGGGAACGAATTGCAGTGGATTTACTGCTCACGATTCGAGATGGGAACGCCATTTCCAAAGGGAGAGAATTAATTTAGGAATAAACTAATTTCGTGGTAGATTTGGAGATGAAATGGTTTGGCAAGAGGCAATGGATTCTTATAGAAGGAAAAGCAAGGATAAGAATAACGTAAACATCAATAGGTTTAGGGGTTTAGGCAGCGGCAGGAGTCAGAATATAGGTTTGTGTAAATTTAACTAGTGTAGGTTATATCTGTTTTTAATAAAATAATGATTATACTATGAATTACCATGAACTGCTCTAATTTCATACCGTGAACCTACTCTCCCGAAACACAAAAATTATACGTATCTTTTCGCCATCGTGATCTGAACCCAACAAAAATATTCTAGTTGTAATTCAACTCCGTTTGTAAATGACGTTATTTTAAAATTTTAGATTATTACATCGATTTTATTTCGTTCTGTTCACCAACAACTCCGTTTCATTCCAAATTTGAAACGTAAAATTTAAATTTATATATACACAAACACACATGCATCCAAACCAATTTATCAAATAAACTCCAATCTATTTAACGTCAACAATGTTAAATTTTCATATTCAATCGTTTATATTTCCAGTCGAATTCCAATCCAACTTCAATTCAAATATTTAAAAATACATATTTGATTTCCAATCCACCATTAAATATCGAATTCAATTCAAACACAAAACCATGCATTCGATTTTAAATTTCTAATCCAAGTATTGATATACATATTATTATCGATAATTAATTCCATATTTAATTGTCGAAATTTGGGACGTTACAGGTCATGTGTGGGCCGGGTTGCAATATGTTCTTGTTGAACCCAGTGTATTCTTTTCTAGAGATACACTATCGGCAGGTGGATCTATACCTTGTCATAGTATGAATCCAATCTCCAATAGGCACCAGCGGTTTTGATTGTATACTATATATGTAGAGTGTGAGATGCAAGCGTTCTGCTAGATTGATATTTATTTGTATTTAGACACTATTATAATATCAGAAAAGATATTGATTTCAAAAATGTTTTGGGTTATAGTAAGATAAAAACTAACCATATTTATGTGTGGATTGGTCTTACTATTATCCTTTTCTCTCAGAAGGGTTTTAAACTTTAAAATCAATATGGGTGTTATGTAATCTTAGTGTGTTTTCTCACTCTGGTTCACTAGACTGACCCGGTATTTATGATGCTCGGGTTAGACCAGGTTGTACAGGTCCAGGTTATCGGATGCTGCGAAGTCTAGAGACGAGCTGGAAGTGTCCGAACGTATGATATTATATAATATTTTTTCCGTTGTGTATTGTATTTGAGGACATGTTATTATAATTGTCCAAAGGAGTGATGTACTCTGATAATTGTAAGTATTTATTTCAAGCTCTCAATAAAGATTTATTTTTATATTATATTGTGTTCCACTGCGATGTGAGACTCTGATTTTGATGTGTTAGTTCTTCTTCTTATTCATCTATTCTATATTTCTTTCTTATCTCACCCTCTAAATTCTTTCTATAAACATTCCGTTGTTTGGAAGGTCGGCATGATATACGGTAAATGTACTTGTGTCGATTTTCGAGGCCAAAAATTTTCGGGTCGTTACACATACCTACATCCACAGAGTTAACACATAAAATAATATACGACTCTATAATAATAATTTTGATGAGTTTCAATATAGTTCAATTTGGTAAATAATTTCAACTTTTGAATAAATAGTAAAAAATGATTGTAAATTGAAAAAAATCAATTTCAAGAGGGATTTAGAGAGAACTATGCAAGTTGAAAATCAGTTTTAAATATTAAATAGTTGAATCAGAAATTTTTCAATACTTCTAAGACAAATACCATATGAAGGTCTAGAATGGTCAAAGAAGTCAATGGAAGTGTAAACATTGATTTTTCAACATCGAGT
Source organism: Allium sativum (assembly GCA_030737875.1). Classification (NCBI taxonomy): domain Eukaryota; kingdom Viridiplantae; phylum Streptophyta; class Magnoliopsida; order Asparagales; family Amaryllidaceae; genus Allium; species Allium sativum. Next base: position 4,395,235 of record CM060911.1, on the reverse strand, counting down.
TCACTCAAACAAAACTAACAATTCAATTTCGTTAATCAGAGCAGTAGGAAAAAAATCAGTTTCAAAACAAGATTCACAAGAGAATTTTTCACAATATTTATAATAAGCACAAGAGACAATCCATCGTTCAAATCAACAATAAGATATTTGATATCACTTGTTTATTTTAAGAAATCAAATCCAAATAGGGTATCCATGAAATTCAATCAATCACAAATGATTTCAAAATCAAAATATCAAGATTATTGTGGCAATGTTAGAAAACAAATCAGCATTATCAAAAGGGAAGAACAAAAGGAGAAGAATAAGAGGAATAATAAAAATAGAAGAATAAAACAAAACAAGAACCATGAGTTTAGAAATCATAGCAGATTTACTGTTGATGATGTGGATTCTCTAACTCGACAATCATGGCAAATAGACGGTCTAGTAAGGTTGTTTTACCACTCTTAACTTTATTTGAATGTCTTAGACCCAAACATGTTATATAGCAATCCAGTTGTGTCAATTAATGTGCCCTTAGGAATCCAGATTCATTTAGTCTTACTTGAAATCATTTCATTTCCTTTTGGGATACACAGTTACTTAATTGGATTGTTTCTAAACAAGTTCTTATCTCGTTTACGATTTAAAATCCTTTGAAATTTTTAGAATCCAAATTTTCAATTTGATCTTTTATAAGGCTATTTGAAGAATTTTTTAAAGCATTTGAATTCAACTTTTCAAAATCATTAGTTTTAACAAAACCAAGACCACTCTTATTTCCAAAAGAAAATTGGGTTTTTAACAGTATATTCAATGATTTTTCTTCATCAAAAAATCTAGCAAAAATTTAATTTAACACTAAATTTCCATTTTCAAGCAATTTGATTTTGGCTTTGGACTCAGAAATTTCAGATTCAAATGTTTTTTTTTCAATCTAAAAAATCATGAAATTTTCAGTTTCTTTTTCAAGATCATTCAAAATTGATTCAGTTTTCAGCAACTTTTCTTTCTCAACAATTTCATATTTGGAATTTTTAAACTTATCTAACACCTTTTGCAAAGCGTTGTTTTTACGAATTAGCTCATCCTCTTTTTCTTTTTTGACCATGATTTCGTTTTCAAACTTCTGAGAAATTCTCGACGAGATGAGTTAGACTAGTTTCTAAATTCAAACAATTTTTATAATTAGAGTTTGAAGATTTTTTAGAGCTTTCATGTAACAACCCCACTGTTATATGCGGTTTAGCAAAGAACATTACAAGTAATGTCATCTGCTAGTCTGGAGAATACAGCTTGGTAGGGGCGATCAAATGTGAATATATCTTTATACAAAACTGACACGTCATTTATACCTTTCTACTTCATGTCCAATCTGAATTTGACATGTACAGTATTAATACAAAGTAATAGACACACTGATTCCACTTAATTAGAATAATATACCAAACACATAACAATCACAGATCACAGCGGAAAGCACATATCTTAGTACAAAATATACTTCCAATTTTATATTTTACACATTTCAAAATAAGTCACTGTCTTAACAAGTACATCTTATAGAACATAAGGTAAATATCCTATAGAAGATCAACCAAGGGCCTCAATATGTCTATCCATGGCTAGCTCACCTGTCCAAAAGTCCGAGCATCCTGTAAACCTGAAAATTCCGGTCAGACCCGGATACACAAAATTCCGGATCAGTTTATCTCTAAATATCCGAAAAGTGAGATCCATACATATAATATATAAATAATCTTTAGTTCAACCACAAAACAATAGTAGCAATAATTTATTGTTTCACAATGATGTATGTTTGGTTTCCAAATTTGGTATTTATCTCCATCACAAGTTCATGTTATAGGCACGACAAGTTAACACAACTCATTCATGACTGACCTGGTCAAGGAACTATTACAAACACGACAAGTTAACACATCTCATTCATGACCGACCTGATGAAGGAACTATAAAAAGCACGACAAGTTATCACAGCTCATTCATGACAGACCTGATCAAGGAACCCCCTTTCTCAGTCAAATAACCAAGGAAGAACGAGAATCAACATATCGAACAAACAAACATACACTCCAAATTTCCAAGATGGTCTCGAGGCTTGGTGGTACCCCTCATACCGATCTAGTACCATATCGAGAACTCATGCACGATCACTAGGATCGAGGAACTAAAACTCAATCAACCTGATCGAGGAAAGACAATAAAAAATCCGAAACTCATGCATGATCGCTAGGATCGAGGAAGCATAACAAATCAAGCAATACAATTCATTTCAATGATTGTTGAGACCAAAGAATTACATGCTTAATCTAAGGGAATGAGGAAACGTAGACCTATGATCGTGTAGATCGAAATCTCACTTGCTCGATCTAAAGGATCGAGAAACCACATATCCGATCTTAATAATCAAAGAAAAAAAATATCAACTATCAAAAAGATTGTGGTAACTACGACTTCACTACTCCATATTAATCATTATTTTATTTCAAAATTTTACTAACAACAAAAGTAGACATAAAAGTCTAGTCTCTTATAATAATGAGTTTCTCAATCTTTTTATATTTATAAGTTTGAAAGTAATCCATAAGTTGCCTTCTTAAGGATCTAGCAACCTCTGCCGCACACCAAAAGAAAGTGGACTCTAAAGTGCCAAATACTATCACTCACAGTAACCACTATAGTTTAACATAGACATCCCATACCATTTAGTGAAACACAAGTATTTACTGAGAACTAGTAAATTTCACTTACTATGGATATACCCGGTAAGCCTGAATTATATTCTCTTACGGATCTAGAGACCACTTGTCGCACACTATAAAAGAATACAACCCTAAAGTGTTAATTACTATCTAAAAATTGATTATAAGAATCTAACTTGAGAATCCCATACTATTCAGTTGGGTTCTAGTATTCCTTCAAGAATTAGTAAATTCCACTTCAACATTCTATTCATTGGAATATACCATTTCCGACAAAATGTTTCACAAGAACTTATAAAACAATCAGTAACATTAAGTTGAAAATTAGCTCATTCCAGATTATAGAATTAAGATTCTCAAAACTATTATCTCTTTTGACTTACATTGTTTAAAACACTTACTTAATTGTTCACAAAACTATTTTATTATTTCCAAAAGTTCATAATAAATCTCTCAATTTTAAATTTCAATTTCAGTTTTCTTAAGCATATAGTTTAACAAAACTTAATACATACAATTATAGCAAAAACTCTTAGTTTTCAAAAACATTAAAAACTATTAAATTCCGATAAGTAACTCAAAAGTTATGACCAAAACAATTTCGCATGTTTAAGTATTGACACAATTTCTCAACGACAGGACATCGACAAACAAATGGTTTTTTCACCATTTAAAATCCAAAATCACAAGAGGTGCCATTAATGAAAGTTATAGAATAATGTCGTAGCTTTCCAAAACATTAAGAATTATCAAATTCCGATAAGTGGCTCAAAAGTTATAAACAAAACAAATTGTCAATTTTACCCAATTTCATGATTTCCTAATGACAGCCCAACAACAAACAAATGAGTTTTTCACCACTTAGACTTCAAAATCAACAAAAACACAATGAACGAAAGTTGTAGCATATACTCTTAGCTTTCCATATATTTAAAATTATCAAATTCCGATAAGTGACTCAAAAGTTATGCCCATTTTACTCTCAACTATCAACTCTGATTTTTACACCGGCCTGAGCTACATGCTCAGTTTAAACTCGTTTTTGACCTCCTAAAATGCATAATTTCAAAAATGCCTAAAGGGAAAAGTTGCAAAAAATTGAAATAGCTTTCTTGAGTCAATTTGGATAATTTAACTACAAGTTATCACTGTTTTACAGAAGTGATATTTTCACTAATTTTCATCGCACAAAATCAAACAATCACTTGAATCCAAAATCATTTTGCAACCAAATCAATAATCAAACTAACCATATCAAAGCCAAAATTTCTAACATGCAATACACTAATTAGAGATATATTGTGTGAGTCGAACAACTCACCTTATAATTCAAAGAGCTCCATAGCTAGAAACATTAACCTCAAGCTAAGTAACCAAAAAGAACCCAGATTTTTATCCCTGGAACAAAGTACATTTAACATGAAAAACATCAATATTTTTTAACGAAATTTTTATTAAAGATGCTCAGATGTGTTGAGAACAACATATCCAAATTTCACGATTTTATTAATTTTCTACAATTAGTTATGTTTTTTAAATCAATCTACGTTTTTCTATCCAGATTTTATAGAAAAGTTACTCGGAAATTACCATTTTTAACATATCAAATCTTAATAAAAATTCATGAAAATTGGTAGAGAGTTGTTGCAATATGTTGCAAAGAACATAGTAAAATTCGGGATTTTTTAAACTCCATATGGATAAAATTCGAATTTTCTACTAAAGAGGGTTTATATTTTCAAATCTATCAAAATATAGGTATAACACGAAATATCATTACCTATTATGTTTGAAATCATATATATCAAAGATCAAATCTGAAATTACAAATCCTAATTGATTCGTTAGAGGTGTTGGAGCTTACCTTCTTTCGATTACTGAAAGATCTAACCGAAAGCCCTTTCATTCAAGACATGAAATTGAGGATTTGTGAAGCTAGGGTTTTCCTTGTTTTGAGAAACTCTATTTTGTTTACTGCTTGTAACAAATGAACGTATAGTTCATTCAGAAAATGGATAAGAAGAGGAATTTTCTCTTATTTGCACTAGTGGATTGAGTTTTAATTAGGCCTAAACTCAAGTTTTAATTAAATGAATTGAAGTTCTTTCTATTTATTTTCTTACACTTTAAAACTCAACTCTCCATTTGGATTTCACATAGAATTTTTTTATAAACAAGCCCAAGATATACTTTAATCCTTTTTAGTTAAATATTTTTTTAATCACAATTAAAATTACCTATCCGTAATTAAACTCAATTAACTAGGTAATTAACAACATGGTTGTTACAGACTCCTCCCCTTAAAAAAATTGCGTCCTCGCAATTTGTTAAGTAATCTAATTCTTTTTTCCCATGATTTTATAAATCCAAAAATCTCAAAATGATTTTCCCATTAAATATCAACATTTAATTTTGATAAAACTTCTTTGATTTATCAACTTAAAAGTACTTCATTCTCTTACCAACAAAGTTTTATTCCTTCTAATGCTTAGGATCAAATTGCAACTATTCTGAAACTCATTTCACCTTCACTTATATTATTTCATTCACAACTCTTAATAATTCACAAAGTAGGTTTTCATTTCACTTTTTGTTTCCAAAACTTAATATTTTGAATCCAATCCCAATGTTTTTTTTCTTTTTGATTCTCAAATTTATAGGTTTAAAATTCTTCTAATATCAGAAATAATATTGCACCATATATCATTATTATCCATTCCACAACTACAAAGTTGATTGCATAAGCTACCAACAATGTCTTCCCAAAGTCATCCATTTCACATAAATGTTTTTTTTTTTTGGAAAAATATTATTTCAGTTTTATTTTAACTCAAAAAATTTCACATTTTTTTTCATTCCTCATGTCAAAATATCACGTTCGAAGTTTAGGAACCAAAATCGATAACATGGTGTCTATGTATCGACCAAAATCCTGAAACAACGTCTAGATAAGTCAACATGATGGGTTAACATAAATTTAGATGTATTATTTTATTATCTCTAGCATCCATGCATCCAACTTTAAACAAGTATAGTTAAGAAAAACAATTTCTAACATCCAAACACCAGGAAGTAGTCAAGCAAAAGCAGACAATTTACCCTCAAACTAAACATTGGGCAACCAAACAAAAGAAGAAATATTATCTTATCTTAAAAAAATTACCTCTTAACTCAGAATTCTTTTTTCTCAAATTTTCTCTTTCCCTTTTAGATTAAAATTTTGTATCTGCTTCTTATTAGTTTCAATTTGTTCATTAGTTTCCACTAAAGCACAAAATCCTAATAAAGCCGAGCAAATTTTGATTGAACGGGTTAGGAATTTACAACCTAAGCATGTACTGTCCTAATCATTTTAGCTATTTGCTCTGGAGTTAAAAATACTCCCTCAACACTATAACCACTGGTTGCTCCCGTATATGTCCTAAGTTTGCCTCTAGCCATAATATTAATCCCGTGCATCCAATTCTAATACTAATTTAAATGCATCAACCTTAGTAAAATAAATAGATGCCCTAAATTTATACCAAAAACTATTCTATACTTCTATCCCTATGTGGGTAGTCCATATAAACAACCTACACACTCTCTAGGGGATGAGACTCTAAGTCTCACTAGGTTTCGGATCCATGATTTTATATGTGATATTGTTCTGAGAACAGCTCTGATACCAAACTGTAACAACCCCACTGTTATACCCGGTTTAGCAAAGAACATTACAAGTAATGTCATCGGCTAATCCGTAGAATACAGCTTGATAGGGGCGAACGAATGTGAATATATCTTTATACAATCACTGACATGTCATTTATACCATTTTACTTCATGTCTGATCTGCATTTGACGTGTTCAGTATTAATACAAAGTAATAGACACACCGATCCCACTTAATCATAACAATATACCAAACAAATAACAATCACAGATCACAGCAGAAAGCACATATCTTAGTACAAAATATACTTCCAATTTTATATTTTACACATTTCAAAATAAGTCACTATCTTAACAAGTACATCTCATAGAACATCAGGTAAATATCCTATAGTAGATCAACTAAGGGTCTCAATATGTCTATCCATGGCTACCTCACCTGTCCAAAAGTCCGAGCATCCTGTAAACCTGAAAATTCCGGTCTGACCCGGATACACAAAATTCTGGATCAGTCTATCTCTAAATATCCGAAAAGTGGGATCCATACATATAATATATAAATAATCTTTAGTTCAACCACGAAACGACAGTAGCAATAATTTATTGTTTCATAATGATGTATGTTTGGTTTTCAAATTTGGTTTTTATCTCCATCACAAGTTCACGTTATAGGCATGACAAGTTAACACAACTCATTCATGACTGACCTGATCAAGGAACTATTACAAACGCGACAAGTTAACACATCTCATTCATGACCGACATGATCAAGGAACTATTAAAAGCACGACAAGTTAGCACAACTCATTTATGACAGACCTGATCAAGGAACCCCCTTTCTCAGTCAAATAACCAAGGAAGAATGAGAATCAACATATCGAACAAACAAACATACACTCCAAATTTCCAAGATGGTCTCACGGCCTGGTGGTACCCCTCATACCGATCTGGTACCAAAGATCGAGAAATCATGCACGATCACTAGGATCGAGGAACTCATACTCAATCAACCTAACACTATAAAATAAGCAATCCGGAACTCATGCACGATCTCTAAGATCGAGTAAGCATAACAAAACAAAAAACCTATACATTTCTATGGTTGTTGAGAACAAAGAATTACATGCTCAATCTAAGGGAATGAGGAAACATAGACATACGATCGTGTATCACTTGCTCGATCTAAAGAACCGAGGAACCACATATCCGATCATAATAATCAAAGAAAAAAATCTCAACTATCTAAAAGATAGTGGTAACTACGACTTCGCTACTCCATATTAATCATTATTTTATTTAAAATTTTTACTAATAAAAGTAGACATAAAAGTCCAATCTCATATAATAATGAATTTCTCAATCTTTTTATATTTATAATTTTGAAAGAAATCCATAAGTTACCTTCGTAAGGATCTAGCAACCTCTGCCGCACACCAAAAGAAAGTGGACTCTAAAGTACCAAATACTATCACTCACAGTAACCACTATAGTTTAACATAGACGTCCCATACCATCTAGTGAAACACAAGTATTAAATGAGAATTAGTAAATTTTGCTTATTATGGATATACCTGGAAAGTCTGCATTATATTCTCTTATGGATCTAGAGACCACTTGTCGCACACCATAAAAGAATACAACCCTAAAGTGTTAATTACTATCTCAAAATTGATTATAAGAATCTAACTTGAGCATACCATACTACTCGGTTGGGTTCTAGTATTCGGTTAAGAATTAGTAAATTCCACTTTCAACATTCTATTCATTCGAATATACAATTTTTGACAAAATGTTTCATAAGAGCATATAAAACAATTAGTAACATTAAGTCAAAAATTAGCTCATTCCAGATTATAGAATTAAGATTCTCAAAACTATCATCTCTTTTGACATCCATCGTTTAAAACACTTACTTAGTTGTTCACAAAACAATTGTATTGTTTCCAAAAGTTCATAATAAAGCTCTCAATTTTAAATTGCAATTTCAGTTTGCCTAAGCATATAATTTAACAAAATTTAATCCATACAATTATAAAAAAACTCTTCATTTTCCAAAACGTCAAAAACTATTAAATTCTGAATAAGTAACTCAAATGTTATGACCAAAACAATTTCGCATGTTTAAGTATTGACACAATTTCTCAACGAAAGGACAACGACAAACAAATGGGTTTTTCACCATTTAAAATTCAAAATCACAAGAATGAAATTTATAGATTAATGTCATAGGTTTCCAGAACATTAAGAATTATAAAATTCTGATAAGTGGCTCAAAAGTTATGAACAAAACAAATTCTCAGTTTTTAAGCATTTTCATGATTTCCTAACGACAGCCCAACGACAAACAAATGAGTTTTTCACCTCTTAGACTTCAAAATCAACAGAAACACAATGAATGAAAGTTGTTGCATATACTCTTAGCTTTCAATTTATTGAAAATTATCAAAGTCCGATAAGTGACTCAAAAGTTATGACGTTACTCTCAGCTATCAACTCTGATTTTTACACAGGCATGAGCTACATGCTCAGTTTAAAACTTGTTTTTGGCCTCCTAAAAGGCATAATTTCGAAAAATGCCGAAAGAGAAAGTTGTAGAAAATTGAACTAGCTTTCTACAGCAAAAATATTGAGTCAAGTTGAATAATTTAACTACAAGTTATCATTGTTTTACAGTAGTGATATTTTCACTAATTTTCAGCACACAAAATCAAACAATCACTTGAATCCAAAATTATTTTGCAACCAAACAAATCATCAAATCAACCATATCAAAGCCAAAATTTCTAATATGCAATACACTAATTAGAGGTAGATCGTGTGAGTTGAACAACTCACCTTATAATCCAAAGAGCTCCATAGCTAGAAACATTAACCTCAAGCGAAGTAACTAAAAACAGCCCAGGTTTTTATCCCTGTAACAGAGTACATTTAACATAACAAACATTAATATTGTTTAACGAAAGTTTTACTGAAGATGCTCAGATGTGTTGGAAACAACATATCCAAGTTTCACTATTTTATGAATTTTTTACAATTAGTTATGATTTTTAAATCAATCTACGTTTTTCTGTCCAGATTTTATAGAAAAGTTACTCAGAAATCACCATGTTTAACATATCAAATCTTAATAAAAATTCATGAAAACCGGTAGAGAGTTGTTGCAATATGTCAGAAAGAACATAGTAAAATTTGGGAATTTTTAAACTCCATATGAATAAAATTCGAATTTTCTACTAAAGAGGGTTTAAATTTTCAAATCTATCAAAACACAAGTATAACAAGAAATATCATTACCTATCATGCTTGAAATCATATAAATTAATGATAAAATATGAAATTACAAATCCTAATTGATTTACTAGAGGTGTTGGAGCTTACCTACTTTCGATTACTGAAAGATCTAACCGAAAGACCTTTCATTCAAGACATGAAATTGAGGATTTGAAAAGCTAGGGTTTTCTTTGTTTTGAGAAACTCTCTTTTGTTTACTGCTTGGAACAAATGAACGTATAGTTCATTCAGAAAATGGATAAGAAGAGGAACTTTCTCTTATTTGCACTAATGGGTTGAGTTTTAATTAGGCCCAAACTCAAGTTTTAATTAAATGAATTAAAGTTCTTTCTATTTATTTTCTTGCATTTTAAAACTCTACTCTCCATTTGGATTTCACATACAATTTTTTTATAAACCAACCTAAGATATACGTTAATCCTTTTTAGTTAATTTTTTTATTCACAAATCAAAATTAAAATCATTTATCCCTACTTAAACTCAATTAACTAGGTAATTAACAATAGGTTGTTACATATGAAGTTTTAATTCCAAATCATTGTTTTTGCCAATCAACTCAAGGTTTTTAGATTTCAACATTTTATTTTTCGATTTAAGAATATCAACAACTTTAGTTAAAATCATTACAAAAATAAATCAAACTGTAAGGAACTGACGTTTGCCCGATCCTGATTATCGATATAAGTACCATATGGACTAACCAAACACCAAAATTTTTCGGACCATTAATAGAAAGAAGTAAAAGGATGAGAAATAAAAAGAAAGAAAACTAGAATGGAAGAAAATAGATAGGAGATAGAACTAAACAATAACACATAATCTCACATCGCAGCGGAGTAAAATGTAATATATATATATATATATATATATATATATAACAACTTTTGGAATACAAGATTTTTACTGTATACACATATCATCATCAGAGTACAACATTTGTTCATTACATATACAACACAGCATAATAAACTCTCTCTATATATATATATATTTATATCTAATATTGAAGCCTCTTGCTCCAAGCTCTTCCAAGGATATCTGAAAATACGTGAACTACTTGACTGCCCGTACAAATCTGGCTACCCAAGAGTTTATGGTAAAACAAAACAAAATAAACTTTGGGTTAATAATAATACTGGTGTGAGTAAACTCCAATCATTGGTTTAACTTTTAAAAATCCTTTTCAAAAGATAAGATAATCATAGGATCGATCCACACAAAAATACGGAGGGTTTTTGCCTTACGATAACTCAAAACACTCTTTAAAATCAACACTTTTCTCATATTATAATAGTGTCTAAAACAAGTAAATAAAAATCTAACAGAACACTTGCATATCAAGCTCATATACATAGTATAGCCAAGGGCTCTTATTGGAGAATGGATTCCGACTGGCAAGGTCCGGAACCACTTTTCGATAGTGTATCTATAGAGAGGAATACACCGGGTTCAATAAGAACATCTTGCAACCTAAGCTAAAAATGACCAGCTCCTCACTTTACTTGATGAATGTATTATCAGCAACGGTTGGGATCAGCAATTATTTCTGTAGTAACCCAGAAATGCGAGCCAGTTAAAATTTTTTATTTTAGTGAATTTCGAACATTTAAAATAGATTATTTTAAATAATATCGACGAGAAATTTATTTTGAATATAATTCGAACATATATAATTATATACGTCGTCGTTAGAATATAAATAATTATATATAATTATAATAGGAATTGAAAATGGCACGGTAGTTCGATAATTCGATTTCAAAATTCAATTGAATGAACCGGGTGCAAAATAAACCGGATTTTAACAAAACCAAAAATAATAGGATCTATTTGAGAATATCTTTCCAACGAATCCGAAAAATCAAAATTTCATAGCGGGGATCAAAAGATATGTCCAGTTGAAAATTCTGAATAGTCGCTATGGAATTCAGGCCCTTAAAAATGGGAATTTTGCAAACGACCTCGGATTTCGACGAAACCACTTTTGTTGGATCCGTGATGTCAAATTATTGCTAGGTTTCAAATTTCATAATTTTTCGAATCAATGTGTCAGCGTGGCAAAGGAAAATGCGTTTGACCAGTTTTAGTTGATTTTAGTCGACTGGAAAATGGCCATTTTTCCAACGGTCTCAGAATTCGACGAAATTAGTTTTGTTAGGACCGTATCGTCAACACGAAGTCAGAAAATATTTTTCTGAAATTTTTAAAGTTCGTATGTGACCCCGGTAAATTGAAATGCGCGTTCAAAATCAATATATAGAGTAATATGTTGATTTTGACGAAAACTGATCGAATCGGTCGAATCAGCCTACGATACATATCCCATTGTGTTCGGAATGGGGGTAATTAGCTATGGACGACAGGCGGTGGGCCACGTTTAGAGGTCGTATGTAAAAGTCAACTTTTTGAAATTAAAATAAAAAAATTAATTAAAGCCTCCCTTCCTTTTAACTTCTGCCCCCCCCCCCCCCTTTCTTCAAAATCGATTCAGTAGAGAAAAAGGAAAAAAAACCTGATGTCGATCCTCGTCCAGCCTCCCTCCTCACCACCGCATCGCCGCTACTGGCGCCAGGCCCTCCTTGATCCGCTTCCCCCTTCTTCCACCTCTTCCCCTGCCTCCGTACGACCAACAAACCCCCTCCTTGTTCGATTCAAACCCTAAAACCGCCCCCAACCCAGACCAGCCTTTGCCAGTCCCAATCCACCGCGCGAACTCCGATGTGCCGCCCTCCTCCTGCGTGAGCTTCTCCCTCTGCCACACCTTTGGAAGAAAATGAGTGAGCTTGCTTTTAATTTTAGTTGTTTATTTATTCGCTATGTTATGAAATGTGTTTTCTATGCTATGTAAAATAGATTTTCTATGTTAAAAAGTTTGGATTTTAGTTATGCATTAACATGAAAAAGTATAGATCTTTTTACATGAAAATTATTGTTTTAAAAATCTGAAATTATATATATACAACATGAAAAGAGAAAAAGGGGAAAAATGAAATAACTTTGTTTTATAAATGTTTTTGAAAATAAATTTAAGCATTGTCTTTGAAATATAAAAATGCATTGTTTTTGAAGAATATAATTTTTATTATAATAGAATATTAAAAATACGATTTTTATTGGATGTGAAGGATAAAAATATAATTTTTATAATATAGAAAGGTTAAAAATATAATTTTTATATGGTAGAAACAACAAAGGTGTAATTTTTATATTGTCTCAATAATAAAGATGTGATCTTTATAGTAGTAGCAAACTAAAAATATTATTTTTATATAATAGAGACTATAAATATAATATCTTTATATATATAGCGAAATAAAAATCTGATTTTTATTATATATATGTTGAAATAAAAATGTGATTTTTATAGCGAGGAAATAAAAATTCGATCTTTATATAAGAAGAAGAAAAGTAAAAATAGAATTTTTATCCATATAGCGTGATTATAAAAATAGGATTTTTATATACATAGCAACAAAGTAAAAATTCAATTTTTATATATTGAATAGCAAAGTAAAAATTCAATTTTTATATATTGAATAGCAAAGTAAAAATTCAATTTTTATACATTGAATAGAGAAGTAAAAATTCAATTTTTATATATTGAATAGCGAAGTAAAAATTCGATTTTTATATATTGAATAGCAAAGTAAAAATTCGATTTTTATATATTGAATAGCGAAGTAAAAATTCGATTTTGACATATGTAGAGAATACGGGCAACGAAAGTGACAAAAGGCGAGAACGACGAAGATTTCTACATATGAAGAGTCGAGGCGTTTGGATTAGCTATCGGTGAGAATTTCTCACCTTTCAATTTCATTTTCTAGTTATATATATTTATACTAGGATGCAGACGGTGCTTAGTAGCACCCGACACCCGTCATCCACAGACCATGGATAACTTGTTTGTTTGATTGATGTGTTGTGAAAATTGTTTGTGATGTTGATGTGAAATAGATAATAAAATATATTCATAGGTTGAATAAAATAATTTTATCGTTAAAAATATAATTTGTAACGTGAATGTGAATAAATAAATATTTATAAACAAATCGGCCGATTTGTTTATATACACTGATTTGACTGATATTGATTGGGATGATAAATTTTACACATCGCCCAACTGCACAAATAAAATCTGTGTTTGTTGATTTGAAAAACCCACACGGGTATTGGGATGAAATACGACATACACTAATCCCTGTAATTAGTTATATGTCGATCGATTGATTGACAGGCTGTTGTAAGCGTTAAATATCTATATTTGATGCTTATACAGTGTAGTGCACTTTGGATGATGGTTGATTATTTATCGTTGCTATTATATACATGTGTTGTATGGAATCCATATAATTAACTTTATATGGTAATTGATCGGGCCTCATTCCAATCGGGAAATTAAAGATTAATATAAAATAAAGGTTCATTTGTTGACAGTACTCATCCGTTGAGATTTGTCATGTGTTGAACGAAATATTTTAACAATAAAATTTATATCTTTATCATTATAAAATAAAGGTTCATGTGTTGACAGTACTCATCCGTTGAGATTAGTCATGTGTTGAACGAAATATTTTAACAATAAAATTTACATCTTTATCATATATGAAATTAAAAATTAACTGGAAAATAGATGAGATGAGTGGTCTCCTGGGTATTGATCTGATGTTGGTTTCGGCCTTCGGGGTTAATATTTAGGGAATCGTTCTCTTACTAGTTTACGGTTGGAGTCTGATTTAAATCAAACGATAGATACCATAATTTTTATAAAATATATTGAATAACAAAATTAGTCACACGTGGACAGTACTCATTCGTTGAGATTAGTCATATGTTGACAAAAATATAGATTCATTTGTTGAATAGAATAATGGAATTATTGAAATATATAAAGCCGTGTTGATTAGAGATGCGGTATTTTGACGTGAACGATATTTATATCGATTATAAAACGAATTCGAATTGAATTGAATATAAAACGAATTCGAATTGAATTGAATATGAAATGAATTCAAATTGAATTGAATATAAATCGAATTCGAATTGAATTGAATATAAAGCGAATTCGAATTGAATTGAATATAAAACGAATCCGAAGTGAATTGAAAACGAATTGAAATAGAATAAAAATCGATTTAAAATGAATTCAAACTGAATTGAAATTTGAATTGAATTGAAATAAATTTTAAAGAATTTATCTTGGATAAAATTAATGGGAACCTTTCCCTAAGAATGTGGAATTTAGAAACTAGCTGTAGGTTAGTTAAGAAGAATGGTTTCCTGGGTATTGATCTGATGTTGGTTTCGGCCTTCGGGGTTAATATTTGGGGAATTACTCTCTTACTGATTTACAGTTAGTGACTGAGGAATTGGAATGAGGCGTTTGTTGTGTTTGTGTAACATTTGTTTTTAATATACGCGGGTTGTTCGGAAAGGCCGGGTTTATACCCATTCTGAATAACCAATTCGACGATAAGTCGAAGATGAAGACGGTGGTCGAAGACCGGAAGTCTTCACATCGTTTGGATAATTACTGACGATCCTGATTGGGCTGTACACCCAAGAGGATGGAAATAGTTGGTGGTCGTCCAGACGTACTTGGAGATCGATGGATATGCGAGGAAAGTGCCTCCGGTTTCGTTCAGACCCAGAACGAACTTATAAATGGATTGTGTGTCTGACATTGGATTTTATTCCGTGTTGATTGATTTCTGTTAAATATACATCTGTTTGGCGGCGGAGAATTTATTCTCTTGCTTAACGCCCTTCTCTGAGATGTACGAGCTCAGAGGTTGTATATCGATGGACATCAGTCGCATGGCATGAATTGCCTATGTGGCATGCTGAGTTGCATGGATCAAGGCTTCTGTTGAAAAGAAAAGTCTTGTGGTTGATGATCAAAGCACGACCTTCGTGGCGTAGCTTTATGTATAGCGTGGATTCGCGAGCCTCACACCTCGGTATGAGTCAAAAACGGGATAAAGACTGCAGGGAGAGCACGACGTTTCTTTCTAGCTTTGGTGGTGTCAGTGACTTACCAGCCCTGACATTTCTATACTTTTCACCTATGTGGTTGTTGGATGAGGCGCCTCGATTTTAGGTCTATTAGGACCGGGAAACGTGTGTTCAGGAATAATTAATCCTCAAACGTAAGAGAGGACCGGCCCTGAAGCATCCAGGGGTTACCCAGAGTGTGTAGTCCCGAGGCATTTGCTAGAGTGTCTCGAAGCGGAGAGGAGCTTGCCCTTTGCCTCGACTTATGACAGAAATCCAATTTCCAATACGTGTATTTCGGCTTTATTTGTAGAGCCTAGTATGGCGACATAGTGGTATGGGGCACTTATGCCGTCTATGATTTATATTTATGATTGAAATTGTTTTGACACTATACACTTATTATAGTATCAAATAATTTGTTTTAAACGTACCAAGCATGTTTGGCTGTTATAAGGTAAAACCCTATCCTCCGGCTTGCGTTGCATTGTGTGATGGGACCTGGGTCTTATAATAGCTTCATTTTTAGAAAAAGCATTGCGCTGTTTATTCTATGCACTGGTATTCTTGGGAGGAAACCCGTTCCGTGTTATACGGCGTGGTCCCTTGAATTACTCTCTTTTAAAGTAAAGTTTTAAACAACTGTTTTAGTTCTCACACCAGTCACATGACTGACCTGGAGTTTATTGTTTTAACCTAAACTCTGGGTGCCCCTATTTCCACACGGGCAGCTAATAGTTTTGGTTTTGCAGATTTATATTCACAGGATCCGGGTTTACAGCTGGAATGATATCCGGAAAGCTCTGTATCCGTATATCACCTTCAGTTGTGCTTTGTATTATTTTCCGCTGCTATGTAATTTATTGTAATCTCTGATATTTATCGAATGTAATTTATTCATTTATACTCTGTATATTCTTGTATCTGATGGAATTGTTGTAATAAACAATGAAATGTTCTTCCGTCTGCGTTCTATTGTGTGTTGTTCTCAATTCTATCCGTGCGTTCCCTCACGGGGAAGTTCGGGTCGTTTCATTTGGTATTAGAGCTTTGGTTTACAGAGCTCAAGAACAAGACACATTAGGACCATACGAAAGAATTCATCAGATATTGGATTAGTAATATCCAATTAGAATTACTCGTTAGAGATAGGATCAGTAGTATCCTAGAACGAGTGTGAAGAGTATATTTTTCAAATGAAAACAATTTTGTTTTGAAAATTTAAATCGTTTTATACGTATTTGAATATTTGTTTATTTTGAATTTGGACAATCGAGTATATAAAGATTTTGCATATACGCGTCATGAACGTATATTCGAAGTTTTAATATACTAGATAGATATAGAATCATACTCTAGTGGCCCGAAGATGATTCTGATGGTTGAGTACTCGTCGTCAGCATTTATTTTCGAGTCACGAAGGTGTGATATCTATATATTTCCATTTAGGCTGGTGTGAGAACTAAAACTAATATAGATAGATTTAATGTTGTGAATTGGCATCAAAAACATGATTTTCTGTATATATATCAAAAGGTATGAATTTGAAACTCTAATTCACTAATTGATTGATGTTTGTGTTGTTTGCTTATTTGTTTGCTAATTTTTAGCCATTTAGCCTAATTGTGTCGAATATTGAACTGTATTGAAAATTGGTCGCATTTGCTTGCATATATATGTACTTACATTGAACAGGTCATAGCAAGGAGGCTAGAGCAGAGAATTAAATTTGTTTGCCCGACAAATAGGTACATGTTTGCTATATAATTTACTGTTTTGTTTGGGTGATGATGATTTTATGAGCCGATTGGCTAGCCGCTTGGCTTTTTCTTTTTCTTTTTGAGATCAGAAGGCCTGTATGGCAATTTCGGGATTTTCCCGTGGCTCCCGGTGCAGGGGAGGTTATGGCGAAATTTTTCGAAAATTTAGGGTGTTAGCCAAATTTTTGAAGAATTTGAAAATTCTGAAAAACTGAAAAGTTGGAGAATGGAAGCCAGATCGAACGTAGAGTTGATTGATCAAACCACTTTCGACTTGGTTCCTTTTCGGGGACGAAAAGTTTTAAGTGGGGGAGATTGTAATAACCCGGAAATGCGAGCCAGTTTAAATTTTTTATTTTAGTGAATTTCGAACATTTAAAATAGATTATTTTAAATAATATCGACAAGAAATTTATTTTGAATTTAATTCGAACGTATATAATTATATACGTCGTCGTTAGAATATAAATAATTATATATAATTATAATAGGAATTGAAAATGGCGTGGTAGTTCGATAATTCGATTTCAAACTTCAATTGAGTGTACCGGGTGCAAAATAAACCAGATTTTAACGAAATCAAAAATAATAGGATCTATTTTAGAATATCTTTCCAACGAATCCGAAAAATCAAAATTTCATAGCGGGGATCAAAAGATATGTCCAGTTGAAAATTCTGAATAGTCGCTATGGAATTCAGGCCCTTAAAAATGGGAATTTTGCAAATGACCTCGGATTTCGACGAAATCACTTTTGTTGGATCCGTGATGTCAAATTATGGCTAGGTTTCAAATTTCATAATTTTTCGAATCAATGTGTAAGCGTGGCAAAGGAAAACGCGTTTGACCAGTTTCAGTTGATTTTAGTCGACTGGAAAATGGCCATTTTTCCAACGGTCTCAGAATTCGACGAAATTATTTTTGTTAGGACTGTATCGTCAATACGAAGTCAGAAAATATTTTTCTGAAAATTTTAAAGTTCGTATGTGACCCCGATAAATTGAAATGCGCGTTCAAAATCAATATATAGAGTAATATGTTGATTTTGATGAAAACTGATCGAAACGGTCGAATCAGCTTATGATACATATCCCATTGTGTTCGGAATGGGGGTAATTAGCTATGGACGACAAGCGGTGGGCCTCGTTTAGAGGTCGTATGTAAAAGTCAACTTTTTGAAATTAAAATAATAAAAAATTAATTAAAGCCTCTCTTCCTTTTAACTTCTGGCCCCCCTTTCTTCAAAATCGATTCAGCAGAGAAAAAGGAAAAAAAACAATGTCGATCCTCGTCCAGCCTCCCTCCTCACCACCGCGTCGCCGCTACTGGCGCCAGGCCCTCCTCGATCCGCTTCCCCCTTCTTCCACCTCTTCCCCTGCGTCCGTACGACCAGCAAACCCCCTCCTTGTTCGATTCAAAACCTAAAACCACCCCCAACCCAAACCAGCCTTCGCCAGTCCCAATCCACCGCGCGTACTCTGGTGCGCCGCCCTCCTCTGCATGAGCTTCTCCCTCTGCCACACCTTTGGAATAAAATGAGTGAGCTTGCTTTTAATTTTTGTTGTTTATTTATTTGCTATGTTATGAAATGTGTTTTCTATGCTATGTAAAATAGATTTTCTATGTTAAAAAGTTTGGATTTTAGTTATGCATTAACATGAAAAAGTATAGATCTTTTTACATGAAAATTACTGTTTTAAAAATCTGAAATTATATATATACAACATGAAAAGAGAAAAAGGGGAAAAATGAAATAACTTTGTTTTATAAATGTTTTTGAAAATAAATTTAAGCATTGTCTTTGAAATATAAAAATGCATTGTTTTTGAAGAATATAATTTTTATTATAATTGAATATTAAAAATACGATTTTTATTGGATGTGAAGGATAAAAATATAATTTTTATAATATAGAAAAGTTAAAAATATAATTTTTATATGGAAGAAACAACAAAGGTGTAATTTTTATATTGTCTCAATAATAAAGATGTGATCTTTATAGTAGTAGCAAACTAAAAATATTATTTTTATATAATAGAGACTATAAAAATATTATCTTTATATATGTAGCGAAATAAAAATCTGATTTTTATTATATATATGTTGAAATAAAAATGTGATTTTTATAGCGAGGAAATAAAAATTCGATCTTTATATAAGAAGCAGAAATGTAAAAATAGAATTTTTATCCATATAGCGTGATTATAAAAATAGGATTTTTATATACATAGCAACAAAGTAAAAATTCAATTTTTATATATTGAATAGCAGAGTAAAAATTCAATTTTTATATATTGAATAGCAAAGTAAAAATTCAATTTTTATATATTGAATAGCAAAGTAAAAATTCAATTTTTATACATTGAATAGCGAAGTAAAAATTCAATTTTTATATATTGGATAGCAAAGTAAAAATTCGATTTTTATATATTGAATAGCGAAGTAAAAATTCGACTTTGACATATGTAGAGAATACGGGCAACGAAAGTAACAAAAGGCGAGAACGACGAAGATTTCTACATATGAAGAGTCGACGCGTTTGGATTAGCTATCGGTGAGAATTTCTCACCTTTCAATTTCTTTTTCTAGTTATATATATTTATACTAGGATGCAGACGGTGCTTAGTAGCACCCGACACCCGTCATCCACAGACCATGGATGGCTTGTTTGTTTGATTGATGTGTTGTGAAAATTGTTTGTGATGTTGATGTGAAATAGATAATAAAATATATTCATAGGTTGAATAAAATAATTTTATCGTTAAAAATATAATTTGTAACGTGAATGTGAATAAATAAATATTTATAAACAAATCGGCCGATTTGTTTATATACACTAATTTGACTGATATTGATTGGGACGATAAATTTTACACATCGCCCAACTGCACAAATAAAATCTGTGTTTGTTGATTTGAAAACCCCACATGGGTATTGGGATGAAATACGACATACACTAATCCCAGTAATTAGTTATATGTCGATCGATTGATTGACAGGCTGTTGTAAGCGTTAGATATCTATATTTGATGCTTATACAGTGTAGTGCACTTTGGATGATGGTTGATTATTTATCGTTGCTATTATATACATGTGTTGTATGGAATCCATATAATTAACTTTATATGGTAATTGATCGGGCCTCATTCCAATCGGGAAGATAAAGAATAATATAAAATAAAGGTTCATGTGTTGACAGTACTCATCCGTTGAGATTAGTCATGTGTTGAACGAAATATTTTAACAATAAAATTTATATCTTTATCATTATAAAATAAAGGTTCGTGTGTTGACAGTACTCATCCGTTGAGATTAGTCATGTGTTGAACGAAATATTTTAACAATAAAATTTACATCTTTATCATATATGAAATTTGAAATTAACTGGAAAATAGATGAGATGAGTGGTCTCCTGGGTATTGATCTGATGTTGGTTTCGGCCTTCGGGGTTAATATTTACGGAATCGTTCTCTTACTAGTTTACGGTTGGAGTCTGATTTAAATCAAACGATAGATACCATAATTTTTATAAAATATATTGAATAACAAAATTAGTCACACGTGGACAGTACTCATTCGTTGAGATTAGTCATGTGTTGACAAAAATATAGATTCATTTGTTGAATAGAATAATGGAATTATTGAAATATATAAAGCCGTGTTGATTAGAGATGCGCTATTTTGACGCGAACGATATCTATATCGATTCTAAAACGAATTCGAATTGAATTGAATATAAAACAAATTCGAATTGAATTGAATATAAAACGAATTCGAATTGAATTGAATATAAAACAAATCCGAAGTGAATTGAAAACGAATTGAAATAGAATAAAAATTGATTTGAAATGAATTCAAATTGAATTGAAATTTGAATTGAATTGAAATGAATTTTAAAACGAATTTATAAGGAAAAATTCAATTTTGATTTGAATTTGAATTGGAAGTTGAAATTGTTTTTGAAACAAATTTAAAACTATTTATAAAATTCGTTTTTAAATAGTAATCGACGAAATATATATTATATATATAATATAATGGCCTGAATAGAACGCGCCGCGATAGTTCGTGAATTTCGACCATTTATTTCGAACGGACATTACGGGAGATCCGACCGTCGGATTCTCCTAAAACTGGAACCGTTGGGTTCGTATCGAAAAGGGCTTTCTAACGAATATTAGAAATTGGAAATCTAACGGTTGGATTTCGAGATACGTCCAAATCAAATTTTGAAAAGGTCGTTGTAAGTGCAGTTCGATGACCGTTGATGGAAATCAACTGTACAGGCCTCGATAAAATTATTAAAAATAGTAATAATTGGTGTAAAATCATAAGAAATGATTTGGGAAAAATTGGGATGAAAAACTCCATATTTGAAAAGATAAAAATAGATTTTTATCGAAATGAACTAGTTTTGAACTAAAATTAAAACCCATTTATTTTTAAATAAATAAATTGGATTTGAAATGGGTTGTAAATAGAATTAATTTGTGGGTTTATCGTGAACAGTGTATTAAACAACACTTGTTCTTTAACCCGATAATAAATAGAATGTGATTTGGGTTTATCGTGAACTGTGTTTTACATAACACTAGTTCTTTAACCCAGTAAAAGGAGTTTTAATGAATCTGCAATTAGATTGAAATGTGAATTGATAATTTAAATTATCAAATTTGGAAAATGAGCGAGAATGGAGTATCACCAGTTTTGCTCCAAGCGATAGTCAAATCTTTAATTAGATTTGAACGTGAAATGGTAATTAATTTTACCGATAACACCGTTGTGTTAGATATGGAGTATTACCAGTTTTGCTTCATGGGATGAATAGGTTGGGATTGGGAAATAAAATAAATAATTACTTCGGTGTGGCTCGCTAATCTCGACTAGTTTGGAAAAACCATAATTTGGTTTGATACGACATCCAATGGAAGATTAAAGAATAAATTTTAAAGAATTTATCTTGGATAAAATTAATGGGAACCTTTCCCTAAGAATGTGGAATTTAGAAACTAGCTGTAGGTTAGTTAAGAAGAATGGTTTCCCGGGTATTGATCTGATGTTGGTTTCGGTCTTCGGGGTTAATATTTGGGGAATTGCACTCTTACTGATTTACGGTTAGTGACTGATGAATTGGAATGAGGCGTATGTTGTGTTTGTGTAACATTTGTTTTTAATATACGCGGGTTGTTCGAAAAGGCCGGGTTTATACCCATTCTGAATAACCGATTCGACGATAAGTCGAAGATGAAGACGGTGGTCGAAGACCAGAAGTCTTCACATCGTTTGGATAATTACTGACGATCCTGATTGGGGTGTACACCCAAGAGGATGGAAATAGTTGTTGGCCGTCCAGACGTACTTGGAGATCGATGGATATGCGAGGAAAGTGCCTCCGGTTTCGTTCAGACCCAGAACGAACTTGTAAATGGATTGTGTGTCCGACATTGGATTTTATTCTATGTTGATTGATTTCTGTTAAATATACATCTGTTTGGCGGCGGAGAATTTATTCTCTTGCTTAACGCCCTTCTCTGAGACGTACGAGCTCAGAGGTTGTATATCGATGGACATCAGTCACATGGCATGAGCCTGTGTAGCATGCTGAGTTGCATGGATCAAGGCTTCTATTGAAAAGCAAAGTCTTGTGGTTGATGATCAAAGCACGACCTTCGTGGCGTAGCTTTGTGTATAGCATGGATTCGCGAGCCTCACACCTCGGTATGAGTCAAAAATGGGATAAGGACTGCAGGCAGAGCACGACGTTTCTTTCTAGCTTTGGTGGTGTCAGTGACTTACCAGCCCTGACATTTATATACTTTTCACCTATGTGGTTGTTGGATGAGGCGCCTCGATTTTAGGTCTGTTAGGACCGAGAAACGTGTGTTCAGGAATAATTAATCCTCAAACGTAAGAGAGGACCGACCCTGAAGCATCCAGGGGTTACCCAGAGTGTGTAGTCCCGAGGCATTTGCTAGAGTGTCTCGAAGCGGAGAGGAGCTTGCCCCTTGCCTCGACTCATGACGGAAATCCAATTTCCAATACGTGTATTTCGGCTTTATTTGTAGAGCCTAGGTATGGCGACATAGTGGTATGGGGCACTTATGCCGTCTATGATTGAAATTGTTTTGACACTATACACTTATTATAGTATCAAATGATTTGTTTTAAACGTACCAAGCATGTTTGGCTGTTATAAGGTAAAACCCTATCCTCCGGCTTGCGTTGCATTGTGTGATGGGACCTGGGTCTTATAATAGCTTCATTTTTCGAAAAAGCATTGCGCTGTTTATTCTATGCACTGGTATTCTTGGGAGGAAACCCGTTCCGTGTTATACGGCGTGGTCCCTTGAATTACTCTCTTTTAAAGTAAAGTTTTAAATAACTGTTTTAGTTCTCACACCAGTCACATGACTGACCTGGAGTTTATTGTTTTAACCTAAACTCTGGGTGCCCCTATTTCCGCACGGGCAGCTAGTAGTTTTGGTTTTGCAGATTTATATTCACAGGATCCGGGTTTACAGATGGAATGATATCCGGAAAGCTCTGTATCCGTATATCACCTTCAGTTGTGCTTTGTATTATTTCCCGCTGCTATGTAATTTATTGTAATCTCTGATATTTATCGAATGTAATTTATTCATTTATACTCTGTATATTCTTGTATCTGATGGAATTGTTGTAATAAACAATGAAATGTTCTTCCGTCTGCGTTCTATTGTGTGTTGTTCTCAATTCTATCTGTGCTTTCCCTTACGGGGAAGTTCGAGTCGTTTCAATTTCCCAAAATGGACAACATCAAAAGATTAAAGAAGCAAATGGAATTTCTATATATCAGGTGACAATACATCCTACTTGGATGCGACCCACTTAGGCATGCGACCTACCCGATTTTATACCATTTTCCGATTGCGAGGCTTGAGGCTATAGTTACTTACCTTTTATTGATAACACAATCACTTTGAATGCCACATTATCAGTTTCGTTAATCACTAATTGACGTGCACAAAGATATTCTGGATATTGTACTAATAGAATAAGTTCTCCACCACTAGATGTATATTTGTACAGAGAAGCATATGCGATCGTTGGAAATACTTTGTCAGACATTCGTCCATACACGTTCGTTCTAGGACTGAACAAAACCTAAGGCATAATTTCCATTAATCCATCTTAGGTAATTTCTATCAAGGATTAACAGAAAAAGCCCTTGCACTTTACTCCGTCTTCGATTTGTTTTTATATAATCTTATTCACAATGCTACTACTAATACAGAGTGGTTCTTGGATAATAATCCAATCAGTTTCTCTATATTAACAACGATATTTGCCAATACTTCAATAGTCGGTTATTTAGCTATTGAAGAAAAATAAACATTAATCTAAAGCATCAAATATCACTGGGCCCCTTAATTAATATTCCATTAATTAAATCACTTCTCAATTCCCTTATCAATATTTGTTAATCCAATATTTTCAACAATCATCTTGGCCTCTTACGCTATTTGGAAAACATTTTCATATATCACCTTCTTTTATTTTCTATACTTAGAAAATATTTTCTATTTATGATTCGAAAACATTTCCAATTATTTCTCCCTTTTACGATGATTTGTTTCTATACTTAAGAAATATTTATTATTATATTTCCAAAAATTCCACTTATCTGGGTTAAAACTTCTATCATGTAAAACATCATTCCAAACAACCCAATATATTATGAAATTAATCAAATTGGGGTATAATTACCTCTCAGAACTTGACTGAGAACATCCTTAACTTTAAAACAGACAAGACTACTTACCTCGAATAATCAACAACATAAAAACCAATTGTTCATTTTTAAAATGTGCATACATTTATCTTTCTATTTTTACCAGATTTAATTTATTGATTTCCACTTTGTTTATAATGTTTTATTTTAAGTTTGTTTCCCTATCGAATTCTATATATATTGATATATTGATTTCTACTTATCAATTTTTCCTAAAAATATTCTAACTTCTGAAATTTTTGGAAAATTTCGCCAGCTCCTTCTTTGTACTAGTCAATAGCTCAAACTCTAACTCACCTCTTTAGGCCCTATCCATTAAAAAAGAAAATAAAAAAGCCAAGTGGCTTGCCCAATAGGCTCATAAAATCTCATATGAAATTTGAACGTGTACCTTTTTGTCGGGCACTCGAATTATAATCTTCATTTTCTTCGTTCCATAAATATTCCACATATATACGTCCGTTCCCAATTTATTCCAACCCAATGCAATAATTTTTAACTCAATTCTCTAATTTTATTCTTTAATTAGCTCTTTTCCCCATTTCACTTTTTATTTGAACATATAACGTTCATATACAATTTTAATTTGCTTATTAACGAATCAAATTCCATTTTCAACTCGAGTTTCATATTCGATTACGAATATGAATTCACAAATCAAATTCACTTACCTAAAGCCTAATTTCAATTCAAAACTCCATTAACTAATTATTCTTTAAGTCAGTTAATTCAATTCAATAATTAAAAATCCAATTTTTCTTTTTGTAAAATCAAATCATTTACTCCACTCGAGTTCATATTTATTTTATAACTCAAATCTGGATTTTTCTAATGGAAATTCGAATTTTATTTACTTAAAATCCTTTTATTTATTGAAATAAACCGTTATGGTTTAATAACGATTATAACGCTGTTTTTCTAGAAATTTGATTTTGACATAACTCAAAATCTATAAAACGAAATCTAGATTTATCCCTTCCGTTAGAAAACTGTTATACAATTGGTCATGATGATTTTTGTTCCAAAGAATTCTGACTTAAATCGAGTTCTATAGACTATATTAAAGTTCAAAATGCCAAATTACGAACTACCGCACTATAGCGAGTTCATTTTAAATTATATTTAAATATAAACATTTAAACTTCATTTATAAATAAATTTCAACTCCATTTTAATATATTTCAATATATAGTAAACCAATTTTCTAATTTAACTTAATATTTCTTACTATTTCTAATCGTCGATTATTTGATAACTCAGTTATAAATTTATTCATAATCCAAAGCTTCTATTTTGAATTCCAGATCCTTTAGAAATAAATTATTTTATAAAATTCGATGAAAGCAAATTCCAAATATAAATATGCTGGATTATCTTAATTCATTTTACATCCTGTAACACCCCACATCCGTTAGTGTCACTCACAAAGGGAATGCACTAAGTTCTGTGGAGCATTATGGGTAAAAGATGCAGATAAATTACAAGACAGACAAACATTAAACAGCGGAAAATAAAACTTTGCTTTATTGACAAAATAATTTGTACAAGGTTCCTTTACAATATCAGAGTATCAACTGTCTTTACAAAATAAAGAAGCATAAAATACATTTATATTCCCCAATGTAACAAAAGCCAGCCATAGCAATCCAAAGCCGATGCATCCAAGATTCTCCAAGCTTGGAAAGAGAAATCATCCCAAAACAAATCTGAGCTATCCTATTTCCTCCTTAACAACCTGGGGGGGGGGGGGGGAGAACGGAAGAAAGAAGACGAAAGAAAAACAGAGTCAGACATAAAGCCTGAGTAAGTTCAGTAACTTCTAGCATGTGAACATGGAAAACAAAACGACATGAATTAACTGAATACAAGATTACACCATGACGATAGGGTCAACAAGATTAGACAAGGTAGTCACAAGATATGCTAAGATAAACTGGATACGCTCTAATACTTTCGTTGCTTCGCTATTTACTTGTTATACTGGTTTCTATATCTCTGCACCGCCTAACTAGTGTTTCAACTAGTAATGATAACGTGATCCCAATCCCTGTATTTTCCATCGCCTTCAGGCATCCATTTATTAGTTGTTACCTAGATCTAATCTAGGGTTTTCTATCCACTTCTTTCTAGATTTAACTATAGTTTTACGCTATCTGCTGAACGCTTTTCGAGTTCAGGGTTTATGCCACCTAGTCCAACTAGGGATTACGCTACCTGTCGAACAATGCCCCCAAGTCTAGGACACACTACCTAGAGTGGTATATGTTCCTAGGCTTCCCCACGCATGTATCGCGAATCGTTATCGCTTGTCTAGATGCACATGTCCTGTAATGTGCGATCCGAGTCCTGTGACAGGGCAAATCAAGGAATACAGAACTCGGTCGGGAGCTTTCAGATATCTGCCGATGCAGATGCTAAGGTCTGTTTTAATTCCAGTGGCTATGGTCCCACTTGACCCCTCCCTCAGCTAATGAAAGGCACACCTTGTAAAATGAGAACTATACGCCGGCCCCCGGTGCCCCACTATCCTATGGCCATCCGCAACCATAACTAGATAGCAAGTATATGGTCTTTTGGAGTTCTCCGCCTTTCCGCTTCACGTATCTCGATTGACTCAAGATGGATGGTAGACGACGAGTTGCTATCACAGGGCTACCGTCTTCTCGCCGAATCACGCTGGTCCATCCTAGTCTTTAGGTTGCCACATATATATTGCAACCAAGGCATACCCTCGGTTCTTCTAACGCAGACCTTAACCTCTGTGAGCCCAGGATGATCATCTGCAGCCTCACAGAGGGATACCAAGAGTACCCTCACGTCCCCTCGAAGCCTCGGGCTTCGTAACCCAATTCGTTGGAGCCTTCTTAAAACCAGATGGATGTCTGCTCCTTCGTGTTATACTAAGAATTACTACTTAGTTCTACTAACTAAGGTTTACCACTTTGTTTCCAAATTCCTTGTTTTCTTAACTAAGTTTTACTACTTAGTCCCTTTTTCTACTGAGGTCTACTACTTAGTTTTCTTTCTCGCCAGGTTGGGTTGGTTAAGTGTCTTTAGTCGATTCAAGCTATCTTAACCCTCTTCCTATTACACTGGTTAAGTGTTATCCCTTCATGCTTTTTTACTTAACCCTATTCATTTATCATATTCTGATGGTTAAGCGTTCAAGTTTACTTAACCCTATGGTCTAGTCCAGTTAACATATTAATTTGGCTAAGTGTATTACTTAACCCCAACCTCTAGTCTAATTAACATGTTAAATTGGCTAAGTGTATTAATTTTACTTAACCCCACCTTCTAGTCTAGTCAACATGTTAATTTGGCTAAGTATTCCCATGGACTTAACCCTCCCATTCTAGCTTTAACTGTGCTAAGTTGGTTAAGTGTTCCTTAACCTTCCCATTCTAGCTTAACCGTGTTAGGTTGGTTAAGTATTCCTATGGAATTAACTCTCCCATTCTTGTTCTAGCTTTAATTAATAAATTAAAGTTGCAACCTCTCACATTAGACAGATATTGCTGTGGTTACTGGATGTGCCGGTCGGTTCCGGGCAGGTTTACACCGCAACTCATTCTAACCTCGGGTTAGGCATATTCATGTTTTCTAAGTTCAAAGGGTTTTTGATTAATTTCCAAATCTGGTTTTGAAAACAACCATCCCGTCCTTCGGATCAGTTAGGGATAGCCAGGGAGGGCAGGAAACTTGTATTTTCCAAACCCAAGCCTAGACACTATCCTCTCTGTCACCCTAGAACCTTCTGGTCTATGTGTTATAAAAAGGGATGTTATCAAAATACTTTTCTTTTGTTTATAAATTGTTAACAATTTATTTCAAAAGCCCATTTCCCCTTTTTAGACAAATTTGGCCTATATTTATTTGTCAAGCCTACTAGTATACTTATATTCTAGGCCCAAGTCCTAACCCAACATGCAGTTTAGGCCATTTCCTATTTCATTGCCGAAACTAGATTAAATATCCTAGTTTATAATTTATGGCCAAAACTTAACCAAGTTACATATTTTGTTGTAAATGAACAATTTAACATTTATGACGAATTCTATAAGTAAATTACTCCTAATTTACTTATTTCATTACTACTCATTTAATGTACATTGTCACATTTATTATTATGGCCCATTCTCTCTTATTTATCATATTTATACTTTTTGGTATGTAAATTATACCAAATTTAGTGTCGCTAACCATAATTTATTCTAAACATGACAATTGCTCACAATTATGAATAAATTCAAAATTGTGCTAATATACTTATTCCAAATCAACCTTAATTAACCCAATCTTGGTTTAACATCCTAATTCACAATTTATGGCAAAACTAGAATTATTTTTCTAGTTTACATTTTATGCCTAAAATTTAGCTTACTTACTAATGCTAAATTTAATATGTCAAAATCACATATTCCCTAATCCATGTCAAATTTCCCCGTTTTCATTTTAATATGCATGTCATAATACATATTCCAAATTGTGCCAATTTCCAAGTTTACAATTACGTTCATATTCATTTCCATGTTTTTCCCCAAATCGCATTCCCACCGTTCGAATAATCGTGATTCAACCTAGATTATAAATAAATCTAGATTCGTAGATAAAAAGGGAATGAATCAAAATGACAAGAAGGAATAATTGGCATAAAAAGGTTTGGATAACAATGTAGGTTCAAGAATATGGGTAGACCTAACTAAATAGGTAAATTCCCACTGTCTTAAAACCAAAGAATGGGCAAAATAGGTTCAAGAACGTGGGTAGACCTAACTTAATAGGTAAATTCCCACTGTCTTAAAACCAAAGAAAAAAAACCAAGGAATAGGTAGAATAAATAATTGGGTTTAGACCCAATTTCACAATCACCAAACTAAAGCAATATTTTCCTAATCATGAATCATGGGTGTCAAAATCACAATTGTCCTCATTATGTCATAAGCAATAGTTTATGTCCAATTCAAAGGCTTATGTTCTTAGTCATAAGTAATGTCCATGGTCATAGGCAATATAGGCGATGTTCATAGTCCAAAAGGGAAAATAATTCCCATAGTCCTAAGTCATTGTCATAGGCAATGTTTATATGTCCCAAAATCAAAGGCTTATGTCATAGTCTAAAGGCATATGCTTTCAAAGGCCACAGTTCTATAGTCATAGTCACGGTTACAGTCTTATTTGTCCTCGAATCATAACAGTTCTTAATTCAGTCCAAGAGTATAAACACAGATTCGAAGAGAGAGAGAGAGAGAGATTTGGCATATTCCTTTATTCCTTTAATTTCATGTCACAAATAAAACAAAATATTCAGATCTAGAAATAACCAACTTACAGAAAATAGATCTAGAAAAGAAGGAAAGCGTGGCTATGATTCGTGCGTCGTTGCTTGAAACTTGTTTGAGCTAGCCTTTGAATTCTTCACTTGAAACTTTGATTTGAATCCCTCCTTAAAAGTCTTTTAGCAGCATCTCCTCGTCTTGAATCATATTTTATTTTATTTATTTAAGAAAATTTAGAGGAGGGGAAGAAGCCATGAATCTTTGCAGCATAAGGATAGAAGAGAATTGGTGCAAAGAGAATGAAGACTAGGGCTGTTTATATAGCTGCTCAAGACCATATCGTACACGCAGCGCTGAGTCAGCATTGAACCTAGTTAAGAAAATAGTCCAGGTACGTAGATGAATCTAGCCAAACCTTATCATACACGCAGTGCTGAGTCAGCATTGGGTCCCACAAGCTATTTTGGCGTAAAAGTTTGATTTTCAAACTTTTGAATTTCTGGAATTTATTTAACTGTTTTATTCACATGAAATATTCTTATATGTATACAATTCCTCTAACGACCATTTTACGCGTATATATATACGCACAACTTTCATTTTATTTTCAAAATTCAAATGATGTTGCCATATTTCATTGACTGTAGCCTTATCTTGAATTTTATCTTTCGTATATCTATATTTTTGCATATATATATATATATTTATATTCTCATATGTATATATATATATATATTTTCTTTATTTCCTTATATGTACGTTCTTATCCTTTCAAATTTTGAATTTGTATACGTACATATATTTGCATGTTCAGTTGGCCCTCTCTAAAACAAAGATAAAAAATTATGTCGCCGCCGGGGTTCGAACCCCCGACCTCCATGCTACAAATCCAATGCCTTAACCAACTGAGCTACAGAGGCTTTTGTTAATAAGTCTTAGAACAATAATAATTATTGTTCTCTCCTTACTTCTCTTTTTCATGTTAGTTACAATACTTAAATTAAACAACTGCATGGATCTTTTTCTTTTAATTTTTCTTTTAAAAATTAATTATACTTTAATTTGAGAATCTTAATGTCGCAGAATTACGGGGTGTTACATTCTCCCCCACTTAAAAGGATTTCGTCCCCGAAATCTTCAAGTTAGGAAGAATGTGTCTTACCATCCAATCACCCATCTACTCAACCATTCAATCACAGGCATTCATTGTCCTTAAAAGATTTCTAATGCTTTCATTTTCATATGCATAGTGTGTGTATATGTCTCTATCTAATGCAAAATCAGGCGGTCTACTGATTCAGTTGACCTCCTTAATGCAAATCATGTTAGTGCCATGCGTCCAATCATGCATGCAAACATCCCTAGTCATGTAAATACTACATGCGTGCACAGCCATTCATCCATATGCAACGTCCATATGATATCATATCAAGTTCAACTTATAAACAAATGCATATATGTAAATGCAATATGAGAGCGTCCGAACTTGATCTAGTGCCTAATACGTATGCATATGCATCCATGAGCAACCATTTGCAACCATTCAACCATAACATGTTTCAAATACATGTTTACATCCATTGGCTTCTACCTAAGGATCGTAGATACGACCTAGAGGATATACTTTGGAAAGAGAGAAACAACTATGCGTAAAGCTCCTAAACAAAGAAATCAAGGATGCACCCTTAAGAAAAAGGGTATGATGCTAGTATCTAGCCTTCTCGAGCTTTACTCCACTATATCTTAACCAATGTTTACTCCACGATTGCGAAGTTTCTAAGCTCCATCTCCAAAATGAACAAATGTCAACCAAGTGTATATACTAGGATGATCAGAGGTCTCTCCTCCTATCTTATCCATCATGCCATAATTATAAGGGTCAAAAGGTCACTACGCGCTTTTTAGAGCGCCTGCCACAACTATCCATCTCTCACGCAAACCATCCTAGTCGAACTTGACATTTCTCAAGTACAAGCCCCAAAGGCCTAAACCAATATTAGACATGCACCCAAGGAATATCTCCTTTAGACAATCTACGTGATATGATATAAGCAAACTCGATAGCTATTCAAACCCCTACTAACCAAAAATAAACGGGTCGAACCACCCACTGGGTTTGAGACTGATTGGGATCTTCTTACTATACAAGTACTAAGGTGCAGAGACTCAACTATGGAAGCAAATATGAACAAATGCGAAGCGCTAAATCCGAACAGAAAAACTAGATTCTTCCAACAGAAACTTTTACCACCTATCTCCTTGGTACGCTCTGCATGTACTTGCCCTTCTGAAAATCTTGTCCTTTGTCCTTAATTATATGCCCTATCATACCATAGTAAAGATACTTCCTCTTGTCTTAGGTTTTATAATCCCTTCCTCCTTCGTGAGCCAAGTCTACATCCATAATTTCCTCATCCTTGGGTCGTGCTCCTTTGCCAAACTTCCGCGTGTAACCATGTTGGCAAATCTCTCGAAAGTTGCCTCTATCGCACGGAAAAACCCTATAAACTTGAAAGAAGACTGGCCGTAAGTAAAAAAACTACGGCTATAGATGGAAGTCGGGCACTACTTCGCCCTTCGATGAGGATACCTCCCAGAAAGCCAGGAGCCCCAGAGAGTCAAGAAAGAAGGAGACAATAATTCAAATAGAGGAAGAAAAGATAGTGCGTATGGCTTTGGGGAATATGCCTTTAAAACAAAACTTTTATTTTGAAAATGCTTCTATAAAGACCGTTTTGAAAAATATTTTTTTTAAATCTTTTATCTGATCTGGTAACCTTCAGCTCTGATACCACGTGTAACACCCCACATCCGTTAGTGTCACTCATAAAGGGAATGCACTAAGTTCTGTGGAGCATTATGGGTAAAAGATGCAGATAAATTACAAGACAGACAAACATTAAACAGCGGAAAATAAAACTTTGCTTTATTGACAAAATAATTTGTACAAGGTTCCTTTACAATATCAGAGTATCAACTGTCTTTACAAAATAAAGAAGCATAAAATACATTTATATTCCCCAATGTAACAAAAGCCAGCCATAGCAATCCAAAGCCGATGCATCCAAGATTCTCCAAGCTTGGAAAGAGAAATCATCCCAAAACAAATCTGAGCTATCCTATTTCCTCCTTAACAACCTGGGGGGGGGGGAGAACGGAAGAAAGAAGACGAAAGAAAAACAGAGTCAGACATAAAGCCTGAGTAAGTTCAGTAACTTCTAGCATGTGAACATGGAAAACAAAACGACATGAATTAACTGAATACAAGATTACACCATGACGATAGGGTCAACAAGATTAGACAAGGTAGTCACAAGATATGCTAAGATAAACTGGATACGCTCTAATACTTTCGTTGCTTCGCTATTTACTTGTTATACTGGTTTCTATATCTCTGCACCGCCTAACTAGTGTTTCAACTAGTAACGATAACGTGATCCCAATCCCTGTATTTTCCATCGCCTTCAGGCATCCATTTATTAGTTGTTACCTAGATCTAATCTAGGGTTTTCTATCCACTTCTTTCTAGATTTAACTATAGTTTTACGCTATCTGCTGAACGCTTTTCGAGTTCAGGGTTTATGCCACCTAGTCCAACTAGGGATTACGCTACCTGTCGAACAATGCCCCCAAGTCTAGGACACACTACCTAGAGTGGTATATGTTCCTAGGCTTCCCCACGCATGTATCGCGAATCGTTATCGCTTGTCTAGATGCACATGTCCTGTAATGTGCGATCCGAGTCCTGTGACAGGGCAAATCAAGGAATACAGAACTCGGTCGGGAGCTTTCAGATATCTGCCGATGCAGATGCTAAGGTCTGTTTTAATTCCAGTGGCTATGGTCCCACTTGACCCCTCCCTCAGCTAATGAAAGGCACACCTTGTAAAATGAGAACTATACGCCGGCCCCCGGTGCCCCACTATCCTATGGCCATCCGCAACCATAACTAGATAGCAAGTATATGGTCTTTTGGAGTTCTCCGCCTTTCCGCTTCACGTATCTCGATTGACTCAAGATGGATGGTAGACGACGAGTTGCTATCACAGGGCTACCGTCTTCTCGCCGAATCACGCTGGTCCATCCTAGTCTTTAGGTTGCCACATATATATTGCAACCAAGGCATACCCTCGGTTCTTCTAACGCAGACCTTAACCTCTGTGAGCCCAGGATGATCATCTGCAGCCTCACAGAGGGATACCAAGAGTACCCTCACGTCCCCTCGAAGCCTCGGGCTTCGTAACCCAATTCGTTGGAGCCTTCTTAAAACCAGATGGATGTCTGCTCCTTCGTGTTATACTAAGAATTACTACTTAGTTCTACTAACTAAGGTTTACCACTTTGTTTCCAAATTCCTTGTTTTCTTAACTAAGTTTTACTACTTAGTCCCTTTTTCTACTGAGGTCTACTACTTAGTTTTCTTTCTCGCCAGGTTGGGTTGGTTAAGTGTCTTTAGTCGATTCAAGCTATCTTAACCCTCTTCCTATTACACTGGTTAAGTGTTATCCCTTCATGCTTTTTTACTTAACCCTATTCATTTATCATATTCTGATGGTTAAGCGTTCAAGTTTACTTAACCCTATGGTCTAGTCCAGTTAACATATTAATTTGGCTAAGTGTATTACTTAACCCCAACCTCTAGTCTAATTAACATGTTAAATTGGCTAAGTGTATTAATTTTACTTAACCCCACCTTCTAGTCTAGTCAACATGTTAATTTGGCTAAGTATTCCCATGGACTTAACCCTCCCATTCTAGCTTTAACTGTGCTAAGTTGGTTAAGTGTTCCTTAACCTTCCCATTCTAGCTTAACCGTGTTAGGTTGGTTAAGTATTCCTATGGACTTAACTCTCCCATTCTTGTTCTAGCTTTAATTAATAAATTAAAGTCGCAACTCTCACATTAGACAGATATTGCTGCGGTTACTGGATGTGCCGGTCGGTTCCGGGCAGGTTTACACCGCAACTCAGTCTAACCTCGGGTTAGGCATATTCATGTTTTCTAAGTTCAAAGGGTTTTTGATTAATTTCCAAATCTGGTTTTGAAAACAACCATCCTGTCCTTCGGATCAGTTAGGGATAGCCAGGGAGGGCAGGAAACTTGTATTTTCCAAACCCAAGCCTAGACACTATCCTCTCTGTCACCCTAGAACCTTCTGGTCTATGTGTTATAAAAAGGGATGTTATCAAAATACTTTTCTTTTGTTTATAAATTGTTAACAATTTATTTCAAAAGCCCATTTCCCCTTTTTAGACAAATTTGGCCTATATTTATTTGTCAAGCCTACTAGTATACTTATATTCTAGGCCCAAGTCCTAACCCAACATGCAGTTTAGGCCATTTCCTATTTCATTGCCGAAACTAGATTAAATATCCTAGTTTATAATTTATGGCCAAAACTTAACCAAGTTACATATTTTGTTGTAAATGAACAATTTAACATTTATGACGAATTCTATAAGTAAATTACTCCTAATTTACTTATTTCATTACTACTCATTTAATGTACATTGTCACATTTATTATTATGGCCCATTCTCTCTTATTTATCATATTTATACTTTTTGGTATGTAAATTATACCAAATTTAGTGTCGCTAACCATAATTTATTCTAAACATGACAATTGCTCACAATTATGAATAAATTCAAAATTGTGCTAATATACTTATTCCAAATCAACCTTAATTAACCCAATCTTGGTTTAACATCCTAATTCACAATTTATGGCAAAACTAGAATTATTTTTCTAGTTTACATTTTATGCCTAAAATTTAGCTTACTTACTAATGCTAAATTTAATATGTCAAAATCACATATTCCCTAATCCATGTCAAATTTCCCCGTTTTCATTTTAATATGCATGTCATAATACATATTCCAAATTATGCCAATTTCCAAGTTTACAATTACGTTCATATTCATTTCCATGTTTTTCCCCAAATCGCATTCCCACCGTTCGAATAATCGTGATTCAACCTAGATTATAAATAAATCTAGATTCGTAGATAAAAAGGGAATGAATCAAAATGACAAGAAGGAATAATTGGCATAAAAAGGTTTGGATAACAATGTAGGTTCAAGAATATGGGTAGACCTAACTAAATAGGTAAATTCCGACTGTCTTAAAACCAAAGAATGGGCAAAATAGGTTCAAGAACGTGGGTAGACCTAACTTAATAGGTAAATTCCCACTGTCTTAAAACCAAAGAAAAAAAACCAAGGAACAGGTAGAATAAATAATTGGGTTTAGACCCAATTTCACAATCACCAAACTAAAGCAATATTTTCCTAATCATGAATCATGGGTGTCAAAATCACAATTGTCCTCATTATGTCATAAGCAATAGTTTATGTCCAATTCAAAGGCTTATGTTCTTAGTCATAAGTAATGTCCATGGTCATAGGCAATATAGGCGATGTTCATAGTCCAAAAGGGAAAATAATTCCCATAGTCCTAAGTCATTGTCATAGGCAATGTTTATATGTCTCAAAATCAAAGGCTTATGTCATAGTCTAAAGGCATATGCTTTCAAAGGCCACAGTTCTGTAGTCATAGTTACGGTTACAGTCTTATTTGTCCTCGAATCATAACAGTTCTCAATTCAGTCCAAGAGTATAAACACAGATTCGAAGAGAGAGAGAGAGAGATTTGGCATATTCCTTTATTCCTTTAATTTCATGTCACAAATAAAACAAAATATTCAGATCTAGAAATAACCAACTTACAGAAAATAGATCTAGAAAAGAAGGAAAGCGTGGCTATGATTCGTGCGTCGTTGCTTGAAACTTGTTTGAGCTAGCCTTTAAATTCTTCACTTGAAACTTTGATTTGAATCCCTCCTTAAAAGTCTTTTAGCAGCATCTCCTCGTCTTGAATCATATTTTATTTTATTTATTTAAGAAAATTTAGAGGAGGGGAAGAAGCCATGAATCTTAGCAGCATAAGGATAGAAGAGAATTGGTGCAAAGAGAATGAAGACTAGGGCTGTTTATATAGCTGCTCAAGACCTTATCGTACACGCAGCGCTGAGTCAGCATTGAACCTAGTTAAGAAAATAGTCCAGGTACGTAGATGAATCTAGCCAAACCTTATCATACACGCAGTGCTGAGTCAGCATTGGGTCCCACAAGCTATTTTGGCGTAAAAGTTTGATTTTCAAACTTTTGAATTTCTGGAATTTATTTAACTGTTTTATTCACATGAAATATTCTTATATGTATACAATTCCTCTAACGACCATTTTACGCGTATATATATACGCACAACTTTCATTTTATTTTCAATATTCAAATGATGTTGCCATATTTCATTGACTGTAGCCTTATCTTGAATTTTATCTTTCGTATATCTATATTTTTGCATATATATATATTTATATTCTCATATGTATATATATTTTCTTTGTTTCCTTATATGTACGTTCTTATCCTTTCAAATTTTGAATTTGTATACGTACATATATTTGCATGTTCAGTTGGCCCTCTCTAAAACAAAGATAAAAAATTATGTCGCCGCCGGGGTTCAAACCCCCGACCTCCATGCTACAAATCCAATGCCTTAACCAACTGAGCTACAGAGGCTTTTGTTAATAAGTCTTAGAACAATAATAATTATTGTTCTCTCCTTACTTCTCTTTTTCATGTTTGTTACAATACTTAAATTAAACAACTGCATGGATCTTTTTCTTTTAATTTTTCTTTTAAAAATTAATTATACTTTAATTTGAGAATCTTAATGTCGCAGAATTACGGGGTGTTACACATCCCAAATTCCGGAATATAATCAATCGTTCCATTTTCAACATGTTTTCCAATTCACTTTTAAATTCATACTTGAATTTAAACTTCTAAATCTAATGTAATTTATTTCCCTAGATTTATATACATCGTTTATAAATTCAACTTCCTTATTTTATATTAAAACAATTTTTATTTCAAAATCTATTTAACCCTCAATTCGTTTTATATTCCGAATTTCAAATAAAAACCATCGTTCCCTTTTTGAAATGATTTCAAATTCTACTTTTAAATTCGTATTTGGATTTAAAATTCCAAATTATCTCATGATAATTAATTCACTATATTTATAAACATCATTTATAAATTTACTTATTTTATATATATCCAAACAAGTTCCATTTCAAAATCTATTTAAAACCAAAATCTTATTTTGGAATATTCTGTTTATTATAACTTGCCTATATATAACATATAATCTATTTTAATATTTAATTTTAAATCTTATTTTCTAATTAATGCACTTCTAATATTCTTTCCGGATATAATTTAATTTATAATTTCAACAAAATCTAATTTATTTTTCCAATTAAATTTACATTCCGAACATAGGAATAGATTTCATCGTTTTCTATTTAAAACAATTCCCAGTTCTTCTTTTAAATTCACATTTGAATTTAAACTCTCCAATTATCCAATGTTAATTATCCATTTCATCTATAAACACCGTTTATAAATTCATTACTTGTTTTTATTATTCAGAATAGGTTAATATTTCCTAGCCCATTCGAAATTCAAATTCTATTTTTAGAAAAATAGATTTCCCCATTTTAATCTCAAAATCCCTTTTCATGATATTTTTATAAATCTACATTTAGGGCAAGTGATATCAAACAATCAAAAACACCCAATTATAGATTACATGTTTTCAAACAGATCATATATGATAATTTATATGAAAACAAACAATAATAAATTTTTGAGGAATCCATTTGGATCCCTCAAACCTGTTTTCCTGCATCCACAGATGTTAGCCAACATAATTAATACCTATCCTGCTTCAAGGTAGGATATCGCGATATAGAAGGTCAGCAACTATAATATATTGCGGGGTGCATAGGGTCATCCGCTAATGATATTACAAGCATCTGCTAATTGTACTACGGGAAATATCCAACCACCAACATATATATAATAGCCACAACCACCAAACCTAAATAACACACACACACACACACACACATATATATAATAATCACAAAAATATTTAATTGCATCCAAACAACCAACAAACATCATATAACATCATATTAAATAAATATTTGTTATAATAAATTATAACAAATCCAGAGAGTGAGTTTACTCATTGTGAATTTTAATATGCAATCCATTCCGGCTTCTTTTCAAATTAAATCAAACCATATTCGATTAAATTTGAAATTCTTGCTAACTCCAACAAAATCCCAAATCCGATTCCAATGCAAACATTTGCGAATTCAATTCCAACGTAACTAATTTCATTATATCCTGGAAATGTATAAGAAGGTTATACATTTTATAATTTAACTACATATATGTGTGATAAAATTAATTTGAATTTCATTACTTTCATAAACTCTAATTACCTCATTAACTATTTAATTTAATGATAAAAACAAAAGTCTAACCTTTCCTAAGTTTCACACTCAAATTGTTAGTTTACAACTTAATCTTGATACTAGTTAACTGTATACGATTGAACCAATTTCATTAATTAATTACTAATTGTATAAATCATTTTTCCATATAAATTAAAATTAAAAACTAAAAAAATACCTTAAAATGTTGCACCATCATTCTAAAACCACACCTGCCACATTGCGTACAAGTGTTGCTACTCTTCCCCAATAACTTATTGCGCAACCAATCGCCCTATTCGCACAGTTTAGCCTCACTCCACTCACAGTTAAATCCAGCATCAACTTCCCTTTTTCTGTTTTGAGCCACCTAGCTGAATTTTATTCAAACCATTCTCCTACTCCATCTCATTTCTAACCCTTTCACCTTGGCTACTGACGAACCTCGAAATCACCAGTCAACTCTGGTGTCACCCTGTTGAAGTCTTCTTGACGTTCTTTCCCAGATCATGATCGCGACATTGAACCATGGCCCACTCATGCACATCGACTCGACTCTTGAAACCCCAATCTCGACTAACATCCTGCAATCCAACCCTTTTTCATACAATAGCTTCGTCCTCGTGAGTCCAACAAAAGCCCAATTTTCTGATTGAATCGAACGTTAAGCGTTGGCATCGCAGCAAATTTTTTGACCTTTAGCATGGAGTTCGCACATCAATCAGCTAAAAAGAAACTAAGGTCGACGATGTAATTAAGGGATTGAATTAATATTAATTTTGGAAGACTTAAAATAGCGGCTTTGACAATTTTCTTTTTGCAGCCTGGAGAGTTAGAATGAAAGAGAGAAGTAAATTAGGGAAAGCTAGTGCGATTTTGCCTTAGGCATCAAGGCGTTGGTACAATATAGGTAACTTAGGTTACAGTAGGGTCTGCGTAATTTTAAATGTGCAGGTGTACTTATTTTGGTTTTCTTAAGAATGAAGAAAGACAAAAGCTACATAAATTTATCTAATTTGATTATTAAACTAATCTATTTAACATTATAATTAAATACCTTGTGGTTCCAGACTCCTATTTAAATGTAACAACCGGTATTTTTGGGGTTATACCATTATTCTGAACACACTGGGACAAGTTTCAAAGCCTAATTTGATCATATGGAGAAGGTATTATTTTAAATTGATACGATATAAATTAAATTAAAAACAGTTAACTACTTGATAATAAATTATTATTATTGTCTATATTCAAATAAAATTTATATTAATCATCTGAATTGTTTCGATCGGTTTTATCTTTGAATTCAATTATTACTTGTTTTTAGTATTACGATAATTTGATATATTCGAAATTTAATCGTGTATCGATTATTAAATCGATAATTCCATAATAAAATCCATTTATATTATCAACGACATTTAAAACAACATTAAATGTTTAAAACAAATTAACCAAAAATCCAGGTTGTTACACAAATCTTCATATGAAAAATCTCATATCATCGTCTGTTGAGTCACATCACTATTTTCATTTGTTACTCCTGTCAAGCATAAATTTGAATTTGAGTTGACCTTCAAGGGTTTTGAGCTACCGCTATCTTTTCTTCCATACATCACATCAAGCGTTTTCCAAATTTCCTGTGAAGTTAAACAATGGGAGATATGGTTAAACTGATCAACACTAAGATAAGAAAATACAATATGCATAACACGTGCATAATAATAATATCATTCTTATCTACCATATCATATCCATTTTTAATAACATGCCAACATCTAATATTAACATATTTTAAATATAATTCAATTTTTGATTTCCAATTTAAAAAAATCTGTTCCATTAATAATAGCTGGATTTATATTGGAAAAATTCTCTCTAGACTGACAAATAAAAAAATTACAGTTAGGGAAATCCATAACGCTAGAGTTAAAAAGTAATTGCTCTGATACCACTTATAGGATCTAAATTAACCCTAAAGGGGTGCAGTTTTGAGGAATATAAAAGTATCACAACACAGAACATAATAGTATAAATAAATGCAAAAAAATAAACGATGCAAATTTTACCCAGCTTCGGCAAATCCCTGCATAATGTTGCATTCCCCAAGGTTTCTACACATAATTAAAAAAATCTATGCGCTTACAATTCCTTATAAACTCGCTACACCTTCTCCCAACTATTCTTATTTTATGCTAAAACCATGCACCGGTTTTTATCCCCAAGATCAGATGTTCACTAACTATAACGTTGTAGCTAGAAACCTAGTTTATAGAAAAACTAGAAAACTACAGATTGGTTTACAAAAGATGAAACAACAAAATAAAAGAAAAACTAAAAAAACCCTAGTTAAAAAATTTAAACAAAATAGGCCTACCCCTTTTACTTTATTTCTCTTGGAGTATTGTCTTCCTTCTTTGACAGCTGACCAAATGAATAGTGTTTTGCCCCAAATCGTGACTCTCGAAAACTGGAGATTATTCTCTAATGGATTGTGATTCTTATTACTCTCTTCTCCACTGATTTAGATTTGGCATTGAGATCGAAATTGTGATTATTCTCTGATTTGTTTTTATTGATGCTTGAATGAGTTTATTTTGTTTCAATAATTAGCCAGTGATGAATAAGTGTTTAAATAGGGTTCACAAACCCTTGATTATCTAATTTTGTGTGCATTGATTTGGTCTTGACTAGTTGATTCTTGCATGATTGTTTCTTGATGAATTACCCCGTGTATGTAATTGGTTTGATTTCTGGAAACCTTGGCTTGATTTTCTTGGCTAAAAGATCGCACTTGATTTTCTAGAAAGTTTGATCAAATTTCTTGCCAAAGTTAGAAGATGTAGAATATACTGGTTTGCATGAGAAAACTTCTTGCCAAATTTCCATTGATGAATTCTTTCTTGCAACACTTACGTGATTGAAATATTATTTTCCAAAAATGAAACCTTTAATAATTCTTTGGTTTGATTTCCTATATCCGTTCGATTTGAAAAGAATTATTTTTTTAGTTGATACTGATAAGAACAGGTCACTTTAAACCCTTGTCTTAAAACTAATTCGAACAGATACTATGCTCATCCACTAATGAGACCAATT
This sequence comes from Allium sativum, assembly GCA_030737875.1. Lineage (NCBI taxonomy): Eukaryota > Viridiplantae > Streptophyta > Magnoliopsida > Asparagales > Amaryllidaceae > Allium > Allium sativum. The sequence goes on along the minus strand of CM060911.1, from coordinate 4,352,331 downwards.
TCTTATACTCTTTCACTTTGCACTTGATACTGCTGATATCCTAGTTTGATTGTATTTTCAATTTATATGTTGTCTTTTTGCATTGGTACTTGCTCATACTTGGGGTTTTCTGGTTTACACTTATGCAGTCTTTCCAGCATGTGCTTACTGTACATATATGCTGCATGCCCTTTCTTTGTGTATGTGTTTTACCACCATATGCACCGTTTCATGTGCATGCTTTGTGTAATGCCACTGTCATTGTCCATGCACCATATTGCCATTTGCATGTTGTCATGCTTGTGTATTCTTGAAACTAAAACTTGACATTACTCGAATTAAAAACTCTTATGCATGTCTTGTACACTATTTTTTTTCCCACGCTTCATTCACCTTTAACTGCCATGTCAATGCCATGTCTTCGCTTACACTTGTGCATCAATTTCACCCTGTTTTGTCTTATATATGATGGGTGATGCCAATGTGTTATATCTCTCCATTCTTGAGTTACTGCTGCACCATGTGGATCTACCATGTGTATGTAGGCATTTCTATATGTTTTCATGCCATTTAGTTTGGCCATGTGTTGCATGGTGCATTCTTGAACCATTGATATGCAGTTGCCATGTCATGCTGTGCGCATCCATCTTTGTTCACTTGCCATGCTGTTCACACTACCATATATACATGTGTGTGTGTGTGTGTGCGTGTGTTTATATATATATATATATATATATATATATATATATATATATATATATATATATATATATACATACATACATACATACATTCATGTATATTAAACTCCCATGTAACACTTGAAGGCTCTTGCCTCTTGTTTGCAGTCATACATGTGTCATTTGATCTTGAACTTGGCTTGGGTCACTTGTGTTCTCTTGGCACTTAAAACTGGCCATTTTGATTTGCTATTGTGACCATGTTTTGAACCATTTGACAGCCTAAATGTAGCTTTTGTTGTGCACATTCCATTTTCTTTTCATGTCATGTATATGTGTGTATTGCCATTGCTACATCTTTTATTTGCTTTGGCTACAGCTGAAAGTTTGTGTTCTCACATTTTTGACTTGTGTTTTTGCATTCGAACTGCTTTGATGGGCTAAAGGTAAAAAGGCTCACTTGCATTTTTTCCTGCCTTGAAATACACTTGAGGTTGAGGTTGCATGTGTTGTCCAGATTTGATTTTGTGCCATATACTTGTTTCTTAGCTTGTTTAGTTCTCCATTTTTCCACTTATACACACACACATACATACATACATACATACATACATACATTCATGTGTGTATATGCATGCCATGTTGCATCTGAAATGTTGTTGACTACACTTGAGTAGCTGACATCTTTGTGCATTGATTCGGTTTTGTACCTATTCACTTGAAAATCACTGTATACATGTGCAAAAATATTTTTCTATTCGCATCAGCAGACCACTACGTAATGTGTTGTGGTTGGTCAAGATAAGTAGACCATAAAAGTAAACCGAGGCTAGTTTTGTCAACATACCACTATTGCTATGTTGAGGTTGATCTGCAGACCCTAGCATACAGTCTGCCTTGTGGTATTTACAGTGAATCACCGTGAATATCAAAAGCAGCTTAGACTCAAATAAATTTATATACATATCAGACCAAGTCTAGGAATATAATTAGAAACACACCAAAATTCTGAAGAAACAAAATTTTAAAATAAATTTATACTTACTATCTGTTTTATTCCAGTTTAATATCTTTGTTTCTGTGATAGATGTGCACGTAACTGGACTGAGACTTAAGCAGCAGAAGACTCGGTATATGTCAATGTATGTAATAGAGTCTGTACATGAAATTAAGTGAATTTCGAGTGTTGTAGTGAGGAGCCATTGTTATGGAATTGAATGTAGTTATATCATAGTGAGATGTACAATAGTGCAGTAGGAAGTTTGTACTATTCCAAATGTTGAATTAAAATATTTATTTGAATAAAACACTGTTTGAATATTAAATACTTGTACAATAGCATTTTATTCGAAATAAATATTTATTTCTGTATGCGATAGTGTATAGAACAGTGCAGTTACAAAAAAATTTGTAGAATAAAAAACATTTGTTATCATCAAACAAAAATCATATTGTTATATTCAGCAAGTTCACACTAACACTAACTAAATCTAACATCAAGGTATTAGGTCTATCAATAAAGATTATTTCAGGCCATATGATCACATTGTTATATTGATGAGAGTTTGAGCATTAATCATGAGCACTTAGAGACCTTGGATAAATATATATATATATATATGTGTGTGTGTGTGTGTGTGTGTGTGTGTGCGCGCGCGTGTGTGTGTGCTTCACCGATTGAGAGTAGATTTGGATTTTGAGCATAAAGAAAGAGAGCTAATTCTTGTCTTCTTAGTGTACATGAGAAGGGGGGACACGACGTCCAATCGGGTAGCGTTGGACGAGTGGCTCACTCCGCCTGCTGGATTCGTCAAATAACTTCGAAGCAAAAAATGGAGCAAAACCAAAGTGAATAGCTTTGGGTGAGCGGAATGGTGTCAATAAGCATTGAGCCTTATAGAGGGTAGGCATTGAGCATTCGAGTCTGCCACACCAAAAGTAGAGGACGTAGAGACGTGTACAGGACAAGACTCAGAGTAAGGCGTAGAGTGGCCAGAAGGAGCCCTACTTTGGTTAAGGGGGGTGGGGGGGAGGGGATATATTTAATTCTCACATAAGGACAAATTGATCCAATTGTTGGGATTTTTTGTCCCCCGATTTATGTTTAGTTTTTGTGTCATATACACACACACATATACATACATACATACATACATACATATATATATATATATATATATATATATAAGAAGCATTTTAAGCACCCCTGTTTTGTAGCACCTCTTTAGCACCCATACCCTACTGGTTACCCTTGATTTTTACCTCTTACATGAGTACAAATTTATCCAATGACTGAGTTTTTTTGTCCCTAACTTGTGTTTAATTTTTGTGTTTAAATAATCGCTCTGTGATACATACACACACACACACACAGACACACATATATATACATATATATACATATATATATATGAGGAGCGTTTTGGGGCGCCCCTATTTTGCAGCATCCTTTTAGCACCCCTACCCTACCATGAGCTACACAAATTCAAATTCAGCAAGATTTTATGGATATTCAATCCACATGTATATTATCATCTACCCACAATCTGAGCTTGTTCCGACATTCATAATATTTACAAAATCTTCGCTCAATTATTCATTTTTAGACATTTATTCAAACCGCTAAATTTAAACATCAAATATATTATTCTACGAATGTCGAAATGACCTCAAATTTGTGACAGATGATAATATTTGTGTAGGTTGAGCATCTACAAAGTTTTGTTTGGTTTGGATTATTGTAGCTCACGACATGATACGAGTGCTGCAAAACAGGGGTGCCTCGGAATGCTCCTCACTCTCTCTCTCTCTCTCTCTCTATATATATATATGTATATATACATATATATATATATATATATATATATATATATATATATATATATGGAGCGGCTATTTGGACACAAGATTAGAAACAAACATAGAGCCACAAAGCCTCAACCATTGGATCTTTTTATCCTTTTGGGAATGAGTGGAATTCAAGGGGCAATCCAATGGTAGAGATCGATTGTGTCAAGGATTTGTATCTAAGTAAACTTTCCCATATATATATATATATATATATATATATATATATATATATATATATAAGGGGCGGAATAAGGATCTTTAGGCAAACTAAACACTAGAGGGGGAGAATAGTGTTTTCTGGATTCTATTAATTTCATTTCTTGAAATCTTTTTGAATTAAACAGAATATTATGCAGATCATAGATACCAACAATCACATATTCAAACACAGATGTAAAAAATAAAATAAAAAATAGTAAAAGGAAAGTACACACTAAAATTTTATACTGGTTCGGGGTAACATTACATCCAGTCCCACAAAATTCTGGGTTGTGCAGATTCCTATTCAATATAATCTTCAAATTACAATCCTTGATTTCAATGGCCACGAGGTACACCATCACCTACTTCCAAGCATAGGGTGCTCTCTTAGTTTCCGAGGTTATAAGATTATCTAATTGATTTCCAAGATACAATTACACCGAGTCGATTTACGGGTTACAATCATACCTTTTCTTAGTATCAGTTTTGTAGCTTTAATTCGATAGGACTTGATGTTGTGATCTTTGATTGCAAACAGACTATAACTCTTGAGTAGCACTTGAATTTGAGAAAGAGTTTGATAGAGAATTGAAAGAGAAGAAGGCTGATATAATTCTTTGAATTCAAAAGAGTATAATTATAGATTTTGAGAAAATAAGAAGATTAATGGCAAGGGAAGGAAGGAAGAAAAAAGAGTCGAGGAAGTTATATAAAAATTTGAAATATGAAGCATTTATATAGTTTTCGAACAACCACATCCATTTAGAAAATGAATTTTAAACACAAAACTTTTCAAAATTCAAAAAACAAGTCAACGAAACATATGTCGACATACATAAATGTATATGTTGACATATCCTAGTATAATTTCAAAAATAAAATTTTAATCAAAGTAAAAAATGTTTAAACAAATCCTGGTGATTTCTAGATTAAAACAAATATATCCCTTTATATTGCATAGAGTTTTTCAAGTAGAAATATATATTAAAAAACATATATAAAGATGATCAAAAACTAAGTATATAATGATATAAAAGCGTGTATACATATAACTATGAATATAAGTTCTACTTTAAAACTTAACAAGCATAACATAGAAAATTGAAAATATAAATAACTTACGATTTTAATGTAAAACCTATAAGTAAAAATATTTAAATTTGAACTTAAGGTATATAGAGTATAAATAAATCAGGAGTTAAAAATATATTTCAGGTGTTAAAATAGATTTAAGAACAAATAGATATAGATTTAAAATATGGAAGTAATTTCAAAATCATTTTGAAAATAGATTTAGAAACATGAAAGTAATTTTCAAACCATTTGGAAATTGCGAGAAGAATTTCGAAAATAGAATTCAACGCTAATCAGAGTTTTAACAAGATATCTAGAAACTATTATCCTATGTTTCTTGAACTCTTGGACTCTTGAATTCTTGATACTCACGAGTCATGTATCTTGTATTCTTCTACTTTGAAATCTTGATTCTTTGAGCTGTACGGTCTTCAATAATCAATATTTGCATAGATTTTATATTTTTGGTAACAGTGTTAGTATATATTTCATAAAAATAATAATTGAAAAAAGGCTGTTGTCATCAAATCATTATCATCAACAACTCAGTCCTGTGACGAGAAGGAATTTCGCTCGGTCCGAACCAGTCGCTAAACCGATCCAGGCCGTTCGAAACGCCCTATCGTTTGAGAACACGACAAAACAGAACGCATACAGAAGAACATTTCATTGTATATTACAACAATGCATCAGATTACAAGAATATACAGAGTATAAATGAATATCATACAGAAATATCAGAGATTTAAATTACATTTAAATACATAGCAGCGGAAAATAATACAATACACAACTAGAAGGAGATATACGGATACAAAGCTTTCCGGATATCGTTCCAGCTGTAAACCAGGATCCTGTGAATATAAATCTGCAAAACCAAAACTGCTAGCTGCCCGTGTCAAAATAGGGGCACCCAGAGTTTAGGTTAAAACAATAAACTCCAGGTCAGTCATGGGACTGGTGTGAGAACTAAAACAGTTATAATTCTTTATTTTAAAGTTCGGTAAATCAAGGGACCACGCCGTAACACGGAACGGGTTTCCTCCCAAGAATACCAGTGCATAAAACAAACAGCGCAATGCTAAATAAAGAAAAATGAAGCTGTTATAAGACCCAGGTCCCATCACACAATGCAACGCAAGCCGGAGGATAGGGTTTTTACCTTATAACAGCCAAAGCATGCTTGATACGTTTAAAACACATTATTTGATACTATTATAAGTGCATAGTGTATAAAACAACTTCAAATCATAAGTATCAATCATAGGCGGCATGAGCGCCCCATCCCACTATGTCACCATATATAGGTTTACAAATAAAACCGCAAAGTCACGTATTTGGAAATTGGATTTCCGTCTATGAACCGAGGCAAAAGATAGTCCTTAACCGATTCGAGACAATCTAGCCTACCATGTCTCAGGAGCAGCCGCAACTGCCCACTAGATCGTCAGGGCCGGTCCACCGATGTGGATTATTATGCCTGAACAATACGTCTCCCCGCCCTTTGGGGCGCAAACGAGCCAACAAATGACTCCATCGGACCCGGATCGTCCAATCAAACCGAGGCGCCTCGCAACAGCAACAACCACATAAGTCAAACTCGTCAGGGCGTGTAAAACCACTGACGCCACTTTTAGCTAGAAAGAAACGCAAGTCCTCCCTGAGGTCCGTCTCCCGTTTTTGGTTCATACCGGGTGTGAAACTTGCGAAGTAAACGTTACACAAAGCTACGCCACAAAGGCCTTGCTTTGATCATCACCACAAGACTTTGCTTTTCAACAGAAGCCTCGATCAATTGCCACTTAGGCATGCCACACAGGCAATTCACTCCATGCGTTTGATATCCATCAATATATAACCCCTGAGCTCGTACGTCTCAGAGAAGGGCGTTAAGCAAGAGAATAAATTCTCCGCCGCCAAACAGATATATATTTAATAGAAATCAATCACACAGACTAAAATCCAATGTCAGACACACAGTCCATTTACAAGTTAGTTCTGGGTCTGAACGAAACCGGAGACACCTAGTACCCCGCATATCCATCGATCTCCAAGTACGTCTGGACGATCACCAACTGTTTCCATCTTCTTGGGTGTACAGCCCAATCAAGATCATCAGTTATCACCCAAACGACGTGATGACTTCTGGTCTTCGACCACCGTCTTCATCTTCGACACCACGTCGAATCAGTTATTCAGAATGGGATAAACCCGGTCTTTCTGAATAACTCGCGTATATATTATAAAAGTGTTACACAAACACAACCTACGCCTCATTCCAATTCAGAATATTCTTTTATTCGAATATTCCTATACTTTGGGAAAAGTTCCCATTAATTTTATCCAAGATAAATTCTTTAAATTTATTCTTTAATCTCCTTTGAATATCAATTCAAACTAGTCGGGATTAGCGAACCACGCCGAAGTAATCATTTATTTTATTTCCCAATCCCAACCTATTCATCCCATGAAGTAAAACTGGTAATACTTCATATCTAACACCACAGTGTTATCGGTAAATTCAATTACCATTTCACGTTCAAATCTGATTAAAGATTTAACCATCGCCTGGAGCAAAAACTGGTGATACTCCATTTTCGATCATTTCAATCTAATTAAAGATTCATTAAAACTCCACTTAGTTTTAATCTTTAACTGGGTTAAAGAATCAGTGTCATTTAAAACACGGTTCACGATAAACCCAAAATCACATTCCATTAATTATCGGGTTAAAGAACAAGTGTTATTTAAAACACTATTCACGATAAACCCAAAAATCAATATCAATTCAATTCCAATTAAATATTATTTAATTGGTACACTTCATTAAATCTAAATAAAAAGATTTAACCTTTTCTCAACTGGGTTCAAGAACAGTGTTAGTGAAGACACCATTCACGACAAACCCAAATCACATTTGATATTCAATATAAGGCTCTGAATAGAAAATATATCGGCTTATATTCAATATCAAATTCTACGATTAACAAATGTCGTATTGGAAATAACGATATATATATATATCTATATCTTTCAAATTCCAATTACAACACCTGTATAATCCCGAATTCTAACATCGAAATATTCCGAAGACAATTTCGATTCAAATCCACTCCAATGCAATCATTGGAAATTTTGGTTATTTTTAAAACCCTTTTCAAATTCAATTTATTTATTTAAAAATAAATAGAATTATATTTCTAGTTTAAAACTAGTTCATTTCAATAAAAATCTATTTTTATCTCTTCAAATATGGAGTTTTTCCTCCCAAATCTTCACAAACCATTTCTTATGATTTTACACAAATTATTACTATTTTTAATAATTTTATCAAGGCCCGTACAGTCGATTTCCATCAACGGCCATCGAACTGCACTTACAGCGACCTTTTTCAAATTTGATTTGAACATAATTCCAAATCCAACCGTTAGATTTCAAATTTCTAATATTCGTTAGAAAGCTCTTTTCGATACGAACCCAACGGTTCCGGTTTTAGGAGATTCCGACGGTCGGATCTCCCGTAATGTCCGTTTGAAATAAATGGTCGAAATTCACGAACTGCCGCGGCGCGGCACGTTCTATTCAGGCCATTATATTATATATATAATATATATAATATACACTTCGTCGATTCTATTTAAAACGAATTATATAAATAGTTTTAAATTCGTTTCAAAAGCAATTTCAACTTCCTTTTCAATTCAAATCAAAATTGAATTCTTCTTTATAAATTCGTTTTAAAATTCATTTCTATTCAATTCAAATTTCAATTCAATTTGAATTTATTTCAATACGCTTTCAATTCAATTCGAATTCGTTTTCAATTCAATTCATTTCGAAATCGTTTTCAATTCAATTCATTTCGAAATCGTTTTCAATTCAATTCATTTCGAAATCGTTTTCAATTCAATTCATTTCGAAATCGTTTTCAATTCAATTCATTTCGAAATCGTTTTCAATTCAATTCATTTCGAAATCGTTTAAAATCGATATAAATATCGTTCACGTCAAAATGGCGTCAATCTAATCAACACGGCTTCATATATTTCCCTTTTCAAATATTCTATTCAACAAATGAATATTTATTTTTGTCCACACACGACTAATCTCAACGAATGAGTACTGTCAACACATGAACCTTTATTTTATATTATTCTTTGTTTTTCAAATTGGAATGAGGCCCAATCAATTACCATATAAGATTAATTATATGGATTTTCATACAACACATGTATATAATAACATTGAAAATAATCAACCATCAACCATAGTGCACTACACTGTATAAGCATCAAATATAGATATTCAACGCTTATAACAGCCTGTCAATCAATCGATCGACATATTTAATCAATCAGGATGAGTGAACTTCAAATTTCATCCCAACACCCGTGTGGGGTTTCAAACAATCAAACACATATTTTATTTGTGCTGTTTGGCGATGTGTAAAATTTATCGTCCCAATCAATGTCATTCAAATAGGTGTACATAAACAAACCGTCCGGTTTATAAATGAATATTTTATTTTATTCACTTCACGTTAAAAATTATATTTTTAACGATAAAACAGTTTATTCCAACCTATGAATTTCTATTCAATTCATTTATTCAATAAAATGATATTTTTATTTTTCTAACTTATTTTAGAAAATTTCGGCGGCATAACGGCACGATACTAGAAACGGGACGAGGCCTAGCCTTATCCCCTGTCTAGTGAAGGCCCACGCCATTCACACATCAATCAAATCCATTCATTCTCACCAAACAATTCAATTTCAATCAAATAATCTAATTAATTTTTGAAATCAAACAATTTAACAAACAAGCCATCCATGGTCTGTGGATGACGGGTGTCGGGTGCTACTAAACACCGTCTGCATCCTAGTTTATATTTATAACTATAATAGAAATTGAAGAGTGAGAAGTTCTCACCGATAGCTATCCAATACCACGACTCTTCCTTGATAGAAATCTTCTTCATTCTCGCCTTTTGTCGCTTTCGTTGTCCGCTTTCACTACATATGTAAAAATCACATTTTTATATACTGATGTCTTTAAAATAAAAATCACATTTTTATTTATTCACTTTCCATTTAAAAATCATATTTTTATATTTGATTCATACATTTAAAAATCGATTTTTTACTTCGTTATACTTTATATAAAAATCAAAATTTTACTATTATGTTATATAGATAAAAATTATATTTTTATCACGTTATTTTCCATATAAAGATTTCCCTTTTCTAAAATATGATTTTCGCCTTTATAAAACATAGACTTCGCCTTTTCAAATTTAAAGATTTCATCTTTATAAAAATCTCATTTTTATTTTTCTACACATATAAAGGTGATATTTTTAATATTCTTATCATGTAAAAATTATGTTTTTAATACTTTAAACAAACAAAAATCATATTTTTATATCATCCATATAGTAAAGGTTATATTTTTAATAATTTAAAAATATAAAAATCATATTTTTAATATTTCTATATAGTAAAGATTATATTTTTAATACCTCTACTTCTTATTCACTATGAATTCAAATCTTTTTCTAGAAAAACCATCTTCATCTTATATAAAAATCAAGTTTATATATATATATATATATATATATATATATATATATATTTTTAAAATAAAAATCAAACCTAAACAACTAAAACTGAAAATCGCATGTAAAATAAAAGAATTTACAAGTTAAAAACTTACAGCCTTTTTTTCCATCTGCGAGGGGGGTGTTGGTATCGCGCAGATGAAGGGAAGGGGGCGGAATGGGCTTGGGCGTGGATTGCAGAAGGGAGAGAGGGGAGCGTCGGTTCCAGGGATTGAAGGAGGAAGGCGGGTGCTCCATCGCCCCGGCGTCGGAGTTGCCTCAGGTCGGGGAGGGACTGGTGGTCTGAGTGGGGTCTGCGCGTCGGTTTTTGGGTGATTTCGGGCTCGCTTGGTCTGAGAGGAGAGAGAGGAGATCGAGGCAGGGGGTGCGCCTGAGGTGGAGGGGGGGGGGAAGGCTGTGGCGGCTGCGACGTGGGGGGGGGGGGCGACGGGGTTTCGGGGGTTTTTTTCTCTTTTTTTTTCTTTTCGATCTGAAATAATGATTTGGGGGGGGGGGGTATGTAAATATATATATAATAATTATATATTTTTTTCCTTTAAAACCCTAATGTTGACTTTTCATTTCAACTCAGATTTGAACCCGCCGACTGTCGTCCCTAGCGTAATACCCCCATTTCGAACACAATGGGATATGTCACGTAGGCCAATTCGACTGTTTGAATCAGTTTCTGTTGAATTTGAAGTATAATTCTTTGTATATTCAATTTAAACGCTCATTTCAATTTACCGAGGCCACATACGAACTCGAAAAATTGCAGAAAAATATTTTCTAGATTCGTAGTGTCGATACGGTCCTAACAAAACTAGTTTCGTCGAATTCTGAGACCGTTTGAAAAATGGTCATTTTCCAGTCGATTAAAATCAACTGAAACTGGTCAAACGCGTTTTCCTTTGCCACGCTCACATATTGATTCGAAAAATTATGAAATTTGAAACCTAGCAATAACTTGACACTGCGGATCCAACAAAACTGGTTTCGTCGAAATCCGAGGTCGTTTGCAAAATTTCATTTTTAAGGGCCTGAATTCCATAGCGACTATTCAGAATTTTCAACTGGGCATATCTTTTGACTCCCGCTATGAAATCTTGATTGGTCGGATTCGTTAGAAAGATATTATCAATTAGATCCTAATGTTTTTGGTTTCACTAAAATCCGGATTGTTTTGCACCCGGTACATTCAATTGAAGTTTGAAATCGAATTATCGAACTACCGCGCCATTTTCAATTCCTATATAATTATATATAATTATTTATATTCTAACGACGACGCGTATAATATATACGTTCGAATTCTATTCAAAATAAATTCCTCGACAATATTATTTAAAATAATCTATTTTAAATATTCAAAATTCGCTAAAATTGCCAAAATAAAAATTTTAAACTGGCCCAGAATTTCCGGGTTATTACAATCTCCCCCACTTAAAACTTTTCGTCCCCGAAAAGGAACAAAGTCGAAAGTGGTTTGATTATTCAGCTCTACGTTCGATCTGGCTTCTATCCTCCAACTTTTCAGTTTCTTCAAATTTTCAAAAATTTGGCTAACACCCTAAATTTTTGAAAAATTTCGCCATAACCTCCCCTGCACTGGGAGCATCGGGGAATTTCAAATAGCTTCCCCGGTCCTTCAGATCTCAAAAAGAAAAAGAAAAAGCCAAGCGGCTAGCCAATAGGCTCATAAAATCATCATCACCCAAACGAAACAGTAAATTATGTAGTAAACATGTACCTATTTGTCGGGCAAACAAATTTTATTCTCTGGCTCTAGCCTCCTTGCTATGACCTGTTCAATGATATATATGTATATGCAAGCAAATGCAACCAATTTTCAATACAATTCAATATTTGTTTCAATTAGGCTAAATGGCTAAAAATTAGCAAACAAATAAACAAACAACACAAACATCAATCAATTTGTGGATTAGAGTTTCAAATTGATAACTTTGATACATAGTCAAAAATCAGGTTTTTGATGCCAAATCACAACAATAGGCCCTATCTAATTTTGGTTCTCACACCAGTCTAATGGAAACATATAGAAATCACACCTTCGAAACACGAAAATAAATACTGGTGATGGCGCGCCATCATCAGAATCATGTCTGGGCGACTAGAGTGTGACTCTATATCTATCCAGTATATTAAAATTTCGAATACACGCGGATCAGACGTATATGCAAAATCTATATATACTGGATTGTCCACATCAATCTAAATAGATAATCAAATACGAATAATTGATTTAAATCTTTAAAACAAAAGTTTGTTTTCACTTTTAAAAATATACTCTTCTCACTCGTTCTAGGATACTACTGATCCCATCTCTAACGAGTCATTCTAATTGGATATTACTAATCCAATATCTGATGAATTCTTTCGTATGGTTCTAATGGGTCTTGTTCTCTGAGCTTTGTAAACCAAAGCTCTGATACCAACTGTGACGAGAAGGAATTTCGCTCGGTCCGAACCAGTCGCTAAACCGATCCAGGCCGTTCGAAACGCCCTATCGTTTGAGAACACGACAAAACAGAACGCATACAGAAGAACATTTCATTGTATATTACAACAATGCATCAGATTACAAGAATATACAGAGTATAAATGAATATCACACAGAAATATCAGAGATTTAAATTACATTTAAATACATAGCAGCGGAAAATAATACAATACACAACTAGAAGGAGATATATGGATACAAAGCTTTCCGGATATCGTTCCAGCTGTAAACCAGGATCCTGTGAATATAAATCTGCAAAACCAAAACTGCTAGCTGCCCGTGTAAAAATAGGGGCACCCAGAGTTTAGGTTAAAACAATAAACTCCAGGTCAGTCATGGGACTGGCGTGAGAACTAAAACAGTTATAATTCTTTATTTTAAAGTTCGGTAAATCAAGGGACCACGCCGTAACACGGAACGGGTTTCCTCCCAAGAATACCAGTGCATAAAACAAACAGCGCAATGCTAAATAAAGAAAAATGAAGCTGTTATAAGACCCAGGTCCCATCACACAATGCAACGCAAGCCGGAGGATAGGGTTTTTACCTTATAACAGCCAAAGCATGCTTGATACGTTTAAAACACATTATTTGATACTATTATAAGTGCATAGTGTATAAAACAACTTCAAATCATAAGTATCAATCATAGGCGGCATGAGCGCCCCATCCCACTATGTCACCATATATAGGTTTACAAATAAAACCGCAAAGTCACGTATTTGGAAATTGGATTTCCGTCTATGAACCGAGGCAAAAGATAGTCCTCAACCGATTCGAGACAATCTAGCCTACCATGTCTCAGGAACAGCCGCAACTGCCCCTGGATCGTCAGGGCCGGTCCACCGATGTGGATTATTATGCCTGAACAATACGTCTCCCCGCCCTTTGGGGCGCAAACGAGCCAACAAATGACTCCATCGGACCCGGATCGTCCGATCAAACCGAGGCGCCTCGCAACAGCAACAACCACATAAGTCAAACTCGTCAGGGCGTGTAAAACCACTAACGCCACTTTTAGCTAGAAAGAAACGCAAGTCCTCCCTGAGGTCCGTCTCCCGTTTTTGGTTCATACCGGGTGTGAAACTTGCGAAGTAAACGTTACACAAAGCTACGCCACAAAGGCCTTGCTTTGATCATCACCACAAGACTTTGCTTTTCAACAGAAGCCTCGATCAATTGCCACTTAGGCATGCCACACAGGTAATTCACTCCATGCGTTTGATATCCATCAATATATAACCCCTGAGCTCGTACGTCTCAGAGAAGGGCGTTAAGCAAGAGAATAAATTCTCCGCCGCCAAACAGATATATATTTAAATCAATCACACAGACTAAAATCCAATGTCAGACACACAGTCCATTTACAAGTTCGTTCTGGGTCTGAACGAAACCGGAGGCACCTAGTACCCCGCATATCCATCGATCTCCAAGTACGTCTGGACGATCACCAACTGTTTCCATCTTCTTGGGTGTACAGCCCAATCAAGATCATCAGTTATCACCCAAACGACGTGAAGACTTCTGGTCTTCGACCACCGTCTTCATCTTCGACACCACGTCGAATCAGTTATTCAGAATGGGATAAACCCGGTCTTTCTGAATAACTCGCGTATATATTATAAAAGTGTTACACAAACACAACCTACGCCTCATTCCAATTCAGAATATTCTTTTATTCGAATATTCCTATACTTTGGGAAAAGTTCCCATTAATTTTATCCAAGATAAATTCTTTAAATTTATTCTTTAATCTCCTTTGAATATCAATTCAAACTAGTCGGGATTAGCGAACCACACCGAAGTAATCATTTATTTTATTTCCCAATCCCAACCTATTCATCCCATGAAGTAAAACTGGTAATACTTCATATCTAACACCACAGTGTTATCGGTAAATTCAATTACCATTTCACGTTCAAATCTGATTAAAGATTTAACCATCGCCTGGAGCAAAAACTGGTGATACTCCATATTCGATCATTTCAATCTAATTAAAGATTCATTAAAACTCCACTTAGTTTTAATCTTTAACTGGGTTAAAGAATCAGTGTCATTTAAAACACGGTTCACGATAAACCCAAAATCACATTCCATTAATTATCGGGTTAAAGAACAAGTGTTATTTAAAACACTATTCACGATAAACCCAAAAATCAATATCAATTCAATTCCAATTAAATATTATTTAATTGGTACACTTCATTAAATCTAAATAAAAAGATTTAACCTTTTCTCAACTGGGTTCAAGAACAGTGTTAGTGAAGACACCATTCACGACAAACCCAAATCACATTTGATATTCAATATAAGGCTCTGAATAGAAAATATATCGGCTTATATTCAATATCAAATTCTACGATTAACAAATGTCGTATTGGAAATAACGATATATATATCTATATCTTTTAAATTCCCATTACAACACCTGTATAATCCCGAATTCTAACATCGAAATATTCCGAAGACAATTTCGATTCAAATCCACTCCAATGCAATCATTGGAAATTTTAGTTATTTTTAAAACCCTTTTCAAATTCAATTTATTTATTTAAAAATAAATAGAATTATATTTCTAGTTTAAAACTAGTTCATTTCGATAAAAATCTATTTTTATCTCTTCAAATATGGAGTTTTTCCTCCCAAATCTTCACAAATCATTTCTTATGATTTTACACAAATTATTACTATTTTTAATAATTTTATCAAGGCCCGTACAGTCGATTTCCATCAACGGCCATCGAACTGCACTTACAGCGACCTTTTTCAAATTTGATTTGGACATAATTCCAAATCCAACCGTTAGATTTCAAATTTCTAATATTCGTTAGAAAGCTCTTTTCGATACGAACCCAACGGTTCCGGTTTTAGGAGAATCCGACGGTCGGATCTCCCGTAATGTCCGTTTGAAATAAATGGTCGAAATTCACGAACTGCCGCGGCGCGGCACGTTCTATTCAGGCCATTATATTATATATATAATATACACTTCGTCGATTCTATTTAAAACGAATTATATAAATAGTTTTAAATTCGTTTCAAAAGCAATTTCAACTTCCTTTTCAATTCAAATCAAAATTGAATTCTTCTTTATAAATTCGTTTTAAAATTCATTTCTATTCAATTCAAATTTCAATTCAATTTGAATTCATTTCAATTCGCTTTCAATTTAATTCGAATTCGTTTTCAATTCAATTCATTTCGAAATCGTTTTCAATTCAATTCATTTCGAAATCGTTTTCAATTCAATTCATTTCGAAATCGTTTTCAATTCAATTCATTTCGAAATCGTTTTCAATTCAATTCATTTCGAAATCGTTTTCAATTCAATTCATTTCGAAATCGTTTTCAATTCATTTCATTTCGAAATCGTTTTCAATTCAATTCATTTCGAAATCGTTTTCAATTCAATTCATTTCGAAATCGTTTTCAATTCAATTCATTTCGAAATCGTTTTCAATTCAATTCATTTCGAAATCGTTTTCAATTCAATTCATTTCGAAATCGTTTTCAATTCAATTCATTTCGAAATCGTTTAAAATCGATATAAATATCGTTCACGTCAAAATGGCGTCAATCTAATCAACACGGCTTCATATATTTCTCTTTTCAAATATTCTATTCAACAAACGAATATTTATTTTTGTTCACACACGACTAATCTCAACGAATGAGTACTGTCAACACATGAACCTTTATTTTATATTATTCTTTGTTTTTCAAATTGGAATGAGGCCCAATCAATTACCATATAAGATTAATTATATGGATTTTCATACAACACATGTATATAATAACATTGAAAATAATCAACCATCAACCAAAGTGCACTACACTGTATAAGCATCAAATATAGATATTCAACGCTTATAACAGCCTGTCAATCAATCGATCGACATATTTAATCAATCAGGATGAGTGAACTTCAAATTTCATCCCAACACCCGTGTGGATTTTCAAACAATCAAACACATATTTTATTTGTGCTGTTGGGCGATGTGTAAAATTTATCGTCCCAATCAATGTCATTCAAATAGGTGTACATAAACAAACCGTCCGGTTTATAAATGAATATTTTATTTTATTCACTTCACGTTAAAAATTATATTTTTAACGATAAAACAGTTTATTCCAACCTATGAATTTCTATTCAATTCATTTATTCAATAAAATGATATTTTTATTTTTCTAACTTATTTTAGAAAATTTCGGCGGCATAACGGCAGGATACTAGAAACGGGACGAGGCCTAGCCTTATCCCCGGTCTAGTGAAGGCCCACACCATTCACACATCAATCAAATCCATTCATTCTCACCTAACAATTCAATTTCAATCAAATAATCTAATTAATTTTTGAAATCAAACAATTTAACAAACAAGCCATCCATGGTCTGTGGATGACGGGTGTCGGGTGCTACTAAACACCGTCTGCATCCTAGTTTATATTTATAACTATAATAGAAATTGAAGAGTGAGAAGTTCTCACCGATAGCTATCCAATACCACGACTCTTCCTTGATAGAAATCTTCTTCATTCTCGCCTTTTGTCGCTTTCGTTGTCCGCTTTCACTACATATGTAAAAATCACATTTTTATATACTGATGTCTTTAAAATAAAAATCACATTTTTATTTATTCACTTTCCATTTAAAAATCATATTTTTATATTTGCTTCATACATTTAAAAATCGAATTTTTACTTCGTTATACTTTATATAAAAATCAAAATTTTACTATTATGATATATAGATAAAAATTATATTTTTATCACGTTATTTTCCATATAAAGATTTCCTTTTTCTAAAATATGGTTTTCGCCTTTATAAAACATAGACTTCGCCTTTTCAAATTTAAAGATTTCATCTTTATAAAAATCTCATTTTTATTTTTCTACACATATAAAGGTGATATTTTTAATATTCTTATCATGTAAAAATTATATTTTTAATACTTTAAACAAACAAAAATCATATTTTTATATCATCCATATAGTAAAGGTTATATTTTTAATAATTTAAAAATATAAAAATCATATTTTTAATATTTCTATATAGTAAAGATTATATTTTTAATACCTCTACTTCTTATTCACTATGAATTCAAATCTTTTTCTAGAAAAACCATCTTCATCTTATATAAAAATCAAGTTTATATATATATATATATATATATATATATATATATTTAAAATAAAAATCAAACCTTTATGTATTCCCTTTAATTTAAACAACTAAAACTGAAAATCGCATGTAAAATAAAAGAATTTTAAAAACTTACAGCCTTTTTTTCCATCTGCGAGGGGGGTGTTGGTATCGCGCAGATGAAGGGAAGGGGGCGGAATGGGCTTGGGCGTGGATTGCAGAAGGGAGAGAGGGGAGCGTCGGTTCCAGGGATTGAAGGAGGAAGGCGGGTGCTCCATCGCGCCGGCGTCGGAGTTGCCTCAGGTCGGGGAGGGACCGGTGGTCTGAGTGGGGTCTGCGCGTCGGTTTTTGGGTGATTTCGGGCTCGCTTGGTCTGAGAGGAGAGAGAGGAGATCGAGGCAGGGGGTGCGCCTGAGGTGGAGGGGGGAAGGCGGTGGCGGCTGCGACGTGGGGGGGGGGGGCGAAGGGGTTTCGGGGGTTTTTTTCTCTTTTTTTTTTCTTTTCGATCTGAAATAATGATTTGGGGGGGTTATGTAAATATATATATAATAATTATATTTTTTCCTTTAAAACCCTAATGTTGACTTTTCGTTTCAACTCAGATTTGAACCCGCCGACTGTCGTCCCTAGCGTAATACCCCCATTTCGAACACAATGGGATATGTCACGTAGGCCAATTCGACTGTTTGAATCAGTTTCTGTTGAATTTGAAGTATAATTCTTTGTATATTCAATTTAAACGCACATTTCAATTTACCGAGGCCACATACGAACTCGAAAAATTGCAGAAAAATATTTTCTAGATTCGTAGTGTCGATACGGTCCTAACAAAACTAGTTTCATCGAATTCTGAGACCGTTTGAAAAATGGTCATTTTCCAGTCGATTAAAATCAACTGAAACTGGTCAAACGCGTTTTCCTTTGCCACGCTCACATATTGATTCGAAAAATTATGAAATTTGAAACCTAGCAATAACTTGACACTGCGGATCCAACAAAACTGGTTTCGTCGAAATCCGAGGTCGTTTGCAAATTTTCCATTTTTAAGGGCCTGAATTCCATAGCGACTATTCAGAATTTTCAACTGGGCATATCTTTTGACTCCCGCTATGAAATCTTGATTGGTCGGATTCGTTAGAAAGATATTATCAATTAGATCCTAATGCTTTTGGTTTCACTAAAATCCGGATTGTTTTGCACCCGGTACATTCAATTGAAGTTTGAAATCGAATTATCGAACTACCGCGCCATTTTCAATTCCTATATAATTATATATAATTATTTATATTCTAACGACGACGCGTATAATATATACGTTCGAATTCTATTCAAAATAAATTCCTCGACAATATTATTTAAAATAATCTATTTTAAATATTCAAAATTCGCTAAAATTGCCAAAATAAAAATTTTAAACTGGCCAGAATTTCCGGGTTATTACAAGTCCCTAACAATTACTACACACTACCAATGTATATATATATATATATATATATATATATATGAGAATATTCCATTGTACTTCAAACAGTATTACATCCCCAGTTGCCTTCTCATTTCAACCAAATGTTTCCATTTCTCTCTATTTCAATCATTTTTTCTTCACTTAAATTATTATTTAAATATGAATTTATGGTTATAAGTGATAGCATTAGGATGCCCCGTCTGCATATATGCACTTATATATATACATATACATGCATACATATATACATACATATATTTAAAAATGAACGCCTCCGAATAATAAATGGAAACGTTCACTTTAGGAGGTGTAGGTTGACCCGCCTCTCCTATGTCCCGATTGAGGCCCTCTGCACCAGGTTAAGTTTTATTAGGGACAGCTGCCCGGGATAGGGCTCGAACTTGGGACCTATTACTAGGTAGCGAGAACCTCTTACCACTGGGCCATTGCCGGTGACTATATATACACACATATACATATATATGCATACATACATACATACATACATATGTATATATATATAATGCTTGAGAAGTGAAGCCTTTTTTAAGTTGCAAAAGATGTATTGTATATAATTGTTTTGTTTGTATGAAATAAATGGTAAATTACTCTTGGTCCTTAACATACTCCTAATCAGTTTGTACAACCACATTCTCACGTTCCTCTTTTTTATATACATACATATATATATATATATATATATATATGTGTGTGTGTGTGTGTGTGTGTGTGTGTGTGTGTGTGTATTAGATAGCAAACCTAATAATATTAGGGGTCTAGAATCAAAATGATCACTTCATTCTTGCAAAGGCATATGACAACATGCGTAACCATAGTCCTATGTTAGAATGGTCAAATATTGTGTGGAACCATTCTAACGTCCCTAAGAGGCATGTACTACATATAAAGCAGTACTACAACGCTCACCTATAAAGGACAGATTAAGTAAATGGGGGATTATCGTTGATCCTATTTGTGTACTATGCAGCGAAGAAGAGGAATCACATTCTCATCTATTTTTTCACTGTCAATTTTCTATACAAGTTATGTGAAATATCCTCAGTAAACAAATCGTGCAAACGAACGAAAATCTGAAGCAAATTCTAACATGCCTGGGGATTGGTGGAAGCACAAAGACGTGATGTCCAACATATATGGCATCATCCTCACAACTGCAATTTGGGGGTTATGGAAAGAGCAGAATAGAAATATATTTAAGAATTGCAACAAATCAGTCGAAGAAATCAGCAACTTGATTAAATACGAAATTGAAGGCATGAAGAAGCTTAAGCTGCGAGGAGGACTTACATCATTCTAGG
Organism: Allium sativum; assembly: GCA_030737875.1. Classification (NCBI taxonomy): domain Eukaryota; kingdom Viridiplantae; phylum Streptophyta; class Magnoliopsida; order Asparagales; family Amaryllidaceae; genus Allium; species Allium sativum. The sequence continues at coordinate 4,331,502 of CM060911.1, read as the reverse complement.
CACGAAGTGGAGATGATATGACACCCATGGATCGAACGGAGAGAGCTTCTGAAACCTTAAATAATTTTATTTCCTTCTGCCATGATTTTAGGGAATTTGTTTAGTTTGAAAGGGGAAAGAATTGTGTTTAACTGTAGATGATGTGTTTTTTGTCGGATGGTAGTTATCGGGTATTGGGTGAGTTGTATACCCATACATCATGGGCTGAAATGCCTTAAATAAAATATATACCAAATTTCAAATATACACACACACACACACACACACACACATATATATATATATAAAGCGAAAACTTGAGAAGTGAAGCATTCTTTAAGTTTTGAAAGATGTCCTTTGTATAATTATTCTGTTTATATGAAATAAAGGGTAAATTATTCTTGGTCCTTAACATACTCCTAATCTGTTTGTACAACCACGTTCTCAAATTCCTGTTTATTCCTCGCATCCCCATTTCATCCTCATGACTTTGTAAAATGGGAGCAAATTGGGTTAATTTGGAAAAAAGATTAAAGCAGTCGATAATTTCAATTAACAATGGGTCGATGAATTTTTCGATATACGACAATCGAAGTAGTTCCGAACGACGACTCCACGCAGTTGAGTTGAAGTATGGCAGCATATTATCTTCCAAAGATTTTGTCCTTCTCTTACACCAGGTATGATCTGAAAACCTTATGTTACCATCATTAAACCATTGACTTCCTATACTAGCATTTTCAAATTATGATATGTTTTAACATGTTCGTGAAGCATCTGTTGTTTTGTTTTTTTGATTGATCGATCCTAGTTTTTATGAATTGCTTGATTTATTATAGGTACATGAATGTCTAATTGCACCTAATTTTATTCAGTTTTGTTGCATCATTTTTCTCAACAACATATTTCTTCCGTTAATAGACTAATTGTTGTTTTATTTGAGGCAACGAACGTGTATAATTTATAGTCTAAATGTGTCATCAATTGGTTAAGCAGATAATCCAATTTTATTATGCTACATTGAATGCCTAAAGTGTCATAGTGAAAAAGAATGAAGTATGGATTTTCTAGGCAAATTTGCTACATATCATTATTTTGATTTTCATAAATTTCTTATTCCTACTAAAGACAATGTTTTATGATTTTATTTCTCTCATTTATCACTCAACTTTCTTTAAATACCAATTAATTATATCTATGATTTACCATTCAATAATCTGAAGTCTTCTTATGGTATTTTACAACCTCGACTTCAAGAAGTATACCTTTTCACTTCATATGCGGATTTATTATTGGTGAGTAACTACTTATATTTAGGATAAATTGATTAAATATGTCTATAAATTTGATCATATGATCGTATTTCATTATAATTCCATTTCATGACATACTTTGCATTGATGTAATTTATTTTTCGTACTTGAATAATTGTTGAGAAAAAAGTTTTTTGTGAAATTGGTAAGTAAATGGAATATTTTATACCAATGTTGGCATGGAAAATCAACGCGGACTCAGCAGACGCCAAAAACCGAGTGTGTGTCGTAGAAACACAATAATCCAAATGCAAAGTAAAGAAAAGAGGGAGAACAAAACTTTTTATGGTGGTTCAACACTAATGTCTACATCCATTTCACAGTAATCATTCATCATATACTTGACGATTACAAGATTTGTATGAGTTTAGAAAATTTCAGCATACTAAGTTGTATAGTAGAACGACAAATGGTTTGCTAATTCTAAACTTTGTCCGAAAAGCCCGTCTTCTTCGTTGAGCAAGAAATGTGTTGGCTTGGTTGACAATGTCCAAGAAATAGCTTCAATGTCTAAAAGAAATGAAAATGTCCTTGTAAATGTCCAAAAGTTGATGGAAGACGTTTGTGCAATGTTTTATTGGTCCAAGCTATGTCCAATAGTCTTGGAGGAGAAGACAAAAGCCAGTAATATTGCTAGAGAGATTCGAGATTGCAAAAAAATCCAACCCATTGAATGAATGAGGTAAAGGAATGAAATAACCCGGAAATCAGAGCCAATTTAAATTTTTTATTTTGGCAATTTAATGAATTTTGAATATTTAAAATGATTTAATTTAAATAATAACAACGAGAAATTTATTTTGAATAAAATTAGAACGTATATATTTATTTGAATCATCGTTAGAATATAAATATTTATTTTAAATTATAAAAGGAATTGAAAATAGCGTGGTAATTCGAAAATTTGATTTCAAATTTCAAATGAATGTACAAGATTCAAAATAAACCGTATTTTAGCGAAACCAAAAATATTAGAATCTATTTGAAAATATCTTTCCAACGAATCTGAAAAATTGAAATTTCATAGCGGAAATAAAAAGATATGCCCAATTGAAAATTCAGAATAGTCGCTATGGAAAATATAGCCCTTAAAAATGGAAATTTTGCAAACGATCTCTGTTTTCGATGAAACCACTTTTGTTGGATCCGGGATGTCAAGTTATTGCTAGGTTTCCAAATTCATAATTTTTGAAAGCAATATGTGAGTGTGGCGAAGGAAAACATGTTTTGACAATTTTTGTCAATTTCGATCGACCAGAAAATAGCCATTTTTCGAACGGTCTCGGAATTTGACAAAATTAGTTTTGTTAGGACCGTATCGTCAATACGAAGCTAGAAATAATTTTTCTGGAATTTTTGGGGTCCGTATGTGACCATAGTATATTAAAATGTACTTTCAAATTGAATATATACTGATTTATATTTTGATTTTGACGGAAACTGATCGAAACAGCCAAACTGGCTTACGATACATATCCCATTGTGTTCGGAATGGGGGTAATTAGTTATGAACGACAGTCGGTGGATTTGATTTCGAGTTCGAAATAAAAAGTTGCTTTTTGAAAATTAATTAAATATATATTTATTTATATACCCTTCTCTCTCTCTCTCAGATTTTCAATGAAAGAAAAAAAATAACAAAAAAATGGCGGACCGCCTTTCTGGATGTCGCCACCTCCATCGTTCCCTCCCCATCAGCGCCGCACCTCCCCTGACATCCGACCACCTTCTCCTCCCTTCCCCTTCTATCTCCTCCCTTTCCTCTTGCATCCGACGCCCCAAAACCCACAAACAACAGCGACCACACCCCCTTCGCAGAGCCGCCACCACCCACCGAGATCCGCACCGTGCTGCCACACCGCACAGGAGGCCGCACCACCCACTAGCAGACTCCAGCGTTCGAGAACCCCCCCCCCCCGATAAAGATCTTTTTTTTTGCCAAGGTGAGTTTTGTTTTATTTTTATTTTTAAATCCGATTTTCTATAGTTAAAGTATGTGTATAAAATCAGTTTTTATAGGTTAAAGTAATTTATAAATCAGTTTTTATAAGTTAAACCATATTTTTAAAAACTAGTTCTTATATAGGTAGTGTATATAAAGATATGATCTTTGAAAAGGAAAAGATATGATCTTTGATAAGGAAAAGATATGATTTTTCTTATCTAGGAAGCAAAATATGATTTTTATATATTCATATAGCAAAGAAAAATTCGACTTTTATATTTTTGAAGTAGCGATAAAGATTCGATTTTTATTTTTATATAAATGGCGAGCTAAAAACAGGATTATTATTTATATATGATAGCATTAAGAAAAGGTATGATTTTAATAAGATTTGATTTTCAATTAGAAAAGTTATGATTTTTAAGTGTAGAAAAATATGGTTTTGTTCACGAGAGAATATGATTTTATTCATATGAAAGTTAAGGTTTTTAATTATATTAAGAAGTGATTTCTAATTATATAAAAATATAATTTTTATATATGTAGCGGATAGAAATGTGATCTTCATATGAATTCTCTTTATATTAAAATACGATTTTCATTATCTTGAAAGCGAACGAGAATGTGATTTTATTTGTAAAACTAGATTAATAAAAATGTGATTTTTTTATTTGTAAAGATCGTCGTTTAAAAATATGATTTTTAATATAAACTGTGTGAAAACAGATTACGTTGAAAACACGGTGAAGATTTCTACAAATGAAGAGTCACGGTGTTTGGTTAAGCTTATGCGTGAGATTTCCTCACTTTTATTTTATTTTCTAGTTGAAATATATACTAGGATGAAGACGGTGCTTAAAGCACCCGACACCCGTCGTCCACAGACCATAGACGACTTGTTTGATTTTGATGTGTTGCGAAAATTATTTGTGATGTTGAAATAAAATATATATTCATGTGTTGAAATAAAATATATATTCATGTATTGGAATAAAATATATATATTCATGTGTTGAAGTAAAATAAATATTCATTTAAAATCGGATGATTTGTTTATGTACACCGACTGTGTAACACCCCACACCCGCTATAGTCACTCACTAAGGGAATGCCATAGCATCGGTGGAGTATTTTTAGTGAGTACAGAACAGTAAAATTACAACAAGACAGATATAATGTAATACTTGAAAATTTAAAACATCATCTCATAGCAGCGGAAAGTAAAACATGTTTGGTTACATCATAAAACCATAACAAGAGTCAAGTACAAAATATCCATCCTGAATAAAATAAGTACATAATCCTACTACTCATAACAAATAGCCATAACAGAAAAGATAAGATAAGCTGAGCTCTACATCTACGGTCCAAGCTCCAAGAGATAGATAAAGCAAACTGATCAAAGCCCACTAGCACTAGGCCCAACCTGAGGACCTGAAGGAAAAATATAAAAACAACGGGGGTCAGACATAAGCCTGAGTGAACCCTATCTCCTTAATAATACAATTATTAAAGTAATTAGGGTATGATATGAACTCGGTATGGTATCTTTGGGGATAATGACTACACTAAGTTGCCCACGAACACAGGACGAACTAAGATAACCGTAAAGACGCATCTACCCACCCAAGGATAATTACTAACTGCACCACACCAGTCACTCCTACTCAAAGGTTGATCCCACCCAAGGATATCAAAGATAGATATAACCAGTAGTTTCCTGTACCCTAGTTGACTACATAGGTGCCGTCTGCCCCTATCTCTACTAGGTGTACCCCACTACCCCAAGCGATCGGCTCCCTAACGTAGGTATCCGTGCTGGGCCCACAGTGGGGTGTATCATTCCCCAAAGTGGCAACCCAAAAGCAACACCGGTGCACGGGTTATACCTACACGATGCAACAACGTCTTACCTCCCAGTCCCGGGCCCACACACGCATATGAAACCCGATGGGCCTGCGTTGCCACCGCTAACCCCGTTTTGGCCACTTATAGACAAGCCCAGTATGCGTGTCCCGTCCTCGGCTTGGGCCGAGCTACAAAGATACATATGGGATACTGGTTGTAATGGGCCCTCCACAAGCTACCCACCAGAGCTTGTTATTAATCTAGTGTTCCCCACTTAACCCTTTAATCATGTTTAATTACATGTTTCACTTGGTTAAGTATTCTAATCGTATTTTCTATTGCCACCCAAGGCAACCCACTAGATTCCTCATGCCACCCAAGGCACCCACTTAACCCCTCATGTCCCACTACATGCTAATATGGTTAAGTGTTTCTTAATTAATTAAGACCGTGATTCCCCATAAAGACCTCCCACATTAGACTGGCTGTTATGACCGCCTGGTTAAGCCGGTAGGGTCCGGGCAGTCTTACGTCATAACAGAGTCTAACCTCGTGTCTTTACTTTAATCACGTATTTAATTTGTGCCTAAGACCTCTCACATTAGACTGGCTGTTATGACCGCCTGGTTAAGCCGGTAGGGTCCGGGCAGTCTTACGTCATAACAGAGCCTAACCTCGTGTCTTAGTCGATTAATTACACCTAATTAATCACCCCCATATTAATTATCCCTAATTAATATCAATTTATTCATAACATGGGTAGACCTAACTCAATAGGTAAATTCCCATGGGGTAGACCTAACTCAATAGGTAAATTCCCACTTATGTTAATTAATTTTTTTATGGTATGCTTAATCATACCCATTTCAACATACTTTTAATTAACATATTAATTAACCCCATCGTTCCCCACGTAAATCGTCATTATGACATAACATAATAAAGGGAAGATTTACCACACATAACATGGGTTTAGCATATAACTTTATCATGGGTTAAGAGGATGTCAACTTGCATATATGAGCATGTATTAACCCAACTATATTCAACCCAAACTTGCATATTATCAAACATGTGTCTTACATAACATGTTGCATATGAACTTACATATCATCAAACATGTGATTTGCATAACATGTTGCATATGAACTTACATATCATCATACATGTGATTTGCATAACATGTAGAACTTGCATTTTAGCATATACTTAACTTGCATAAGCACTCACATACTTGCATAAGCATTCATATACTTGCATAAGCTTGCATATCATGTTAAACTTGCATTTCAACATATACATAACTTGCATAAACATTCACATACTTGCATAGGCTTGCATATTATGTTAAACTTGCATTTCAACATATACATAACTTGCATAAACATTCACATACTTGCATAGGCTTGCATATTATGTTAAACTTGCATTTCAACATATACATAACTTGCATAAACATTCACATACTTGCATAGGCTTGCATATTATGTTAAACTTGCATTTCAACATATACATAACTTGCATAAACATTCATATACTTGCATAGGCTTGCATATTATGTTAAACTTGCATTTCAACATATACATAACTTGCATAAACATTCATATACTTGCATAAGATGTTAAACATGCATATAAGCATATACATGACTTGCATAAGTACTCACATACTTGCATAACATGTTTGCATAATGGATCCATATTCACTTAGTGTTTTGCATCATAAACATCATGAAACAACTTGCATAAAAATATCATGATTACATATTATGAAACTTGCATGACATAAGGCATATAACTTGAAAAACACATAATATTCACTACATCAAGCTTGCATAAATATATGGATCCACAAACATAGCCATACTTTATCACATCTTATCATAATCAATTCAATAATTGATTATTAAGGGGATAGAAGCTCACCAAAACAAGATTAGCAAGTTAAATGAAGCAAATCCCAATGATTAAGTAGAAGAAGATGTAGATTAGCTTACAAACCCTCTTAGGATTTTTAGTGGAGGCTCTCCAATTTTCTAAGTGGTGGCATAATGGCCTTAGATCTATTTTTGGTAAGGATAAGGGGGGTATTAGGGTGTATATATAGATTAGTTAGATGTTTTAGGACCATAGGATATACCCTAGAACCAATCCTAGCCTTTAAAGCATGTCTTGGGGAAGAAGTCAAGTGTAGGAACCATTTAGGGCCAAAAAAAAACAGCCCAAAACTCATCCCGGGCCTCAAAACATGAGCAGTTTTCGTTTTTGATTTTTCGTGAAACTTTGACGGGCCATAACTTGGTCATACGGACTCCGATTTACGAAAACTCGGACTCTATTTCGCGTATTTTTCCGAGACGAACGCAATGGCATAGCCCGTTTCCCCTGATTCAGAATATTAAATTTAATTCTGCTCTGATTTATGTTATAACAAGTTATTTAACATACGGGGTGTTACAGACTGATATTGATTGGAATGATAAATTTTACACATCGCCCAACTGCACAAATAAAAATCTGTGTTTGTTGATTTGAAACCCCACACGGGTATTGGGATGATATTTGATGTACACTAATCCCGATTGCTTAGTGTATGTCAATCGATGGGTTGACAGAATGTGTAAGCGTTAATTACTTATATTTAATGCTTATGCAGTTGTGTGGTGCACTTTGGATGATGGTTGATTATTTATCGTTGCTATTATATACATGTGTTGTATGGAATCCATATAATTAATGTAACACCCCACATCCGTTAGTGTCACTCACAAAGGGAATGCACTAAGTTCTGTGGAGCATTATGGGTAAAAGATGCAGATAAATTACAAGACAGACAAACATTAAACAGCGGAAAATAAAACTTTGCTTTATTGACAAAATAATTTGTACAAGGTTCCTTTACAATATCAGAGTATCAACTGTCTTTACAAAATAAAGAAGCATAAAATACATTTATATTCCCCAATGTAACAAAAGCCAGCCATAGCAATCCAAAGCCGATGCATCCAAGATTCTCCAAGCTTGGAAAGAGAAATCATCCCAAAACAAATCTGAGCTATCCTATTTCCTCCTTAACAACCTGGGGGGGGGGGGGGGGGGAGAACGGAAGAAAGAAGACGAAAGAAAAACAGAGTCAGACATAAAGCCTGAGTAAGTTCAGTAACTTCTAGCATGTAAACATGGAAAACAAAACGACATGAATTAACTGAATACAAGATTACACCATGACGATAGGGTCAACAAGATTAGACAAGGTAGTCACAAGATATGCTAAGATAAACTGGATACGCTCTAATACTTTCGCTGCTTCGCTATTTACTTGTTATACTGGTTTCTATATCTCTGCACCGCCTAACTAGTGTTTCAACTAGTAACGATAACGTGATCCCAATCCCTGTATTTTCCATCGCCTTCAGGCATCCATTTATTAGTTGTTACCTAGATCTAATCTAGGGTTTTCTATCCACTGCTTTCTAGATTTAACTATAGTTTTACGCTATCTGCTGAACGCTTTTCGAGTTCAGGGTTTATGCCACCTAGTCCAACTAGGGATTACGCTACCTGTCGAACAATGCCCACAAGTCTAGGACACACTACCTAGAGTGGTATATGTTCCTAGGCTTCCCCACGCATGTATCGCGAATCGTTATCGCTTGTCTAGATGCACATGTCCTGTAATGTGCGATCCGAGTCCTGTGACAGGGCAAATCAAGGAATACAGAAATCGGTCGGGAGCTTTCAGATATCTGCCGATGCAGATGCTAAGGTCTGTTTTAATTCCAGTGGCTATGGTCCCACTTGACCTCTCCCTCAGCTAATGAAAGGCACACCTTGTAAAATGAGAACTATACGCCGGCCCCCGGTGCCCCACTATCCTATGGCCATCCGCAACCATAAGTAGATAGCAAGTATATGGTCTTTTGGAGTTCTCCGCCTTCCCGCTTCACGTATCTCGATTGACTCAAGATGGATGGTAGACGACGAGTTGCTATCACAGGGCTACCGTCTTCTCGCCGAATCACGCTGGTCCATCCTAGTCTTTAGGTTGCCACATATATATTGCAACCAAGGCATACCCTCGGTTCTTCTAACGCAGACCTTAACCTCTGTGAGCCCAGGATGATCATCTGTAGCCTCACAGAGGGATACCAAGAGTACCCTCACGTCCCCTCGAAGCCTCGGGCTTCATAACCCAATTCGTTGGAGCCTTCTTAAAACCAGATGGATGTCTGCTCCTTCGTGTTATACTAAGAATTACTACTTAGTTCTACTAACTAAGGTTTACCACTTAGTTTCCAAATTCCTTGTTTTCTTAACTAAGTTTTACTACTTAGTCCCTTTTTCTACTGAGGTCTACTACTTAGTTTTCTTTCTCGCCAGGTTGGGTTGGTTAAGTGTCTTTAGTCGATTCAAGCTATCTTAACCCTCTTCCCTTATCCTATTACACTGGTTAAGTGTTATCCCTTCATGCTTTTTACTTAACCCTATTCATTTATCATATTCTGATGGTTAAGCGTTCAAGTTTACTTAACCCTATGGTCTAGTCCAGTTAACATATTAATTTGGCTAAGTGTATTACTTAACCCCAACCTCTAGTCTAATTAACATGTTAAATTGGCTAAGTGTATTAATTTTACTTAACCCCACCTTCTAGTCTAGTTAACATGTTAATTTGGCTAAGTATTCCCATGGACTTAACCCTCCCATTCTAGCTTTAACTGTGCTAAGTTGGTTAAGTGTTCCTTAACCTTCCCATTCTAGCTTAACCGTGTTAGGTTGGTTAAGTGTTCCTATGGACTTAACTCTCCCATTCTTGTTCTAGCTTTAATTAATAAATTAAAGCCGCAACCTCTCACATTAGACAGATATTGCTGCGGTTACTGGATGTGCCGGTCGGTTCCGGGCAGGTTTACACCGCAACTCAGTCTAACCTCGGGTTAGGCATATTCATGTTTTCTAAGTTCAAAGGGTTTTTGATTAATTTCCAAATCTGGTTTTGAAAACAACCATCCCGTCCTTCGGATCAGTTAGGGATAGCCAGGGAGGGCAGGAAACTTGTATTTTCCAAACCCAAGCCTAGACACTATCCTCTCTGTCACCCTAGAACCTTCTGGTCTATGTGTTATAAAAAGGGATGTTATCAAAATACTTTTCTTTTGTTTATAAATTGTTAACAATTTATTTCAAAAGCCCATTTCCCCTTTTTAGACAAATTTGGCCTATATTTATTTGTCAAGCCTACTAGTATACTTATATTCTAGGCCCAAGTCCTAACCCAACATGCAGTTTTGGCCATTTCCTATTTCATTGCCGAAACTAGATTAAATATCCTAGTTTATAATTTATGGCCAAAACTTAACCAAGTTACATATTTTGTGGTAAATGAACAATTTAACATTTATGACGAATTCTATAAGTAAATTACTCCTAATTTACTTATTTCATTACTACTCTTTTAATGTACATTGTCACATTTATTATTATGGCCCATTCTCTCTTATTTATCATATTTATACTTTTTGGTATGTAAATTATACCAAATTTATATTCGTTAACCATAATTTATTCTAAACATGACAATTGCTCACAATTATGAATAAATTCAAATTTGTGCTAATATACTTATTCCAAATCAACCTTAATTAACCCAATCTTGGTTTAACATCCTAATTCACAATTTATGGCAAAACTAGAATTATTTTTCTAGTTTACATTTTATGCCTAAAATTTAGCTTACTTACTAATGCTAAATTTAATATGTCAAAATCACATATTCCCTAATCCATGTCAAATTTCCCCGTTTTCATTTTAATATGCATGTCATAATACATATTCCACATTATGCCAATTTCCAAGTTTACAATTACGTTCATATTCATTTCCATGTTTTTCCCCAAATCGCATTCCCACCGTTCGAATAATCGTGATTCAACCTAGATTATAAATAAATCTAGATTCGTAGATAAAAAGGGAATGAATCAAAATGACAAGAAGGAATAATTGGCACAAAAAGGTTTGGATAACAATGTAGGTTCAAGAATATGGGTAGACCTAACTAAATAGGTAAATTCCCACTGTCTTAAAACCAAAGAATGGGCAAAATAGGTTCAAGAACGTGGGTAGACCTAACTTAATAGGTAAATTCCCACTGTCTTAAAACCAAAGAAAAAACCAAGGAACAGGTAGAATAAATAATTGGGTTTAGACCCAATTTCACAATCACCAAACTAAAGCAATATTTTCCTAATCATGAATCATGGGTGTCAAAATCACAATTGTCCTCATTATGTCATAAGCAATAGTTTATGTCCAATTCAAAGGCTTATGCTCTTAGTCATAAGTAATGTCCATGGTCATAGGCAATATAGGCGATGTTCATAGTCCAAAAGGGAAAATAATTCCCATAGTCCTAAGTCATTGTCATAGGAAATGTTTATATGTCCCAAAATCAAAGGCTTATGTCATAGTCCAAAGGCATATGCTTTCAAAGGCCACAGTTCTATGGTCATAGTCACGGTTACAGTCTTATTTGTCCTCGAATCATAACAGTTCTTAATTCAGTCCAAGATTATAAACACAGATTCGAAGAGAGAGAGAGAGAGAGATTTGGCATATTCCTTTATTCCTTTAATTTCATGTCACAAATAAAACAAAATATTCAGATCTAGAAATAACCAACTTACAGAAAATAGATCTAGAAAAGAAGGAAAGCGTGGCTATGATTCATGCGTCGTTGCTTGAAACTTGTTTGAGCTAGCCTTTGAATTCTTCACTTGAAACTTTGATTTGAATCCCTCCTTAAAAGTCTTTTAGCAGCATCTCCTCGTCTTGAATCATATTTTATTTTATTTATTTAAGAAAATTTAGAGGAGGGGAAGAAGCCATGAATCTTAGCAGCATAAGGATAGAAGAGAATTGGTGCAAAGAGAATGAAGACTAGGGCTGTTTATATAGCTGCTCAAGACCTTATCGTACACGCAGCGCTGAGTCAGCATTGAACCTAGTTAAGAAAATAGTCCAGGTACGTAGATGAATCTAGCCAAACCTTACCATACACGCAGTGCTGAGTCAGCATTGGGTCCCACAAGCTATTTTGGCGTAAAAGTTTGATTTTCAAACTTTTGAATTTCTGGAATTTATTTAACTGTTTTATTCACATGAAATATTCTTATATGTATACAATTCCTCTAACGACCATTTTACGCGTATATATATACACACAACTTTCATTTTATTTTCAAAATTCAAATGATGTTGCCATATTTCATTGACTGTAGCCTTATCTTGAATTTTATCTTTCGTATATCTATATTTTTGCATATATATATATATTTATATTCTCATATGTATATATATATATATATTTTCTTTATTTCCTTATATGTACATTCTTATCCTTTCAAATTTTGAATTTGTATACGTACATATATTTGCATGTTCAGTTGGCCCTCTCTAAAACAAAGATAAAAAAAAAAATTATGTCGCCGCCGGGGTACGAACCCCCGACCTCCATGCTACAAATCCAATGCCTTAACCAACTGAGCTACAGAGGCTTTTGTTAATAAGTCTTAGAACAATAATAATTATTGTTCTCTCCTTACTTCTCTTTTTCATGTTAGTTACAATACTTAAATTAAACAACTGCATGGATCTTTTTCTTTTAAAAATTAATTATACTTTAATTTGAGAATCTTAATGTCGCAGAATTACGGGGTGTTACAATTAACATTATATGGTAATTGATTGGGCCTCATTCCAATTTGGAAAATAAAGAAAATTCATGTGTTGAATAAAATATATATTCATGTGTTGAATAGAAGAAAATTCATGTGTTGAATAAAATATATATTCATGTGTTGAATAGAGGAAAATTCATATGTTGAATAAAATATATATTTATGTGTTGAATAAAAGAAAATTCATGTGTTGAATAAAAAAATATATTCATGGGTTGAATAAAAGAAAATTAAGTTGTTGAAGAAAATATTCATTTGTTGAATAGAATAACGAAGTTATTGAAATATATTAAGCCGTGTTGGTTAGATTGACACTAGTTTGACGTGAATAATATTTATATCGGTTTTATTCATTTTTATAATGAATATCGAAAAGGAATTGATTTCAAAATATAATATTTTGAAAATACTGTCATTTATATATCGATGATATGGAATATTCAATTTTGATTTGAAATTGAATATGAAGTTGAAATCATTTCGAAAACGAATTTAAAACGATTTATAAATTACGTTTTAAAAGGAAATCGACGAAATATATATATAATATATTTATATTATATATATAATGGCCTGAATAGAACGCGCCGCGCTGCGGCAGTTCGCCAATTTCGAACATTGACTTCGAATGGATATTACGGGAGATCCGACCGTCGGATTATCCTAAAACCAGAACCGTTGGGTTCGTATCGAAATGACCTTTCTAACGAATATTAGAAATTTGAAATCTAATGGTTGGATTTGGAAATATGTCCAAATCAAATTTGGAAAAGGTCGTTGTAAGTGCAGTTCGATGGCTGTTGATGGAAATCGACTCTGCGGGCCTTGATAAATTTATTAAAAATAGTAATAATTTGTGTAAAATTGTAAGAAATGATTTGGAAAGAATTAGGATGAAAAATTTCATATTTGAAAAGATAAAAATAGATTTTTATTGAAATGAACTAGTTTTGAACTAGAATTATAATCCAATTATTTTTAAAATAAATAAATTAGATTTGAAATGGTTTTAGAAGTAACCAGAATTTCCAATAATTGAATTGAAACATATATGAATCGAAATTGTCTTTGGAATATTTCGATGTTGGATTTCATGATTATGCAGATATTGTTATGGAAATTTGAAAGATATATTGATATCGTTATTTCCTATACGATATTTGTTGGTCGTAGAATTTGATATTGAATATAAGCCGATATATTTTCTATTTAGAGCCTTGTATTTAATATCAAATTGGATTTGGGTTTGTCGTGAATGGTGTCTTCATTAACACTGTTCTTAAACCCAATTGAGAAAAAGATTAAATCTTTTTATTTAGATTTAATGAAGTATACCAATTAAATGATATTTAATTGGAATTGAATTGGAATAGATTTTTGAGTTTATTGTGAATGGTGTTTTAAATAACACTTGTTCTTTAACCCGATAATTAATGGAATGTGATTTTGGGTTTATCGTGAGTCGTGTTTTTGATGACATTGGTTCTTTAACCCAGTTAAAGACAGGATATTGATTTTTGAGAAGATTAAAACTAAGTGGAGTTTTAATGAATCTTTAATTAGATTAAAATGATCGAGAATGGAGTATCACCAGTTTTGCTCCAGGTGATAGTTAAATCTTTAATTAGATTTGAACGTGAAATGGTAATTGAATTTACCAATAACACCGTGGTGTTAGATATGAAGTATTACCAGTTTTACTTCATGGGATGAATAGGTTGGGATTGGGAAATAAAATACATGATTACTTCGGTGTGGTTTGCTAATCCCAACTAGTTTAGAAAACCTTAATGTAGTTTGATTTGATATCCAGAGGAAGATTAAAGAATAAATTTAAAAAAATTATCTTTGATAAAATTAATGGGAACCTTTCCCAAAGTATAAGAATATTCTGAATTGGAATGAGGTGTATGTTTGTTTGTATAACACTTGTTTATTATATACGCGAGTTATTGAGAAAGACCGGGTTTATCCCATTCTGAATAACTAATTCAACGATGTGTCGAGGATGAGGACTGTGGTTGAAGACTGGAGGTCTTCACATCGTTTGGATAATTACTGATGATCTCGATTGGGCTGTACACCCAAGAGGAGGGAATCAGTTGGTGATCATCCAGACGTACATGGAGATCGATGGATATGCGAGGTACAAAGTGCCTCCGGTTTCGTTCAGACCCAGAACGAACTTGTAAATGGACTGTGTGTCTGACATTGGATTTTATTCTGTGTGATTTATTTCTATTAAATATATATCTGTTTGGCGACGGAGAATTTATTCTCTTGCTTAACGCCCTGCTCTGAGACGTACGAGCTCAGAGGTTATATATTGATGGATATCAATCGCATGGAGTGAATTGCCTGTGTGGCATGCCTTAGTGGCAAATAATCAAGGCTTTTGTTGAAAACAAAGCCTTGTGGTTGATGATCAAAGCACGACCTGTGTGGCATAGCTTTGTGTAGCGTTGATTCACGAGCCTCACACCCCGGTTGTGAACCAGAAACGGGAGAGGACCTCAGGGAGGGCATGCGTTTCCTTCTAGCTAGAAGTGGCTTCAGTGGTTTGACATGCCCTGACGAGTTTGACTTATGTGGTTGTTGGGTTGCGAGGTGCCTCGGATATATCGGTGACCATGTGGAGCCGATGGATTCATAGGACTCATTTACGCCCCAAAGGGCGGGGAAACCTAGTGTTTAGGCATTTTAATCCACATCGGTGGACCGACCCTAACGATCCAAAGGCTTGACTGAGTACTTGCCTGAGACATGGGCTACATTGTCTCGAATTCGGTGAGGACTATCTTTTGCCTCGGTTCACAGGTGGAAATCCAATTTCCAAATATGACATCGTGCGGTTTTGATTATATACCTATATATGGCTACATAGTGGTATGGGGCACTTATGTTGTCAATGATTGATACTTATGATTGAAATTGTTTTGACACTATACACTTATAGTAATAATAAAAGATGAAATTTAGCGTATCAAGCATTCTTTGGCTATTATAAGGTAAAAACCCTATCCTCCAGCTTGTGTTGCATTATGTGATGGGACCTGGGTCTTATAATAGTTTCATTTTTCTTTATTTAGCATTGCGCTGTTGTTTTATGCACTGGTATTCTTGGGAGGAAACCCGTTCCGTGTTATACGGCGTGGTCCCTTGATTTACCTAACTTTAAAATAAAGATTAATAACTATTTTAGTTCTCACACCAATCACATGACTGACCTGGAGTTTATTGTTTTAACTAAACTCTGGGTGCCCTTATTTTGACACGGGCAGCTAGTAGTTTTGATTTTGCAGATTTATATACACATGATCCTGGTTTACAGCTGGAATGGTATCCAGAAAGCTCTGTATACGTATATTCTTTTCAGTTGTGTTTTGTATTATTTTCCGCTGCTATGTAATGTATTGTAATCTCTGATGTATAATATTTATTCATACTCTGTATTTTCTTGTATTCTGATGGAATTGTTGTAATAAACAATGAAATGTTCTTCTGTTTGTGTTCTGATTCGTCTTGTCCTCAACTCAATCCGGGCTTTCCTTCACGTGGAAGTTCGGGTGGGACAGGCTTGGTATCAGAGCTCTGGTTTACAGAGCTCGAGAACAAGACACATTAGAACCATACGAAAGAATTCATCAGAGATTGGATTGGTAATATCTAGTAAGAATGAATCGTTAGAGATAGGATCAGTAGTATCCTAGAACGAGTGTGAAGAGTAGTGTTTTTAAAATAAAAATGCAAACCTAATTCAATTATACGTATTTGAATATTTATTTGTATTGATTTGGACAATCAAGTATATAAAGATTTTGCATATACGTCTGATCCATGTGTATACGAAGTTTTAATATACTGGATAGATATAGAATC
The DNA here is from genome assembly GCA_030737875.1 of Allium sativum. Lineage (NCBI taxonomy): Eukaryota > Viridiplantae > Streptophyta > Magnoliopsida > Asparagales > Amaryllidaceae > Allium > Allium sativum. Next base: position 4,314,803 of record CM060911.1, on the reverse strand, counting down.
ACACTATAGTCGCCCGGAGATGATGCTGATAATGACTATGGCATCATCAGTATTTATGTTCGAGTTTCGAAAGTGGGATGTTTATATATTTCCATCAGACTGGTGTGAGAACCAAAACTAGATAGGGTTATTGTTGTGATTTGGCATAAAAAATTTGATTTTTGGCAATGTATTAAAGTTATGTGATTGAAACGTTAATCAACTAATTGATTGCTGATTGTGTTGTTTGATTATTGGTTGATTAATCAAAATTTGAACCATTTAGCCAAATTGTATCAAATATTGGACTGTATTGAAAATTGTTTGAAATTGCATGCATATACATGTGTATCCATTGAACAGGTCATAGCAAGGAGGCTAGAGAAGAGGAATAAAATTGTTTGCCCGACAAATAGGTACATGTTTATTGTATTTCTTGGGTTTTGGATGATTTTCTTAGCCGATTGGCTGTTTCTTTTTGGATTGGAGAGGCCTGTATGGCAATTTCGGGATTTTCCTGGTGCTCCCGTGCAGGGGAGGTTATGGCGAAATTTTTCGAGAATTTAGGGTGTTACCCAAATTTTTGAGAAATTTGAAAAGTTCTTAGAAACTGAAAAGTTGAAGAACTTAAGCCATAATGAAAAGAATGAAGTTGAGTTGATTAGTTAAACAACTTTCAGCTTCGTTCCTTTTCGGGGACGAAAAGTTTTAAGTGGGGGAGATTGTAATAACCCGAAAATCTGAGCCAATTTAAATTTTTTATTTTGGCAATTTTATTGAATTTTGAATATTTAAAATGAATTATTTTAAATAATAATGACGAGAAATTTATTTTGATTAGAATTAGAACGTATATATTTATTTGAATCGTCGTTTGAATATAAATATTTTATTTTAATTATAAAAGGAATTGGAAATGGCGCGGTAGTTTAAAAATTCGATTTCAAGTTTCAAATGAATGTACAGGATTCAAAATAAACCAGATTTTAGAGAAACCAAAAATATTAGAATCTATTTGGAAATATCTTTACAACGAATCCGAAAAATCAAAATTTCATAGCGGGAATAAAAAGTTATGCCCGGTTGAAAATTCAGAATAGTCGCTATGGAAATATAGCCCTTAAAAATAGCAATTTTGCAAACGATCTCTGTTTTCGACGAAATCACCTTTGTTGGGTCCGGGATGTCAAATTATTGCTAGATCCCAATTTGCATAATTTTCTGAATCAATATGTGAGCGCGGAAAATGAAAACGCGTTTGATCAGTTTTAGTTGATTTCAATCGACTGGAAAATGACTATTTTTCAAATGGTCTCAGAATTCTAGGAAATTTTTTAGGACCGTATCGTCAATACGAAGCTAGAAGAAATTTTTCGGGAATTTTTAGAGTTAATATGTGGCCTCGGTAAATTGAAATGTTCGTTCAAATTCAATATACATTGATTTATATTTTAATTTGAACGGAAACTCATCGTAACAAGCGAATTGGGTTACGAAACATGTCCCATTGTGTTCGGAGTGGGGTAATATGCTAGGCGCGACAGTCGTTTGGTTCGATTTAGGGTTAAAAAGAAAAAGTAACTTTTTGGACTATTATATAAATAAAAATATAAATTATAAAATACCCCTCCCCCTTATTTATCTCTCCCCATTCTCAGTCAACGCACCCTCCCCCCTTTACCGCTCCAGATCGATTTAGGAAGAAAAGAAAAAGAACATAAAACCGCTCGTCGTAGGCCCATCGCCCTCCTCCCTTTCCCGTCACCTCCGCCCCAGGCACGACGCCACCACCGCCTTACCCTGCCCCCTTCTCCAGCGCAGCGACGCTCGCTTGCTTCCCCCCTCAATCGAAGACCGCGACGCAAGACCGCCACTCCAAGGCCACCGCATGCCACAACCGCCACCACCACCATTCCGCCGCCTCCTCAGCACCTGGACGCCACCTCCATCCAGCAAACCAGCAGCTCCACCGTTCACCCGTGAACCGAAACCCTAAAATGAATGTAAGATTTTATTTCCTGATTTTGTTTTGTTTTTTAAGGAAATAAAAAATGATTTTATTTAGTTAAGAAAATCGATTTTATTAAGTTATAAAAATTGAAATTATGATTTGCTTTAAAACTGAAAATATGATTTTTTTTTTAATGGAAAAATATGATTTTTCTTTAATGTATAAAAATATGAGTTTTCTTTAATGTATAAAAATATGATTTTTAATATGAAAAGCGTAGTATAAAGATATGATTTTTATGAATGTAAAGATATGAATTTTCATTACGAAAAGATCTGATTTTTGGTATGATAAAGTTACGATTTTTAGTAATGTAAAAATCCAATTTTTAGTTTATAAAAATGAGATCTTTAGTTTAGAAAAATAAGATTTTTAAGTTTATAAAAATATGATCTTTATACATGTAGGGATAAAATAAAATGATGAATTTTAATGTATAAACGTCATATTAAAAATGTGATTTTTATTATGAACAGCGTGGAAAGGGATTGAGTTGATATTGCGGGAAAATTTGAACGGTTCAGAAATTCAGAAATAAACAATGGAGGAGTGGATCCCTTGGTGAGAACTCCTCACTTTTATTTTAATTTCTAGTTTGAAATATATACTAGGATGCAGACGGTGCTTAGCAGCACCCGACACTCGTTGTAACAACCCGAATTTTAAACAACGTGTTAAGGCAAGAATCAAGGCAGAATTAAATGTTAAGATCTAAATCAGGAGAAACGGGCTATGCCATTGCTTTTGTCTCGGAAAAATACGCGAAATAGAGTCCGAAATTTCGTAAATCGGAGTCCGTATGACCAAGATATGGCCTCGCAAAGTTTCACGAAAAATTCAAATTCGAAAACAGATTCAAAATTTTCAAAATTCAGAGTAGGCGGGAAAAATCCCGCCCAGGCAGGTCGACAGGGGGGTCGACCTCCCCCCCAACCAGGTCGACTCTAGAGTTGACCTGGGGGTCGACCTGGGTGTCGACCTCCCTGGTCGGCCAGGTCGGCATGGTGCACCTGTTTTGGTTCCTGGGTCCTGTTTTGGAGGCTTGTGACGATTTTTGAGGGTTCAGATCTATCCTAGGGTCTATCCTACGGCCTAAACTACTCCTAATCTCTATAAAAAGACCCCTAAGCCTACCCTAAACCCTCACAAATCACTCATGCCACGAAGTGCTGCCCAAATGCCAAGTGATCATGGCTTCCATCTCCAACTCCAAGGGCTTATGCATTCAAATCGGGTTCAAATCAAAAGGTGCAAGTTTTTTACACCAAATCGAGGAGGGATCAACGTTGCTACGCAAATTCCATGACGATTCTTCGATAAAGGAGCCACCTTTCTTCATCAAGATGATGCATGATCCTTTCCTAAGCCTCGCTATGTAAGTTCTAGCTACTTCTAGATCTAAACGGTAGTCTTAATGATGGCATGGAATAAAACGAGATTAAACTAAGTATGCTAGCCTATATGAACCTTGTCATGCCTCTTTTGCTTGAACCTATGACTTTTGGCTATGCTTAGTGACTAGATCATGCTATTCATGTTATGATTAACCTAGTTTACCTTGCAAGTTTGAATCTTTGTCTATGGAATGTTAGCATGAACCTTTGGGAACCATTTGACTTGTGAAACATTGGCAAAGATTTGACTTTGGGGCTTATGCATGTAAATGAACCCAAACCCCTTATGTATCATGCATGTTTGTGGCCAAATTCACTTATGATACTATGCATGTTTGTGGCCAAATCCCCTTATGAAACTATGCATGCTTGTGGCCAAATCCCCTTATGAAACTATGCATGCTTGTGGCCAAATTCCCTTATGATACTATGCATGTTTGTGGCCAATATGTTGGCATAATACCCTACTATGTGACTTGCTTCCACTTGGGTTGGAAATACGTTTGGGTAGCTTAGGAAAAACGTGGGTATGACATGAAAAACTTGACATGGGGCTTACATGAGAACATGGCATTCATGATACATTTAAATATGGTCATGACACATGGGAAAACATGGAACTTGAACTAGACATGGGTGGGTTGTAAGTGTAAAAAAAAGACACTAGACCAAACATGAAAGTGGCCAACTCGAGGTTGGGTTGAGTTTGTAGCATAAATCTACCCGGACCCGCCCGGCTTAACTAGTGGCTACAAACAATAGGATCCAATGTGAGAAGTTGGTCACGTCGCGCTTAAGACCCGAGGTTAGACTAGGTTGTGGTGTAAAACTACCCGGACCCGCCCGGCTTAACTAGTAACCACAACAAAGTCTAATGTGAGAGGTTGAGAGTGCATTAATTAAATTAATGCCACATGATAAGGTTAAGTAAATTTGACTAATGAAACTTAACCGATATGACACGAATGGGTAGGTTAAGTGGGACCGGGCTTAATTTCTTAATGACACCTAACCATACAAGACAATTAGGGGATGGGGTTAAGTAATTTACGCTTAACTAATCCGACTTGGTAATTAGATGGGGTTAAGTAATCCACACTTAACTAATCTAAACACGGTAAATTCGATGAGGTTAAGTAATCCATACTTAACTAATCTAACACGGTAATTAGATGGGGTTAAGTAACTTAGACTTAATTAATCTAAAACACGGTAATTAGATGGGGTTAAGTAACCTTCACTTAACTAATCTAAACACGGTAATTCGATGGGGTTAAGTTAAACACTTAACCAATCTAAACTTGGTAATTCAATGAGGTTAAGTAACCAATACTTAACCAACTTAACACGGTAATTTAATGGGGTTAAGTAACTTATACTTAACCAATTATACATGATGATTTGATGAGGTTAAGTAACCTATACTTAACCAATCTAATAGGTGGACCTGATAGGGTTAAGTCACAAGACCTTTTAAAATTAGGCTTAACCATTGTAATACGATTAGTGTATGGGGTTAAGCTAACCCATACTTAACCAATCCGACTCGATAATCTGATGGGATTAAGATAATCTATGCTTAATCAATCTAACATGATAATCTGATAGGGTTAAGACAAATAAATACTTAACCAATTTGACTTGATAGGGTTAAGTCATGAGCTTCTTGGTACACTTAACCAACTTGTAGGGCTAAGCCTTGAACTTGAGTACTCAGCCAATCTTGGCATGATTCGTAGGCGGGTTAAGTCATGAACTTGGATAACAACACTTAACCCATTTGACAAAACCCTAGCTCAGGGGACTAGGTTGGAAATCGTAGTTAACAAGGATAGCGGAAGGAGGAGCTAAGTGGTAAACCTTAGTTAAGGGTAACTAAGTAATAATTCTTAGCTAAGGACATGGGACTAGTTCATAAAGAGATGAGTAACCTGATACGGTAGGTCATCGCTTAGTATACGAGGAGGAGCAACTTATCTGACTTGGATAAAAAGCTCCAGCGAACTGGGTGACGAAGCGCTAGCTTCGGTGTACGTGAGGGTACTCTTGGTATCCCTCTATGAGGTGGCTGGTGGTCCATGAAACCCGGCCTCACAGAGGTTAAGGTCTGCGATAGAAGAGCCAAGGGTATGCCTTGGTTGCTATGCGAGCGACCTAAGGACTGGGATGGATTAGCGTGGAGTCGACGATACTTGATTTTGCCCTGGATAGCACGTCGCCGACTACCTACCATCTTTAGTCAATCGTGCGCGAACAGAAAGGCAGATAGCTCCCAACAGACCATGTTCTTGCTATCGAGTCATGGGTGAGGTTGGCCCATAGGAAAGTGGGGCTATAGTGGGGCCGGGATGTAGTTCTCATACATGATTTTTCTTGGATTGCCTTTCAGTAGTTGGGGGAGGGGTCACGTGGGACCATAGCCACGGATACAAAAATAGACCTTGATATCTGCATTAGCTGACGACTTAGAGCTCCCGACCGAGTTCCGTATTTCTTGATTTGCCCTGGCACGGAACTCGGATGGCACATTGAGATACATGTGCGTCTAGACATGGAAAACGATTCACGATACATACGTGGGATAAAGGGCGCGGTTGACGGGTGGCATAATCCCTAGTGGCCCTAGGTGGCCTGAACCCAAACCGAGACACGGGAACGTTCATTAGGTAGCATAATCCCTAGTGGTCCTAGGTGGCATAAACCCTAAGTGAACACGCGATAGTTCATGGTAAGAAAACATAACTAGATCAAGGGTAGCAGTCCAAAACAACTTCAAGGATAAAATGGTACTACGTTGAGGTGGTATAGATTTACATGGGAAAGCCCGTACGGCCTACGGCAAAGGACTGAACTTATACAGGGAAAGAAACATACGAGTTGGGAAAACCTACATATGCTATATATTAGGTTGACATGGACCATTACATGACATTGGGCAAGGGACATTCATAGTTAACACATGACGCGGGTTGGGATACTAGTACGAGAGGTGCAGAGCAAATATACATGAAAGATACCGTGGGATGTTATACATGATAGATACCTTGTGATAGTATACTTGATAGAAACCTGATGATGTGATACCTTGATTCTTGACACCGTAGTTTATCATGATACCTTAGTTTATCTTGCTACAGTAGTTCATCCAGTTATCTTGGTTTAGCTTATCTATCTTGTCGTCATCCTTATGTTTACTTTCAGTTTATGCATGTCATGTTACCTTTACCTGTTTTTATAGTGGAAGTAGATAGGACTTACCAGTCTTTATGACTGACCCCGTTTTCTTTCTCCTCTTTGTCTTCCGTCCCCCCCCCCCCCCAGGTTTTCAGGGAGGAAATGCTGTTGTTTAGTTCGAACTTCCTCTGCTTGAAGCTCATCATGCATGCCTTGGACTTTTCTTGGCTATGGCTACCTTACTGTTTTATTTGGGGAAATATTTTATGAAAAGGTTTTATGCTTCTTTATTATTGCAAGACAGGTTTTGATGTATTCTGATGTAAAAGGTTTTAGACCTTATTTTATAAGGCAATGCAATTTGTTTTACTTCCGCTGTTTTATATATGTGTTCTGTCTTGTAATATTTCTGTGCATGTTTACCTCGATAATGCTTCACCAAACCTAGTGCATTCCCTTTGTGAGTGACTCTAGCGGAGGTGGGGTGTTACATTTGGTATCAGAGCAGAAGGTTACCAGACTGGGCAAAAGTTTTTAAAACCTTCTGAAAACTATTTGAAAAACCATTTACAAAGAAGCATTTTTCAAGAAAATTTTGTTTTTAAAGGCTATTCCCCAAAATCCGTTAGCACCATCCTTTGTTTCCTTGATTGAACCTCTTTTCCTTTCTTTCCTCCATCTGTAGTCACAGTAGTTTTAACTGCGACTAATCCTCGTCTAGCTACGTAAGTGTTTTCCCGTGCAATGGAGGAAGTTTTCGAGAGACCTGTTACCGAAGTTATAAGAAGGGATAATAAGAGCAAGGATAAAGGACACGAGCTTAAGAATAGGCAACTTGTTGGTATGGCTTGATCCACAAAGGAAGATAAGGAGAAGATCAGTGAGAGGGCAATTGTATGCTCTCATTTCTAGCGTACCTAAGAGAAATGGTACCGTTTCTGTTAAAGGCTTAGCCTTTCTTTTCTATTATCCCGTCCAGACTTTGTATTGACCATCGCATCATTTAAGTCTGCCTCGATAGTTAAGTCTCTGCACCTTAGTACTAGCATGGTAGAAGATCCCACTTTAGCCCCAAAATCTGGTTAGAGAGTCGGTCCATTTATTCATGACTTGTTTGGAATTGAGAGTGTAAATGTCAAGTGTTGAGATTAGAAGCAATACTTCTATTGTTGAGCTATGGATGGATTCTAGGGATGAAGTGGTTATCCAGTAAGGGATGCCATTCTCGGTTTTGAAAGGAGGGTAGTTAAACTCTTAGCTTGCCTTGGTAATACCCTCGAAGTCTCGTGTAACCTTTTGGGTTCTGTCATGGTTAGTTACCTAGAATCTCTTGATGCATTTATCGGAAACCTCTGATCCAATCGAGTAACGTCTGCCAATAAGACGGATGGTTCATTCCGCTTGAGCATGGGTTATAGGAACCACCCTAGTAAGTGCACGTGGTAACATGGATTGGCATCGGTAAACGAGATCCAGAATTCACTAGTGAATTTTGGAGAGCTTGCATGAGTACGCAGATATGTTTGAACCGAGCATACTAGGGAAAGAATAAGTGAAAGTGAAACGAGAAGCGACAGTGAAATGAGTTCCTACTCATACCTTGGAAATAGGAATCAAGGAGCTACGAAATCATGAAGTCAAAGGCAGTCAAGGCACAATGGAATCAAGCTCATGGAAATGCGGCTTAGACACGCGCATTATGTCTCTTTTTAAGGGTATATCTTTGATCCTTGGTTCACCTGTAGAGCTAACTGCATGCTATCGCTTGGTGGATATCCTCTCGGTCATGTTTCTGTTACAAACCCCGTAAGGAGTTTGTCTTGATTATCTCCTCGATCTTATCTTGGGAACCTTAGATAGAACTCTATGGATGTAAACATGTATTTGAAACATGTTATGATTGATATGGATGCAAATGGTTGCAAGTGGTTGCTCGTTGATGCGCGAATACACGTTAGATACTAGATCGACACACTCACATTTTTCATTGCATATGCACGAGTATTTATACCTGTTTGAATGTTAATGTGTTGTCATGCGGATGTTGCATATGAATGAATGTTTGTGCACGCATGTAGTACTTATATGACTAGGATTATTTGCATACATGTTGGATTCATGGCACTAAACATACTTTGCATTAGAAAGATCAATCAGGCCTGATCATTAGCATTAGCTAAGGAGCATATACACACACGTTTTGCATATGTTCATATGGCATTAGAAATCGTCTAAGGACAATGGTTGCCTGTGGATGATGTTTTGAGTAGATGGATGATGGATGGTAGGATGCGTTCTTCCTAACTTGGAGATTTCGGGGACGAAATCCTTAAAGGAGGGGAGAATGTAACAACCCGAATTTTAAACAACGTGTTAAGGCAAGAATCAAGGCAGAATTAAATGTTAAAATCTGAATCAGGAGAAACGGGCTGTGCCATTGCGTTTGTCTCGGAAAAATATGCGAAATAGAGTCCGAAATTTCGTAAATCGGAGTCCGTATGACCAAGATATGGCCTCGCAAAGTTTCACGAAAAATTCAAATTCGAAAACAGATTCAAAATTTTCAAAATTCAGAGTAGGCGGGAAAAATCCCGCCCAGGCAGGTCGACAGGGGGGTCGACACTAGGGTCGACCTCCCCCCCAACCAGGTCGACTCTAGAGTCGACCTGGGGGTCGACCTGGGTGTCGACCTCCCTGGTCGGCCTGGTGCACCTGTTTTGGTTCCTGGGTCCTGTTTTGGAGGCTTGTGACGATTTTTGAGGGTTCAGATCTATCCTAGGGTCTATCCTACGGCCTAAACTACTCCTAATCTCTATAAAAAGACCCCTAAGCCTACGCTAAACCCTCACAAATCACTCATGCCACGAATTGCTGCCCAAATGCCAAGTGATCATGGCCTCCATCTCCAACTCCAAGGGCTTATGCATTCAAATCGGGTTCAAATCAAAAGGTGCAAGCTTTCTACACCAAATCGAGGAGGGATCAACGTTGCTACGCAAATTCCATGGCGATTCTTCGACAAAGGAGCCACCTTTCTTCGTCAAGATGATGCATGATCATTTCCTAAGCCTCGCTATGTAAGTTCTAGCTACTTCTAGATCTAAACGGTAGTCTTAATGATGGCATGGAATAAAACGAGATTAAACTAAGTATGCTAGCCTATATGAACCTTGTCATGCCTCTTTTGCTTGAACCTATGACTTTTGGCTATGCTTAGTGACTAGATCATGCTATTCATGTTATGATTAACCAAGTTTACCTTGCAAGTTTAAATCTTTGTCTATGGAATGCTAGCATGAACCTTTGGGAACCATTTGACTTGTGAAACATTGGCAAAGATTTGACTTTGGGGCTTATGCATGTAAATGAACCCAAACCCCTTATGTATCATGCATGTTTGTGGCCAAATTCACTTATGATACTATGCATGTTTGTGGCCAAATTCCCTTATGAAACTATGCATGCTTGTGGCCAAATCCCCTTATGAAACTATGCATGCTTGTGGCCAAATTCCCTTATGATACTATGCATGTTTGTGGCCAAATTCCCTTATGATACTATGCATGTTTGTGGCCAATATGTTGGCATAATACCCTACTATGTGACTCGCTTCCACTTGGGTTGGAAATACATTTGGGTAGCTTAGGAAAAACGTGGGTATGACATGAAAAACTTGACATGGGGCTTACATGAGAACATGACATTCATGATACATTTAAATATGGTCTTGACACATGGGAAAACATGGAACTTAAACTAGACATGGGTGGGTTGTAAGTGTAAAAAAAAGACACTAGACCAAACATGAAAGTGGCCAACTCGAGGTTGGGTTGAGTTTGTAGCATAAATCTACCCGGACCCGCCCGGCTTAACTAGTGGCTACAAACAATAGGATCCAATGTGAGAAGTTGGTCACGTCGCGCTTAAGACCCGAGGTTAGACTAGGTTGTGGTGTAAAACTACCCGGACCCACCCGGCTTAACTAGTAACCACAACAAGGTTTAATGTGAGAGGTTGAGAGTGCATTAATTAAATTAATGCCACATGATAAGGTTAAGTAAATTTGACTAATGACACTTAACCGATATGACACGAATGGGTAGGTTAAGTGGGACCGGGCTTGATTTCTTAATGACACCTAACCATACAAGAAAATTAGGGGATGGGGTTAAGTAATTTACGCTTAACTAATCCGACTTGGTAATTAGATGGGGTTAAGTAATCCACACTTAACTAATCTAAACACAGTAAATTCGATGAGGTTAAGTAATCCATACTTAACTAATCTAACACGGTAATTAGATGGGGTTAAGTAACTTAGACTTAACTAATCTAAAACACGGTAATTAGATGGGGTTAAGTAACCTTCACTTAACTAATCTAAACACGGTAATTCGATGGGGTTAAGTTAAACACTTAACCAATCTAAACTTGGTAATTCAATGAGGTTAAGTAACCAATACTTAACCAACTTAACACGGTAATTTAATGGGGTTAAGTAACTTATACTTAACCAATTATACATGATGATTTGATGAGGTTAAGTAACCTATACTTAACCAATCTAATAGGTGGACCTGATAGGGTTAAGTCACAAGACCTTTTAAAATTAGGCTTAACCATTGTAATACGATTAGTTGATGGGGTTAAGCTAACCCATACTTAACCAATCCGACTCGATAATCTGATGGGATTAAGATAATCTATGCTTAATCAATCTAACATGATAATCTGATAGGATTAAGACAAATAAATACTTAACCAATTTGACTTGATAGGGTTAAGTCATGAGCTTCTTGGTACACTTAACCAACTTGTAGGGCTAAGCCTTGAACTTGAGTACTTAGCCAATCTTGACATGATTCGTAGGCGGGTTAAGTCATGAACTTGGATAACAACACTTAACCCGTTTGACAAAACCCTAGCTCAGGGGACTAGGTTGGAAATCGTAGTTAACAAGGATAGCGGAAAGAGGAGCTAAGTGGTAAACCTTAGTTAAGGGTAACTAAGTAATAATTCTTAGCTAAGGACATGGGACTAGTTCATAAAGAGATGAGTAACCTGATACGGTAGGTCATCGCTTAGTATACGAGGAGGAGCAACTTATCTGACTTGGATAAAAAGCTCCAGCGAACTGGGTGACGAAGCGCTAGCTTCGGGGTACGTAAGGGTACTCTTGGTATCCCTCTGTGAGGTGGAAGGTGGTCCATGAAACCCGACCTCACAGAGATTAAGGTCTGCGATAGAAGAGCCAAGGGTATGCCTTGGTTGCTATGCGAGCGACCTAAAGACTGGGATGGATTAGCGTGGAGTCGACGATACTTGATTTTGCCTTGGATATCACGTCGCTGACTACCTACCATCTTTAGTCAATCGTGCGCGAACGGAAAGGCAGATAGCTCCCAACAGACCATGTTCTTGCTATCGAGTCATGGGTGAGGTTGGCCCATAGGAAAGTGGGGCTATAGTGGGGCCGAGATGTAGTTCTCATACATGATTTTTCTTGGATTGCCTTTCAGTAGTTGAGGGAGGGGTCACGTGGGACCATAGCCACGGATACAAAAACAGACCTTGATATCTGCATTAGCAGATGACTTAGAGCTCCCGACCGAGTTCCGTATTTCTTGATTTGCCCTGGCACGGAACTCGGATGGCACATTGAGATACATGTGCGTCTAGACATGGAAAACGATTCACGATACATACGTGGGATAAAGGGCACGGTTGACGGTTGGCATAATCCCTAGTGGCCCTAGGTGGCCTGAACCCAAACCGAGACACGGGAACGTTCATTAGGTAGCATAATCCCTAGTGGTCCTAGGTGGCATAAACCCTAAGTGAACACGCGATAGTTCATGGTAAGAAAACATAACTAGATCAAGGGTAGCAGTCCAAAACAACTTCAAGGATAAAATGGTACTACGTTGAGGTGGTATAGATTTAAATGGGAAAGCCCGTACGGCCTACAGCAAAGGACTGAACTTATACAGGGAAAGAAACATACGAGTTGGGAAAACCTACATATGCTATATATTAGGTTGACATGGACCATTACATGACATTGGGCAAGGGACATTCATAGTTAACACATGACGCGGGTTGGGATACTAGTACGAGAGGTGCAGAGCAAATATACATGAAAGATACCGTGGGATGTTATACATGATAGATACCTTGTGATAGTATACTTGATAGAAACCTGACGATGTGATACCTTGATTCTTGACACCGTAGTTTATCATGATACCTTAGTTTATCTTGCTACAGTAGTTCATCCAGTTATCTTGGTTTAGCTTATCTATCTTGTCATCATTCTTATGTTTACTTTCAGTTATGCATGTCATGTTACCTTTACCTGTTTTTATACTGGAAGTAGATAGGACTTACCAGTCTTTATGACTGACCCCGTTTTCTTTCGCCTCTTTGTCTTCCGTTCCCCCCCCCCCCCCCCCAGGTTTTCAGGGAGGAAATGCTGTTGTTTAGTTCGAACTTCCTCTGCTTGAAGCTCATCATGCATGCCTTGGACTTTTCTTGGCTATGGCTACCTTACTGTTTTATTTGGGGAAATATTTTATGAAAAGGTTTTATGCTTCTTTATTATTGCAAGACAGGTTTTGATGTATTCTGATGTAAAAGGTTTTAGACCTTATTTTATAAGGCAATGCAATTTGTTTTACTTCCGCTGTTTTATATATGTACCTGTCTTGTAATATTTCTGTGCATGTTTACCTCGATAATGCTTCACCAAACCTAGTGCATTCCCTTTGTGAGTGACTCTAGCGGAGGTGGGGTGTTACACTCGTCGTCCACAGACCATGGATGACTTGTTTGTTTGATTGATGTGTTGTGAAATTGTATTTTGTGATGTGGAATGAATAAATATTTTATAGTTAAAAATATAATTTTTTAACGTGTATATAAAAAAAATATTTATAAACAAATCGGAAGATTTGTTTATGTACACCCATTTGACTGATATTGATTGGGACGATAAATTTTACACATCGCCCAACTTCACAAGTAAAAATCTGTGGTTGTTGATTTGAAACCCTACACGGGTGTTAGGATGAAATTTGGCGTACACTAATCCCAATTTTTTAGCTGTATGTCGATCGATTGGTTGACAGACTATGTAAGCGTTAATTATTTATATTTAATGCTTATGCAGTTGTGTGGTGCACCCTGGATGATGGTTGATTATTTATCATTGCTATTATATACATGTGTTGTAGGGAATCCATATAATTAATATTATATGGTAATTGATTGGGCCTCATTCCAATTTGGAAAAAAAGAATATTATAAAAGGAAATTCATGTATTGAATAAAAGAAAATTCATGTGTTGAATAAAATATATATTCATGTGTTGAATAAAATAATATTCATGTGTTTAATAAAATATATATTCATGTGTTGAATAAAAGAAAATTCGTGTGTTGAACGAAATATTTATACAATAAAGTTCACACTTTTATTGTAAGTAAGAATTAATAAATATTCATGTGTTGAATAAAATAAATATTCATGTGTTGAATAAAATATAAATTCATGTGTTGAAGAAAATATTCATTTTTTGAATAGAATAACGAAGTTATTGAAATATATAAAGCCGTGTTGATTAGATATGCGTCATTTTGACGCGAACGATATTTATATCGATTATATTCGTTTTTATAAGGAATATAGAAAAGGAAGTGATTTCAAAATATAACGTTTTGAAAATATTATCATTTACATATTAATGATATGGAATATTCAATTTTCATCAGAAATTGAATACGAAGTTGAAATCGTTTTGAAAACGATTTATAAAGTACGTTTTAAATGGAAATCGACGAAATATATTATATATATTTATATATATATATATATATATATAATATAATGGCCTGAATAGAACATGCCACGCTGCGGCAGTTCGCGAATTTCGACCATTGACATCGAACGAATATTACGGGAGATCCGACAGTCGGATTCTCCTAAAACCGGAACCGTTGGGTTCGTATCGAAAAGAGCTTTCTAACGAATATTAGAGATTTTAAATCTAACGGTTGGAATTGGAATTATGTCCAAATCAAATTTGGAAAAGGTCGCTGTAAAGTGCAGTTCGATGGCCGTTTATAAAAATCGACTGTACGAGCCTTGATAAAATTATTAAAAATAGTAATAATTTGTGTAAAATCATAAGAAATGATTTGGAAAGAATTGGTATGAAAATTTCCATATTTGAAAAGATAAAAATAGTTTTTTATCGAAATGAACTAGTTTGGAACTAGAATTATAATCCATTTATTTTTGAAATAAATAAATTGGAATTGAAAGGGTTTTAAAAGTAACCAGAATTTCCAATAATTGAATTGGAATGGATTTGAATCGAAATTGTTTTTGGAATATTTCGGTGTTGGATTTCATGATTATACAGATATTGTTATGGAAATTTGAAAGATATATTTATACCGTTATTTCCAATACAATATTTGTTGGTCGTAGAATTTGATATTAAATATAAGCCGATATATTTTCTATTCAGAGCCTTGCATTTAATATCAAATGGGATTTGGGTTTGTCGTGAATGGTGTCTTCATTAACACTATTCTTAAACCCAGTTGAGAAAAAGATTAAATCTTTTTATTTAGATTTAATGAAGTATACCAATTAAATAATATTTAATTGGAATTGAATTGGAATTGATTTTTGGTTTATCGTGAACAGCGTTTTAAATAACACTTGTTCTTTAACCCGATAATTAATGGAATGTGAGTGGGGTTTGTTGTGAACTGTGTTTTAACGACGTTCGTTCCTTAACCCGATTTACAGTGAAATGTGATTTGGAATTTATAAATCTTTTGTTAAGATTTAAAGGAGATTTTCCAAAGTAAAGTTCTCCAATTTAACAAAATAAATTGGAATGGAATGGAATTCGATTTGGGAATAATCGAAGTGAATTTCTGTGGAGGAAGACAACTAATATATCTGGAATTTAAAAGGCTTTTCCGTTATTCCATTTATATTATTAGTCGGATATGGAAGTTTATATCAATTATATATATCAGTTTGTTTTCCATGAAGATTCCATTGTAAATAGAATGTGATTTTGGGTTGTCGTGAACGGTATCTTTAATAATACTGTTCTTAGACCCAACGGAGTTAAGAAAATCAGAAACTAACTGAAGATTAGTTAAGTTAAATGGTTTCCTGGGTATTGATCTAATGTTGGTTTCGGCCTTCGGGGTTATTACTTAGGGAATTGTTCACTTGCTAATTTACGGTTAAAGGCCGATGGAATAGAATGTGATTTTGGGGTTTATCGTGAGTCGTGTTTTAAATGACATTGGTTCTTTAACCCAGTTAAAGACAGGATATGATTTCCCAAGTTAAACAATCATTAATATTGATTTTTGGGAAGTTTAAAACCAAGTGGAGTTTTAATGAATCTTTAATTAGATTGAAATGATCGAGAATGGAGTATCACCAGTTTTGCTCCAGGCGATAGTTAAATCTTTAATTAGATTTGAACGTGAAATGGTAATTGAATTTACCGATAACACCGTGGTGTTAGATATGAAGTATGACCAGTTTTACTTCATGGGATGAATAGGTTGGGGTTGGGAAATTTAACAAGTGATTACTTCGGTAAGGTTCGCTAATCCCGACTAGTTTGGATAAACCATAATTTGGTTTGAATTGATATTCAAAGGAAGATTAAAGAATAAATTTAAAGAATTTATCTTTGATAAAATTAACGGGAACCATTCCCAAAGTATAAGAATATTTGAATAAAAGAATATTCTTAATTGGAATGAGGCGTATGTTGTGTTTGTGCAACACTTGTTTATTATATACGCGAGTTATTCAGAAAGACCGGGTTTATCCCATTCTGAATAACTGATTCGACGATGTGTCAAGGATAAAGACAATGGTCGAAGACCGGAGGTCTTCACATCGTTTGGATAATTATTGATGATTTTGATTGGGCTATACACCCAAGAGGAGGGAATCAGTTGGTGATCGTCCAGACATATGTGAAGATCGATGGATATGCGAGGTACAAGGTGCCTCCGGTTTCGTTCAAACCCAGAACGGACTTGTAAATGGGCTGTGTGTTTAACATTGGATATCATTCTGTGTGATTGATTGATATCGGTTGCATGGAGTGGTTTGCCTATGTGGCATGCTAAGATGCAAATGATCAAGGCTTCTGTCGAAAAGCAGAGTCTTGTGGTTGATGATCAAAGCATGTCCTTTGTGGCATAGCTTTGTATAGCTTTAATTCGCGAGTCTCACACCCCGCTTGTGAACTAGAAACAGGAGAGGACATCAGGGAGGGCATGCGTTTCCTTCTAGCTAGGGTGGTGTCAGTGACCTACCAGCCCTGACATTTATATTATTTTCACCTGTGTGGTTGTTGGATTGCGAGGCGCCTCTGATATATCGGTGACTATGTGGAGCCGATTGAGTCATTTGGCTCACTGACGCCCTAAAGGGAGGGGAAACGCAGTGTTTAGGCATTTTAATCCACATTGGTAGACCAGCCCTGACGATCCAAGGGACGATGCGTTTTGTTCCAGAGGGGCGGGGTAGAGCATCTCGAATTTAGTGAGGACAATCCCTTGCCTCGGTTCATAGATGGAAATCCAACTTCCAATACGTGACTTTGCAGTTTTGATTGTAGAACCTATATATGGCGACATAATGGTACGAGGCACTTATGCCGTCTATGATTGATACTTATGATTGAAATTGTTTTGACACTATACACTTATACTAATAATAAAAGATGAAATTTAGCGTATCAAGCATTCTTTGGCTATTATAAGGTAAAACCCTATCCTCCGGCTTGTGTTGCATTGTGTGATGGGACCTGGGTCTTATAATAGCTTCGTTGTTCTTTATTTAGCATTGCGCTGTTCTTTTATGCACTGGTATTCTTGGGAGGAAACCACTTCCGTGTTATACGGCATTGTCCCTGGATTTACCTAACTTTAAAATAAAGATTAATAACTGTTTCAGTTCTCACACCAGTCACATGACTAACCTAGAGTTTATTGTTTTAACCTAAACTCTGGGTGCCCATATTTTGACACGGGCAGCTAGTAGTTCTGGTTTTGTAGATTTATATTCACAGGATCCTGATTTGCAGCTGGAATGATATCTGGAAAGCTCTGTATCCGTATATCTCTTTCAGTTGTGTATGGTATTATTTTTCCGCTGGTATGTAATTTATTGTAATCTCTGATATTTTATGACGTGTAATAATTATTCATACTCTGAATATTATTGTATTCTGATGGAATTGTTGTAATAAGCAATGAAATGTTCTTCTGTTTGTGTTCCGATTCGTGTTGTCCTCAACTCAATCCGGGCTTTCCTTCACGGGGAAGTTCGGGTTGGACATTTTGAGAGGTACACAAATCATTGTATACGATCGTATTTTATTTTTCGTTGCCATTCGTAATTTAAATAAATACGTAATTTTGAACCAAGTTGTTGCCAATATTTACTTTTGTGCATGATGCGTTTGGACTAATAAAATTTCAGCAGGTTAAATCAAAGGATAGGATAGTTGAATGTCACCGGTTAGAAAAGCTCAGTGCATGGAAAATTTTTAGGCATGTTGGACATTTGTCCATAACGAAGTGAAATTAGATGCCACTTGTAAAGCTTCTGAAAACTCTGATTATATATCGTTCACTCCTTTAGCAATTCACGTGATTAACTTTCCCTTTTCTGTGTTCTCTCCCATCCATTAGTAGACATCTCCTTCCCCACTTTGAGAAAATCACGCCACTTCCTCACCATCAAAAATGGCACAATATTCTCCCTTCTGTGTGACATGCATCCCTTCCTTTGTTCCATCACGAGACCATCTTCTCCCAAGTAACCTACACCAGATCTGAACCCCTTGCCTTGGCCTACGCAACTAGCTTCCGAAACCGCCACGTGGTTTAGCACTACCGCCAGTCATCCATGGTCTTCTGCCATACTCCTCCTCAGGCCACCACCACCTTGCTTCCAGTCCGCCAATTCTCCCCTCTCCCCTTCCATGCAATACCCCTGCTCCTTTCCTTGCGTATACCCTCTCCTCTTCTTTCCTTGTAGCAGCAACCTCCACCCACCTACAAGCTACCGCCATGCAAAACCAACACCAGACCGTACCCGGACTCCTCCTCCACGTGACCTCCTCTCCACCCACTCCCCTCTGCTCTCTCTTCGGTTGGCGAACTCCACCCGCATGTAAGATACACCTATCCAGCGTTGCACCACCACTTCGTGACAATACCTGACGCTCCATCCAAACCCCGCAACCACTGTCCAGATGTGCCCTCGGCCTCTCTCCGCCATGTCAGTCACCCCTTCCGCCATCATCCCTGCCACCTTAGTTCATGGGAAAGATTTGTTCCATGTGTTCTGCGAAACCTATATTGTTGCGGTGAATACAAAAATAAGCTTTCCAAGGGATACACATTTCGCCAAAGATACCAGTGAGTATTTGCCATCTGGTGTTGAACCTTTGGTTCTTTGGCAGTCTAATGATTTAGACGAGAAAAGCGATTTTATGTTTCGGTTTTATGTTGATTCGTTTTTTTTCCGATATCTTAGAGTGCATCAAAAAGAGGGAGTTCTGTTCATGTTCGGCTGCGTTTCCGGAGTATCCAGCTCAGTCGATATTTCAGATTTCATTCTTCCATAGGCAATTTCTTAAAAATATGCATTCATATTTAGTTGATGCGGGTCTTGATAGGGGAATTTAGAGAGCTTTGGGTGAGAATTCTGATTCTTAAATTATTATTTTTAATCAGTAGAATTATAATTAATTGGTAATCATAATTGTTTTATTAACTGGTTATGGATGTTAGTGGTTGCATGGATTTTTGGATGGACGATTATGCAGTTATAACACACTAAACACTAAGCGTTATTATTTGTAACGCTTCGCGCATAGTAAAATTTGTTGTTCGAATTGTTGTGATTTTAAATGGATGAATTCATATTTGTCAATACAGTTGGTTGGTGTGGTTAACCCGGGTTGTATGAAATCATACACACTGAAATTGTGGATTTTTGCGGATAATCAATTTAAATCTTCTTTCCATGCAAACAACGATTTTATTTTCAAAGTGAATGATTGAAAAATTGAATTTCAAAGTAGATATCAATTGTTTGAAAATCTAAAGTGATTAAGTGATGTTCGTAAAAGAAGACAATTCCAAATGAGACGGCTTTGAAAATTAATGGGAATGTAATTTTTGACTTATATCCGCAAATAATGGATTTACGCGAACACTTGATTTTGTAACGAGTTTTGGAAAAGTAATCGAACGAACCTTAAGAAAACATTATTTTATTTGATATAATTTGAGATGAAGATTCATAAATTTAAAATGATGATTTGAAATGAATTTATTTTTGACTTAATGGAAATGTAAATATTAATTTGGAAAAAGATTTAGAATATGGTTTGATATTCTAAGAAGAATGATAAAATAATCTTTTTAAAGGACAAAGTTGTTTCCTAAATCATTTTGATAAATTATGTTAAATTTGGTGGGTGATTTGCGAGTAAATTAAACTTAGAATTAGATTTCCATTCATTGAAAATTTAAATTGATCAGCCGATGTTTTAAAAGTGATTTGTGAAATTGAATTTGAAAGTTAGATTAGATAATGATTTGAAAATATATTCAACATTAGTTCTATATAAACTATTCTAACGATAATTGTGAGAAATAGAACCAGTTTTGTAAACTCTTATTTTAAGTATTCGAGTTAAACTGAAATCAAATATTTGAAAATTTGAAATGATAACTTTTAAAGTAAAGCGATTTAGGAGTGTTTTTTTTTTTTTTTTTGAAGTATGGTTTAATATGTAAATTATGAAAATTTATGTAATGGAAATTTAGATTTATTTTGAAAAAAAAAATAGACTATTTATATTTAATCGTTATTATACTACTTCTTTGAAAATAATTGGAATTTGAAAATTTTAAAGCATGAACTATTAAGGAATTTTTTTGTTAAATATGTTGAAAGAATATAAAGAGTATAAAATATATGGTATGAATTTATTTAAATTGTAAATAAAATATGAGAAATTCGAATTAAAAAGGAAATGAGTTTGAATAGAATTAGTCTTTGGATATTCGATATGGAATTCCAAGAACGGACGAATACTATCGGAAAAATATTTAACATATTCATATCCATATTCAAATGGTGTTTGCCCGAGCTTCTGAATCAATATCAAATATAAGTCGATTAAATACTATTTAAACTCATATTTGAAAATATCAATTATTTTAATGGAAATTCAAATCCAAATAAAGATTTGCTAGTTTCGGGATAACGAAAACTAAATAAAGTTTGTTTTGAAATATAAGGTTTGAAAAAATGAATGTTGAATTTTGAGAAAAGGGTTAAGATGATAACGGGTTTTCGGGAATTGAATAAATCCAACCTTAATTCGAAGTAAAGCGACAACATTTGGAAAGGAAATTCGAATTGAGAAACTCGTAAAGTCCATAACTATTGTTTTAAAGTGCGCTTATTATTTGGAAAGTCCGAGATCGAATATATATAGGTTCGAAAACCATTCCAAGTAGTAATACGATGCATAAAACTGGAAACTTTGAAATCGATTAGTGAAGACCGAGTATATTCGAATTGTTTGGGTTGATTGCTGATGTCTCAAATTGGGTCTTACCCCTGATATGAGGTTATAAGTGGCATGAGATCTGAACATATTTGAATATTTTCGGGTTGTTGTTCCGTTCAAACCCAGAACGGACTTGTATGGATTGTGTGTTTGACACTGAAATCGACTGCATAACACTGATTTATGTTAATATATATCGGATTTGTGGCAATATATTATTCTCGTTTCGAAGTCATACGAACTTAGAGGTTATGCACTAATAGAAATCAGTGACATCTCGCGAATTGTCCATATGGCATACTCGAGTTATGAAACGAGCTAGTGATGATCAAAGCATGGCTTATTAAAGCGCAGCTTACTTGCTAGATGTAGCGCAAACATGATAGGGGGTTCTCACCGTGGTGTTTGGTGGCGAGCAGTGGACTCTTACTCCTACCCATCCCTGAGGGGTTGGCTGTGAACTCGAGAGGGCGGCCGTAAAAGCAAGTACGCGGTACCAATGTAATGCCACGGTGAGAAGTTAGCCCACTGGATCAGGGTTGAAAAGCCTAGTCCTGTTACAGTTGGTATCAGAGCTTTGGTTTATACAAAGCCATGGGGTATGACATATTTGAACAAGGACAGGACTTATCGGAGTTATAATATCTCATTAGAGATTGGCTTAGAAAATGCCCTAGAATGTGATTCTGGAGTATTATGTTTGAGAGAGCATATTCTGAAATCTATACAAATTCTTTTGAAAATAAGTAAATCGTTTTAAAAGTGTGATTATTTCAAAATATAATTTATGATAAGGGTTTTGAGTATTTTATTGGACGTTGAGATCGGACTATTGACTATGTAAGATTTTGAATATATGTCTGATCAACGTATATGCGAAATCCAATACATACTAGATAGATATAGAATTACATCATAGTCGCTTGAAGATAATTCTGTTGATGATCCGGACGTCATCAGATATTTATTTTCGAGTTTCAAAAGTGGGATGACTATATGATTCTGATTTAGATGTCAAGAAATACTTTAAACCATCTATATAAATGTTGAAATCGTCTGGCCAAAGTTTAATGAAATGTTTCAATAAATTAATATAAACTGAAATAGATTAGCGAAAATTTAAATAAGTGGTGTATTCCTTGTTTATAGAATATAAATGGCATTTGCAAATGAATTTAGGTGTAATAAGGAATAATAATGAATGTCTTGGAATATAAAGTTATCCTTTTGCTAGTGTTATGTTTTCTTTTCATTGCCCGTCATTATCCTTTGTTTATCGTTACCTATTCTATGTATTCGTGGAAGTCCGATCTTATCCCTAAATCCTCCCTTTGGCTTTGCATCGACCAATCTAAGGGCAGTTTGTTAATAACATAGTTTTGGATTCGAAAATAAGTATTTTGAATTATCTCTTTGAATTTGTATAAAGTACAAATAAATTTCAAAATATTGAATTTATCCAAGATACTATTTTGCAAGGATTTGGAATCTATTTTCCTGAAACTTGAAATGATATATATATTGGAATGATTTTAAAAGCCTTTGATTTTTGATATTTGAAAATGTGAATAAATATAATACCTGATTAAGTTAAGATAATTGAATTTGATTTTATTATCAAATAGAATTGATTCTCCGATTATTTGGAATGTGAAAATAGTTTAGAAAGTGTTTAATGAACTAAGAAATTTCGATGACTTGAATCCCGAGATTTTGAAGGATTTGGAGACGAATATATAATCTGAAAGTATTTGTAAACTAGCAAAATAATTCATGACTTCGGGATATGAAATGAAATTATTTGTTACCAAGATTCAAGTAACCTATGACTAAAGAAAGGCATGACATCCAGAGAGACATCATTTATTCATATCGATACGCGCGGAGGCCGTGCCTAGTGGCCTTGTCATTGGGACAAATCTCTCGACTTGAAACATAAACGTTTATGTTGTTTATCGTAAAATATTTGAAATTTTCGAAGTGATTTCGATTTTTAAATCCCGAAGTCAGTATGATACGATATGAAAACAGTATATTATTTTAAATAATTTGAAAGTAAATTGGGATTTCGGGTTGAAGAAGTGTAACAACCCGAAAATCGGGGCCAGTTTAAATTTTTTATTTTGGCAATTTTAGCGAATTTTGATTATTTAAAATGAATTATATCAAATAATAACGACAAGAAATTTAATTTGAATAGAATTCAAACGTATATATTATATAGATCATCGTTGGAATATAATTATTTAATTTATATTTATAAAAGGAATTGAAAATGGCGCGGTAGTTCGATAATTCGATTTCAAACTTCAAATGAATTTACCGGGTGTAAAACAATTCGGATTTTAGTGAAACCAAAAACATTAGGATCTAATTGTGAATATCTTTCCAACGAATCCGAAAAATCAAAATTTCATTGTGGGGATCAAAAGATATGTCCAGTTGAAAATTCTGAATAGTCGCTATGGAATTCAGGCACTTAGAAATAGCAATTATGCAAAAGACCTCGGATTTCAACGAAACCACTTTTGTTGGGTCCGTGATGTCAAATTATTGTTAGATTCCAAATTTCATAATTTTTCGAATCAATATGTGAGCGTGGCAAAGGAAAACGCGTTTGACCAGTTTCAGTTGATTTTAATCGACTGGAAATTGGCCATTTTTCGAACGGTCTCGGAATTCGACGAAACTAGTTTTTTTAGGACCGTATCGTCGATACGAAGCTAGAAAATATTTTTTGGGAATTTTTAGAGACTATACGTGACCCCAGTAAATTGAAATGCGTGTTCAAATTCAATATATAGAGTTATATGTTGATTTTGACGAAAACTGATTGTAACGATCGAATCAGCTTGCGATACATATCCCATTATGTTCGGAATGGGGGTAATTAGCTATGGACGACAGGCGGTGGGCCTCGTTTTGAGGTCGAAAATAAAAGTTGCTTTTTGGTGGAAAATATAAAAAAAAAACTCCTTTCCTCTCTCTACCTTTATTCCTTTATCTGGCCCCCCGTTCATATTCGATTCAATCGAAATAGAAAAAAAAATCTCCGAAGCCCTAAATCGCGCCGCCGCCAGGGGGCCCTCGAGCCACCGCCGACGCCTCACGCCCCCCCTCCATCTGCTGCGACGCCGCGATACCCCCCCCCCTCCGACCAGAAACCCCCTTCTGCTCCAGCACCGCTCCAATCTCCTTCCTTCTTTAAATGAATGTAAGTTTTCTTTTATTTATCCATTTATAAAAATTAGATTTTTATTGCAAAGGAAAATCAGATGTTTACATATAGGAAATTATCATTTTTGCCTATGCAAAGTTGTGATTTTTATCGAACAAAGCTTTGATTTTTAAATCGAACGAAGATGTGATTTTTATCAAAACAAAGATAGGATTTTTAAAACAAAGTAAAAATTCGATTTTTCTATATTGAATAGCATAGTAAAAATTTGATTTTTATAAATTGAATAACAAAGTAAAAATTCGATTTTTCTATATTGAATAGCACAGTAAAAATTCGATTTTTATATATTGAATAGCGAAGTAAAAATTCGATTTTTATATATTGAATAGCGAAGTAAAAATTCGATTTTTCTATATTGAATAGCATAGTAAAAATTCGATTTTTATATATTGAATAACAAATTAAAAATTCGATTTTTCTATATTGAATAGCATAGTAAAAATTTGATTTTTCTATATTGAATAGCATAGTAAAAATTCGATTTTTATATATTGAATAGCGAAGTAAAAATTCGATTTTTATATATTGAATAGCAAAGTAAAAAATTCGATTTTTATATATTGAATAGCAAAGTAAAAATTCGATTTTTCCATATTGAATAGCATAGTAAAAATTCGAATTTTATATATTGAATAGCGAAGTAAAAATTCGATTTTTACATATGTAGAGAATACGGGCAAAGAAAGTGAGAAGAGGCAAGAACGGCGAAGATTTCTACATAAGAAGAGTCGTGGCGTTGGATTAGCTATTCTGTGAGAATTTCTTACTCTTTAATATATTTCTAGTTAAAATATATACTACGATGCAGACGGTGTTTAGTAGCACCCGACACCCGTCGTCCACAGACCATGGACGGCTTGTATGCTTGTTTGTTTGATTGATTTTGCTGTGTAGTTGATTGTGTGATGTGATGTGAAATGAAATAAAATATTTATATAGTTAAAATAATTTATAGTTAAAAACAGAAATTTTAACGTGTATATGAAATGAAATAAAAATAAACAAATCGGACGATTTGTTTATATACACACATTTGACTGATATTGATTGGGACGATAAATTTTACACATCGCCCAACTGCACAAATAAAATTATGTGTTTGATTGTTTGAAACCCCACACGGGTATTGGGATGATATTTGACGTACATTAATCCCGATTGTTTAGTTATACGTCGATCGAATGATTGACAGACTGTTATAAGTGTTGAATATTTATATCTGATGCTTATACAGTGTAGAATGCACTTTGGATGATGGTTGATTATTTTTCATCGTTGATATATACATGTGTTGTAGAAAATCCATATAATTAACATTATATGGTAATTGATTGGGCCTCATTCCAGTTTAGAAAAAGAAATATTTGAAATGGAAATATTTGAAATAGAATATTTGAAATAGAAATATTTGAAAAAGGAAATATTTGAATAGAAATATTTGAATAGAAATATTTGAAATGGAAATATTTGAAATAGAATATTTGAAATAGAAATATTTGAAAAAGGAAATATTTGAATAGAAATATTTGAAATAGAAATATTCGAAATGGAATATTTGAAAATATGAATATATGAAGCCGTGTTGATTAGATTTACGCCATTTTGACGTGAATGATATTTATATCAATTTTATTCATTTTATAACGAATATCGAAAGTGATTTCAAAATCTGATATTTTGAAAAGAATTGAAATTCGAATTAAATTGAATATAAATGAATTCGAATTGAAATTGAATATAAATGAATTCGAATTGAAATTGAATTGAAAACGAACTAAAATGGAATTAGAAATCAATTTGATTTGAAATTGATTTGAAATGAATTTAAAACGAATTTATACTGGAATATTCAATTTTGACTTGAAATTGAATATGAAGTTGAAACCGTTTTGAAAATGAATTTAAAACGATTTATAAAGAATGTTTTGAAAGGAAATCGATGAAGTATATATTATATATATTATATATGTAATATAATGGCCTGAATAGAACGCGCCACGCCGCGGTAGTTCGCGAATTTTGACCATTGACTTCGAACGGAAATTACGGGAGATCCGACCGTCGGATTCTCCTAAAACCAGAACCGTTGGGTTCGTATCGAAAAGAGCTTTCTAACGAATATTAGAAATTAGAAATCTAACGGTTGGATTTGGAATTATGTCCAAATCAAATTTGAAAAAGGTCGTTGTAAGTGTAGTTCGATAGCCGTTGATGGAAATCGACTGTACAGGCCTTGATAAAATTATTAAAAATATCAATAATTTATGTAAAATCATAAGACATGATTTGTGAAGAATTGGGATGAAAAACTCCATATTTGAAAAGATAAAAATAGATTTTTATCGAAATGAACTAGTTTTGAACTAGAGTTATAATTCTATTTATTTTTAAATAAATTGGATTTGAAAGGGTTTTGAAAATAACCACAATTTCCAATAATTATATTGGAATGGATTTGAATCGAAATTGTCTTCGGAATATTTCGATGTTGGATTTCGTGATGATACAGATATTGTTATGGGAATTTGAAAGATATAGATATATATATCGTTATTTCCAATACGATATTTGCTGGTCGTAGAATTTGATATTGAATGTAAGCCGGTATATATTCTATTCAGAGCCTTGTATTTAATATCAAATGTGATTTGGGTTTGTCGTGAATGGTGTCTTCATTAACACTGTTTTGAACCCAGTTGAGAAAAGATTAAATCTTTTTATTTAGATTTAATGAAGTGTACCAATTAAATAATATTTAATTGGAATTGAATGGATATTGATTTTTGGGTTTATCGTGAACAGTGTTTAAAATAACACTTGTTCTTTAACCCGATAATTAATGAAATGTGATTTTGGGTTGTCGTAAACGGTATCTTCAATAATATTGTTCTTAGACCCAAAGGAGTTAAGAAAAATTCAGAAACTAACTGGAGATTAGTTGAGTTGAATGGTTTCTGGGGTATTGATCTGATGTTGGTTTCGGCCTTCGGGGTTAATACTTAGGGAACTGCTCACTTGCTAATTCACGGTTAGGGACTGAATGAAATGTGATTTTGGGTTTATCATGAACCGTGTTTTTAAATGACACTGATTCTTTCACCCAGTCATAGATTAAAACTAAGTGGAGTTTTAATGAACCTTTAATTAGATTGAAATAATCGAGAATGGAGTATCACCAGTTTTGATTCAGGTGATAGTTAAATCTTTAATTAGATTTGAACGTGAAATGGTAATTGAATTTACCGATAACACCGTGGTGTTAGATATGAAGTATTACTAGTTTTACTTCATGGGATGAATAGGTTGGGATTGGGAAATTAAAACAAATGATTACTTCGGTAAGGTTCGTTAATCCCGACTAGTTGAATCGAAATTCAAAAGAAGATTAAAGAATAAATTCAAGGGATTTATCTTTGATAAAATTAATGGGAACCTTTCCCTATGAACGTGAAATTTAGAAACTAACTGTAGGTTGGCTAAGTAGAATGGTTTTCTGGATATTGATCTGATGTTGGTTTCGGCCTTTGGGGTTAATATTTGGGGAATTATTCTCTTGATTAATTTACGGTTAGTGACTGATGAATTGGAATGAGGTGTATGTTGTGTTTGTGTAACACTTATTTAAAATATACGCGAGTTATTCGGAATGACCGGGTTTATCCCATTCTGAATAACTGATACGACGATAAGTCGAAGATGAAGACGGTAGTTGAAGAACGGAAGTCTTCATGTTGTTTGGGTGATTACGGATGATCTTGATTGGGCTGTACACCCAAGAAGATGGAAACAGTTGGTGATCGTCCAGACGTACTTGGAGATCGATGGATATGCGGGGTACTAGGTGCCTCCGGTTTCGTTCAGACCCAGAACGGACTTGTAAATGGACTGTGTGTCTGACATTGGATTTTAGTCTGTGTGATTGATCTCTATTAAATATATATCTGTTTGGCGGCGGAGAATTTATTCTCTTGCTTAACGCCCTTCTCTGAGACGTACGAGCTCAGGGGTTATATATTGATGGATATCAATCGCATGGAGTTAATTGCCTGTGTGGCATGCCTAAGTGGCAATTGATCGAGGCTACTGTTGAAAAGCAAAGTCTTGTGGTGATGATCAAAGCACAGCCTGTGTGGCATAGCTTTGTGAAACGTGAATTCGCGAGCCTCACACCCCGGTTGTGAACCAAAAACGGGAGATGGACCTCAGGGAGGGCATGCGTTTCTTTCTAGCTAGGGTGGTGTCAGTGACCTACCAGCCCTGACATTGATTGTAACACCCCACCTCCGCTAGGGTCACTCTTTCGGGGGCACTAGCTTCTGGGGGGCGTTAGAACTGGGTAAGCATGCATAATGATATATCAAGGCAGAACAAGAACATAAATATATATGTAAAACAGAGTAAGTGAGAATAAAACAGCGGAATATGTCAAACCATCTCAAAACAAGTCTAGTACATCATAAAGTCAACTGCCAAAATAAACATGTCTAGTACATCATAAACAGAAATACTGAAATACATAGTGCTATCCCCAAAATAAAGATGATAAACCATAGCGAGCTCAATGTCCAGACATACATGAGCTATCCAGCAAACAAGCAAGCGATCCAAGCTAAGCACCACTATTCCCTCCCTGAGAACCTGGGGGGGGGGGGGAGAAACGGAAGAAAAGTAGCAAAAGAAAACAGGTCAGTCAAAAAGACTGGTAAGCCCTACTACGATCAGTCTATAAACTAATAAAGTTAACATCATGATGGAAACTGAGATGAACATACTGGCAATAGATAAAGGTGTCATCACATAAAGAAGATTAAGCTTTGCACCACAGTGTACTAGCAAACTAACATAACGGGTATTGATCCCTCAGCCCAAACTTTGGCCCAATAACATGAGGTGACCTTAATACAAGGTCCAGCCCAACGGTCTAGTCGATCGGCTCCCTATAAACCTAACACGTCAAGTGTTGGTGTCCATACGGCCCACATATGGTTGTAGTCAGACTGTGCTGGGTCCACCTTCGGGTGTATCAAGCCCTCGGGTGTCAACCCTAGACACCTAAGCAATAATGCACAGTCTAAACCTACTGGTACCCGTGCCTCGAGTTTGTCCAATACCGGACTACGTGCACGTCCGTAGCCCGCCTGGACCCGCACCGCTGTACCACTCAGCCGTCGCTTTGGTCGCTTACATTAGTCCAGTAATCGTGCCCCGCCCTAGCCTAGCCTCTAGGGTTGTGAATGATACCAAACTGGGATTACTGCTGGAACAGACCACGTTGCTAGGGTTTTATAAGAGGGTTAAGTGTGGTTTAACCCCTCACTAATCATGGATTAAATTAGTTAAGTGTAACCAACAGTTCACCACATAACCCTATTTAATCCCTCGTATCCCCAAAATTGGTTAAGTATTAGTGGGCCATGACTTAACCCTAATCATGAGGCATTAATTAATTTAATTGTGCCTTAACCTCTCACATTAGACTTTGTTGCGGTTACCTAGTTAAGCCGGTGGGTTCCGGGTAGATTTACACCACAACTTGGTCTAACCTCGGGTCTTGGCACCACATGACCAACTTCTCACATTGGATCCTATTGTTTGTAGCCACTAGTTAAGCCGGTAGGTTCCGGGTAGAATTACGCTACAAACTCAACCCAACCTCGAGTTGGCCACACTTATGTTTTCTAAGTGTCATTTCCACTTTATTTTCAAAACATAATTACAAGTTTAACAAATACTTGGGTAGACCTAACTTAATAGGTAAATTCCCAAGGGGTAGACCTAACTTAATAGGTAAATTCCCAATCTTATATTTTCATGTATTTTAAGTTTTACCCAAACCCCCCAACGTCATTCTATCGCTTACATATTCGTCATAACGCATAAAGGATAGAAAGAGGGAACTTGGCACAACATACATGATGAATCTTACATATCATAATAAACATGCATAACATGTTGGACTTGCATAACTTAGCATAGTGAACTTGCATAAACATGCATAACTTGTTAAACTTGCAAATCATGGCGTAGTGAACTTGCATAAACATGCATAACTTATCAAACATGTGTAATATGGCATAGTGAACTCGCATAAGCATGCATAACTTATTAAACATGTGTAACATGGCATAGTGAACTCGCATAAGCATGCATAACTTATTAAACATGTGTAACATGGCATAGTGAACTCGCATAAGCATGCATAACTTATTAAACATGCATAAATCCCAACTTTCATCACATATTAACTTTAGAGTTTCTAAAATGAAGGTAAGAGGGCTTACAAATATTATGAAGACACAAATCTACAAGTAAAGATTGAGAAGCCCTTTATGCAAGCATAAAAACCCAAAACAAAGCTCCAATAAGAAACACCCTTAACAAAAATCCCAAAAACTCTAGCTTAGCAAATAAAACTTGCAACTTGATGATGTATGCAAGCTAATGATCATTCATACAACTTAGAAATGCTTGTATGAACATCATAATCTTCATAGGAATGATTTATGAAGAGGGTGGAGGCTAGGGTTTTTAAGTGGAGGCCATTTGAGAAATCAATTTGACATAGTTTGGTTGCTAGAATGAATAATGGGGTTTTAGGGTAGGATTAGGGTCATATTTATAGAAGATTAGAGTGATATTAGCCTTAGGATTAACCCTTAGTTGAATTAGGTCCATCAGATTTCGGAATTCTCCAGAACCAAGCCACACAACCAAGCCCAGATCAGAAATGGTGCGCCAGGCAAAACTGCCCGGCCACCCCGTGTCGACAGGGCTGTCGACAGGGCAGTCGACACCCTTAGACCCCTGTCGACATGCATGTCGACTTGGGGGTCTTGGCGGGAGTTTTCCCCGCCAGTTGTGCCATAACCCTTGTTTTTAACTTAAAATTTAAATCTGTTTTTAATATGGAAATTTCTGAAAACTTCAATGGGCCATAACTGGGTCATACGGACTCCGATTTTCGAAAACTCGGACTCTATTTCGCGTATTTTTCCGAGACGAACGCAATGGCACAGCCCGTTTCCCCTTGATTCAGATTTTTAAATTAAATTCTGCCTCAATTTATATCTTAACAGGTTATTAAAAATACAGGTTGTTACATTGATATACTTTTCACCTGTGTGGTTGTTGCTGTTGCGAGGCGCCTCGGTTAGATCGGACGATCTGGGTCCGATGGAGCCATTCGTTGGCTCATTTACGCCCCAAAGGGTGGGAAAACGCAGTGTTCAGGCATTTTAATCCACATCGGTGGACCGGCCCTGTCGCTCCAAGGGTCACTCGAGCTCTGATCCTGAGACATGGGCTAGATTGTCTCGAATCGGTTGAGGACCATCTTTTGCCTCGGTTCATAGATGGAAATCCAATTTCCAAATATGTGACATTTGCGGTTTTATTTGTAGAGCCTAGTATGGCGACATGATATATGGTACCCATGCCGTCTATGATTGATACTTATGATTTGAAGTTGTTTTATACACTATGCACTTATAATAGTATCAAATGATTTGTTTTAAACGTATCAAGCATTCTTTGGCTGTTATAAGGGAAAACCCTATCCCCCGGCTTGCGTTGCATTGTGTGATAGGACCTGGGTCTTATAACAGCTTCATTTTTCTTTATTTAGCATTGCGCTATTTGTTTTATGCACTGGTATTCTTGGGAGGAAACTCGTTCCGTGTTATACGGCGTGGTCCCTTGATTTACCAAACTTTAAAAATAAAGATTAATAACTGTTTTAGTTCTCACACCAGTCCCATGACTGACCTAGAGTTTATTGTTTTGACCTAAACTCTGGGTGCCCCTATTTTGACATAGGCAGCTAGTAGTTTTGGTTTTGCAGATTTATATTCACAGGATCCTGGTTTACAGCTGGAACGATATCCGGAAAGCTTTGTATCCGTATATCTCTTCTAGTTGTGTATTGTATTATTTTCCGCTGCTATGTAATTTATTGTAATCTCTGATATTTCTGTGTAATATTTATTTATTTATACTCTGTATATTCTTGTAATCTGATGCATTGTTGTAATATACAATGAAATGTTCTCCCGTCTGCGTTCTGTTGTGGCCTGTTCTCAAAACAATTCGTTCTTTCTCTTCTCTTCGGAGACCGGGGAAGTTCGGGTCGTTTCCTCATGGTATCAGAGCTTTGGTTTACAAAGCAGAGAACAGGACACCTTCGAACCATACGAAAGAATTCATCAGATATTGGATTAGTAATATCCAATGGGAATGACTCGTTAGAGATGGGATCAGTAGTATCCTAGAACGAGTGTGAAGAGTATATTTTTAAAGTGAAAACAATTTTTGTTTTGAAAATTTAAATCAATTATTCGTATTTGATTATTAATTTATATTGAATCTGGACAATCCGATAGATAAAGATTTTGCATATGCGTCTTGCAAATGTGTATTCGAAGTTTTAATATACTGGATGGTTATAGAATCATACTCTAGTTGCCCGGGATAATTCTGGTGATGGGGCACCATCGCCAGTATTTATTTTCAAGTTTCGAAAGTGAGATTTCTATATATTACCAATTGACTGGTGTGAGAACCGAAATTAGATAGGGCCTATTATTGTGATTTGGCATCAAAAATGTGATTTTTGACCATATATCAAAGTTATGGATTTGAAATGATAATCAATTAATTGATTGATGGTTGTGTTGCTTGATTATTGTTGGATAGATTAAATTTGTACCATATAGCCAAATTGTATCAAATATTGAATTATATTGAAATTTGGTCGCATTTGCTTGCATATACATGTACTTACTTTGAACAGGTCATAGCAAGGAGGTTAGAGCAGAGAATTAAATTTGTTTGCCCGACAAATAGGTACATGTTTATTATATAATTTACTGTTTTGTTTGGGTGATGATGATTTTATAAGCCGATTGGCTAGCCGCTTGGCTTTTTCTTTTTCTTTTTGAGATCAGAAGGCCTATATGGCAATTTTGGGATTTTCCCGTGGCTCCCGGTGCAGGGGAGGTTATGGCGAAATTTTTCGAAAATTCCGGGTGTTAGCCAAATTTTTGAAGAATTTGAAAATTCTCAAAAACTGAAAAGTTGGAGAATGGAAGCCAGATCGAATGTAGAGTTGATTAATCAAACCACTTTCGGCTTTGTTCCTTTTCGGGGATGAAAAGTTTTAAGTGGGGGAGATTGTAACAACCCGAAAATCCAGGCCAGTTTAAATTTTTTATTTTGGCAATTTTAACGAATTTTGATTATTTAAAATGAATTATTTTAAATAATAATGACGAGAAATTTAATTTGAATAGAATTCAAACGTATATATTATATAGATCGTCGTTAGAATATAATTATTTAATTTATATTTTAAAAGGAATTGAAAATGGCGCGGTAGTTCGATAATTCGATTTCAAACTTCAAATGAATGTACCGGGTGTAAAACAATCCGGATTTTAGTGAAACCAAAAACATTAGGATCTAATTGTGAATATCTTTCCAACGAATCCGAAAAATCAAAATTTCATAGTGGGGATCAAAAGATATGTCCAGTTGAAAATTCTGAATAGTCGCTATGGAATTCAGGCCCTTAGAAATAGCAATTTTGCAAAAGACCTCGGATTTCAACGAAACCACTTTTGTTAGGTCCGTGATGTCAAATTATTGCTAGATTCCAAATTTCATAATTTTTCGAATCAATATGTGAGCGTGGCAAAGGAAAACGCGTTTGACCAGTTTCAGTTGATTTTAATCGACTGGAAATTGGCCATTTTTCGAACGGACAGTATCGTCGATACGAAGCTAGAAAATATTTTTCGGGAATTTTTAGAGACTATACGTGACCCCAGTAAATTGAAATGCGCGTTCAAATTCAATATATAGAGTTATATGTTGATTTTGACGAAAACTGATTGTAACGATCGAATCAGCTTGCGATACATATCCCATTGTGTTCGGAATAGGGGTAATTAGCTATGGACGACAAGCGGTGGGCCTCGTTTTAAGGTCGAAAATAAAAGTTGCTTTTTGGTGGAAAATAGAAAAAAATAAAATAAAACTCCCTTCCTCTCTCTACCTTTATTCCTTTATCTGCCCCCCCCCCCCCCCCCCCCCGCGTTCATATTCGATTTAATCGAAATAGAAAAAAAAATCTCCGAAGCCCTAAATCGCGCCGCCGCCTGGGGGCCCTCGAGCCACCGCCGACGCCTCACGCCCCCCCCCCCCCCTCCATCTGCTACGACGCCGCGATACCCCCCCTCCATCTGCTGCGACGCCGCGATACCCCCCCCCCTTTCCGACCAGAAACCCCCTTCTGCTCCAGCACCGCTCCAATCTCCTTCCTTCTATAAATGAATGTAAGTTTTCTTTTATTTATCCATTTATAAAAATTAGATTTTTATTGCAAAGGAAAATCTGATGTTTACATATAGGAAATTGTCATTTTTGCCTATGCAAAGTTGTGATTTTTATCGAACAAAGCTTTGATTTTTAAATCGAACGAAGATGTGATTTTTATCAAAACAAAGATAGGATTTTTAAAACAAAGAAATAATTCGATTTTTCTATATTGAATAGCATAGTAAAAATTCGATTTTTATATATTGAATAACAAAGTAAAAATTCGATTTTTCTATATTGAATAGCATAGTAAAAATTCGATTTTTATATATTGAATAGCGAAGTAAAAATTCGATTTTTATATATTGAATAGCGAAGTAAAAATTCGATTTTTCTATAT
Organism: Allium sativum; assembly: GCA_030737875.1. Classification (NCBI taxonomy): domain Eukaryota; kingdom Viridiplantae; phylum Streptophyta; class Magnoliopsida; order Asparagales; family Amaryllidaceae; genus Allium; species Allium sativum. The sequence goes on along the minus strand of CM060911.1, from coordinate 4,279,636 downwards.
TGAATAGCATAGTAAAAATTCGATTTTTATATATTGAATAACAAAGTAAAAATTCGATTTTTCTATATTGAATAGCATAGTAAAAATTCGATTTTTCTATATTGAATAGCATAGTAAAAATTCAATTTTTTTATATTGAATAGCGAAGTAAAAATTCGATTTTTATATATTGAGTAGCAAAGTAAAAATTCGATTTTTATATATTGAATAGCAAAGTAAAAATTTGATTTTTCTATATTGAATAACATAGTAAAAATTCGATTTTTATATATTGAATAGCGAAGTAAAAATTCGATTTTTACATATGTAGAGAATACGGGCAAAGAAAGTGACAAGAGGCAAGAACGGCGAAGATTTCTACATAAGAAGAGTCGTGGCATTGGATTAGCTATTCTGTGAGAATTTCTTACTCTTTAATTTATTTCTAGTTAAAATATATACTAGGATGCAGACGGTGTTTAGTAGCACCCGACACCCGTCGTCCACAGACCATGGACGGCTTGTATGCTTGTTTGTTTGATTTTGCTATGTAGTTGATTGTGTGATGTGATGTGAAATGAAATAAAATATTTATATAGTTAAAATATTTTATAGTTAAAAATAGAAATTTTAACGTGTATATGAAATGAAATAAAAATAAACAAATCGGACGATTTGTTTATATACACACATTTGACTGATATTGATTGGGAAGATAAATTTTACACATCGCCCAACTGCACAAATAAAATTCTTTGTTTGATTGTTTGAAACCCCACACGGGTATTGGGATGATATTTGACGTACACTAATCCCGATTGTTTAGTTGTATGTCGATCGATTGATTGACAGACTGTTATAAGCGTTGAATATTTATATTTGATACTTATACAGTGTAGAATGCACTTTGGATGATGGTTGATTATTTGTCATCGTTGATATATACATGTGTTGTAGAAAATCCATATAATTAACATTATATGGTAATTGATTGGGCCTCATTCCAGTTTAGAAAAAGAAATATTTGAAATGGAAATATTTGAAATAGAATATATGAAATAGAAATATTTGAAAAAGGAAATATTTGAATAGAAATATTTGAATAGAAATATTTGAAATGGAAATATTTGAAATAGAATATTTGAAATAGAAATATTTGAAAAAGGAAATATTTGAATAGAAATATATGAAATAGAAATATTCGAAATGGAATATTTGAAAATATGAATATATGAAGCCGTGTTGATTAGATTTACGCCATTTTGACGTGAACGATATTTATATCGATTTTATTCAATTTATAACGAATATCGAAAGTGATTTCAAAATCTGATATTTTGAAAAGAATTGAAATTCGAATTAAATTGAATATAGATGAATTCGAATTGAAATTGAATATAAATGAATTCGAATTGAAATTGAATTGAAAACGAACTGAAATGGAATTAGAAATCAATTTGAATTGAAATCGATTTGAAATGAATTTAAAACGAATTTATATTGGAATATTCAATTTTGACTTGAAATTGAATATGAAGTTGAAACCGTTTTGAAAATGAATTTAAAACGATTTATAAAACACGTTTTGAAAGGAAATCGACGAAGTATATGTTATATATATTATATATATAATATATATAATATAATGGCCTGAATAGAACGCGCCGCGCCGCGGCAGTTCTCGAATTTCGACCATTGACTTCAAACGCACATTACGGGAGATCCGACCGTCGGATTCTCCTAAAACCACAACCGTTGGGTTCGTCTCGAAAAGAGCTTTCTAAGAATATTTGAAATTAGAAATCTAACAGTTGGATTTGGAATTATGTCCAAATCAAATTTGAAAAAGGTCGCTGTAAGTGCAGTTCGATAGCCGTTGATGGAAATCGACTGTACGGGCCTTGATAAAATTATTAAAAATATCAATAATTTGTGTAAAATCATAAGACATGATTTGTGAAGAATTGGGATGAAAAACTCCATATTTGAAAAGATAAAAATAGATTTTTATCGAAATGAACTAGTTTTGAACTAGAGTTATAATTCTATTTATTTTTAAATAAATAAATTGGATTTGAAAGGGTTTTGAAAATAACCAGAATTTCCAATAATTATATTGGAATGGATTTGAATCGAAATTGTCTTCAGAATATTTCGATGTTGGATTTCGTGATGATACAGATATTGTTATGGGAATTTGAAAGATATAGGTATATATATATATCGTTATTTCCAATACGATATTTGTTGGTCGTAGAATTTGATATTGAATGTAAGTCGGTGTATTTTCTATTCAGAGCCTTGTATTTAATATCAAATGTGATTTGGGTTTGTCGTGAATGGTGTCTTCATTAACACTGTTCTTGAACCCAGTTGAGAAAAGATTAAATCTTTTTATTTAGATTTAATGAAGTGTACCAATTAAATAATATTTAATTGGAATTGAATGGATATTGATTTTTGGGTTTATCGTGAACAGTGTTTTAAATAACACTTGTTCTTTAACCCGATAATTAATGAAATGTGATTTTGGGTTGTCGTGAACGGTATCTTCAATAATATTGTTCTTAGACCCAAAGGAGTTAAGAAAAATTCAGAAACTAACCGGAGATTAGTTGAGTTGAATGGTTTCTGGGGTATTGATCTGATGTTGGTTTCGGCCTTCGGGGTTAATACTTAGGGAACTGCTCACTTGCTAATTCACACTTAGGGACTGAATGAAATGTGATTTTGGGTTTATCATGAACCGTGTTTTTAAATGACACTGATTCTTTCACCCAGTCACAGATTAAAACTAAGTAGAGTTTTAATGAACCTTTAATTAGAGTGAAATAATCGAGAATGGAGTATCACCAGTTTTGCTCTAGGCGATAGTTAAATCTTTAATTAGATTTGAACGTGAAATGGTAATTGAATTTACCGATAACACCGTGGTGTTAGATATGAAGTATTACCAGTTTTACTTCATGGGATGAATAGGTTGGAATTGGGAAATTAAAACAAATGATTACTTCGGTAAGGTTCGTTAATCCCGACTAGTTGAATCGAAATTCAAAAGAAGATTAAAGAATAAATTAAAGGGATTTATCTTTGATAAAATTAATGGGAACCTTTCCCTATGAACGTGAAATTTAGAAACTAACTGTTGGTTGGCTAAGCAGAATGGTTTTCTGGATATTGATCTGATGTTGGCTTCGACCTTGGGGGTTAATATTTGGGGAATTATTCTCTTGATTAATTTACGGTTAGTGACTGATGAATTGGAATGAGGCGTATGTTGTGTTTGTGTAACACTTATTTAAAATATACGCGAGTTATTCGGAAAGACTGGGTTTATCCCATTCTGAATAACTGATACGATGATAAGTCGAAGATGAAGACGGTGGTTGAAGGCCGGAAGTATTCATGTCGTTTGGGTGATTACGGATGATCTTGATTGGGCTGTACACCCAAGAAGATGGAAACAGTTGGTGATCGTCCAGACGTACTTGGAGATCGATGGATATGCGGGGTACTAGGTGCCTCCGGTTTCGTTCAGACCCAGAATGGACTTGTAAATGGACTGTGTGTCTGACATTGGATTTTAGTCTGTGTGATTGATCTCTATTAAATATATACCTGTTTGGCGGCGGAGAATTTATTCTCTTGCTTAACGCCCTTCTCTGAGACGTACGAGCTCAGGGGTTATATATTGATGGATATCAATCGCATGGAGTGAATTGCCTGTGTGGCATGCCTAAGTGGCAATTGATCGAGGCTTCTGTTGAAAAGCAAAGTCTTGTGGTGATGATCAAAGCACAGCCTGTGTGGCATAGCTTTGTGTAACATGAATTCGCGAGCCTCACACCCCGGTTGTGAACCAAAAACGGGAGACGGACCTCAGGGAGGGCATGCGTTTCTTTCTAGCTAAGGTGGTGTTAGTGACCTACCAGCCCTAACATTGATATACTTTTCACCTGTGTGGTTGTTGCTGTTGCGAGGCGCCTCGGTTAGATCGGACGATCCGGGTCCGATGGAGTCATTCGTTGGCTCATTTACGCCCCAAAGGGCGGGGAAACGCAGTGTTCAGGCATTTTAATCCACATCGGTGGACCGGCCCTGTCGCTCCAAGGGTCACTCGAGCTCTGATCCTGAGACATGGGCTAGATTGTCTCGAATCGGTTGAGGACTATCTTTTGCCTCGGTTCATAGATGGAAATCCAATTTCCAAATACGTGACATTTGCGGTTTTATTTGTAGAGCCTAGTATGGCGACATGATATATGGTACCCATGCCATCTATGATTGATACTTATGATTTGAAGTTGTTTTATACACTATGCACTTATAATAGTATCAAATGATTTGTTTTAAACGTATCAAGCATTCTTTGGCTGTTATAAGGGAAAACCCTTTCCCCCGGCTTGCGTTGCATTGTGTGATAGGACCTGGGTCTTATAACAGCTTCATTTTTCTTTATTTAGCATTGCGCTGTTTGTTTTATGCACTGGTATTCTTGGGAGGAAACCCGTTCCGTGTTATACGGCGTGGTCCCTTGATTTACCTATCTTTAAAAATAAAGATTAATAACTGTTTTAGTTCTCACACCAGTCCCATGACTGACCTGGAGTTTATTGTTTTGACCTAAACTCTGGGTGCCCCTATTTTGACACGGGCAGCTAGTAGTTTTGGTTTTGCAGATTTATATTCACAGGATCCTGGTTTACAGCTGGAACGATATCCGGAAAGCTTTGTATCCGTATATCTCTTCTAGTTGTGTATTGTATTATTTTCCGCTGCTATGTAATTTATTGTAATCTCTGATATTTCTGTGTAATATTTATTTGTTTATACTCTGTATATTCTTATAATCTGATGCATTGTTGTAATATACAATGAAATGTTCTCCCGTCTGCGTTCTGTTGTGGCCTGTTCTCAAAACAATTCGTTCTTTCTCTTCTCTTCGGAGACCGGGGAAGTTCGGGTCGTTTCAAGAAGTTATTTCATACTTTAATTTCAAGTTTATCTCCTACTATTGTTATTTAAAACTAAATTTGATATTGGTAAATATTTTAATTTGGTATGGGTTTCACAATCTCACATTTTCGAGGACGAAAAGTTTTAAGGGGGAGGGGGGAGATTGTAACGATCAAAGATTTCAACGGTTAGTGTATAAAATTTGCATGGGTTTTCTGAATATAAATATAATTTAATGTCATAAATACAAATATTGATTAATAATCTTCCATATATTAGTTTAAATGAATATCTTGTTCTATTTTATAAATAATATTTAATAAGTAATTATTTTATATGATTCATTTAAATGTTATTTAATACTGTACATAAGATTTTACAAATCCATTTTGGATAATAAGATTCGAAATGTTATATATATGTATGAATTTTATAAAGTTTAAAAATTGTTGGTTAAACAAAAATTTAGGAGAAAATAATATTTCTATTTGAATTAATTTAGTTAAAACAATATCATTTGGCAAAACTGTTCGTCGTTGGCCGAATTGTCAAAATGGTTTGTAATTTAGTTACTGAAACGATCAGAGTTAGAATATAAATTATAATTAAATATTAGAGTAAGATAACCGTTCAATTTAAGTTTGGGCAATCTTAAATTATTTTATAAAATTTTACTGCAATTTTTAATCTGAAAAATAAGCATATGTTTTCTAACATATCTTAGGGCAACTGTGGTCCTTTTGACACTTTACAAAATTCATTAACCGGTGTATTTTATATTTGTTTTGAGAGATGCACAAATCATTGTATACGATCGTATTTTATTTTTCATTGCCATTCGTAATTTAAATAAATACATACTTTTGAACCACGTTGTTGCCTATATTTACTTTTGTGCATGATGCATTTGGACTAATAAAATTTCAGCAGGTTAAAGCAAAGGATAAGATAGTTTTATGTCACCGGTTAGAAATGCTCAGTGCGTGGAAAATTTTTAAGCACGTTGGAGATTTGTCCGTACCTAAGCGAAATTAAACGCCACTTGCAAAGCTTCTGAAAACTCTGATTATATATCGTTCAATCCTTTATCAATTCACGTGATCAACTTTCCCTTTTCCATGTTCTCTCCCATCCGTTAGCAGACATCTCCTTCCTCACATTGAGAAAATCATGCCACTTCCTCACTATCATGAATAGCACACCGTTCTCCCTTCTGTACGACATGCATCCATTCCTTTGTTCCATTGCGAGATCATCTTCCCCCCAGTAGCCTACACCAGATCCAAACCCCTTGCCATGGCCTACTCAACTAGCTTCCGAAACCACCACCCGGCTTAACACTACCGCCAGTCAGCCATGGTCCTCTGCCATACTCCTCCGCAGGCCACCACCACCTTGCTTTCAGTCCGCCTCTTTCTCCCATTCCATGCAATAACCCTGCTACTTTCTTCGCGTGTACCCTCTCCTCTTCTTTCCTTGTAGCAACAACCTCCACCCACCTGCAAGCTACCGTTATGCAAAACCAGCACCAGACCGTACCTGGACTCCTCCTCCACGTGACCTCCTCTCCACCCACTCCCCTCAGCTCTCTCTTCGGTTGGCGAACTCCACCCGCATGCAAGATACACCCGCATGTAAGATACACCTATCCAGCATTGCACCACCACTTTGTGACAATACCCGACGCTCCAGCCAGACTCTACAGCCACCGCCCAGATGTGCCCTCGGCCTCTCTCCGTCCTGTCAGTCACCCCTCCGCCATCATCACTGCCACCTTAGTTCACGGGAAAGATTTGTTGTAGTGACCCGAAATTCCGGTCCAATTTGAGCTGACCAAATAACACAAGTCCAACCCAATTTGCACTGAAATCCAGAAAACTATTAGAAAGAATATAGAGGGTGAGGATAGATAAGATAGAAATTTAGAATAGAAGATGAAGAAGAACACAACATCAGAGCAACACGAATCTCACAGCGGAACGAACAACATATAATAGATAACATATCTTTGAAATAAAATCAGTATATGTATACAATAACATTTATCAGAGTACAACACTTACAACACAGCGGAAATAACTATAGCTATAAAATCCTGAAGCCTCCTGCTCCAAGCTCTTCCAGTATATCTGTAAATCCCGACTACTTGACTGCCCGTACAAAATTGGGCACCCAAGAGTTTAGGGTAAACAAAACAAGATAAACTCCGGGTCAGTCATGGGACTGGTATGAGTAAAACAGTTTAAAACAGTTTGAACAAGTAAACGATATCTCATAAGACCACGCCGTATAACGGAACGGGTTTTCCCTTATGAGAATCCAAAATATCTTTATATCAAAAACCTTTTGATATAATCAAGTCTATCAATCACAATATAATAATCATCTTGCAGAAATGCTTCCATCTCACATTCTACATATATAGTATACAATCAAAACCGTAAGCACGTATTGGGTAATGGATTTCGAACTATGACAAGGTATGGAACCACCTTTCGCTAGTGTACCTCTAGAGAGGAATACACTGGGTTCAACAAGAACATCTTGCAACCCGGCCACACATGACCGACCACTCATTTTGCTTGAGTGTGTCGAATGTATATCACCAACGGTTGGGATCAACAACCATTTTCCGAATGGGACAACATCGACAATAGATTTTTTAGAAATAAATGAAACTCTAGATCAGGTGATTATACACCCTAATAGGTGCGACCTACATAGCCATGCTGCCTGCCCGATTTTTGTCATTTCCCGGTTGATGAGGCTTGAGGTTACGCTTTATCATCACATCGGATTCACTTCGAATGCCACATTGTCAGATCCATCGAAAATCACTAATTGATGTCTACAACAGTACATTACGTGTTACCTAAAGAAGTTTCCTTCTCCGCTTCCACTTTTGGTACGGTTTAAGAAATCAATGTACATGACCTTTCTGGAAATACTCTATTAGACATTCATCCATACAAGTCATCCGGGAACATGATGAACCGAAGACACTGTTCAGTACATCCATCTTAGGCACTGTTATCTAAGACTTATACAATAGCCCTTGCACTTTACTCCTTCTTCAATTATCTTTGGCATATATGATTCGCAACGCTTATGCCAACACAGAGTGGTTCTTTGGATAATAATCCGATCGGTCTCTCCATATTAACAACATTAAAATGGTCAAAACTTCGATAGTCTATGATTTAACCATCAAAGAAAAACAGGTGTTCAAACAATGATATTATTTCCAGGAGGAAATTATATCGATCAATCATGATTCAACATTTATCTCTTTATTTCATTAATTTACTTATCTTCTGGTTCCATATATTCTAAATTCTTATTTTCTATTACTAGAAAACATTTCTGATTTTCGTTTGGAAAACATTTCCAAAACTTCTTAATTGGGATTTAAACAGATGTTTAAAACTATACTGCGATGACGACCCAAACCACTATACTAAATTACTAAATCCACTTAACCACTTCACACTCGAACCGTAACCATTTCTTAATTAAAAACGCAGTCAATCAAGTTGGGGTATAGCTACCTCTCAGACCTTAACTGAACCACCTTTCAAATCTCGAAATAGATAAGATTCACCTTTTTAACTCTTTAACACTTCCTTACGAACCCTCGGATTCTATTTACGAACCCCCTTCTTTTACAAGTTTACATGATTATAACAATGGTGTTATAATCTCCTGTATCCGAAATATATTATCTTTAATATGACTTTTATTTCCTAACTCGAATAATATAACGACAATTAATTTGTTTACTCCTATTCGGTTAACTCTAATCTAAACTCTTATTTGAATAACTTCAGTTCGATTTAACTTTATTCAATAACTCTAGTTCGATTTAACTCTAACGATTAACTCTAACTGATTAACTATAATCCTTCAACTCTAACTGATTTACTCTACTCGATTAACTCTAATCGAATAACTAATATTCGATTAACTCATTTCGATTAACTCTAACTGATTAACTCTAATCCCTCAACTCTAACTGATTTACTCTACTCGATTAACTCTAATCGAATAACTAATATTCGATTAACTCATTTCGATTAACTCTTTGTCCTTATTCAGTTTCAAACATCGATGTTGAAATTGATTCTTACTTCTTTATATAAGTCCTGACTTATATATTCTATTTATCCAAATGATAAATTTTTAACTTAATTTATAAATATCATTTATAAATCAATCTGCTCCTTTTATCTGTTTACTTCTTCATATATAAGTTTAGACTTATACATTTCTATTTATCCAAATGATAAATATTTCCTTTATAATCTATTTGTAAATGTTTTACACATATTTCTCTTTCTATTTTATTTGTAAATGGTTTACAAATATTTCTTTATTCATTCTCTAAATAAATAATCCCTTTTTTATAACTTATTTCCTACTGAATGTCCTTTTCATAACTTATTTATTTTCTAAGTCAATATCTCTTTATCTTATCCTATTTATTTAACAAATAAATAATCCATTTAAATATCTAATTTATTTTTTCTAAATAAATAATTTACTTTATAAATATTCCATTTATAAATATTTCCCTTTATATAAAATTCCACTTAAACATATTTCCTATTTATAAATATTCCTTTTATAAATAAATTTCTATTTATAAGTATTCCATTTATAAATAATTTCCTTTATAAAATCTTCTTTGATTTTATAAATATTATCTCTTTTATAAAACCCATTTTGATTTCATAAATAACCTAATTTCAATATTCATTTTGAAAATACCCTTTTCTTCAAATTCTTGTGTGTTGTAAGTGTTGTACTCTGATAAATGTTATTGTATACATATACTGATTTTATTTCAAAGATATGTTATCTATTATATGTTGTTCGTTCCGCTGTGAGATTCGTGTTACTCTGATGTTGTGTTCTTCTTCTTCTTCTATTCTAAGTTTCTATCTTATCTATTCTCACCCTCTATATTCTTTCTAATAGTTTTCTGGATTTCTGTGCAAATTGGGTTGGACTTGTGTTATTTGGTCAACTCAAATTGGACCAGAATTTTGGGTCACTACATTTGTTCCGTGGGTTCTACGAAACCTATATTGTTGCAGTGAATACCGAAATAAGCATTCCAAGGGATACACTCGTCGCCAAATATACCAGTGAGTATTCGCCATCTGGTGTTGAACCTTTGGTCCTTTGGCAATCTGATGATTTATACGAGAAAAGAGATTGTATGTTTCAGATTTAGGTTGATTCATTGCTTGTTCGATATCTTAGACTGCATCAAAAAGAGGGAGTTCAGTTCATGTTCGACTGCGTTTCTGGAGTATCCAGCTCAGTCTATATTTCAGATTTCATTCTGACATAGGCAATTTCTTAAAAATATGCAGTCATATTCAATTGATGCGGGTCTTGACAGGGGAATTTGGAGAGCTTTGGTTGAGAATTCTAATTCTTAAATTATTATTTTTAATTAGTAGAATTATAATTAAATAGTAATCATAATTGGTTAGTTAACTGGTTATGGATGTTAATGGTTGCATGGATTGTTTGGATGGACGATTATGAAGTTATAACACACTAAACACTAAGCATGATTGTTTGTAACGCTTCGTGCACAATTTAATTTGTTGTTCGAATTGTTGTGATTTTAGATTGATGAATTCATATTTGTCAATACAATTGGTTGGTGTTGTTAACCCGAGTTGTATGAAATCATACACACTGAAATTGTGGATTTTTGCGGATTATCGATTTAAATCTTCTTTCCAAGCAAACAACGATATTATTTTCAAAGTGAATGATTGAAAAATTGAATTTCAAAGTAGATATCAATTGTTTGAAAATCTAAAGTGATTAAATGATGTTCGTAAAAGACGACGATTCCAAATGAGCCGGCTTTGAAATTTAATGGGAATGTAATTTTTTACTTATATCCTCAAATAATGGATTTATGAGAACACTTTATTTTGTAATGAGTTTTGGAAAAGTAATCGAACGAACCTTAAGAAAATATTATTTTATTCGATATAATTTGAGATGAAGATTCGAAAATTTAAAATGATGAATTGAAATGAATTTATTTTTGACTTAATGGAAATGTAAATATTAATTTGGAAAAAGATTTAGAATATGGTTTGATATTCTAAGAAGAATGATAAAATAATCTTCGTAAAAGACAAAGTTGTTTCTGAAATCATTTTGATAAATTATGTTAAATTTGGTGGGTGATTTGCAAGTAAATTAAACTTAGAATTAGATTTCCATTCATTGAAAATTTAAATTGATCAACCGATGTTCGTAAAAGCAATTTGTGAAATTGAATTTGATTTGAAAGTTTGATTGGATAATGATTTGAAAATATATTCAGCATAAGTTCTATACAAACTATTCTAACGATAACTATGAGAAATTGAACCAGTTTTGGAAACTTTTATTTTAAGTTTTCGAGTTAAACTGAAATCAAATATTTGAAAATTTGAAATGATACCTTTTAAAGTAAAGCGATTTCGAAATAAATGTAAATATTATTTGAATGGTTTAATATGTAAATTATGAAAATTCAAGTTATGGGAATTTTGATTCATTTTGAAAAAAAATTAGACGATTTATATTTAATTGTTATTATACTACTTCTTTGAAAATAATTAGAATTTGAAAATTTTAAAGCATGAACTATTAAGGAATTTTTTTGTTAAATATGTTGAAAGAATTTAAAGAGTATTAAATATATGGTATGAACGTATTTAAATTATAAATAAAATATGAGAAGTTTGAATTAAAAAGGAAATGAGTTTGAATAGAATTAGTCTTTGGATATTCGATACGGAATTCCAAGAACGGACGAATACCATCGGAAAAATATTAAACGTATCCATATCCAGATTCTGGTGGTGTTTTCCTGAGCTTATGAATCAATATCAAATATAAATTGATTAAATTTCTATTTAAACTCATATTTGAAAGTGTCCATTATTTTAATGGAAATTCAAATCCAAATAAAGATTTGGTAGTTTTGGGATAACGACGACTAAATAAAGTTTGTTTTGAAATATAAGATTTGGAAAAATAAATGTTGAATTTTGAGAAAAGGGTTAAGATGATAACGAGTTTTCGAGAATTGAATAAATCCAACTTTAATTCGAAGTAAAGCGACAACATTTGGAAAGGAAATTTGAATTCAGAAACTCGTAAAGCCCATAACTATTGTTTTAAAGTACGTTTATTATTTGGAAAGTACAGGATCAAATATAGATTCGAAAACCATTCCATGTAATAATATGATGCATAAAAATAGAAACTTGGAAATCGATTAGTGAAGACCAAGTACATTCGAATTGTTTGGGTTGATTGCTGATATCTCGTATCGGGCCGTACACTTGATACGAGCTTATAATGGCATGAGATCTGAACATATTTGAATATTTTCTGGTTGTTGTTCCGTTCAGACCCAGAACAGACTTGTATGGATTGTGTGTCTGACATTGAAATCGACTGCATAGCACTAATTTCTATTAATATATATCGGATTTGTTGCAATATATTATCATCGTCTCTAAGTCATACTAACTTAGAGGTTATGCATTAATAGAAATCGGTGACATGTCGTGAATTGTCCATGTGGCACACTCGAGTTATGAAACAAGCTAGTGATGATCAAAGCATGGCTTATTGAAGCGTTGCTTTGTGTATATCGTAACCTCGACGAACCTCACACCCCGGATTGATGGTAAACTAGCGGTTAGGTGGTATACATAATCTTTAGTGAAAATAGAAAGTTATTTCTGTAGATCTACCTTGAAACTTGAGGGAGTAAAGTATATACGGTGTTCGATGTATGGATGTTATCCGGGATATATACTTTTGCGCTATGTATTCGGTGTCCATTGTCTAGATGTTAACGGGGAATACTTAGCTTTGTGTCCTCCAATGATCTTTCGTGTCAAGAACCATTATGTTGGAAACTTAATCTCCAATATGAGCCCATGCGATTTTGATTGTATACCTATATGTCAATATAACCAATTGGGTTATGGGGGCTATGATTCTATATTTATTTGCGAAATGACTTTTCGACACTATGTACTAATGATAATATTAAAAGGGGATTTTAAGTATCAAAGAATTTTGTTATCATAAGACAAAACTTGCCTATCTGGTGTGCGTTTGCATTATGCAATATGGGACAAGCTTATGATAGCTTCATTTTCCAAAGTCATTGCGAATTTTTGTGCATGCGAATTCACATGGAATAAACCCGTTCCGCGTTAGCGGGGTGGTCCGGTGAATTACCTCAACTTTAAAATAAACCAAAATAATAACTGTTTTGCATTCTCACACCAGTACCACGAATGATCTAGAGTTTATTGTTCCTATACCTAAACTCTGGATGCCCATATTATTGCACAGGCAACTAGTAGTTTAGTTTGCATGTTTAGTTTTAGAGTTGGATTCTGGTTGGATCTAGAGTCTTATTTTTGGTTTTACTTCTTCCGCTGTAAGCATTTGTCTTCCGCTGAGTTTATGTTGTACTTTGATTTACTGTAACTCTTGCATAAAATTTTTATAATGAAATAAAATTTCTGTTATTTTGTTTAAATATGTTAGTACCCATTTCCATTCATCTTTGTGAATGATTTAAGTTGATTTAATTACCGGCGAGAATCGGGCAAAAAGGCGTGTCGTTACACATCCCCCAGGGGATGAGGGATGCGAAATTCGCATCCCAAAGGGATGCAACCTGAGGAATGATACGTGGAGGGGGTCGAGGCGAGGGATGTGAGATGCGTTGGAGGGATTCAGAACTTTAGGGCTAGGCAAGGTAAGGGAGGCGATGCGAAATGTAGGGGAAGACAAAGAGAAATGTGAGGGAGGCGAAGTAAGGGATATGAGGTACTAGGTGTGATGCGGGGTTGTATTTCAAGTCCCCCTAAGGGATACGAAATCAGATCCCCAGAGGGATGTTATTTCATATCCCCTTAAGGATATGAAATCGCATCCTCGAAAGGATGCGATTTCGTATCCCTGGGGATGCAAAACGCGTGTTTCGCATCCCATGAGGGATGCGAAGCACGCGATTTCACATCCCAGGGGATGCGAAATACCTAGGATGCGGTTGTTGTTTCTTGGGCCTGCCATGTTAAATTGTGCAACTAGTTTTGAGCGATCGACGCGCATTCACGAAAAAGGGCATAACTTTCAAACCGTAAGGCCGTTTGGGCCGAGCGAAAGTTGTACCTGAAGCTAACTCAGAGGGCTATAAGAGTTACTATGAGATGCAGTGTAATTCACTTTTTTGAGCTCAAAAGAGGTCACCTCAAAGGGGTTTCAGGCCATTTATTGCTTGCATCGCGACTTCAACCAAATCGCTTTATGTTTGCTGACGAAGTTATTTATGTGTGACGGCTTCAACTAGAAAGCGTGTCAACAACAAATATATTCCTACTAAATCGATTTGATTTGTTTTAAAAATTGTATTGAAAATTGTATTGAAAATTCGATGTTTTATATCATCAACAAAAGCACTACTTTCTCTATCTCTATTTTTTAGCCTTATTTCTTCCTCAACTCACATCTCAACTTAAATCACTATTTTTTTAGCCTTATTTCTTCCTCACCGCACATCTCAACTTAAAATTTTAAAATAGATATGAAGAACTCAGTAAATGCACGTCAAGTATTTTGTATGTGTGTATAATATACACACACACACATACACACTGAACTGTCATACTAAGCCCATAGTTTGACCGGGGTTAAATAAACACGTAAGTAATAAATAAAATACACCAGCATAAGTCGCTTCTATTTCCATGTATTACCAGTGGGTAAGCTATCGTTAAAAACAACACCAAAAAATGTAAATTGGGAAATGAAATTCAATGGGTTTGTTCAAATCGATGCACTTTCGTAGCAAGATTTGCTCATTATGATACAATTTTTTTGTCTTTGGCCTTGATTTCTTCATAACATAGGTTATTTTGATTTGAATTTACTTATCTTTCTCTATATTGTTTACCAACATTTTTCTCAAGCACATGTTTGTTCATTTCTTTCCAGAAATGGTATATAATGGTTACGAGATTGTGGGAGGCCATCTGGGTAGTTCCATTTTGTGTTCAAAATCGGTTATCGATCATTTAGACTTCATCTTCAAGATCCAGGATGGTATCATTAGTACTAATGTTTAATTTTAACTTTGTAAGCACTCATAAGTATGTTGTTAAGTTTCAGTTCAAAAACAAGCCACTACTTTTCGGTTGCTCATTGCATGAGCCACATATATCACATTAGGTGCCTTTGTCTCTTAATTGATCAGTAGTACTAACTGGACCTGATAGGACTCTGTATGCATAACAGGACATCATCCCGTTGTTCATAGAGTTTCTGATTATGCGGCACTGGTATAAATTGATCAAATTACTATTTGGTTGTTTGCCAAGTTTTACTGAAAGAAAATTGTCTTCCCACAACATTGCCAGTGGTCTGGTAGACCATTACAGTCATTATGTACTTGGGATATTCAATGTGAAAGCTCTCAGGTTTTAGAATACCTAAAAGAGTTCCACTGGTTATTCCACAAAATATTTGACATAAAAACATGTTTTGACGATGTTAAATAATATATATCCCAATCTAAGATGTCAACTAGTGATTTGTGGTTGAACCAAGCTTCAGTACATAAAAAGGTGCTTTCACCATCCACAACCATCCTTGTTATACATTTTAAGCTATCATTTCCATGTTTAGGCATATTCTTCATAGTCTAGGACATAATCATATAACATAAATCTATGAGATGAACGCATGCCAGTCTTTTTAAATGTTGAAGCAACAACCATGATGTTACCAAATCCTCAAGATAATATGTTGTACATCATTGGTGGATGCCAGAATAACCATTGAACAAGTGTTACACATGATCCTACATTTTAACATCTATTTGAGAATTTTGGGATGCCTAAATTTAATCAAAAATGTTTTCTTCCGATAGTAAAAGAATCAATTAATTTGACCAGTTTCACTATATCGTAGCAAACCCGGCCTAGAATCACGCAAGAGATTGAAGATCAATCACTAAATTCATGTGTTCTACAAATCACACAACATCATCTAAGTATCCCCAAATATAAGCAATTTCTTAATTATGTGATAACCAAACATTATGATCTGGGCAACAAACACCAGAGAAGATTGGATATTAAAACCGAATACGGATTTCTTATTTCTCTTTTTTAGAAAAAGAAAAAGAAGAAATCCACATAAAAATAATCAAGCAACAGATCCTAGACACACAAAAATAACAACCATCTCTACCGTATTACCTCTCACATCTGACAGCAAGAAATTAATTCAAAAGCATTAGGCAAATGGGGCCTTTTTTATTTTGTGTGAAATCGATCATAGAAGAAGGAATAGAAGAGGGTTAAAAAATGTATCATAAATTGTAATTCCTTTTCTATTAAATTTTTTGAGGACCTGCAAAGATTGATGATATCCTAACATCCATGTATTTTTGATGGCCTGTTGTTTTCCATCCTAAGAAATAAATTTAGTGATAAATAATTTGCAAAATAAAATTTCAACCTTATAGCTTAACGATCTAAGGACCCGGCGAGCAATGTAACTAAGGCCATTCTCGTTTCAATGGTTTTAATTGGTAAGTGGTAACCATCTTGGTTTTGATATTTAAGCATAAAGAATGCTTGATAAAAAAGAAAATTGGGAAAATGAAGTATGTCACTTTGTGTAGCTGAAAAGAAAAATTGCCTTGGCATGTATGTGTATATTCTTTTCCTTCTAAGTGTGCCATATTATATATATAACGAATGTTCTAGGATACCCTGTTTTACAACATTTCTTCGTGAGCTATACCAATCCTAATACGATTTTTTTTTGTAAATATTCAATCCAAATCTCTCAAAAATTGCATACATATGGAAATGATAGCTTAAATGTATAATAATACACTTGATAAAAATAAACTAGACAAATGAAGTTTTTCATTTTGTGCAGCTGAAAAGAAAAAATGACTTGGTATGTATGCATACGTTATTTCCCTTCTAAGCGTGTCCTATAATATATAGGATGAATATTACGGAAACCCTATTTTGTAGCACCCCTAACCATTCGTGAGCTAGAACAATCCCAATCTGACAAAAAATTGTAGATGTTAAATCCATATGTCTCAAAAATTTCCCAGGCATGAAAAAGATAGCTTAAAATGTATAACAACGTGCTTAAATATCAAAACCAAATTGGTTACCAACTAAAACCACTAAAACGAGCATAGTTACTTTACTCACCTAGCCCTCAGATCGTTAAGCCAGAAGGTAGTTTTGCAAATTATGTGCCACTAAATTTATCACTCGAGATGGAAAACCATAGGCCTCCAAATCTAGATAGATGTTAGGATATCCTCAGTCTTTGAGGTCCACACACAATTTAATAAAAAAAATTGAATTACCAATTTCTGATACATTTTTCAACCCTCTTCTATTCCTTCTCCTGTTATTGGTTTCAGACATAATAAAAAAAGCACTTTTTGCCTTCTACTTTCAAATTAGTTTTTGTTGTCAGATGTGAGAGGCAATACGATAGAGATGGTGGTTATTTTGTGTGTGTTTGGGATCTGTTTTTTGATTATTTTAAATATGGATCTCTTCTTTTTCTTTTTCTAAAAAAGAAAGAAAGAAGAAATCCATATTCAATTTCGATATCTAATCTTCCCTCATATTTGTTGTTCAGATCGTAATGTTTGGTTATCACGTAATTGAGCAATTGCTTATATTTGAGGATATTTAGAGATGCTATGTGATTTGTAGAACAAATGAATCTAGTGACTGGTTTTCAGTCCCTTGCATGTTTCTTGGGTGGATTTGCTGTGATATAGTTAAACTGGTCAAACTATTTGATTCTTTTACTGCAGGTAGCAAATATTTTCAATTAAATTCTGGCATCCCAAAATTTCCAGATAGATGTTAAAAATGTAGGAACATGTATAATACTTGCTCAATGGTTATAATGTATCCGTTAGTGATGTACAACATATTATCTTGAGGATTTGGTTACATAATGGCTAATAATTCAACAGTTAAAAAAACTTACATGCTTTTATCTTATAGATTTATGTTATATATGATTATGTCAGTTTTCTCATTGGTTATTTGAACCTTTTATGCACTTGTAACACAATGATGATAATGTATGCAAGCTTCCTTTCTACATTTCATTCTGAAAACAAATATAATCAGTTGTTTGCTATCTTCTTATTTAACCAAATGAAATATATATAACAAAAATGAGAGTCTAACCATTCTCCAATGGCTCACAAAAACAGATTATGTAGAGATGGCTGCATAATCTGCGTACACACATAAGCAAACGAAACAAGAAATATAAAGTTCACGAAAACAAAAAAATACAAGCAGGACCAGGAGACAAAATGTAACAACCCAGGATTTTAAGCAAACCAGGATTTTAAATAAGTTTAAATTTGATTCCAATAATATAATTGGGTTTTTAAATATAACTTGAAATTTATAATATTAGATACAAATATTGATTTAATAATCTTTCACATTTGCCTTGTTTTATCAATATGAGTTTGAAATAGGAAATGTATTTCAAGATATGTTGATTTATAAAATTTTAATTTTGGTAAAAATCTTGTTTATAAAAAGGATTTGGTAAATGAAAAACTTATTTTAAGGTATGTGTAATTTACAAGATTTTATGAGTAATGATATTTTTATTTTATTTTTGAAAAATAAGATTATTTAAATGATTACATAAAATTTTGTAGAAAATTTTAAATCATGACTTTTTAATTTATAATAGCTTCATATAAACGTGAATTTTGCAAAGATTGGTTAAGCATTTTTGTTAAATTTATTTATTTAAAAACAATGCTTGTTTGGAAAACAGTTCGTCGTTAGACAAATGGCCAATTCAGTTGATAGTAACGATCAGATTTTGAAATAAAATTATAATTAAATATCGGTTAAAAATAATGGTTCAGTTTCTGTACACGCAGTCATAAAATAATTTATAGATTTTTTCTGAAATTTTTAATTTTGGAAATAAGCATATATTTTCTAACGTATTTTAAGGTAACCGTGGTCCTTTTTAACACTTTATACAAATATTCAACGGTCTATTATATTACCGTTTTGGGATCGTGGTGCATTGTTGTACATGATATTATTATTAATTACGGTTGCTCACCTTTTATAATAAAACATAAAATAGAAAATTAATAATAGCACGTCGCATCTAAAACTATATGGGATAAAGATTTTCAAAGTACTAAGTTTCTCGGTAACCCAAGATCCAAAATATTTATAAAGAAATTATACGTGTATGCACATTCAAGCAGCAAGGACATTAAATTGTAAATGAACTCCTCCACTATTTGTTGATTGTTGTTGACACTTGTTAAGTTTTGCCTGAGTGTTACCTAGAAAACCGTGTTTACTCTCCTTCTTCTCCTCTCTACGTTTCGTCTCTTTTCTCTTCTTAGTAAAAAACTGATACTCCACTTATATATATATATAAGCTCATTCTTTTCACCGCACCATTTCTTCAACTTCACCGTGTTTTCATCACTCCTCTTCCTCATGCATTTCGTTTCCATCGATCAGCCTCTCCTCCCACAGGCCTAAATGCCACCTCACCACCATCAACCGGCCACCAGCAGTCATGTCAGCCCACCTCCGATACCCGCACCGACCCTCTGCCCTACCAGTAACCACCAGACTCCGCTCCTCCTCTTTGCATGCATGGCACAGCAGAAACTCTTTTGTTGCTCTCGAGTTTCCCTAAAAAATCACCGCCACCCTCCCATCAGCCTCCATCACCACTTCTGCTCCGCCTACAACCCGCCGTGCACCACCTTTCTCTCTTCACCGCCACAATATCACACTAACTAGACACCTATGCAGTTAAAGCCCTGCTAAAGCACCACAATATCCCCTCTATAGCCTATAATGCTCTTTAACTGCTACGCTATTTCAATTTAGCACTGATGAACAGTAGCTCCGCTTCTAGCCCTGTTATTTTTTGCTACATTCGCTAAATCAAGGCTTTTTAGCATTCGCTTTAGCAATATTAATATATAGAACTTGATTTGACTGGTTCTCTTCTCAAAAAATTCAATAAAGATAGCACAAAGAGCTAAATTTAAAGCATAAGTGCCTAATATATGGTAATAATCAATTATACTCATCAAACTCGGCATTCATAACTGTGATATTCCTTGATTTTGTTATACAAGATTAATTAATATTAGTTTCTTGTAAAAATATAATGTAGGAAATATGACTAATTAATTTTTAAATATTTGATTTTACATCTAATGAACCATTTTTTGTCTCCGCTATATCCCCGCTATTTCCCTGCTTTATCCCCGCTTCACCTTTTCACACATCCACCGCTAAGCACTTTAACTGCACAGCTTGATACCCAGACCACAGAACTCTTCCGAGACCTCACCGTACGCCACTTCCCCCCAAAAGCCGCAACTCCTCCCTCTACAAACAGCCTCTGCCACCCCAACATCCGCACCACCACAACATTAAAAAACAGCAGCTTCCCAAACATTGACCTCCTACTTCCACTCCCCTCCGTTCAGTTAAAACCCATACTCTCACCTTAACACATTTCAGCTGCTACCTCGGTTAAACCACACACAAGAAACCATTCCCGCCGCCAGTTCCACGACAGCTCGGCTAAGCCTTCGATCATTTATTTCACCCACTGTCCCTTTGTTGCATGGCTACCAGTGGCAGCATGTGTGGAAGTACAAAGTATTAGCCTCATGTGTAAGTAATTACCTGTATTGTCTTTCCTATGCATTATCAAAAATGTGCAGAATTATATAAATTTATATATATATAAAAAATTGAGTTTGTGAAAAGGAAAAGGTATATGTGACTGTAGCTATGTCCATGAAGATTTGCACGTGACCGTTCGTAGACTGGATTCGTAGTAAATATAGGTTGTAATGGTGAATTTTGAAGCAGGCAGGTGAGAATTCTAATTTAAATTTATTGTAAATTAGTTAGAAACGTTAATTTTAACTAGTTGTTAATTTAGACTGGTTAATGATCATGGATTGTTATGAATGATTGTTATTTATGCATGTAGTTATAATACACTATACACCAGGCGTTATTCACTGTAACGCTTTGTGCACCGTTAAATGGTTATTTTAATTGCTGTGATGATAATGGATAAATTCTTGTTTGTTATTGGTTACTTGGTTTATTTTGGTCGAATGAAATCACGTACACCGTAGTGGTGGTATCGTATGGGTAATTAATATAAATCCCCTTTCCGGTAAATAATGGTTTTTATTGAAATAAAAATGGGATCGTAGTTTTAAATTTAAACTATTTAGAAATCTAATTAGGTAAATAACTTCCATATGAAATAGTTTTGAAAACAAATTTCGATCACTCATTGGTTGTTAGATATTGAATTGAGATCGGAAAAGAATATCCAACAGTGACGGTTATTTATAAGTGATTAACCGAGTTTGATAAAAACTTTATCATTTCAATTTAATTTGAACTAAAAGTTGAAATTTAAAAGAAACATTTTGAAATAATTATTTGAAAAGGAATTTGACAATTTATAGTTAAAACGTTATATAGCGTGAATCGAACGCGTCGTGTAACGATAGTTCGTTAATATCGATTTTAAATTTCAAATGATTATAACTTGAACGTTTTGAATCAAATTGATTTGAATCGAAAAATATCGGATTTTTATTACTAATGGTTTTTGAATAGAAAATGAATTTTCAAATTCCAACGTATGATTTTCAAGTTATGTTTAAATAAAAATTTGAAAAGGTCGCTATAAGTGCAGTTTGGCGACCATAATAGAAAATCGAATAAAATGGAATAATAAAAATTATTTAAAATCCAGATAAACATGATAAAACATATTTTATTATTTTAAAGTGATTTGAGTTAAAAGATGTGAATTTGGAATGATTTCGGATCTATTTGGTTAAGTGACTATTCTCAGCACTTTCCATAATGCTTTTAACATTATTATACCATTTCTTTGAAATGATTGGATTATAAACCATTAACCATTGTTTAAATTTTAGAAAAGGATTTGTTAAATATGTTGAAATATTTTAAAAGACTTTCAAATGTACGGTGTGAATTTTATTTAAATTAAATAAGATATGGGAAGTGAATTAAATCGGAAATGAGTTTGGGTAGAGTTAGTCTTCGGATATTCGATATGGAATTCCAAGAGCGGACGAATACTATCAGAAATATTAGAACATATTCATATCTAGATTTTGATATTGTTTGCCTGAGATTTTGAATCAATATCAAATATAAGACAATTAAATTCTATTTAAACTTATATTTGAAAATATTAACTATTTGAATTGTCATAAATGGAAATTCAAATCCAAATAAAGATTTGGTAGTTTCAGGATAATAATGAATAGATGAATTTTGTTATGAAATATAAGGTTGGAAATGAATATTGAACTTCAAGATAAAGAAGATGGAGTTTAAGGGAATTGAACGAATCCAACCTTAATTCAAAGTAAAGGGACAACATTTGGAAAGGAGATTTGAATTGAGAAACTCGAAAAGTCCATAGCTATTGTTTTAAAGTATGCTTATTACTTTGAAAGTCCAAGATCAGATATATTTTTGAAAACCATTCCAAGTAATAATATGACGTATAAAACTGGGGACTCGGAAATCGATAAGCGGGAAGGACGAAAATATTCAAATTGTTTGGATTGATTATTGATGTCTCGGATTAGGCCGTACACCTGATATGAGGTTATAAGTGGCATGGGATCTGAATATATTTGAATATTTTCGGATTGTTGTTCCACTTAGACCCAGAACAGACTTGTATGGATTGTGTATCTGACATTGAAATTGACTGCATATCACTTATTTTCAGTTAATATATACCGGATTCACTGCAATATATTTTCCTCGTCTCTAAGTCATATGAACTTAGAGGGTATGCATTGATAGAAATCAATGATATGTCGTGAATTGTCAATGTTGCATATCCAAGTTATGAAATGAGCTAGTGATGATCAAAGCATGGCTTGCTTAAGAACAGCTTTGTGTATATCGTGACATCGACAAACCTCACACCCCGGAGGAATGGTAAACTGGAGGTTAGGTTGTATCCATAATCTCTAGTGAAAATTGAAAGATTCGGCGGTAGATCTACTTCGAAACCTGAGGAAATAAAGTATATATGGTGTTGATGTCTAGATATTAACCGGGCTATATACTTTTGCACTATGTATTCGGTGTCCGTTGTCTGGATGTTAACCGGGAGATACTTAGCTTCATGTCCTCCATTGACCTTTCATGCCAAAAACTATCATATTGGAAAACCCAACAACCAATACAAGCCTTTCATTTTGTTTGTAAACTATATATGAAGGCATAATTACCAGGCTCGCTAATATTAATATATTTATTTGTGAAATGGTTTCAACACTATAGACAATTGATAGTATTAAAGGAGGATTTTCACGTAATAAAGCATTTTTGGTTATCATAAGGCAAAACTCACTAATCTGGTGTGCGCCTGCATTGTGTGATATGGGACGAGCTTATGATAGCTTCATTTTCCAAAGTCGTAACGAATTTTGTTGCATGGGAATTCAATTGGAGTAAACCTGTTCCACTTTAGCGGCGTAGGCTGGTGATTTTTCCCAACTTGAAATGAATCCTAAAAAGGACTGTTTTCAAATTCTCAGACGAGTCCCACGACTGAACTAGAGTTTATTGTTTCCACACCTAAACTCTGTGTGTCCAAAAATTTTCACGAACAGCTAGAAGTTTAATTTGCAGGTTTAGATTTTGACCTGGATTCAGATTTGAAGCTAGGGTTATGATTTGGGTGTTTCTTATTCCGCTGGAGAGTTTATTTCCACTGAGCATACATGGTACTCTGATATTCCTGGTAATCTCTGATGTGATCAATGAAATGAAATAAAAGTTCTGTTATTTTTGAGCGAATATGTAAGTACCCATAACAATCCGTTTTTGTGAACGGTTTAAGTTGGTTTAATTACCGGTGAAAACTGGTTAAAAAGGAGGGTCATTTCAGTGTGGTATCAAAGCTTTGGTTTATGCAAAGCTATAGGGTATGACATGTTTGAACAAAAAGTAGGACTCGTCAGAGTTATAATATCTCATTAGAGATAGGGCTAGAAATGGCCTAGAATGAGATAATAGTGTATTACGTTGAAAGAGCGTATTTTGAAATATATAAAAATTGTTTTGAACTAATTAAATCCTTTTGGAAAGTGTAATTATTTTGAAATATAATTTATGATAAAAGATGTGACACCCCACGTCTGTTAGTGTCACTCATTAAGAGAATGCATTAAGTTTCGTGAAGCGTTATAGGTAAAAAGAAACAAAACATTACAAGACAGATATAAAATAACAACGGAATTAAAAACTTTTATTAATCATAAAGCATCATGGTTCAGAACACAGTTACATCATGTGTCTGAAAAACATAAAACCAAATACATCATAAAAGTTTTTTCTTGTACTTAAAACATCAGAGTACAACAAAAGAAGCATAATCCCCAAACAAAACATAGCCATAGTAGATAAGATAAGAGCTTGAGCAACACATCTAAGCAGCTCCAAGCAAAGCTAAGCAGAATCCTAGTCAAGCTTGAGTATTCCCTCCCTGAGAATTTGGGGGGGGGGGGGGGGGGGGGGGAGGGAACGGAAGAGAAGAAGAGGAAACAAAATAGGTCAGACATAAAGTCTGGTGAGTCCAGTTACTTTTAGCATGAAAATAAGTAAAAGTATCATGATAGGCAATAAAGCGGATAAGAAAGATAACATCACAATAGGTAAGTATGACAAGGTAAATAGGGTAACATGATAGAGTATACTATGCTTCTCTAATGGTTTCTCGGCAGCAATACTAGTGTCTTATAACAAGATGATCCCTAACAACTGCAAGATAGTAGACTTAGGCATACGTCCGGATGTACCCTAACTACTACCCTAATCGATCGACTCCCTATTCCGTAGATACCCTATGCTGGCCCCATAGTAGGGTGTATTACTCCATAAAGTGGCAACCCTTATTTTTCAGGATGCACAACCATATCTATAGGTGTCAAGGCCGTCTTATCCCCCTCTGCCTGGATCATGCACGCACATGACCCCAGTCGGTTTGCGCCGCCCACACCATCCCAACATTTGGATCTCTTACAATCAGCCTAGTAAGCGTGTCCCGACTCCGACCTAGGGCGGAGTACTCGTTTGATACCGTTATATGGGTTACTGACTGAAATGGGTCCCACACACAAGATGATGCAAGATCTCCACTTTATCTTGCATCCCCACTCGGATTTTGACGGGCTATGCTTACCTAATAGTGTCTTTAATTACATAACCCCAACCAGTTAAGTTTGTTGGCATATATATATATATATTACCCACCCAACCCTGGTATACTTAACCCTCCCACTATTTCAACCAAGTTTACTTAACCCCTATTCAAGTTCATGTTCGTACAGTCCCTATAGATTCAACTAGGTTGAGTATACCAATTATTACCGTGTCAATTAATGGTTATAATGTACTAGACATCCCACATTAAGCCAGCAACTTGTGGATGCTGGATATGCCGAGCGGGTCCCGGCAGACTTATTCCACAAATCGAACTAAACCTCGTGTCTTAGCACGTCTCGTATTTGTGCACCTAGACCGCTCGCATTAGATTCAGCACTTGTGGTCACTGGTTATGTCGGGCGGTTCCGGGCAACCTTCCACCACAAGTGTAATCTGACCTCGTGTCTAGGCACAGTTACAATTTATAATTACTGTAATCCTAGGCATTTCATCATTAACCAAATTTACCTATGTCGTTATAGGTTTCCATGCCCGTTTTTTCCAAGTTATGTTCATAGTGAACCATATGCCCCAAATTAACAATTTCATATATATCATTCAAGTTATGCCCAAAATCCCAATTACAAGTTATGCCCAAATTTAACGTTTTCCCCTTGTTCCCAATCTAACGTGTTCGCATATTTTAGCGGCATGCCTAGGCCCGAAGGTAACATGGCTATATAAAACTAAAAGGGAAAGGATGAAGGGTAGATAACAGAAATGGCTATATTAACAAGATTGACATAAACACATAGTGGCATAATGATAAGATGACATATAGTGATAGATCTAATGAACATAATAGAACTGATTCTAACATAATAGGGATGTCATAATAGGCACGATAAGATCTAAACAATGGCTTAGATATTCAACTAATAACAGATCCAGTTTAACCACAAACATGATAGGGACAAGTATAAGGTGATCTAAACAGTGAAACAGTGACAGATCTAACATGATAAATAGGTGAAGGTTTAGATCTAAGTCATAATCATGTCATAACATCATAGATACACAAGTTATAGCAGATCTGATATGATTCAAATAGTCACAGGCATAGATCCAAGTTATAGTCATGTCACAGTTTACTTTTTCATTATTTAGATCTAAAATTAGCATAAACTCACAGTGTTTGGATCTAATAAAGAATAGAAGAAAGGTTGACGTTTTTTGTAGATCTTTAACTTGATTAACTCTAAACTCTAGTTGATTGCTGAAAAGGTTCGATTCAATCTGGGCAGAGGCATCATCTAGTTCTCCACTATTTTATGCATGGAGAAACAAGAGGAATGGGTCTTATTTACAGCCTAGAACCAACGAACTAGGTCAAGAAAGGAGTCCACATTTAGAAAATCGAATCTGCCCAGATCTGGCTCAAGGGGTTGACCCCCCTTGAGGGGTCGACCCATGGGTCGACACCCCCATTGAGGGGTCGACTCAGGGGTCGACACCCCCACTATGGGGTCGACATCTTTGGGTAGGATTTCTACCGCCTCCCGAATTTTTGAATTTCGATCTGATTTATGAATTTCTGGACCTACTATATATATATATATATATATATATATATATATATATTCTTCTTGCACGTAGACAAATGTCAAACCTTAATAACTTCTTCATACGATGTCCGTTTTAAGCAAACCAGTGTCTATTTTAACCAGAATTTCGAGACAAACGCAATTGTGTAGTCCGTTTCCTTTAATTATGAACATTAAATTAATTATTCTTTAATTTATCATCTTTAGTGTTGTTGAAATTACGGGATGTTACGTTCTCCACTACCCAAAGGATTTCGTCCCCGAAATCTCTAAGTTAAGAAGAATGTATATCCTAACATCCATCACCCATCTACTCATCCACCAATCACAGGCATCCATTGTCCTTAAAAGATTTCTAATGCTTATATGAACATATGCAAAGGTGTGTGTATATGTCCCAATACTAATGCGAAGATCAGGCGGTCTACTGATTCAGCCGACCTCCTTAATGCAATGTATGTTAATGCCATGAATCCAACATGTATGCTAATAATCCTATCATAACTTGTAAGTCCTATATGTGTGCACAATCATCCATTCAAATGCAACACCAATATGATGATACATTCACTTTCATCCATAAAATTTAAAATGCACACACATCCATATGCAATATGAGTGTGATTGAGCCGATCTAGTGCCTAATGTGTGTGTATGCATCCACAAGCAACCACTAGCAAACACGTGTATCCACGTGCATCCATTAAACATAAATGTCTCAAACACATCTTTACAATTATGTGATTCCCTACCTAAAGGTCGAAGATTCGATAGATAGTACATACTAACATGATAGATACAAGCATAGATAAGAGCTTTGGAAAGGAAGTTAAGAACATACCCCCGAAAAGGAAAGGGTACGAAGTGCGAATCTTTACTTCGGTCTCCCAAGTTGCATTCTCTGGGTTATCTCCCCATTGGACCTTCATCCACTTGACCTCTCGGATGTGTAGTTTCATAACTTCTGATCCAAGAATACGGGTAGGAATTCGTCTAACTGTCGCCTCACGTTCCACTTCTATTTCCTCCAACATACTCAGCTCAACAACTTTTGCCGTATCATGCACACTTCCGCAAATGAGAAACGTAGAAAACATCATGAACACCGGACAATCTCTCTGGTAGCTTCAACCAATAGGCCGTCTGTCCAATCCTTTCTGTTATGGGAAATGGCCCTACAAATCTTGGTGCCAATTTCCCTACAGATCCAAAGCAAACCACATTCCTGAAAGGTTACACTTTGATGAAAACTATGTCTCCCACCTCAAACACAAGTTTGGTCCTTCTCTTGTCTGCATAGGACTTCTGCCTATCCTAAGCTGTCTTCATTCGTTGTATAATAAGATCAATCCTTTCGGACATCTTTCTAATCATATCTGGCCCAAGTAAAAGTCTTTCTGTAGTCTCCCACCAACAAGTTGGTGATTTACAGGGCCACCCGTACAATGCTTTGAACGGTGCCATGCCAATACTACCTTGATAGCTGTTATTGTAGGCGAACTCTACTAAACGTAAATGCTCTTCCCAAGTCCCTCCGAAAGCTAGGATACACAACCTTAAAAGATCCTTAAGAACTCTGCTCACCCTCTCCATCATTCCATCGGTCTGAGGATGATAAGCGGTTCTCAAACACAACTGTGTACTAATGATTCTTGCAAGCTCCTCCAAAATTCACTGGTGAAAATAGGGTCATGATAACTTATGATGCTGGAAGGTACTCCATGAAGACGGACTATTTCACAAACATAAACTGGTGCCAACCAAGCTGTCGTCCTCTTACTCTTAACTGGTATGAAATGAGCACTCTTAATAAGTCTATCTACTACAACCCAAATACTAGTGTTGCCCTTCTTCGATCTAGGAAAACCATCTATGAAATCCATAGATATGCTCTCCCACTTCTACTGTGGGACCTCCAAAGGATGAAGTAAACCACCAGGCTTCTTTTGCTCAGCCTTGACTTGCTGGCAAACCAAACATTGAGAAATAAAATCTGCCACATCTTTCTTCATCCCAGCCCAAAAGAAAACCCTCTTCATATCCTTATACATTTTATCACCGTCTGGATGAATAGTCATCTTAGGATGATGAGCTTCCTTTAGGAATGTCTTCAACAAACTCCCAACTCGGGGAACACAAAGCCTCCCATCTCATCGCAACCACCCTTTGTCGTGTATGGAATATCTATTGAGGTGACTAGAAGTATCCCCCTTACTGAGTATTCAAGATGTCTGAAATCTGTGGATCGTATCGCTATGAAACTTCTACCTGATCCATAAGAGTAGGTCGCACTTCTAATGATGCAAATAAGCCAGACAAAATCTCGATTGAGAGCCTAAAATCAAAGGACGATCTAAACTCCAAACTTTTCCTTTCCAAAAACAGAGAACCTAGGGGCCACCCTCTGCTTACTTAGTGCATCTGTCACCACATTACCCTTGCCAGAGGTATAAGCCATCTCGAAGTCATATGATGCTAGGAACTCCATCCACCTTTATTGCCCCAAATTTAGATCCCTCCGCGAGAACAAGTACTTGAGAGATTTATGATCGGTATACAACTCAAACTTCTCTCTAAGAAAATAATGATGCAAGTATTAAGTGTGAATACTATGGTAGCTAGCTCTAAATCAAGGATAGGGTAGTTCTTCTCATAAACCCTTAGCTGTCTACCCCCATAACATACTACTTTTCCTTCTTGCATTAAAACCGCACCAAGCCCTGTACCATATGCATCAATGTAAAATGTGAACACTTTGTTTCCTTCGAGCAAGGTCAAGACTGGGGCTGTTGTCAGAGTCCTCTTCAATCGTTGGAAAGCAGTATCACAATCTACATCCCATGAAAACGCCAAGTTCTTCTTCGTCAGCCTAGTGAGTGGGGTTGATATCTTTGCGAAGTCCTTAATGAACTTCTTATAATAGCCCGCCAATCCAAGGAAGCTTCTCGCTTCCATTGCATTCTTAGGAATTTGCCAATCTTGAACTGTAAGTACCTCTGTGGGATCTACTGCTATCCCATCTTTAGAGACCACATGCCCTAAAAATCTCACTTCTTTTCTCCAAAAATTGCATTTGGAGAATTTCGCCTTAAGCTGTTGCGCACGCAGAGTTTTCTGAACTTCTCTCAAATGTTTAGCATGCTCTTCCTCGCTCTTTGAGAAGATCAAAATATCATCAACAAAGACCATGACGAAATTATTAAGGAACTCCCGAAACACCCTACTCATCAGATCAACAAAATAGGCGGGTGCATTCGTCAACCCAAAAGGCATCACGAGCCATTCAAAGAAACCATCTGGAGTCCTAAAGGAGGTTTTGTCAATACTGTCCTCGGCCACCCTCAACCGATGAAACCCCGTAGACAAGTCTAACTAAGAGAATACTGACGATATAACAAGATGATCAAACAAATCTTCTATCCTCGGGAGTGGGTGCCTGTTCTTCTTTGTGAGTTTGTTCAACTCTCTATAGTCTACACATAAGCGAAGCGAAACATCCACCTTAGTTGCAAATACCACCGGAGCACCCCATTCAGATATGATTCGTGTAATAAACCCTTTTCAAGTAGCTCCCCTACTTTCTTACTAAGCTGCCTCCTTTCCATTGGAGCCATGTGGCGCATAGGCAATGCAACTAGCTTTGCATTATCCACCAAGTATATACGAAAATCTTTCTCATGACTCGGAGGTAAGCCCCGAACCTCCTCAAAAACATATGAATACTCTCGGCCTACTAGTATAGACTGTAGATCATCAATAGATGTGTCATGAGATTTTAGGAAACTAAGCATGACAGACCCTTTAGGGTCACACGAAATCTCGACGGTCTTCCCATGGCAGGTCAAAAGTCTAACGACCCTCCTCTCACAATCTAGAATGGCGCCATATATGGCTAGCCAATCCATCCCTAGAATCAAACCATTGCCCATAAAACCAAGCACATATGCATCACACTCAAACTCGACGCCTAACAAAAATATTCTCAAACCCCGACAAATCATAGACAAATGAGCCGAACCACCAATGGGGTTTGAGGCAACAACGGGATCAACTACCATACTAGTATTAAGGTGCAGAGACTCAACTACAAAATCAGATATAAATGAATATGAAATGTCAAAATCAAAAAGAGTTCTAATGGTATGATTGGAAAGAGAAATCAAACCTTCCACGGAAACTTTCCTACCTCGATCTAGAGCACTGATAGCGAGAGCATGCACTTGCCCTCTAAAAGTTTCTGCTCTTTGACCTTGTCCTTGCTTTTTGGGCACTCCTTAGAAAAATGTCCGACTTCCCCACAACTGAAGCAAGCATTCTTCCTTCTTTTCACCTTTGTCTTCCTCATGCATCAAGGCCATGTAAACGAGCCTTTCAAAATTTACCCCCATCGGAATGTGAGACATAGCTAACCCACGAAGGGGTTCATTCAGTCCTTTTGCAAACAGTAAAGCCTTCTTATGCAGAGTATCTACCAGCTCCAACCCAAAACTTGATAATTGGTTGTATTTGTTAACATATTCTTTGACAGTCATGCTTCCTTGCTTGAGTGCCAGAAATCTCTTCATTTGCAAGCTTTTCTCGGCATGGGATAGAAACTTCATTTCAAACCTTTGCCAAAAATCAACCCAAGTTTCATTTGGATGCCCTGCTTGCGTCACTTTCCACAAGAATGAAACTTCGTCATTTAGCAGCCAGGTGGCTAGTTGAATCTTCCTACGATCATCTACTTTAAAAATTCCAAACAAGTCCTCCATCTCTTTCAGCCAATTTCTTGCCTCCAAGAAAGTCTCATTTCCATTGAATGGCTTTCCGCCCATAGCACATAAGTCTTTACATATCTTAGAGAAATTATCTGCACATGGAGCAGGAGGAATGACTAGTGCAGCCAGGGAAGGAGCACTTCCTTGGCCGTCGACAAGCGCCGTAGCCTCAAGATACCTACGGAACCGGCCTGGTATCTGAACGCCCTCACGAATACTAGGTTCCCCAGACATGCTGAAAAGGAAAGGAAAGAGATTCAGACAAAGGATCAAAAGATATTACAAGGATTTGGGGAATACGTTTTTCAAAACAGACTTTTCATTTGAAAATGCTTTCTTTTAAACCCCTTTTTTCGAAAATAAATTTCAAAAACTTTTATCTAATCTGGTAACCTTCGGCTCTGATACCAAGTGTGACACGCCACGTTTGTTAATGTCACTTATTAAGAGAATGAATTAAGTTTCGTGAAGCATTATAGGTAAACAGAAATAGAACATTACAAGATAGATATAAAATAGCAGCAGAATTAAAAACTTTTATTAATCATAAAGCATCGTGGTTCAAAACATAGTTACATCATATGTCTGAAAAACATAAAGCCAAATACATCATAAAAACTCTGTCTTGTACTTTAAACATCAGAGTACAATAAAAGAAGCATAATCCCCAAACAAAACATAGCCATAGTAGATGAGATAAAAGCTTGAGCAATACATCTAAGCAGCTTCAAGCAAAGATAAGAAAAATCCTGGTCAAGCTTGAGTATTCCCTCCCTGAGAACCTGGAGGGAAACGAAAGAGAAGAAGAGGAAACAAAATAGGTCAGACATAAAGTCTGGCGAGTCCAGTTATTTTAGCATGAAAATAAGTAAAAGTATCATGATAGGCATATAAACCTGATAAGAAAGATAACATCACAAAAGGTAGGTATGACAAAGTAAACAGGGTAACATGATAGAGTATACTATGCTTCTCTAATGATTTCTCTACACTAATACTCGTGTCTTATAAAAAGATTATCCCTTACAACTACAAGAAAGTAGACTTAGGCATATGTAACGACCCGGATTTTAGGAGACTTTGGTTATCGACATAAGCTCGATGTCGATAACCAAAACATCAAAAAATCCTGGTAATTAATGAAAGAAATTAGAGGGTGAGGATAAATAA
This sequence comes from Allium sativum, assembly GCA_030737875.1. Taxonomy (NCBI): domain Eukaryota; kingdom Viridiplantae; phylum Streptophyta; class Magnoliopsida; order Asparagales; family Amaryllidaceae; genus Allium; species Allium sativum. The sequence goes on along the minus strand of CM060911.1, from coordinate 4,246,801 downwards.
GATAGAAACTTAGAATAAAAGAAGAAGAAGAAGAAGAACACAACATCAGAGTAACACGAACCTCACAGCGGAACGAATAACATATAATATATAACATAACTTTGAAATATAACAGTTATGTATACAATAACACTTATCAGAGTACAACACTTAAACCACAGCGGAAATAAACTATAGCTATATGATCCAGAAGCCTCCTGCTCCAGCTCTTCAAGTATATCTGTAAATCCCGACTACTTGACTGCCCATACAAATTTAGGCACCCAAGAGTTTAGGGAAAACAACAAAGTAAACTCCGGGTCAGTCATGGGACTGGTGTGAGTAAAATAGTTTAAACAGGTATATGAACAAGTAAACGATATCTCATAAGACCACGCCGCAGAACGGAATGGGTTTTTCCCTTATGAGAATCCAAAATATCTTTATATCAAAAACCTTTTGATATTATAATAATGTCTATGTACAAATAGATATCAACTAGCAGAAACGCTTTCATCTCACGTTCTACATATATAGTATACAATCAAAATCGCAAGCACGTATTGGATAATGGATTTCCAACTATGACAAGGTATGGAACCACCTTCCGATCAGTGTACTCTAGGAACGATACACTGGAGTTCAACAAGAACATCTTGCAACTCAGCCACACATGACCGACTACTCATTTTGCTTGAGTGTATCGAATGTATATCACCAACGGTTGGGATCAGCAACCGTTACCGTATATATATATGGGACAACATTGATAGATTTAAGAAACAAATGAATATTCTCTAGATAGGTGATTATACACCCTACTTCGGTGCGACCGACTTAGCCATGCTGCCTGCCCGATTTCTGTCATTTACCGGTTGATGAGGCTAGAAGCTACGCTTTATCATTACATCAGATTCACTTCGAATGCTACATTTTCAAATCCATCAAAATCACTAATTGACGTTTACAACAGTACATTACGTGTCAGCTAAAAGAAGTTTCCTTCTCCGCTTCCACTCTTGGTATGGTTGAAGAAATCAATGTACGTGACCTTTCTAGAAATAATCTGTCATACATTCATCGACACAAGTCATCCTCATTCACTTAGAATGTCACATCGTCATACCCGCCAAATCACAAATTGACTTATCAAAAAATAACACGGGTATACAGCTAAGAGAAACGAATTCCTCCGCCACCAAACGTGAATACATTTGAACAGATCAACTTACGCGATCCATTGGATATACTCTGTCAGACCTTCGTCCATACAAGTTGTCCTGGGACTGGACAAACCGAAGGCACTATTCAGTATATCCATCTTAGTCACTGTTATCCAAGACTTATACAACAGCCCTTGCATTTTACTCCGTCTTCAATTATCTTTGGCATATATAATTCGCAATGCTTATGCCAATACAGAGTGGTTCTTCGGATAATAATCCAACTGGTCTCTCCATATTAACAACGTTAAAATGGTAAAAACTTCGATAGTCTGTGATTTGACCATCAAAGAAAAACAATTGTGCAAACAACGATATTATTTCCAGATGGAAATTATATCGGTAAATCATCAACATATATCTATATATATATATATATATATATTCACATTGCCTTATTTTCTGTGTTTAGAAAATATATGTTATTAACACTGGAAAACGTTTCCATCTGATTATTTACAAATTACTACTCTTCCCCAACTATCAGTCCCTGACTGTGAACTAGTATGAGAACAATTCCCTAAGTATAAATCCCGAAGGCCGAAACCAACATCAGATAGACACTTAGAAAACCATTCAATTTACTAATCTCTAGTCAGTTCTAATTTTACTTAACTCTATTTGATTAACTCTGATTGATTAACTCTAACTGGTTAATTCTAACCGATCAACTCTAACTGGTCAACCTTAATTAATTAACTCTAACTGGTTTTACTTGGTTTGACTAACTCAATTTATTAACTCGACTGACTAATTCAACTCGATTAACCTAACTTGATTTACTTATCTCGATTTAACTGAACTAATCACTTTGATTAACTCGGCTAATTCACTTTGGTTAACTTAACCAATTCACTTAACTAATTCACTTAGTTTAACTTAACTAATTCACTTAACTCCTATCGAATAAACTATTATTCGATAACTCCTCTAACTCTATTCGAATAAACTATATTCGATTAACTCATTTACTCTATTCGAATAAACTATATTCGATCAACTCATTTGATTTAACTCTAATCGATTAACTCCATCGAATAAACTATATTCGATAACTCCTTCGATTTAACTAACATTCTATAACTCACTTCGATTAACTAATAATCGATAACTCCTTCGATTTAACTAATATATAACTCCCTTGGATGAAACTAACATCGATACTCCTTTCGATGAAACTAACATCGATACTCCTTTCGATGAAATTAACATCGATACTCCTTTCGATGAAATTAACATCGATTAACTCCTTTCGATGAAACTAACATCGATTTATTTAACTCGACGAACTTAACTCGACTCACTTATCTTGACAATCTAACTCAAGAACTTAACTCGATTAACTTATCTCGATAATCTAACTCAAGAACTTAACTCCTATCGAATAACTAATATTCGATTTAACTTCGTTCGCTTGACTCTAGATCGCAGCGATCACAATGGTTACGCCTGACTCCCTCAGGAAACATCTGACCCCCGTAGGCTATTTACAGCCCTGCGAATTACGCTAGTAGTCGTACGAGATGTCAACTTACCCTGAATACTATGTTTGACTAACTCTGTCTCAAATAACTATATTTGATTAACTCTTGTTCGTTTTAACTCTAATCGATTAACTCTAACTGAGTAACTCTAACTCGATCAACTCGACTTGATTAACTCGACTTACTTAACTCAACTGGTTAACTTGACTTACTTAACTCACTGGTTAACTTGACTTACTTAACCCAACTGGTTAACTTGACTTACTAACTCACTGGTTAACTCTACTGAACTGGTTAACTCTACTGAACTAGTTAACTCTACTGAACTGGTTAACTCTACTGAACTGGTTAACTCTACTGAACTGGTTAACTCTATTCAACTAACTCGACTCGACTAACCCCTTTCGAATAGCATATTCGTTTTACTAACTTTCGAATACCATATTCGATTTACTCCCTTCGAATACCATATTCGATTTAACTCCTTTCGAATACCATATTCGATTTACTTTATTCACTTTATAAAGATTTCCTTTTTAACAATGTTTTATTCATTTGAAAAGATTTACTTTTAAATAACGGTTCTACACTTTAAAAATGATTTCCTTTTTATAACGTTTCCTTTTCAATTCCATTTGTAAATGGTTTACAAATATTTGCTTTTCAAATTTATTCTTGAAATATTCTAACTCCTTAAATTCTCTGAAAAATTCGCCATAACCTCCTTTATAACGGGAGCATCGGGAAAATCCCCAAACCCGCCACACAGGCCTTTCCATTCAAAAAGAAAATGGTTTGTAATTATTTCCTTTTTTGAATATCTCCTATTTATTAATATTACAATTTATAAACATTTCTTATTTATAAATATTCCACTTTATAAATATCTCTTATTTATAAATATCCCATTTTATAAATATTCTATTTTCAATATCACTTTGAAAATCCCCTTATCAACATTTCGGTATGTTATGGTATTCAATCATATCAAATCACGATGTTCAATATCGTCCAAGCACATATAATCGCCCACGGATTTTATATCACATCATATAACAATATATGAAAAACAATAAAATAACTGTTGAGGAATCCAGTCGGATTCCTCCAACCTGTCTCCCTGCATCCACAGATGTTACACAATATGATTATCATCACTTTCAGTTCAATATAATTTATTCTGATAGCAGAATCAATATATAAATATTTAACGGTTTATATATATATATAATTACATATAAATATATATATAATTTTCACTAACTGACTAGCAGTTCAATCAATCAACCAACACACAGTAATCAACAGATGATTAACAGTTCTAAAAATACATTATAAAAATATAACTGTTCAGAGTTGGTGAGTTTTACTCACATTGGCGCGTTAATCGTTAAATAACGGTTTGCGTTATTTTATTGCGACGGACAATTTATTTCGCCATAAATTGTAACGAGCTCGGATTCACTCCAGTCAGCTCCACCTTGTAGTGTCCATCCATACGATCCTGTCGGATCTTGTTTCGCTAAATTTGGTTAACATATGAATACGTCACGGTATTTACAAGTTTAAACTATATAAAATAAAAACAAAGGTTTGATTTCCTTTTAATTAGAAAATGGGCTTTAACCTTTCACAAACAGGCCCACTTAGCCATAAACACCAGACCCGATCGATTGCTTCTCCCCAAAATTGATGGTCTCCAGTAAAACACCATTACCACATTTCGATCCTCAAATCCTCCATTGTTCAATGGAATCACCCACTACCACCACCGTTTGATTCCTGTTCACTAACGGAAGTCCTCCACTACCTCGAATGCCGAATCGCACCAGTCTATCTCAACTCGTCGAACAGCAGTTCTGGCACTGTACAGTGCATCGCAAGCCATAGACTACCATCGAACTTCCTCAAACCCCACCCAAAAGCTTCGACTACCACTCCTGAGTTCTTTCGTGCCATCTATTCGCACAAACGCTTCCTTAATGACCCAAGAATTGGAACCCTAACTCACGCTATTACTGGACAGTGAACAACAGTGCTGTCGAACAAGCTAAAACCCCTACTGACTTGAAGCTCTAACATTTAGGAGTGCAAATATATAAACCTTGTGATTTATAGAATTTATTTTGATTTGTTGTGGAATTTTGAAGATCGAAAAATAAGTTTCTGAACAAAAGTTACGGCGGAAAAGAGTTGACTAATGAAATTAGGTTTTAAGGGTTAGGGGGGTTATTTATAGGGGATATAAATATCTAGATATTTATTTAGAGGGAATATTCCCGGTATATTCTCCATCGTTAATTCGTTATTGCCTTCTAAAAATTCATGTGATCACACACGGTACCCAAAAATCACCAAACTGGACATGTCGCTAGAGTTCGACATTACGGTCCCAACGAAACTAGTTTCGTCGAATTCCGACTTCGTATGCTCACTCAGCGTATTTTTAACCGTCGAAATACTGACTGTTTTTCACTCTAAAAATCCATACGGCCACACAGTGACTCTAAAAATCACGAAACTGGAAATCTAACAACTATTTGACATTGCGGATCCAATAAAATTAGTTTCGTCGAATTCCGACTTCGTTTGCAAAACCGGCTATTTTTAAAGCTTTGAATGACCCATTTAAATATATAAATATATTTAAATATAATTCAATTAAATATAAATAAATTATATTATCGTATATCTTCACATAAGATATCGTACAGCTTCAGAATATCATATCAGAATTTACAGCTTGATATTTCAGATTTCAGATTTATCGATATTCAGTTTATATCGAAAATCCTTTTATAACGTAAATAAAGCGTCGCAAATTATAAAGGAATTCCACAGCGACTTTTTCTAAAATTTGATTTGGACATAAATCAAAATCTACATGACGAAATCCCGATCTTTCTCTTCCACTAGAAAGATATGCTCCACCAGCTCCACACGTTTCTTGCTTCACAGAAATCCGTCTTAAAACGAATCTTGTACATTCAGTTGAAGTTCGAATTGCCAAATAGCGAACTACCGCGCCGTTTTGAGCTCTATTTTAATTATATTATAATTATACGTTCAAACTAACGTCGATTGAATATAATAGTTATTCAAATTCAATTCCAAGCTGAATTATATATCACAGATGGTTTGGTTCACACCATATCGTCATTTTAGCTAATTTTGATTATTTCAGAATTATATATATTATTTAATTTATTATTTTAATTAAATATTCATCATTATTTAATTCCACGATCATTTTATTCTCTAAATCACTATATAAATAATTAAATAAATTAATTATACCCCTGGAAAATGCGGGTCATTACATTCTTCCCCACTTAAAATAATTTCGTCCTCGAAATTGCTAAGTTAGAGGACGACCCTACCTATTAGAATTCCTAAGTTTTGTTTACCCCTTATTTCTGATTCAATGAACCAATTAATATCGACTAAAATATTTATTCATTCCGTCTAACTAAAATTTTCAAAAAATTTGAAAATTTTCTAATACTTTAAATTCTCGGAAAATTTCGCCATAACCTTCTTTGTACAGCCCTATCGGTAAAACTCCAACTCGCCTCTCTGGGCCATCTCCAACCCAAAAGAAAATCAAACAGCCAAGCGGCTTGCCAATTCGGCTCATAAATCACCAAACTCATATGAAATATAAACTTGTACCTTTTTGTCGGGCATATCATTATATCCCTACCATTCGTCACCAGTTCTGCATATAACAATGCATTACCAACTTGATCTCCAATCAGTTCATTCTCAAAACCAAATCATTCACTTATATCCAAGCCAGATATCATTTCAAACTCGAGTTTCATTCTCGATTCCAAATTCTTAACTTATCCCTCGATTCCATCCCAGATTATTCTCTAATCATTTTCAGTTTTACTTAACTTTTAACTTCTCATTCTACTTAACTTCACAAGTTAAATTTTAAATTCTAGAATTTAAATCCTTGGGTTTTATTTCACATCAATTTGAAATCATAATCACAATTCAAAAACCTTTGAATTTCTGAACACCTTGTTTTCGAAAACCAAATTTGAAAACAAAATCTTTGGTAGTAATCCGTCACTTACAACTCGAAAATGAACACCGATGATGGCATGCTTCACCATCGGAATCTATTTTCCAGCAATCAAAGTGAGATCAATACTATATCACTTTCAGTTTGAAAAGCGTTTTCAAAATCTCCCAGGAACTTAAAATTTCCTTATTTTAATTCCAAATCTGATTTAAATTCATATTTAATTCATCTTATTTCATATACTTTACTTATATGATTCTAATTGGTTATATATAACCATTTCACTTTATAATCTCATTCGATTATAATTACAACCAATATATCTAATATATGATAATATATTACATATCCATACTGTGTCGGTCCATCATATTCAAGTATTTATTTACTCCTACCGATACAGTGGATCAAACTGATCGACCAGAACTCATAAACGACTCAGCCAATGAATCTCCACAATATAAAACCATTCTTATATCAAATACAAATACGCACTCGTATATATACACTCAAACTCAATCTAGGGTATTACTAACCCTATCTCTACCGAGTCACGCCACAGAGCCAAGGTAATTCTTAACTCAAGCTCTGATACCAACTGTAACGACCCGGATTTTAGGAGACTTTGGTTATCGACATAAGCTCGATGTCGATAACCAAAACATCGAAAAATCCTGGTAATTAATGAAAGAAATTAGAGGGTGAGGATAGATAAGATAGAAACTTAGAATAGAAGAAGAAGAAGAACACAACATCAGAGTAACACGAACCTCACAGCGGAACGAATAACATATAATATATAACATAACTTTGAAATATAACAGTTATGTATACAATAGCACTTATCAGAGTACAGCACTTACAACTCAGCAGAAATAAACTATAGCTATATGATCCAGAAGCCACCTGCTCCAGCTCTTCAAGTATATCTGTAAATCCCGACTACTTGACTGCCCATAAAAATTTAGGCACCCAAGAGTTTAGGGAAGACAACAAAGTAAACTCCGGGCCAGTCATGGGACTGGTGTGAGTAAAATAGCTTAACCAGATATATGAACAAGTAAACGATATCTCATAAGACCACGCCGCAGAACGGAACGGGTTTTTCCCTTATGAGAATCCAAAATATCTTTATATCAAAAACCTTTTGATATTATAATAATGTCTATGTACAAATAGATATCAACTAGCAGAAACGCTTTCATCTCACGTTCTACATATATAGTATACAATCAAAATCGCAAGCACGTATTGGATAATGGATTTCCAACTATGACAAGGTATGGAACCACCTTCCGATCAGTGTACTCTATGAACGATACACTGGAGTTCAACAAGAACATCTTGTAACTCAGCCACACATGACCGACTACTAATTTTGCTTGAGTGTATCGAATGTATATCACCAACGGTTGGGATCAGCAACCGTTCCCGTATATATATATATATATATATATATATATATATATATATATATGGGACAACATTGATAGATTTAAGAAACAAATGAATATTCTCTAGATAGGTGATTATACACCCTACTTCGGTGCGACCGACTTAGCCATGCTGCCTGCCCGATTTCTGCATTTACCGGTTGATGAGGCTAGAAGCTACGCTTTATCATTACATCAGATTCACTTCGAATGCTACATTTTCAAATCCATCAAAATCACTAATTGACGTTTACAACAGTACATTACGTGTCAGCTAAAAGAAGTTTCCTTCTCCGCTTCCACTCTTGGTACGGTTGAAGAAATCAATGTACGTGACCTTTCTGGAAATACTCTGTCATACATTCATCAACACAAGTCATCCTCATTCACTTAGAATGTCACATCGTCATACCCCCCAAATCACAAATTGACTTATCCAAAAATAACACGATTATACAGCTAAGAGAAACGAATTCCTCCGCCACCAAACGTGAATACGTTTGAACAGATCAACTTACGCGATCCATTAGATATACTCTGTCAGACCTTCGTCCATACAAGTTGTCCTAGGACTGGACAAACCGAAGGCACTATTCAGTATATCCATCTTAGTCACTGTTATCTAAGACTTATACAACAGCCCTTGCATTTTACTCCGTCTTCAATTATCTTTGGCATATATAATTCGCAATGCTTATGCCAATACAGAGCGGTTCTTCGGATAATAATCCAACCGGTCTCTCCATATTAACAACGTTAAAATGGTCAAAACTTCGATAGTCTGTGATTTAACCATCAAAGAAAAACAAGTGTGCAAACAACGATATTATTTCCAGATGGAAATTATATCGGTAAATCATTAACATATATCTATATATATATTCACATTGCCTTATTTTCTATGTTTAGAAAATATATGTTATTAACACTGGAAAACGTTTCCATCTGATTATTTACAAATCACTACTCTTCCCCAACTATCATTCCCTAACTGTGAACTAGTATGAGAACAATTCCCTAAGTATAAATCCCGAAGGCCGAAACCAACATCAGATAGACACTTAGAAAACCATTCAATTTACTAATCTCTAGTCAGTTCTAATTTTACTTAACTCTATTTGATTAACTCTGATTGATTAACTCTAACTGGTTAATTCTAACCGATCAACTCTAACTGGTCAACCTTAATTAATTAACTCTAACTGGTTTTACTTGGTTTGACTAACTCAATTTATTAACTCGACTGACTAATTCAACTCGATTAACCTAACTTGATTTACTTATCTCGATTTAACTGAACTAATCACTTTGATTAACTCGACTAATTCACTTTGGTTAACTTAACCAATTCACTTAACTAATTCACTTAGTTTAACTTAACTAATTCACTTAACTCCTGTCGAATAAACTATTATTCAATAACTCCTCTAACTCTATTCGAATAAACTATATTCGATTAACTCATTTACTCTATTCGAATAAACTATATTCGATCAACTCATTTGATTTAACTCTAATCGATTAACTCCATCGAATAAACTATATTCGATAACTCCTTCGATTTAACTAACATTCTATAACTCACTTCGATTAACTAATAATCGATAACTCCTTCGATTTAACTAATATATAACTCCTTCGATGAAATTAACATCGATACTCCTTTCGATGAAACTAACATCGATACTCCTTTCGATGAAATTAACATCGATACTCCTTTCGATGAAATTAACATCGATTAACTCCTTTCGATGAAACTAACATCGATTTATTTAACTCGACGAACTTAACTTGACTCACTTATCTTGATAATCTAACTCAAGAACTTAACTCGATTAACTTATCTCGATAATCTAACTCAAGAACTTAACTCCTATCGAATAACTAATATTCAATTTAACTTCATTCAATTGACTCTAGATCGCAGCGATCACAATGGTTACGCCTGACTCCCTCAGGAAACATCCGACCCCCGTAGGCTATTTACAGCCCTGCGAATTACGCTAGCAGTCGTACGAGATGGCAACTTACCCTGAGTACTTTGTTTGACTAACTCTGTCTCAAATAACTATATTTGATTAACTCTAGTTCGTTTTAACTCTAATCGATTAACTCTAACTGAGTAACTCTAACTCGATCAACTCGACTTGATTAACTCGACTTACTTAACTCAACTGGTTAACTTGACTTACTTAACTCACTGGTTAACTTGACTTACTTAACCCAACTGGTTAACTTGACTTACTAACTCACTGGTTAACTCTGCTGAACAGGTTAACTCTACTGAACCGGTTAACTCTACTGAACTTGTTAACTCAACTGAACCGGTTAACTCTACTGAACTGGTTAACTCTACTGAACTGGTTAACTCTACTGAACTGGTTAACTCTACTGAATTAGTTAACTCTATTCAACTAACTCGACTCGACTAACCCCTTTCGAATAGCATATTCATTTTACTAACTTTCGAATACCATATTCAATTTACTCCCTTCGAATACCATATTCGATTTAACTCCTTTCGAATACCATATTCGATTTACTTTATTCACTTTATAAAGATTTCCTTTTTAACAATGTTTTATTCATTTGAAAAGATTTACTTTTAAATAACGGTTCTACACTTTAAAAATGATTTCCTTTTTATAAAGTTTCCTTTTCAATTCCATTTGTAAATGGTTTACAAATATTTCCTTTTCAAATTTATTCTTGAAATATTCTAACTCCTTAAATTCTCTGAAAAATTCGCCATAACCTCCTTTGTAACGGGAGCATCGGGAAAATCCCCAAACCCACCACACAGGCCTTTCCATTCCAAAAGAAAATGGTTTGTAATTATTTCCTTTTTTAATATCTCCTATTTATAAATATTCCAATTTATAAACATTTCTTATTTATAAATATTCCACTTTATAAATATCTCTTATTTATAAATATCCCATTTAATAAATATTCTATTTTCAATATCACTTTGAAAATACCCTTATCAACATTTCGGCATGTTATGGTATTCAATCATATCAAATCACGATGTTCAATATCGTCCAAGCACATATAATCGCCCACAGATTTTATATCACATCATATAACAATATATGAAAAACAATAAAAATAACTGTTGAGGAATCAAGTCGGATTCCTCCAACCTGTCTCCCTTTATCCACAGATGTTACACAATATGACTATCATCACTTTCAGTTCAATATAAATTATTCTAATAGCAGAATCAATATATAAATATTTAACGGTTTATATATATATATATATATAATTACATATATATATATATAATTTTCACTAACTGACTAGCAGTTCAATCAATCAACCAACACACAGCAGTCAACAGATGATTAACAGTTCTAAAAATACATTATAAAAATATAACTGTTCAGAGTTGGTGAGTTTTACTCACATTGGCGCGTTAATCGTTAAATAACGGTTTGCGTTATTTGATTGCGACGGACAATTTATTTTGCCATAAATTGTAATGAGCTCGGATTCACTCCCAGTCAGCTCCACCTTGTAGTGTCCGTCCATACGATCCTGTCGGATCTTGTTTCGCTAAATTTGGTTAATATATGAATACGTCACGGTATTTACAAGTTTAAACTATATAAAATAAAAACAAAGGTTTGATTTCCTTTTAATTAGAAAATGGGCTTTAACCTTTTACAAACAGGCCCACTTAGCCATAAACACCAGACCCGATCGATTGCTTCTCCCCAAAATTGATGGTCTCCAGTAAAACACCATTACCACATTTCGATCCTCAAATCCTCCATTGTTTAACGGAATCACCCACTACCACCACCGTTTGATTCCTGTTCACTAACTGAAGTCCTCCACTACCTCGAATGCCGACTCGCACCAGTCTATCTCAACTCGTCGAACAACAGTTCTGGCACTGTACAGTGCATCGCAAGCCATAGACTACCATCGAACTTCCTCAAACCCCACCCAAAAGCTTCGACTACCACTCCTGAGTACTTCCGTGCCATCTATTCGGAAAAACGCTTCCTTAATGACCCAAGAATTGGAACCCTAACTCACGCTATTACTGGACAGTGAACAACAGTGTTGTCGAACAAGCTAAAACCCCTACTGACTTGAAGCTCTAACATTTAGGAGTGCAAATATATAAACCTTGTGATTTATAGAATTTATTTTGATTTGTTGTGGAATTTTGAAGATCGAAAAATAAGTTTCCTGAACAAAAGTTACGGCGGAAAAGAGTTGAGTAATGAAATTAGGTTTTAAGGGTTAGAGGGGGTTATTTATAGGGGATATAAATATCTAGATATTTATTTAGAGGGAATATTCCCGGTATATTCTCCATCGTTAATTCGTTATTGCCTTCTAAAAATTCATGTGATCACACACGGTACACAAAAATCACCAAACTGGACATGTAGCTAGAGTTCGACATTATGGTCCCAACGAAACTGGTTTCGTCGAATTCCGACTTTGTATGCTCACTCAGCGTATTTTTAACCGTCGAAATACCGACTGTTTTTCACTCTAAAAATCCGTACGTCCACACAGTGAGTCTAAAAATCACGAAACTGGAAATCTAACAACTATTTGACATTGCGGATCCAACAAAATTAGTTTCGTCGAATTTTGACTTCGTTTGCAAAACCGGCTATTTTTAAAGCTCTGAATGACCCATTTAAATATATAAATATATTTAAATATAATTAAATTAAATATAAATAAATTTATATTATCGTATATCTTCACATAAGATATCGTACAGCTTCAGAATATCATATCAGAATTTACAGCTTGATATTTCAGATTTTAGATTTATCGATATTCAGTTTATATCGAAAATCCTTTTATAACGTAAATAAAGCGTCGCAAATTATAAAGGAATTCCACAGCGACTTTTTCTGAAATTTGATTTGGACATAAATCAAAATCTACACGACGAAATCCCGATCTTTCTCTTCCACCAGAAAGATATACTCCACCAGCTCCACACGTTTCTTGTTTCAAAGAAATCCGGCTTAAAACGAATCCTGTACATTCAGTTGAAGTTCGAATTGCCAAATAGCGAACTGCCGCGCCATTTCGAGCTCTATTTTAATTATATTATAATTATACATTCAAACTAACATCGATTAGTTATTCAAATTCAATTTCAAGCTGAATTATATATCACAGATGGTCTGGTTCACACCATATCGTCATTTCAGCTAATTTTGATTATTTCAGAATTATATATATTATTTAATTTATTATTTTAATTAAATATTCATCATTATTTAATTCCATGATCATTTTATTCTCTAAATTACTATATAAATAATTAAATAAATTAATTATACCCTTAGAAAATGCGGGTCATTACAGCATATGTCCGGACGTACCCTAACTACTACCCTAATCGATCGGCTCCCTATTCCTTAGATACCCTGCGTTGGCCCCACAGTAGGGTGTGTTACTCCCTAAAGTGGCAACCCTTAGTTTTCATGATGCACAACCATATCTACAGGTGTCACGGTCGTCTTATCCCCCTCTGCCCGGATGATGGACGCACATGACCCCAGTCGGTTTGCGCCGCCCACACCGTCCCAACGTTTGGATCTCTTACAATCAGCCATGTAAGCGTTCCCGACTCCAACCTAGGGTGCAGTACTCGTTTGATACCGTTATATGGTTACTGACTGAAACGGGTCCCATACACAAGATGATGCAAGCTCTTCCCTTTGTCATGCATCCCACTAGGATTTCCACAGGCTGTGCTTACCAAACGGTGTCTTTAATTACATAACCTGAGCCGGTTAAGTTTATGGGCCTATATATATAAAAATATTACCCACCCAACCCTAATATACTTAACCCTCCTACTGTTTCAACCAGGTTTACTTAAACCCCTATTCAAGTTCATGTTCATACAATCCCTATGGATTCAACTAGGTAAGTATACCAATTCATTACCATGTCCATTTATGGTTATGATGTACTAGACCTCCCACATTAAGCCTACAACTTGTGGATACTGGATATGCCAGGCGGGTCCGGGTAGACTTATTCCACAAATCGGACTTAACCTCGTGTCTTAGCACATCTCGTATTTGTGCACCTAGACCCCTCACATTAGATTCACCACTTGTGGTCGCTAGTTATGCCGGGCGGTTCGGGGAACACTTCCACCACAAGTACAATCTAACCTTATGTCTAAGCACAATTATAATTTCTAATTAATATAATACTAGGCATTTCATTATTAGCCAAATTTACCTATGCCGTTATAGGTTTTCATGCCCCTTTTCCCCAAGTTATGTTCATAGTGACCCATATGCCCCAAATTAACAATTTCATATATATCATTCAAGTTATGCCCAAATTCCCAATTATTTAAGTTATGCCCAAATTTAACGTTTTCCCTCATTCCCAATCTTACTTGTTCGCATATTTCAGCGGCATGCCTAGGCTCGAAGGTAGCCTGGCTATATAAAAATAAAAGGGAAAGTATGAAGGGAAGATGATAGAAATGGCTATTTTAATAATAATAATGACATAAACACATAGTGGCATAATGATAAGATGACATATAGTGATAGATCCAATGAATATAATAGAATTGATTCTAACATAATAGGGATGCCATAATAAGCATGATAAGATATAAATAATCACTACACCACAAAGCCTATTTTGTCACTCCCCTATCCTTTAAATTTGATACGGTCTACAACCATATCAAATTAGAGAGGGTTCTGAGCCATGCCTTCCTATTTAGAAAAGGCTTAGAGCCTAATTTGAATTTGGCCCAATTTTTGACCGTATCAAACTTAGGAATAAAAATTTTAACAACGCAGACATGCTCCTCCCTTTTTTCATTTCCCTCTCACGCATTATTTCCCCCCTTTTTCCTAATTTCCCAAAACCGTGCCCTCTGTTGAATTGCGATCGAAAAAGGTTGAAAATAGAAAAAAATTCTGCTCTTAGTTTTACAAATCTGGTAAGTACTTACTTGATTCGATGGTTATTTGTTTCCATACCTAGTTTTAGGGTTACATCGTTAGTGTTTAGTAAATTGTTATGGATTTCATGGATTTGATGTTTTAGGGTTACAAATCTGGTAAATACTTATTTGTTCGATGATTATTTCTTTCAAAATGCATCAAACCAGTTCTTTTGTTAGGGTTACGAAGTTGATTCCCATACCAAGTTTTAGGATTTAATGGATTTTATGCATACTTGTTATTTTTTAACATGTAATATGTGGATTTCATTGATTTTATGCATACTTGTTATTTGTTAACATGTAATCTGCGGATTTCATTGATTTTATGCATACTTGTTATTTGTTAACATGTAATCTGCAGATTTGAATGGCTTTGCGTGTGGGAGAAGTTTATTTATATCAAGGGAAAATCTCATTGTTTTTAATTGAACGATTATATTTTTACTAAAGTGAATATGGCTTCATACAAAGCTATTGTTGCAGTGTCTGCTAATTCTAAATACATAATTCATTTTTCCTATAATCTACCAATTGGCAATGCAGTGAAGTCGGGTTAGTCGGCGGTATTCAACGTGTATCTTAACCTTGGTCGTAAGATGGAGTTCAAATCATGACCTAGCAAGTAAGGTTGTTCCTAATCTCGGCACTTCATCACATTTAATTATTGAGTTTATTTTTCCATTCATCTACTCATCTATCCATCTATCTTTTATTCTGGAAAGCAAATACTTTGGGTAAAGCTTTTCTGAAATGTCCATCGTAGGATAAACCATTTATAACGAATAAATTCTTTTCTTTTATCCTATTTGAATTCAAAGATAAAATTATCATGTTTTGACTGAATATTGGTTAATTTGTATTTGGCAGTAAATTCATATCTGCTAAAAATGTTTAAATCCTATTTTATTTGTCAATAAGAATTTTATTTTGTGAAGTTAATAGTTATTCGTCTATGTATGTAAGTGGTGATCGTAAGGCTCAGTTAACACTCAGTTAATAGTTATTCATATCTGCTAAAAATGTTTTAGCTGAGCGTAAGGCTCAGTTTCGCTGAGCCTTAAGGCTCAGTTGAAACTGAGCCGTAATGCTCAATTGAAACTGAGCCTTTCGGCTCAACGAAACTGAGCTTCACGGCTCAGTTGAAACTGAGCGTAAGGCTCAGTTTCGCTGAGCCTTAAGGCTCAGCTGAAATAGAGCCGTAATGCTCAGATGAAACTGAGCTGTACGGCTCAGATTCGCTGAGCGTAAGGCTCAGCAAAACAAATTGAACTTAGATTAAATGTTTGGTGTCTGAATATGGGTTTGTTACTTGCAGGTATTAGAGCTTCAGAATAATCTATCATTTGCAAGGGACAAAAAAAGTTGAATTGAGCTACATTTGACCAGTAAGTTTGTTTGTCTCCTATTTTGATATAAAATGCTTAGTGATTTTCTGAGTTTCTATATTCCATCTTTCTATTGGGTTTGTATTGTGGGTTCATATCTGGTAGATCATGTTTTTGACTTCAAATGGTGAATTCTAGATGTTCACGGGTTTGCTTGGTTTCATATTTATATGTGCATAAAGTGCTTGAGATAATATTACCTTCCAATGACTGTCTATGCATGTTTCTGTTTCCTGTTTGCTCTTTTTTGCATATAATTTCCTGCAAATAGCGCTTTTACTAGCTTTTCTTGCAACTAATTCAGGTTTAAAACAAAAAGGAAGGATTTGCATGTATTCTATGAACTAAGCTAATCATGCTTGATTCTAATAATTATATGTCATAACTACTTTGCAGTTAATAGTTTTTACTTGATTTGATGATTTTAATTTTAACCGAGCATCCAATTGATAAAAGTTTATGAAAACAAAGCTATTTTTAGCAACTTTGGTAGAAATAAATACATATTTACACCAAGTCAACATTTTAATGTGCCTGGGTAAGTCTACCAATGAAGTATTTTCCTTTATTACAGTCTGAACTTTGCATTTTATATTTATTTTATATGCCTATCACGGTTGTATATCAACCACTACAGTGTCCAGCCCGTTAGATTTAGATATGTCATAAACTGAAATTCATCTGTAGAATTTATGATTATTTATTTATGAATGAAGCTGCTTATTATTCAAAAATCGGGTAACTTCCTCTTTCCTTCATACATATTGGTTATGTGTTGCTATTTTTAGCTACTTGATTACTACCATTAATTACCTCACATTTCAATAGCCGTAGGCAAAACCTGGTAAAAAGAACATGTATTTTTCTTCATTACATTGTATCAACTACTGTTCTTATATTATTCAGTCATCTTTATTTCAAAGAATACAAATTATGTAATTGTATATGTTATATTGTTATGTGCCAGTCAATGGGCAACATGTAGGAGCCTACCAGGTGCTGCTTCGTAACATAAATTCACTCGGAGTAATTAACTTGCAGTTGATATTATTTTTGTGTATGTTGAAGTAAATGATAGGGAACATCATATACATTTGAAATTTTGTAAACAAGAAAAATATAGAGAGATATAGGCTGTTTAATGAAGTAACATAATTTTTATGATGATAAGCATTGCATTAGACATCCTAGATAATTGCCACTTCACACAGAAATAATTCCAATCATAGTAATAGCGTAACTTCATATTTCGACATAATCTTGGATCACATTAAATAGTATGAACATGCAGATAGATAGGATTAATTTTATTTTATATTTGTTAAAGGTCATTCAGCATATGCTTAACCACCTTGACTGATTGATAACCTAAATGGCGCAAAATTTAGATATTTCCCAATTTCGTAATCAAATTATTTCATTTCAATATTTTTGTTTTTTGAAACTGGCAGTATATATACCATAATGATATCCATTTTGATCTCTAATTTGAAATATTGCCTTAAATGTATGTAGGTGTATGAGATATCAAACAAAGGTAAATGAGGTAGTGATTTTTTTTAATGCAGGGCACAACAGAAAAATTGAAAGAAAATAAAATACAATATATACTACCTCAGTGCATACATTTATGTTACCCTTGATTTTAATTTGATATACTGTGACTTATATATAGAAGAAAAAAAATCCGTCTGCAGGTTCAATTGTGTCTGTCAAACATAGAGCTCTGACAATCAAAAATCTTATAGTGGTCGCAACATAATATTTTATCGTCTACATTCAACTTAAAATTAGTGGTATTTGAAGGGAAGCAAGATTTGGTGAAAAATAAAATAAATTATCTACTAATTAACCTGCAGATCCCAAAAGGTGTTTATGGAATTTCCCTTTAGTAAAATTGTTTGCATTATCCTTAATTCCTGAAGAACTACTAAATATGAAGATATTTTCATGTTGCATTACAAAATTTAAATTAACTGTTTATTTTACATTAGGCTATAATGCATTGAATGCCAAATATCACAACACTTTATTAGTATTAATCACTCTTTTGTATATGTCTTCCATTGTTGAAAGCCTACGGCAATTGAAGTACATTATATTTTGTACTACAAATAAATTGCATAGTGAGGAACAAAAATATTTAATACGATGATGTGTAAATGTATATATAAACATTGGTTTCCCATAACTTATGTCTTAATGGCACATGTTAACAATCACATTTATTTATCAACGGTTTAATAATTTCACAATATTAAGCCTGTGAAATAGCCAACAGATAACTTGATTTGACTTTGCTGCTAAAAATATGATGTAATAGATAGCTTTCCCAAAAACTCTTCTAAATCAGATTCAGTTTATTAAATTAAGGAATATTAAGCCTATGAAAAAAGCATACTGCGTTCACTCTATATATTACTAGAAGAAACTGCTATGCCAATTGTTGGTATTAAATGCAAAAACCAATATATAACTTGCTATAAATTTAATAAAAAAAATATTATGATAGTCCAACTGGCCAAAGATTTTTACCAGTTGGAGTTAATAATTATTTGTTCAAGGATTACGAGTACCTTGATAATATTGTATACATTGTGTACATGATAAATATGTTACTAGAAATAACTTTTGAATATGCCAAACTGTTGATATTAGACGTAGGAACCAGTAATCATATCCTCCATATTCAACCCATTTAATTTGTAAACATTTAACCTAGAAAAATCAATATAGTCACAGGAGAAAATTACGATCTTTTTTCTTTCGTTGTTTTATTTTAATACTTAGATGTTTCTAATGAGACCACAGTAACAGTAGAAATCAGAAAAATTAAATTAGGATTATTTTCTATGAATATTGAACTTTTGATTGTACTTGCATCAGATTTTGCTCATATCCTTAATGATAATAGTATAAATTTGTTGTACTCAGTTGGTTATATTCACCATTTTAATATATTACTTATTCTAATGTTTAGATACGCATGTATAATTTGTTCTTTCTTTATTAATATCTAGCAATAATTGAAGTACTCCTTCCAATTGCTTTCAACGTTATAGTTTTTACGACAAAAGAAATATTCTGAAGACCTCCTAAAAGTACGTAGCTTAATGATTTGATAGCGCATGATTTAAAGATTGGACCTTTTTATTATACATCTTTTTAGATAGTTTGATAGGCGGTGTCTGGCGGAACGGTAAGGTTACCCGGCTGGTAATCTGGAGCTAAAATATAGGGTTTTATTTTATTATTTAGGAACTAAATGCATGCAATTTGTTTGATAACTGAAAAGGAGCAATCAAAGGAGCGATTACAGGATAACGGAAAAAGAGCATATTGTCCGGGGGGGGTGGGCCCATTTGTTTGATGAGAATATATAGATAATAATTTTAGAAGTATGTACAACTTTAGCTCATAAACGTTATTTTACAATAAACTTCTTTAGGTTGATTACATAGAAAATATATTATATTTATGTCTTATGTTATATTATATATGATATAGGAGGGCAACATGTCCCACGGTATAGACAAAAAGTGGATATATGAATCTGATCAAAGAACTACATACTATAGAGAGGGGGGTGGAGAAGTTTATTAGTTTTGTTGAAGCAAACGGTGGTAAGAAAGGAGTGTATTTATGCCCTTGCATTAAGTGCCAAAATCTGAAGACGATAAGATTAGAGATCATTCATTTTCATTTGTTTAGATGGGGTTTTATCCAATCATATAGCGTATGGTATTTACATGGGGAAAAACAACCAGTTAGTTATGCCACAAATACCGATGAGGTTGAACATATTAGGATGGAAGATCTAGTCAATGATGCAGATAGATTTCATGATTTTCAACCTGAAAATCCATTGTATGATCATGCTAATGTTGGACATCAGTCTACGGATGATGGCAATTGGCAGGCCAATGAAATAAGAAGTATAAACCACTTTTTGAGAGCGCAAAAGAGCCATTGTATCCTTCATGTTCAAAAGGGTTAACAAAGCTGTATGCCATTGTGAAACTGAATAGCTTGAAGACCCAATAAGACTTTTCAGATAATGGGATGACTGCACTTCTCGAACTAATAAAGGAGTTATTCCCCGAAGGTAACACACTGCTGACAAAATACTCCGACGTGAAGAAGTTAATTAAGCAAATTGGAATGGATTACAAAACTTATGATGCATGCATCAATGATTGCATATTGTACTGGAAAGAAGATGCGAACAGAGTTTCTTGTAGAAATTGCAATGAACCAAGATATACGACATCATTTGACGAAGAGAGAAAAGGCAGCAAAGTAGCTCGAAAGACATTAAGACATTTTCCTTTAATTTATAGATTGAAGAGATTATATACTATACTGTGGATAGCAGATGCAATGACCTGGCATGGTCGTGCCAAGTCTAATCCATAAGTAACGCGTCATCCATGTGACACTTCTCAATGGAAATCCGTGGATTCTTTTGATAAAACGTTTCCCGTCGAGTCACGAAATGTCACACTTGGAATAGCAACAGACGGTTTCTGTCCACATGTTTCTCTATCTAACCCTTACAGTTGTTGGCCAGTAATTGTAGTACCATATAATCTTTCTTCGTCTATGTGCATGAAACGGGAGTTTTCAATGTTAACACTTTTGATTTCTGGGCCAAAACAACCAGGAAAGGATATTGATATTTATTTACAGCCATTGAGAGACGAGTTAAAATAGTTATGGGAAGGAGTCTTTACATATGATTCATTAAATAAATCCGAGTTTACAATGAGAGCTAGGGTGCTGTGGGCAATCCATGATCATCCTGCTCTTGGTACTTTATTGGGATGTATAACTCACGATCACTTTGCATGTCCCATTTGTGGGGAAAACACTTGTTCTTATCATCTCCCTGAAAGTAAAAAGATGTGTTTTATGGGATATCGAATGTTTCTTCCTAATGGACACAAGTTTCGATACGACAAGTCAAATTTCAATAACGAACAAGAACTTCGTCGTCCTAAACGACCATTGACTGGTTTTGAAGTTGAGAAGAAAGTAGCGAATATCAAAATGAAAGTCGGTAAACAGAAAGAAGAAATTGGTCGAAAACGAAAAAAGCCAGCTATACGACAAGTCAAATTTCAATAACGAACAAGAACTTCGTCGTCCTAAACGACCATTGACTGGTTTTGAAGTTGAGAAGAAAGTGGCGAATATCAAAATGAAAGTCGATAAACAGAAAGAAGAAATTGGTCAAAAACGAAAAAAGCCAGCCATTGAAGAAGTTGACGATGTTTCTGAATGGTATAGGAGGTCTATCTTTTTTGATTTACCATATTGGAAAGCAAATATGATTCGACATAATATTGATGTTATGCATACGGAGAACAATGTCACAGAGCATCTCATAAGCACCATTATAGACCATATAGATAAGTCAAAAGATGGCATCAATGCACGCAAGGATTTGAAAATCATGGCTATAAAAAAAAAAGTTGTGGGTGATGGAAGATCCTGAAACAAAAAAAACAATCATACCGAAGGCAACTTTTACTTTGAGCAAAGAAGAAAAGATACAGTTTTTCACTGTATTGAAAAAACTGAAAGTACCTAATAAATTCTCTTCTAACTTCCGCAATAATGTGACCATCAATCCTCCCGAACTAAGAAATATGAAGTCACATGATTATCACGTCATAATGCAACATTTGCTTTCGGTATTGCTTCAACATTCTTATGCACAACAGAAGGATCTGCAAAATGTTGTTCATCATATTAGTTTATTCTTTAACATTTTGTGCTCAAAGGTGATCAATAGGGAACATCTTATAAAAGCAAAGGCTGGTTTGATAGAAGCAATGTGTGTTTTTGAAAAACATTTTCCACCTGCATTTTTTGATATTAGTATTCATCTTATGGTTCATTTAGCCGATCAGACATTGATTGGTGGCCCTGTCAGATATAGATGGATGTATGCTTTTGAACGGTATATAACTAATTTTAGTTATGTACATTATTATTTGGTGTAAATAGCTATCCTGTATAATATATAATTGATCACATTCGCAGATTAATGAAAACATATAAAGGATATGTACGCAACAAAAGATACATTGAAGGGTGTATTGCAGAAGGATATATCGTACAAGAAGCTAGCCTTTACTGCATGGAATATATGTCAAATGGAGGTTATGGCAATCACAAACATACCCGCGAAGCATTTCTAGATGAGGATGATGAGTTTGCTGGTGAGATACCTTTAGATAATGGTAAAAATATAACGTTAACCCAAGTGTAGTTTGAACAAGTGCGTAGATGGGTCCTTAATAAGTATGATGGATTGGATGAATGGAAGAAGTAAGTTCACGAATTTGTTTCAAAATTTCAATTTTTTAATCCAATTTATATATTAATTTCGATGTGTTTTCCATAGAAGGTACAATTCCTATGCAAAAAGCACTAGATTTCAACCACGACGAAATGGTACAACCATCGAAGTCATTAGAAATTTTACCCTATGGTTACGTAATGAGGTATTACAGCATCATGTATTTCATGTTTTTTTGCAAGTTGACAATACAAACCATGCTTTTATTTAATTATTGTGTTTTATGTAGTTGGTGAATTGCAGCGATGCTGATCCAACTCTTTAGCGGCTAGCACACGGGCCGAGGTTCATGGCAGTTAGTTCTACGAAGTACCAAGTGAACGGATTTTTATTTTCCATGAAAATGTATGAAGACCGTATGGTCACACAGGATAGTGGTGTATGCATGAAAGCAATTACAAAATTTAGAGCGAGTGGTAAAGATAAAATTTATAAGGAAGCAGAAACAACGTATTATGGAGTCATTCAGCAGATACTTGAGTTGGATTACACTGACTTCAAAAAACGGTTTTTTATTGTGATTGGGTAAAGGTCGAGGATAAGATCAACGGTTGCAAAATAGATCCCGTTTCAAACTTAATCATGGTCAATTTAGGAAAAATAAAGAACAAAGACAACATGAATGATGAACTATTTATTCTTGCATCAGAAGCGAGTCAAGTGTTCTACTCAAAAGATTTAAAAAATAATGGATGGTATGTGGTTTTGCATACACCAAAACGGATGGCTACAAATGTGGATGACATTGAGTTTCCTACCATCTACCAGTCAGCTTTTGAAGACAATGAAAAATTAGAAAATGTATTTGGAAAGTCATGAATTGTTGATTGCTTTTTTATCACATGTATTTGGAATGTAATGAATTGTTGGATGCTTTTTTTTGCTCAAGGAAATCACATGTATTTGGAATGTCATGAATTGTTGAATGTTATTTTTTTACCAAAACCATATGTTAATTTGTGAATTGTGGATAACCTATTGAGCATGGTGGTGATGATCACATGTATTAGTTATATTATATTTTGCAGGAAATTATGTCACAAAATCCAATATCATCACATGCATCATGTTCAAAAGAGCAGAAAGTTTATCAAAACCTACTTGGTATCCCAATCTCAGAAAATGCTTCAAAAGTTGCTACTATGCTTGGTAAACTAGTAAGAGCTCATGTGCCGATATCATATGTAAGTTGGAATAAAATACCCATAACATATAAGGACGACGTTTGGAACAAGTTGGTGGTAAGTTTTTACTTGAGCAATTTGGTAATATAGCACTTAAATGTCTACAGTCTATTTTTATAGTCTGACTCTTAATTTTTGCAGAAAATGTATGCGCTTGAGCCGCTTTCAAAGGAAATATTTATAAAAAGAATGGTCGAGGCTTTTAGAAGACACAAGAAAAACTTGAGAGCAAGTTTTTATGATATTTTCGACAATGACGAAGAACGGTTGAAAAATTGTCCAACTACAGTTGCTCAAGAAAATTGGAATGAGTTCATAAAAAATGAAGCAACGCCTGAAGCGAGCGGAAGAAGGAAGTCAGGCAAAAGAAATAGATTATTGCTCAATTATGGTCACCATGCAGGACGTAAAAGTCATGCTAGAATAGAACACGAATTGGTAATTTATATTCATTTTATTTCAAAAATAGTAAACCCCCCCCCCAATTATGATAGAAAATATACATAAACTGGAATATATTGCAGACCATTGCAGATCCATCTGCAAATATCAACCATCGTCAAGTATGGGAGAAGACACACACGAAAAAAGATGGTAGCATATCAGATGCTGCTTCTGTGTACTTCGTAAGTTAAACAAATATTAACTTGCGTATTATTTGAAATTTCATTATTCATTTAAGAATTATCATATCTCAGGATAAAATTGCGAAAATGAAGGAAAAGATCACTGATAGTGATGAATAAAAATTGACAGTGGATGATGATATCTTATCACAAGTGTTTGGTAAGGATACGAAGGGTAGGAGCCACGGTGTTGGGACCGTCATACCAATGACTAATGTTAAGGCTTGTGGTATTTCACAGAAACGATTCAAATGTGTTAGTCAAGACAATGATGACTTGAAAACGAGGGTGGGAAGTTTGGAGGGTACAGTGGGAAATATGGCCGGGAGAATGGAGCTTCTGATTCAAATGGTGGGAGGCATCGCTGCTTCTAAAGGAACCCCCACACCGTTAAATCCCCTTGATGGAGCACGCAACATACAACTCGGTTCTTCTAAAGTCGTTGCTTCTCAAGATACAACTAATGTTTCGAACAATCAAAAATGTGAAATTCTCAACTTTGATCTAGACATAGTAGCAATAGGTATTTATTACCAGCTTTTTATTATTAGTTGATTTCGATGCCGTTATTTTGTTGGATAAATGTAGAAAACTTTATTGCTACAGGTACTGTATGTCGAGATTCTACATCGTCCAGAATTCATGGGAAATATGTACCATCTACACATGAAAAATTGGTTTTGGATGATATACTACTGTCGAATGAGAAAACCACCAAAATAAATCGTCAATTTGCAGAGACCTTTGATGAAGTCGCAGTAGGTGGGTTTGTGCGTCATCCGAAGAGCCTAATTCGATATCTTTAGACATTTGAGCAGGTATATATAATTTTATACTATATGCTATCAAGTCAAAAGAGTTCACGTAAGAATAAAAGAACCCATAACCAAAAGTACTATTGACATATTGTATCATAGGTTAACTGCTTTTATATTTTATCCATTTTTCCAATTTTAAATCCATAACCCATTACGGATTGACTGTTTGATCTACAAACTAATTTTAGTACAACATTCCCTTTGACTTTAACTATTTTCTCTTACATAACCAACTATAATTCAAGAATCGTCCAACATAGCTTTCTTTCGGTTAATCTTGATTCACTTATACAATGCTTGCATTGCTTATTTCAGGTATTGCATTTCTTATTCCAGTGGCGTTACCGAAGCAGTTCTTCTTTCAGAGCTATTTCAGGTACGGTTTCGCTCTTATAAAATTTAGTTGCTGAAATTTTGTTTTTTCGTCATTTTTCTTCATCCTTTTTTGGCCTTGAGGTATGTTTTTATGTTTTTTAGTTATATGAGAGGTAGTTGCAATTAAACTTGATTACTCAAGTTAGTTATATTAGAGGTAGTTGCAATTAAACCAATGGGCTAATGGATAGTTTGTCTTGTATAATTTTGGTGCAGTGGAAATTTGCATTCGTGTCACTTGGCCATCCTGATTATCTTCAGGATTCTGATATTCAATCTATTCGGTTTCAGGTACCTTTCTACTCTTGTTTTTCATGAAGCTTGCCTATGTTGATCTATGACTGCGTATATACCCACATACATATGAATTATATTAGCAATAACATGGATGTTGTTGATTTTAATGGTTGAAAACTGTTAATTGTAACACCCCGTGTATTCTATAACTGTGAAATTCATAAATTAAACTATAAATAATTTTAAAACAAAGAATTAAGGGAAACGGAATACGCCATTGCGTTCGTCTCGGAATTCTGCTTGAGATAGAGTCTGAGTTTGCATAAAACGGATATCGTATGAAGAAGATATGGACGAACGAAGTTGGGCGAAAAACCAGAAAACGGGTCCAAAATGCACTGGCGCACTTGGGAAGTGCGCCAGTACATTTTTGACCTGGCGCACTTGCCAAGTGCGCCCAGGTCAAAAAAATGACCTGCTGGTCAGGTCTGGTCAAGTCCTGGCTGGCCAAGTCTGTGTTTGGTCGATTTTCTGAGCCTTGCCTTGTCACTAGGGCTAGGTGTCAGCTCCTGGTTGGTCTCTCCTTCAAACGAACGGCTATTATCAAGCCAAGCTTCATCGACGGTCTAAATCAACTCACAAACTCTATAAAAAGGACCTAAGGCTAACCCTAATTCACACAAAACTAAAATGGAGATGAGACCGTCATGTTGCTGAGGAGAGACTAAGTATAGCCGTCAGAAATTGACAGGCAATTAGGAGATAATTCAAAGCTTAAAGCAACGTCAAATCAACCAAAGCAACGTCTACAACAAAGGATAGCATCTCCAAATTCAGAATTCAGATTCCTGAATTGAAGATTCGTCATACGCTGTAAGTAGAGTGCTATTCCGATGTGAATTAAATAATTGTGTTGATTTGTGTAATGTAAGAAATGGAATTGTGGCGATAATAATCTATATTTGTATGTTGCTTTGATGCAAAACGATTTGGGAATATTATGGTATACGATTGGATATTTGCAAGTACGCGATTTGCGTTGGAAACGAGATGGAATTGTGGCGATAATGACTTATATTTGTATGTTATTTTGATTCTAAACGATTCGGCAATGCTATGGTTTGATTCATACAAGTATATGGTTTATGTTGGCAACCACATGTTGTGGAATTTTAATTGGGATTCATGCAATTATATGATTCATGTTGAAACAACAACTATATGTTGTAATAGTTTATTTTGAAATTCATGCAAGTCTATGATCTATTGTTATGACAACATGATGTAAAAATTCTATGGTCATCTTTAGTGTAATTTGATTCACCTAAGTATTATGATTCATATGAAGGTTATGTTGAAATTGGCATCATAGTTCAAGTATAAAAATCATATTTTTGTGATAGTGACAAAAGCACGCATCTTTGTAAATTTGTATTAATTTTATGAACATGACTAAACTATGTTCGTTATTATGCCCAATTGAAAAACATGTTTTTAGGCTCATGTTGTTATCATAAGTTACATTAGAATTACATTAGAATTACATTCCTCTTGCAAGTTTACATAGATAAAATAAAAACCATGATGTAAGTTTAGATATGTTTATGCTATAATTCTATGAATAGAATGAAAACCATGATTCATATAAGAATTAGGTTGGGATAATTCTAGTTGAACCATACATTTTTATTAGTGACAAAAGTAAGTACGTTTTTGTTAACATGTAGTGATTTTATGAACACGATTAGTTTATATTATGCCTAAATAAAAATATAGGCTTATATTTCTAGTCAAGACCCTGTGCCAATAATAATGATATCTAATTTAGTTAGATTCTTAATTTCAAGTTTACATGGTTAGTTGAACCTATGATTCATGTTTAAGTTTATGCCATTATCATATGACTAGAATAATTCATGTTTAAGTACTGCTTATGCCATAATCATATGAATAAAAATAATTCATGTTTAAGTATTGTCTATGCATTAACTAGATGAATAGAATGATTTATGTTTAAGTATTGTTTATGCTATGATTATATGAATAAAATGATTCATGTTATGCATGATTATATGATGTTACAATTGCAAGTTCACATGTGCCTATTTTATGTTAATTGAATCGTTCGTTGCAAGTTCATGCGTTCACACTCCCCTTTTTCATGTTATCTTATAAACACCATGTTATAAGCCTCCCCTTTTCATTTGGCTAAATTGGGTTTAAGTATTAAACCCAACACACCTTACATTGGAACGAACGTATAAAACGGGGGCAATGACGTTTGGGGTAAAAATATAGAACATATGTGTTGGCTTGTTTGACGCACGCCAATAACTTTGAAAAACAATTAAGTGGCATAAATAAATCTTAACCTATAAAGATGAATTTGAATAATTGGCCGCAAATATTTACATATAAAAAGAAGAAAGACAAAATATGTAAATGTAGAAAATACGATGTGTTTAACCCGAGGTTGGATTGAGTTGTGATGTAAACCTGCCCGGAACCGCCCGGCTATCCAGTAGTCACAACAATACCTATCCAATGTGGGTGGTTAAACATGGAGCCCAATAAGGACCCGAGGTTAGACTGAGTTGTGGCGTAAGACTGCCCGGACCCAACCGGCAACATGCAGCCACAACAATACCTGTCTAATGTGAGAGGTCAAGGCTTTAATAAGACAATTAAGGCTGAGTCAGGATTGATAGGATTAAGTAAATTATATTAATACTTAATCAAAATGGAACATGCTAAACTAAACAGACTGATTGGGGGTTAGGTTTATAAAACACTTAACCAACTTAGCATGTTGGCTAGAAATAGAAAACCTAGTAGCGGGGGACCCTTTTCGCAGTAACCCTACAAGGTATCATGATACCCTGAAACTAGGCAGGGTGGGGCACGATTACTGGGCTGATTGTAAGAGGTCAAATCGACGGCGGTGGTGCAGCAGTGTAGGTTCTAACGGGGTGCGGGCGTGCACACACTCCGGCGCAGAAAAATAAGGCACTGGGCACCAGTAGCATACCTGTGCATTCTAGGATTGTGTCGGGCCGCCACCATGGGACCTGATACACCCCATGGTGGGACCAGCATAGGTAACTACAACATCGGGGGCCGTAAGACACATGTAACTATGCGAGTAGGAGCCGATCATCAGAAAATGGATCACTTCACCCTGATTATGGGGTGCCTGTTGGGAACTAGTTTATATGGGTACAGAGATTAATATGGGGTACGATAGTATATTCGACCCTAGACAACTTAACTAAGTTTATGGTGCTTTCTCATTTCTAGTTTATACTTATCATACCCAGTTCTTTATTCATAGACTGAATAGTCCTAGACTTACTCAGGCTTTATGTCTGACTCTACTTTTCTTTCGTCTTCTTTTCTTCTGTTCCCCCCCCCCCCCCCGCCAGGTCCACAGGGAGGGAATACCGCAGCTTGACCAGCCTTCATATCCAGCTTGAAGAGAAAGAATGTATTGCTTGGATCTTTTCGTTTTAGATTATGGCTTTGGACAGCAACTATGGGACTTTTGCAGTTTATTTATGTTTTCTTTATGCTTCTTTAAATAATGAAATCAAGACAGTTATGAAGATGTTATGTTTTTGGAAGTATTGTAAGACAATTATGGTATGGTTGTTGTAACACGTATTTTTAATGAAATAAAAGTTGTTGTTTTTCCGCTGTTCAAAAATATGTGTTCTTATATCTGTCTTGTATATCTGTGACTTATACTTATAAACCTCCACCAAAATTAGGGCATTCCCTTTGAGAGTGCCCCTACCGGAGGTGGGGTGTTTCACTTGGTATTAGAGCATAGGTTTACCAGATAAGATAAAAACTTTTGAAAATTTATTTTCAAAAAGGAAATTTAAAGAAGCATTTTTAAAAGAAAAATATTATTTTATTTTAAAAAAGGCAAAGTCCCCCCCCCCCAAAGCCATAGGAACTATCTCTTATCCTTCGTTTTGAATCTATCCTTTCTGTTTCAGCATGTCTGGAGACCTTACTCCCCAGCTTCTGACGCTTTCACTCCTCCTCCTCCACGTGAACCAGCAAGCGGAAGAGTTCCAGAGTAGGAAGACGAATAATAGTCAAACAAGAAAGGATCGTAACAGTAATAACAAGAAACGAGAAAAAAGGAAATGCAATTTTTGTGGTACGGAAGGGCACATAGCCAAGGATTGTAGAAAGAGGAAAAGAAAGCAAGGAGAATGTTTTCATTGTGGGGAGACTGGACACATCAGCATAGACTGCCCTGAGAAGACAGACTCTAAGAAGGGCGGGAAAGAAAGCAAGTCCCAAGAGAAGAGGAAGTGTAAATTTTGTGACAAAGTGGGGCACTTAGTGAAAGATTGCCGGAAAAAGAAGGCCAAGATGAATGGTGGGTGCTTTTCTTACGGTGAGACAGGCCACATGGCTAAGGACTGCCCAAAGAAACTAGGTATAAATACTTCTGTAGAAAGTGTAGTTTATCTTTATGATCACCCCGTTCGCACTTTATTTGATTCCGGCGCATCACACTCCTTTATCTCGTCTGCTTTAGCTAGAATCTCTGCACCTAAAAAACTAGTATGGTAGAGGACCCCTTAATTGTTTCAAACCCAATTGGGGGTCCAGCTCATTTGTCTATGATCTGTTTGGTATTGAAAATTTCTATTCTAAGCATAGAATTTAAATGTAGTGCCTTTGTTTTGGGCTTTTCGGGATATGGTTTGATTTTGGGCATGGATTGGCTATCCAGTAATGGGGCCATCCTTGATTGTGAGAGAAGGGTTATCAGGCTCCTAACCCAGCTCGGTAACACTTTGGAAATTTCTTGTAATCCCTCGTATGCGGTTATGCTTAGTTATCTTGAATCGCTAGATGCCTCTGGTGAAAATTTGCAATCGATTAGATTGGTCCGGGAATATCCGGATGTCTTCGAAGAGGTGAAGGGCTTGCCTCCGAAGTGGGAGATAGACTTCCGTATATATCTTGTAGATAATGCAAAGCCCGTTGCGTTGCCCGTTAGACACATGGCTCCACGGGAAAGGAAAGAGCTCAGTAAACAGATTAAAGAGCTTCTAGAGAAGGGGTTCATTAGAAGGAGCATTTCAGAATGGGGCGCTCCAGTAGTGTTCGCCACTAAG
Source organism: Allium sativum (assembly GCA_030737875.1). NCBI lineage: Eukaryota > Viridiplantae > Streptophyta > Magnoliopsida > Asparagales > Amaryllidaceae > Allium > Allium sativum. The sequence goes on along the minus strand of CM060911.1, from coordinate 4,215,540 downwards.
GCAGAAGGTTCATTTCGCTTATGCATGAGTTGTGAAGAATCACCTTAGTAAGTACATTTGGCAACATGGTTGGCATTTATTTCCAAGAGATAGTTCTGCTATGTGGAATACCTGATAGTAAGTGGACGAGATCTAAAATTTACTAGTGAATTTCGGAGAGCTTGCATGAAACCATGAGTACGCCGTTATGTTTGAGCCGAGTATACTAGAAGTAGAGTAAGTGAAAGAGGAACGAGAGGCAACAGTGATATAGGTTCCAACTCATATTTCGGAAACAAGAATTAAGAAGCTACGAAATTGTGAAGTTAAAGACGGACAAAGCATAATGGAGTTAAGCTCAAGGAAATGCGACTTAGAAGATTAAAGACTAGATTCGTGCATCATATCTCTTCTTAAGAGTATATCTTTGATCCCTCTCTTCCTGTAGAGCTTACTTGCATGCTATCTTTTGTGTATATCCTCTCGGTCCCATTCTTAATCCAATTTCTATTGCAAACCCCATAGGGAGTATGACTCATCTGTTAGTAACACATGTTGGGGCTTGAGGGTGTTCGTTGGTTTGACTAAACTTTTTGGGTTTTATAGGTTGGTCTTAGGAAGGGACTCCCTTGTGACCTAAAAGGAGTCCATCATGCTTAGTTTCCTAGAATCATATATGGTGGTTGGGTTGAGTAATTCTTTGGGTATCAGTCTGATGTTGATTTCGGTCTTCGGGGCTGATGCTTAGAGAGTTCTTCTCCTAATCAATATATATGTGGCATAGATTTTCAGTTTTGACATTGCCTAATGGGCACAAAGTTTTTACTTGCTTCTATCATTCGACTATACCTTTAGATAGGAAAAATTGGGAAAATGGCCTATAGACTAGAGCTACCCGAAAAGCTGGCCGGAGTTCACAACGTTTTTCATGTTTCACATCTCCAGAAATGTCTACATGAGTCTGCTGAAGTGGTAGAACCAAATATCCTAGAAGAAGCTGAAGTGGAACGCGAAGCAACCATAAGAAAAGTTCCAACCCGCATATTAGGAACGGAAGTGAAAAAGCTACGCAACCGCGAAGTCAAGCTCGTCAAAGTTCAGTGGAGCAACGCTGAAGGAGATGCAACTTGGGAAACTAAAGCTAAAATACGTGCAGCCTACCCTTTTCTTTTCGAGGGTACATCTTTGATCTTTCCTTTTTCCTTAAGTTGCGCTTTTATCTATCTTTTTAGGTATATCTCCTCGACCCTATCTTTTAGGTAGAAACCCTTTGGATGAAAACATGTAATTGAAACATGTTATGGATGATGGTTGCAAGTGGTTGCAAGTGATTGCTAGTGGTTGCTCGTGGTTGCATATACACACACAATCGAGGTTTTAGATCGGCTCAGTCACTTCATATTGCATATGCATATATGTTTGCATTCGTATATGGTTGAACTTTAATGTGTTGTCATATGGATGTTGCATTTGTATGAATGATTGTGCACTCATGTAGAATCATGAATAGGAGGATTTGCATACATAATGGATTCATAGCACTTACATAATTCGCATTAAGGAGGTCAACTGAATCAGTAGACCGCCTGATTTTGCATTAGATAAGTACATGTACACACACACACTTCGCATATGATCATGAAGCATTAGAAGTCTTTTAAGGACAATGGATGCTCGTGTTTGATGGATGAGTAGATGGATGTTTGGATGTTAGGATGTACATTCTTCCTGAACTTGAAGATTTCGGGGACGAAATCCTTTTAAGTCGGGGAGAATGTAACACCCCGTGTATTCTATAACTGTGAAATTCATAAATTAAACTATAAATAATTTTAAAACAAAGAATTAAGGGAAACGGGATACGCCATTGCGTTCGTCTCGGAATTCTTCTTGAGATAGAGTCTGAGTTTGCGTAAAACGGATATCGTATGAAGAAGATATGGACGAACGAAGTTGGGCGAAAAACCAGAAAACGGGTCAAAAATGCACTGGCGCACTTGGGAAGTGCGCCAGTACATTTTTGACCTGGCGCACCTACCAAGTGCGCCCAGGTCAAAAAAATGACCTGCTGGTCAGGTCTGGTCAAGTCCTGGCTGGCCAGGTCTGTGTTTGGTCGATTTTCTGAGCCTTGCCTTGTCACTAGGGCTAGGTGTCAGCTCCTGGTTGGTCACTCCTTCAAACGAACGGCTATTATCAAGCCAAGCTTCATCGACGGTCTAAATCAACTCACAAACTCTATAAAAAGGACCTAAGGCTAACCCTAATTCACACAAAACTAAAATGGAGATGAGACCGTCATGTTGCTGAGGAGAGACTAAGTATAGCCGTCAGAAATTGAGAGGCAATTAGGAGATAATTCAAAGCTTAAAGCAACGTCAAATCAATCAAAGCAACGCCTACAACAAAGGATAGCATCTCCAAATTCAGAATTCAGATTCCTGAATTGAAGATTCGTCATACACTGTAAGTAGAGTGCTATTCCGATGTGAATTAAATAATTGTGTTGATTTGTGTAATGTAAGAAATGGAATTGTGGCGATAATAATCTATATTTGTATGTTGCTTTGATGCAAAACGATTTGGGAATATTATGGTATACGATTGGATATTTGCAAGTGCGCGATTTGCGTTGGAAACGAGATGGAATTGTGGTGATAATGACTTATATTTGTATGTTATTTTGATTCTAAACGATTTGGCAATGCTATGGTTTGATTCATACAAGTATATGGTTTATGTTGGCAACCACATGTTGTGGAATTTTAATTGGGATTCATGCAATTATATGATTCATGTTGAAACAACAACTATATGTTGTAATAGTTTATTTTGAAATTCATGCATGTCTATGATCTATTGTTATGACAACATGACGTAAAAATTCTATGGTCATCTTTAGTGTAATTTGATTCACCTAAGTATTATGATTCATATGAAGGTTATGTTGAAATTGGCATCATAGTTCAAGTATAAAAATCATATTTTTGTGATAGTGACAAAAGCACGCATATTTGTAAATTTGTATTAATTTTATGAACATGACTAAACTATGTTCGTTATTATGCCCAATTGAAAAACATGTTTTTAGGCTCATGTTGTTATCATAAGTTACAATAGAATTACATTAGAATTACATTCCTCTTGCAAGTTTACATAGATAAAATAAAAACCATGATGTAAGTTTAGATATGTTTATGCTATAATTCTATGAATAGAATGAAAACCATGATTCATATAAGAATTAGGTTGGGATAATTCTAGTTGAACCATACTTTTGTATTAGTGACAAAAGTAAGTACCTTTTTGTTAACATGTAGTGATTTTATGAACACGATTAGTTTATATTATGCCTAAATAAAAATATAGGCTTATATTTCTAGTCAAGACCCTGTGCCAATAATAATGATATCTAATTTAGTTAGATTCTTAATTTCAAGTTTACATGGTTAGTTGAACCTATGATTCATGTTTAAGTTTATGCCATTATCATATGACTAGAATAATTCAAGTTTAAGTACTGCTTATGCCATAATCATATGAATAAAAATAATTCATGTTTAAGTATTGTCTATGCATTAACTAGATGAATAGAATGATTTATGTTGAAGTATTGTTTATGCTATGATTATATGAATAAAATGATTCATGTTATGCCATGATTATATGATGTTACAATTGCAAGTTCACATGTGCCTATTTTATGTTAATTGAATCGTTCGTTGCAAGTTCATGCGTTCACACTCCCCTTTTTCATGTTATCTTATAAACACCATGTTATAAGCCTCCCCTTTTCATTTGGATAAATTGGGTTTAAGTGTTAAACCCAACACACCTTACATTGGAACGAACGTATAAAACGGGGGTAATGACGTTTGGGCTAAAAATATAGAACATATGTGTTGGCTTGTTTGACGCACGCCAATAACTTTGAAAAACAATTAAGTGGCATAAATAAACCTTAACCAATAAAGATGAATTTGAATAATGGGCCGCAAATATTTACATATAAAAAGAAGAAAGACAAAATATGTAGATGTAGAAAATACGATGTGTTTAACCCGAGGTTGGATTGAGTTGTGATGTAAACCTGCCCGGAACCGCCCGGCTGTCCAGTAGTCACAACAATACCTATCCAATGTGGGTGGTTAAACACGGAGCCCAATAAGGACCCGAGGTTAGACTGAGTTGTGGCGTAAGACTGCCCGGACCCAACCGGCAACAGGCAGCCACAACAATACCTGTCTAATGTGTGAGGTCAAGGCTTTAATAAGACAATTAAGGCTGAGTCAGGATTGATAGGATTAAGTAAATTATATTAATACTTAATCAAAATGGAACATGCTAAACTAAACAGACTGATTGGGGGTTAGGTTTATAAAACACTTAACCAACTTAGCATGTTGGCTAGAAATAGAAAACCTAGTAGCGGGGGACCCTTTTCGCAGTAACCTTACAAGGTATCATGATACCCTGAAACTAGGCAGGGTGGGGCACGATTACTGGGATGATTGTAAGAGGTCAAATCGACGGCGGTGGTGCAGCGGCGTTGGTTCTAACGGGGTGCGGGCGTGCACACACTCCGGCGCAGAAAAATAAGGCACTGGGCACCAGTAGCATACCTGTGCATTCTAGGATTGTGTCGGGCTGCCACCATGGGACCTGATACACCCCATGGTGGGACCAGCATAGGTAACTACAACATCGGGGGCCGTAAGACACATGTAACTATGCGAGTAGGAGCCGATCATCATAAAATGGATCACTTCACCCTGATTATGAGGTGCCTGTTGGGAACTAGTTTATATGGGTACAGAGATTAATATGGGGTACGATAGTATATTCGACCCTAGACAACTTAACTAAGTTTATGGTGCTTTCCCATTTCTAGTTTATACTTATCATACCCAGTTCTTTATTCATAGACTGAATAGTCCTAGACTTACTCAGGCTTTATGTCTGGCTCTACTTTTCTTTCGTCTTCTTTTCTTTCGTTCCACCCCCCAGGTCCACAGGGAGGGAATACCGCAGCTTGACCAGCCTTCATATCCAGCTTGAAGAGAAAGAATGTATTGCTTGGATCTTTTCGTTTTAGACTATGCCTTTGTGTAACACCCCACACCCGCTAAGGTCACTCACTAAGGGAATGCCTTAGTTTTGGTGGAGTATTTTTAGTGAGTATAGAACAGAAAAATCACAACAGGACAGATATAAGTCATACTTGAAAATTTAAAACATTATTTCCATTAACAAAACATGTTTGGTTACATCACAAAACCATAACAAGAGTCAAGTACATAATATCCATCCTGATAAAATAGAAGTACATAATCCCTTTACATAGATAATAGCCAAAATAGAAAAGATAAACCGAGCTTTACTTCTACGGTCCAAGCCCCAAAAGATAGATATAGCGGTCTGGTCCAAGCCCATTAGTGCTAGGCCCACTCTGATAACCTGAGGGTTGGAAAAAGATAAACAACAACGGGGACAGACATAAGTCTGAGTGAGTCATATAACCCTAACAATGCAATCATTAAAGTAATTAGGGTATGATATAAACAAGATACGGTACCTCTGGGGATAATGACTACACTAAGTAGCCCACAAAACACAGGATGTACTACGATAACCGAACAACGTATTTATCCACCCAAGGATAATTACTAGCTTACACCACCCCAGACCTACCCACCCAAGGGTAATTCTTACTCTGCACCACACCAGTTCTACCCACCAAGAGTAATTTCCTACTTAAAGGTTGATCCCACTTAAAGACTTAGAAAATATAACTAGTAGTTTCCGGTACTTCTAGCTGACCACGTAGGTGTCGTCTGCCCCTACCTCCACTAGGTGTATAACTGACCACGTAGGTGCCGTCTGCCCCTACCTCCACTAGGTGTACCTAGTAATCTTACCCAGTAGCTTCGTGTACCCCTACATAGGTGCCGTCTGCCCCTATCTTTACCAGGTGTACCCACTACTCCCAAGCGATCGTCTCCCTAACGTAGATACCCGTGCTGGTGCCACAGTGGGGTGTATCACTCCCCTAAAGTGGCTACCCAATACTATCAACGGTGCACGGCTTTATATCTACACGATGCAACAACGGCTTATCTACCAGCCCGGGCCCACACACGCATATGAAACCCGTTGGACTTGCGTTGCCACCGCTACCCCGTTTTGGCCTCTTATAATCAAGCCCAATATGTGTGTCTCGTCACTCGACATGGGTCGAGCCCACAAAGATACGTTTGGGATATTGGTTGAAATGGGCCCCCACAAGCTACTACTTAAGCTTGTCATTTTATCTAGTGCATCCCACTTAACCCCTTTCTATAATCATGCCCCCTTACATGTTAAGGTTTGGTTAAGTCATCCAATTATATTACAATTGCCACTTAAGGCACCCACTAGATTTCCGCATGCCACCCAAGGCACTTACTTGTTTCCCCCATGCCACCCAAGGCACTTACTTAACCCTTTAATCATGTTTAGTTACATGTTCCACTTTGGTTAAGTATTCTAATCGTATTTTCTATTGCCACCCAAGGCAACCCACTAGTTTCCTCATGCCACCCTAGGCACCCCCACTAGTTACTACATGCCACCCAAGGCACCCACTTAACCCCTCATGTCCCACTACATGCTAATATGGTTAAGTGTTTCTTAATTAATTAAGACCGTGACCTCCCATAAAGACCTCCCACATTAGACTGGCTGTTATGACCGCCTGGTTAAGCCGGTAGAGTCCGGGCAGTCTTACGTCATAACAGAGTCTAACCTCGTGTCTTTACTTTAATCACGTATTTAATTTATGGCTAAGACCTCCCACATTGGGCTAACATTTGTAGCAACTGGTTAAGCCGGTCGGGTCCGGGCAGTTTTACACTACAAATGAGTCCAACCTCGTGTCTTAGTCGATTAATTACACCTAATTAATCATCCCCATATTAATTATCCCTAATTAATATCAAGTTTTCCATAACATGGGTAGACCTAACTCAATAGGTAAATTCCCATGGGGTAGACCTAACTCAATAGGTAAATTCCCACCTATGGTAATTTATTTTTATGGTATGCTTAATCATACCCAACCATACTTTAATTAACATATTTACCAACCCCATCGTTTCCCCACGTAAATCGTTCTCATTTCATGAAATAACTAAAGGGGAAGATCATCACAAATATCATGGGTTTAGCATACAACTTCGTCATGGGTTAAGAGGATGTCAACTTGCATATATGAGCATATATTAACCCAACTACATTTAATCCAAACTTGCACATTATCATACACATGATTCGCATAACATGTTGCATATGAGCTTGCATATTATCATACACATATCTTGCATAACATGTTGAACTTGCATATAAGCATTCTCATAAGTTGCATAACATGTTAAACACGCATTTAAGCCTACACATAACTTGCATAAGCATTCACATACTTGCATAGGCATTCACATACTTGCATAAGCATTCACATACTTGCATATCTCATTAAACTTGCATTTAAGCATATACATAACTTGCATAACATCATGCACATAACTTGCATAATCTCATAAACTTAACTTGCATAACACCATGCACATAACTTGCATACCCTCATACACATGACTTGCATATGAACTTGCATAACAACATGCACATAACTTGCGTAACATCATGCACATAACTTACATAACATGTTGAGCTTGCATGTAAGCATAACTTGCATAATATGTCGAACTTGCATATATGACTTGCATCTTAAAGGAGGGTAAACATGCATAGCATATAAGGGTACCATCTTGCATATGTATACACCATATTTAAAAGGGTAAACTTGCATGTCATGATTTATGCATAATACCAAACACTTAACATGCATAAAACCACTTACTTATCATGCATAGAATCAAATACTTATTATGCATAAAATCAAATACTTATTATGCATAAACCCACCACTTAACTTGCATAAACCCAAACACTTAACATGCATAAAACCTAATACTTAGTATGCATACAATCAAATACTTAGCATGCATAACATCAAATACTTAGCATGCATAACATTAAATACTTAGCATGCATAACACCAACTACTTAGCATGCATAAAATCACATGCATAACTTGCATATCATGTTACATATAACTTGCATATATTCTCACATACATGTTACATATGCATAAATGTTTAACATAGTGTTTTGCATCATAAAACATGGCCTTAAACTCGCATTTAACATAAAACTTGCAAATCACATATCATACAAACTTGCATAAACACATTTATCCACAAACATAGCCATGTCTTATCACATCCTACCATAATCAATTTAATAATTGATTATTAAAGCCATAGGAACTCACCAAAACCAAGATTAGCAAATCAATGAAGTAAAACTAGTTGCCAAATATGAAGAAGAAGATGATTAGGGGTTGATTAGCTTGCAACTCTCTTCATTTGATTTGTGGAGGCCATGACCAAGTTTCATTTTGCCATAGTTTAGTTACAAGATTTAATTATGAATGAATTAGGGTAGGGTTAGGGTCTTATTTATAGGATTAGGTAGTGTTTTAGGCCCTTAGATTAACCCTAAATTAATTTAGGTCCGTCAGATTTAGGAAACCTCTAGAACCAAGCCCAGCCCTAGCCAGAAAACCAGATCTGGTGCACCCAAGCACCCTGGTTCGACATGCCGTGTCGACAGGCAAGTCGACAGGCAAGTCGACACCCCTGTCGACAGGCCTGTCGACAGCCCTGTCGACATGGTCAGGGCGGGAATCTTCCCGCCTAGCCCCGCTGGTTCTAATTTCAAATCCTAATTTAAATTTCTAAATCTGTTTTTAAGTTTTAAATTTTTCTGCAAACTTCATTGGGCCATAACCGGGCCATACGGACTCCGATTCTCGAAAACTAGGACTCTATTTCGCGTACTTTTCCGAGACGAACGCAATAACGCAGCCCGTTACCCCCAATTCCCACATCTGAGATTATTTATCCTGAAATTAGTGAATTTTAGTATTAACTAAAATTCGGGGTGTTACATTCTCCCCTCCTTAAAGGATTTCGTCCCCGAAATCTCTAAGCTAAGGAGAATGTATATCCTACCATCCAAACAACCATCTACTCAATCCATCAAACACGGGCATCCATTGTCCTTAAAACAATTTCTAATGATGTATGAGCATATGCAAAAAGTGTGTGTATATGTTCCCTATCTAATGTATGAACATATGCAAACCATGATAGTGCCATGCATCCATTATGTATGCGAGAGAACCCTATCGACACATACAATATCTACATGAGTGCACAATCATTCACCAAAATGCATCATCCATATGATAACACAATCATTATACATCCATAAATATAGTTTCCTACACACAATTTTATGCAATATGCAATATGAAGTGATTGAGCCGATCTAGTGCCTAGAGTGTGTGTATATGCATCCACGAGCAACCACTAGCAAACACTTGCATCCACTTGCATCCATCAACCATAACATGTCTCAAACACATGTTTCAACCATAGGTTTACCCTATCTAAAGGTCAAAGGTACTAACGAGAGGACATACCAAAGATAAGATAAGCACAAGATATGCGATGAAGGAGAAGCAAAAGGACATACCCTCCGAAAGAAAAGGGTACCTCGAACGCATCTTCGCTTCCGTCTCCCAGGTAGCGTCGCTCTCTTCATCTTTCCTTTGTACTTTGACTAGTTGAACCTCTCTGTTTCTCGTCTTCCAAATCTCTGACCCAAGGATGCAAGTAGGAGCTCGTCGAATCGTCGCACCACGCTCTGCTTCCACTTCTCTAAGCAAACTCGGCTCTACCACCTCTGCGGTCTCATGTAGGCACTTCCTCCCATGGGATACATCATGTACACCACTAAGTCTGTCGGGCAACCCCACCAATGGAGGATGCTCCTCCCATGTACCTCCAAAATCCAAGATACATAGCCTCAAAAGGTCTTCTAAAACATGATTCACCCTCTCGGTCTGGCCGTCCGTCTGAGGATGATGTGCGGTACTCCAACACAACTGAGTCCCTACCGCCTCGCAAACTCTTCCAAAACTCTCAAGTGAAGATAGGATCTCGGTCACTCACTATGCTAGAGGGTACCCCATGCAATCGAACTATCTCTCAAAGATATACAGAAGCTAGCCATGGAGCAGTCCACTTACTCTTCACAGGTATGAAATGGGTGCTCTTAGTAAGTCTGTCTACCACCACCCAAATTCCTGTATTACTCTTTCTCGATCTGGGTAACCCGTCAATAAAATCCATCGAGATGCTATCCCACTTCCATTGCGGAACCTCCAATGGGTGAAGCAACCCACCTGGTTTCTTTTGCTCCGTCTTCACTTGTTGGCACACCAAGCATCGAGCGACATGCTCGGCCACATCTTTCTTCATACCGGCCCAGAAGAAAGTCCTTTTCATGTCTTGGTACATCTCGTCCCCACCGGGATGAATGGTCATCCTAGAACGGTGTGTATCATCAAGAATAGCCTTCCTCAAACCCTCGTCTTGCGGTACACAAAGTCTACCGTCTCTACACAAGCACCCCCTATCATCTAGGGTGTACCTACTCAAATGGCTGGACGACTCCCCTCTTATGAGCTTTTCTACTAACTCAACCAACTGTGGGTCGTCCCTCTGTGCTTCTACAATTTGCCCCAAAAGAGTAGGTCTAACTTCCAAGGAAGCTAGCAAACCGGGTACATAATCAACGGAAGGTCTGAAATCCAACATAGAAATAAACTCTAGGCTCCGTCGTTCAACGAACCACAAACTCGAGGACAACCCTTTTTCTACTTAAGGTGTCCGCTACCATGTTACCCTTGCCAGGGGTATATGCTATCTCAAACCCATAGGATGCTAAGAATCCCATCCACTTTTATTGGCCTAAGATTATGCGCTCGAAGAGCCTCCAATCACTTCCCTAGGATGTAGGGCATGCTCTTCTCCACCAGGATATCATCCAAAATCATCACAACTATCCATCCCTCACGCAGACCACCCTAGTCGAACTCGGCATTCCCCCAAATGCAAGCCCCAAAGGCCTAAACCAATATCAGACAAACACCCAAGGGATACCTCCTTCGAATTCAGACGACCTACGTGAGATGATACTAGTAAAAAAACGGCTAAATAATTAAGCCCCTTGTCCAACTCTGGATGTCCTCGCCAGTCTCGCTTCCAAAACCACCGTTTTCCACTAACTGGCTTTGCTCACCCTATTGAGCACATACGAAAACTTATTTTGCTCCTAGAAAAGACCAAGATGTCATCCACAAAGACCATCACAACTTATTTAGGTACTCCTTGAACACCCTTCTCATCAAATCAACAAAATATGCGGGGGCGTTCGTCAAACCAAATGGCATCACCAGCCACTCATAAAAAAAATCATCCGGAGTCCTAAAGGTAGTCTTTTCTATACTATCCTCAACCACTCTCAACTGATGAAACTCCGTGGCTGAGTCCACTACGAAGACACTGAGGCGCCAACCAACTGATCAAAGAGATCATCAATCTTCGGCAATGGGTGTCTATTCTTCTTTGTGAGTTTATTTAATTCTCTTTAGTCTACACAAAGTCTGAGAGACCCATCCGCCTTCGTGACAAAAACTACTGGAGCGCCCCACTCCGATATACTTCGTCTTATGAACCCCTTCTCAAGCAAATCGCCCACTTACTTATGGGGTTCCCTCCTCTCACGAGGAGCCACGTGGCACACTGGCCAAGACACTGGTTTAGCCTTACCCACCAGATATATTTGGAAGTCAATTTCCCGCTCCGGAGGTAAGCCCTTCACCTCCTTATACACATCCGGGTATTCCCGGACCGCTCTAACAGATCACAAACTCTAGACCGACATGTCAAGCGATTCTAGATAACTTAGCATAACAGATTCTATGGGATTACAAGAGATCTCGAGAGTGTTACCCAAGCGGCCCATAAGCCTAACAACTCTCCCTCCAAAATCAAAAACAGCACCCCTACTGGATAACCAGTCCATGCCCAAAACTAACCCATAGCCCGTGAAGCCCAACAAGCATCACATCTAAACTCAACGCTAAGTATAGAAACTTTCAAACCCAACCACATCATGGAGCCCAATTGGGTTTGAAACAACTAAGGGATCATCTACCAAACTGGTGTCTAAGTGCAGTGACTCAACTATCAATGGTGAGATAAACGAACTCGATATATCAGGATCAAATAAAGTTTGAATCGGATAATAAAGAAATCCAAATTCCAACCTAGACGGTCTTATCCCCATCTGGTACCCTAGTCGTGAGGGAATACAATTACCCTCCAGAAGATTCCATACCTTGCCCTTGCTTCTTTGGACAATCCTAATAACGTGTCCTATTCCTCCCAAAAGGATAACTACTGGAATTGGGAAAACTTAAAGAAGAGAAAACGTCTTTTTGGTTTGAAAAACCTATTCGCAACAAAATATTTTCTTTGTGCGTCGGACACATATTTTTTGTTCCAGGAGGTGCAAGTTGCAATGTAACTTTGTTAAGTTATTTTTTTGTGATTCAGATGATCTATTCATGTCTTCCGGGTCCGCCGGATTATCCCCTTGGTGGGACTCGAAAAAGGAAGCTGATCTGCCAACAAGCCCTCTTCTCCTTACTAATAACTGGAACGGGGAACGAAAGTCCTTCTGAACAGCACTAGCTCCTTCTCTCATGCCAAATCCCCACTCATAACCTCCCACCAATGAGGTTTCTTCCTTCATTAACCAAATAACTATTTGAGCCTTCCTCTCATCGTCTATCCTATAGGTACCTACCAGTCCTCCTCCTTCTTAAACCAACTTCTAATCTGATTAACGTCTAAGTCCCTTGAAGTGGTTTTCCATCCTTATCTATCTTAAAAGTTCATCTATACGCGGAGGGGAAACTCAAGATGAGAGAGAGGAAGAGATTCAAAATGGAGAATTCGAAAGATATAGATATGGCTATTGGGGATTATGCTTTTCTTTCAAAAACTCTTCTCTCAAAAGACCTGTTTTTGAAAATACTCCCTTCAAAAATATTCTTAGAAAATAGTTTTTCTAAAAATTTTATCTGTTCTGGTAACCTTAATCTCTGATACCACGTGTAACACCCCACACCCGCTAAGGTCACTCACTAAGGGAATGCCTTAGTTTTGGTGGAGTATTTTTAGTGAGTATAGAACAGAAAAATCACAACAGGACAGATATAAGTCATACTTGAAAAATTTAAAACATTATTTCCATTAACAAAACATGTTTGGTTACATCACAAAACCATAACAAGAGTCAAGTACATAATATCCATCCTGATAAAATAGAAGTACATAATCCCTTTACATAGATAATAGCCAAAATAGAAAAGATAAACCGAGCTTTACTTCTACGGTCCAAGCCCCAAAAGATAGATATAGCGGTCTGGTCCAAGCCCATTAGTGCTAGGCCCACTCTGATAACCTGAGGGTTGGAAAAAGATAAACAACAACGGGGTCAGACATAAGTCTGAGTGAGTCCTATAACCCTAACAATGCAATCATTAAAGTAATTAGGGTATGATATAAACAAGATACGGTACCTCTGGGGATAATGACTACACTAAGTAGCCCACAAAACACAGGATGTACTACGATAACCGAACAACGTATTTATCCACCCAAGGATAATTACTAGCTTACACCACCCCAGACCTACCCACCCAAGGGTAATTCCTACTCTGCACCACACCAGTTCTACCCACCAAGAGTAATTTCCTACTTAAAGGTTGATCCCACTTAAAGACTTAGAAAATATAACTAGTAGTTTCCGGTACTTCTAGCTGACCACGTAGGTGCCGTCTGCCCCTACCTCCACTAGGTGTATAACTGACCACGTAGGTGTCGTCTGCCCCTACCTCCACTAGGTGTACCTAGTAATCTTACCCAGTAGTTTCGTGTACCCCTACAAAGGTGCCGTCTGCCCCTATCTTTACCAGGTGTACCCACTACTCCCAAGCGATCGGCTCCCTAACGTAGATACCCGTGCTGGTCCCACAGTGGGGTGTATCACTCCCCTAAAGTGGCTACCCAATACTATCAACGGTGCACGGCTTTATATCTACACGATGCAACAACGGCTTATCTACCAGCCCGGGCCCACACACGCATATGAAACCCGTTGGACTTGCGTTGCCACCGCTACCCCGTTTTGGCCTCTTATAATCAAGCCCAATATGTGTGTCCCGTCACTCGACATGGGTCGAGCCCACAAAGATACGTTTGGGATATTGGTTGAAATGGGCCTCCACAAGCTACTACTTAAGCTTGTCATTTTATCTAGTGCATCCCACTTAACCCCTTTCTATAATCATGCCCCCTTACATGTTAAGGTTTGGTTAAGTCATCCAATTATATTACAATTGCCACTTAAGGCACCCACTAGATTTCCGCATGCCACCCAAGGCACTTACTTGTTTCCCCCATGCCACCCAAGGCACTTACTTAACCCTTTAATCATGTTTAGTTACATGTTCCACTTTGGTTAAGTATTCTAATCGTATTTTCTATTGCCACCCAAGGCAACCCACTAGTTTCCTCATGCCACCCTAGGCACCCCCACTAGTTACTACATGCCACCCAAGGCACCCACTTAACCCCTCATGTCCCACTACATGCTAATATGGTTAAGTGTTTCTTAATTAATTAAGACCGTGACCTCCCATAAAGACCTCCCACATTAGACTGGCTGTTATGACCGCCTGGTTAAGCCGGTAGAGTCCGGGCAGTCTTACGTCATAACAGAGTCTAACCTCGTGTCTTTACTTTAATCACGTATTTAATTTATGGCTAAGACCTCCCACATTGGGCTAACATTTGTAGCAACTGGTTAAGCCGGTCGGGTCCGGGCAGTTTTACACTACAAATGAGTCCAACCTCGTGTCTTAGTCGATTAATTACACCTAATTAATCATCCCCATATTAATTATCCCTAATTAATATCAAGTTTTCCATAACATGGGTAGACCTAACTCAATAGGTAAATTCCCATGGGGTAGACCTAACTCAATAGGTAAATTCCCACCTATGGTAATTTATTTTTATGGTATGCTTAATCATACCCAACCATGCTTTAATTAACATATTTACCAACCCCATCGTTTCCCCACGTAAATCGTTCTCATTTCATGAAATAACTAAAGGGGAAGATCATCACAAATATCATGGGTTTAGCATACAACTTCGTCATGGGTTAAGAGGATGTCAACTTGCATATATGAGCATATATTAACCCAACTACATTTAATCCAAACTTGCACATTATCATACACATGATTCGCATAACATGTTGCATATGAGCTTGCATATTATCATACACATATCTTGCATAACATGTTGAACTTGCATATAAGCATTCTCATAACTTGCATAACATGTTAAACACGCATTTAAGCCTACACATAACTTGCATAAGCATTCACATACTTGCATAGGCATTCACATATTTGCATAAGCATTCACATACTTGCATATCTCATTAAACTTGCATTTAAGCATATACATAACTTGCATAACATCATGCACATAACTTGCATAATCTCATAAACTTAACTTGCATAACACCATGCACATAACTTGCATACCCTCATACACATGACTTGCATATGAACTTGCATAACAACATGCACATAACTTGCGTAACATCATGCACATAACTTACATAACATGTTGAGCTTGCATGTAAGCATAACTTGCATAATATGTCGAACTTGCATATATGACTTGCATCTTAAAGGAGGGTAAACATGCATAGCATATAAGGGTACCATCTTGCATATGTATACACCATATTTAAAAGGGTAAACTTGCATGTCATGATTTATGCATAATACCAAACACTTAACATGCATAAAACCACTTACTTATCATGCATAGAATCAAATACTTATTATGCATAAAATCAAATACTTATTATGCATAAACCCACCACTTAACTTGCATAAACCCAAACACTTAACATGCATAAAACCTAATACTTAGTATGCATACAATCAAATACTTAGCATGCATAACATCAAATACTTAGCATGCATAACATTAAATACTTAGCATGCATAACACCAACTACTTAGCATGCATAAAATCACATGCATAACTTGCATATCATGTTACATATAACTTGCATATATTCTCACATACATGTTACATATGCATAAATGTTTAACATAGTGTTTTGCATCATAAAACATGGCCTTAAACTCGCATTTAACATAAAACTTGCAAATCACATATCATACAAACTTGCATAAACACATTTATCCACAAACATAGCCATGTCTTATCACATCCTACCATAATCAATTTAATAATTGATTATTAAAGCCATAGGAACTCACCAAAACCAAGATTAGCAAATCAATGAAGTAAAACTAGTTGCCAAATATGAAGAAGAAGATGATTAGGGGTTGATTAGCTTGCAACTCTCTTCATTTGATTTGTGGAGGCCATGACCAAGTTTCATTTTGCCATAGTTTAGTTACAAGATTTAATTATGAATGAATTAGGGTAGGGTTAGGGTCTTATTTATAGGATTAGGTAGTGTTTTAGGCCCTTAGATTAACCCTAAATTAATTTAGGTCCGTCAGATTTAGGAAACCTCTAGAACCAAGCCCAGCCCTAGCCAGAAAACCAGATCTGGTGCACCCAAGCACCATGGTTCGACATGCCGTGTCGACAGGCAAGTCGATAGGCAAGTCGACACCCCTGTCGACAGGCCTGTCGACAGCCCTGTCGACATGGTCAGGGCGGGAATCTTCCCGCCTGGCCCCGCTGGTTCTAATTTCAAATCCTAATTTAAATTTCTTAATCTGTTTTTAAGTTTTAAATTTTTCTGTAAACTTCATTGGGCCATAACCGGGCCATACGGACTCCGATTCTCGAAAACTCGGACTCTATTTCGCGTATTTTTCCGAGACGAACGCAATAACGCAGCCCGTTACCCCCAATTCCCACATCTGAGATTATTTATCCTGAAATTAGTGAATTTTAGTATTAACTAAAATTCGGGGTGTTACACTTTGGACAGCAACTATGGGACTTTTGCAGTTTATTTATGTTTTCTTTATGCTTCTTTAAATAATGAAATCAAGACAGTTATGAAGATGTTATGTTTTTGGAAGTATTGTAAGACAATTATGGTATGGTTGTTGTAACATGTATTTTTAATGAAATAAAAGTTGTTGTTTTTCCGCTGTTCAAAAATATGTGTTCTTATATATGTCTTGTATATCTGTGACTTATACTTATAAACCTCCACCAAAATTAGGGCATTCCCTTTGAGAGTGACCCTAACGGAGGTGGGGTGTTTCATTAATGTTCCTTGGATGTTGTTGTTGAGTTTAATGGTTTCACTGAGCCGTAATGCTCAGTTGAAACTGAGCGTAAGGCTCAGTCTCGCTGAGCCGTAAGGCTCAATTGAAACTGAGCTTTACGGCTCAGTTGAAACCGAGCGTAAGGCTCAGTTTTGCTGAGCCGTAATGCTCAGTTTTAGCTGAGCCTTTCGGCTCAGCGAGACTGAGCTGTAAGGCTCAGTTGAAACTGAGCGTAAGGCTAAGTTTCGCTGAGCCGTAATGCTCGGTATCAGCAGAGCCTTTCGGCTCAGCGAAACTGAGCGTAAGGCTCACTTGAAACTGAGCATAATGCATAGTTTCGCTGAGCCGTAAGGCTCAGTTGAAACTGAGCTTTACGGCTCAGTTGAAACTGAGCATAAGGCTCAGTTTTGCTGAGCCATAATGCTCAGTTTCAGCTGAGCCATTCGGCTCAGCGAAACTAAGCCGTAAGGCTCAGCTGAAACTGAGCCTTTCGGCTCAGCGAAACTGAGCGTAAGGCTCAGTTTCGCTGAGCCGTAATGCTCAGTTTCAGCGGAGCCTTTCGGCTCAGCGAAACTGAGCGTAAGGCTCAGTTGAAACTGGGCGTAATGCTCAGTTTCGCTGAGCCGTAAGTCTCAGTTGAAACTGAGCTTTACGGCTCAGTTTCAACAGAGCCTTACGCTCAGTTTTGGTTTTTTCCTTATCTTAGAATGTAATTAACGCTCTAAAGGAAAAAAATATTTGCATAAATTACAGTGAGCATGCTGTGTCTCAATTATAGAAAGAAAGTTTTTGATATTTTCGGCTCCGCGAAACTGAGCGTAAGGCTCAGTTGAAACTGAGCGTAATGCTCAGTTTCGCTGAGCCGTAAGGCTCAGTTGAAACTAAGCTTTACGGCTCAGTTGAAACAGAGCGTAAGGCTCAGTATTGCTGAGCCGTAATGCTCAGTTTCAGCTGAGCTTTTCGGCTCAGCGAAACTAAGCCGTAAGGCTCAGCTGAAACTGAGCCTTTCGGCTCAGCGAAACTGAGCGTAAGGCTCAGTTGAAACTGAGCTTTACGGCTCAGTTTCAACTGAGCCTTACGCTCAATTTTGGTTTTTTCCTTATCTTAGAATGTAATTAACGCTCTAAAAAATTTTATAATATTTGCATAAAGTACAGTGAGCATGCTGTGTTTCAATTATAGAAAGAAAGTTTTTGATATTTTTGCACCCGTCACTCTTTTCCAAATTTCTCTGTCCATCCACTTTAAATATCATGGTAGAATGGTGTATGCATATTCCTTATGAGAGTATTAATATGAGAAATAATAGCAGCTCAGTTGCTTGTGTGAGAAATGCTGCATCATTAGGGGTAACCATTTTATGTATCACTGTGGCCAGAATTTGATGCATGTTCTGTACATGGAAGTTCTTGAAGCCCTTATTTCAAAGTATGTCCCTTGATGAAGGGTTCTCAACTTTTTGCAATAAAACTATTAACATACCTGTGGTGCATGTTCTATACATGTATATGTTGACATATTAGTATACTAAGTAACATGAATAAATTCCGAAAGTTATCTACAAATTAGAATCAGTATTAATTGTATGCATGCATAAGGAATCATGTCCTTTAATTGTGTGCTTAAGGACTAATGTCCTTTGATTATCTGTAGCTTTTGGAAACATTGTCATGCCTCTTGTTTTGTTTCATGCCTTGGACACACACACACACACACCTGACATATTGTTCAATTGCACAGTAAATGCACTTTTAGTTATAAAAGTTTAGAAGCCGTCAGGACTGCACCTACTGCCATATTGTTCAATTGCACTTTTAGTTATAAAATTTGTGTTTTGTGCAAGTTGATCAAGAGACCTACTACCCTTTTTTTTGTTTACTACATGCACCTACTGATTGTCATTGTGGAATAGACTTTTGAGTAAATTCTCAGTAGTCATTGTTGCTATGCATGACATTCTTTAATCATTTTGTAAAATTATCATTCTGTAAATGAAGCAGAATGAAGATACTGTTAGCCGTTAGGCACTCTACTTTTATCCATTCTACCTAACACCTAAAGACAAAAAGGATAGGAAATGTAAATTTATTGTTGCATGTACAGAATTTTAGAAGCCATCAGGACTTGTTGTTGTGGAGGCGAAACTAAACTGATGTTTGTTATTTTAGTTTCTTTTCAGGCTTTGGAACAAGCATGAGTTGTATGAGCTCGACAACTGCAGTTTTGTTGTCTTTTTTTTTTAGAGGAAGAACTGTGAACATTATACTTTATATATATAGTGTTATGTTGTTTGTATTAACTGAAGTTATGGTTTATGTATTAATCAAATTATGCTTAGCGTATCTTCTTTATAAACTGTTATATGGGTGTAGCGTATCGTCTTTGTTGTGTGTGTGTGTATATATATATGTATATATATATATATCAATGGGTGCAGTGTTTCTGTATATTGCATTTATGATATACCAGTTTTGATACGGTTAAAAGCCGTATCTAATTCATTTTATCATTGTAGGAATGAGGCATTAAACACGGTTTTAAACCGTATCAGTATACCAGTTTAATACGGTTTTAAGCCGTATCAATATACCAATTTGATACGGCTTAAAATTGTATCCATCTATGAATTTGACAGTGCCAGCATACCAGTTTGATACAGTTTTAAGCCGTATCAAATTTGTAGATTGATACGGCTTAAAACCGTATCAAATTAGAAGTTGGACAGTGCCATCATGCTACTTTGATAAGTTTTTAAGCCGTATCAATCTACAAATTTGATATGGCTTAAAGCCGTATCAAATTTGTTAATTGATACGGCTTAAAACCGTATCAAATTGATAATTTAATACGGCTTTTAGCCGTATCAATTTATGAATTTGATACGGTTTTAAGCCGTACCAAAGCAACAGAGACGCCATTTTTTGATACGGCCCTGAGCACTGCCAAATTGACATTTTTGGTGTAGTGAATGGTTTACAAATTCAACTAATAACAGATCTAATTTAACCACAAACATGATATGGACAAGAATAAGGTGATCTAAACAGTGAAATAGTGATAGATCTAACATGAAAAATAGGTGAAGGTTTAGATCTAAGTCATAATCATGTCATAACATCATAGATACACAAGTTATAGCAAATCTGATTTGATTCGAATAGTCACATGCATAGATCCAAGTTATAGTCATATCATAGTTTACTTTTTAATTATTTAGGTCTAAAATTAATATAAACTCACAATGTTTAGATCTAGAAAATAATAGAAGAAAGGTTGAAGACGTTGAATCGCTGATTTTTAATTGGACTAACTCTAAACTCTAGTTGATTGCCGAATAGGTTCGGTTCAATCTGGGAAGAGGTAGCATCTAGTTCTCCATAATTTTATGCATGGAGAAACAAGAGGAATGGGGTCTTATTTATAGTCTAGGACCAACGAACCAGGTCAAGAAAGGAGTCCACAGTCAGAAAATCGAATCTGCCCAGATCTAGCTCAGGGAGGTCGACCCCTCTTGCGGGGTCGACCCATGGGTCGACACCCCCTTGTGGAATAGACACAGAGGGTCGATACCCCCACTATGGGGTCGACCACCCTGGGCGGGATTTCTTCCACCTCCCAAAATTTTGAATTTCGAATTGATTTTTGAATTTCTGGACCTATTATTTATAAGTATATATAATTTTCTTCTTGCACATATACAAACTTCAAACCTCAATAACTTCTTCATACGATGTCCGTTTTTCGCAAATCTAGTGTCTATTTTGACAAGAATTTCGAGACGAATGCATTGGTGCAGTCCATTTCCCTTAATTCCGAACATTAAATTAATTATTCTTTAATTTATCGTCTTTAGTGTTACTGAAATTACGGGGTGTTACAAAAGAGTTTTGAGTATATTATTGGACGTCGATATTTGGACTATCGGGTATTTGGGATTTTGAATATATGCCAAGCTATTATATATACGAAGTCTAATATATACAAGACAGATACGGAATCACATTCTAGTTACTGGAGGATAATTCTGTTGATGATCTGTACATCATCAGTGATTATTTTCCAGTTTTTAAGGTGGGATGACTATAAGATTCCGATTTAAGCGTCGAGAATTGCTTAAAATCGTTTAGATAAACATTTGAAATATTTGGATAAATTTTAAATAAAATGTTTTGATTGATTAGAGTAAGATGGAATAGGTAAGCGAAATTTAAATAAGTAATGCATAAATTGAATTTGTGATTGAATAGGGAGTAGCCTAAATAAATTTGAATGGTAAGTATTTGAAATCTTGCGTAGATGTCATAATTTAAGTAGGTAAAATCCTTAAATTAGGTAATTAACGAAATGTTGGATTTGTATTAAATCTTAAGCAAAGTTCGTAAACTATTGGTACAATAATGGTTTTGGGTTGGTAATGACTTAGGCAAAACCCTTAACCACTTTTGAATACTTTTGAAAATTTTGGGGTATAAACACTTAACAAAGATTTAATTTGAATCATTTGGTTAACTTAGGTAAACGATCGGTTATATATATATATATATGATTTAAATAGTTTAAAAATATTATGATTTGGGAATTTTAAATTTTAAAGTGGTACAATAACGGACTTAAGCTAAATTGTATTGAAAAGTGAAAATTCTGATTTCCAAATAGTGAATGAAGTAGATTTTTCCAAGTATTTGGATGTAAAGTTCGATGACTTGAAATCCCAAGATTTTGAAATATGATTTGATAATATTTGTAAAATAATATTGCGCAATGATTTATAAATTCGGGAGAGGATATAAAATAATTTAGTACAAAGTAACCCATGACTAAAGAAAGGTATGAAGAGGGTGCAAACCCTTGATTGATGATCTTCTTTGGGGCCTGGAGAGACATCATTTATCGATAGGTTGTACCTATTGGCCTTGTCATTTGGAGAAACCTCTCGACTTGGGACATAAATGTTTATGTCATTTATTGTAAAATATTTGAAATGGCTTTGGTTTTGAAATCTCGAAGAAAGTATAGTTCGAAATGAAAAGAAAATGACAGTATTTCAAGGGTTTTAAAAATAAAACTAGGATTTCGATTCAAAGAAATTATTTCATGCTTTAATTTCAAATTTTAAACAAATTAGATTTTGGTAAGGTAGTTTTGATGTGTTAGATTTATAAAGAATTTTAAATTTTCGGAATCGTATCCAAAAACTGTATAGAGATTTAAAACTAACTATTCCCCTTTTCAAGGACGAAAAGCCTTAAGAGCGGTGAGTGTTACAACCCAGGATTTTAACTAAGTTTAAATTTGATTTCTATAATATAATTTGTGTTTTCTAAATATAAGTTGAAATTTATAATGTTAGATGCAAATATTGATTTAATAATCTTTTACATTTTTCTTGTTTTATCAATATGAATTTGAAAAAGGAAATTTATTTCAAGATATGTTGATTTATAGAATTTTAATTTTGGTAAATATCTTGTTTTATAAAAAGGATTTGGTAAATGAAAAACTTATTTTAAGGTATGTGATATTTACAAGATTATATAAGTAATGATATTTTTATTTTATTTTTGAAAAATATGATTATTTAAATGGTTACAATATATTTTGTAGAAATTTTTAAAAGATGACTATTTAGTTTATAATGGCTTTATATAAACATGAATTTTGTAAAGATTGGTTAAGCATTTTGTTAAATTTATTGAGTTAAAAACAATGTTTGTTTGGAAAAACAATTCGTCTTTAGATAAATAGCCAATTCGGTTGATAGAAACAGACAGAATTTGAAATAAAATTATAATTAAATAACGGTTTAAAATAATTGTTCATTTTCTGTACACGCAGTCTTAAAATATTTTATAGAATTTTTTTGAAAATTTTAATTAGGTAATAAGCATATATTTTCTAACGTATTTTAGGATAATCGTGGTTCTTTTTAACATTGTACACAAATATTCAACTGGCCTATTTTATTACCATTATGGGATCGTGGTGGGTTGTTGTACGTGATTTTATTATTAGTTAGGGTTGTTTGCCTTTTATAATAAAAATAAAATAAAAAGCTAATAATAGCACGTTGCATATAAAACTGTATAGAATCAAGATTTTCAAAGTACTAAGTTTCTCGGTAACCAAATATTCAAAATATTTATAAAGAAATTATACATGTGTGCACATTCAAGCAGCTAGGACATTAAACTGTAAATGAACTCCTCCACCACATGTTGACCGTTGTTCACACTTTTTAAGTTTTGCCTGAGTGTTACCTAGAAAACTGTGTTTACTCTCCTTCTTCTCTCCTCCGTGTTTCGTCTCCTTCCTTTTCTCAGTAAAATGTCGATGCTCCACTTATATATATATATATATATATATATATATATATATATATATATATATATATATATATAACTCATACTTTTCGCCTCACCGTTTCTTCAGCTTCACCGTGTTTTCATCACTCCTCTTCCTCACGCATTTCGTTTCCATCGGTCAGCCTCTCCTCCTCAAGGCCTCACCGCTACCTCCCCACCATCATCTGGCCACCAATAGTCATGTCAGCCTACCTTCGACACCTGCACCGACCCTTTGCCCTACCAGCAACCACCAGACTCTGCTTCTCCTCTCTACATGCGTGGCATAGCAGCAACTCTTTTATTTCTCTTGATTTTCCCCAACAACTCTGATGAAAATATAAGTACTATAAAATGCCAACAAACTCACTGCCACCCTCCCATCAGCCTCCATCACCACTTCTGCTCCGCCTACAACCCGCCGTGCACCACCACTCTCTCCACCGCCACACTACTGGACTGACTTGACACCCATACCGTAGAACTCTTCCGTGAACTCACTGTACGCCACTTCCCCCAAAAAGCCGTAGCTCCTCCCTCTACAAAGAGCTTCTCCCACCCTAACGTCCGCACCACCACAACCTTAGAAAACATCAGCTTCCCTAACATCAGCCTCCTTCTTCCACTCCTCTCTGTTCAGTTAACACCCATACTCTCACCTCAACACAGTTCAGCTGCAACCCTATATAAACCACACGCAAGAAACCATTACCGCCATCAGTGCCATGACAGCTCGGCCAAGCCTCCGATCATCTGTTTCGCCTGCTGTCCCTCTACTGCATGGCTACCAGTGGCAGCATGTGTGGAAGAACAAAGTATTAGCCTCCTGTGTAAATAAGAACCTGTATTGGCTTTCCTGTGTATTATTAAAAATGTGTGGAAGTATATAAACTTATATATACAAGTGAGTTTGCGAAAATGAGAAGGTGCAAGTGACGGTAGCGGTGTCCGTGAAGATTTGCACATGACCATTCCTAAACTAGATTCGCAATAAATACAGGTTGTAACAGTGAATTTTGGAAGCATTCTAATTTAAATTTATTTTAAATTCGTTAGAGATGTTAATTTTAACTAGTTGTTAATTTAGATTTGTTAATGATCATGGATTGTTATGAATGATTGTTATTTATGCATGTAGTTATAATACACTATACACCAAGCGTTATTCACCGTAACGCTTTGCACACCGTTAATTTGTTATTTTAATTATTTCGATGATAATGGATGAATTCTTGTTTGTTATTTGTTATTTGGTTGATTCTGGTTACATGAAATCACGTACACCGTAGTGGTGGAATTGTAAAGGTAATTAGTTTAAATCCCCTTTCCTGTAAATAACGATTTTTTTCTGAAATAAAAATGGGAACGTAATTTTAAATTTAAATTTAAACTATTTAGAAATCAAATTAGGTAAATAAATTTCATGCGAAATAGTTTTAAAAACAAATTTCGATCACTCGTTGGTTGTTAAATATTGAATTGGGATCGGAAAAGCATATCCAACATTGACGGTTATTTATAAATGATTAACCGAGTTTGATAAAAATTTATCGTTTCAGTTTAATTTGAAAAGAAAGTTGCAACTTAAATAAATATTTTGAAATAATTATTTGAGAAGGAATTTGACGATTTATAGTTAAAACGTTATATAGAGTGAATCAAACGCATCGTGTAACGACAGTTCATTAATATTGATTTTAAATTTCAAATGATAATAACTTTAATGTTTTGAATCGAATTGATTTGAATCAAAAAAAGTCGGATTCATATTACTGATTATTTTTTAATAGAAAAGGAATTTTCAAATTCCAAACATATGAATTTCAAGTTATGTTCAAATTAAAATTTGAAAAGGTCACTATAAGTGCAGTCTGGCTACCATAATAGAAAATCGAATAAAATGGATTTATAAATATTATTTAAAAATCTAGAAAAATATGATAAATCATATTTTATTATTTTAAAGTGATATGAGTTAAAAGATGTGAATTTGGAATGATTTTGGATCTACTTGGTTAAATAACCATTCTCAGCGCTTTTCGTAATGCTTTTAACATCATTATACCATTTCTTTGAAATGATTGGATTATAAACCATGAACCATTGTTTAAATTTTGGAAAAGATTTATTAAATATGTTGAAAGATTTTAAAAGAGTTTCAAATGTATGGTATGAATTTTATTTAAATTAAATAAGATATGGGAAGTGAATTAGATAGGAAATGAGTTTGGATAGAGTTATTCTTCGGATATTCGATATGGAATTCCAAGAGCGGACGAATACTATCAGAAATATTAGAACATATTCATACCCAGATTCTGATTGTGTTTGCCCGAGTTTGTGAATCAATATCAAATATAAGATGATTAAATTCTATTTAAACTTATATTTGAAAATATTAATTATTTGAATTTTTCATAAATGGAAATTCAAATCCAAATAAAGATTTGATAGTTTTGGGATAACAATGAATGGATAATTTTTTTTTGAAACATAAGGTTGGAAATGAATATTGAACTTCAAGATAAAGGTAATGGAGTTTACGGGAATTGAATGAATCCAACCTTAATTCGAAGTAAAGTGACAACATTTGGAAAGGAGATTTGAATTGAGTAACTCGTAAATTCCTTAGCTATTGTTTTAAAGTACGCTTACTACTTAGAAAGTCCAGGATCATATATATGTTCGAAAACCATTCCAAGGAATAATATGACGTATGTAATGACCCGCATTCTACGCATCGGGGGATCGTAGAATATTTATTTCCTTTCCATATGAAGTCGTATGGTCATGTAACTTTGGGAAACATCCATTAGAGTCATTTCCCATGTTCATGATTTTTGTCGATTTTTAAATGACCATTTTGCCCCTAGTTGGTACTGTTTTGGCCATAACTTTTGATTGGAAAGGAATTTTGACCTGAAACAACTTCCATTGGATTCGTTTGATGGTTTACCTTTCCGTAGAGTGGTCATAATAGCCAATCGGACTTACCGTTTGGGAGATATGGCTGAGATAAGGTTTGGAGGGTGAAAAACTGCTTAACCGGGCCAAATCGGGTGATTAGTGAGTAGGCCCATAACCCATTTCGGGATTAGGGTTATGGGGAGGCTGAAATGAGATAGAGGATCATTCCATTTCAGTTTTCTAGCCTCCACTTATCACCAAGGAACCCTAAAAATGGCCTCCAACCTCTAAATCACCTCCACATCATCTCTTGGTCAAGGATTTGGCTTAGCAACCCCTAATCAAGGAAGATCTTCACCAAAGCAACATAGGAGCTGCTGTTTGGCATTGAGATTCACATCATATCAGAGTATTATTTCAGATCTTAGTTTATTTGTGGCTAAGGTGAGTGATTTGCATAGTTTTGCACTAATTATGGCTAATTAGGGGTGATTAGTGTTAATTAGCGAATTTAAACATGATAAAATTCGGGAAAAATGTTCATAAATTCCTAAATGATGTTTTAGACCTCTGATATGAATTTGGGTTAATTTGGTTAAGTTTTTCTAATCTTATCATTAGTTTCACCTAAACATGCTTAAGGGGAAATATGGGGTTTTGGGTATGTTTGATCCATTTTAACCTATCATATTGATGTTTTGATGTTTGTGTTCACTTGTACATGTTGCTATGACTGTATGGTATGTTTTGTGATATATTAGAATAGTTAGAATAGTCGAAGACGCCGTCGTATGGCGCAAAATAGTTGCTGGAACAGCTGCAGGAGTTATGCAGGGATCCGGATCAGATCGCATGCCACGTCCACGATCCGCACTCGCGCTTCGCACCCCGATCTGATCCAGATGATCACGATCCGACATGAGGAGTTGCCATGCGATCTGCCTCGTCCTTCCACGAACCGACCCGCCTCACGAACTGATGGGAATTCACGACCCAATCCATGTAGCACGATCCGACCCGTTGGAAAACGATCCGCTTGGAGTTCACGATCCGACCATAAGAGGAGACCCGATTCGATGGAGACTCGATTCACGAGACAATGGAGGAGTGCGACCTGATCACCTGTAGGACCACGACCCGATCCGACGCAGGAGGCACGACCCGACCCGAATGATGAAGACCGATCCGGATGAAGATGATGACCAATAACCCGAGATGCAAAGGTAGCCCAATATGGGAAGTTAGAGCTCAGGATCTAGTTGGGAACCAATGAGTTCACTTCATGAGTTGGACTTTGCTGCGGGATGTGTGCTAAGGAGTTGTCGACGTTCATAACTTCGATTCACCACTGAAAATGGATGATGGGCTACTTATCAGTGCAGTAGGGTCATCATGACCTGAGGGGCAAAGTGATGGTAGCAAGACTACGTTATCAGTGCAGTATGGTCATTATGACCCGAGGGGCAAGGTGATGCATAGTAAGACTATGAGCCAGTGCAGTGGGGTCATTGCGACTCCATGGGGCAGAGTGGACATAGTAAGGATGAGTAAGGCTATGAACCAGTGCAGTGGGGTTCCTGTGACTCCATGGGGCAAAGTGGACATAGTAAAGGATTAGTGGCTACGTTATCAGTGCAGTGAATCCATTTATGACTTCATGGGGCAGAGTGATCGTAGCAAGGTATGTTGGGTGATCGAAGTGGTGAATATCGTATGCTTTACGCACTGAGTGAGAGATGTGAGGATGGATGCTATGTTTGATTGTTTGCCATCATTATGACATGCACACCTCCCCCACCTCCGTATCTTTACACCGTTTGATATGGTACCTTAAAGTGTTGTACAGTATGTAGTGCTAACTCTTTGGTTGCAGGTCCAGGTTCAGGTATGTTTTAGTCTACCTGTTATTGTTCACTTTAGATGCTTATCGCTCATACCAGGCTTTATGTCTGACCCAGAGTTTTATGTCTCCTCTTATTACTCTGGGTGCTCACACGAGCAGACTAGAGACAGGTTAGCTGGTGATGCGCGAGTAGCTGATTCGGAGTCGGGCAGGAGGCTTCCACGTATGATATATATATATATATATATATATATATATATATATATATATATATATATATATATATATATATACACACACACATTCTCCCTGTGTCGTTGGTGGTCGCTACTTGGGCATTAGTAGTGTACCTCCTTTATCTTACTTTTTCTTTGAGACAGTTTGAAAGTTGTATTAAGCTGTGTTTTGGATTTCCGCTGCTATGATGTTTAGTTCTGATTTTCAGCTTATGCACTGTCTCTCCTGTTTTATGTCAAGGATGTTATTATTATATTTTGTTCTATGCGCTGTGAGACATTTTACAGGTTCTTTGTATGTTCATTTCCTTCTTCCCTTTCCTTCTGACGACCCGTTCCGTGCTAACTGGACATGTGTACAGCGCACATTTGGAGTAAATGTCGGCTGGTGCGGGGCGGGCCGTCACACTTGGTATCAGAGCTCTAGGTTGCGTAGTTAACCTAGGGAAAGACACTAGGGAGAGATAGTACGTATATGAGAGCGCGTATTTGTGATTACTTTGGTTTTCAAAAGCTATATATATACTATTAGTAGTATAAAGAATGAAGTCGCACTGCACTAGCACCACTATGGGGTTGTTAATCGTTTCCCTTTTTCAGATTGACGATGAACCGAGACACGAGGGGTGCTGGTAGAGGGACCAACCAAGGGCATGCCGCTGACATGAGGGCAATGTTTACTAACCTCATGAGAGACATGCTTAGAGATGTGCAAGGGGCAGTTCCCAATCCCGGAGTTGGTGTTGGCCCAGTAGTGCAGGCGCCTAGGGTCGATTTCGCCAAGTTGTGCAAAGATTACACTAATCTTGGTGGAAAGCCGTTCCATGGAACGGAGTCGGCCACAGATGTTCAAGATTGGATGGATAGATGTGATCGTATCTTCGATGACTTGGGTCTTGAGGATGCGATGAAGAGAAGGCTAACGTCTCGTCAGCTGCAAGGGCGAGCGATGAATTGGTGGAATGCCATTAGAACAACTACTCCAGAGGATCAGGTTACTTGGGAACAGTTCAAGGCTCGCTTTAGCGAGAAGTTCATTCCAGCTGCCCAGAAGTCAGTATTGTTCAAGAGGTTCTTGGAACTCAAGCAGGGTGGCAGGGCAGTTTCTGATTATATTGCTGAGTTCGACACTTTGTCGAAGTATGGACTGTCTCTCATTGATACTCCTGAGAAGATGATTAAGAAGTTCATTACTGGTTTAGATGGATACTTGGGGGAAAGGCTTATCAACCACATCGATGAGACTTTTGAATCGATCGTGGGGAAAGCTTTGAGATCAGAGAGCCTTTACCCTAAGTCAAAGACTGAGGCTGCATCTGTAGAAGGGCCAAAGCCGCAAGCAGGCGGTGGAGGCAAGAATAACTCTCAGAATAAGAGGAAGCAGGACCAATCAAAAGGTGGCCAGAAAAAGAGCAAGAAGGATGTTGAGTGCTTCAGCTGTGGAAAGAAAGGCCATTATGCTAAAGAATGTCGGGCCAAGCCAGCGGAAAGGAAGTGCTACAACTATGGTCAAATGGGACATCAGAAGGATAAGTGTCCGCAACCTCTTAAGGAGAAGCAGATTGTGAAAGCATATGCTATTGATGATGTTCCTTCTTCGTCGAATGCCCCAACTGCGGCGGAGAAAGGAAAGAATGTTGTTATTCAAGGTATGCTTTCTATTTATGATGTACCAGTTTGAGTTTTGTTTGATACCGGAGCTTCCCGTTCCTTCATATCTAGTGACCTGGTAGATAGGTTGGGACTGGAACCCGAGATAGTCGATAGACCATTGGTTGTGACGAACCCGATTGGTGGTTCGACTAGCCTTAGTATGATTTGCAGGAATTTGGTCTTATCGAGTCATGGATGTATGTTTGTATGTGATTGCTTTGTTTTGGGCTTTACTGGGTATGGCATTATATTGGGAGTCGATTGGCTCCAAAGATACGGGGTGGTGGTAGACTGTGAGGGCTTTTTGGTGACAGTGAGGGCGGATGATGGGCGGAGGGTAGTTTTTGGTAGTCTACCTAGTGATGGGGTTATGGCTAGTTTTGTAAATTCCCTCGACATCCCGCAAGATGAGTTGTCAGATGTGCCCGTGGTTGGCCAGTATCCGGACGTCTTCGAGGAGGTGACCGGGCTTCCACCACACCGAGAGATTGAGTTCCGTATTGATTTAGTGAAAGATGCCAGACCTATAGTGATGCCACTTCGTCGTATGGCACCAAGGGAGCAGCAAGAGCTCGGGGTGCAAGTCAGCAATCTTTTAAAGAAGGGATTTATTAAAAGGAGTGTCTCCGAGTGGGGAGCACCAGTTGTGTTTGCCACTAAGGCAGATGGTTCCCTTCGTTCGTGTGTGGACTATCGCGAGTTGAATAAGGTAACGAGGAAGAATAAGTATCCTCTACCACGGATAGATGATTTGTTTGATCAACTGGAAGGAGCAAGAGTGTTCTCCCAACTGGACCTCGCAACAGGATTTCATCAGCTTCGAGTAGTGGATGAGAGTGTTTCGAAAACGGCATTTAGGACGCCGTCTGGATTTTATGAGTGGTTGGTCATGCCGTTTGGGTTGACCAATGCACCAGCCTACTTTGTGGATCTTATGAATCGAGTATTCAGAGATCAGTTGAATAAGTTTGTTCTTGTGTTCGTGGATGATATCCTTGTTTATTCAAGGACAAAGGAGGAACACAAGGGACACTTGAGGATAGTGATGGAGGTGTTGAGGAAACACCAATTGAAAGCGAAATTCTCTAAGTGTCATTTTTGGAGAAGGGAAGTGAGATTCTTGGGTCATGTTGTTTCAGAGAGTGGTATTGCCGTGGACCCTACGAAGGTGGCTACGGTACAGGATTGGCCTACACCCAAGAATGTAACAGATGTGAGAAGTTTCTTGGGATTAGCTGGATATTATCGTAAGTTTATCCAGGACTTCTCCAAGATAGCAGCACCGTTGACTCAGTTGACTAAGAAGAATCAGTCCTTCGTCTGGGACGAAGTGTGTGAGGATGCCTTCAAGAGTCTAAAGGAGAAGTTGATGCGTGCGCCAGTGTTAGTCATTCCTAAAGGGAATGAAGAGATGACGGTATGCACGGATGCCTGTGGTACCGGACTGGGTGCAGTATTGATGCAAGGAGGTAGGGTTGTAGCTTATGCTAGTCGACAGCTAAAGCCGCATGAGAAGAAGTATCCTACCCATGATTTGGAATTGGCAGCGATTGTATTTGCGCTAAAGATGTGGAGACACTATCTCTTGGGAGAAAGATTTGAGTTGTTTACCGATCATAAATCGTTAAAGTATCTCTTCTCTCAGAAAGATTTGAATCTCCGTCAGCAGAGATGGTTAGAGTTCTTGGCTTCGTATGATTTTGATATCGCATATACACCTGGGAAAGGTAATGCGGTAGCCGATGCCTTAAGTAGGAGACATGCCAGCTTAGGGGCAATGTTTCTTGAATGGAAGCAACTGGAGTATATCGTGGGGTTTGATTTCAGACCAAAGTGCGAATTGGATCCAGTTATGCTAGCTAGTTTGGCGATCAGACCCACTTTGATAGAGCGGATTGGTTCCAGCCAGAGGGACGATCGTAATCTATTAGAAATCATCTCCAAGTTAGAGATGAACATCGACGGTGGGGAGATGAATGTGTATGGGCTTGATCGAGATGGATGGCTTAGAAGGAATGGAAGACTAGTTGTGCCCAACGTGAATGGTTTGAGAGATAAAGTGCTTAGAGAATGTCATCACTCAAAACTGACTATACATCCCGGTGGTAATAAGATGTATCGAGACATGAGACGGTCTTACTACTGGGAAGGGATGAAAAGAGACGTTGGGAAGTTTATATCCAAATGCATGAATTGCCAGCTAGTTAAAGCCGAGCAAAAGAAGCCTAGTGGTTTGTTGCAACCATTAGAAATTCCCGAATGGAAATGGGAGCAAGTGTCGATGGATTTCATCGATGGCTTACCAAGGACTAGATCGGGATATGATAGCATTTGGGTAATTGTGGATCGATTGACTAAAAGCGCAAGATTTATACCAGTCAAATCGACCAGAAAGGCAGCCAAGTTGGCAGAATTGTATATGAAGTGGGTAGTGAGATTTCATGGAGTACCCAAAAGCATTGTGAGTGACCGAGACCCGTTGTTCACAAGTGGGTTTTGGAAGAGCTTACAAGAGGCTCTAGGGTCAGGATTACATCTCAGTACCGCATATCATCCTCAGGCCGACGGTCAGACGGAGAGGGTGAATCGTATATTGGAAGATCTCTTGAGAGCTTGTATATTGGATTTTGGTGGATCATGGGATGACCATTTGCACCTAGTAGAGTTTGCATATAATAATAGCTACCAATCCAGTATCGGTATGGCTCCATATGAAGCTTTGTACGGAAAACCGTGCAACTCACCATCATGTTAGATAGAGACTGGCGAGAAGTTTGTGCTTGGACCAGATGTGGTGAGAGAAACTTCGGATAAGATCAAGATCATTCAGCAATGAATGAAAGCTGCCCAAGATAGGCAGAAGAACTATGCTGATAAGAGGAGAAGAGACTTGAAATTCTCCGTTGGTGACTTGGTGTTTGTCAAGATCTCTCCGTTAAAGAGCGTGATACGATTTGGTAGGAGAGGCAAGTTGGCAGCAAGATTTGTTTGCCCATTCCCTGTTCTTGAACTAGTCGGGAATTTGGCATATAGAGTTGGCTTACCAGAGAAGAGGCGGGAATTCACAATGTATTTCATGTTTCCCAACTAAGGAAGTTCGTTCACGACTCAGATATGACTATTTCACCTGATCAGTTAGAGGACTTCGAAGTAGAACCCGAGGCAGTTGGGAACCGCAAGCCGATTCATATTGTGGGGCACGATACGAAGCAACTTCGAAGGAAGGCGGTGAAGCTAGTCAAGGTTCAGTGGGCGCGAGGACGAGAATGATTGTACTTGGGAAACAGAGGAGAGCATTAGGAAGGCATATCCAGAACTCTTTGCCTGGTAAGATTTACTTTGCGATTTAGTTATTCCGCATACTAGGATAGACTTATTTTACTTGTTTTGCATGTTTGATGGTTGTTTTATAGTTGATAGGCAAGCGGGACCTTTGTGTGTGTTTGGATTAGGGAATTTCGGGGGCGAAATTTCTTAAGGGGGGAAGAGTGTAATGACTCGCATTTTACGCATCGGGGGATCGTAGAATATTTATTTCCTTTCCATATGAAGTCGTATGGTCATGTAACTTTGGGAAACATCCATTAGAGTCATTTCCCATGTTCATGATTTTTGTCGATTTTTAAATGACCATTTTGCCCCTAGTTGGTACTGTTTTGGTCATAACTTTTGATTGGAAAGGAATTTTAACCTAAAATCACTTCCATTGGATTCGTTTGATGGTTTACCTTTCCGTAGCGTGGTCATAATAGCCAAACGGACTTACCGTTTGGGAGATATGGCTGAAATAAGGTTTGGAGGGTGAAAAACTGCTTAACCAAGCCAAATTGGGTGATTAGTGAGTAGGCCCATAACCCATTTCGGGATTAGTGTTATGGTGAGGCTGAAATGGGATAGAGGATCATTCCATTTCAGTTTTCTAGCCTCCACTTATCACCAAGGAACCCTAAAAATGGCCTCCAACCTCTAAATCACCTCCAAATCATCTCTTGGTCAAGGACTTGGCTTAGCAACCCCTAATCAACGAAGATCTTCACCAAAGCAACATAGGAGTTGTTGTTTGGCATTGAGATTCACATCAAATCAGAGAATTATTTCAGATCTTAGTTTATTTGTGGCTAAGGTGAGTGATTTGCATAGTTTTGCACTAATTATGGCTAATTAGGGCTGATTAGTGTTAATTAGCGAATTTAAACATGATAAAATTCGGGAAAAATGTTCTTAAATTCCTAAATGATGTTTTAGACCTCTGATATGAATTTGGGTTAATTTGGTTAAGTTTTGCTAATCCTATCATTAGTTTCACCTAAACATGCTTAAGGGGAAATATGGGGTTTTGGGTATGTTTGATCCATTTTAACCTATCATATTGATGTTTCGATGTTTGTGCTCACTTGTACATGTTGCTATGACTGTATGGTATGTTTTGTGATATATTAGAATAGTTAGAATAGTCGAAGACGCCGTCGTATGGCGCAAAACAGTCGCTGGAACAGCTGCAGGAATTATGCAGGGATCCGGATCGGATCGCATGCCACGTCCACGATCCGCACTCGCGCTTCACACCCCGATCCGAACCAGATGATCACGATCCGACATGAGGAGTTGCCATGCGATCTGCCTCGTCCTTCCACGAACCGACCCGCCTCACGAACTGATGGGAATTCACGACCCGATCCATGTAGCACGATCCGACCCGTTGGAACACGATCCGCTTGGAGTTCACGATTCGACCAGAAGAGGAGACCCGATTCGATGGAGACTGGATTCACGAGACAATGAAGGAGTGCGACCCGATCACCTGAAGGACCACGACCCGATCCGACGCAGGAGGCGCGACCCGACCCGAATGATGAAGACCGATCCGGATGAAGATGATGACCAATAACCCGAGATGCAAAGGTAGTCCAATATGGGAAGTTAGAGCTCAGAATCCAGTTGGGAACCGATGAGTTCACTTCATGAGTTGGACTTTGCTGCGGGACGTGTGCTAAGGAGTTGTCGACGTTCATAACTTCGATTCACCACTGAAAATGGATGATGGGCAACTTATCGGTGCAGTAGGGTCATCATGACCTGAGGGGCAAAGTGATGGTAGCAAGACTACGTTATCAGTGCAGTAGGGTCATTATGATCTGAGGGGCAAGGTGATGCATAGTAAGACTATGAGCCAGTGCAGTGGGGTCATTGCGACTCCATGGGGCAGAGTGGACATAGTAAGAATTAGTAAGGCTATGCCATTGCAGTGGGGTTCCTGTGACTCCATGGGGCAAAGTGGACATAGCAAAGGATTAGTGGCTACGTTATCAGTGCAGTGAAGCCATTTATGACTTCATGGGGCGAAGTGATCGTAGCAAGGTATGTTGGGTGATCGAAGTGGTGAATATCGTATGCTTTACGCACTGAGTGACAGATGTGAGGATGGATGCTATGTTTGATTGTTTGCCATCATTATGACATGCACACCTCCCCACCTCCGTATCTTTACACCGTTTGATATGGTACCTTAGAGTGTTGTACAGTATGTAGTGCTAACTCTTTGGTTGTAGGTCCAGGTTCAGGTATGTTTTAGTCTACCTGTTATTGTTCACTTTAGATGCTTATCGCTCATACCAGGCTTTATGTCTGACCCAGAGTTTTATGTCTCCTCTTATTACTCTGGGTGCTCACACGAGCAGACCAGAGACAGGTTAGCTGGTGATGCGCGAGTAGTTGATTCGGAGGCGGGCAGGAGGCTTCCACGTATGATATATATATATATATATATATACATACATTCTCCATGTGTCGTTGGTGGTCGCTACTTGGGCATTAGTAGTGTACCTCCTTTATCTTACTTTTGCTTTGAGACAGTTTGAAAGTTGTAATAAGCTGTGTTTTGGATTTCCGCTGCTATGATGTTTAGTTCTGATTTTCAGCTTATGCACTGTCTCTCCTGTTTTATGTCAAGGATGTTATTATTATATTTTGTTCTATGCGCTATGAGATATTTTACAGGTTCTTTGTATGTTCATTTCCTTCTTCCCTTTCCTTCTGACGACCCGTTCCGTGCTAACTGGACATGTGTACAACGCACTTTTGGAGTAAATGTCGGTTGGTGCGGGGCGGGCCGTCACAACGTATAAAACTGGAGATTTAGAAATCGATAAGTGAAGACTGAATATATTCGAATTGTTTGTATTGATTGTTGATGTTTTGGATCGGGCCGTACACATGATATGAGGTTATAAGTGGCATGAGATCTAAATATATTTGAATATTTTTGGATTGTTGTTCCGTTCAGACTTAGAAAGGTCTCGTATGGATTGTGTGTTTGACATTGAAATTGACTGCATAACACTGATTTTCATTATTATATATCGGATTTGTGGCTATATATTTTCTTCGTGTCTAAGTCGTATGAACTTAGAGGGTATGCATTGATAGAAATCAGTGATATGTCGTGAATTGTCAATGTGGCTTACTCGAGTTATGAAATGAGCTAGTGATCATGAAAGCATGGCTTACTTAAGCGCAACTTTGTGTACATCGTGACATTGATTAACCTTACACCCCAGAGGGATGGTAAACTAACAGATAGGTTGTATCCATAATCTCTCGTGAAAATCGAAACTTTGGCAGTAGATCTACTTAAAAACCTGAGGGAATAAAGTATATACGGTGTCCGATGTCTGGATGTTAACCGGGTTATACACTTTCCCGCTATGTATTCGGTGTCCGTTGTCTGGATGTTAACCAGGAGATACTTAGCTTCGTGTCCTCGATTGATCTTTCGTGCCAGAAATCATCATATTGGAAAACCCGACAACGAATATGAGCCTTTCGTTTTGTTTGTAAACTATATATGTGGGCATAATTACTATGCTCGCTAAGATTAATATATTAATTGTGAAATGGTTTCAACACTATGCACTATTGATAGTATCAATAGAGGATTTTCATAAGCAGTACAGATATCCTTTGGATTTCGAAGATCCACACTCCCCTTGCTTTTGGGGAGACAAACGACGTCCCAAGAAATCCAATTTTGTCGATTAGAGTTGTCCTTTTCACCCTAGAAAAAGGACGCGGCTAACGAGCCATAAGAATGAAAAAAGGAAGCAGTAATTGTCATAGCAGCAAACACATGCGATCCAATAGCGTCCAATGTTGATTTTACTAGAAACGGTCGTCCTGCTTGAGAAAGTTCCAGCGAATGATCTTGCCCCTAACTTTATCAGTCATCGAAAATGGCGTTGAGCCTCCTACCTCTATATAGAACAATATCAACGTAAGGTAAGAGAGGTGGCCTTGAAACCAGTTAAGCCTTCTATCCAACAAGATATAACTAGTGATAAATCTTTCACTGAAACAAAATAAAATTTAGAAGAACTAACAAGTTTCCCGAGCACCTCACGTGTTGCTGAATGAGGCAAAGCAGACGAAAATTTGAATGATGACTACCACTAGTGAACATGATAATGTCGTCAGCGAATGATAAGGAGGAGATAATAGGACAGTCCCTAGGAATGCCAAAACTTTGAATATGATTTGCAATCGTTAGAGAATGAAAACTACGAACGAAAGCATCGGTAGTGAAGACAAATTGGGAAGGTGAAATCGGGTCACCCTGATGAAGCCCTCCCAACCTTAATACAATTGTTGTCCGATCCATTAATAAGAAAGGAGAACCAACATTTAGAAATAAGCCTCCAAATAAGATTGATAAGGGATTCTAGAAACCCAAAAGCCCTCAGAACCTTGCTAACAAAAAACCATGACATGCGGTCGTAAGCCTTAGCCATGTCTAGTGTAACGGCTACATTAGAACCCTTTACCTTCTGATTGATCTGGGAAACAAGCTCCTGGGCTAGAAGGACGTTGTCCGTGATCAAGCGTCCTTTTATAATGCCAGCCAGAGAAAATGAGGTAATACGTTCTAGAAAAGGTGCGGGTGGCTAGCACCTTAGAGATAACCTTATTCGAGAAGTTATATAAGATGATGGGACAAAAATCCATGCAAGAGCGTGGATTCTAACAGTTAGGAATAAGGACCAAATTGGTGGAAGTCCATCCCTACGGCAGGGTTACACAATTGAAGAAAAACTGAATAGCCAATTATAAACCTGCTTGGATAATCAGCCAAACAATGTGATAATAGAACCGTTGAAACCATCAGCCCCATTCTACTGTCCTTACTTAGTGCAAATACGTATGCACATATTTCTTCCGAGGAAAGAGTACAGCAACATCTGCACTCTTTAAAGGAAGAACAAGTCTGCGGATGAAAGCTAACAAGGCGGAATCAGAAACTGACATAGAGGGACATCCCCGAAACGATGGGAAATGAGAAAGAACAGTCCCTTTGACCTCCTTCGACGTGGAATCCAATGAGAGATCAGGGCGAAGGATCTGGCGAATCAAAAGAAGATTATTTTTCTTTTGGATAGAGAGTGGAAAAAATTTGAGTTCGTACCACCATCGACCACCCACTTGATCCTCACCTTTTGGCAAAGATATTCGTTTTCAATACGAAGCTCCGATGAGAAGGCAATCTGGGCCATCTCCCAAGCCTACTTATTAGCAA
Organism: Allium sativum; assembly: GCA_030737875.1. NCBI lineage: Eukaryota > Viridiplantae > Streptophyta > Magnoliopsida > Asparagales > Amaryllidaceae > Allium > Allium sativum. The sequence continues at coordinate 4,176,653 of CM060911.1, read as the reverse complement.
GCGAAAGATCCTCGTCAAAGGACCCTTCATCTAAGGTAATTTGCTCCTCAGCCACTCTAACACAGCCGAAGATGATCTTGAGAAGTAGCACATTCCAAATCTTAAAACAAGCCTTGAGACGATGTAGTTTATGAGAAAACACAACAGTAGGAGAACCAAAACAGAAGAATTCCAAGAATCTTCCACTACTTGATGGAAAGAGTAGTGGGATCTCCACATACTCTGAAGCTGAAAAGATGAAGGACTAGAAAGGGACAAAGGAGAGCAGCGGAGAATCATAGGAGCATGACCCGAGAAGGTAAATAAAGATGCGGGACAGGGCACGTGAAGGGAAGGTTGAACCAACCTTCCAGTCCGAATAATCTGTCAAGTCTGGAAAGAATATAGTTCAGCCTCTTTTGGTTGTTACACTAAGTAAAGGCTGATCCAACAAAGGAAACTTTAGAGAAACCCGAACTGAGGATGAATGCATTGAAATCTGCTACCGCAAACTGGTTAAGAGCATTGCCTTCCCTGTTTCTCAACTTGACAGGCAACTACATCAAAAACCCCTCCCAAAATTTGAAACCCCAAAACCAAGATCAGAAAGCAAAAGGATGTTGGACCAAAGGATAAGCCTCTCAAACTGATCACACTTCGCATAACCACCAAACAAAGAAAGACGTAGCGATGGACGGTGTTGAACAAGCAAAGGAGAGAAGCTGGTCTGAGTCGAAAACTGAGCGAATGACCACATCTTTTGATCGGAGGATCCAGATCGTACAAGACACATTAGCAATGGCTCCACCAAACCCAATGGATTAGATGGTACAGGTTATCACCTTTGGACCCATGAAAGGCTCCAAAAGAGCCACCGGACAAACAGAGTGCTTCCTAACAATGCGCTTTAGCCTAGACGTCGACGCATTGTTACCAATACCACAAACGTTCCAGAAAAGGAAACTTGCCATCCAGAAACAAAAACAATTAGGAATCCAACCAGAAGAGGGTCAACTCTAAATGGAGAAAGCCCTGAAACTAGCTCAAATAAGATATATCGTGTGACGAGTAGATTGAACGATCTGCTCGAACGCTGCTATAGAGCGTGTGTGAATGGTACGAGGAGTGCGAGACCAGCCCTCGATCTTTGATGCGAGGGATGAATGGGGATGACATAAGAACGATAAGACACATCACTAGTTTCTGGGGACACGAAAGATACCCCAAAATTGACAAGCAGACATATAAGGCCCAGAAAAGCTCGACCTTGAAGGACACAAATTCTTAGTAAACTGCTATCTCGTCTCTACTAAGGAAAGAAGAAGATGCATAATCGGGAGACACAATAGTAGCCTTTTATGTACAAGTTGGGAAATCTAGTAAAAATAAAATGGCCTTAAATGTCTTGTAAACCGATATATGCACCACTAGTTTCTATGTGAACTTAACCAATGCCAAGCTGTCATTAGGTTGACAGCCCCGCGAAAAGGGTAAATTTCTTTCGCCCAATATCGAATTAGCAATCTACTGTGAAGACAAAACCGGACGATAACCTTCTTGACAACCTGTATAGTGGACCAAAACATGATCCACAATACGAGCAGGAAGACCACCCTTGCCGATAAGTTGAAACACTATGAAGCCACCAACAAAACTAGCCAACCTCAACCATCTAAAAAAAGTCTCCAACGACACGATATAGGCCTCGTCCAGACTTATCCTATAAGATAACCCAACATGTACATACACCATCGCTGTGGATCCTACAACATCGCAAACAATGTGCCCGAAAACCGAACAACAATTACAAGCAAAAGCTCGCAAACTAAACTAGCAATAGCCAAAAAGTCCTAACTGGTTGAACCCGATCAGGACAGGCTGCATAAAAGCACCATTGTGAATAGAAACCGATGTAGGGCCATCACAATCAAACTACAAAAGATCGGCACTAAATAAACTCAAAAATTAGAGCTTCATAACCCACAAACGGGGACAAAAGGTTCAAAACAAAGTCAGAGACAAGGTGACTAGAGGAAATAGAAAACACATGGCAATAAACAGGCATAATAAAGTAAGAACAAGAAAACTACAACCTACAAAAGAAAACTTCCAAGCCCAATACGAGCAGAGAGTACCTGCCTAGGTATAAGAGCGCCAGCACAAAAGCTAGCCCAAAACATCAACCAACTCCTTATCCTTCGACCCCAACCTCAAAACTGAGCCAAAGACTTCAACAACCACAACTTCAGGCAAACCATCTCCAATGCAACCTGTAGAAGAAATAAATGAATGTTTCTGCCAAGTGACCATTGCCAAAGAAAACACGCCATAGTTGCCCCGCCTAGCATAAGAAGATGTGGCTGCACATTGAAATGACCCACATCCCAATAAACCAAAGATGTCATTGCATAGTCACTGCTAATCTGCTAATGCTCGGGCTTGAATGGTAATATAATAGGCGAAGCCACGTACATTACCAATTCAAGATCTCCCGAGAGGGCAGAGAAATAGATAAAGATGGTTATCGTAGAGGAGCCTGCGCAGAAGCAACCATCGAAGAACCACCGCAAATTTCAGTAACAGATCCAGTCATCAAAAGGAGACTCAGAAATAACCATAGTTCGATGTTTGTGGCATCATTGATGCTTAAAACTTGCAGCTTTTGCAACAGCCCCTTTCAACAAACAAAAACTATAAGGGAGACGACCCTTAAGCAAGAGCTTAAGGAAGGATTGGGATGGGGTCATCAATTCCCCAACACGAACCCTATCCAGACACTGGCCAGCGAGCTAAAGGACCAAGAATTCCAATATAGTACAAAGATCCTATCAGAATTTCGGTATTCGAGGCACATAGCTCTTAGGATGCCGAAGAGTAGGCGCAATCCTTAAAAGACAAATGAGGTAGAAAAGGGAATGAAAATCCCCTTTACCTTGAATGTCGTTTGAAAAAATCGAGCACCTAAATTTAGGCAAACAAACAACTACTAGAACTCTCTCCATTAGATTAAACAAACCCAAAGAACTAGAATAAATTAGAGATGATTCAAGGCCAACCCTCAACCACCAATAACTGATGATGCAATAAAGAACTAAAGTACCTCAGATCGCCCAAACAATAAACAACCAAAGAAACATTGATAATCTCATTCGTAATTGAACCATCAGTTGCCACTTCGATTGCAGAAGTTATAGCTTCAATCTATGGGCAAGGTCGATCGAACGATACAAGAATAGAAAAATCGCCATGAGCAGAAAACAATGCCATAACCCTAAAAATTAGGGTAAAACAAATGCAAAAAGAAGAGGTGACTCATAGAGATTAATACGACAGAGAAGTGACGAAAGCATTAAAACATGAAGCGATGAGCTATTTAGAGTAGAGAAGAAGAGAATCACGAGAGATTTGGAAAGTAGTGGCCATGGATAGAGCCATTAGAAGAAAAAGGTATTAGTTGTTTGCTATCCGAGCAACTGGTTTAGGTACCTACAAGTTCTGAATTGTTAATTTTTTTTTATTGATAATAAGTGAAATAGAGTGCTTTTGCTTCCTACATCTGCAATAATTATTGCATCACTAAATTGTATGCAGATTTTTTATCAAACATTTTTGTGTCCTATAGTCATTCAGTCGTATATTTCAATCGAGAAGCACACACGATAATAGAGATATATGTCTTGTTTTATCGAGGTTGTCATCTCTGATCCTAGCCTTCAGAGTCAATTTTCCCAAGTAGAGTTAAGAACGCTCATTACCAAGGTAAGCCGTAAAATTAAAACATTTTATTCACTATGCAACTCAAAATCATATGACATTTGACTCTTCCTATTATTAGTTTCTTTCTACCAAGGGAGAAACAGGTCATGTCACCACAGACAAGCTACCGCCTGAAATAGCCAAACTTAAAGGGTTTAGCAATGTACTTACCGAAGAAGAGATATCTGCAATGTTATCTGAATCAGATCCCGATACAAGTAAAGAAATAAAATTTAAATCGTTTCTTAAGGTATTTGAATGTATTTTGCTTAAATCACAATTTGGATTTAGAGTTATATTAAGTGGCGGTTGTTTTATTAGGCCAACTTGATTCTTCAAGCACGAACAACAGATAAAATGGGTGGTGCGAAGAATTCTTCGTCTTTTTTGAATTCATCCACACCTACAACTCTTTATAACATCAGTGAATCTAAGAAGGCGTCTTATGTGGCTGTGACGACCCCATTTCCCGTACAGACGGAGACAAGGGTAATCTTTGGAATATAATACAGAAACAAATAAGAGCAGAACAGAATTAAATAAATACTCCAGATAATGTACAATAGAATACACTGGATAAACGTAATCATTAGAGTTACATAGTATACAGGATCATACTTAGTACAAATACAGTTCAGCTATACATAAATGTCTACCGCGGAAACAAACAAAATATGTACAATAGGAGCTGAACAGCATAAAAAGAGATAAATAATAGAATCCATCTTCAGCTCCAGCTATCCCGAAAGAACCAGCTAAACCTGAATACAAGGCTGCCCGTGTAGAAAAAAGGGCACCCGAGTTTGAAAGTGAAACAAACTACGAGTCAGTCATGGGACTGGTATGAGAAATCTATTCAGCACATTTAATATATGGCTAATCACAGGACCCGCCACTTTCGTGGAATGGGTTTACTTCATTGGATTGCCAGTGCTTTAAAAACAAATCTTTCTTTTAAAACATCGCAATGCTTTTTATAAAATGAAGCCATTATAAGACTCAGTTCCCATCACACAATGCAACGCAAACCGGAGGATAGAGTTTTACCTTATAATGGCCAAAATATGATTGATACGAATAAAACAAAAGCATTTGATATTAATACTAGTGTTTATATGTTTCAAAAACAATTTGAATCATAATTATCAATCATAGGCGGCATGGGTACCATATATCATGTCGCCATATATATATATATATATATATATATATATATATATATATGTATGTATATATATATATATACAATCAAAACCGCATAGTCACGTATTTGGAAATTGGATTTCCGTCATGAACCAAGGAAAAAGATAGTCCTTACCGACTTCGAGACAATCTAGCCCATGTCTCAGGGTCAGAGCGCATCGACCCTTTAGATCGTCAGGGCCGGTCCATCGATGTGGATTATTATGCCTGAACACTACGTTTCCCCGCCCTTTGGGGGCATAAACGAGCCAACGAATGACTCCATCGGAGCCGGATCGTCCGATCAAACCGAGGCGCCTCGCAACAGCAACAACCACATAAGTCAAACTCGTCAGGGCGTGTAAAACCACTGATGCCACTTCTAGCTAGAAAGAAACGCAGGCCCTCCCTGATGTCCTCTCCCGTTTCTGGTTCATATCAGGGTGTGAGGCTCACGATTTTACGTTATACACAAAGCTACGCCACACAGGCGGGGCTTTGATCATCACCACAAGACTTTGCTTTTCAATAGAAGCCCTGATCATTTGCCACTTAGGCATGCCACACTAGCAATTCATTCCATGCGACTGATGTCCATCGATATACAACCTCTAAGCTCATGCGTTTCAGAGAAGGGCGTTAAGCAAAAGAATAAATTCTCCGCCGCCAAACATATGTATATTTAACAGAGATCAATCAACACAGAATAAAATCCAATGTTAGACACACAGTCCATTTACAAGTCCGTTCTGGGCCTGAACGAAACCGGAGGCACTATATATCTCGCAAACCCATCGATCACCATGTACGTCTGGACGATCACCACTCATTATCCATATTTCGGGATGCCTCCCAATCAGGACCTCGGTTACCATCCAAACGAAGTGAAGATCTCCGGTCTTCGACCACCGTCTTCATCTTCGATTTCTTATCGTCGATTCAGTTATTCAGAATGGGATAAACCCGGTCTTTCTGAACAACTCGTGTATATATTAAACAAGTGCAACACTGACATACACACGCATCATTTCAATTCATTAGTCACTAACCGTCAATCAGTAAGAGAACGATTTCCCAAATATTAACCCCGAAGGCCGAAACCAACTTCAGATCAGCACCCAGGAAACCATTCGACTTTGCCAACCTTCAGTTAATTTCTAAATCCAACATCCATATCGTTTATAATATTTTACAATGATTTATCGGTATTTTTATTTATTTTAAAATAGCCAATTTATTCAAATCGACGTTTCGGGCCATAACGCGACCGTGGCGCTGTTTTTCTTCAGATTTGATTTACACATATCTGAAGATCTAACCGTTGGATCTTCACAAAATTTACATCATTAGAAAGATCTTTTCAAAACGAATCCAACGGTTCTAGTTTCGGGAAATTCCGACGGTCGGATCTCCCGGTATAATCGTTTGAAGTTTCGATTTCAAAATACGAACTGCAGCATCGTTATTCGATTAAATATAATTATATTTATATATATATATATATATATAAATATAATCGTTTCTGGCGCTGTTTTTCTTCAGATTTGAATTAAACATTCCAGACAATCCAACCGTTGAATTTTTTCAAAGTTGGTGCCGTTGGAAAGATTTTTCCAAAGCGAACCCAACGGTTGCGATTTCAGGAAAATCCGATGGTCGGATCTCCCGGTATAATCGTTTGAAATCACGGTTTCAAAATACAAACTGCAGCGTTGTTATTCGATATATTTTAATTCTATTTATATAAATATATCGATTCTTCGATTTCAAAGCTATATTCTTTTGATACATTTGATAAAAATGATATTTGTATCTAACTGTCTTCTATTTCAACACTTCACTATTTTTAACAATTCATTTATATAATAAAAATGTTATTTTTATTGTAAAACAATTCATTTCAAAACTCTATTATTTTATATAGTTTATATCGGTAATAAAAATAGGATTTTTATTATAAAACAATTTATTTCTAAACAAGATGATTTTATACATTTCATATTGATGTTAAAAATGGGATTTTTATTATAAAACAATTTCTTTCAAAATATGAATACCATTCAACACATGAATTTCAATCCAACGAATGAATATCGATTCAACACATGAAGGTTTCTATAGTTTATATATATAGATAAAAATGTGATTTTTATATTTAAAACACGAACACCATTCAACACATGAATTTCTATCCAACGAATGAATATCGATTCAACACATGAAGGTTTTCTATAGTTTATATATATAGATAAAAATGTGATTTTTATATTTAAAACATGAACACCATTCAACACATGAATTTCTATTCAACGAATGAATATCGATTCAACACATGAAGGTTTTCTATAGTTTATATATATAGATAAAAATGTGATTTTTATATTTAAAACACGAACACCATTCAACACATGAATTTCTAATCAACGAATGAATTTCAATTCAGCACATGAAGGTTTTTTATTCAATGAATAAATATAGTTTCAGCAAATGAAAATAATTCAAACACATGAATATTATTCAAAATTTCGGTAGCATAACGGCAGGGTAGATAAAACCGGGACCGTCCCTATTACGGCTCCTCGCTCTACCTTAAAACCTCGCGGTTTTTGACAATGGGGATCATGCATCTAGTTCGCACGCAGGCGGCATGTATATATTTATTTATTTCATTTCCACAAACTAATCCTATGTGGTTTCAACCAAATATTTCTCAACCACAAATGGGTATTTTTCAACCACAATCAATCAATATCAACCACAAACAATTCCAATCAACCATTCGCTATCAATCAATTTTCACACCAATCACAACTAATAAATATCGTCCATGGTTTGTGGACGAGGGGTGTGTGTGTGTGTATATATATATATATATATATATATATATATATATATATATAGCAATTCACTTCTATTTCAACACATATAAAATTTTACAACGCATATACAACTTATACATCGAACGTACAACTTATACAACGCTTATACAAGAGGTGTACAACGCTTATATAACTTATACATCGACTATATAATTTATACATCGTCGTTTTCCATATCGTTTATAAATTAGAAATCTCACATTGGGTTACACTCCACCAAAAATAGCAGAAGGCTCAGAAAAATATGCGGTCTATTCTAGAATGTAGAAGACGTCCACACGAGTCCACTGTCTCTTGTTTCACGGAATTTCATCAAGAAACGAAAAAGATATGATTTTTACAGAGAAATCAAAAACCGTAGAGCTTAAAACTGCTATAATATAGTTTATATTAAAATAGCCGCATACCTCTCTGATTTGTTCAAAACTAGGGTTGGGAATTTCGCGAAATCCGTGAAGCTAGAGGATGATCGGCCTTCGCAGCGTTGAAGGGTTAGGAGAGAGCTTCGCACGCGTGGGGGAGTGGGCCAGCTCGGTGGTCCCTGGTGTTCGTGGCGGCGGCCTGAAACGCTCGACTACGAGCTGCTGGTTCTTGCTGACGGCTAAACGAGGAAGGGCGAGACTAGGTCGGATTTGAAGAGGAGGGAGAGCTGGACAAAAACCCTAACTGACGGAGGGGCTAAAAGTGGAGGAGGCAGTCGGAATCGGAGCTGGAAGCTTTGAATTGCTTTTCGCCGTCGATCGGCTGTTACAGGGAGAGAGAAAATGGGATTTTCCTTTTTTTTTATTTTAAAAAAATATGATTGGTCGGGGGAGTTTTAAAGGGTTTTCTGACACGACCACCAATCTAAACCCAACGACTATCGTCCCTAACGTTTTTTCCCCCATTCCGAATACAATGGCATATGTTTCGTAGGCCCATTCGACTGTTTCAGTCAGTTTTCCTTCAAATTAAAATATATAACATTCAATATTTAATTTGAACGTACATTTCAATTTGCCAGGGCCACAAACTGATTCGAAAAATTCCAAAAAAATAAATCTGGCTATGTTTCGATGATACGGTCCCAACAAAAGTAGTTTCGTCGAATTCTGAGACCGTTTGCAGAAAGGCCCATTTCTGGTCGATCCAATTCAACTATAATTGACCAAAACACGTTTTCCTTTGCCACGCTCACATACTAGCTTCAAAAATTATGAAATTTGAAACCTAGCAATAACTTCACATCCCGGATCCAAAAAAAGTGGTTTCGACGAATTCCGAGGTCGTTTGCAAAATGGCCAATTTCACGGGCTATATAAATTCCATAGCGACCTTTCTAAAAATTCATTTGGCCATAACTTTTGCTTCCCGCTATGAAAATTCGATTTTTCAGATTCATTAGAAAGGTATTCACTAACAGATTTAAACATTTTTGGTTTCACTCAAATCTGTTTTGTTTTGCACCCGGTACAGTACGACAAAGTTTGAATTCAAATTTTGAAACTGCAGCGCCATTTCAGGCCTTGTTTATAATTAGAATTAATTATATTCGTTTTCAGTTGTCGATTCAAACTCAGTTTTCATTGCTATTATTTAAAATATTTATTTTAAATATTTAAAATCCATTATTTTAGCTAATTTAAAATTTTTAAATTGGTTCAGATTTTCCTGGGTCGTTACAATCTCCCCCACTTAAAACTTTTTGTCCCCGAAAAGGAACAAAGTCGAAAGTGGTTTGATTAATCAACTCTACATTCAATCTGGCTTCAATTCTCCAACTTTTCAGTTTCTGAGAATTTTCAAATTCTTCAAAAATTTGGCTAACACCCGGAATTTTTGATAAATTTCGCCATAACCTCCTTTGTACGGAGAGAGGTTTTGAAATTTATTGGGCCGTATTAGGTACCCAATAAATCCTAACAAGCATACACATATTTATAGTGATATATTCTGGTGTTTATAGGGGAGCGTGTATTGATAATAACTCCAGAGAATAAATTCTCGTCACCCTGTCAAAGCCTGAGGGAGTGTGTATTTTAAATGCCCCAGAGGATAAATCCTCGTCACCTCGTCCCGTGTGGGAAATAAATAGTCCATGTTCCGTATCTAATAACTAGAGAGACGTGATTATTGTCAACTCCAGACCCATGTGGGGTTTTTATTAATCTGGAAATTTTATCTTTACAATTTAAATAGTCCATAACAGTCATCAGTTCAACCTGTAAAATATAGTCATTGCCATACAAGCCTCTCGCTCGTATGGTAAATCTTCCACCTCGTCACACAAGCTCCAAATGCTTATGTGGTATATGATGCAGTATGCTTATCTTCCAGAAGTATGTCATGTAATGCAGTTCAACATTAATTGTTACTATCCTATGGCGATGTTTATTATTTCACACAGAATAACCAGCACTCCGCATCCAATGGCATTCACAGGAGTTGATATAATAATATTTCGCATCCAACTCATTAAGGTTTACCTATTTGTCGGGCACACAAATAAAATCTTTACTCAACAGCTAATCCATTTACCTGTTCAAACATATATAATACACATATATATATTTCTATTTATTTTCCAATCAGTTCAATGTGTGATTTAATCGAATAAATCCTACCATTCATTCTATTGTTGATTAAATTAACTATCGTTTTAATAATTTTAATCAATCAAATCTACTATCACACAACACACACAATAATCAAATTGTTTTTAACTTTTCAAAAAAATACTAATCAATTTCTATGCTCTTTTAAAATCATTCAGACTATAGAATTAAAAGTACACATCCATGGAAAGAAAATAACAACAGAGTAGAGAACTAATTAGTAATGCAAAGTATGGTAAATGTACCTTGCACCGGAGTCAAACAGAGATATCCACTCGGCATCTAGGATAAGCTTTCTGAATGCTCTCCTCAGTTTCCCAAGTACAATCTCGGGGATCTCCACTCCATTTCACTTTGACTAAGCGAACCTTCTTGTTCCTCAGCTCTTTGGTTTCTTTGCCGATAATCTTTAGCGGCTCTCTTCTCACAGCTAATTCTGGGGTAATTTCAATATCCTGTTGAGCTGCTTCTTCCACGATTAATTCTGGATCATGAACGTGCTTTCGAAGTTGAGATATGTGAAATACATCTTGAACTCCAGGAAACCAATCAGGCAATTTGACCCTATAAGCGAGAGTTCCGATTCGTTCCAGAATAGGAAACGGACCAATGAATTTGGGCGCCAACTTTCCAGTTTTACCGAACCGGATTACTCCTCTCATCGGCGATACTTTCAAATATACGTAGTCGCCAACAGCAAACGATATATCTCTTCTTCTTCTATCGGCATAGCTCTTTTGTCGGCTTTGAGCGGCGAGTAATCGCTTCTTAATAAAATCGACTTTGTCGGCAGCTTCTCGGATCATATCTGGCCCCAACACGAGTCTATTACCAGGTTCGACCCAACATGCAGGAGATCGGCACGGTCTACCATATAATGCTTCGAATGGCGACATTGTCAGGCTCGCCTGGTCGCTGTTATTATATGAAAATTCAGCCAAATGTAGATGGTCTTCCCATGATCCATCGAAATCTAAAACACAAGCCCGCAATAGATCTTCTAAAATACGATTCACCCGCTCAGTCTGACCGTCTGTCTGAGGATGATAAGCGGTGCTTAGGTTCAGCTTAGTTCCCAGTTCTACTTGAAATGCCTCCCAGAATTTGCTAGTAAATATTGTATCTCTATCACTGACTATACTGAGCGGCACTCCATGTAGTCTAACTATTTCCCTGAAGTATATCTGCGCCAAACTCTGAGCAGTTCTGTTTGATCTGACAGGTATGAAATGAGCGGTCTTCGTGAAGCGATCTACGATCACCCAAATACTGTCATTTCCTTTTCTGGTTCTGGGCAGACCATCGATGAAATCCATGGAAATATGTTCCCACTTCCAGCCAGGAACGTCCAGCGGTTGTAACAATCCAGCCAATTTCTGTTGGTCGCTTTTGACTAGCTGGCAAGTAGGGCATCGGCTAACATATAAGGAAATGTCCCTCTTCATCGACTTCCACCAGAAAGTGCGCTTGATGTCATTATACATTTTGCTTACTCCCAGATGGATACTAAGTTTTGACTTGTGGCATTCATCCAGTACTTCCTTTCGAAGCTCAGGAATGTTAGGGACACAGATTCGACCTTTGAGCCTTAGAATCCCATCATTATCAACTTGAAAACTCGAGGGTTCGCCTTGTTGAATTACCTCTCTGATCTTCTGAATGAAGTGATCATCCTTCTGAAGAGCAGATATTTTATCTAGCAATGAAGTCATGATAATAAAACTGGTGATCATTTCATTCTTTTGGCTTAACGCATCGACCACGACATTGGCTTTCCTTGGAGTGTATATAATTTCAAAGTCATATGCTGCAAGAAACTCCAGCCAATGTTGCTGCCTCAGATTCAAGTCTTTCTGGGTGAACAGATACTTTAACGACTGGTGATCTGTAAACAGTTCAAATCTCTCACCCAGAAGATAGTGCCTCCAGATTTTCAAAGCGAATACTATAGCCAATAACTCAAGATCATGAGTTACGTAGTTCTTTTTGTGCGGCTTCAGTTGACGGCTAGCATAAGCAATCACTTGGCCCCTTTGCATTAACACTGCGCCAAGGCCTTCTCTAGAAGCGTCGGTCCAGACTTTTAAATCCTGACTGCCATTGATGATGGTTAACACAGGAGCTGTCGTTAGTCTTAACTTTAGCTCTTCAAAAGCCTCCTCACTTTCTGGAGTCCATTTGAATTTAGAGTGCTTCTTCGTAAGCTTCGTTAAATGACCAAATATCTTCGAAATATTTTAACGAACTTCCGGTAATAGCTAGCCAATCCGAGAAAACTACGGACTTCAGTGGGGATACTGGGCTGTTTCCAATTCTGAATAGTTGTGATTTTGCTCGGATCCACAGCCATTCCTTCTTTCGATACGACGTGGCCCAGAAATTTCATTTCATCCTGCCAGAATATACATTTGGATAGTTTGGCTTTCAATACATTCCTTCTGAGGATTTCCAGAACCTGTTCCAAATGCTTTTCATGTTCGGCCTTTGATTTAGAGAAGATTAGAATATCGTCAATGAAAACCAGAACAAATTTATTCAAAACTCCTCTGAACACTTTATTCATCAGATCGACGAAGTAAGCTGGAGCGTTACATAAGCCGAACAACATTACTAACCACTCGTATAATAAGTTGGGACCTCTGAATGCTGTCATTGGAACACACTCTTCGGCAATTCGAAGTTGATGGAAGCCTGTAGCTAGGTCCATCCTTGAGAATACTTGTGCTCCATTTAATCGATCCAACAAATCATCAATCCGCGGCAATGGATATTTGTTCTTTATTGTCTGCTTGTTCAGATCACGATAGTCCACACATAGACGTAGAGTACTGTCTGATTTTGGGACAAACACCACCGCTGCTCCCCAATCAGAGAAACTAGGCCTGATCAGACCCTTCCATACGAGCTGTCGTGTTTGATTGTCTAATTCCTCTTTCTCTTTCAAGGACAATCTTCAAATAGCATGAACTACCGGCCTTGCATTAGGAATTAAAGCAATTTTGAAATCTATTTCTCTTTGCGGAGGTAAGCGAATAACTTCTTCAAACACATCCACATAATTCTTGACGACAGGAATATCTTTCACTAGGTCAGGAATATTCTTTCTGACTTCAGGGATATTTTCTATTTGGGTTGGAGAAATATCCAAAGCTGCCCAGAAGTCTTTTCTATTAGCTTTCTGACCTTCACAGGGAATGATTATATAACCACCTGATTTTATCTTTTCCCTAACAACTCTCTCGGCGCATCTAACCTCTGCTTCATATTTGGTAAGCCAATCCAATCTCAGAATAAGATCGAATTCATTAAAATTCATGACGATAGAGATAGTAGGGAATTTGTAGCAGGAAAAAGAGACAGGCACCCCACAAACCCAACTGAGATCGATGGAACCCCCAACTGGGTTTTGGACAGTCATTGGTTCTTTGAGCTTCCTCAATTTCAAATCCAACTTCTTGACTGCACACTTTGCAATAAAGCTTTGTGACGCGCCAGTATCAAACAGTACTTTAACTGGAATGTTCTTGACATTGAGCGTGCCTTCTAAAACATCAGCCCTTGCTTGACTAGCTGAGGGCTCGGAAGTTTCCGCTATTTCATTCACTTGAACTACTTCAGGCTTCTTTAAGAGCCAACAATCCTTTGCAAGATGACCCATCTGATGGCATTTACTGCAACCCCTTTTTTCTTGAAACTCCCCATCAATTCTAAACCTTTTCTTCTTTTGCTTTCGATTGGCCCTATATCCATCCTTTGTTTGTTTCTTTAAAGATCTGCAATTCCCTTGCAAATGCCCTTGCTTATGGCAGTTATTGCATATGGCAGTCGTTGATGGTTCTTTTTCGGATCTGGCCCTTTTTCGATTGACTTTGGGCTCCTTACTGATCTCAGACATTGTACTGGCCTCAGGACGATTAGTTTCAGACTCAATTTTATTACTAGAGCTGACTTCCTCTTCGTACTGTAGCATACCTTTCTTGTCTAGATCTTCGTACTGATAAGCCATGTATATCATTTCAGAAAAGGGGAGCTTTACGTTCCTCATTACACTGTTCTGATATTTTCTTTAAAGCCCGTTGATAAATCTCATATTCTTTCTCTTCGGATTTCCAATTAGATGAGGGGCAAAGTGAGAAAGTTCATTGAATTTCTTATGATATTCGGGAATGGTCATGTCTCCTTGTATCAAATAAGAAAATTCATCACATAGTCGCTCTATTGCTTCTGGAGGAGTAAATCTTTCCAAGAAAATCACTTTGAATCTATCCCAGGTGATATCACCTTCTGGATTATCCTTGATAACAGAATCCCACCAGAACAAAGCTTCGTCTTTGAGTGCCCAAGATGCCAGTAATCTTTTCTGGTCGTCTCTCAACTTTAATCCTTTGAAGATTTTCTCAGCCGAACGAATCCAAGCTTGTGTTCTCATAATAGATTCCTCACCCGAGAAGGGCTTTCCACCCAGATTTCTATATTTCATATATATGGCTTCAATATCCGGGTCGGTGTCACTTCTTCTATTTCTGGCACTCATTTTCTAGTTCTTCTGCAAATAGCAGATCAAGTGTCAGGTCAACAGAAAAGATATTTCAAAATATAGAGACAAATACTTGAGTGTAAATGCGTCTATCGAGGTGTTATTTCATTATGCTACTCATACTAGGATATTACTGATCCTATCTGTAATGAGTTACTCGTCCTAGAACACTACTGGTTCTATTTCTGACGAGTTCGTTAATATGTTATATTCCAGAACTAAGCTTAACCAAAGCTCTGATACCACGATGTGACGACCCCATTTCCCGTACAGACGGAGACAAGTGTAATCTTTGGAATATAACACAGAAACAAATAATAGCAGAATAGAATTAAATAAATACACCAGATAATGTACAATAGAATACACTGGATAAACGTAATCATCAGAGTTACACAGTATACAGGATCATACTTAGTACAAATACAGTTCAGCTATACATGAATGTCTACCGCGGAAACAAACAAAATATGTACAATAGGAGCTGAACAGCATAAAAAGAGATAAATAATAGAATCCATCTTCAACTTTAGCTATCCTGAAAGAACCAGCTAAACCTGAATACAAGGCTGCCCGTGTAGAAAAAGGGGCACCCGAGTTTGAAAGTGAAACAAACTACGAGTCAGTCATGGGAGTGGTATGAGAAATCTATTCAACACATTTAATATATGGCTAATCACAGGACCACACCACATTCGTGGAATGGGTTTACTCCATTGGATTGCTAGCGCTTTAAAAACAAATCTTTCTTTTTAAACATCGCAATGCTTTTTATAAAATGAAGCCATTATAAGACTCAGTTCCCGTCACATAATGCAACGCAAACCGGAGGATAGAGTTTTACCTTATAATGGCCAAAATATGATTGATATGAATAAAACAAAAGCATTTGATATTAATACTAGTGTTTATATGTTTCAAAAACAATTTGAATCATAACTATCAATCATAGGCGGCATGGGTACCATATCATGTCGCCATATATATATATATATATATATATATATATATATATATATATATATACACAATCAAAACCACACAGCCACGTATTTGGAAATTGGATTTCTATCATGAACCAAGGCAAAAGATAGTCCTTACCGACTTCGAGACAATCTAGCCCATGTCTCAGGGTCAGAGCGCATCGACCCTTTAGATCGTCAGGGCCGGTCCACCGATGTGGATTATTATGCGTGAACACTACGTTTCCCCGCCCTTTGGGGCGTAAACGAGCCAACGAATGACTCCATCGGATCTGGATCGTCCGATCAAACCGAGGCGCCTCGCAACAGCAACAACCACATAAGTCAAACTTGTCAGGGCGTGTAAAACCACTGATGCCACTTCTAGCTAGAAAGAAACGCAGGCCCTCCTTGATGTCCTCTCCCATTTCTGGTTCATACCGGGGTGTGAGGCTCGCGATTTTACGTTATACACAAAGCTACGCCACACAGGCGGGGCTTTGATCATCACCACAAGACTTTGCTTTTCAACAGAAGCCCTGATCATTTGCCACTTAGGCATGCCACACTAGCAATTCATGCCATGCGACTGATGTCCATCGATATACAACCTCTGAGCTCGTGCGTTTCAGAGAAGGGCGTTAAGAAAAAGAATAAATTCTCTATCGCCAAACAGATGTATATTTAACAGAGATCAATCAACACAGAATAAAATCCAATGTCAGACACACAGTCCATTTACAAGTCCGTTCTGGGTTTGAACGAAACCGGAGGCACTATATACCTCGCAAACCCATCGATCACCACGTACGTCTGGACGATCACCACTCATTATCCATATTTCAAGTTGCCTCCCAATCAGGACCTCGGTTACCATCCAAACGAGGTGAAGATCTCCGGTCTTCGACCACCGTCTTCATCTTCGATTTCTTATCGTCGATTCAGTTATTCAGAATGGGATAAACCCGGTCTTTATGAACAACTCGCGCATATAATAAACAAGTGCAACACTGACATACACACGCATCATTTCAATTCATTAGTCACTAACCGTCAATCAGTAAGAGAACGATTTCCCAAATATTAACCCCGAAGGCCGAAACCAACATCAGATCAACACCCAGGAAAACATTCGACTTTGCCAACCTTCAGTTAATTTCTAAATCCAACATCCATATGTCGATTCTTCGATTTCAAAGCTATATTCTTTTCATACATTTGATAAAAATGATATTTTCATCTAACTGTCTTCTATTTCAACACTTCACTATTTTTAACAATTCATTTATATAATAAAAATGTGATTTTTATTGTAAAACAATTCATTTCAAAACTCTATTACTTTATATAGTTTATATCGGTAATAAAAGTAGGATTTTTATTATAAAACAATTTATTTCTAAACAAGATGATTTTATACATTTTATATTGATGTTAAAAATGGGATTTTTATTATAAAACAATTTCTTTCAAAATATGAATACCATTCAACACATGAATTTCAATCCAACGAATGAATATCGATTCAACACATGAAGGTTTCTATAGTTTATATATATAGATAAAAATGTGATTTTTATATTTAAAACACGAACACCATTCAACACATGAATTTCTATCCAACGAATGAATATCGATTCAACACATAAAGGTTTTCTATAGTTTATATATATAGATAAAAATGTGATTTTTATATTTAAAACACGAACACCATTCAACACATGAATTTCTATTCAACGAATGAATATCGATTCAACACATGAAGGTTTTCTATAGTTTATATATATAGATAAAAATGTGATTTTTATATTTAAAACACGAACACCATTCAACACATGAATTTCTAATCAACGAATGAATTTCAATTCAACACATGAAGGTTTTCTATTCAACGAATAAATATAGTTTCAGCAAATGAAAATAATTCAAACACATGAATATTATTCAAAATTTCAGCAGCATAACGGCAGGGTAGTTAAAACCGGGACCGTCCCTAGTACGGCTTTTCGCTCTACCTTAAAACCTCGTGGTTTCTGACTATGGGGATCATGCATCTAGTTCGCACGCAGGCGGCATGTAACTATTTATTTCATTTCCACAAACTAATCCTATGTGGTTTCAACCAAATATTTCTCAACCACAAATGGGTATTTTTCAACCACAATCAATCAATATCAACCACAAACAATTCCAATCAACCATTCGCTATCAATCAATTTTCACACCAATCACAACCAATAAATATCGTCCATGGTTTGTGGACGAGGGGCATATATATATATATATATATATATATAGCAATTCACTTCTATTTCAACACATATAAAATTTTACAATGCATATACAACTTATACATCGAACGTACAACTTATACAACGCTTATACAAGAGGTGTACAACGCTTATATAACTCATACATCGACTATATAATTTATACATCGTCGTTTTCCATATCGTTTATAAATTAGAAATCTCACATTGGGTTCCACTCCACCAAAAATAGCAGAAGGCTCAGAAAAATATGCGGTCTCTTCTAGAATGTGGAAGACATCCACACGAGTCCACTGTCTCTTGTTTCACTGAATTTCGTCAAGAAACGAAAAAGATATGATTTTTACAGTGAAATCAAAAACCATAGCGCTTAGAACTGCTATAATATAGTTTATATTAAAATAGCGGCATACCTCTCTGATTTGTTCAAAACTAGGGTTGGGAATTTCGCGAAATCCGTGAAGCTAAAGGATGATCGGCCTTCGCAGCGTCGAAGGGCTAGGAGAGAGCTTCGCGTGCGTGGGAGAGTGGGCCAGCTCGGTGGTCCCTGGCGTTCGTGGCGGCGGCCTGAAACGCTCGACTTCGAGTTGCTGTTTCTTGCTGACGGCTGAACGAGGAGGGGTGAGACTAGGTCGGATTTGAAGAGGAGGGAGAGCTGGACAAAAACCCTAATTGGCGGAGGGGCTAAAAGTGGAGGAGGCGGTCGGAATCGGAGCTGGAAGCTTTGAATTGCTTTTCGCCGTCGATCGGCTGTTACGGGGAGAGAGAAAATGGGATTTTCCTTTTTTTTATTTTAAAAAAATATGATTGGTCGAGGGAGTTTTAAAGGGTTTTCTGACACGATCACCAATCTAAACCCAACGACTGTCGTCCCTAGCGTTTTACCCTCATTCCGAACACAATGGGATATGTTTCATAGGCCCATTCGACTGTTTCAGTAAGTTTTCCTTCAAATTAAAATATATAACATTCAATATTTGATTTGAACGTACATTTCAATTTGCCAGGGCCACAAACTGATTCGAAAAATTCCAAAAAAAATAAATCTGGCTATGTTTCGACAATACGGTCCCAACAAAACTAGTTTCGTCGAATTCTGAGACCGTTTGCAAAAAAGTCCATTTCTGGTCGATCCAATTTAACTGTAATTGGCCAAAACACGTTTTCCTTTGCCACACTCACATACTAGCTTCAAAAATTATGAAATTTGAAACCTAGCAATAACTTCACATCCCGGATCCAACAAATTTTGTTTCGTCGAATTCCGAGGTCGTTTGCAAAATGGCCAATTTCACGGGCTATATAAATTCCATAGCGACCTTTCTGAAAATTCATTTGGCCATAACTTTTGCTTCCCGCTATGAAAATTCGATTTTGCAGATACATTAGAAAGGTATTCACTAACAGATTTAAACATTTTTGGTTTCATTCAAATCCGTTTGGTTTTGCACCCGGTGCAGTCCGACAAAGTTTGAATTCAAATTTTGAAACTGCAGCGCCATTTCAGGCCTTGTTTATAATTAGAATTAATTATATTTGTTTTCAATTGTCGATTCAAACTCAGTTTTCGTTGCTATTATTTAAAATATTTATTTTAAATATTTAAAATCCATTATTTTAGCCAATTTAAATTTTTTAAATTGGTTCAGATTTTCCTGGGTCGTTACAGTGGCACACTTTAATTGTTATCTTGGTGAAGACCTATTTTTGAAGAAGTATTTACCAATAGATCAAGCTACACGTTAGTTATTTGATCATACAAAGGATGGAGTACTGTTATGGTAAGTTGTTTAAGTCGGTCTTACGTTATTAGTGATTAATAAAAGTATAGTTATCCCGTATTTCACTCTACGCCTCTCTGAACTGATGTTAAAATTTAGTTTTTGAATAGTAAATTGAAAAATGTTAATATTCCTAGAACAATAGACGAGACAACGATTAACACAAAATGTGCGTTGAACCTATGGGAAAGAAATGAAAATCACATGCTCTGTCTTTACTTTGCAAAAGCTATTGGGTGTATCGTGGTCAATATTGGGGAACAAGATTTGGTTTAAGCTAGAGTAAGCTTTTTATTCATTTTATTTTAAATAACAGTTTAATTTATGTTTTTCCTATTTCTTTTAAACTTAAACTATTAAGATAAATGGTGTTTTACCAAGTTCTCTTTGCAAGTTTTTCACACTGGTGAATTATTTCTGTAATATTTCTTAAGGCAATTGAACTAACATATGTATTCTACTCTATGATAAAATCAAATAAATAAATGTGTCATATACACAAGTACTTTTAAGTTTTTAACGTACTTTCAGTAGTGGTCAATTATTTTATTTGACTTATACCTTGAGAACGCATATAGGGTAAAATCAGATTCATGTTTGTATAGCTATTAGCTTGTTGACTTTTATTATTTATTTTTACTATTGTTTTGTATATTTACTCTCAACATTTGTTCCCGGTACCTTCGAACCCTTATTTTCTCTTTTCACAGTTTGAACATGTTACACCACTCATTTGTATTTGATATATCCAACTGATATTTTTCCTATGTATTTTGCTAGCCATATTTGGTACTTGGATTAATCTCTCAAATAATCAAGGTATGTGTAATATATAATTGTACTAATACTTGTTCGCTTTCTCATTCTTTCCATCTATATGTTTACATTATCTTGGTTCTTTGTTCAGATTCAACTATTAGCGGATCTCAATCTAAAAAGGACTCCACAGTTGATGGAGATTGTAGAGGATACCAAGGTTAATTATTAGACACATTCCTTTTCATATGTGTCAAAACCTGATGGCTAGCTTTTTGACCAAGCCACCAAGAATACAAGCACTAGCATTCGGATGGACAAGGATACACACACATTGATAAACCCGGCTCGTGGTCCACATACCCCCATCGGCTCGTGGTTCTGTATTCCCCATCAGCTCGCGGTCCACTTTCCACCATGAATCGCAATGATCACAACGACTCGCTCGAGATAGGTGTCACGATCTCCTTGCAACAAAGGGTCACGAACTGACCTTATATCTCTGAAAACATGGCCACGACCTGGTCAACCACGAACTGAAATTGAAGGATCTTATGACACATGTCCATAACCGCCATATTGACCATTTCTCCATCAAGCCACGAACGGGTCCTAGATCCTCCGTAACACTCCGTATTTTCTATGAACGTTAAACTAACAAATTAAAGTATAATTAATTTTTAAAAGAAGAGTTAAAGGAAATGGGTTATGCCATTGCGTTTGTCTCGGAATTCTACTTGGAACAGAGTCCAAGTTTTCTTTAAATCGAACTTCGTATGAGGAAGTTATGGCCCTCAAAGTTTCAGGAATTTAAATAAATTAAAACAGCTCAGATTTAAATTCAAAATTCAAACGAAAATAAAGAAGCGGGCTGGGCTGGATTTTTCCCACTATAGGCTAGGTCGACCAGGGGATCGACCTCCCCTATACAGGTCGACCTAGGGGTCAACCTACGCCCTCGCCCAAATCCAAACAGTGATGATTTTCTGACCTGTTGCTGAGTCTTTTTTGACTTGCTGCTGAGTCACTAGGGCATAGGTGGCAATTCTGGATAACTCTATCTAGTTTGGACGGTTATGATTGCTCCTAGGATGTTCTAACGGCTCACATAAGTTTAAACCTCTATAAAACCAATCCTAGTCCTCAACCCTAAATCACACAAATTCATTCCAAGGAGCCACCATGCTGTCCATGATCGTCCTAGCCTAGCCACCATTTCTTCTTCAACTAGAAAGCAAGTTAGGAGCTACGAATCAAATCAAAATTAGACAGTCTTCGTCAAGGGATTGCTTTTCAATTTCAGAAAACAGATTCCAGAAATACAAGAATTATTCTCTTTTTGTAAGTTCAAGTTACTTTCAGATGTGAATTCTTAATTGAAATTCTTGGCATGTAATAATCTGAATCCAAGCTATACTTGATTATGAGATAATCCTCTCATATTTATCAAATCTAATCTATTAGATTTATTCCTGCGATGTTATTCAAATCTAATCCATTAGATTAATGCCTGATGTAAGTAATCCTTTCATTTGAATCCGTGCTTTTATATGCCTTTGGGAATCATTATTGACTATGGAATTGGTCCAATCATATCTATCCTTGTTGTATATCGGAATTGTAATACTGTTTAAGTTTATGATATAACTCTTGTCAAACCTATACGTCTGTGATGGTTCATAATGATATTCATATCATATCTATATGCCTGCAATGTATTCTATGCAAAACTTGTCAATTTGGTATATTAAATTTATTGGACCAATAGTTCTTATCGTCATATTCCTATTCTTATGTCTCTTATGTTCCATATTGTTTCTCCGCTTTTTTCATGAATCTTGCGTTGAATCTCGAAATACTTACGTTATGAATGCAGGGGTAATTGGGTATAACATGAAATTGATATTTATTTGGCATAATTTGGAACATGTATTATGGCATGACTGTTAAGATGCAATTTGGGGTAATTTGACATGAATTATGGAATATGTAATTTGACATATTGAACCCAAAATTGGCATGAATGACAAAGTATGAAATTTGGCATGAAAAACCTAATTTTGGGCATAAACTGTAAATTGGAATATTAAATCTTGCTTGGGCTTAACTATTGTTTTGGGACGCCAAACATAATGCATAGTGATTTTGGGCATGACTATTATTGCAAGTTTAGGTAGATTGGGTGTAACCTATTTTGAATAATAACTTGTAATTGGCTTAATCGGGCATAACTTGAGAATTGTAACATGACTAGTTTTTTGTGAAATTTGGATAATTAGCAAATAAAATCTAGACTTGGACATGTACTGTAAACATGTAAATTACGGAAGAGATGAACGTGCCTAACCCAAGGTTAGATTGAGTTGTGGTGTAAAACTGCCCGTAACCGCCCGGCACATCTAGTAACCACAACAACACCTATCTAATGTGAGAGGCTATTATATCATGCCCAAGAAAAACCTGAGGTTAGATTTAGTTGTGGTGTAAAACTTCCCGGAACCGCCCGGCACATCCAGTAACCGCAACAACACATATCTAATGCGAGAGGTTGGTACATTAATAAATCAATTAATGCTAATGAACAAGATGAATGACTAGGGTTAAGTTAATAGGAAACACTTAACCGGTATAACATGATGAATGGTTAGGGTTAAGTAATAAGAAGCACTTGACCAATATAATTTGATTTGTGGTATGGTTAAGTTAAAACAAGAGGGCAACACTTAACTAATATAACTTGATTTGTGGTAGGGTTAAGTTAACACAAGAAGGCAACACTTAACCAAAGTAACATGACAAGTAGGTGGGTTAAGTTAATTTGAATTGATTGATGACACTTAACCAATATAACTTGATGAACGAACGTGGTTAAGTTAATAAGAAACACTTAACCAACATGACACAATGAATGGGTGGGTTAATTAACATGAATGGACAACACTTAACCAATATCACATAATGTGCAGGAGGGTTAAGTACATATCGGGTTGGTGGGTAATATTAGTAAATATAGGCCTACAAACTTAACCATTAAATAAACATACTTGAACCAGTAGGAGGGTTAAGTACATATCGGGTTGGTGGGTATTATTAGTAAATATAGGTCCACAAATCTTAACCATTAAATAAACATGCTTGAATCAGTAGGAGGGTTAAGTACATATTGGGTTGGTGGGTAATATTAGTAAATATAGGCCTACAAAACTTAACCATTAAATAAACATGCTTGAATCAGTAGAAGGGTTAAGTACATATCGGGTTGGTGGGTAATATTAGTAAATATAGGCCCACAAAACTTAACCATTAAATAAACGTGCTTGAATCAGTGGAAGGGTTAAGTACATATTGGGTTGGTGGGTAATATTAGTAAATATAGGCCCACAAAATTAACCAGAAGGAAACCCTAGTAACGGGGACCCATTTAAGCAGTAACCCACATAGATGTATCATGGTACCCTGAATTGGGCAGGGTGGGGCACGATTACTGGGCTAATTATAAGCGGTCAAAACAGCGACAGGGGTTACGTCAGTATAGGTTCCGATGGTTTACGGGCTTGCACGTACTCCGAAGTGGGAAAAAGCAGGCACTGGGCACCAATAGTTATACATCGTGCATCTTGAATCATGTCGGGTTGCTATCATAAGGATTGATACACCTTATGGTGGGACCAGCACAGGGTATCTACACGCAAGAGAGGGCCGATTGACACAGACACAAGAGAAATTAATACAAGTAGGGAGCCGATCGATAGGGTAGTAAGGGTATATCTAACACATTCGTGGCAATTAAGCAGATTGAGGTGGAATCCTCATAATAGATGTACACCTGAAGGCTACCACAATTGCGGGGATTGGGATCACGTTATCATATTATCATTTTATACAGATTACTAGTTGGGACACTAGTTAGGTGGTGTAGAGATATAGAAATCAGAATAACAGGTTAGCAGCGAAGCAGAGAAAGAGTAGAAGCGCATTCGGTTTATCTTGCCTTATCATAACTTATGCTTATCTTATGTTATCATGCTATCCCTGTTATCATGGTATTGTCTTATATTCGGTTTATTCATGTCATGTTGCTTTTACCTGTTTACATGCTGAAAGTCACTGAGCTTAACAGACTTATGTCTGACCTTGTTTGTTTTCGCCTCTTTTCTTTTGTTTCCCCTAGGTTCGCAAGGAGGGAATATTACCACTTAGCTCAGTTTTCTTTCCAAGCTCGAAGATAGTAGATGTACTTCTCTCTTTTTCCACTGCTATGGCTGGCTCATGCTTTATTGGGGAATATCATTGTCATTTTATGCTTCTTATATACTTGGAAGTTCTGGAATCAAGATAGAAGTATTATGTAATACTTTTAAGTATGGTTGAGTCAATTATTGTAAAAGCTTGACTGAATTAAGTTGTTTATAAAATGAATTTATTTTCCGCTGCTTTATTTGTCTGTCTTGTAATTTATCTGCATCTTTTACCTAAAGCGCTCCACCGAAGTTAAGGCATTCCCTTTGTGTGTGACCTTAACGAGGTGGGGTGTTTCACTTGGTATCAGAGTTGAAGGTTACCTGATCAGATAAAAGATTTGAAAATTTATTTTCAAAACGATTTTAAAAGAAGCATTTTCAAAGGAAAAGTTTTGTTTTAAAGGCATATTCCCCATAGCCATATGCACTATCTTTTGATCCTCTGTTTAAATCCTTGTTTCCTTCTTTCCTGAGTCTCCGGGACTCCTGGCTTTCTGGGAGGTAACCTCATCGCGGCATGGTTCCGTAGGCTTGATGAGACTACGACATTTGTCAAAGGGCAAATAAGTGCCCAACTTCCATCTATAGCCGCAGTAGTTTCACCTACGGCTAATTTTCTTTCGAGCTTTTTAGGATTTTCCGTGCGATGGAGGCAGCTTTCAAGAGACTTGTCAACGTGCACAAGGATAGTAAAGATGAGAATGAGGGAGTTTGGTTAAGGAGCACAACCCAAGGATGAAAAATTCATGGATATGGACTTGGTTCACAAAGGAGGCAAAAATGAAGAGGTGTAAGTGGAAGAATTACAGGACAAGAAGAGAGGAAAGAATAGTAAAACCTAAGACAAGAGGAAGTGTCTTTACTATGGTATAACGGGTTATATAATTAAGGACAAGGGCAAGAACAAAGAACGGGATTTTTAGGAGGGCAAGTGCATGCTCTCACCGCCAGCATACCTGAGAGAGAGGTAATAAAGTTTCTGTTGAAAAAAAAAATTTTAGCTTATCTTTTTAATCCTCCTGTTAGTACTCTTTTTATTTTATTTTAGCGCTTCACATTCGATTGTATCTGCTTCCATAGTTGAGTCTCTGCACCTTAGTACTTGTATAGTAGAAGATCCCATTACTGTCTCAAATCCAATTAGTGGTTCGGCTCATTTATCTTTGGTTTGCAAGGATTTGAGAATATCTATATTAAGGATTGAGTTTAAGTATAATGCCTATGTTTTTGGTTCCATGGGCTATGGATTGATTCTAGGCATGGGTTGGCTAGATAGTAATTGCGAAAGGAGGGTAGTTAGACTTTTTACTTGCCTCGGGAATACCCTCGAGATTTCATAGGATCCTGAGGGGATCAGTTAGGCGTAGCTACCTAGAATCACTTGATGCATCTATCGACGATTTGCGATCCATTAGAATATTCCATGAGTACGCAGATGTTTTTGATTAGGTTAAGGGTTTTCCCCTTAAACCTCGATATAGACTTCCGCATATATCTAGATGACAATGCAAAGCCAGTTATGCGATCAACAATAGTTTTTGGAGCAAGATTGGCGAGGATAGCCAGAGTTGGTTAAGTGCTCAATTGTTTAGTTGTTTTGCTAGTATCATCTCACATAGATCATCCAAATTCGGAGGAGGTATTCCTTGGATACTTTTCTGATATTGGCTTAGGCCTTTGGGGCTTGTACTTAAGGGATGTCGAGTTCTACTAGGATGGTTTGCGTGAGAAATAAATGGTTGTGGCAAGCGCCCTAAGTAAGACTGACCTTAAGAGAGGTATAAAGTACATAGCAACCTTTAGCTTTAGACCCTCAGATTTGTGACATGATGGATAAGCTAGGTAGAGGAGAGATCTCTAATCATCTTAGTATATATACTTGGTATCATGGTTAACACCTGTTTATCTTGGAAAGATAGTTCGACTACATTAGATACCCTCTAGCATATTAAGTGATCGAGGTCCTATCTTTACTAGTGGGTTTTGGAAATGGAGGTCAAGAAGCTTCGCAATCGTGAAGTTAAATTAGTTAAGGTACAGTGGAGTGAAGCTCAAGAAGATGCGACTTAGAAGACTGAAGACTAGATACGCGCATCATACCCTTTTTGAGGGTATATCCTTGATTCCACTTTTTTTTGTAATGCTTATTTGCATGCTAGTCTTTATCTTTTAAATATATCCTCTAGGTCATATCTTCGATCCTTAGGTAGAAGCCAATGAATGTAAACATGTATTTGAAACATGTTATGATTGATGGTTGCAAGTGGTTGCTAGTGGATGCTTGTGGACGCATATACACACACATTAGGCACTAGATCGGCTCAGTCACTTTCATATTGCATATGCATATGAATGTATTTGTATATGGATTGGAACTTGATGTGTTATCATATGGATGTTGCATATGGATGAGTGAATATGCACACATATAGTATTTACATGATTAGGGATATTTGCATATATATTGGACGCATGACACTCTCATGATTCGCATTAAGAGGTCAACTGGATCAGTAGACCGCCTGATTTTGCATTAGATAAGAAACATATACACACACTCTGCATATGTTCATACAGCATTAGCAAACTTTTAAGGACAATGGATTCCTGTGTTTGATGGTTGAGTAGATGGATTGTTGGATGGTAGGATATATGTTCTTCCTAACTTGAAGATTTCGGGGACAAAATCCTTTAAGGAGGGGAGAATGTAACACCCTGTATTTTCAACGAACGTCAAACTAACAAATTAAAGTATACTTAATTTTTAAAATAAGAATTAAGGGAAATTGTTACGCCATTGTGTTCGTCTCGGAATTCTGCTTGGAATAGAGTCCAAGTTTTCGTAAATCAGACTTCGTATGAGGAAGTTATTGCCCTCAGAAGTTTCAGGAATTTAAATAAATTAAAACAACTCAGATTTAAATTCAAACAAAAACAAAGAAGCAGGCTGGGCGGGATTTTTCCTACCCCAGGCCAAGTCGACCAGGGGGTCGACCAGGTGGTCGACTAGGGGGTCGACCTGGGGGTCGACCTACCCCCTCGCCCAGATCCAAACAGTGACGATTTTCTGACCTGTTGCTGAGTCTTTTCTGACTTGCAGCTGAGTCACTAGGGCATATGTGGCAATTCTGGATAACTCTATCTAGTCTGAACGGTTGTGATTGCTCCTAGGATGATCTAACGGCTCACATAAGTTTAAACCTCTATAAAAGCAACCCTAGTCCTTAAACCTAAATCACACAAATTCATTCCAAGGAACCACCATGTTGTCCATGATCGTCCTAGCATAGCCACCATTTCTTCTTCAACTAGAAAGAAAGTTAGGAGCTACGAATCAAATAAAAATTAGATAGTTTTCGTCAAGGGATTGCTTTTCAGTTTCAGAAAACAGATTCCAGAAATACATGAATCATTCTCTTTTTGTAAGTTCAAGTTACTTTCAGATGTGAATTGTTAATTGAAATTCTTGGCATGTAATAATCTGGATCCAAGCTATACTTGATTATGAGATAATCCTCTAAGATTTATCAAATCTAATCTAATAGATTTATGCCTGCGATGTTATTCAAATCTAATCCATTAGATTTGTGTCTGATGTAAGTAATCCTTTCATTTTAATACGTGCTTGTATATGCCTCTGGGAATCATTATTGACTATGGAATTGGTCCAATCATATCTATCTTTTTGTATATCGGAATTGTAATCCTGTTTAAGTTCATGATATAACTCTTGTCAAACCTATACGTCTGTGATGGTTCATAATGATATTCGTATCATATCTATATGCCTGCAATGTATTCTATGCAAAACTTGTCAATTTGGTATATCAAATTTATTGGACTAATAGTTCTTATCGTCATATGCCTATTCTTATGCCTCTTATGTTCCATATTGTTTCTCCGCTTATTTCATGAATCTTGCGTGGAATCTCGAAATACGTACTTTATGAATGCGGGGGTAATTGGGTATAACATGAAATTGACATTTATTTGGCATAATTTGGAACATGTATTATGGCATTACTGTTAAGATGCAATTTGGGGTAATTTGACATGAATTATGGAATATGTAATTTGACATATTGAATGTAGAATTGGCATGAATGACAAAGTATGAAATTTGGCATGAAAAACCTAGTTTTGGGCATAAACTGTAAATTGGAATATAAAATCTAGCTTGGGCTTAACTATTGATTTGGGACATCAAACATAATGCATAGTGATTTTGGGCATGACTATTATTGCAAGTTTGGGAAGATTGGGTGTAACCTATTTTGAGTAATAACTTGTAATCGGCTTAATCGGGCATAACTTGAGAATTGTAACATGACTAGTTTTTGTGAAATTTGGATAATTAGCAAATAAAATCTAGACTTGGACATGTACTGTAAACATGTAAATTAGAGAAGAGATAAACGTGCCTCACCCGAGGTTAGATTGAGTTGTGGTGTAAAACTGCCCGGAACCGCCCGGCACATCCAGTAATCACAACAACACCTATCTAATGTGAGAGGTTAGTGCATCATGCCCAAGAAAAACCTGAGGTTAGATTGAGTTGTGGTGTAAAACTGCTCGGAACCGCCCGGCACATCCAATAACTGCAACAACACATATCTAATGTGAGAGGTTGGTGCATTAATAAATCAATTAATGCTAATGAACAAGATGAATGACTAGGGTTAAGTTAATAGGAAACACTTAACCGGTACAACATGATGAATGGGTAGGGTTAAGTAATAAGAAACACTTAACTAATATAACTTGATTTGTGGTAAGGTTAAGTTAAAACAAGAGGGCAACACTTAACCAATATAACATGATTTGTTGTAGGGTTAAGTTAACACAAGAAGGCAACACTTAACCAAAGTAACATGACAAGTAGGTAGGTTAAGTCAACTTGAATTGATTGATGACACTTAACCAATATAACTTGATGAACGAATGGGGTTAAGTTAATAAGAAACACTTAACCAACATGACACGATGAATGGGTGGGTTAAGTTAATATGAATGGACAACACTTAACCAATATGACATAATGTGCCGGAGGGTTAAGTACATATCTGGTTGGTGGGTAATATTGGTAAATATAGGTCTACAAACTTAACCATTAAATAAACATTCTTGAATCAGTAGGAGGGTTAAGTACATATCGGGTTGGTGGGTAATATTAGTAAATATAGGCCTACAAAACTTAACCATTAAATAAACATGCATGAATCAGTAGGAGGGTTAAGTACGTATCGAGTTGGTGGGTAATATTAGTAAATATAGGCACACAAAACTTAACCATTAAATAAACATGCTTGAATCTGTAGGAGGGTTAAGTACATATCGGGTTAGTGGGTAATATTAGTAAATATAGGCCCACAAAACTTAACCATTAAATAAACATGCTTGAATCAGTGGGAGGGTTAAGTACATATCGGGTTGGTGGGTAATATTAGTAAATATAGGCCCACAAACTTAATCAATAGGAAACCCTAGTAACGAGGACCCATTTCAGCAGTAACCCACATAGATGTATCGTGGTACCCTGAACTAGGCAGGGTGGGGCGCGAGTACCGGGCTGATTATAAGCGGTCAAAATAGTGGCAGGGGGTACATCATTGTAGGTTCTGACGGTTTACGGGCGTGCATGTACTCTGGAGTGGGAAAAAGCAGGCACTAGGTACCAGTAGTTATACACTGTGCATCTTGAATCGTATCGGGTTGCTATCATAAGCATTGATACACCTTATGGTGGGACCAGCACAAGGTATCTACACGCAAGAGAGGGCCGATTGACACATACACAAGAGAAATTAATACAAGTAGGGAGCCAATCGATAGGGTTGTAAGGGTACATCTAACACATTCATGGCAATTAAGCAGATTGAGGTGGAATCCTCATAATAGATGTACACTTAAAGGCTACCACAATTGCGGGGATTGGGATCATGTTATCATATTATCATTTTATACAGATTACTAGTTGGGACACTAGTTAAGTGGTGCAGAGATATAGAAATCAGAATAACAGGGTAGTAGCGAAGCAGAGAAAGAGTAGAAGCACATTCAATTTATCTTGCCTTATCATACCTTATGCTTGTCTTATGTTATCATGTTATCCCTGTTATCACGGTATTGTCTTATATTCAGTTAATTCATGTCATGTTACTTTTACCTGTTTATATGCTGAAAGTCACTGAGCTTACTAGACTTATGTCTGACCTAGTTTATTTTCGCCTCTTTTCTTCTGTTTCCCCCTTCTCTAGGTTCGCAGGGAGGGAATATAACCACTTAGCTCAGTTTTCTTTCCAAGCTCGAAGATAGTCGATGTACTTCTCTCTTTTTCCACTGCTATAGCTGGCTCATGCTTTATTGGGGAATATCATTGTCATTTTATGCTTTTTATATACGTGGAAGTTTTTGAATCAAGACAGAAGTTTTATGTAATACTTTTAAGTACGATTGAGTCAATTGTTGTAAAAGCATGACTGAATTAAGTTGTTTATAATATGACTTTATTTTCCGCTGCTTTATTTGTCTGTCTTGTAATTTATCTTCATCTTTTACCTAAAGCGCTCCAGCGAAGTTAAGACATTCCGTTTGTGAGTGACCTTAACGGAGGTGGATGTTTCATCCTCAGGATTGGTGCCACGTGTCTTCACGAACCGCCTGCAAAAATAACCAATAAATAGCCCAATTCTTAGCATTTTGAAGGATCTATTGGAAATTCAGAGCTCTGATTCCACCATTATCAAACATTCATTATTTCTAATAAAAAATATTTCAAAATTATTGAGTGAATCACTGTTGTAAAAGTGAGACTAAGAGAATATTGTGATTGTACTTGCATTCAAACGTATAATCAAAGTCATATAAAGTGCACGTTGGCTCTTCCGAACCACTATAAATTTGGTGTGTTTGTTGCTTTTTCTTACATTTCTAGTTTTAATTCTTTTCAAATCAAGATAATTTGGGGTTAGAGCCATCTTTTGGTCTAACATTTTGGTGCTTTCACTGAGAATTGAATTCTCATCCTGACGGATTGTTGTTCTACTGTTTGGATTTTCAAGTACGAAGAAAATAGTCTGCATTTCCACTGTTTCATTTTTGAAGACTTTGGCAAAGTCAAGACACTATGGCCGCAAAGAAATCCAAGGATTCACGAGCCTCGTGAGCAAACGAAGTTAACAAGGAAAATTGTAACACCCCACATCCGTTAAGGTCACTCACAAAGGGAATGCCTTCACTTCGGTGGAGAGTTATAGGTAAAAGACACAGATAAATTACAAGACAGACAAAATTAAAAACAGCGGAAAATAGAACCTTACGTTATTGATAAAATAGTTTGTACAACAATTGTTTTCCAATACCAGAATATCTGTCTTACAAAATAAAGAAGCATAAAATTACATTTATATTCCCCAATGTAGCGTGAGCCGGCCATAGCAATGGAAAAGAGAATCCAAGCAAAACCTCGACTAATCTTCAGCTTGGAAAGAAAACTGGGCTAAGTAGTAATATTCCCTACCTGCGAACCTGGGGGGGGGAGGGAACGGAAGACAAGAAAGTGAAAGAAAACAGAGTCAGACATAAAGTCTGGTAAGTTCAGTAACTTTTAGCATGTGAACTGGTAAAAAGCAACATGGCATGAATTAACTGAATACAAGACAATACCATGATGATAGGTTTAACAAGATAACGCGAGCTATGCTAAGGCAAGATAAAACTGAATGTACAGATAACTGGATCTACCGACAAGCTGAATATACTGATAAACTGAATATGCTTCCATACTTTCTCTGCTTCGCGATTACCCTGTTATTCTGGTTTCTATATCTCTGCACCACCTAACTAGTGTCCAACTAGTAATCTGTATAAACTGATAAAATAATAACGTGATCCCAATCCCTGAAATTGTGGTTGTTTTCAGGTGTACATTTATTATTTATTACCTAGATCTAATCTAGGGTTTTTTTCGAACGCTTCCTAGATCCAACCATGGTTTACGCTACCCAGGGCTACTGGGGTTTATGCTACCTATTGAACATTTCTCGGATTTTAGGGTTTACGCGACCTAGGTCCAACTAGGGATTACGCAACCTATCGAACGACGCCCCTAATCTAGGACACACTACCCAGAGCGGTATATGTTCCTAGACTTTCCCCACGTATGTGCTGTGAATCGTTATCGCTGTCTAGATGCATATGTCCTCTCTATGTGCGACCTGAGTCTCGTGGCAGGGCAAATCAAGAAACACGAAACTCGATCGGGAGCTTTCAGATATCTACCGATGCATATGCTAAGGTCTGTTTTTCCAGTGGCTATGGTCCCACTAGACCCCTCCCTCAACTAATGAAAGGCCACCCTTGAAAAAAATGAGAACTATACGCAGGCCCCCTATGCCCCACTTAACCTATGGCTATCCGCACCCATAACTAGAAAGCAAGTATATGGTCTTTTGGAGTTCTCCGCCTTTCCGTTGTACGTATCTCGATTGACTCAAGATGGTAGGTAGACGACGAGTTGCTATCACAGGGCTACTAGTCTCGCCGAATCACGCTGGTCAATCCTAGTCTTTAGGTTGCCTTATATTGTAACCAAGGCATACCCTTGGTTCTTCTAACGCAGACCTTAACCTCTGTGAGCCCAGGCGGATCATCTTCATCCTCACAGAGGGATACCAAGAGTACCCTCACGTCCCCTCGAAGCCGCGTGCTTTGTACCCCAGTTTGTTGGAGCCTTCTTTAAGATCAGATGGACGTTTGCTCCTTCTTGTATTCTACTAAGGTTTACTACTTAGTTCCCTTATCTAAGGTTTACTACTTAGTTTCCTGAACCGTTGTTTTCTTAACTAAGGTTTACAACTTAGTCCTCTTAACTAATCTTTACTACTTAGTTCTCTTTCTCGTCAAGTTGGATTGGTTAAGTGTCATTAGTCAATTCAAGTTAACTTAACCCATTCATTTGTCATGTTAAACTGGTTAAGTGTTATCAGTAGTTCATGTTGACTTAACCCTACCACAAATCAAGTTATATTGGTTAAGTATTTCTTATTACTTAACCCCCACCCCTTCATCTTCTATTGGTTAAGTGTTCCCTCTAACTTAACCCTGCCCATCTGTTTAGCTAACATGTTATAACAGTTAAGTGCTGTCTTTGTTAACTTAACCCTAACATCTGTTTAATTCACATGCCCTAATGGTTAAGTATTGTCCCTTCATGTTTTAACTTAACCTTGTTCATTTGGCACACTATGATGGCTAAGTGTTCTAAGTTTACTCAACTCCACCTTCTAGTCTAGTTAACATGTTAAATTGGCTAAGTGTATTTCACTTAACCCCACCTTCTAGTCTAGTTAACATGTTATAATGGTTAAACCTTTTCTTAACCTCGCCCACTTTTCTACTCAACATGTTATAACGGTTATTTGACCCCAACAAGTCTTGTCTTATTAACATGTTAAGTTGGTTAAGTGTTCCTATGGACTTAACCCTCTCATTCTAGCTTAACTGTTTCTTAGCTTTAAATTATTCGTTTAAAGCACCAACCACTCATATTAGACAGATATTGTTGCGGTCACTGGATGTGACGGTCGGTTCCGGGCAGATTTACACCGCAACTCAGTCTAACCTCGGGTCCTTTTTGGGCTCAATGCTCTAACCACCCACATTAGATAGGTATTGTTATGGTTGCTGGATTTGTCGGGCGGTTCCGGGCAGTCTTATACCGTAACTCAATCTAACCTCGGGTTAGGCATATTCGTCTTTCCTAGATTTACATATTTATCCTTTTTGTCTATATGTAAATTGCTAACGACTCTTTTAAACAAATTTGGCCTATATCATATTCATTTGTCATGCCCACTAACATATCTATATTCTAGGCCCAAATCTCTATTTACCTATCAATTAACCCAACTTGCAGTTTATGCCAAATTAGATCAGTTCATGTCAAAACTAGATTTAATATTCTAGTTTATAGTTTATATCCAAGCTTGGCTTACATGCCAATTACATACATTGCGGTCAATTAACAATTTACCATTTCACGCCCAAGTCTAATATGCATGTAATATTTACTATTATAGCCAATTCAGATTATGCTAACATATTTGTTATGCCAAATCATCTTAATTAAGCTACGCCCAAATTCCCCCGCCGTTGTCATACCTATAACATGATTTCACAAGTTTCTAGGTACTCATGAAATGAAACTAACAAAAGGAACAGGGGATAAGCACGAGAATTGACATAAGAGAATAGACATGAAAAAGCGAACCAAAATACACAAATACAAAGATAATGGATCCAGTGGGTTTGGTGTACATAATAGAGAACCGGAATAAACTAAGCAAATTACACCCTAAGTATGAGATCCAACAAAATCAAGGGAGACATAGGTGATTTGATCCAACATAATGCCAGTTCGGTATACAATCATGATTTGTAACTATAATGTTATGGGCATAAGCAACTAACCATAATAGTCATAGGCAATTAACCACAATAGTCCTAGGCAATTAACCACAAAATAGTCCTAGGCAGTTAACCACAATAGTCATAGTCATGGTCTCATAGTTATGAATCTTAGTAATAGGCAATAGTCTTATGTTCATAGTCATAGGCATAGTATTATGTTCATAGTCATAGGCAGTAGTCTTATGTTTATAGTCATACGCATAGGCATAGTCTTATGTTCATAGTCATAGGCAATATTTTCATAGGCCACGGTTTCATAGTCATAGTCTTAGGCAAAAAGTCCCATAATCATAGTCATTGACAATTAGCCACAATAAGTTCTAGGCCATAATCGAGAATTAGATCCAAAGGCATATACAAGCACCGATTCAAACGAAAGGATTAGGCATATTCTCATATCCATTTTATTACATGTCACAAATAGATCTAGGCATTCAAATCTAAAAAGTAACTGACTTACATTGATTGGTTTTAGAAAAGGATAATAACGCTTAGGTGATTTGCTATGATTCGCGTGATGTTGCTCGAAGCCGTTGAATTAGCCTTTGCTTCCCTTCTTGAAGCTTTAACTTTATTTGAGTCTCTAATTTGCGAATCTCGCGTTGCTTGAAGAAGAAGGTAGAAGGACTCTCTTAATTTGATTAATCTTGTTTTAATTGAATCAGGTAGTATTTGGAGAAGAAGAAGTCATCTTGTTCGTTAAGAATTTGTGCAGCATAAGGATAGAGAAGAATGGTGTGAGGAGTAGTGGGGATTGGGGGAGGTTTATATAGGTTTAGGATTATGAATCTAGTCAGAAAACACGTCTAAATACATCGCAATGCATCTGGTTCAAAAACTGGAATTCGGCACCAGGTCGACCCCCAGGTCGCACTGTGATCGACCTGGTCCCTGGGAGGTCGACACTATGGTCGACCCCCAGGTCGAGCTGGTCCTGGGCGGGAAATTTCCCGCCTAGCCTGATCTGGGTTTTGAATTCAAATTTGAATTCGAATTTCGAGCTGTTTTTCTGTTATGAAAATCCTTGAAACTTCGGAGGGTCATATCTCCCTCATACGGACTCCGTTTCTCGAAAACTCGGACTCGTTTCCAAGCAGAATTTCGAGACGAACGCAATGGTGCAAGCTGTTTCCCTTGATTCTTATTTTAAAATTTATTTATACTTTAATTTGCGAAACTTAATGTTACAGAATTACGGGGTGTTACATTCTCCCCCTCTTAAAGGAATTTCGTCCCCGAAATCTTCAAGTTAGGAAGAATGTATCCTATCATCCAATCACCCATCTACTCAACCATTCAATCATAGGAATTCATTGTCCTTAAAAAGATTTCTAATGCGTTCATGTTCATATGCATAGTGTGTGTGTGTATATGTCTTTATCTAATGCAAAATCAGGCGGTCTGCTGATTCAGTTGACCTCCTTAATGCGAATTATGTCAGTGCCATGCGTCCAATCATGTATGCAAGCATCCCTAGTTATGTAAATACTACATGTGTGCATAGCCATTCATCCATATGCAACATTCGTATGATAACATATCAAGTTAAATCTGTTAAGCGAATACATATATGTGAATGCAATATGAAAGTGACTTAGTCGTTCTAGCGCTTATGGTGTGTATATGCATCCACGAGCAACCATTTGCAACCATCAATCATAACATGTTTCAAATACATGTTTCAAATACATGTTTACATCCATTGGCTTCTACCTAAGGATCGATGATACGCCCTAGAGGATATACCTTAAAAGCTAGAAAGTATGCATAGAATTCCTAGAAAAAGAGATCAAGGATGTACCCTTAAGAAAAAGGGTATGATGCATGTATCTAGTCTTCAGTCTTCTAAGTCGCATCTTCTTGAGCTTCACTATCTGTACCTTATCTAATTAATCTTCATGATTGCGAAGCTTCTTGACCTCCATTTCCAAAACTGTCATTGATCGGATAGCTGGCTTTTCATCGTCAACTGGATACATGCGGAAGTCTATCCCGCATTTTAGGGGTAAACTCCTAACCTAATCAAAAACATTTTCGTACTCATGGACTACCCTAATGGATTGCAAATCGTTGATAAATGCATTAAGCGATTCTAGCTAGCTAAGCCTAACTGATTCTTTACACGAAATTTCGAGGGTATTTCCAAGGCAAGTCAAAAGTCTAACTACCCTCCTTTCAAAATTACTAGCCAACCAACCCATGCCTAGAATCAACTCATAGCTCATGGAACCAAAAACATAAGCATTACGCTTAAATTCAACACTTAATATAGATATTCTAAAATCCTTACAAACCAAAGGTAAACGGGCTGAACCACCAATTGGATTTGAGACACTAATGGGATCTTCTACTATACAAGTACTAAGATGCAGAGACTCAACTATGGAAGTAGATATGAACAAATGCGAAGCACTAAGATCAAAAGAGTACTAACTGGTTGATCAAAACGAAAAGCTAAACTTTTTCAACAGAGACTTTTACTATCTCTCTCTCAGGTATTCTGGTGGTGAAAGCATGTACTCGCCCTTCTGAAAATCCTGTCCCTCATCCTTGCCTTCTCCTTAATTATATGCCCTATTATACAATGGAAAAGATACTTCCTCTCGTCTTAGGTTTTATAATTCCTTCTTTCTTCGTGAGTCGAGTATATATCCATGAATTTCTCATCCTTGCGTTGAGCTCCCTAGCCAAACTCCCTCATCCTCATCTTTACCATCCCTATGTAATCATATTGACAAGTTTCTCAAAAGCTGCCTCCATCGCACGGAAAATCCTTCAAAGCTTGAAAGAAAACTAGCTGCAGGTGAAACTACTATGGCTATAGATGGAAGTAGGCAATACTTTGCCCTTCGTTATGTATCGTAGTCTTAACAAGCCTACGGAACCGTGCCGCGATGAAGTTACCTCCCAGAAAGCCAGGAGCCCCGAAGACTCAAGAAAGAAGGGGACAAGAATTCAAACAGAGGATCAGAAGATAGTGCGTATGGCTTTTGGGGAATATGCCTTTAAAACAAAACATTTCTTTTGAAAATGCTTCTTTTAAAATCGTTGAAAATAATTTTTCAAATCTTTTATCTGATCCGGTAACCTTCATCTTTGATACCACGTGTAATACCCCACATCGGTTAAGGTCACTCACAAAGGGAATGCCTTAACTTCGGTGGAGAGTTCTAGGTAAAAGAGAGTTATAGGTAAAAGATACAGATAAATTACAAGACAAACAAAACTAAAAACAACGGAAAATAGAACCTTACTTTATTGATAAAATAGTTTGTACAACAATTGTTTCCCAATACCAGAATATCTGTCTTACAAAACAAAGAAGCATAAAATGACATTTATATTCCCCAGTGTAGCGTGATCCAGCCATAACAATGGAAAAGAGAATCCAAGCAAAACCTCGACTAATCTTCAGCTTGGAAAGAAAACTGGGCTAAGTAGTAATATTCCCTCCCTGCGAACCTGGGGGGGGGGGGGGGGAAGACAAGAAAGCGAAAGAAAACAGAGTCAGACATAAAGTCTGGTAAGTTAAGTAACTTTCTGCATGTGAACAGTAAAAAGCAACATGGCATGAATAAACTGAATACAAGACAATACCATGATGATAGGGTTAACAAGATAACGCAAGCTATGCCAAGGCAAGATAAAACTGAATGTACAGATAACTGGATCTACCGACAAGTTGAATATACTGATAAACCGAATATGCTTCCATACTTTCTCTGCTTTGCGATTACCCTGTTATTCTGCTTTCTTTATCTATGCACCACCTAACAAGTGTCCAACTAGTAATCTGTATAAACCGATAAAACAATAACGTGATCCCAATCCCTGAAATTGTGGTTGTTTTCAGGTGTACATTTATTATTTATTACCTAGATCTAATCTAGCTTTTTTTCAAATGCTTCCTAGATCCAACCAGGGTTTACGCTACCCAGGGCTACTGGGGTTTATGGTACCTATTGAACATTTCTCGGATTTTAGGGTTTACGCGACCTAGGTCCAACTAGGGATTACGCAACCTATCGAACGACGCCCCTAATCTAGGACACACTACCCAGAGCGGTATATGTTCCTAGACTTTCCCCACGTATGTGCTATGAATCGATATCGCTGTCTAGATGCATATGTCCTCTCTATGTGCGACCTGAGTCTCGTGGCAGGGCAAATCAAGAAACACGGAACTCGATCGGGAGCTTTCAGATATCTATCGATGCATATGCTAAGGTCTGTTTTTCCAGTGGCTATGGTCCCACTAGACCCCTCCCTCAACTAATGAAAGGCCACCCTTGAAAAAAATGAGAACTATACGCAGGCCCCCTATGCCCTACTTAAACAATG
The DNA here is from genome assembly GCA_030737875.1 of Allium sativum. Classification (NCBI taxonomy): domain Eukaryota; kingdom Viridiplantae; phylum Streptophyta; class Magnoliopsida; order Asparagales; family Amaryllidaceae; genus Allium; species Allium sativum. The sequence continues at coordinate 4,136,905 of CM060911.1, read as the reverse complement.
GCCATCCACACCCATAACTTGATAGCAAGTATATGGTCTTTTGGAGTTCTCCGCCTTTCCACTGTACGTATCTCGATTGACTCAAGATGGCAGGTAGACGACGAGTTGCTATCACAGGGCTATTGGTCTCGCCGAGTCACGCTGGTCCATCCTAGTCTTTAGGTTGCCTTATATTGCAACCAAAGCATATCCTTGGTTCTTCTAACGCAGACCTTAACCTCTGTGAGCCCAGGCGGATCATCTGCAGCCTCACAGAGGGATACCAAGAGTACCCTCACGTCCCTTCGAAGTCGTGTGCTTCGTACCCCAGTTCGTTGGAGCCTTCTTTAAGATCAGATGGACGTTCGCTCCTTCTCGTATTCTACTAACGTTTACTACTTAGTTCCCTTAACTAAGGTTAACTACTTAGTTTCCTGAACCGTTATTTTCTTAACTAAGGTTTAGTCCTCTTAACTAAGCTTTACTACTTAGTTCTCTTTCTCGTCAAGTTGGATTGGTTAAGTGTCATTAGTCAATTCAAGTTAACTTAACCCATTCATTTGTCACGTTAAACTGGTTAAGTGTTATCAGTAGTTCATGTTGACTTAACCCTACCACAAATCAAGTTATATTGGTTAAGTATTTCTTATTACTTAACCCCCACCCCTTCATCTTGTATTGGTTAAGTGTTCCCTTTAACTTAACCCTGCCCATTTATTTAGCTAACATGTTATAACGGTTAGGTGTTATCTTAGTTAAATTAACCCTAACATCTGTTTAATTCACATGCCCTAATGGTTAAGTATTGTCCCTTCATGTTTTAACTTAACCTTGTTCATTTGGCACACTATGATGGCTAAGTGTTCTAAGTTTACTCAACTCCACCTTCTGGTCTAGTTAACATGTTAAATTGGCTAAGTGTATTTTACTTAACCCACCCTTCTAGTCTAGTTAACATGTTATAATGGTTAAACCTTTTCTTAACCTCACCCACTTGTCTAGTCAACATGTTATAATGGTTATTTCACTCCTACAAGTCTTGTCTTGCTAACATGTTAAGTTGGTTAAGTGTTCCTATGGACTTAACCCTCCCATTCTAGCTTAACTGTTTCTTAGCTTTAAATTATTCATTTAAAGCACCAACCACTCATATTAGACAGATATTGTTGCGGTCACTGGACGTGTCGGTCGGTTCTGGGCAGATTTGCACCGCAACTTAGTCTAACCTTGGGTCCTTATTGGGCTCAATGCTCTAATCACCCACATTAGATAGGTATTGTTACGGTTGGTGGATTTGTCGGGCGGTTCTGGGCAGTCTTATACCGTAACTCAATCTAACCTCGGGTTAGGCATATTCGTCTTTCCTAGATTTACATATTTATCCTTTTTGTCTATATGTAAATTGCTAACGACTCTTTTAAACAAATTTGGCCTATATCATATTCATTTGTCATGCCCACTAACATACCTATATTCTAGGCCCAAATCTCTATTTACCTATCAATTAACCCAACTTGCAGTTTATGCCAAATTAGATCAGTTCATGTCAAAACTAGATTTAATATTCTAGTTTATAGTTTATATCCAAACTTGGCTTACATGCCAATTACATACTTTGCGGTCAATTAACAATTTACCATTTTACGCCCAAGTCTAATATGCATGTAATATTTACTATTATAGCCAATTCAGATTATGCCAACATATTTGTTATGCCAAATCATCTTAATTAAGCTACGCCCAAATTCCCCTGCCGTAGTCGTATGTATAACATGATTTCACAAGTTTCTAGGTACTCATGAAATGAAACTAACAAAAGGAACAAGGGATAAGCACGAGAATTGACATAAGAGAATAGGCATGAAAAAGAGAACCAAAATAAACAAATACAAAGATAATGGATCCAGTGGGTTTGGTGTACATAATAGAGAACCGGAATAAACTAAGCAAATTACACCCTAAGTATGAGATCCAACAAAATCAAGGGAGACATAGGTGATTTGATCCAACATAATGCCAGTTCGGTACATAATCATGATTTGTAACTATAATGTTATGGGCATAAGCAACTAACCATAATAGTCATAGGCAATTAACCACAATAGTCCTTGGCAATTAACCACAAAATAGTCCTAGGCAATTAACCACAATAGTCATAGTCATGGTCTCATAGTTATGAATCTTAGTCATAGGCAATAGTCTTATGTTCATAGTCATAGGCATAGTCTTATGTTCATAGTCATAGGCAGTAGTATTATGTTCATAGTCATAGGCATTAGCATAGTCTTATGTTCATAGTCATAGGCAATAGTTTCATAGGCCACGGTTTCATAGTCATAGTATCAGGCAAAAAGTCCCATAATCATAGTCATTGACAATTAGCCACAATAAGTTCTAGGCCATAATCGAGAATCAGATCCAAAGGCATATACAAGCACTGATTCAAACGAAAGGATTAGGCATATTCTCATATCCAATTAATTACTTGTCACAAATAGATCTAGGCATTCAAATCTAAAAAGTAACTGACTTACATTGATCGGTTTTAGAAAAGGATAATAATGCTGAGGTGATTTGCTATGATTCGCATGACATTGCTCGAAGCCGTTGAATTAGACTTTGCTTCCCTTCTTGAAGCTTTAACTTTATTTGAATCTCCAATTTGTGAATCTCACGTTGCTTGAAGAAGAAGGTAGAAGGACTCTCTTAATTTGATTAATCTTGTTTTAATTGAATCATGTAGTCTTTGGAGAAGAAGAAGTCATCTTGTTCATTAAGAATTTGTGCAGCATAAGGTTAGAGAAGAATGGAGTGAGGAGTAGTGTGGATTAGGGGAGGTTTATATAGGTTTAGGATTACGAATCTAGTCAGAAAACACGTCTAAATACATCGCAATGCATCAGGTTCAAAAACTGGAATTCGGCACCAGGTCGACCCCCAGGTCGACACTGTGGTCGACTTGGTCCCTGGGAGGTCGACACTATGGTCGACCCCCAGGTTGACCTGGTCCTGGGCGGGAAATTTCCCTCCCAGCCTGTTCTGGGTTTTGAATTCGAATTCGAATTCGAATTTTGAGCTGTTTTTCTGTTATGAAAATCCTTGAAACTTCGGAGGGTCATATCCCCCTCATACGGACTCCGTTTCTCGAAAACTCGAACTCGTTTCCAAGCAGAATTTCGAGACGAACGCAATGGAGCAACCTATTCCCTTGATTCTTATTTTAAAATTTATTTATACTTTAATTTGCGAAACTTAATGTTACAGAATTACGGGGTATTATAAAAATGTTCAGGAGCAGGCCGAGGTTGTCACCCCGGCTCGCGGATCGCAGGGGCGAACCGACCCTAGAAGGGGGTCATGAACCGGTCGTAGGAGTTCATCACGAGCTGCCTCCATGAGCACATCACGAGCCAGCCACAGGAGGAAATGGTCACGAACCGGTCCACCCAAAGGACCGCGACCCGACCAGGAAAGGAGGTTAGGATGCTTCAGTTCGACCTGGCTCAAGTGCTCTACGTCCAACCGTGAATATTAACGATAAGCTACATGCCTCTGCTCCTGTAATAGAAGGAAATTTGTCCCATGTTCTCGACATGTTGGAGAGGAAAAATGACGCTTTGGAGGCTTAGCAACATGAAAGTACATTGATGAGAGAAAATATGGCTGCGATGAGAAGACAGATCAACAAACTTCGAAGGCCGATAATGCCTTCACCGACTCACCGCCTTACTCCCGGCTACTCCTCCTCGTTACAAGAACCTCCTAGACCCCCACGATGGAAATTAGAAAGGTCTGAGAATGTGGAGCAGCTTCGATTTGGATCCTTTCCTTCTCGAGCAGAAACGACATTTAACCTGGGACCTGACAACCATAACTCGAGTAGCCCCACTCTTTTGCCTACAGGAGAACCCACGATTCCACTAAGAAATCAGGGTGCTAACGACATTATTTAGAATCAACCATTACTACCCCCTCACCATGTGATTGACCATGGCCATTGGGGGCAAGGAAGCTCTGCTCAGGCCCCAGACTTGGGAGCAATGCATCGAAGAGATATCAGGGGGGCATAAGGCAAGAAGTACTGATCCGGAATCCACCTTGACTAATGCTGATGTTGAGGCAATGGTGAGGAAGATCATGGAAAATAGCCATGGAAAAAGAAACGAAGATTGGGGTATAGACCGCACTCATACGCCCTTCACAGAGGACATATTGGACGTCCGATTCCCGAGGCGATTCGACATGCCAACTATGAATCGTTATTCGGGCAGAACAGACCCGGTTAAGCAATTAATGAGATATTCATGGTATATGAATGATGTTACTGCTCCCGATGCAGTGAAATGCAAAGCATTCTCGATCTTCTTAGAGGATGTGGCTCTAACGTGGTTTACGCGTTTGCCTGCTCGATCGATCTCCAGCTTCAAGGAATTGAGCGAAAGATTCATAAATCAATTCCGGCTCCATACTCAAAGGTCCAAAAACGTAGTTGGACTATCACTCATCAGCAGCGTCCCGATGAGACTCTGAGGTCGTATTTGGACCACTTTAATTTAGCAGTCACGAAGGTTAGGGACCCTCACGAGAAATCAGTCCGGATGGCGTTAATTGACAGAGTGGATGAAGAAATGGAGTTTGGTAAATACTTAGCTAGAAAACCGCCACTGGCCAGGGAAATATTCTATGAGAAAGCCAATATCCGCCTACGCCAAGAATAATTATATGCTAATCGAAAGAGGAAAGCTACTGATAAGGAAGATATACAGAGTATTGTGGTTATCAAACAGTCTGGAGACAGCTCTGGAAATGTAGAGGTCAATGTTGGAAATAAGAACCGAGGCAATGAGCGCTAGAATGGGAACGACAATCGGAAGAAGAATCAGGGAAATGATACACAGAAGAGACCTCGGTTCAAAGCATTTGATAACTTTACACCAATGAATGATACGTTAGAGAATATTTTCCTAGACACTTATAATGTTCTTCAATATAAGAGGCCTCCACTAAGAGATTCAACAGAGAAAGAGCATGAAACAGGAAAATTCTGCCTTTTCCATCCAACTCATGGTCACTCCACTAACGATTGCCATCACTTGAGAGACGTTATTGAAAAACTGCTTCAAGAATGGAAGATGGACGAATACAAGGTTGCTCCAAGAGACAGGTTGAAGCCAGACAGGCCCCGAATCAAAACCAACCTGCTTCTAGGCCCACTGCTCAGCAGAAGGGAAAGAATATTGTTATCAGCACTATAATTGGATGGCCTCACACGGCTGGACACAGCTTCAGGGCGAAGGATCAATACGTGAATGCAGCCAAGCACGTTGGTGTAGGGGAGTGCAGTAATCCTGAAGATACCGCCCCGATAAAACAACAGAAAACAATGTTTGCCGATGTCATATTCCGCGATAGAGACAGTATTGGAGTTCATTCCCCGACCTCTTAGTGATCATAGCCACTATTGGTCCTGGTTTAGTCCATAGGGTCTTAGTGGACAATGGAAGCACAGTTAACATTCTATTTAAGAAAGCTTTTGATTAAATGAAGCTTGAAGCCGAGGATTTGAAGCTGGATACGCGGCTTCAATGAGGCCTCAATAGCTCCGATGGGATATGTAAATTTTTCAGTGACACCGGGAAAAGGAGATCACTAGAGAGTGAGAATTCTCCCATTTGTAGTTTTGGACATTGAATCGCCCTATAATGCCTCTTTAGGCCGACCGGCCCTTGCAGAATTCAGGGCCTACATCGCTCCCTGGTGCTTATTGCTGAAGTTCCCAATAGATGCGGGGGTGGGAGTAAAGAGGTGACTAAGCCACTGGATGATCCTGCTATATGGCGGAGTTGAAGATGATACTAAAACGACTAAACATAGAAACTAAAGGTGCCCCCTCTCTACGAAGGAGGATTCGGCATAGCAACTAAGGGGGACGACCCCGAGGGAGTCGCCCGGAGAACTGGCCGAGGACATATATCCCAGAGAGGACGACAACCCTGGAAGAAGAGTGGCGACGCCCAATGAAACAACTGTGGATATCTTGATTGACAATGATGACTCAACGAGGGTTTCAAATATCGGATCTCAACTAGATCCGCTTCGGGAAAAGGAATTGACTGACATTTTAAAGGCAAACTTGGATGTGTTTGCTTGGACCCATGCCGATATGTGTGGGATATCACCCTCAGTTATGAGCCACTTATTGAGTATCAACCCAAAACATCCACCTGTTAAGCAGAAGAGGTGAATGTTCGGCCCAGAGAGGTCAGCTGTTTTGGAGGAAGAAGTTGAGAACTTGAGAAGCAAAAGATTCATTAGAGATTCGACTTACCCAGAATGGATCTCAAATCCCATTTTATTAAAGAAGGACAATAGAAAATAGCGTACATGCATTGATTTTTTAGATTTGAATAAAGCTTTCCTGAAGGATGGTTTCCCACTTCCTAGGATTGACCAACTAGTGAATTCAGTAGCTGATCACGAACTTCTCTCCTTCGTTGATGCATATTCAGGATATAACCAAATTCCTATGCATGTTCCGGACCAGGAGCACACTAGCTTCATCACGGATTTGGGACTATACTGCTATGAGGAGACGCCCTTCAGTTTGAAGAACGCCGGAGCAACCTATCAATGGCTAGTGAATCTGATGTTCTACAATCAGATTGGGAAGAGGATGGAAGTGCACGTTGACGGTATGCTTGTGAAATCCCGGCAGTTGTCTAATCATACAGCTGACCTAGCAGAAATGTTCGATATCTTTCGGCGATATGTGATGAAACTCAACCCTCTGAAATGTTCATTTGGAGTGGCTTCTAGAAAATTCTTAGGCTTCATCGTTAGCTCACGTGGAATTGAAATTAATTCAGATCAAATCGCGACGATCAGGAATATCCAAAAACCAAGACAGATTAAAGATGTACAAAGCCTCGTTGGAAAAGTTGCTAAGTTGAGTAGATTTATTTCTAAAGCTAAAGATAAGTGCATTTCGTTCTTTGACTTGATAAAGAGAGGAAAACACAATTTTCAATGGACCCCTAATTGTGTGGAAGCCTTTCAGAATATGTTGACTCATCTAGAGAGACCGCCGATATTTTCCATGCCAGTCCATCATGAAGAATTGTATGTATACTTGGTAGTGTCATCCTACGCAATAAGTTCATTCTTGGTAAGAGAAGAAGGCAAAGTCCAGAGGCCTGTGTACTATGTGAGTAAGAAGCTAGCGGCAGAAGAATGAATCTACCTAAGGATAAAAAAGCTTGCGTATAGTTTGCTGATCGCATCCGAAAAGCTCCGCCACTACTTTCAAGCTCACCTCATCACCATATACACTAACCATCTGCTCCGACAAGTGTTACAAAGGCCAGAGGCATCAGGAAGGCTACTCAAATGGAATATAGAGTTAAGCCAATTTGATTTGAACTTCCAGCCTCGAAGATCGATAAGGGGGCAAGTGTTAGCTGATTTCATAGCGGAGTTCACTATTCCTGAGGAAGATGTAGCATGTGAAGAAGCTGGTCCCTCAACACAAGCATTCGACCCCAATACTTGGAATCTATATAATGACGCTGCCAAGAATGATAGACGGTCCGGCGCTAGAGTTGTGCTAGTAACTCCTGAGAAACGGTCAATATACTATGCTCTCAGGTTAGAGTACCATGCCACGAACAATGACTCGGATTATGAAGCCCTGATTGTCGGGCTAAGGCTCGCAAAGCAGTTGGGGATAATGAGGTTGGATATTCTTTACAGTTCCAAGATTGTCATAAATCAGGTCAATAAGGAGTTTCAAGCCAAGGGCCAAGACTTGTGTCATATTTGAAAGAAGTGAGAAAATTGTTGGATGGTTTTGAACACTACAGCATAACCCATATTCCCCGATCATAGAATCAGAAAGCAGATAAGTTGGTTAAGTTGGCTAGCTCTGATAGTCCTGAGGACACAGAGATAGTACCGATTGAAATATTGTAGTCTCCAAATATTGATCAGATGGAAATTGATCCCATACTGGAAACTGAGCCGGAAAAGGAGTCATGGATGACACCCTTATAGAACTTCCTAATGAATGGAATGTTTCCAACCAAGAAAAGCGAAAGGCGTGCTGTTATTCGAAAGGCCTCTAGATATGTCATGCAAGGCGAAGTCCCCTACAGACAAGGATTCTCGATGCCACTCCTCCGGTGTATTGCCCATGACGACATCAAGCGGGTACTAAGTGAAGTACAGGAAGGTGAATGTCGTGATCACACCGAAGATCAAATATTGGCTAAGGAGATACTACGGTATGATTATTTCTGGCCTACCATGAATAAAGATGCGACTAAATATGCATGATGTTACGACAGATGCCACAAATTTTCTATGGTCTTCAGGGCATCTCCTAGCCGATTAAAGACAATGATGAGCCCGTGGACCCCAGTTGTTTGGGGAATTGACATTATCGGAAGCATCCCCATTGTAAAGAGTAGAGCTAAATTCGCCATCATGGCCGTGGATTACTTTACAAAGTGGGTCGAAGCTGAATCGCTAACCATGATCACAACCAAACAAGTGATAAACTTTGTCGTCAGAAACATTACATGTCGGTTTGGGATCCTAAAAAATCATTATAACAGAAAATGGGACCCAACTCGATAGTACGGAATTTCGGGAATTTTGCCATAATTATCACATCGAGAAAAGGTATACTACCGTGGCGCATCCACAGTCGAAAGGACAGGTAGAAGCAGCCAACAAAGTGATTAAGTCCATTCTAAAAAAGCGATTGAAGCAAGCCAGAGCCATGTGGGTCGATGAATTACCCATGGCTTTATAGGCTTATAGAACGACTTACAAATCAGCCACGGGGTATACCCCCTTCTCCCTTGCTTTTGGATCAGAAGCGGTTATCCCGGTCGACCATAGAACTACTTACTATTACCCGATGACTAATAATAAACTGCTCCTCGAATCCCTAGACATGGTAAAAGAAAAAAGGGACGAGGCAGCCCTACATGCCTTGAGGCATAAGCAGCAAATCTCCCGGTGTTACAATAAGAAGGTCCGAGCTCGAACCTCTGAACCCGGAGACTTGGTCCTAAAGCGTGTCTTTCCACCCCCAGTCCATTTGGGTTCAAAATGGGAAGGACCATATACCATCCTATGGAGGCTTGATAATTGATCCTTCAAGCTAGCGACCGTGGATGGAGTTGAAATCCCCAGAGTGTGGAACGCCTAGCATTTGTGGCATTACTTGACATGAAATTGTCATTTTTTACACTATTGTTTCTAGGACCATGTAAAAAGGCACGACTTGCCTAGAATGGTCTGGTTGCATAAGCAAAAGATTATAAAGTAGACGTAGGTCATGATTCGACCGAACCACTATAAAATATCATGTTTCATTTACTTTACCGTACCATTTTGTGATTATTCTTTCGCTTTTATTCATATACGCTATCATGGTTGTGAAATTTAACATAAATCCCTTGATGAACCCAAAAACACCTAATTCAAAAGGTCTTTCAAATTTGAAAAACAACCAAGTACAGATCATTGACGACGCAATGCAGCGAATGACACAACCTCAAATACTCTAACTCTCACGACTTAAGAAGGAGTATACAGGACAAGAAAGCGAATTATCCATAAGGCATGAAGGTGCACCATGAGTAAGGACCGTCTCAACTTCACTCTACCCTTGGCATCCGACGGGAGAGTATAAAAGCGCCAGGGACTGGTGTTGCCAATGAACTCCTACCCCGTTGAAAGATCGGGGAGAAGACTGAAAGCTGAGTTCGAACTCTATCCTGGGCATACGACAGGAGAGTATAAAGGCATATTGATTAAATGTCGTAAAAAGGGCTCCTAACCCGCTGTAGTATCGAGGGAAAGAATGAAAGCTGAGCCCGGACCCTTCATACCCAGACAAGGGGGGCAACGCATTGTCAATCCTAATCAATCCTCAACAAGCCCTGGCCAGGAATCATGTCAACGATTGATTGGGGGCATACTTATATATATACTTTCTTACCATACTTCATGGTGATGACAAAATGAATAATATACTTACAGAATTCTTATGTTGTGCCTGCAATGATTACTTATGATGCAGTTTCATTCATGGCTTATTTACGATTCAAATGTTTAAATACATAACTAAATATGAGATGTTCACAGGTACACAAAAGTACAAAGGAAACAGAATTTAATTTTCTAAATGCAGGTTCACAAAACAAAGTTGGACAAAATGCAAGGGCCGCACTTGGAACAACTACAAAGGGTTAGTGGGAAATCTGAAAACAAAACACAGACAAACGAGCCCTATTTGGGCTTCGGGGATGACTTCGGCTTCTTCTCCTTCTTTTGTTTCTCCGGAACCTCCTTGCTGACATCAAGGGAATCATACTTCTTTCTTTTCTTTTTCCCTAAGGGGGGATCCTGTGGAGTGTCAGAGGATTGGGATGCAAGTTGTGTTGTTACCGACTTGGAGGAGAGCTTTATGATAAGTCCAGATCCGGAAGCAGCTGCAGAGATAGGTGGCAGATTTAGAGGTTCTTCCTCAATTTTAAGTTTTAGCTGCTCATCACTTTTGGCCTTCATATCGGTCAAGGTTAGATTATCGTCATCCTTTGTCTCCCCTGTGATAGTAACACCCTCGCCTTCATCCCCATTGTCACCATCTTTGTCCTTCAAGGCTCCAATGATTTCAGCTTCCTTAGGAACGTCAATGTTCGTTGGCACAATGGCTTTCTCGCTTGTTTCAACCTCGGTTTGTTTAGGGACTTCGGAAGCCTTAAGGCTTGATGGTATGGTGACTTTATCAACCTCTGTTTGTGTTGCTATAGTCCCCTCGGTCGGCTTGGCACCTACATTATGAGAAGCAACTGTTATTAATTTAGGAGAAAGTGTGGTCTTCTCAATTGTTCGCGCCATGATGCGATGAAAATTTACGATAGCTTTAACAAATTGTGGAGAGAATATGGAGATACCTTCTGCCGACTACTCATCTGGATTCGTAGTGGAAACCCCAGCAGGTTGGGGAATAGGAATTTCAAGTATTAGCGAGTCATTGGGGTTATACTCATCGGCCCTAGAAGTCTTGAGCTTCATGGTTGAGCTTGAACCCTCATCAACTTTGTCCTTGCCTTTGAGCTTAAACCTCTCTGCCTCCATAGACTCTTTAATCTGACGTCTACCCTCTGCTAATACCTTGTCTATTCACCTTTGAGAAAGATCTGCATAATTTGATTCTCATCGATATCCTCGACTTTTAGGCGCTGCCTCTCGCTTTCAACAATCTGTTCCCATACATCAACCAAAATAAAGGGATAGTTCTTGATCCAGGAAATGTCTCGAGTCCGAATGACCTGAGCATAAAATTCCATTAATAGTTCATCGAATCCTTCTATCTCTTTCTCGGCTGCGTCAAGTTTAGCGGTAGCATTCGAGGCGGACTCAAGGGCTTCTTTAGCATGCCCTTCAGCAAGAGCTGCTCTCTCCTCAGCATGAACAAGTTTATCTTTTAAGCCTGCTATTTCTTTATTCCAAGCGGCCTTTTCTGTGGTAAAGCGATCCTGTGATGTTTTTAGCTCGGCATTAATCAACTTGCAATCTTCTATTTACTTTTTCATAGCTATATGCTCTTGGCTATTCGAATCAAGCTCAAAGTGGAAATGTTTCTTCACTTCCTCCAACTATGTCTTATAGCTTTCGGCGTCCCTCTGAGCTAAGGCAAGAAGAGCTTTCGTATCTTCGAGTTGTTTCTCAGCCTTGTCCTTGGCCTTGACATCATGTTCAGCCTTTTCTTTAGCTTTCTCTACATCCTTTTCCAGACGGTGGATAACTTCTGAGAGCTTCTTGGCATGCTTCTTCATTGCCCTATATTGAGTAGCCACGTGGCCCACTCGGTTAACGACTTCTGTATCCCAGTCATCAGAAACTAGTTTAAGGTCTGGAACGAAAAGCATCCTTTCAAAGTAGATGTCATGGAATTTCTTCACAAACGCTCCAGCTTTGCCTTATTTTCAGAAGTAAGGTTCACCTCCTGTGCAGTGGAAACATCTAGGTTGCGTTGATCGGAGGGGGCAAGAGTTGTCTTCTCTTTTCCCATACCTTTGCTCGAACCCTTGTGATTATCCTTGGGCTCATGATACTTCTTGGAGGATTTGTCCTGAGGAGGAATAACCTTCGGGGGAGTAGGAGCGTTGGGAAGTTGTATGCCTCCCGCATGTGGCACTTGACGACTATGGTGCTTCTCGGGATCTTATCTCAAAGGAGAGCGAGAGCGTGTAGGATGAGGCAGATGGAAATCATAGTGTTTCTTGTTGTCTCTTCCCCGATTATCACTGTGACCATACTCAGGTACAAGATTAAGTCTACGCGTGCACCCACAAAGTTCACGATGAGAATAGGAGCAGTGACGAAGCATCTTTCCTGCAAAATTTATAAGCAAGAATAAGGACCATGAGTACATACAGTGTATGAATGTTGTGGCGTGTGGTGCATGTGATGTGTGTGTCCCATGTTATTCCCGCTAACAGACCAGGGCTCGGAGCTAGGCTTGTCTGTGCAGTTTCCTTTTCTTTGACAGGAGTGGATTCTTCCTTTGAGATAGGGAAGAATGGTTCCGCTCCAAAATCCTCAGATGTGTAAATGTTATTCGATGGGGGAAGTTTTTCTAAATCTCCATATATTTCTTCCTTCGTTAAAGAATCATGAGTCGAGGGTTTAGTTGGTGGTGGTGTCTTGCGAGGAGTCTCCCCTTAGGGGATTGAAGCATCCTTGGGTTCGTCAGTTCAGGCTTCACCTCCAGTGTACACATTCAAATCTTCGTCATCCTGGTCAACCATCAGCGAAGGACTTTTGGGTAGACCAAGTAATGCCTGGATCTCCGTTGTCACCTGCCCTCGGCTGGGGGCATGCTACTCGATTCCCCAGGAGTTAAATTTAAGGGCACATATCCGTAAGCCCTGCCATATTGTCCAAGCCCAAATCTTATGTCAAGGAGATGATGTTTGTGAAGGTTCTCGTCGGTTGTACACTTCCTAATTTTGCAAAAATTAGAGTTGCTTTTTATAGGGGCGGGACAAACAAACTTCGTATACTTCACCCTCTTGTTTCTGGAAATTATGAGCTATACAGAAAAAGAAGATATTAGCACTTTAATCATGCAATTGAGACATACACCGAAGGATTCAAAACTTACTTGACTATAGCCACCTCCTTGCACATCCAGCTTGATGTTTTATGTAGAACCATTCGGATTTGGCATCGCCTAAGTTACCGTGTCCATCCGAAAAGACCTTCTTGCAGGGGATCTACTCGAAGAAAAAAAAGTTCAGGGTCCTTGTGGAATGATGCATAAAATAATAGTAGAAGTTCAAATCTTTGAAAACAACCTCAGTCTCCAAAATTTCTGCATATGCAATATACAAGGTATATAGAGCATCATAAGCATTTGGATGGAAGCCGCATAGGAGCAATGTGTAGTCGTCTCAAAAGATCAACAACAATTGGAGGAAACGAAGGAATGGCGCCTACCGAGCATATGACCTTGCTGATAGCCATATACCCTTCCGGAGCAAAATGAGGCATATCCTCTTTCTCCAGGGTCTTCACGTCGTCCCAGGGGATCCCATGTCTTAATCAAATTTTCTTTAGCTTTATATCATCCAGTTTGGAAGCTATGGAATGACTCGGCTCGTCTAATTTCTTAACACCCTCAAGCACATCAAGAGCCCGATCATCCTCTTCATCCTCAAGCGACGTGCTTTCAGAAGATGTTGATTCTATGTTAATGTATGTTTCATAGTTAGATCCAAAATTACTCCAATCTAGATCCGACGAAAGTACATCAGGATTATAATAACTTGACGACTCTGTATTTGTACTCTTCTCTGATATCCTTGCTGAGTGTCTATCGGACATGTCTGCTATGTTGGTGAATAAACATAAGCAGTTAGAGCATAAATACCTATGAAACCCGTATGTGTGCAAGTGCTAGCGAATGTCAATATGTGCAATACTGAAAGGAAAAGCATGAAGTAAAGCAGATGAAAGAATAATTGGTCATCGCATGTCATTGAGTTAAGTCTTTTTCAAGTCTAGTTCAAGGAGTTCGTCCCGAAGGCTCTAAACTAACTGTTCATCGATTCATTCAGGTTACAGTTGATTTTTAGCTGGAGTATAGGTCGACATGTTTGATTAGTTGACGCTGCAATGTCGAGTATAGTCATGTAACAAGAGATGGTATGAAGATAAGTCAATCCGTGAAGACTTCCGAGGTGGTTCGTGATAAGAAACGCGATCGCGAGCAAAGGTCGGTCCGTTATGCGGGCTCAACCAGCAGACATCCATCCGAACTCCCAAGAAACAGCTCGTATGTAATAACCCGAATTTTAATAACATGTTAAAACCATAAATCAAGGCAGAATTAATTTTTTTTAAAATAAAAATGAAGGGAAACGGGTTATGTCATTGCGTTCGTCTCGGAATTCTGCTTGAAATAGAGTCCGAGTTTGCGTAAAACGGATACCGTACGAAGAAGATATGGACGAACGAAGTTAGGCAGAAAAACCAGAAATAGGCCAGAATGCACTGGCGCACTTGGGAAGTGCGCCAGAACAAATTTGCACTGGCGCACTTGGGAAGTGCGCCCATGCAAAGTTGCACTGGCGCACTTGGCAAGTGCGCCCAGGCCGAGCAGAAAACCTGCTTGGTCAGGCCCTGGCTGGCATGGTCGGGTTCCGGTCGAATTTCTGAGCTCTGGTGTGTCACTAGGGCTGACTTGTCACTTTCTGATTGGCTTCCCTTGAGATGGACGGCCTTGATTAACTCTAGCTTCATCGACGGCTCTAATTAGTTTGAAACCCTATATAAACAGCCTCCTAGTCTCATTCTCTTTACACCATTCTTCTCTAACCTTATGCTGCTCAAACTCTTGATGATCATGGCTTCTTCTTCTTCCTCTAAATTAAATTAAATTAAATTAAAACGCGAAGATTATTCCTTGAAGACTATGGCTAGGAATTGCATATTTGGGGATTTTCTTCTACAATCAAATCAATATTCAACGATTCAGCAATTCAACGACCAATTTCTAGACTTGACTTCTGCATCTAAATTTCTTAGACCACGATCTGTAAGTTTCAGTTACTTTTAGACAAAAACTATAAACTTAATATGGGAATGTTATAAATGTGAATTGATTTATGTATGATTCATATTTATTCTTGTTTTCTTCTTGGATCTTGACTATGGGGAATATTGCCTATGACGTTGAAACTATTGTTAAGGACATAAGACTATGCCTATGCCTATGACTGTGAACATAAGACTATGCCTATGCCTATGACTGTGAACATAAGGCTATTGCCTATGACTATGACAAGGACAATTGTGGCTAATCACCTAAGATTCATGACCATGAGGTTATTGCCTAGGATTATTGCTATGAAATTGGATCTAAGCTTGACTTTCTATTTAGACCTATTTTCTTTATTCTTGATTTTGGGATTTTTCTATTTAAGTTAGATCTATCCATGTTCTCGAACCTAGATTATCATTCAAACCTTTTCATGTTCATAATGTTATCAGAGCTATATGCCTGGGATGTTTTAATCAATTTATTCAGTATGTCATGCCTTGAAAATAAATGGATAATAGGAAAATGTTTATTATGTTATATGTGGAATTGAATGATATTGATCTACACCTGTGGTTTTATTATCATGTTGAATTGGGAATTAATGAATAAGTCTATTCATATGTATATGAACTTGGAATATAACCTGTTATGACAAGTTGTGTAGTTTATCATGTTATGCAAGTTTTAGGTTGTAAAATCATATAACATATGTGACCAAATGTTAGATCTATATGTTTATGTGTATATGTTAACCCATGTCATATTTCAAGTTCACACTTATTCATATGTTCGTGATTGATTTGCAAGTTCACATATATGTATGTTGATTTAGTCTATGTTGCAAATTCACATATATGTTTGTTGATTGATTCTATGTTGCAAGTTCACACCTATGATCTTCATGTTGATTATTTTGCAAGTTCACACCTATGATATTCATGTTGACTACTTTGCAAGTTCACACCTATGATGTTCATATTGACTATGCCAAAAATGCCAAGTTTACCCCTATGTCGTGTTAATGTTGATGAATTTCTTTATGCCAATTTTGCGTACGTTAAATTAGGCTAAGTTTTAGCCTAATATTATATGCCAAAAATCATGCGAACGAAAAATTAGGCTAAGATTGTTAGCCTAATATTTAGACGGGGTAAGGTTGGGAAAAATTGGAAATTATAGGAGACTTGGCATGAAGCTTGCCTTGAAAACTTGACACAAACTTGACATGAAAACTTGAACATGGACATGACACTAGAATGAACTTGAAAATGGCCAACTCGAGGTTGGGTTGAGTTTGCTGTGTAAATCTGCCCGGAACCGGCCGGCAAATTCAGTGACTGCAAACAATAGGATCCAATGCGAGTAGTTGGTCATATCGCGCTTAAAACCCGAGGTTAGACTGAATTGTGGTATAAATCAGCCCGGAATTGCCCGGCATATCCAGTGACCACAACAACAGGTCTAATGTGAGAGGTTGGGGTGCATTAATGTATTAATGCCACATGATAGGGTTAAGTCATGAACACGAAAGACAACACTTAACCAACTTGACATGCTAGACTAATAGGGGTTAAGTCACGAATTTAAATGACAACACTTAACCTATTAGACGGAAACCCTAGTTATGCGGTCCATTTCAGCAGTAACCCACTAGATGTATCATGGTACCCTGGAACTAGGCAGGGTGGGACACGATTACTGGGCTGATTGTAAGCGACCAGAACAACGGCTGTGTTGGTGCGCCAGTGTAGGTTCAGGCGGGCTATGGTCGTGCACGTGGTCCGGAGTTGAAAAAGCAGGCATTGGGTATCAGTAGGTTTATCTGTGCATGCTTGATTCGTGTCGGTGGTTGGCACCCTAGGGCTTGATACACTCTATGGTGGACCTAGCACAGGTGACTACATTCGTGATAGGTTCGTATGACACAGACACATGACAAGTTAGAAATTGTAGGGAGCCGATCGATTAGTGGATCGTTCCGCCGGACCCAGTAATGGGTCATTTCATGATATTAGGCCAAGGGATCACTTCGTGGTTAACATTTGACATGGGTTGGAATACTAGTACAGTCGATGCAACGAACCTTGAATATGTGATGCTATACTTTATTTATCATGTTATCTTAGCCTATCTTGCCAAACTTGAAAGCATCCTTATGTTTACTTTCAGTTTATACATGTCATGTTACTTTTACCTGTCTTTATGCTGAAAGTCACTTGGACTTACTAGTCTTTATGACTGACCCGTTTTCTTTCGCCTCTTTTTCTTTCGTTCCCCCCTCCCACCAGGTTCTCAGGGAGGGAACTCTAGCACTTAGCTTGGATTTCGCTTGCTTTTCATTTAGCTCATGTATGGTTTGATCTTGGGCTATGCTATGGCTGTATTTTCTGCTACCTTTGGGGAATTAAGCTACTTTTGATGTTTTAAGTTTATGCTTGTTTATTTATGCAAGACAGAATTGGTTGTAATGGAAAATAATGACCTTGGCTATTTGATGTAAAGGATTTTGACTCTTCTTGAAAGTAATGAATAATTTCTTTTGATTCTTCCGCTGTTTTATCTATGTTATGTCTTGTAATATTTCTGTGTTTGTTTACCTCGATAACGCTCCTCCAAAACTAATGCATTCCCTTTGTGAGTGACCCTAGCGGAGGTGGGGTGTTACATTTGGTATCGAAGCAGAAGGTTACCAAACTGGGCAAAAGTTTTTAAAACCTTCTAAAATTATTTTCAAAAATCGTTTACAAGGAAGCATTTTTCAAGAAAAGTTTTGTTTTATTTAAAGGCTATTCCCTAAAAGCCATTAGCACTATCCTTTGTTCCCTTGTTTGAATCTCTTTTCCTTTCTTTTCTCCATCTGTAGTCGCAGTAGTTTTTACCTACGGCTAATCTTCTTTCTAGCTTCGTAGAGGGTTTTCTGTACGATGGAGATAGTTTCCGTGAGACTTGTTAACATGTTACATAGGAAAGGTATGAGTGATAAGTTAATGTGGATGAGTCTCAGAATGAGAAGAAAGACTTCCAGAAGGGAGGCGAGAACAACGACAACAAGAATAACAAGTCACATGATAAGAGGAAGTGCAACTTCTATGGTATAGTTGGGCATATAGTCCAGGATTGTAGAAAGAAGAAGATGAAGATGGGAGCATGCTTTCAGTGTGGTGATACTGGACATATCAGCAAGAACTGCCCTAAGAAGCAAGGGCAAGGCCCGCAAGCAGGACCTTCTGGGGGTACATCTTTAACTTCTTCTCCTAGATGCTTTGTTTTATCTTGCTTATCTTCTCAATCCTATCTTGAGAACCTTAGGTAGAACCCATTTGGATGTAAACATGTAATTGAAACATGTTATGGTTGATGTTTGCAAATGGTTGCAAGTGGTCGCAAGTGATTGCTCGTGGTTGCATAACACACATTAGGCACTAGATCAGCTCAGACACATTTTCATATTGCATATGCATGGGTGTTTATACTTATTTATGGATGAAATTGAATGTGTTATCATGTGAATGTTGCATATGGATGGATGTTTGTGCACACATATAGCATTTATGTGACTAGGACTATTTGCATACATGTTGGATTCATGGCACTAAACATATTTTGCATTAAGAGGATTAATCAGGCCTGATCATTTGCATTAGTTAAGGAACATATACACACACTTTCTGCATATGTTCAAATAGCATTAGAAATCTTTTAAGGACAATGGTTGCTTGTGGATGATGTTTTGAGTAGATGGATGATTGGATGATAGGATGCATTCTTCTTAACTGGAAGATTTCGGGGACGAAATCCTTTAAGGAGGGAGAATGTAACAACCCGAATTTTAATAACAAGTTAAAACCATGAATCAAGGCAGAATTAATTTTTTTTAAAATAAGAATCATGGGAAACGGGTTACGCCATTGCGTTCGTCTCGGAATTCTGCTAGAAATAGAGTCCGATTTTGCATAAAACGGATACCGTACGAAGAAGATATGGACGAACGAAGTTAGGCAGAAAAACCAGAAACGGGCCAGAATGCACTGGCGCACTTGGGAAGTGCGCCAGAGCAAAATTGCACTGGCGCACTTGGGAAGTGCGACCATGCAAAGTTGCACTGGCGCACTTGGAAAGTGCGCCCAGGCCGAGCAGAAAACCTGCTTGGTCAGGCCCTGATTGGCCTGGTCGGGTTCTGGTCGAATTTTTGAGCTCTGGGGTGTCACTAGTGCTGACTTATCACTTTCTGATTGGCTTCTCTTGATATGGATGGCCTTGATTAACTCTAGCTTCATCGACGGCTCTAATTAGTTTGAAACCCTATATAAACCTCCTCCTAGCCTCATTCTCTTTACACCATTCTTCGCTAACCTTATGCTGCTCAAACTCTTGATGATCATGGCTTCTTCTTCTTCCTCTAAATTAAATTAAATTAAATTAAAACGCGAAGATTATTCCTTGAAGACTACGTCTAGGAATTGCATATTTGGGGATTTGCTTCTACAATCAAATCAAGATTCAACGATTCAGCAATTCAACGACCAATTTCTAGACTTGACTTCTGCATCTAAATTTCTTAGACCACGATCTGTAAGTTCCAGTTACTTTTAGATAAAAACTATAAACTTAATATGGGCAAGTTATAAATTGGAATTGATTTATGTATGATTCATATCTATTCTTCTTTTCTTCTTGGATCTTGACTATGGGGAATATTGCCTATGACGTTGAAACTATTGTTAAGGACATAAGACTATGCCTATGCTTATGACTGTGAACATAAGACTATGCCTATGCCTATGAATGTGAACATAAGACTATGCCTATGCCTATGACTGTGAACATAAGACTATTGCCTATGACTATGACAAGGACAATTGTGGCTAATCACCTAAGATTCATGACCATGAGGTTATTACCTAGGATTATGACTATGAAATTGTATCTAAGCTTGACTTTCTATTCAGACCTATTTTCTTTATTCTTGATTTTGGGATTTCTCTATTTAAGTTAGATCTATCCATGTTCTCGAACCTAGATTATCATTCAAACCTTTTCATGTTCATAATGTTATCAGAGCTATATGCCTGCGATGTTTTAATCAATTTGTTCAGTATGTCATGCCTTGGAAATAAATGGATAATAGGACAATGTTTATTATGTTATATGTGGAATTGAATGATATTGATCTATGCCTATGGTTTTATTATCATGTTGAATTGGGAATTAATGAATAAGTCTATTCATATGTATATGAACTTGGAATATAACCTGTTATGCAAGTTTTAGGTTGTAAAATCATATCACATATGTGACCAAATGTTAGATCTATATGTTTATGTCTATATGTCAACCTATGTCATATTTCAAGTTCACACTTATTCATATGTTCGTGATTGATTTGCAAGTTCACATATATGTATGTTGATTTAGTCTATGTTGCAAATTCACATATATGTATGTTGATTTAGTCTATGTTGCATGTTCACACCTATGATCTTCATGTTGACTACTTTGCAAGTTCACACCTATGATATTCATGTTGACTACTTTGCAAGTTCACACCTCTGATGTTCATATTGACTATGCCAAAAATTCCAAGTTTACCCCTATGTCGTGTTTATGTTAATGAATTTCATTATGCCAATTTTGCGTACGTTAAATTAGGCTAAGTTTTAGCCTAATATTATATGCCAAAAATCGTGCGAACGAAAAATTAGGCTAAGATTGTTAGCCTAATATTTAGATGGGGTAAGGTTGGGAAAAATTGGAAATTATAGGAGACTTGGCATGAAACTTGCCTTGAAAACTTGACACAAACTTGACATGAAAACTTGAACATGGACATGACACTAGAATGAACTTGAAAATGGACAACTCGAGGTTGGGTTTAGTTTGCCATGTAAATCTGCCCAGAACCGCCCAGCAAATCCAGTGACTGAAAACAATAGGATCCAATGTGAGTAGTTGGTCATATCGCTCTTGAAACCCGAGGTTAGACCGAGTTGTGGTGTAAATCTGCCTAGAACCGCCCGGCATATCCAGTGACCACAACAACGGGTCTAATGTGAGAAGTTGGGGTGCATTAATGAATTAATGCCACATGATAGGTTAAGTCATGAACATGAAAGACAACACTTAACCAACTTGACATGCTAGACTGATAGGGGTTAAGTCACGAATTTAAATGACAACACTTAACCTATTAGACGGAAACCCTAGTTACGTGGTCCATTTCAACAGTAACCCACTAGATGTATCATGGTACCTTGGAACTAGGAAGGGTGGGGCACGATTACTGGGCTGATTGTAAGCAACCAGAACGACGGCTGTGTTGGTGCGCCAGTGTAGGTTCAGGCGGGCTATGGTCGTGCACGTGGTCCGGAGTTGAAAAAGCAGGCATTGGGCATCAATAGGTTTATCTGTGCATGCTTGATTCGTGTCGGTGGTTGGCACCCTAGGGCTTGATACACCCTATGGTGGACCTTGCACAGGTGACTACATTCGTGATAGGGCCGTATGACACAGACACATGATGAGTTAGAACTTGTAGGGAGCCGATCGATTAGTGGATCATTCCGCCGGACCCAGTAATGGGTCATTTCATGATATTGGGCCAAGGGATCACTTCGTGGTTAACATTTGACATGGGTTGGAATATGTAACACCCCGTATTTCAGTTAATGCTAAGATTCACTAATTGCAGAATAAATAATCTCAAATGTGAGAATTGGGGGAAACGGGCTGCGTCATTTCGTTCGTCTCGGAAAAATACGCAGAATAGAGTCCGAAATTTTGTAAATCGGAGTCCGTATGGCCCAGTTATGGCCCAATGAAGTTTGCAGAAAATTCAAAGCTAAAAACAGATTTAAAAGTCAGATTTCGAAATTGGAGCCAGCAAGGGGCCAGGCGGGAAAATTCCCGCCCTACCCATGTCGACAGGGCTGTCGACAGGCCTGTCGACTGGGGAGTCGACTGCCATGTCGACTTGCCTGTCGACACGGCGTGTCGAGCCAGAGGGCCTGGGTGCACCAGGTCTGGTTTTCTGGCTAGGGCTGGGCTGGGTTCTAGAGATTTCCTAAATCTAACGGACCAAATCTAACCTAGGGTTAATCCTATGGTCTAAAACACACCCTAATCCTATAAATACACCCTAATGCAAGCCTAATCCATACTAAAAATAGAAATGATACCATCATGCCGCCAAAATCAAACCTAAGAGGAACCTCCACTAGTTTATGAAGGAAGTTGCAAGCTAATCAACCTCTAATCATCATCTTCTTCATATTTAGCAACTAGTTCTACTTCATAAGTTTGCTAATCTTGGTTTTGGTGAGTTCCTATGCCTTTAGCAAGTAATTGCTAAACTAATTAGGATAGGATATTAGGAGGCTATGGATGTAAATGTGGATTATGCAAGTTGTGGTTGTCATATGTTATAAGTTCATATGTAAACTTGACTCTTTTTATGATATGATGTGTCATGTAAGATCATATGCAAGTTTTATGCAAGTTTATATGCAAGATCATATGCAAGTTAGTCTCTTTTTATGATATGCATAACATATGCAAGTTTGCCTTTGTGATATGCAAGTTTATATGCAAGATTCATGTGCAAGATAGTCTCTTTTTATGATATGCATAACATATGCAAGTTTGCCTTTGTGATATGACATGATATGCAAGTTTATATGCAAGATTCATGTGCAAGATAGTCTCTTTTTATGATATGCATAACATGTGCAAGTTTGCCTTTGTGATATAACATGATATGCAAGTTCATATGCAAGTTTTATGCAAGTTTATATGCAAGTTTTATGCAAGTTCATATGCAAGTTCATATGCAAGTTTTATGCAAGTTTTATGCAAGTTCATATGCAAGTTCATATGCAAGTTTTATGCAAGTTTATATGCAAGTTCATATGCAAGTTTGTCTCTTTTTATGACGTGCATAACATATGCAAAGTTGTCCCTATATATGACGTGTTATGTAAACGAATTACGTGGGAAACGATGGGGTTAATATGCATGATTATAAAAAGGTGTAAAGTTGTTATGATTAAGCATAACATAAAATGAATGGACATAATTGGGAATTTACCTATTAAGTTAGGTCTACCCACATTATGGAGTTGGGAATTTACCTATTAAGTTAGGTCTACCCATACTATGGAATTGGGAATTTACCTATTGTGTTAGGTCTACCCATATTCTTAAAAATGTGTAATTGATTAGTGATAATTAATTATGGGGGTGATTAATTAGGTGTAATTAATCAACTAAGACACGAGGTTGGACCCTTTTGTAGCGGAAGTCTGCCCGGAACCGACCGGCCATCCAGCAGCTACAAGTGATTGGCCCAATGTGAGAGGTCTTAGTCATGAATTAAATACATGATTAAAGTAAAGACACGAGGTTAGATCCTTTTTATGATAGAAGTCTGCCCGAAACCAACCGGCATATCCAGCAGTCATAAAAGATGGCCTAATGTGAGAGGTCTTTATGAGGTCATGATCTTAATTAATTAATTAAGAAACACTTAACCATATTAGCATGTAGAGGGACATGAGGGGTTAAGTGGGTGCCTTGGGTGGCATGTGGAAATCTAGTGGTTGCCTTGGGTGGCAATAGAAAATACGATTAGAATACTTAACCAAAGTGGAACATGTAATTAAAACATGATTAAAGGGTTAAGTGGTATACACTAGAAGTGACAAGCTTAGGTGGGTAGCTTGTGGGGGCCCATTTCAACCAATATCCCAAACGTATCTTAGTGGGCTCGACTCTAGTCGAGTGACGGGACACGCATATTGGGCTTGACTATAAGAGGCCAAAACGGGGTAGCGGTGGCAACGCGAGTCCAACGAGTTTCATAGGCGTGTGTGGACCTGGGCTGGTAGGTAAGACGTTGTTGCATCGTGTAGGTATAACCCGTGCACCATTTATTGTATCGGGCTAGCCACTTTGGGGAGTGATACACCCCATTGTGGGGCCAGCACGGATATCTACGGTAGGGAGCCGATCGCTTGGGAGTAGTGGGTACACCTAGTGGAGATAGGGGCAGACGACACCTATGTGGTGGGCTAGGGGTATACGAAACTACTGGGTAAATTTTCTAAGTCCTTGGGAGGGATCAACCTTTAAGTAGGAGTGACTGGTTTGGTGCAGTGTAGTAATTATCCTTGGGTGGGTAAATGCGTCTTTCCGTTGTCTTAGTTCACTCTAAGTCTGACTGGCTACTGAGTGTAGTCATTTATCCCCAGTCACACCGTACCAAGTTATATCATATCCTTATTACTTTAATGGTTACATTGTTAAAGTTATAGGACTCGCTCAGACTTATGTCTGACCCCGTTGTTTTTATCTTTTTCCCAACCCTCAGGTTCTTAGAGTGGGCCCAGCACGAGTGGGCTTTGATCAGGCTGCTTTTATTACTCTCTTGGAGCTTGGACACTAGATGTAGAGCTCAGTTTACCCTTTTCTTTTATGGCTATCAGTTCATGTATTGGGATTATGTATTTTTGTTTAGCAGGATGGATATTTGTACTTGACTTCTATTATGGTTTTGTGATGTAACCAGACATGTTTTATTTTCCGCTGCAATTGAAATGATGTTTTAAATTTTCAAAGTATTACTTATATCTGTTTTGCTGTAATTACTCTGTTCTATATTCACTCAAATACTCCACCGATGTTATGGCATTCCCTTAGAGAGTGACCGTAGCGGGCGTGGGGTGTTACACGTGGTATCAGAGCAAAGGTTACCGGAACAGATAAAATTTTTAGAAAACTATTTTTCTAAAAAGATTTTTGGGAGAGATATTTTCAAAAACATGTCTTTAAAGAGAAAAGTTTTTGAAAGAAAAGCATAATCCCCAATAGCCATATCTTTATCTTTCGAATTCTCCGTTTTGAATCTTTCCTTTTTCGTTTCAGCATGGCTGAGGATCTTAACTTTCCAGAGGGTGTGACGATACCAGTATGGTATAGGAGATTGATGGAGGCTAGGGCCACCACTGCGGGTCCAGCAAATGTTCCTCCACCAACCGTAGCACCCGATCTTCCTCCTCCCCCTCCTCCTCGCACGGATACTTTTGCTAAGACTTGCAAGGAATTCAAAGCTATGGGAGGAAAACCTTTTCAAGGATCTGGAACTTTTGTGGAGGCTAGAGATTGGCTTAAAGAGGTGGAAGAATTGATAGATATCTTTGAGATGGAAGAAGGAAAGAAAGTCAAGTTGGCTGCTTGGTTAATGAAGGGAGAGGCCTCATTCTGGTGGGAGGTCACTAATGGAGAACGCCCCGTTGACTCTTGGGCGGATTTTAGGAAAAGATTTGTGGCAAAATTTCTCTCAAGGGCGGAGGAGAACTTGTATATGGAAAGATTCTTGACTCTAAAGCAAGGAAATCTCTCAGTGAAGGAATATGTCAACAAGTTCAATCAATTGGCAAGGTTTGGCCTAGACATGGTGAATACACCGGAGAAGAAGGCTTTGAGGTTCGTGAAAGGCTTGAATGAACAAATGCATGGGTTGGCTGTGACTCATATCCCTATGGGGGCCACCTTTGAGAAGCTAGTTGACATGGCACTCATGCATGAAGAAGAGAAGGGTCTCAATGCTAATAAGGCACCCGAGAAGAAGGGAGATCAAAAGAGACCTCAGCAACAACAACAAAACAAAGGTGGGAAAGGCAACGGTGGCAAGGGGAAAAAGAAGTGCTTCAATTGCGGGATACCAGGCCACATAAGCAAAGATTGTAGAAAGAAGAAGAAGACTGGTTGCTTTCACTGTGGTGAAGCAGGGCATTTAGTGAAGGATTGCCCTAAGAAGGGGCAAAGGACGGGATCTACCTCAGGAGGACAGGTGCAAGCTCTTATGGCACCGGGTCAGGCTAGGGGGCAAGTACAGGCTCTCGCGGTCCCACCGATTCAGGAAAGAGGTAGAACTATTTCCGTTGAAAGTCTGGTTTTTCTATTTGATCATCCTCTCCGCACATTGTTTGATTCAGGCGCATCGCATTCGTTTATCTCATCATCATTAGTTGAGTCACTGCACTTAGACACCAGTCTAGTAGATGATCCCTTGGTTGTTTCAAACCCAATTGGGGGCTCCACTTATTTGTCCATGATATGCTTGGGTTTGAAGATTTCTATACTTAGCATTGAGTTTAGATGTGATGCTTTTGTTTTGGGCTTCACGGGCTATGGGTTAATTTTGGGCATGGACTGGTTATCCAGTAATGGTGCTGTTCTTGATTGCGAAAGGAGAGTTGTTAGGCTCATGACCCGCTTGGGTAACACTCTCGAGATCTCTTGTAATCCCATGGATTCTGTTATGCTAAGTTATCTTGAATCGCTTGACGCTTCGGTCGAGAGTTTGCAATCTGTTAGAGTGGTCCGGGAATACTCGGATGTGTTTGAGGAGGTGAAGGGCTTACCTCCGAAGCGGGAGATTGACTTCCGAATATATCTGGTGGATAATGCTAAACCTGTATCTTTACCAGTGCGCCACATGGCTCCTCGTGAGAGGAGGGAACTCCATAAGCAAGTAGGGGAGTTGCTTGAGAAGGGGTTCATAAGACGAAGTATATCGGAGTGGGGTGCTCCAGTAGTTTTTGCTACGAAGGCGGATGGGTCCCTAGACTTTGTGTAGACTATAGAGAACTCAACAAGCTCACAAAGAAGAATAGACACCCGTTGCCGAGGATTGATGATCTTTTCGATCAGTTGGTTGGCGCTTCAGTATTTTCTCAGTTGGATTTAGCCACGGGATTTCATCAGTTGAGGGTGGCTGAGGATAGCATAGACAAGACTGCCTTTAGGACTCCGGATGGTTTCTATGAGTGGCTGGTGATGCCATTTGGGTTGACGAACGCCCCTGCATACTTTGTTGATTTGATGAGTAGGGTGTTCAGGGAGTTCCTTAATAAATTCGTGGTGGTCTTTGTGGATGATATCTTAGTATTTTCTAAGAGTGAAGAAGAGCATGCCCTACATCTTGGGGAGGTATTGAAGACTCTTCGAGCACATAGCCTTAAGGCTAAATTCTCTAAATGTCACTTCTGGAGGGGGGAAGTGCGGTTCTTGGGGCACGTGGTCTCCAAGGAAGGGATAGCTGTGGATCCTGCGAAGGTAGTATCAATTCAGGATTGGAAGGTTCCGAAGAATGCTACCGAAGTAAGAAGTTTCTTGGGGTTGGCGGGTTATTATAGGAAGTTTATTAAAGACTTCGCGAAGATATCAGCCCTATTAACCCGCTTAACGAAGAAGAATCTTGTTTTCGCATGGGACGTAGATTGTGATGATGCGTTCCGACGGTTAAAGAGAGCTTTAACCACTGCTCCAGTTTTAGTGTTGCCAGATGGGAGCAAGCCATTTGTTGTTTATACCGATGCTTGTGGGACAGGACTTGGCGCAGTCTTAATGCAAGAGGGAAGGGTAATAGCCTATGGTGGAAGGCAGTTAAGAGTGCATGAGAAAAATTACCCTACCCATGATTTAGAGTTGGCCGCTATTGTTTTTGCGCTTAAGATTTGGCGCCATTATCTTCTTGGTGAGAGATTCGAATTGTTGACTGACCACAAATCATTGAAGTACTTGTTTTCTCAGAAGGATTTGAATTTGAGACAGCAAAGCTGGATGGAGTTCTTAGCATCCTATGATTTCGAGATAGCGTATACCCCTGGCAAGGGTAACGTAGTGGCGGACGCCTTAAGCAGAAAAAGGTTGTCCTTGAGTCCATTGTTCGTGGAACAACGAAGCTTGGAATTTATCTCGATGTTTGATTTCAGACCTTCCATTGATTATATACCCGGTTTGCTAGCATCCTTGGAGGTCAGGCCTACTCTTTTGGGGCGAATTGGAGAAGCACAGAGGGACGACCCACAGTTGGTTGAGTTGGTAGAGAAGCTCATAAGGTGGGAGTCGTCCAGCCATTTGAGTAGGTACACCCTAGACGATAGGGGGTGCTTGCGTAGAGACGGTAGACTTTGTGTACCGCAAGACGAGGGTTTGAGGAAGACTATTCTTGATGATGCGCACCGTTCTAGGATGACCATTCATCCAGGTGGGGACAAGATATACCAAGACATGAGGCGGGTTTTCTTCTGGGCCGGTATGAAGAAAGATGTGGCCGAGTATGTCGCTCAATGCTTGGTGTGCCAACAAGTGAAGGCGGAGCAAAAGAAACCTGGTGGGTTGCTTCACCCATTGGAAGTTCCGCAATGGAAGTGGGATAGCGTCTCGATGGATTTTATTGACGGGTTACCCAGATCAAGAAAGGGTAATACGGGAATTTGGGTTGTGGTAGACAGACTTACTAAAAGCGCCCATTTCATACCTGTGAAGAGCAAGAGGACTGCTCCATGGCTAGCTTCAGTATATCTTCGAGAGATAGTTCGATTGCATGGAGTACCCTCTAGCATAGTGAGTGATCGAGATCCTATCTTCACTAGCGAGTTCTGGAGAAGTTTGCAAGAAGCAGTGGGGACTCAATTGTGTCTGGGCACCGCATATCATCCTCAGACGGACGGCCAGACTGAGAGGGTGAATCGTGTCCTAGAAGACCTTTTGAGGCTTTGTATCTTAGATTTTGGAGGTACATGGGAAGAGCGTCTTCCATTGGTGGAGTTCGCATATAATAACAGCTTTCAGTCCAGTATTGGTATGGCTCCTTTCGAAGCTCTTTATGGCAGGCCTTGTCGATCACCTACATGTTGGTGGAATCTACGGATAAGATCTTGCTTGGGCCTGATATGGTTAGGGAGACTTCTGAGAAGATTGACTTGATTCGAAGAAGGATGAAAGCAGCGCGGGATAGGCAAAAATCTTATGCGGACAAGAGAAGGACGGATCTTGAGTTTGAAGTTGGGGACATGGTCTTTGTCAAAGTGTCTCCGTTACGAAATGTGGTTCGCTTTGGATCTGTTGGGAAGTTAGCACCAAGGTTCGTGGGGCCGTTTCCTATTAAGGAAAGAATTGGACGGATGGCATATAGAGTGGAGTTGCCCGACAGACTTAGTGGTGTACATGATGTATTCCATGTGTCCCATTTGAGGAAGTGCTTACATGAGACGGCAGAGGTGGTAGAGCCGAGCTTGCTTAAAGAAGTGGAAGTAGAGCGTGATGCAACGATTCGACGAGCTCCTACCCGCATCCTTGGGTCAGAGACTAGGAAAATGAGGAATCGAGAGGTTCAACTAGTCAAAGTACAATGGGGAGAAGACGAGAGCAACGCAACTTGGGAAACGGAAGCGAAGATGCGTTCATTGTACCCGTTCCTTTTTGAGGGTATGTCTTTTAACATCTCCTTTATCGTTTGTCTAGTACTTATCTTATCTTTAGTATGTCCTCTCATTTGTACCTTTGACCTTTAGATAGGGTAAACCTATGGTTGAAACATGTGTTTGAGACATGTTATGTTTGATGGATGCATGTGGATGCAAGTGGTTGCTAGTGGTTGATCGTGGATGCATATATACACACTCTAGGCACTAGATCGGCTCAATCACTTCATATTGCATATTGCATAAAATTGTGTGTAGGAAGCTATATTTATGGATGTATAATGATTGTGTTATCATATGGATGATGCATTTTGGTGAATGATTGTGCACTCATGTAGATATTGTATGTGTTGATAGGGTTCTTTCGCATACATAATGGATGCATGGCACTATCATGGTTTGCATATGTTCATACATTAGATAGGGAACACATACACACACTTTTTGCATATGCTCATACATTATTAGAAATTTTGATTTAAGGACAATGGATGCTCGTGATTGATGGATTGAGTAGATGGTTGTTTGGATGGTAGGATATGCATTCTCCTTAGCTTAGAGATTTCGGGGACGAAATCCTTTAAGGAGGGGAGAATGTAACACCCCGTATTTCAGTTAATGCTATGATTCACTAATTGCAGAATAAATAATCTCAAATGTGAGAATTGGGGGAAACGGGCTGCGTCATTTCGTTCGTCTCGGAAAAATACGCAGAATAAAGTCCAAAATTTTGTAAATCGGAGTCCGTATGGCCCAGTTATGGCCCAATGAAGTTTGCAGAAAATTCAAAGCTAAAAACAGATTTAAAAATTAAAAGTCAGATTTCGAAATTGGAGCCAGCAAGGGGCCAGGCGGGAAAATTCCCGCCCTACCCATGTCGACAGGGCTGTCGACAGGCCTGTCGACTGGGGAGTCGACTGCCCTGTCGACTTGCCTGTCGACACGGCGTGTCGAGCCAGAGGGCCTGGGTGCACCAGGTCTGGTTTTCTGGCTAGGGCTGGGCTGGGTTCTAGAGATTTCCTAAATCTAACGGACCAAATCTAACCTAGGGTTAATCCTATGGTCTAAAACACACCCTAATCCTATAAATACACCCTAATGCAAGCCTAATCCATACTAAAAATAGAAATGATACCATCATGCCGCCAAAATCAAACCTAAGAGGAACCTCCACTAGTTTATGAAGGAAGTTGCAAGCTAATCAACCTCTAATCATCATCTTCTTCATATTTAGCAACTAGTTCTACTTCATAAGTTTGCTAATCTTAGTTTTGGTGAGTTCCTATGCCTTTAGCAAGTAATTGCTAAACTAATTAGGATAGGATATTAGGAGGCTATGGATGTAAATGTGGATTATGCAAGTTGTGGTTGTCATATGTTATAAGTTCATATGTAAACTTGCCTCTTTTTATGATATGATGTGTCATGTAAGATCATATGCAAGTTTTATGCAAGTTTATATGCAAGATCATATGCAAGTTAGTCTCTTTTTATGATATGCATAACATATGCAAGTTTGCCTTTGTGATATGCAAGTTTATATGCAAGATTCATGTGCAAGATAGTCTCTTTTTATGATATGCATAACATATGCAAGTTTGCCTTTGTGATATGACATGATATGCAAGTTTATATGCAAGATTCATGTGCAAGATAGTCTCTTTTTATGATATGCATAACATGTGCAAGTTTGCCTTTGTGATATAACATGATATGCAAGTTCATATGCAAGTTTTATGCAAGTTTATATGCAAGTTCATATGCAAGTTTTATGCAAGTTCATATGCAAGTTCATATGCAAGTTTTATGCAAGTTTTATGCAAGTTCATATGCAAGTTCATATGCAAGTTTTATGCAAGTTTATATGCAAGTTCATATGCAAGTTTGTCTCTTTTTATGACGTGCATAACATATGCAAAGTTGTCCCTATATATGACGTGTTATGTAAACGAATTACGTGGGAAACGATGGGGTTAATATGCATGATTATAAAAAGGTGTAAAGTTGTTATGATTAAGCATAACAAAAAATGAATGGACATAATTGGGAATTTACCTATTAAGTTAGGTCTACCCACATTATGGAGTTGGGAATTTACCTATTAAGTTAGGTCTACCCATACTATGGAATTGGGAATTTACCTATTGAGTTAGGTCTACCCATATTCTTAAAAATGTGTAATTGATTAGGGATAATTAATTATGGGGGTGATTAATTAGGTGTAATTAATCAACTAAGACACGAGGTTGGACCCTTTTGTAGCGGAAGTCTGCCCGGAACCGACCGGCCATCCAGCAGCTACAAATGATTGGCCCAATGTGAGAGGTCTTAGTCATGAATTAAATACGTGATTAAAGTAAAGACACGAGGTTAGACCCTTTTTATGACAGAAGTCTGCCCGGAACCAACCGGCATATCCAGCAGTCATAAAAGATGGCCTAATGTGAGAGGTCTTTATGAGGTCATGATCTTAATTAATTAATTAAGAAACACTTAACCATATTAGCATGTAGAGGGACATGAGGGGTTAAGTGGGTGCCTTGGGTGGCATGTGGAAATCTAGTGGTTGCCTTGGGTGGCAATAGAAAATACGATTAGAATACTTAACCAAAGTGGAACATGTAATTAAAACATGATTAAAGGGTTAAGTGGTATACACTAGAAGTGACAAGCTTAGGTGGGTAGCTTGTGGGGGCCCATTTCAACCAATATCCCAAACGTATCTTAGTGGGCTCGACTCTAGTCGAGTGACGGGACACGCATATTGGGCTTGACTATAAGAGGCCAAAACGGGGTAGCGGTGGCAACGCGAGTCCAACGGGTTTCATAGGCGTGTGTGGACCCGGGCTGGTAGGTAAGACGTTGTTGCATCGTGTAGGTATAACCCGTGCACCATTTGTTGTTTCGGGCTAGCCACTTTGGGGAGTGATACACCCCATTGTGGGGCCAGCACGGATATCTACGGTAGGGAGCCGATCGCTTGGGAGTAGTGGGTACACCTAGTGGAGATAGGGGCAGACGGCACCTATGTGGTGGGCTAGGGGTATACGAAACTACTGGGTAAATTTTCTAAGTCCTTGGGAGGGATCAACCTTTAAGTAGGAGTGACTGGTTTGGTGCAGTGTAGTAATTATCCTTGGGTGGGTAAATGCGTCTTTCCGTTGTCTTAGTTCACTCTAAGTCTGATTGGCTACTGAGTGTAGTCATTTATCCCCAGTCACACCGTACCAAGTTATATCATATCCTTATTACTTTAATGGTTACATTGTTAAAGTTATAGGACTCGCTCAGACTTATGTCTGACCCCGTTGTTTTTATCTTTTTCCCAACCCTCAGGTTCTCAGAGTGGGCCCAGCACGAGTGGGCTTTGATCAGGCTGCTTTTATTACTCTCTTGGAGCTTGGACCCTAGATGTAGAGCTCAGTTTACCCTTTTCTTTTATGGCTATCAGTTCATGTATTGGGATTATGTATTTTTATTTAGCAGGATGGATATTTGTACTTGACTTCTATTATGGTTTTGTGATGTAACCAGACATGTTTTATTTTCCGCTGCAATTGAAATGATTTTTTAAATTTTCAAAGTATTACTTATATCTGTTTTGCTGTAATTACTCTGTTCTATATTCACTCAAATACTCCACCGATGTTATGGCATTCCCTTAGAGAGTGACCGTAGTGGGCGTGGGGTGTTACAGAATACTAGTACAGTCGATGTTGCGAACTTGAATATGTGATGCTATACTTGATTTATCATGTTATCTTAGCCTATCTTGCCAACCTTGACAGCATCCTTATGTTTACTTTCAGTTTATACATGTCATGTTACTTTTACCTGTTTTTATGCTGAAAGTCACTTGGACTTACCAGTCTTTATGACTGACCCGTTTTCTTTTGCCTCTTTTTCTTTCATCCCCCCCCCCTCCCCAGGTTCTCAGGGAGGAAACTCTAGTACTTAGCTTGGATTTCGCTTGCTTTTGATTCATCTCATGTACAGTTTGATCTTGGGCTATGCTATGGCTGCATTTTCTGCTACCTTTGGGGAATTAAGCTACTTTTGATGTTTTAAGTTTATGCTTCTTTATTTATGCAAGACATAATTTGTTGTAATGGAAAATAATGACCTTGGCTATTTGATGTAAAGGGTTTTGACTCTTCCTGAAAGTAATGAAATTTTTCTTTTGATTCTTCCGCTGTTTTATCTATGTTCTGTCTTGTATTATTTCTGTGTTTGTTTACCTCAATAACGCTCCTCCAAAACTAGTGCATTCCCTTTGTGAGTGAACCTAGCGGAGGTGGGGTGTTACATCGTAACAGGGGGTCGACCCACAAAGAGGGGTCTAGTTCGTGATTACATAGGGCTCGTGGCGAAGCGTTCATCTGAACACCATGACGGCTCGTGAGTTACAATCACGACCCACCTCACCATCTCTTTTCATTAACTAATACCTTGTCCCCATCCACGACTCGACTCGCTACTCCTCTTCACAAACCGACACTTTGTCCTTTCCTATGACCGAACCTACTACCGTGCCCCACGACTCGCCCAGATACCAAGCTCCACTCCACGATCCGATCCGAAACTTAACCCCTCTTCACGATCCGTATTGCGAAGATTCATCTCCCATCCAAACCATTTCTTAACCCTTCGTCCGCAATTCGTAATCACCCAGCACATAGCCCTTCTCAGTCCCAAACTCCACAGACTCCTCACAGCATCGTCATCTGTCCATAAGGCCGCTCCACTAACGAGAATCCCAACCACCACCTGAAACGTTATTAATGCCACCAGCGTCGACGGGGTCACCAGCGACGTTAATATTGGGGTTCTCGATGGCGAAAGACAAGGAGCTCACATAATAATTGATTTTTGGTTCACGAATCATGTAAATCGAAGGTATAAATCATGATTAAGGGGTTGAATACCTATTAAGCGAGTCTGAAGATCCGCGAGATGAATTAGAAGGATTTAGGGTTTTTTAAATTGAGAAAAAGGGGGGGGGGCGGTATTAAAAAAGTGAGAAGGAAAGATAAAAAAGAAAGTGAGGATCAGCTTATATAGCCTCTTAGAAGACTCTTGGTCTCTCCCTTTCTGTCTTGACGGATAAGCTCGGCCAGGTGGGCCACGAACGCTTGAGTGAGCCTGCAATTGCTTGAGCGAAAGCGTTTTCTGTCATCAGTTCGTGACACACGATCGAACCGAATGGTGCAGCCCATAACACGACTGAACGACTGAGATTTTTTGAGTGACTATCGAAGTGAAAAGCTGAATTTTTTTACCAACAAGAGTAATGAACTTCTTTAAGGTTGTTTAAAGACTAACCTAAAGAATTGTTCGTGGTGTGCTCTGAACTTCGAAGATGGGAATCAACCAATAAATAACAAAATAATTGGAAGCTTGAAGATGTGTTTATACTCATCGAAGGATACGGTCTTTTGAAACATCGCGACCTTAAGAGCAGATACGACCGTTGGTGTTCACCGTATTGGGAACAAATATATGTACAATTTCGAAGCACGTTCCATCCCCGATGTAACATTCCTCGAGGGGACAAAATGTTGGCTAGCTTTTTGACCAAGCCACCAAGAATACAAGCACTAGCATTCGAATGGACAAGGATACTCGCACATTGATAAATCAGGCTCGTGGTCCATATACCCCCATTGGCTCATGGTTCTGTATTCCTCATCGGCTCGTTGTCCACATTCCTCCACGACTCGCAAAGATCACCGCAACCCGCTCGTGATAGGTGTCACGATCCCCTCGCAGCAAAGGTTCACGAACCAACCCTGTATCTCCGAAAACGTGGCCACGACCTGGTCTCCCACGAACCGAAATTGAAGGATCTTGTGACACATGTCCATAACCGCCATATTGACCAGCCACGAACGGGTCCAGGATCCTTGGGACTGGTTACATAAATCATCTATGAATAGCCCAATACTTAGCATTTTGAAGGATCCTTTGGCAATTCAGAGTTAGAAACCATTGAGTGAATCACTGTTGTAAAAGTGAAATTGAGAGAATATTGTGATTGTACTTGCATTCAAACGTATAATAAAAGCCATATAAAGTGGACATAGGCTCTTTAATGTAGAACCACTATAAATTTGGTATGTTTGTTGCTTTTTCTTTTATTTATAGTTTTAATTCTCTATAAATCAAGATTATTTGCGCGTTAGAGCCATTTTTTGGTCTAACAAAACAAATTTACTTGCACAAATTAATTTTGTTCTTTAATCCATATTATGATTGGATATGTACGAGATTATGAGTTTACCACCAGAGAAAATGTTGTTGAAGTGGATGAATTTTCATCTTCAAAAAGAAGGCTACAAGAAAAATGTATCTAACTTCT
Organism: Allium sativum; assembly: GCA_030737875.1. Lineage (NCBI taxonomy): Eukaryota > Viridiplantae > Streptophyta > Magnoliopsida > Asparagales > Amaryllidaceae > Allium > Allium sativum. Next base: position 4,101,177 of record CM060911.1, on the reverse strand, counting down.
CTTCTGATGTGAAGGTAAATTGTCGGTCTCCTTAATTTATGCCTTGTTACATACATGACTAATTTATGCCCTGTTATGTACATGACTATGGCTATTCTTTGGAGTTTATTTTTTGCTGCTTACGACCAGTTTTGTACAATTCCTTATTTTAGGCGTTGGCATAACCCTTAGTGTAAATTTTTCTCATACCAGTTATTATTGGTTAGAAAACCAATAAAACCGGTACAGTGTAATTTTAATGGTAAACCTCAGTGGGGTGGGGGTTATAACTTTTTTCTGTTATACTTGAGCTGATTATGTTGAAAAAATAATTTTTACAAAAAATAATTATAAGGCTATGTAGTGTTAATTTAGTGGAAAACTATGAAAACTACGTATGTTAAATTTTTAAATATGTATTGATCGGCTATTACAACACTTCTAGTAAATCGATTAAAATCGCCATAATCGTTGATGGTAAAACCGATGCTTTGAAGACATCTTATAATTGGTACTACAAAACTTCCAAGCAAGTCCGAAGAAATTTCTTTATTCTATAACCTATAAATTATCATTTTTTTGTTTTTATATTAAAAATTTTATTCAATACTATGGCGTTCTTAGAATGGAGAAGCTTATGCGTGTCTCCTTAATGCTCTTGCACCAAAGCATAGCACTTCTGCTACATTGGATACTAAGGATCCTACCAAAAGGGCTAAAATGGTAATTGAACAAGCAGAGAAATTGGGTTGTAAAAGGTACTTGACTCCAAAAGATATAGTTGAAGTTTCAAACAAATCTCAGTCTTGCATTTGTCGCATAAGGTTTCCAACATGGGTATCTATTATTCCTTTGTACCTTACATTTTTGCATGCTTATGATTGAAACTATTATACGGGGTGCCAGTTTCTGTATCCCTAAAATTGTTATGTCCCATTCCTATTGAAATCCAACCGTTTATGGAAGATCTGGCAAATTAACTCTAAAATATTTAATGCATTTTTAATTCTTCTTTTTTGGTCAAATGGGTATTGTTCGAAGTACTTGATAAAGTAGTTCACGGGTCAGTAAACTGGAAGAATGCATCAAAACCTCCAATCAAAACGCCATTTATAAAAGTAGAAAATTGCAACCAAGTTGTAGGCATGAGAGATAATTGAATTTTTTTTCCTTGTAAATGCTGTTGGGAATAACATTGTACAAGGAAATAAGATGTTAATCCTTGGAAAGCATTTTGCCTCCCTTGCTCCATTGCAGCATGTTATTTGCTTTATTTTCAATATTTTTTGTTCTATGCCTGATGTTTAAAAGAGTGGTTAAAATAATTATTGCAAGTATTCCATGCAATAATAGTGATTTAAAAAATGAAAATATGCATGATAACATTTTAGGTTCTTATTAAAGATAAGTCAATTTGAGTTCATCTTCATTGAACATTTACATATGCAGCGCCGACACTGGGGACCACGAGACCCTAGGCCAAATGTGTTCAGTGGCAAAAAAATATGACTGAAGAATAGAAGTAATGAAGGTAAAAAATGTAGGTATGACAAACGCAAGACTCGAACAACATACCTCCCGCCTGGCAATCGCACGTCACACCATCTAGCCTTACTAACACTTTGTACAGCAGTATTAAAACATATATATACACACTAAAAAGAATCTGAGACCCCATTCAGCCCCGAGGCCCTAGGCGGCTTCCTAACAAGCCTATGTCCAGTGCCAAGCCGGTATGTATGTTGTTTCATTTAGCTTTTTGGTTTGACCTTATAAGTAACCTGATGTGTTTGTTGACAATTCAAAATCATGAGTAGAAAATAGTTACTTGCCATTTTACATCTTTTATAACTACATATAACCGCATTCAGAATTAACCTTAGTATTACTTGGAAGTTATTGTACTTAAAAACTATTTTTTAGTAATTAACATTAAAAGTTGTTTTCAAATAATTTTTAAACAGCTAATCTCTGCCAAGGTTATCAAATTGAGATTCAATACGTACACTATAAAATTCAAACTTTATATTGAAATTGTATTGTTGAAATTGTAATTGTTGATTCAATTTGGTATTTTAAATGAATTATTTTCTCTGAGGAATTTTCTCAGTTTGGGTTTCTGACGAATTTGAACCATGATTTAAATTGAGTCATATAGTGGAAGAATCAATTTGAAATGAGACTCAAATTCTAAGAGTTCAAGACTTGCATTAACAATGAAATTGACCGTAAACACGTGGAGAACTCATGATTCAGTTCATAAGTAAAACTTTTGCCAATTAAATTATATCAAAACAATTGTAAACTAATATTCATTTCGGTTCTCATCCTTTTTGTGGCAAGTAATATAGTTCCAATATTCTTTAACTTCTCAAGAATTTACGAGGCCATTCTTTAGGAAAAGAAATTATAGACACTGATTGTTGAGAAGCTATCAATCAACAGATCGAAGCCCAATGTCCAAAGGCCTACTCTTCAGCGTTGACCGATCCCAACGGGTGACTTGCATTCCTGAAAAGCCCAAGCAAGATTTGGCCCGAGCCAGCCTCTCTTGAGAAGCGGCACATCATATCCCGGCATAAGTGCTCTTCCAGATCGATCGAGTCAATCATGCCCTTAAAGATCGGATCAACCTGATATTTCTGGATGCCACTTGGAAATATCCTAATGAGTCATTCATCACTTAGCCTGGTTCTCAAGGCATTATAGGCGGTCAAACGCTTCCAGCCAATGCTCTCATTTTGAGGCACCTCATCTCGGATGCCATGCAAGCTGCAATTTTCGAGGATACTATTGGTCAGCAGTGGACTGGGTCAATCAACCACAACTATGCTCAAGGATCAAGCTCCACATGTTCGAGCTCCACAAAAGAGGCAGGCTGCGTTGTATCTCGCATATCCTAATTCTATGCCTATAAATACATCCATACTCAAAATGGAAATGGGGACCTTCTCTCCAGCTTCAACTTCTTTCTGAAAACTTGCTCTCTCAAGCAAAGACTCCAAGGTTAACTCCAAATATAGCCAACTTCTTCTCAAGAATATGACGTCTTTGTGTTCACCTCCTACCTTCTTCAAAAAAAGGAAATGTATTATACTTGTAATCAAAAGCAAATCCATACATATAAAGTAGACGTAGGCACTATCTTTTTCGAACCACTATAAAAATTCTGTGTGTTCCCCATTTTGTTTACTTTTTTGCATTTTGATATTATTGTTCGCGTGTTCTACACACGACTGGGGTCGATTGTCACCGGTGACCAACTTTTGGCGTCAATACTTTGGCGTGCCAGGAAGGAGAACCCACCGACATATCCTATGAACTTCAACAGTTTCCCATAGATGGCAAACACGTGGAAGAACGATGCAACATCATCCCATTCCACTAACGTTAATGCAGCCTAGACAAACGATGCAGAGGCAACTCAGGAATCCTCCGCTCATGAAGACACGTCCCGATATCTTACCCTGGACGACATGGATAATGTTCTGGCCGAGTTCATAGGCCGGATGACATCTCAGGGTAAACTCCATGAACAACAACAATTGATGAATAACCTCCTTGCTCGGATGGAAAGGGATTTAATGCTTCAACATCAATTCCTCTACCGAGAGAAGTGGGGCAACAACTGATCTTTAGCCTACGCAAATACAAGCCGCAGATCATACCATACCTTTGCTACCTCCTGGCTCGACTTCACTTCTTGATCGACCACTGTTGGGAGCATCACTTCCAGCGACCAACGCAACCGCCGCTGCAGATTCTCAAGAGGCCCGAAATCAAAGTCTAGGTCGTTCAACCACTTTGCCTCCACTCCAGGGAGCAACCCGACTCCTTGGACCGACCGAACAATAGCTGGGTTTCTTGAGAACAATGCCATTTACATTACAACCCGACATCTTATCACAGACCCGTCTTACGCCACCTTTCCTCTAACCAAGAGTAGGTGTTGCCTTCCCTTCGAAGCAGGAAGATACTCTACCATACCAGCTCCTAACATGGCAAAGGAAAATGAATTGGAAAAGCCTTCTAACATCACCATAAGCGGGGACAACGCATAGCCCCGAACATCACATGTTATGCTGGATCAGCACGGACATTCCTTTACGGGCATGGCTCGGACCAATTCTCATATGACTCAAGCGGCGCCAGTCTGCCCAGAATCAACATCTGATGTTCATTCTCGCCCTCACCTTCACTCAACTCTTGGAGGTCGATCCCAACCGACAGCTACCCTTCCGAGCATGCTTTCGGTGGATCCTAATACTGGAGTTCTTCCAAATGTAGGGCTGGATTCATGGCAATGACTTCTTGGAGATGGATCCCAACTTGTAAGCATCATTAGATGCTTCACTCAGGGCATGTCTTCTCAACACGATATAGACGATATCCACCACATCTCGTTCACTAGAGAAATAAAAAATTCTCAGAATCCTCCAGACTTAAAGTTTCCAGCCATAGAGCCCTACAATGGCCAGACCGACCCGACCATTCATCTCATGCGATATATGCGCCATATGGAAGTACTCTCTGCATCGACCAACATCATGGCTAAATGTTTCTCTCTCTTCCTCATCAACATAGGAGACATGTGGTTTCAGCAACTAACAACGGTGTCGATGGGCAGTTGGAACATGCTGGTCACCCGCTTCATCGAACAATTCAAAGTCCATATCTCCCCACCAAAGAGTGTCATGTTCCTGACATCCATCAAGCAACGACCTGGTGAAACTCCCTGGTCATTCTTAGAAAGAATCAATGCGGCCTTAGCATCTGTCGATCGACCTGAGCCATCAATGGTGCTTATGGCCTCCATTGCAGAAGTTCAAAACTGGTTAGAATTCAGGATTTTTTTAACCAGAGATCCGAGCGGTTCCTCCAACAAGAAGACGCTAGTATTGATATAGAAAGCCTCAAGGTGCTTGCCGCCAAAGATGGAGGTCCATCCAACACCAGTGGCCAGAATAATTGAAAAGGAAAGGTCTTGGAAAAGAATGACCAAAACATATGGCCCTGGAGAGAGAACAAGTGCGACCAATACACTGAGCTTAACTGCTCTTTTCTCGACATCTTCCTTAATGTATGAGGGTCTCTACCCTTCCCAAGACCTCCTCAAAGAGAGTCGATGCAAAATAACTCAGATCTGGAAAGCATGTGATTAACATAGAAATGTGTTTATTTTATACTCTTATATCTTATCTTTTAAATATAAATAAATATTACTTGGGTATTTTTTTGTCACTTTTTACAGATATGCCAATTAAGCCACTTACATTCAGAAAAATAGAAAATAGAGGTCAAATTGCAGTGGATATATATTTGAAAACTTGCAGATGAAGATGTCACATCTAGTTGTTGTTGGACAAGAAAATAATTAGTAGAAAGACCATGCACATTACAAATCAAAGGAGGCTTGCAAGAGGAAAGGAACAAAGGCCTAAAACTCACTTGATTTAACAAAGGCCTAGAACTTACTTGAAATAACTAAGGCCCATTTGTAATTAGGGTTTAGGTTGGCTATCTCCTATAAATACCCATGTAATGTCATTGTAGCCACTATCCCATTTTCTATCTTCTTCTCCGTTAACAAATTTCTTTTTCTTGTTTTTATTTTCTGCATTTTTATATTTCTTAGCAACTAGTGCCATCTACACAATTAGATTTGGTAGAGTACTAGTTGTATTTTACATTTATTTTCATTAGTGATTAATCGTTTGATTAGTTTCAACGATAATCCTAATTTTATTTCTGTTGTTATTTCTATTCTGCACTTTTATTTTCTGCATTTTTATTCTTGTTTTGCAATTTACTTTCATTAGTGATTAATCGTTTGATTAGTTTCAATGATAATCCTAATTGTTGCAATTTCAATTGTTCTATTTTCAACCAAATCTCAAAAGTCGTCTAACTCGCCCACGAAATTCTATAAATAATAATTTTTAATTTGCCTCCCTGTGATTTGACCTGCATATTACACGATCTGTGCGCTTGCACTATTTATTTCAAAATTCGCGCTTTTCTAGTTCTTAGGAAAGCGATGAACACACCGCATGTACCACAACATGGCAGTCCATAATACCAGTGAATGCAGGCACTTGAACGATCTCATCGAGAATAGGCTTAGGTGCGGAGAACAACCCGAATACGTCAAGAAGCCTGCACAGGCCTTGCCGCCACAATCTTCTACCTAAGCTCCTCAGACCAGTCCTCGACCTCATAGAAATGAAAAGGACCCGGAGCATAGCAATTACGACATCATCATCAATTAATAGAATTTAAACTTCTTTTCTAGAAGTGTATTTTTCCTTCAATAATGGATATTCCGAAGTACACATGTACGGAGATAGGATTTAGCTCCTAGGCATGCTCTTAGTTTGGCTCTTGCCGACTTAGAATTTATTTAATTTTCCAGTAATAGCTCCTTAGCAGCAATAAACTTTTTATTTCAAACATGAATTATAAGTCGACCACGACCGGCACACGCCGACCCAAACATGGTCATTGTTAGCCACTGTTATTAAGTCACGGTCAATACCTTCCACCATATCAAACCAATGCCTCAAGCCAAGTATGGTCAATCCTCCGTGAGCCGAGCTTAGACGATGCTCGTCCCCTCTACAAACCGATTGCGCCTTCCACTCGACATGTTTCATGATACTCATAAGTAAACAGGAATTAATTCTAACTCCTACATGATAAAAAAAAGTAAAAGATCTCTAGAAGAAAATAATCCTATTTGACCACTGTACATTGCTAACATCAGGAAATAGAAACATTACTTAAGAAAATATAGTCGGTGCTTGCTACCGTAATTAAGAACACGGTCGATGCCTGCCACCATACCTAACTCCACTAGTCAAACATAGACAAAATTATATAAGCCGAGCATGATTAACACTTGCCACAAACCGAGCATGGTTAATGTTGGCTACCTCATAAAGATGAGTATGGTTAATATTCGCCACCTCCGTTAGCTGAGTATGGTTAATACTCGCCATCTCCGTAACCCGAGTATGGATGATACTCACCACCCCTCTAAGCCAAGTTTGATTACTGCTCGCCAACTCTTTAAGGCGAGTATGGTTAATACTCGCCCAAATAAATATAAATCCATCTCTAAACCGAGAATGGCCTACAAAATCTTTGTAGGTACTAGATCCCAACACAAAAATGTTCGATTGGTGCTTTCACTACCCTCTCGGACTTAATACGATCTTTAGCGGCTGTCAGTTTTCTGGCCTTAATACAATTTGTACCGATCATCATTTTTCTGGCTTTAATACAACCATCAGGGTCATCGGATTTTCGGTCTTAATATGGTTTAGCATGAAAATGGCTACTCGAGCATTGAGCTCCAATTCAACATTCAGAACACACCTTCTTTTACCAATAAAGTTGTATTCTAGGGGGGAAAAGTGTTGATCAACTTTTGGAAAAAGCTGTCGTAGACCAACAGAACAAAAACCAATGTCCAAAGGCTTACTCTTCAGCGTAGACCAATCCCAATGGGCGGCCTACATTCCCGAAAATGCCAAGGAAATTTGTGCCTAAGATGGCCTCTCTCGAGAAATGACACATCATATCCCGACATAGGCACTCTTCAAGATCGACCGAGTCCACCATGCCCTTAAAGATCGGATCAATTTGATATTTCTGGATGCCACCTAGAAATATCCTAATGAGTCACCTCATCCAAAGCTATCCTTCTGAGACACCTCATCCCGGGTGCCACGCAAAGCCATAATTTTCTAGGATACTATTGCTCCGTAGTGGAGTGGGTTGACTAGCCGCAACTATGCCCAAGGATCAAGCATCACGTTTTCGAGCTCCACAAAAGAGGTGAGCCCCTCGCCTAGCCCACTTCTATGCTTATAAATACATCCATACTCAGAATGAAAAGGGAGACCTTCTCTCCAACTTCAAATTCTTTTGGAAAATTTTCTCTCTCAAGCAAAGACTCCACGGCTAACTCCAAATATAGCCAACTTCTTCTCAAGAACACAATAGCTTTATGTCCACCTCCCACCTTCTTCAAAAAAACATATTGTACTTGTGATCAAAAGAAAATAAATATATATAAAGTGGACGTAGGCACCATCTTTGTCGAACCACTATAAAAATTCTATATGTTCCTTGTTTTATTTACTTTTCTGCACTTTGATATTATTGTCTGTGTGTTCTACGCACGATTGGGGGTTGACTGTCATTAGTGACCAAATTTTGACATCATTCAAAATTCAGCAAACAATAAAGTGTAAGTCAGGGAGAATTCTAGGGTTGACTGTCATTGATTTAACTCCACTTTTAAATAAGGTTAGAGGAACACTTATGAATATTATATTATTATTATTTTCTGGTTGAAAAGAAAAAATTCCTCAGTATATAAAACCAATATGGATGATTGAATTGTGGCAGGTACATAAACGGTTTGTGAAATAAATTTCTAAATTAATCACATTATGAAATATGTTCAACTGTACCGGGATTCTTCAAAATTTTGAATTATCACTAATTCTAAAAATAATATGACCACAATTTTATCACAAATATTTCCACTGTTTATTCAAGAAGATTTTAAAAAACATTAAAATCTCCACGTTAATATAAAATCATGATGGATGACAGAATAATGGTAGATAAAGGAGATGTTCGTGAAATAATCGCCAATTCAAAGATATTATAAAAATTGTCAAATCGTCATGAAAATTATTTGAAAACTCCTCTTGTTGTGAAATATACTACAGTCATAATTCATCAAAATTTCAAACATTCTGATAGTAATTTTGATGAATTCTAATTACATTCTGATAGTAATTTTTTCTTTTTTAGCAAAGGTTGCTATTGACACCAAAAAATGGAACAACACCCAGGAAATAGAAATGTAGAGAATAAAAGTGGAGTCAAATCAATGGAAAATGAAAAGAAATGCGATCACACATGAATTTATAGTGGTTCGGTGTTAATAATCCTACGTCCACTTTATAATCTCCTATTTATGTAAAGATTCTATTACAGTTTTGTCACAATAATGTTTTGGTAAGAGATCTTCCCAAAAGTTCCTTCTTCAAAGTCCAGAAGGCCTATTTAGTGATGATATAGAACTTGGATTAGTTAGGAAAATGCAAAAAAGCGTTCTCTCCATATGATTCATCCACCAAGTAACAGATGGCAGCTGATCCAATCTTTATGAGTAGGGAGAAACGGTTAAGAAGGAATAGGAGCAAGTCTTCAGGAAAATATCTAGCTCCTGAACAATCTCATCTCCTATCAATTGGTCTAAAAGTCATTCGATCTCACAGGTTCATATATCCAACTTCTGCAAGGAAAATCTGAATCGAACCACCAACTACTTGGGTCGGTCTGTTCTTAAGTTGAGAATATACGGCTTTTTGGAGTAATTTAGCTAGGATCTATGATATTAATGCATTTTTGATGGCCTTACCAAAAGCTTAGTCAACACTTTGCCCCCTAAAGTACGTCGCGTTGAATATGGTGCATGCCTTGAAATTTTAGTCGCTGGATCATTTTTGTCTTATCATTATTACCACCTAGAGGACCGAAAATCAATGTAGTTGGGGCATCGGAAAGTTATATGCAAGTCGATTTCGAAATTCTTCCATTGGTCCTTAGAATTGTAAGTCACCAATTTGGTAGCTGATCACTCAATATCGTCCTTGATGGAAATAGTGCTTTGTAGTCGCGCATCGATCCAGCCCGGGCCGATGAGGTATTGAGCCGGAAGGTCAGCCTAATAGTCATAGCCAATAGTCATGTCAAAAGGAACACGAAGAGACCACCTGTTTTACTATAAAAGGATGGCCTACCCTCATTATTTTACTCATTATTTAACTTTTACTTTTTCCTACATCCGAACCCATTATTTTCCAAGGGATTGAAAAAAAAAAAATTCTTTCTCCCGAAGAACAAGATCGTCAACTCCTATTACTTTGCATGTAGAAATTAATTCTCCTTTACTTATTTTTAAAACATATTCTTGCATGATTGAGCATATAAACTCTACTCCTTTTTTCCTTTTCCTCATTTTGATCTATATCTGGTGTAACTCTTGACTTGAATTGCCAACACTGACACTAGATCAATTATGCTAATTAGGTTATGTTTTAAGCCATATCAAAAAATGGCATGTTAAATTATTAGATACGGCTATAAAACGTATCTCACTAGTAATAACATACGCATTTTAGCCATATCTAAATGTGAAGGAATTTTTGGGGAAAATTCACACTACAATAATGAAATTAACACCAAAACAAAACAGGATCTTGCGAAATAATTTGAAAATCAAGAATTCATACCTGTTGATTCTTCTATAAACTCAGGGGTTTGGATCGGGTCTAATAATTGACGAATCTGAGCGCTTTAGTGAGGCGCCTCTATGGTGTAGTCCACACGAACATCTTCTTCTCGATCAAACGGAGAAGAAAAGGATTATGGTGCTAGCCGTCATATCTAGGGTATGTTTGTTTTTTGAAAAGGTAAAACGTCGGCCATCAGTTTTATTTTATCGATTTCCAAATAAAGTGGTTCACTTCTATCTTATAAAAGGAATGCTTAAGCCCAAGTAAAATTAGGGTGTATACCAATAATTAAGGTAACCACCGACATACCATTTCAACGCAACATTAAAATATCAACAAATTTGATATTTTATTTATCCTATATATGTCTGTCCTTTATAACGTTCTAAGTGTGTGACCCCATAGGTTACTATAACGTTGGCAATGATTTTAAATCGTATTTAAAACCATAAACAGTGATTGGAATCTAGCAATGCATTGCTGCTACCCAAGTTATAATAATATTATTGATTTGATACAACCTTTCCGTGACATGTGTATCAATGTAATATAATCCTTTTAACCGTTATATCCTAGATTAAACTAAAGGCATGGATCATATCATCCTCGTTATGATTTAATATGTATTTCATGATCGCTGAGTAGCCTGTTTAAAAACAAATCAATATTTGAGCACGGCCATGCATTTCCCAGTCTCACTCAATCAAGAGGCCCATGGATATCACTACGAATATATCGTAGGGTTAAATTCCATCTAGATCATTCATAATTTTCATTCGACTCGAAATGTATCCAATAATCACCGTTATCGTTACTCTGTTACGAAATAACTTTAGATGATATCAAAACACAAATATCCTCGAATAATATTATAATGATTTCAGGTCTGAGGACCATTACATCACTGTCACTATGAGAATAACTTATGATACTTCAATTATATTCCATGGAGTTATCTCACGATGGGTCAGCCCAATACGCTATTCTGCAATACGTATTTATATCTTGACTTTAATATCACTTTTATTAATGATCAATGAGATGTGATCATCAGTCAATCAATATACTAGTCTTAACGCTCTATTGTTGTCCTATATAAACAATAAAACTTGACTAGGGATTTAAGAATTATAATACTTATCACATTATATAATCTCAAGTTCAGTCTTACCCGAACTATATAATTCCGTATTATTATTCTAAGGACATCTATTATATTATTATTAATATTACGCAGTAAATACAATTTAATAGAATAATATTTTATTCCAAATAAAATAATAACATCAACAGTGTTATCAATCTCATCAAATGGATTGCCTCTAGGGCACAAACTCTAACTATCTCCCACTTGCACTAGAGTCGATCATTTATGTATCGTATACTTATGAAACTAGTGTGACTATTAAACTTCTGCTGCGGCAGAGTTTAATTCATTAGGTCTGCAACATTACAACTTTTGTAACTTTGCAGATATATGTATTTCTTCTGTGAACAGCTTCACATAAGAATTATATTTCTTAAAATATATGTTTAGATTGATGATGAGTTTAATGCTTTTGGCCTGAGCAACAGCCTTTTTTTATCACAATGTATATCATTTGATCATCAATGAATTAAGTTCAATTATGAACTTCTTATTCCAAACATTTCCTTTCTTAGAATCAGTATCTATTTCTTGTTTTAAAACTAACATTATTCACAATAATTAATGAGTTATCTATATATAACATTGTAATTACTGTGTCACTCCCACTCAATTTCTTGTCTACACAAGATTCAATGGTATTTTGTGGTCTCCGAGACATTTCAGATTCTATTTTATTCTTATCGGTATGTTAGAGACTGACTCTCCTTTATAAAGATACCAATTCGAGCAATAAACATTTTATTCTCAGAGGGTTTATAGAATTAATATCCATTTTTCTTCTTTTGGATATTCCACAAAATATTTATTTGGTTTGGGTCCGATCTTATCAGAAGAAGACGTTTAACAAGCGCCATACATCCCAAATCTGCGCATTTAGACATACTAGGACATTTCCTAGACCATATCTTATATGGCGTCTAAAGACTTGTTTTGGTAGGATAATTTAATTGTTCTCAATTTAATTTATTGGAAGATCTATATGGCTTATCTTGGTCGTACCATATCTTATAAGGTGCGATGTCTCCATTCGGATACACCATTCTAATATGATGTTCTAGGTGGAGTGAGTTGTGAAACAAATTCAAACTTATTTTGATAGTCATTATATAGTTGGCTTAACTACTCTCTTTCGATCTGTTCGAAAAGTTCTATTTAAAATTGGTTTCTAACTTCACTTTCAATTCTTTGAACTTTTCAAAGGATTCTAATATGTGTTTCATAAGATACACATATCTGTATCTACTGATATCATCAGTGAATATAATGAAGTAATAAACCTGCCTCTAGCTTATGTATTCACTGCTCCATGTACATCATTATGTATGAGACACAATACTTCTCGCTCATTCACTGTGTCAAGTGAAAGGTGCCTCGGTTATTTTGCCTTATAAACAAGATTTGCATTCTTTATATGATTCAAAATCAAATGATCTCAAAATTCCATCAATATGGAGTTTTGATATACTTTCTTGTTTACTGGGCTAACCGGTAATACTAAAGGTATATTGGATTTAAATCACTAAATTTAATCCACTTATTGTTAATGTCAAGTACATTATAGTTAAGGATTTACAAAGATCATTAACTATTTGTGAAATTCCATACGATATTTCATTTAAATAAAATGAATAACAACTGTTCTTTTATTACAAATGAAATTCAAACTTGTCTAAACAAGATTTATAATAACATTTATTTTAAATGAAGTTTCATAATAACAATTATTTTATTAATTTTATTAAGCCAGTATACACAACAAGAATCAACTTTCTATGGATAACCCAGCAACTTTTGTTTCATTTCCATTTGTAAGTCCACTTGTCATTTTATCAGATTTCTACTTATTTTGCAATTTCTGTAAATTTACATACATTTATGTGATTTATATCTAGTATCTAATACTAGAAATATACAAGTAGATTGGTATAACATTTATATATTATTCAGTTGAAGTCACACATCAACCTTTCATTTTAGATCCTCTATATTTATATAACAATTACGTTTGATTTGTTTGAGGACAATCCTCAAATTTCAGTGTTAGTCAATAAATTTGATTTAATTCAATTTATATCCTTCTTAAGGATTAATTTAAATTATTGAGTTATTTATTATTTAATATCTACATTAGATAAAATAATAACTGATTCTGTAATATTTATTTAATCGTAAAATTTTGACAATTTATATTAACATAAATATGTAGTTTAAACTAAAATATGCTCCCACTCAAATTAACATCCCTCTGTTTATATATACATATCTGTATATATATAACGGTGTTCCAAGATCCATGTCTAATCATGTCTTAACCTAGCTTTGGCTAAACTCAAAACACAACCTTTTAGGTAGACATCTTATGTCAATTATATCGTCTATATAACTCTTGGATCGCATGTTGAACAGTTTGTTCAGTATTATTCATTTGTCCAAAATATATAGAATAATTCATGCTTTTGTCTCTGAGGCCATAATCGTATTATGCAGCCTAGTTAAGTCAGACCCAATAATAGGTTGAAGCACCACATTTTACTCCATTGCATATAACCAAAACAAAAGGTGCACAACGCTTTGGCGTTAGTTACAACGATTGATCTTGGACAGTGATGAGTATATTATTGGAAGACGTCACCATGACTTAATATAACAAAATTTGTTTTAGAGAGAATTTACAATTCATAGTGAGAAACAATATTAGAGTTATTTGTACACATCAAAATATATGTACTTAACACCTGAAAAATAAAATAACGTTTCTTTTGTTTCTAATCAGATCACAAAATAAAACCTTTTGCTATTACCTTATTATTCGTTATTGACAAAATAAATTTAGGCGTGTCCATTTTATAACATTTTATAATATATGGTATCCGCACATATCACAAATATGGGCAGACTCTAAAACGGTATGCATTAAGATTCAAGAATAATACAACCAATTCATAGACTAAATATACATAAACACCCAATCTAACAGTTTGATTATAATGCATAACATAATTTTCAGAACACAAATACAGGGTCAGACCCCATAATGCGCTACAATGTAACAAGTCGATACAGACTAACTTGTATTTGCATATGTATACTTTTATACATATCAGTAAACATTATATATATAACAGTTTTTATATAAACACATATAAAATTGCATGCATTATACAATACTGATATTTTCACATTTATTATTATATACATGCTGTCTGAAAACTCGATACATTTTTCACCATCACATGCTTTTGGAGTCTGCAGGCATCTTGCACATCATATATGCTGTTAGAGTCTACGGACATTTTGCACCAAAAAACTATACATCAACATGCACTTTTCTCCAGTCACACTGATCCATCTTTAGCGTTTGTTGCATTGCACTAACTTCCTGTCCAAAATCTAATGTATTGAGGTGGATAAGCATATATGCAATCAGTATCTTTATCTATGTCAAACATAGATATATCCAATTACACAATTAACTATTATTTTACTAGTTGATGCCAATTGCTAAAGATGTACTGCTATATCTTATATGCAATCAATTTACTAAATTATTATGTGCATATCACACATGCAGTGAATTTTTGTGTTAAAAAAATTATCCATGAACCAATTTATGGATAAGTACAAATATGTAGTGATGGTTTTATAAAACTTACAGCTTCACTTTTATAAACTATTACAAGAGTCATACTACAGTAGCAATTTCATCTGATGAGTTTGCCGATGTTTTCAATTACATACAACATCAAGCAAATATAAATATATATGTATGTACATATGAATCTTTTCTGTAGAGATTTACGACTAAATATTTCAGTCATATAATAGTTGCAAATACTTAAACATGTGATATATGTAAAACTCTAGAGCCTGGATGATATGTTGCCAAAGAAAAAGATGAAAAAGCAGTTAGTTGCTAATGATTGATTAACCATTAATTCAGATTACCAGCATGTTTATATATCATATGTACATACATACATATGTTAGCAACATATCATACTTATTTGATTTAGTATGCCAAATCATCAGATAAAACTGTAATGATAGCACCAGACTAAGTTGCAGATTTATAATCCATCATATGGATCACTACAGTTACAATTTCTAATACAAATACAATATCAGATATGTATGTATATGTGGAGAAACTAAATTAATCATAGAACACATACAAAATATAAAGCATGTAGCTGCAAACTTAATTTGCAGTATAAATTATTGACTTTCTGAAGCAATCATATTGCTTCAAGAGTGTATTCAAATACAATCATGTTATCTCACATATATTAACAATTAACATATGGCAACAATCTTATGCTGAGGATTATTTAAAATTATGCAGGTCAAACATAAAATAAAATACTGAAAACATTTTAGTATCTGATACAACAACATGATCATGTAAATTAATTCAAATATTCTAGCATAAATCAGTTTCTCAAACGGTTCAATATTGAGTAGCATAATAAAAGGTATGTATATATATATACATATGTACAATACTGGCCTATGTATATTAGCAAAATAATGGGTATGGCCTTTATAATTACATTGTAAACCAACATGTATGCATTTCTTTTCACAAACATTTGTGCAGATTCAATCAAATTGATCTGTTCAAAAGAATTACCTTAGATCCAATCAAGATGTAATTATACAAATTAACAGATTTAAAATGTTTTAATTAAATCTGATCTAAAAGGACCTGATTTCCCTGATTATTCAAAACTGGTTTTTAATTATTCTACCAGGTTCCTAGGTTCATCAAATAGGAATATTAACTAAAAATAATAATATTCCCAATCTGAATTTGTTTCATAATTTTATATCATATATAAAATTTGTTATAAAACAATTTTATGTTATGTATCAAATACAAATTTCCTTATTACAGTGAAACATTTTCACAGATTAATTATGAAACAATTTCAGGTTAACATTTAGTGCAACAGTCCTGGTTTAAAACCCAAGTATTAAGATCAAATAAAAAAAATATTAACAAATTTTCATACAGTTGATTTCAGTAAATCAAATATAATACGAAAATCATCTTACTGATTCGTTAATCAGTAAAATTGTATTTTGACCAAAAGAAATACAAAATTTTATAATGATTCAAAACCATTCATTCATACATATTAAATCAACAACCTATCATATAGAATTATAGATCACCATTTAATATTTATATATATACACACACACACACAAATGATCTGATCTAAAACGAACTTTTAGATACATGTCTATGAAACATAACAATTATTTTAAGTTCAAAACTTTTATTACAAAGAACTGACCCATTATGATATTTCAAAAAAATGTTGAGACATATTTAGATTTGGACTTTGAGTGGTTCTAAATTCAATAGATTATAGAATCATTCCATATTCATAAATAATTTTACAATGTAAGGTTAAGCATATTTATGCAAAAGGAAGCATTGAATGTAAATTCCCAAATCTATTTGAAATTTATATATGTATGATGACCTGATAGTCATCATTATGACTTACAGGCTTTCTACAATTCTGGAACAATATCATATAATGGGAATACCCAAAAGGTATGAATATGAAACTATAATACATTAAAACAAAATCAAAACTATGAATTTTAGCAATAAACAAATATCTTTTGATTTATTACTTGACAATCGTGCTATTCCAGAATATAATAACAATATAAAATATACTGAATTTCCAGAATTAACAAAGTGTTCATTTCAGGTTTTATATCAAATATAAAAGGTTGTTTACTCCAAAACAATTTCACATCACGTATCAAATACTGTTTTAAATTACAGTAAACAATTTCAGTTCTAAATCGAATTTATCAAGATTACTGGAAACCATATTTTTAATAATCTCGATTATCGATTCAAAAATTGCGATTTCAGAAATCTTAACATTCATGAATCAACAAGTTCATTAGAGTAAAACCATTTCGAAATATTAATCCATATCAAAACTGGAACAGTTCGAGATCTGAAATGATTATATTTATATTGGGATCGAGTGTGACTACAGATTAGTGTTCATAACATCTATATTATCACGAAATCATTATTAACAGTTAACCCAAACACATCGAATTCTTAAAACCCAAGGCTCTGATACCATTGAAGGAATTTTTGGGGAAAATTCACACTACAATAATGAAATTAACACCAAAACAAAATAGGATCTTGCGAAATAATTTGAAAATCAAGAATTCATACCTGTTGATTCTTCTATAAACTCACGGGTTTGGATCGGGTCTAAGAATTTACGAATCTGAGCGCTTTAGTGAGGCGCCTCTATGGTGTAGTCCACACGAACGTCTTCTTCTGGATCAAATCGGAGAAGAAAAGGATTCTGGTGCTAACCGTCATATCTAGGGTTTGTTTGTTTTTTGAAAAGGTAAAACGTCGGCCATCGGTTTTTTTTTATCGATTTCCAAATAAAGTGGTTCACTTCTATCTTATAAAAGGAATGCTTAAGCCCTAGTAAAATTAGGGTGTATACCAATAATTAAGGTAACCACCGACATACCATTTCAACGAAACATTAAAATATCAACAAATTTGATATTTTATTTATCCTATATATGTCTGTCCTTTATAACGTTCTATGTGTGTGACCGCATAGGTTACTATAACGTTGGCAATGATTTTAAATCGTATTTAAAACCATAAACAGTGATTGGCATCTAGCAATGCATCGCTGCTACCCAAGTTATAATAATATTATCGATTCGATACAACCTTTCCGTGACATGTGTATCAATGTAATATAATCCTTTTAACCGATATATCCTAGATTAAACTAAAGGCATGGATCGTATCATCCTCGTTATGATTTAATCTGTATTTCATGATCGCTGAGTAGACTGTTTAAAAACAAATCAATATTTGAGCACGGCCATGCATTTCACAGTCTCACTCAATCAAGAGGCCCATGGATATCACTACGAATATATCGTAGGGTTAAATTCCATCTAGATCATTCATAATTTTCATTCGACTCGAAATGTATCCAATAATCACCGTTATCATTACTTTGTTACGAAATAACTTTAGATGATATCAAAACACGAATATCCTCGAGTAAAATTATAATGATTTCAGGTCTGAGGACCATTACATCGCTGTCACTATGAGAATAACTTATGATACTTCAATTATATTCCATGGAGTTATCTCACGGTGGGTCAGCCCAATACGCTATTCTCCAATACGTATTTATATCTTGACTTTAATATCACTTATATTAATGATCAATGAGATGTGATCATCAGTCAATCAATATACTAGTCTTAACGCTCTATTGCTGTCCTATATAAACAATAAATCTCGACTAGGGACATTTAAGAATTATAATACTTATCACATTATATAATCTCAAGTTCAGTCTTACTCAAACTATATAATTCCGTATTATTATTTTAAGGACATCTATTATATTATTATTTATATTACGCAGTAAATACAATATAATAGAATAATATTTTATTCTAAATAAAATAATAACATCAACAGTGTTATCAGTCTCATCAAATGGATTGCCTCTAGGGCACAAACTCTAATAAAATGATTACTAGATACAAACATAAACCATATCTAAATATTCTATAGATGTATATGGTGTAATTCAGACACGGTTTTTGACCGTATCTAATTATATATGTATATGCATGTGTGTGTATATATATATATGTGTGTGTGTGTGCTCGTGCGTATGTGTGTATAAAAGCACAAACTGGAGCACGTATTTTTCATAACACAAAGCATATATAACCGAATTTATATACAGGATACACAATTTATACACCGGATAATACAATTTATACACAGGATAACACAATTTATACTCAAAGAATAACAAGATTCTTCATAACATTAATTCGCAATGTACATACAAGCATATACAATAAAAGGAAACTATCAAAAAATTCATTAAATTACAAAGTAACAAACGTAAAGAAAAAAAATAGATGTCAGCGTGATAAAACTGCAGTAGGCCGGGAAGATTGAGCGTACATGTTGATCTTGCTGATGAAGTCCACGTTGTTTTAAATCAAAGCAGTTATGAGCATAAGCTAGATGATGATATACATAATTTATATGTTTCAAAGCAGTAATGAGCACAATTAAGCTAACTGTTAATTTGTGCACGAATTATGTTTACAGTTTGTGCATATTCATGAAAATACCAAATCACTCATTACACAAAATTCAAGTACAAAATGGTAATGGTGAAAAATAAGGTCAGTAATGGCGACAAAGATACAAGGCTAGCAACACATACATGGGCATAAAGGCATATGGCAGGTCAATAAGTCCAAGGCCGTCAAAACAATGGGTACAAATGAATGTGCAATTTTAAAGGCAACATTGTTATTATGGCAGTAAGTCGAGTCGAATACAAAGGTCCAGTTAGTGGACTAGTCAATTAGTCATAGAATAGCCTTAGACTAATCGACAAATAAATTGTTGCCATACCGAAGCATGAAAAAGAAGCATAGAATTTAATCGATGTGTGCAAGTATAAGGGTTCGGGATATCGATCGACTTTCGATCGACTTTTCATAACACAAAGCATAGAATTTAATAAATGCAAGTTACAAGATGGCAGTGGAATATGGCACTGCAGGTTCAGGGTAATGATCGAACCTTGGGTTCGAAGTTTTTTTTCTGTTCGATAATCGATACTCGGTCTTTTTCAATTCGAAAATTGTAAATTGACTTTTGATCGATTAGTTTTTCTTATTGATACTAAGTATCATCCCTTTCTATTAGTTTTTTATTTTTCGATACAGGTATCGTTAACTTTCATTTTTTTTTCTTGTTTGATGTATCGATAACTATAAGGGGTTCAGATTTTTTTTCTTTTCTAAAATGGGCCAATACCAAACTAGTCAACATTAATAATAGCCTAGTCGACGCGACTAGTTGATTAGTAAACTAATTTCTACCCATACGCTCGAAATTCATACAAAAAGCAAGTCAAGACTTCATGTCGATGATTTGATCTCAATTAATCGATTAGTCGATAACTAGTCACGACTAGTCGAGCGCCATACTGGTAACAGTGAAGGGCATATCATATCTTTGTGTTCATGTGTGCATATCAGTCGCTTTGAAACTAAAATAAAAAATAAAATAAAATAAAACAACTAGTACGCGGTTTAAGTATAAGTACCACATCACGCTCGTGTATGAGAGGTTGAAGTAGAGAAGGATATGAAACGCTGAGCTGTGTGTAAATTTGGAAAGGACTTCCATCCATTTTCTGATCCTGCTTCCCAAAAAAGGCACACAAAAATCGATATGACATATTCCATGAGCTTGATATGAAAAATTGATATGATTACATGAACTTGCATAGAAACATATCAGCATCTCACATGCTTTGTGGTATAACATGACCTCCAACATCGTACATAGCCGATACACCTCCCCACTTTTTCTGTTTTCTCTAACATGACTACATATAAATTCATTATACAAGTTATAAATACTTCACTGGATAGGAGACCGACATTGTAAGTCATTGTGACTGAGATGCAAACATTAATATAGAGAAACTAAAATATCATACAGTTCGAAAGCAAATTTTCTATTTTTGTGTAGTTGATCAGTGTGTTTGTGTACAGAGAAAATGAAATGAAATTAACTGTAGGCAGGAGTGGAAATTTGATAGTCATATTAAAATGAAAACCCAAAAGAATAATCACCTAAACTGTAATCGATATGCAACACCGTTAGTTCATACCCTAGCATACAGAACATCCTCTTATACACAGAAAAAGGAACAAATAAACCAAAAGAATATTCAAAATGATTTCACGTCTAATTTTAGATATCACTGTATGTCTACTGCAATTTATTGGGTTTTGCGGATGTATATTTTGAAAATTATATGACTTACAACAGGTAAAACGGTAAGAGCAAAATCAAACTACCATATGCACACAATACATATGGATATGGTTCCAGCAAGTCATCACACATGTGCACACAGTATGTCCATTCAATTCATATGTAAGATACTACGTAGAATTAAGTGTAAAATTATATATACCTTCTCTAACATCTAAAGATATCGAATCATCATCTTCGGATGACACACATTCTCGACTTTCTGGTTAAGAATTTATTAGGTGATCCACCAGGTGGATGCATTTTAGCAAACACACAGGGTCGGTAATCCGTGCTTATTAGCTTTTTTCGCATGACGATTTTTGCTTCGCTTAACCTTTGGAAAAAGCTGCTTTTACTTGCAACTTTCGGTTTCTTTGAACTAGACTGTGTACCGTAACTTACACTACAATCTCTGCTACAACGTAGGGAAAAGTCACTAGTGAAAGTAGCTTTTTACTAAGGTTAAGTGAAGCAGCATCCGACACTTGGATAAAGCTAATAAGCATGGATATTTGACCCTACATGTGTGCTAAAATGTATCCACTTGGTGGATGCCCATTAAATTATTAACCAGAAAGTCGAGCAATCATCCATCTTCAAAATTTTCAGCAAACCTGTTAATATAATTTAGTAAACCCGTTATCTCCCAAAATAGAGTAATCATTGCAAATTATGATATAGTATGACAAAAATGTAACACACGGTAGCAAGCACTAATACACTAATACACTAAGACATAGCAATTAAAACTAGTATGATTTTACATGATAATACATATCAATTGAAACCGGTATGATTTATCACTAAAAGGGTGTACCCAGCTCAAGCCAAGTAGGGTATGGCACCCCCGCTCATATTTTATAATTTAGTTACATACTCAGGTGATGTGATCATGATGACTGACTATGTTTCTAAGATATGACAAGCCAATTTAATGGTTTAAGAGAAATCTCTAAATGCAATGAATTAAGATTTCACATGATCTTCTTATCAAAAAAGATGAAGAACCAACTAATAAAGGATCAAAGAAGAAGGCAACTAGCTTGGTTATTTTTTTCCAGCAAATGAACAGGTAGATATTTACAAGTAGGTTCACATTGCTACTTAGCATTCAAGTACATCTGCTTTCACTGTTTTCAAGCATTTTAATTAGCTCAGTTGTACATTGATACTTAGCTACACAATGAAAATCAATCTTCCATACTTAACAGCTCTTTTCCTCACCAAATACGTATTTTTTTCATGACTATTACACAAAGTAGAAATCAGCTACCTACCAATTAAAACCGATAATACACTAATATACAAGGTAGCAATTAGCTAATACACAAATACATAACAATTAAGACCGGCATGCACAACACAATTTCATTGAAACACATACCTGATGTCGAAGTATGGCTAGGAAACTAGGGTTGTTGTTTTTTGTCGAAGGAAAGAGCTGCTCGTC
Source organism: Allium sativum (assembly GCA_030737875.1). NCBI lineage: Eukaryota > Viridiplantae > Streptophyta > Magnoliopsida > Asparagales > Amaryllidaceae > Allium > Allium sativum. Next base: position 4,078,375 of record CM060911.1, on the reverse strand, counting down.
TATGTCGATGGAGGATATTACAGAGAGAGGTAGACGCGTGATTTAGTGATCGAAAACCCTAATTTGGGTTTTCGGTCACCATTGAAGTAAAATAGAGGGAAAGGGGAGCAGCCAAAATATTTACTCCAAGTGCCGATGGGATGCACAATATGATCCACATTCGATTCGGCCGAAAGTCATATCAAATTAACTGATCTGGAGCTTTGTTGGTGGACGGTTAGATTTAAGGTGTTTGTAGGTAGTGTAGATCGCAAAATGTAGTTTGATACAGATCTGAGCACTACCAATTTGATACGGCTTTAAGCCGTATTGTATCTCTGCATCCTTGTGTGCCAAAAAATTTGTTTTGGTCTAGTGGAGTTTGTCACAGTCGTAATTGGATGAAAAGGCGGTGGTCACAAGTGGCGCTTATAACAAAGTGACGATTGTCGGTGAAAGGAGTGCAATGATCTTTGCGAAAAGACGAGGAGATGAAACGGTGTTTTGTTAAGACGAGGAGATGAAACGGTGTTTTGTTCTTCAGGGCATTTTGAATTTTGAGGCGCCATTAATTCTGAAGACGGGGCAAAGAGAGAAGGTGTGATAAGACAAGTGTGGTATGATAATGGTGTAGGTCCTCGATGTTGATAGGTAGAAAAAGACAAAAACGACTCCAAAACTGATGCTTGTGGACTTGGTATTGTGGAATGGGTGATCCGATACCCATAGGATCGGAGTATCCAATCATTTAGCTAAAAGAAAGCGCACTACTGACTGTAGGCTTGATTTGCAACAACAACTGTCTTCAGGATTTTTGGAAATAGAGTCATCTTGGGTTGGTAAAATTACTGGTCGATCCCAAGGAGATCGAATAAAAATGGACAACCATTCGAGAAGGAATGCTGAATTTAGACTCGTCCCAAACCAAGCATGGTCGGCCTGATGCTCAAGGCTACCATAAGTCTTTATGGAATAATTGACTTCTTTTGCACATCCTAATTATAGCAGAACATCATGAATTTGATCATAATTTTTATTTCATTTTTTATTTATGCTATCATTCTACCGTACACACATGCATTAATACACACACATGGGAGTTACGATCTCATTATTCTAAATAATAGTCTTCCACGAATAGCTTAGAAAATATTTTGGGAGATACAGAAGTCGCAATTCTGGAACAGGTATGGGAAGGTTTTATCCACTCATATGGACTCAAAGAGTTATTCTTCCTCTGAATCCGGAACTGAACCCGACATCGATCTTAACAATGAAGCTGCGACCCGATTAGCATACCCACCACTTTTTTGGGGAACATGTGAGAAAATGGGGCGGAAGCTGTAACAGAAGCACCCGACACCCTTCCTGGTGCCATATTTCTGGGAAATCCTTCAGACACTTGGCCTTGCATGATGAGCGAGAGACTGCTGAAAAGGTTGAGTATTAAACATAATATTCCATGGGCTGACATCCGCATCCCCCAAAAAGACGATCGTCCTCACAATCCGCTAAGTGGTTTCATAGCGCTAACTCGTTAATGTGCACTGCAAGGGCCATCCCCCTGTTTCATTCTTTCATAGTTGATTTTCTGAGGCATTGGCACCAATGCAACTTCGCCCGACTGCATATGCTAATCTGTTGTCACTATATTTCTTATACATGAAAAATCTACATCAACACCCAACATTTGATGACACAGTCTTTTTCTTCAATTTCAAGCATCGAGAGGATCGTACTCCCTCCTTCCTTTTCTTCGAAGTCATTCGTCGGCGAAAAGTTATCGACGACATACCCAACAAGCTGAGTGACATTAGACATGATTGGTTTTATGTCCCGCAGTAGTAGGGATGTTCCCGTTGCTAGCTTCAAAATAGTAAGTCTAATATATCAACTGAATCGACCATAAGGAATTTTCTCACATAAAACCATTTCTATGTTGGGGGTGAACTTGAAAGGCCTACGGGGAGAGAGCTCCAAGTGCGCTTAAAAACGCTGGTTGGTCTTACCCTAAAGCATCGAAGCATCAAAAAGTGTTTGACTAATGCACTCTTACATCCCTATCATCTTCTGGATGCGGGGAGGATATTAGGATCCCTAGGCGGTTGAGCCTTTTCCTTGAATGTTACTCAAACCGATGTGCCTCCAATTGAAGAAGAATTGGCCCTTGTAAAGAATGTGCCCTAGTCAGGGGGTAGTTCGTCTATCTCTTGTCCGGGAAGAAAGCAACCACTGTAATTCATTCCCCGATGAATGGGAAGATATGTGCTAGAAAAATACTTATACTGGAGGATGATTAATTGAAAATGCATAAAATCTTAGTTGCAAGTGTCGCTTGGAAAACTCCAGAGAGGATAGTTAAGGAAGAGCCTCAGGATCATCGTTCGAAGGGTTCCGTTGTCAGAAAAGAACCTTCTATTCAGGTCCCATAGGAGAAATAAGTGACTCCTCGTACCATGATTTAAAGGATTTGGAAATCCCTGAGCACATCCTCTCTTCCCAAAACTTGGATTCAGCTTCTTTCTTCCCCAGGTCCAGGGAAGATATTGTATTTGTTGATCCAAAATATGTAATGGAGACGAGCCAAGTCCTTGGCTCGGGTCTGTCTTAGGGAATCACTTAGGGAAACATAGCACAAGCACTGCACGTCACAACACTATCTTCTCTTGTGTATATTGAATATTGATTAAAGTCTCTTTGCTGTGTTGCATGTACTATGAAAGGTGGATACTACCATGATCATTTCAGTTCTCTTCTAAAAAGAGGTGGTCTTACTTGCTCGACGCCACCGCACCGATGGCGGGATGGGGAAAGTGATTACCACGGGCTCATGAACACAGGGATCACGAACGAGAAAGGAGGGATCGAAAGAGGAAAGATCAAGAGAGGAGGGAGATGGAGAAGAGGGAGATGGATAATAAAGACAAGAAGAAGATAGAGAAAGGAAAAAAACCAGGAGAAGGAGAAATATAGGGAGCGTAAGACGTACGCATACCGATCCACTTTTGGTTCCCGGGATAGGACCCTCTGGGGCGATGATAAGAAAGCCAGTGAACATTCACAAATTGCTCTTCTCGTCCTAGACCTTCCATCGATCCTCTACAAAGGTCTCCATCGGTTGGCTCTCGTGGCCAAGATCATACCATTCTCACCAAGCATCCCGCGAGAAGACCCCAAATATCAACTTCCTCTGCATAAGAAATGACACCCGCTGAATGGATCAAAGAATTAGGACAAATTTATCCCCTTCTTTGCTTGCTGGTACCAACTTTGTTCCCGACCTTCAACTGTTACCGCTGAACTTTAGAGAGAGGGTTAAGTTAGACATCGATCTTGCCCTATCCTAATATGATGCCATGTACACATATACAAGGCACATACGCAAAGTTACTAGGAACATGGAGAAATAAAATGAAGGTATGCGGATTGAGCGGGATTCCGACAAGAAAGCACTTGAGACAATGAAAAAAGAATTTGAGGAATGTGAGGCTCAATGTGAAACGACCCAAACTTCCCCGTAAAGGAAAGCACAAATTTCTTTGAGAACAATACCCATTAGAACACAAACAGAAGAACATTTCATTGCTTATTACAACAATTACATCAGAGTACAAGGAAATTTCAGAGTACGAATAAATATTACACATCGGAAACACAATATCAAAGATTTATAATTACATTTAAATAGCAGAGGCAAAATAATACAAAACACAACTGAAATAAATACACTGATACAGAGCTTTTCGAATATCGCTTCAATTGTAAACTAGGATCCTGTGGATATAAAATCTGCAAAACCAAAACCACAAGCTGCCCATGTGGAAAATATGGGCACCCATAGTTTAGGTTAAAACAATAAACTCCAGGTCAGTCATGGGACTGGTGTGAGAACTAAAACAGTTATTAGCTTGATTTTAAAGTTGGGTAAATCATGGGACCACGCCGTATAACACGGAACGGGTTTACTCCACATGACTCCTAGTTTAAAAGAAAAAACGCAATGGTTTTTGGAAAAATGAAGCTATTATAATAGGACTTAGGTCCCATCACATAATGCAACACAAGCCGGAGGATAGAGTTTTCCCTTATAATAGCCAAAAATGCTTGATAAGTCAAATTTCATCTTTTATTATTACTATAAGTGAAGAAATCAACTTCGAATATAAATGTATCAATCATAGGCGCCATGGGTACTACATATCATGTCGCCATACTAGTTTTACAATCAAAACCGCACGATATTGTATTGGAAGTTGGATTTCCATCTATGAATCAAGGAAAGAGATAGTCCTTACCGAATTCGAGACAATCTAGCCCATGACTCAGGACAAGTACTCAGTCAAGCCCATAGGAGCGCAAGGGTCGGTCATCCGTCGATAATTAGTTATACCATAAACTATATGTTAGCCTGCCCTATGGGGCATAAAATTTGGTCAGTAATATCGACCATAACATTATCCGAGGCGCCTCTATATCCATCAAGTAACAATAAGTAACATCCACATGAGTAAAATGCAAGGGCTTGTAAATGCTAACACCCCTCCTAGCTAGAAACTGACATATGTCCATTTCTCTGGGGTCCTTCTCCCGTTTCTAGATCATACCAGGGTGTGAGGGTCGCGAAGTAACGTTGTACACAAAGCTATGCCTAAAATGAGCTGTGCTTTGATCATCTACCACAAGGCTCTTCTTTTCAACAATAAGCCTTGATCATTTGCATCTTAGCATGCCACATTGTCAATCCATACCATACCATTGATTTCTGCTAATATATAACCTCTAAGCTCGTAGGTCTCAGAGAAGGGTGTTAAGCAAGAGAATAAATTCTCTGCCACCAAACAGATATATATATTTAGCAGAGATCAATGAATACAGCATAAAGGAATACAACGTCAGACATATCATCCATTTACAAGTCCGTTCTGGGTATGAACGAAACCGGAGGCACCTTATTCCTCGTCCCATATATCCAATACAGGAGAGAGGTCCTCGCACATCTGTCGATCTCCAAGTATGTTTGGACGATCACCAATTATTACCTTGTCTTGGGTGTACGGCCCAATCAAGACATCAGTAATCACCCAAACGATGTGAAGAACTCCGGCCTTCAACCACCGTCTTCATCTTCGACTCTTAATCATCGTAGAAATTATTCAGAATGGTTTAAGCCCAGTCTTTCCGAATAATTCGTGTATTTTATAATCAAGTGTTATAAAGACACGCCATACGCCTCATTCCAATTCAGAATATTCTTTTAATAAAATATTCACATTTATTAGGGAAAGATTCCCATTAAATTTTATCAAAGATAAATTCTTTTAAATTTATTCTTTAATCTTCCTGAAATTAACAAGATACATTAAAACACCAATTTGGTTTTAATCTCCAAAAATCATTACTTAATGATTATTCAAATTTAAGAAATTTATCTTATCTTTAACTGGGTTAAGAACCAATGTCATTAAAAACACAGTTCATGACAAATCCCAAAATCAACTTCCATTAAATATGGAATCTTCACAGAAAATCAGATCAATGTATAATCGATATAAATTTCTATAACCGACTAATAATATAAATGGAATAACGGCAAGGCCTTTTAAATTCCATATATAGTAACAGTCTTCATTCACAGAAGCTCATCTCGATTATTACCAAATCGAATTCCATTCAATTCCAATTTAATACATTAAAATTGAAAATTTTACTTTGGAAAATTTCCATTTAAATCTTAATAAAAGATTTATAAATTCCAAAATTATATTTTCACTAGAGTGCGATTCTATATCTATCCAGTATATTAAAACTTTGAATATACGTTCATGACGCGTATACGAGAAATCTTTATATACTCAATTGTCCAAATTCAAAATAAATAAATAATTCAAATACGTATTAAACGATTTAAATTTCAAAACAAAATTTGTTTTCATTTTTAAAAATATACTCTTCACACTCGTTCTAGGATACTACTGATCCTATCTCTAACGAGTCATTCACATTGGATATTACTAATCCAATCTCTGATGAATTCTTTCGTATGGTTCTAATGTGTCTTGTTCTCGAGCTCTGTAAACCAGAGCTCTGATACCAACTGTGATAGCCCGTAACTTCTCCGGTAAGGAAAGCCCGGATTACCTTGAGAACACGACAAAATAGAACCAAAACGGAAGAACATTTCATTGTTTTTACAACAATTCATCAGAATACAAGAATATATCGAGTTTGAATAAATATTATACAACAAAGAATATCAGAGATTTAAATACAGTACTGCAGCGGAAAAACAATACAAAACACAACTGAAAGTAATACACGGATACAGAGCTTTCCGAGCATCGTTCCAGCTGTAAATCAGGATCCTATGAATATAAATCTGCAAAATCAAAACTACTAGCTGCCCGTGTCGAAAATAGGGGCACCCAGAGTTTAGGTTAAAACAATAAACTCCAAGTCAGTCATGTGACTTGTAACACCCCACCTCCGCCAAAGTCACTCTTGCAAGCGCACTAGCATTGGAGGGGCGTTAAACGAGGTAAACATGCATGCAGATATCACAAGACAGAACATATAAGTAAAACAGAGTAAGTAAAGCAGCGGATAAAATTACTATTTCCAAACCATAGTCAAGTTACATCAAAGTACTTAGTCATCATTTTCCCAACAAAACAAAGTCTAGAAAAACATAAACTGAAAACTGGAAATAACATAAAGTAAACTATCCCCAAAGTAGAATAAGGCCATAGCATGCTCAAGTCCAAACCGTACATGAGCTATCCAGAAAAGCAGCTAAAGATCCAAGCTAGGTACTAGTTCTCACCCTGTAAACCTTGGGGGGGGGGGGGGGGGGAACGGAAGGAAAGAGGCGAAAGAAAACGGGTCAGTCAAAAAGACTGGTAAGTCCTACCTACTATTAGTATAAAAACTAGTAAAGTTAACTGGACATGTAAAACAGAGATGAAACATAGGATGATAACTCGCATGGTGAAAAGTTAACAAAATAGATCAAGTGTGGCATCGCATATATAAGGTTAGGTTGCACCAGGTGTGTACTAGTATTCCAATCCATGTCAAGTATAAACAAGAAAATGATCCCTTGGCCCAAAGCTGGCCCAATATCATGAGGTGACCTAAATCAAGGTCCAACTACTCGGTCTAGTCGATCGGCTCCCTATAAGCCTAACTCGTCGTGTATCGGTGTCATACGGCTTAATCGTGGAATGTAGTTAATTGTGCAAGGTCCACCCCAGGGTGTATCCAGCCCTAAGGTGTAAACCACAGACACAATTTAAGCATGCATAGTCTAAACCTACTGGTGTCCATGTTCAACTCCGGACTTAATGTGCACGACCATGGTCCGCCTGAACAACCGGTGCACCCTTCAGCCATCTCTTTTGGTCTCTTACAATCAGTCCAGTAATCGTGCCCCACCCTAGCCTAGTCCAGAGTACCCATGATACTCCCAAGTGGGTTACTGCTGAAAAGGAACACGTAACTAGGATTTCAAGTGGGTTAAGTGTGGTTAACCCTATCCTAACCATGTATTGAGTTGGTCAAGTGTATTCAAGTAGTTCGTGACTTAACCCTATCAATACATCGGGTTTAATTGGTTAAGTATTCAAGTAGTCCATGTCTTAACCCTACCAATCCATCGTGTTTAATTGGTTAAGTATATTCAAGTAGTCCATGACTTAACCCTACCAATCCATCGTGTTTAATTGGTTAAGTATTCAAGTAGTCCATGACTTAACCCTACCATGTGGCATTAATTAACTTAATGCACCCCAACCTCTCACATTAGACTTTGTTGTGGTTACTAATTAAGCCGGGCGGGTCCGGGTAGCTTTACACTACAACCTAGTCTAACCTCGGGTTTTAAGTGCGATATGACCAACTACTCACATTGGGTCTTATTGTTTGTAGCCACTAGTTAAGCCGGTCGGTTCCGTGTAGATTTATGCTACAAACGCAACCCAACCTCGAGTTGGCCACTTTCATGTTTTCTACATGTCATGTCCACGTTCGTGTTTTCAAGCATAAACACATGTCAAACTTTCATGTCATATTTTCAAGTCATGTTTTCATGTTATTTAAGTTTGCCCCATTACCCATAACGTATTCCCATCGCACGTAAATTCGCATCAACACAAATAGATCAAAAAGGGAACATAACAATATGACAAGGCGGGCATAAGATGGCAAAGTCTATCACAAGTTAAACATGGTGATATTTGCGGCCAAAAGGGGTTCAACATACTAGCATATGGCCTCAACATGTATGATAGCATAAAAGGTGACTTGGCCTCAAACATATCAAATAGCATAAGGGTGATTTGGCCACAAGCATGCATAATAGCATAAGGGTGATTTGGCCACAAGCATGCATAATAGCATATATGGTGATTTGGCCACGAGTTAAACATGGTGGCATATGAGGCAAATGTGTTCATAAACTTGCATATTACATTATAAGCCTCAAAACATGCATGATATCAAACTTTAGCAAAATAGGTGAAACATGGTCATAAGTGACATAGGATGATAGCTAGTGATTCACATATAACATCATATGCAAGATAACATAAGGATTATGGGAGTTTCTATGTTGCTTTATACGACATTTCAAATCAAAGCTCATAGCTTTCTATGCACAAAGTCAAGGTGATAGCTTTACAAGCATGCATAGAATAAATCTATGCATAACATGATAGAATCAAAGCACAAATCATACTTAGGCCCAAACTCAAACTTGCAACATGTCATATTTAACTTCATAGTTAGAATCTAAGAGTAGAATAGGGCTTACAATGCTATGAAGACTTATAAAATAAAATAAGATTGAGACGAAGCCACACTAGCAACACTAAAAACCCCAAATGAATACAAGCTCCAAGTTGTCTTGAGAAACAAGAAGCTCCTTTGATTTGTATGAAGAAAGATCCTTATTTTGATGAAGAAAGGTGGCTCTTTTACTAGCTTAGGACACTCAAACTTTCATGAAGAGGATGGAGGCCATGATATGAAGATGGAGGCCATGATCAAGAAACATTTTGGCATAGTTTAGTTGTAGGAATGATTAAGGAGGGTTTAGGCTAGGTCTTAGGGTCTTTTTATAGAAGATTAGGTTAGTTTAGGCCATAGGATTAACCCTAGTTCATATCTGAGCCATCAATTCACGTCACTAGCCTCCAAACATGTCTTGAGAAACAAGTCAGATGCACCCAGGCCAAACTGGCCGACCACCCAAGTCGACAGGGGTGTCGATTGGGCAGTCGACACGGCCTGGGGTGTGTCGACTCCCAAGTCGACTTGGGGGGTGGCGGGAACTTTTCCCGCCTATCCTGTTCAGCTGAATTTGAATTATGAATTCAAATTTGAACTTAAAATTTTTCTGAAAACTTTGACGGGCCATAACTGGGTCATCCGGACTCCGATTTTCGAAAACTCGGACTCTATTTCGCGTATTTTTCCTAGACGAACGCAATGCACAGCCTGTTTCCCTTGATTCAGATTTTATCATTTAATTCTGCCTTGATTTATGTTATAACTTGTTATTCAAAATACGGGTTATTACATCCTCCCCACCTTAAAGGATTTCGTCCCCGAAATCTCTAAGTTAGGAAGAACGTATCCTACCATCCATCATCCATCTACTCAAAACATCATCCACGAGCAGTCATTGTCCTTAAAAGATTCTAAATGCTGTATGATCATATGCGAAAGGTGTGTGTATATGTACTTATCTAATGCGAAAATCAGGCGGTTACTGATTCAGTAAACCTCCTTAATGCAAAGTATGTTTGTGAAATGAGTCCATATGTATGCAGATTCCTAACATAATTTATAATCTCTATATGAGTGCACATAACATTCATCCATATGCAACATCCACGTGATAGAATAACAAGTTTCAACCATGAATAAGCATAAACTCTCATGCATATGCAATATGAAAGTGTGTGAGCCGATCTTAGTGCCTAATGTGTATCATGCATCCACGAGTATCCACCTGCAAACACTTGCAACCACTTGCAAACATCAAGCATAACATGTTTCAAATAAATGTTTCATCCAAAGGGTTTCTACCTAAGGTTCTCATGACAAGATTAACGAGATAACAAGATAAACATGGATAACAAAAGAAAGATATGCTAACTAGGAAAAGAGATTGAGAATGTACCCTCAAAAAGGAATGGATAAAGCCCACGCATCTTCTCCTCGGTTTCCCAAGTTGCTTCTTCATCGGGTTCACTCCACTGAACCTTTACTAACTTGACTTCTTGATTCCTCAGCTTTTTTATCTCCATTCCCAAGATGCGAATCGGAGCTCGCCTCAAGGTTGCCTCTTTCTCTGCTGTAAAGACCCGCAACCTCCCCGTAAAGGAAAGCGTCGGATAGTTCGAGAACAAACCACAGCAGAACGCATACAGAAGAACGTTTCATTGTATATTACAACAATGCATCAGATTACAAGAATATACAGAGTATAAATGAATATTACACAGAAATATCAGAGATTTAAATTACATTTAAATACATAGCAGCGGAAAATAATACAATACACAACTAGAATGAGATATACGGATACAAAGCTTTCCGGATATCGTTCCAGCTGTAAACCAGGATCCTGTGAATATAAATCTGCAAAACCAAAACTACTAGCTGCCCGTGTCGAAAATAGGGGCACCCAGAGTTTAGGTTAAAACAATAAACTCCAGGTCAGTCATGTGACTGGTGTGAGAACTAAAACAGTTATTAATCTTTATTTCAAATCATTAGGTAAATCAAGGGACCACGCCGTATAACACGGAACGGGTTTCCTCCCAAGAATACCAGTGCATAAAACCAACAGCGCAATGCTAAATAAAGAAAAATGAAGCTGTTATAAGACCCAGGTCCCATCACACAATGCAACGCAGTCGAGGATAGGGTTTTCCCTTATAACAGCCAAAGAATGCTTGATACGTTTAAAACAAATCATTTGATACTATTATAAGTGCATAGTATATAAAACACTTCAAATCATAAGTATCAATCATAGGCGGCATGAGCGCCCCATCCCACTATGTCGCCATATATAGGATATACAATCAAAACCGCAAAGTCTCGTATTTGGAAATTGGGTTTCCATCTATGAACCGAGGCAAAAGATAGTCCTCAACCGATTCGAGACAATCTAGCCCATGTCTCAGGCAAGCGCGCAGGCAAGCCTTGGATCGTCAGGGCCGGTCCACACGGAGTGGATTATTATGCCTGAACAATACGTCTCCCCACCCTATGGGGTGTAAGTCTGGTCCGTCAGCCGACCAGAATGCATTCGGCCGAAACCGATATAACCGAGGCGCCTCGCAACAGCAACAACCACATAAGTCAAACTCGTCAGGGCGTGTAAAACCACTGACGCCACTTCTAGCTAGAAAGAAACGCAAGTCCTCCCTGAGGTCCGTCTCCCGTTTTTGGTTCATACCTGGTGTGAAACACGCGAGGTAAACGTTACACAAAGCTACGCCACAAAGGCCGTGCTTTGATCATCACCACAAGACTTTGCTTTTCAACAGAAGCCTTGATCATTTGCATCTTAGCATGCCACACAGGCAAACCATCCTATGCAACCGATATCAGTCACACAGAATGAAATCCGATGTCAGACACACAGTCCATTTACAAGTCCGTTCTGGGTCTGAACGAAACCGGAGGCACCTAGTACCCCGCATATCCATCGATCTCCAAGTACGTCTGGACGATCACTAACTGTTTCCATCTTCTTGGGTGTACAGCCCAATCAAGATCATCAGTTATCACCCAAACGACGTGAAGACTTCCGGTCTTCGACCATCGTCTTCATCTTCGACTTATCGTCGTATCAGTTATTCAGAATGGGATAAACCCGGTCTTTCCGAATAACTCGCGTATATTTTAAGTAAGTGTTACACAAACACAACATACGCCTCATTCCAATTCATTAGTCACTAACCGTAAATTAATCAAGAGAATAACTCCCCAAATATTAACCCCGAAGGCCGAAACCAACATCAGATCAATATCCAGAAAACCATTCTGCTTGGCTAACCGCCAGTTAGTTTCTAAATTTCACATTCAAATCTAATTAAAGATTTAACTATCGCCTGGAGCAAAACTGGTGATACTCCATTCTCGATCTTTTCAATCTAATTAAAGATTCATTAAAACTCCACTTAGTTTTAATCATTATCTGGGTTAAAGAATCAGTGTCATTTAAAACACGATCCACGATAAACCCAAAATCTCATTCCATTAATTATCGGGTTAAAGAACAAGTGTTATTTAAAAACACTGTTCACGATAAACCCAAAAATCAATACCAATTCAATTCCAATTAAATATCATTTAATTGGTACACTTCATTAAATCTAAATAAAAAGATTTAATCTTTTCTCAACTGGGTTCAAGAACAGTGTTAGTGAAGACACCATTCACGACAAACCCAAATCACATTCGATTAATTATCGGGTTAAAGAACAAGTGTTATTTAAAACACTGTTCACGATAAACCCAAAAATCAATTCCAATTCAATTCCAATTAAATATCATTTAATTGGTACACTTCATTAAATCTAAATAAAAAGATTTAATCTTTTCTCAACTGGGTTCAAGAACAGTGTTAGTGAAGACACCATTCACGACAAACCCAAATCACATTCGATTAATTATCGGGTTAAAGAACAAGTGTTATTTAAAACACTGTTCACGATAAACCCAAAAATCAATACCAATTCAATTCCAATTAAATATCATTTAATTGGTACACTTCATTAAATCTAAATAAAAAGATTTAATCTTTTCTCAACTGGGTTCAAGAACAGTGTTAGTGAAGACACCATTCACGACAAACCCAAATCACATTCGATTAATTATCGGGTTAAAGAACAAGTGTTATTTAAAACACTGTTCACGATAAACCCAAAAATCAATACCAATTCAATTCCAATTAAATATCATTTAATTGGTACACTTCATTAAATCTAAATAAAAAGATTTAATCTTTTCTCAACTGGGTTCAAGAACAGTGTTAGTGAAGACACCATTCACGACAAACCCAAATCACATTCGATATTCAATACAAGGCTCTGAATAGAAACTATATCGGCCTATATTCAATATCAAATTCTACGATTAACAAATGTCGTATTGGAAATAACGATATACATATATATCTTTCAAATTTCCATAACAACACCTGTAATATCACGAATTCCAACATCGAAATATTCCGAAGACAATTTCGATTCAAATCCACTCCAATGCAATCATTGGAAATTTTGGTTATTTTCAAAACCATTTCAAATTCAATTTATTTATTTAAAAATAAATAGAATTATAATTCTAGTTCAAAACTAGTTCATTTCGATAAAAATCTATTTTTATCTTTTCAAATATGGAGTTTTTCATCCCAAACTTTCACAAATCATTTCTTATGATTTTACACAAATTATTACTATTTTTAATAATTTTATCAAGGCCCGTACGGTCGATTTCCATTAACGGCCATCGAACTGCACTTACAGCGACCTTTTTCGAATTTGATTTGGACGTATCTCCAAATCCAACCGTTAGATTTCAAATTTCTAACATTCATTAGAAAGCTCTTTTCGATACGAACCCAACGGTTCCGGTTTTAGGAGAATCCGACGGTCGGATCTCCCGTAATGTCCGTTTGAAACAAATGATCGAAATTCGCGAACTGCCGCAGCGCGGCGCGTTCTATTCAGGCCATTATATTATATATATAATATATATAATATATATTTCGTCGATTACTATTTAAAACGAATTATATAAATGGTTTTAAATTCGTTTCAAAAGCAATTTCAACTTCCTTTTCAATTCAAATCAAAATTGAATTCTTCTTTATAAATTCGTTTCAAAATTCATTTCTATTCAATTCAAATTTCAATTCAATTTGAATTCATTTCAATTCGCTTTCAATTCCATTTGAATTCGTTTTCAATTCAATTCATTTCGAAATCGTTTTAAAATTCAATTCATTTCGAAATCGTTTTCAATTCAATTCATTTCGAAATCGTTTTCAATTCAATTCATTTCGAAATCGTTTTCAATTCAATTCATTTCGAAATCGTTTTCAATTTAATTCATTTCGAAATCGTTTTCAATTCAATTCATTTCGAAATCGTTTTCAATTCAATTCATTTCGAAATCGTTTTCAATTCAATTCATTTCGAAATCGTTTTCAATTCAATTCATTTCGAAATCGTTTTCAATTCAATTCATTTCAAAATATTCGATTTCGAAATCACGTTTCAATATTCATTTTAAAATGAATAAAATCGATATAAATATCGTTCACGTCAAAATGGCGTCAATCTAATCCTCACGGCTTCACATATTTCTATTTTCAAATATTCTATTTCAAATATTTCTATTTCAAATATTTCTATTTCAAATATTTCTATTTCAAATATTTCTATTTCAAATATTTCTATTTCAAATATTTCTATTTCAAATATTTCTATTTCAAATATTTCTATTTTTCTCGAAACTGGAATGAGGCCCAATCAATTACCATATAATGTTAATTATATGGATTTTCTACAACACATGTATATATCAACAACGATGAATAATCAACCATCAACCAAAGTGCACTACACTGTATAAGCATCAAATATAGACATTTAACGCTTATAGCAGCTTGTCAATCAATCGATCGACATATTTAATAAATCAGGATGAGTGAACTTCAAATTTCATCCTAACACCCGTGTGGGGTTTCAAACAATCAAACACATATTTTATTTGTGCAGTTAGGCGATGTGTAAAATTTATCGACCCAATCAACGTCATTCAAATAGGTGTACATAAACAAACCGTCTGGTTTGTAAATGAATATTTATTTATTCACATTCACGTTAAAAATTATATTTTTAACGATAACACATTTTATTTTAACATATGAATTTATATTCAGTTCATTCGTTAAATAAAATGCTAATTTTATTTTTCTAACTTATTTTAGAAAATTTCGGCGGCATAACGGCACGATACTAGAAACGGGACAAGGCCTAGCCTTATCCCCGGTCTAGTGAAGGCCCACGCCATTCACACATCAATCAAATCAATTCGTTATGCAAACCACAAACTTTGGAGTAAGGGTCTAACCTAGCCTTACTCCTTCGCCTTATAACGGCGCACGTCTAATCCTAACCAATTTATCGATTCGATTTTTCACACCACAAACCACATTCAAACCAATATCACAATCAATCACCAAACAGTCAAACAAACAAGTCCATGGTCTGTGGACGATTGTGTCGGGTGCTACTAAACACCGTCTGCATCCTAGTATATATATAACTAGAAAAATTAAATTGAAAGGTGAGAAGTTCTCACATATAGCTATCCTAGCTCCACGGCTCTTCATTTGCAGAAACTTCGTCGTTCTCGCCTCCTTGTCACCTTCGCCCGTAGCCACTATATATATAAAAATCGAATTTTTATTTCGCTATTCAATATATAAAAATCGAGTTTTTATTTCAAAGTTCAATATATAAAAATCGAGTTTTTATTTCAAAGTTCCATATATAAAAATCGAATTTTTATTTCAAAGTTCCATATATAAAAATCGAATTTTTACTTCAAAGTTCCATATATAAAAATCGAATCTTTACTTTTGCTTTCAACATATAAAAACCTGATTTTTATCTCGACTTTCAATACATAAAAATATGATTTTTCTTTCTAAAGAAATCAGTTTTTAAACCTTTTAAAAATCTGTTTTATATCTTTTTTTTTTAAAAAAAACTGTTTTAAACCTTTTTAAAAAAAACTGTTTTAAACCTTTAAAAAAACTGTTTTAAACAAAAAAAAAAACTGTTTTAAACCTTTAAAAAAACTGTTTTAAATCTTTTTTTTTTTAAAAAAAAACTGTTTTAAACCTTTAAAAAAACTGGAAATTAGTTTTAACGAATTAAAATAAAAATAAAATAAAAACCTAAACTTACAGTGCTCGATAAAAAAAAAGGGGGGGAAGGGAGTCGAGATCCTCGCTGGAGGAGGGGGGGGGGAAATCGGAGAAGGGGGAAGGGCGTCTGGGCGGCGCCAGGGGGGAGTGCGGTGGCGATTTGGTGGCGGTCTACGGGGTTAGGGCGCGGCAGCGTCTTTGGGCGATTTGGGATATAAGAGGAGAGAGAAGGGACCGCAGGGGAGGGCGGCGAGGTGGAGAGGAGGAGAGAAGCGGCGGTGGAAGGGGAAGCTGAGGAGGGAGTCGCGGCGAGCAGCGGTGGTGGTGGTTGGACGGTGGGGCGCGCCTCCGTCTCTTTTTTTTTTCTTTTTTTTTTCTTTTTCTTCTGATTCAAAATGGATCGGGGGGGGGGCAGAGGGAAGTTAAGGGAGGAAAGAGAAAATTTTATTTTCTTATTATTATTTTTTTTTTTTTTTTATTATTATTATTTTAATTTCAAAATGTTGACTTTTACATACGACCTCGAAACGAGGCCCACCGCCTGTCGTCCATAGCGTTCTACCCCCATTCCGAACACAATGGGATATGTATCGTACGCTGATTCGGCTGTTACAATCAGTTTCCGTTGAATTAACATTTAAATCACTATATTGAATTTTAAACGTACATTTCAAATTACCGGGGTCACATACGAACTTTAAAAATTCCAGAAAAATATTTTCTAGCTTCGTATTGACGATACGGTCCTAACAAAACTAGTTTCGTCGAATTCTGAGACCGTTTGAAAAATGGCCAATTTCCAGTCGATTAAAATCTACTGAAACTGGTCAAACGCGTTTTCCTTTGCCACGCTCACATATCGATTCGAAAAATTATGAAATTTGGAATCTAGCAATAACTTGACACTGCGGACCCAACAAAACTGGTTTCGTCGAAATCCGAGGTCATTTGCAAAATGTCCATTTTTAAGGGCCTGAATTCCATAGCGACTATTCAGAATTTTCAACTGGACATATCTTTTGATTCCCGATATGAAATCTTGATTTTTCGGATTCGTTGGAAAGATATTCACAATTAGATCCCATTATTTTTGGTTTCACTAAAATCCGGATTGTTTTGCACCCGGTACATTCAATTGAAGTTTGAAATCGAATTATCGAACTACCGCGCCATTTTCAATTCTATTTATAATTATATATAAATATTTATATTCTAACGACGACGCGTATAATATATACGTTCGAATTATATTCAAAATAAATTTCCGTCGATATTATTTAAAATAATTCATTTTAAATAATCAAAATTCGCTAAAATTGCCAAAATAAAAATTTTAAACTGGCCCAGATTTTCGGGTTGTTACAATCTCCCCCACTTAAAACTTTTCGTCCCCGAAAAGGAACAAAGTCGAAAGTTGTTTAACAATTCAACTCAACTTCCATTGTTTTTGATTACGGCTTAAGTTCTTCAACTTTTCAGTTTCTGAGAATTTTCAAAATTTCAAAAATTTGGCTAACACCCTAAATTTTTGAAAAATTTCGCCATAACCTCCCCTGCACCGGGAGCATCGGGGAATTTCAAATAGCTTCCCCGGTCCTTCAGATCTCAAAAAGAAAAAGAAAAAGCCAAACGGCTAGCCAATAGGCTCACAAAATCATCATCACCCAAACAAAACAGGAAATTATGTAGTAAACATGTACCTATTTGTCGGGCAAACAAATTTTATTCTCTGCTCTAGCCTCCTTGCTATGACCTGTTCAATGTAAGTATATGTATATGCAAGCAAATGCGACCAATTCTCAATATAGTTCAATATTTGGTTTAGTTAGGCATAATGGTTCAAAATTAGCAAACAAATAACCAAACAACACAAACATCAATCAATTAGTGAATTAGAGTCTCAAATTCGTAATTTGATATATATACGAAAATCAGATTTTTGATGCCAAATCACAACAATAGGCCCTATCTAATTTTGGTTCTCACACCAGTCAATAGGAAATATATAGAAATCTCACTTTCGTCACTCGAAAATAAATACTGGCGACAGTGCCCCATCACCAGAATTACTCCCGGGCACTAGAGGGATTCTATATCTACCCAATATATTAAAACTTCGAATACACGTTTGCAAGACATATATGCAAAACCTTTATATATCGGATTGTCCTAATCAATATAAAATAAATAATCAAATACGAATAATTGATTTAAATTTTCAAAACGAAATTTGTTTTCATTTGAAAAATATACTCTTCATACTCGTTCTAGGATACTACTGATCCCATCTCTAACGAGTCATTCCATTGGATATTACTAATCCAATATCTGATGAATTCTTTCGTATGTTTCTAATGTGTCTTGTTCTCTAAGCTTTGTAAACCAAAGCTCTGATACCACGTGTAAAGACCCGCAACCTCCCCGTAAAGGAAAGCGTCGGATAGTTCGAGAACAAACCACAGCAGAACGCATACAGAAGAACGTTTCATTGTATATTACAACAATGCATCAGATTACAAGAATATACAGAGTATAAATGAATATTACACAGAAATATCAGAGATTTAAATTACATTTAAATACATAGCAGCGGAAAATAATACAATACACAACTAGAATGAGATATACGGATACAAAGCTTTCCGGATATCGTTCCAGCTGTAAACCAGGATCCTGTGAATATAAATCTGCAAAACCAAAACTACTAGCTGCCCGTGTCGAAAATAGGGGCACCCAGAGTTTAGGTTAAAACAATAAACTCCAGGTCAGTCATGTGACTGGTGTGAGAACTAAAACAGTTATTAATCTTTATTTCAAATCATTAGGTAAATCAAGGGACCACGCCGTATAACACGGAACGGGTTTCCTCCCAAGAATACCAGTGCATAAAACCAACAGCGCAATGCTAAATAAAGAAAAATGAAGCTGTTATAAGACCCAGGTCCCATCACACAATGCAACGCAGTCGAGGATAGGGTTTTCCCTTATAACAGCCAAAGAATGCTTGATACGTTTAAAACAAATCATTTGATACTATTATAAGTGCATAGTATATAAAACACTTCAAATCATAAGTATCAATCATAGGCGGCATGAGCGCCCCATCCCACTATGTCGCCATATATAGGATATACAATCAAAACCGCAAAGTCTCGTATTTGGAAATTGGGTTTCCATCTATGAACCGAGGCAAAAGATAGTCCTCAACCGATTCGAGACAATCTAGCCCATGTCTCAGGCAAGCGCGCAGGCAAGCCTTGGATCGTCAGGGCCGGTCCACACGGAGTGGATTATTATGCCTGAACAATACGTCTCCCCACCCTATGGGGTGTAAGTCTGGTCCGTCAGCCGACCAGAATGCATTCGGCCGAAACCGATATAACCGAGGCGCCTCGCAACAGCAACAACCACATAAGTCAAACTCGTCAGGGCGTGTAAAACCACTGACGCCACTTCTAGCTAGAAAGAAACGCAAGTCCTCCCTGAGGTCCGTCTCCCGTTTTTGGTTCATACCTGGTGTGAAACACGCGAGGTAAACGTTACACAAAGCTACGCCACAAAGGCCGTGCTTTGATCATCACCACAAGACTTTGCTTTTCAACAGAAGCCTTGATCATTTGCATCTTAGCATGCCACACAGGCAAACCATCCTATGCAACCGATATCAGTCACACAGAATGAAATCCGATGTCAGACACACAGTCCATTTACAAGTCCGTTCTGGGTCTGAACGAAACCGGAGGCACCTAGTACCCCGCATATCCATCGATCTCCAAGTACGTCTGGACGATCACTAACTGTTTCCATCTTCTTGGGTGTACAGCCCAATCAAGATCATCAGTTATCACCCAAACGACGTGAAGACTTCCGGTCTTCGACCATCGTCTTCATCTTCGACTTATCGTCGTATCAGTTATTCAGAATGGGATAAACCCGGTCTTTCCGAATAACTCGCGTATATTTTAAGTAAGTGTTACACAAACACAACATACGCCTCATTCCAATTCATTAGTCACTAACCGTAAATTAATCAAGAGAATAACTCCCCAAATATTAACCCCGAAGGCCGAAACCAACATCAGATCAATATCCAGAAAACCATTCTGCTTGGCTAACCGCCAGTTAGTTTCTAAATTTCACATTCAAATCTAATTAAAGATTTAACTATCGCCTGGAGCAAAACTGGTGATACTCCATTCTCGATCTTTTCAATCTAATTAAAGATTCATTAAAACTCCACTTAGTTTTAATCATTATCTGGGTTAAAGAATCAGTGTCATTTAAAACACGATCCACGATAAACCCAAAATCTCATTCCATTAATTATCGGGTTAAAGAACAAGTGTTATTTAAAAACACTGTTCACGATAAACCCAAAAATCAATACCAATTCAATTCCAATTAAATATCATTTAATTGGTACACTTCATTAAATCTAAATAAAAAGATTTAATCTTTTCTCAACTGGGTTCAAGAACAGTGTTAGTGAAGACACCATTCACGACAAACCCAAATCACATTCGATTAATTATCGGGTTAAAGAACAAGTGTTATTTAAAACACTGTTCACGATAAACCCAAAAATCAATTCCAATTCAATTCCAATTAAATATCATTTAATTGGTACACTTCATTAAATCTAAATAAAAAGATTTAATCTTTTCTCAACTGGGTTCAAGAACAGTGTTAGTGAAGACACCATTCACGACAAACCCAAATCACATTCGATTAATTATCGGGTTAAAGAACAAGTGTTATTTAAAACACTGTTCACGATAAACCCAAAAATCAATACCAATTCAATTCCAATTAAATATCATTTAATTGGTACACTTCATTAAATCTAAATAAAAAGATTTAATCTTTTCTCAACTGGGTTCAAGAACAGTGTTAGTGAAGACACCATTCACGACAAACCCAAATCACATTCGATTAATTATCGGGTTAAAGAACAAGTGTTATTTAAAACACTGTTCACGATAAACCCAAAAATCAATACCAATTCAATTCCAATTAAATATCATTTAATTGGTACACTTCATTAAATCTAAATAAAAAGATTTAATCTTTTCTCAACTGGGTTCAAGAACAGTGTTAGTGAAGACACCATTCACGACAAACCCAAATCACATTCGATATTCAATACAAGGCTCTGAATAGAAACTATATCGGCCTATATTCAATATCAAATTCTACGATTAACAAATGTCGTATTGGAAATAACGATATACATATATATCTTTCAAATTTCCATAACAACACCTGTAATATCACGAATTCCAACATCGAAATATTCCGAAGACAATTTCGATTCAAATCCACTCCAATGCAATCATTGGAAATTTTGGTTATTTTCAAAACCATTTCAAATTCAATTTATTTATTTAAAAATAAATAGAATTATAATTCTAGTTCAAAACTAGTTCATTTCGATAAAAATCTATTTTTATCTTTTCAAATATGGAGTTTTTCATCCCAAACTTTCACAAATCATTTCTTATGATTTTACACAAATTATTACTATTTTTAATAATTTTATCAAGGCCCGTACGGTCGATTTCCATTAACGGCCATCGAACTGCACTTACAGCGACCTTTTTCGAATTTGATTTGGACGTATCTCCAAATCCAACCGTTAGATTTCAAATTTCTAACATTCATTAGAAAGCTCTTTTCGATACGAACCCAACGGTTCCGGTTTTAGGAGAATCCGACGGTCGGATCTCCCGTAATGTCCGTTTGAAACAAATGATCGAAATTCGCGAACTGCCGCAGCGCGGCGCGTTCTATTCAGGCCATTATATTATATATATAATATATATAATATATATTTCGTCGATTACTATTTAAAACGAATTATATAAATGGTTTTAAATTCGTTTCAAAAGCAATTTCAACTTCCTTTTCAATTCAAATCAAAATTGAATTCTTCTTTATAAATTCGTTTCAAAATTCATTTCTATTCAATTCAAATTTCAATTCAATTTGAATTCATTTCAATTCGCTTTCAATTCCATTTGAATTCGTTTTCAATTCAATTCATTTCGAAATCGTTTTAAAATTCAATTCATTTCGAAATCGTTTTCAATTCAATTCATTTCGAAATCGTTTTCAATTCAATTCATTTCGAAATCGTTTTCAATTCAATTCATTTCGAAATCGTTTTCAATTTAATTCATTTCGAAATCGTTTTCAATTCAATTCATTTCGAAATCGTTTTCAATTCAATTCATTTCGAAATCGTTTTCAATTCAATTCATTTCGAAATCGTTTTCAATTCAATTCATTTCGAAATCGTTTTCAATTCAATTCATTTCAAAATATTCGATTTCGAAATCACGTTTCAATATTCATTTTAAAATGAATAAAATCGATATAAATATCGTTCACGTCAAAATGGCGTCAATCTAATCCTCACGGCTTCACATATTTCTATTTTCAAATATTCTATTTCAAATATTTCTATTTCAAATATTTCTATTTCAAATATTTCTATTTCAAATATTTCTATTTCAAATATTTCTATTTCAAATATTTCTATTTCAAATATTTCTATTTCAAATATTTCTATTTTTCTCGAAACTGGAATGAGGCCCAATCAATTACCATATAATGTTAATTATATGGATTTTCTACAACACATGTATATATCAACAACGATGAATAATCAACCATCAACCAAAGTGCACTACACTGTATAAGCATCAAATATAGACATTTAACGCTTATAGCAGCTTGTCAATCAATCGATCGACATATTTAATAAATCAGGATGAGTGAACTTCAAATTTCATCCTAACACCCGTGTGGGGTTTCAAACAATCAAACACATATTTTATTTGTGCAGTTAGGCGATGTGTAAAATTTATCGACCCAATCAACGTCATTCAAATAGGTGTACATAAACAAACCGTCTGGTTTGTAAATGAATATTTATTTATTCACATTCACGTTAAAAATTATATTTTTAACGATAACACATTTTATTTTAACATATGAATTTATATTCAGTTCATTCGTTAAATAAAATGCTAATTTTATTTTTCTAACTTATTTTAGAAAATTTCGGCGGCATAACGGCACGATACTAGAAACGGGACAAGGCCTAGCCTTATCCCCGGTCTAGTGAAGGCCCACGCCATTCACACATCAATCAAATCAATTCGTTATGCAAACCACAAACTTTGGAGTAAGGGTCTAACCTAGCCTTACTCCTTCGCCTTATAACGGCGCACGTCTAATCCTAACCAATTTATCGATTCGATTTTTCACACCACAAACCACATTCAAACCAATATCACAATCAATCACCAAACAGTCAAACAAACAAGTCCATGGTCTGTGGACGATTGTGTCGGGTGCTACTAAACACCGTCTGCATCCTAGTATATATATAACTAGAAAAATTAAATTGAAAGGTGAGAAGTTCTCACATATAGCTATCCTAGCTCCACGGCTCTTCATTTGCAGAAACTTCGTCGTTCTCGCCTCCTTGTCACCTTCGCCCGTAGCCACTATATATATAAAAATCGAATTTTTATTTCGCTATTCAATATATAAAAATCGAGTTTTTATTTCAAAGTTCAATATATAAAAATCGAGTTTTTATTTCAAAGTTCCATATATAAAAATCGAATTTTTATTTCAAAGTTCCATATATAAAAATCGAATTTTTACTTCAAAGTTCCATATATAAAAATCGAATCTTTACTTTTGCTTTCAACATATAAAAACCTGATTTTTATCTCGACTTTCAATACATAAAAATATGATTTTTCTTTCTAAAGAAATCAGTTTTTAAACCTTTTAAAAATCTGTTTTATATCTTTTTTTTTTAAAAAAAACTGTTTTAAACCTTTTTAAAAAAAACTGTTTTAAACCTTTAAAAAAACTGTTTTAAACCAAAAAAAAAACTGTTTTAAACCTTTAAAAAAACTGTTTTAAATCTTTTTTTTTTTAAAAAAAAACTGTTTTAAACCTTTAAAAAAACTGGAAATTAGTTTTAACGAATTAAAATAAAAATAAAATAAAAACCTAAACTTACAGTGCTCGATAAAAAAAAAGGGGGGGAAGGGAGTCGAGATCCTCGCTGGAGGAGGGGGGGGGGAAATCGGAGAAGGGGGAAGGGCGTCTGGGCGGCGCCAGGGGGGAGTGCGGTGGCGATTTGGTGGCGGTCTACGGGGTTAGGGCGCGGCAGCGTCTTTGGGCGATTTGGGATATAAGAGGAGAGAGAAGGGACCGCAGGGGAGGGCGGCGAGGTGGAGAGGAGGAGAGAAGCGGCGGTGGAAGGGGAAGCTGAGGAGGGAGTCGCGGCGAGCAGCGGTGGTGGTGGTTGGACGGTGGGGCGCGCCTCCGTCTCTTTTTTTTTTCTTTTTTTTTTCTTTTTCTTCTGATTCAAAATGGATCGGGGGGGGGGCAGAGGGAAGTTAAGGGAGGAAAGAGAAAATTTTATTTTCTTATTATTATTTTTTTTTTTTTTTTATTATTATTATTTTAATTTCAAAATGTTGACTTTTACATACGACCTCGAAACGAGGCCCACCGCCTGTCGTCCATAGCGTTCTACCCCCATTCCGAACACAATGGGATATGTATCGTACGCTGATTCGGCTGTTACAATCAGTTTCCGTTGAATTAACATTTAAATCACTATATTGAATTTTAAACGTACATTTCAAATTACCGGGGTCACATACGAACTTTAAAAATTCCAGAAAAATATTTTCTAGCTTCGTATTGACGATACGGTCCTAACAAAACTAGTTTCGTCGAATTCTGAGACCGTTTGAAAAATGGCCAATTTCCAGTCGATTAAAATCTACTGAAACTGGTCAAACGCGTTTTCCTTTGCCACGCTCACATATCGATTCGAAAAATTATGAAATTTGGAATCTAGCAATAACTTGACACTGCGGACCCAACAAAACTGGTTTCGTCGAAATCCGAGGTCATTTGCAAAATGTCCATTTTTAAGGGCCTGAATTCCATAGCGACTATTCAGAATTTTCAACTGGACATATCTTTTGATTCCCGATATGAAATCTTGATTTTTCGGATTCGTTGGAAAGATATTCACAATTAGATCCCATTATTTTTGGTTTCACTAAAATCCGGATTGTTTTGCACCCGGTACATTCAATTGAAGTTTGAAATCGAATTATCGAACTACCGCGCCATTTTCAATTCTATTTATAATTATATATAAATATTTATATTCTAACGACGACGCGTATAATATATACGTTCGAATTATATTCAAAATAAATTTCCGTCGATATTATTTAAAATAATTCATTTTAAATAATCAAAATTCGCTAAAATTGCCAAAATAAAAATTTTAAACTGGCCCAGATTTTCGGGTTGTTACATCTGCCTTCATGTCGTCAAGAATGCTAGGCTCAACTACCTCGGCTGACTCATGTGGGCACTTTCGGAGATGCGAGTCATGAAAAACATTATGCACTCCGGCCAGCTTCTCGGGCAATTCCACCTTATAGGCCATCTTCCCAATTCTCTCTATGATAGGGAAGGGTCCTATGAACCTTGGTGCTATCTTTCCAACTGCTCCAAAACGAACCACGTTTCGCAAAGGAGAAACCTTCACGAAAACCATATCTCCAACTTCGAATTCCAAATCTGTCCTTCGCTTGTCAGCATAGGATTTCTGTCTGTCTTGGGCCGTCTTCATCCGCCTTCGAATCAACTCAACCTTCTCGGATGTGTCCCTTATCATGTCGGGCCCAAATATAAGTTTATCCATCGTTTCCCACCAACATGTTGGTGACTTGCACGGCCTCCCATATAAAGCTTCGAATGGTGCCATCCCTATGCTTGCTTGATAGCTGTTATTATAAGCAAACTCTACGAGAGGAAGATGATCTTCCCAAGTACCACCAAAGTCAAGAACACAAAGCCTCAAAAGATCTTCTAGCACTCTATTCCCCCTTTCGGTTTGGCCATCTGTCTGGGGGTGATAGGCTGTACTTAGATTCAATCGCGTACCCATCGCTTCCTGCAAACTACTCCAAGATTGGTTAGTGAAGGTTGGGTCAATATCGCTAACTATGCTAGAAGGAACTCCATGCAGTCGCACTGTCTCTCGAAGGTGAACAGATGCTAGCCCTAATGTGGTCCTCTTGCTCTTCAACGGAACAAAGTGAGTACTCTATGTAAGTCTATCAACTATGACCCATATCCCATAAAGCCCAATAGTTTGGTCAACTTGACAGACATCTTTATCCTAACTATATATCACAAATAGGCGAGTCATACTCCTTATGGGGTTTGCAACAGAACTAAGATTGAGAATAGGACCGAGAGGATATACTTAAACGATAGCATGCGAGTAAGCTCTACAGAATAATAGGGATCAAGGATATACTCTTAGAAAGAGATATAATGCGCGTATGTAGTCTTCAATCTTCTAAGCCGCATTTTCTCGAGCTTAATCCTACCGTGCCTTGACCATCTTTTAACTTCACAGTTTCATAGCTCTTAATTCTTATTTCCAAAATATGAGTTAGAACTCATTTCACCATTGCCTCTCGTTCCACTTCTTTTCCTAAAATACTTGGCTTCCACATCACTACGTGCTCATGGTTTCATGCAAGCTTTACAAAATTCGTTAGTGAATCCTGGACCTCGTTTACATACTATACGGTATCCCACGCAGAAGAACTATCTCTTGAAAACAAGTGCCAACCCATGTTGCCAGATGTACTTACTAGGGTGATTTCTATAACCCATGCTTAAGCGGAATGGGCTATCCACCTTAGTGGCGAACACCACCGGAGCACCCCATTCTGAAATGCTTCTCCTAGTGAAATTTTCCTCAAGCAACTCCTTGATTTGCTTGCTAAGATCTCTTCTTTCATGCGGGGCCATGTGTCTAACAGGCAATGAAACTGGCTTGGCATTATCAACAAGATGAATATGAAGTCTATCTCGCGTTTAGGGGGTGACCCCTTGACCTCTTCAAAGACACCAGGATATTCTCGGACCACTCTCACAGATTGCAGATCATCGATGGACGAGTCAAGAGATTCAAGATGACATGACGGGATCCATAGGGTTACCAGAAATTTCTAGGGGATTACCGAGGCGATTCATGAGCCTCACTACCCTATGCTCACAGTCAAGAATGGCTCCATAACTGGACAACCAATCCATGCCCAAAATCAACCCGTGTCCCATAAACACGCTCAAGCTAGAGATTTTCAAATCCATACAAATCACAGGTAGATGGGCGGAACCCCTAATTGGATTTGAAATACTAACGGGATTTTCAACTAGACTAGTACTTAGGTGCAAACTTTCAACAAGATCAGAAATAAAACTATGCGATGCGCCAAAATCAAACAAGGTACGAATAGGGAAATCAGAAATGTAAACATGACCTTCTATAGGAACACTACCTCGATCAAAAGCTGGAAGAGCGAGGAGAGCCTGCAACTGCCCTCCAGAGGGTCTTGCTCGCTGAGCTTGCCTTTTCCCTTGTCCTCGCTTCCTTGGGCAATCCTTACTGAAGTGTCCAGACTTTCCACAATGAAAGCATTCTCCCAACTTCCTTTTCTTCTTCCTACAGTCTTTGGCTATGTGCCCAGTGATCCCACAGAAGTTGCACTTTCTTGTGTCCTTTGCCTTGTTGTTGTTGGCCTTGTTTCCCTTCTTGTTGTTCTTGTCTCCTTTCTCGGAATCTTCCTTCTTGCCTTGAGACTCATTTGCCTTGACCTCCTTCTTGCCACTCTTATCTTCCTCTTGAAGCAGGGCCATATTCACCAAACTCTCGAAAGTCACCCCCATGGGTATATGAGACATGGCCAAACCACGCAATGGCTCATTCAATCCTAGAGCAAAGCGTAGGGCCTTCTTCTGAGCTGTGTTAACCAAGTCTAGACCGAACCGAGCAAGTTGATTAAACGTATCCACGTATTCCCTAACTGTCATGTCCCCTTGCTTTAGAGATAGGAACCTCTTCATCTGAGGGTTCTCTTCTGTCGATGATAGAAACCTCAGTCTAAACCTTCTCCTAAAGTCATCCCAAGTTTGAATTGGCCTAGTAGTGGTGGTGACTACCCACCAATATGCAGCTTTCCCTTTCAACAGCCATACCGCTAACAGAACTTTCCTACGGTCTTCTATATCAAAGATAGCAAAGAGGTCTTCAGTTTCCTTCAACCAGTTTCTTGCCTCAACAAAAGTCTCCGTCCCAACAAAATTCATGCCACCCATCGCCTTAAAGTCCTTGCAAATCTTCACGAAATCCGCTTGCGGATGCTGAGGAGGAGGAGGAGGAGGAAGAGGAACCTCAGTTACGGTGGGAGTGTTTGCTGGGCCTACATCGTTGGCCCTAGCTTCCAAGTACCTCCGGAACCATCCGAGAATGGTTACTCCCTCGGGAAGGTTAAGATAGGCCATGCTGAAAAAGGAAAAGATAGATTAAGAACAAGGAAACGAAGGATAGTGCTAATGGCTTTTGGGGAATAGCCTTTTAAAATAAACTAGAATTTTTTTGGAAAATACTTAATTGGTTTTGAAAATAGTTTTTCAAAAGGTAAGTTTTAAAAACCTTTTGCTCAAATCTTGTAAACCTTATGCTCTGATACCAAATGTAACACCCCACCTCCGCCAATGTCACTCTTGCAAGCGCACTAGCTTTGGAGGGGCGTTAAACGAGGTAAACATGCATGCAGATATCATAAGACAGAACATATAAGTAAAACAGAGTAAGTAAAGCAGCGGTAAAATTACTATTTCAAAACCATAGTCAAGTTACATCAAAGTACTTAGTCATCATTTTCCCAACAAAACAAAGTCTAGAAAAACATAAACTTAAAACTGGAAATAACATAAAGTAAACTATCCCCAAAGTAGAATAAGGCCATAGCATGCTCAAGTCCAAACCGTACATGAGCTATCCAGAAAAGCAGCTAAAGATCCAAGCTAGGTACTAGTGTTCCCACCCTGTAAACCTGGGGGGGGGGGGGGGAACGGAAGGAAAGAGGCAAAAGAAAACGGGTCAGTCAAAAAGACTGGTAAGCCCTACCTACTATTAGTATAAAAACTAATAAAGTTAACTAGACATGTAAAACAGAGATGAAACATAGGATGATAACTGGCATGGTGAAAAGTTAACAAGATAGATCAAGTGTGGCATCACATATATAAGGTTAGGTTGCACCAGGTGTGTACTAGTATTCCAATCCATGTCAAGTATAAACAAGAAATGATCCCTTGGCCCAAAGCTGGCCCAATATCATGAGGTGACCTAAATCAAGGTCCAACTACTCGGTTTAGTCGATCGGCTCCCTATAACCCTAACTCGTCGTGTATCGGTATCATACGGCTTAATCGTGGAATGTAGTTAACTGTGTAAGGTCCACCCCAGGGTGTATCCAGAACTAAGGTGTAAACCACAGACACAATTTGAGCACGCATAGTCTAGACCTACTGGTGCCCATGTTCAACTCCGGACTTAATGTGCACGACCATGGTCCGCCTGAACAACCGGTGCTCCCTTCAGCCGTCTCTTTTGGTCTCTTACAAACAGTCCAGTAATCGTGCCCCACCCTAGCCTAGTCCAGGGTACCCATGATACACCCAAGTGGGTTACTGCTGAAAAGGACCACGTAACTAGGATTTCAAGCGGGTTAAGTGTGGTTAACCCTATCCTAACCATGTATTGAGTTGGTCAAGTGTATTGAAGCAGTTCGTGACTTAACCCTATCAATACATCGGGTTTAATTGGTTAAGTATTCAAGTAGTCCATGTCTTAACCCTACCAATCCATCGTGTTTAATTGGTTAAGTATATTCAAGTAGTCCATGACTTAACCCTACCAATCCATCGTGTTTAATTGGTTAAGTATTCAAGTAGTCCATGACTTAACCCTACCATGTGGCATTAATTAACTTAATGCACCCCAACCTCTCACATTAGACTTTGTTGTGGTTACTAGTTAAGCCGGGCGGGTCCGGGTAGCTTTACACTACAACCTAGTCTAACCTCGGGTGTTAAGTGCGATATGACCAACTACTCACATTCGGTCTTATTGTTTGTAGCCACTAGTTAAGCCGGTTGGTTCCGGGTAGATTTATGCTACAAACTCAACCCAACCTCGAGTTGGCCACTTTCATGTTTTCTACATGTCATGTCCACGTTCGTGTTTTCAAGCATAAACGCATGTCAAACTTTCATGTCATATTTTCAAGTCATGTTTTCATGTTATTTAAGTTTGCCCCATTACCCATAACGTATTCCCATCGCACGTAAATTCGCATCAACACAAATAGATCAAAAAGGGAACATAACAATATGACAAGGCGGGCATAAGATGGCAAAGTCTATCACAAGTTAAACATGGTGATATTTGAGGCCAAAAGGGGTTCAACATACTAGCATATGGCCTCAACATGTATGATAGCATAAAAGGTGACTTGGCCTCAAACATATCAAATAGCATAAGGGTGATTTGGCCACAAGCATGCATAATAGCATAAGGGTGATTTGGCCACAAGCATGCATAATAGCATAAGGGTGATTTGGCCACAAGCTTGCATAATAGCATATATGGTGATTTGGCCACGAGTTAAACATGGTGGCATATGAGGCAAATGTGTTCATAAACTTGCATATTACATTATAAGCCTCAAAACATGCATGATATCAAACTTTAGCAAAATAGGTGAAACATGGTCATAAGTGACATAGGATGATAGCTAGTGATTCGCATATAACATCATATGCAAGATAACATAAGGGTTATGGGAGTTTCTATGTTGCTTTATGCGACATTTCAAATTAAAGCTCATAGCTTTCTATGCACAATGTCAAGGTGATAGCTTTACAAGCATGCATAGAATAAATCTATGCATAACATGATAGAATCAAAGCACAAATCATACTTAGGCCCAAACTCAAACTGCAACATGTCATATTTAACTTCATAGTTAGAATCTAAGAGTAAAATAGGGCTTACAATGCTATGAAGACTTATAAAATAAAATAAGTGTGAAAACCCGTAACTTCCCCGTAAAGGAAAGCCGCGGATAGTTCGAGAACAAGCCACAACAGAATGCATACAGAAGAACATTTCACTGTTCATTACAACAATGCATCAGATTACAAGAATATACCGAGTATAAATGAATAATACACAGAAATATCAGAGATTTAAATTATATTTAAATACATAGCAGCGGAAAATAATACAATACATAACTAGAAGAGATATACGGATACAAAGCTTTCCGGATATCGTTCCAGCTGTAAACCAGGATCCTGTGAATATAAATCTGCAAAACCAAAACTACTAGCTGCCCGTGTCAAAAATAGGGGCACCCAGAGTTTAGGTTAAAACAATAAACTCCAGGTCATTCATGTGACTGGTGTGAGAACTAAAACAGTCATTAATCTTTATTTTTAAAGTTAGGTAAATCAAGGGACCACGCCGTATAACACGGAACGGGTTTCCTCCCAAGAATACCAGTGCATAAAACAAACAGCGCAATGCTAAATAAAGAAAAATGAAGCTGTTATAAGACCCAGGTCCTATCACACAATGCAACGCAAGCCGGGGGATAGGGTTTTCCCTTATAACAGCCAAAGAATGCTTGATACGTTTAAAACAAATCATTTGATACTATTATAAGTGCATAGTGTATAAAACAACTTCAAATCATAAGTATCAATCATAGGCGGCATGAATGCCCCATACCACTATGTCGCCATATATAGGTTATTCAATCAAAATCGCAAAGTTACGTATTTGGAAATTGGGTTTCCATCTATGAACCGAGGCAAAAGATAGTCCTCAACCGATTCGAGACTGTCTAGCCCGAGCCTCAGGAACAGCCGCAACTGCCCCTTGGATCGTCAGGGCCGGTCCACACGGAGTGGATTATTATGCCTGAACAATACGTCTCCCCGCCCTATGGGGCGTAAGTCTGGTCTGTCTGCCGACCAGAATGCATCGGCCGAAACCGATATAACCGAGGCGCCTCGCAACAGCAACAACCACATAAGTCAAACTCGTCAGGGCGTGTAAAACCACCGACGCCACTTCTAACTAGAAAGAAACGCATGCCCTCCCTGAGGTCCGTCTCCCGTTTTTGGTTCATACCGGGTGTGAAACTCGCGAAGTAAACGTTACCCAAAGCTACGCCACAAAGGCCATGCTTTGATCATCAACCACAAGACTTTGCTTTTCAACAGAAGCCTCGATCATCTGCCACTTAGGCATGCCACACAGGCAATTCACTCCATGCGTTTGATATCCATCAATATATAACCCCTGAGCTCGTACGTCTCAGAGAAGGGCGTTAAGCAAGAGAATAAATTCTCCACCGCCAAACAGATATATATTTAATAGAGATCAATCACACAGACTAAAATCCAATGTCAGACACACAGTCCATTTACAAGTCCATTCTGGGTCTGAACGAAACCGGAGGCACCTAGTACCCCGCATATCCATCGATCTCCAAGTACGTCTGGACGATCACTAACTGTTTCCATCTTCTTGGGTGTACAGCCCAATCAAGATCATCAGTAATCACCCAAACGACGTGAAGACTTCCGGTCTTCGACCATCGTCTTCATCTTCGATTTATCGTCGTATCAGTTATTCAGAATGGGATAAACCCGGTCTTTCCGAATAACTCGCGTATATTTTAAATCAGTGTTACACAAACACAACATACGCCTCATTCCAATTCATCAGTCACTAACCGTAAATTAATCAAGAGAATAATTTCCCAAATATTAACCCCGAAGGCCGAAACCAACATCAGATCAATATCCAGAAAACCATTCTACTTAGCTAACCGACAGTTAGTTTCTAAATTTCACATTCACAGGGAAATGTTCCCATTAATTTTATCCAAGATAAATTCCTTGAATTTATTCTTTATTCTATTTTTGAATCTCAATTCAAACTAGTCGGGATTAACGAACCTTACCGAAGTAATCATTTGTTTTAATTTCCCAATCCCAACCTATTCATCCCATGAAGTAAAACTGGTAATACTTCATATCTAACACCACAGTGTTATCGGTAAATTCAATTACCATTTCTCGTTCAAATCTAATTAAAGATTTAACTATCGCCTGGAGCAAAACTGGTGATACTCCATTTTCGATCATTTCAATCTAATTAAAGATTCATTAAAACTCCACTTAGTTTTAATCGTTAACTGGGTTAAAGAATCAGTGTCATTTAAAACACGGTTCACGATAAACCCAAAATCACATTCCATTAATTATCGGATTAAAGAACGAGTGTTATTTAAAACACTGTTCACGATAAACCCAAAAATCAATACCAATTCAATTCCAATTAAATATTATTTAATTGGTACACTTCATTAAATCTAAATAAAAAGATTTAATCTTTTCTCAACTGGGTTCAAGAACAGTGTTAGTGAAGACACCATTCACGACAAACCCAAATCACATTTGATATTCAATACAAGGCTCTGAATAGAAAATATATCGGCTTATATTCAATATCAAATTCTACGATTAACAAATGTCGTATTGGAAATAACGATATAAATATCTACATCTTTCAAATTTCCATAACAACATCTGTATAATCCCGAATTCCAACATCGAAATATTCCGAAGACAATTTCGATTCAAATCCACCCCAATGCAATCATTGGAAATTCTGGTTATTTTTAAAACCCTTTTCAAATTCAATTTATTTATTTAAAAATAAATAGAATTATAATTCTAGTTCAAAACTAGTTCATTTCGATAAAAATCTATTTTTATCCTTTCAAATATGGAGTTTTTCGTCCCGATCCTTTCTAAATCATTTCTTATGATTTTACACAAATTATTACTATTTTTAATAATTTTATCAAGGCCCGTACAGTCGATTTCCATCAACGGCCATCGAACTGCACTTACAGCGACCTTTTTCAAATTTGATTTGGACGTAACTCCAAATCCAACCGTTAGATTTCAAATTTCTAATATTCGTTAGAAAGCTCTTTTCGATACGAACCCAACGGTTCTGGTTTTAGGAGAATCCGACGGTCGGATCTCCCGTAATGTCCGCTTGAAATAAATGGTCGAAATTCACGAACTGCCGCGGCGCGGCGCGTTCTATTCAGGCCATTATATTATATATATAATATATATATAATATATACTTCGTCGATTTCTATTTAAAACGAATTATATAAATAGTTTTGAATTCGTTTCAAAAACATTTTCAACTTCCATTTCAATTCAAATCAAAATTGAATTCTTCTTTATAAATTTGTTTCGAAATTCATTTCTATTCAATTCAAATTTCAATTCAATTTGAATTCATTTCAATTTGCTTTCAATTCAATTTGAAATCGTTTTCAATTCAATTCATCTCGAAATCGTTTTTAATTCAATTCATTTCGAAATCGTTTTCAATTCAATTCATTTCGAAATCGTTTTCAATTCAATTCATTTCGAAATCGTTTTCAATTCATTTCGAAATCATTTTCAATTCAATTCATTTCGAAATCGTTTTCAATTCAATTCATTTCGAAATCGTTTTCAATTCAATTCATTTCGAAATCGTTTTCAATTCAATTCATTTCGAAATCGTTTTCAATTCAATTCATTTCGAAATCGTTTTCAATTCAATTCATTTCGAAATCGTTTTCAATTCAATTCATTTCGAAATCGTTTTATATTCAATTCGAAATGAATAAAATCGATATAAATATCGTTCACGTCAAAATGGCGTCAAACTAATCAACACGGCTTCATAAATCTCTATTTACAAATATTCTATTTCAAATATTTCTTTTTCAAAATAGTTGTTATTATCAAAATATTTCGTTCAACACATGACCAATCTCAATGGATGAGTACTGTCAACACATGAACCTTTATTTTATATTGATAAAGATGTAAATTTTATTACTAAAATATATCGTTCAACACATGACCAATCTCAATGGATGAGTACTGTCAACACATGAACCTTTATTTTATATTGATAAAGATGTAAATTTTATTACTAAAATATATCATTCAACACATGACCAATCTCAATGGATGAGTACTGTCAACACATGAACTTTTATTTTATTTAAAAAGATGTAAATTTTATTCACTTCACGTTAAAAATTATATTTTTAACGATAAAACATTTTATTTTAACATATGAATTTCTATTCAATTCATTTATTCGATAAAATGATATTTTTATTTTTCTAACATATTTTAGAAAATTTCGGCGGCATAACGGCACGATACTAGAAACGGGACGAGGCCTAGCCTTATCCCCGGTCTAGTGAAGGCCCATGCCATTCACACATCAATCAAATTCACCAAACAACCAATTCACATCAAGTCATCAAATTAATTTATTCAACCAAACAAACAAGTCCATGGTCTGTGGACGATTGTGTCGGGTGCTACTAAGCACCGTCTACATCCTAGTATATATATATAACTAGAAAAATAGAATTTGAGTGTGAAGTTCTCACCGAGGGATCCACTCCTCCATTTCATTTCTGAATTTCTGACTGGCTTGGATTTGCCCGTACTTCCAACACCATCTGTTTCACGAAATTTATATTATAAATCATATTTTTAATAACGCCAGTTCTATTTAAAAATCCTATTTTTAAATCAATGTTAATTTCTTTTTATACTGTTCTATATATTTTTAAAACAATATTTTCATCCTATTTTTATATCTCTCCTTTAAAAATAACTTCTTTTTATATTTTTAAAACAAATGTTGTTCATATCTTTAAACAAATGCAACCAAATGATGTTCATATCTTTTCAAACCACATTTTAAAAACAAAGCTATTTCTATTTTAAAACCATGCGAATTTTATTTTGAAAAATAGTTCTAACTTTATTTTCAAAACAGTACGACCTGTATATTCAAAACTTTACGATATATATATTTTCAAAACAATTTCTATTTTATGTTTTCAAATTCTATGCTATATTTTAAAAACAATTCTCTTTTCATTTTTAAAAACATTTCTCTTTTCATTTTTAAAAACAATTCTCCTTTCATTTTTAAAAACTTCTCTCTTTTCATTTTTAAAAACAATTCTCTTTTCATTTTTAAAAACATTTCTCTTTTCATTTTTAAAAACATTTCTCTTTTCATTTTTAAAAACAATCAAAGTATATATTTTTAAAAACAAACCAAGTATATATTTTTAAAAACAAACCAAGTATATATTTTTAACTCACTCTATATATATTATAAAACTGCATTTTATATATGTTAAAAACTGAATTTTATACATGTTAAAACTGAAAAATATCAAGGCTTATATAAAAAAAACTGTTTTTAACTCACTGTAAATCGCTCACGCTGCCTTTCTTCCCCAAAATCCATTTCCAAATCCCGCTCCCTCCATTCCCAGTACTCCCACCGTTAGCCTCCCTTTTGACCGACGCTTTCTCCTTCCCCCGGCCACTAATTCACATTGCAACCTCCTCCATTTGGCTGAGCATCGAAAACTCCACCAGAACGCACCCTCGAACCCCAGCTCGCGCTTCCTTTGCGTCAGCCCTAGCCCTCGCCATGCCGAAATCGCATCCCTGGAATGTCGACCGCACCCTTCAAGAAGCAGACCAACGTGAAGCTCCTTTGCAGACGAGTTCAATGCATCCAACGTCATTGGATTTCGGGGAGAATTGAAATTTATTTAATTGGAAGAAGAATTTAAAGAGGAGCCGCCTCTTTTGATTTCAATTTTACTGAAGAACGCATGGTATTAGGTCATAAGAGAAAGAAGGGGGGAGTATTTAAATATTTATATATTAATAATTTAATATTATTTTCTTTCTATCAGAGTTGACTTTTCATTCTACCTCGAAACGCGACCCAACGACTGTCGTCCCTAACGTATTACCCCTATTCTGAACACAATGGGATATGTATCATAAGCCAGTTCGGTTGTTTTGATCAGTTTCCGTCAAAATCAAAATATAAATCAGTATATATTGAATTTTAACGCACATTTCAATTTACTGGGGCCACACACTAACTCGAAAAATTCCCGAAAAATATTTTCTAGCTCCGTATTGACGATACGGTCCTAACAAAACTAATTTCGTCGAATTCTGAGACCGTTTGAAAAATGACCATTTTCCAGTCGATTAAATTTAACTAAAACTGGTCAAACGCGTTTTCCTTTGCCACGCTCACATATTGATTCGAAAAATTATGAAATTTGAAATCTAGCTATAACTTAACATCACGGGCCCAAGAAAACTGGTTTCGTCGAAATCCGAGGTCATTTGCAAAATGTCCATTTTTAAGGGCCTGAATTCCATAGCAACTATTCAGAATTTTCAACTGGACATATCTTTTGATTCCTGCCATGAAATTTCGATTGGTCGGATTCGTTGGAAAGATATTATCAATTAAATCCTAATGTTTTTGGTTTCACTAAAATCCGGATTGTTTTGCACCCGGTACATTCAATTGAAGTTTGAAATCGAATTACCGAACTACCGCGCCATTTTCAATTCTATTTATAATTATATATATAATTATTATATTCTAACGACGACGCGTATAATATATACGTTCTAATTATATTCAAAATAAATTTCTCGTCGATATTATTTAAAATAATTCATTTTAAATAATCAAAATTCGCTAAAATTGCCAAAATAAAAATTTTAAACTGGCCCAGAATTTGCGGGTTATTACAATCTCCCCAACTTAAAACTTTTCGTCCCCGAAAAGTTACAAAGTCGAAAGTGGTTTGATTAATCAACTCTACGTTCGATCTGGCTTCCATTCTCCAACTTTTCAGTTTCTGAGAATTTCCAAAAATTTCAAAAATTTGGCTAACACCCTAAATTTTTGAAAAATTTCACCATAACCTCCCCTGCACCGGGAGCATCGGGGAATTTCAAATAGCTTCCCCGGTCCTTCAGATCTCAAAAAGAAAAAGAAAAAGCCAAGCGGCTAGCCAATAGGCTCACAAAATCATCATCACCCAAACAAAACAGTAAATTATGTAGTAAACATGTACCTATTTGTCGGGCAAACAAATTTTATTCTCTGGCTCTAGCCTCCTTGCTATGACCTGTTCAATGTAATATATGTATATGCAAGCAAATGCAAACAATTTTCAATATAATTCAATATGTGATTCAGTTAGGCTAAATGGCTAATAATTAGCAAACAAATAAACAAACAACACAAACATCAATCAATTAGTGAATTAGAGTTTCAAATTCATAATTTTGATACATATACAAAAATCATGTTTTTGATGCCAATTCACAACAATGTATTCTAGCTATATATAAGTTTTGGTTCTCACACCAGCCTAATGGAAATATATAGAAAATCACACCTTCGAAACACGAACATAAATACTGATGATGTCATGACAATCATCAGTACCATCTCCGAGCGACTAGAATGTGATTCCATATCTATCCAGTATATTAAAACTTTGAATATACGTTTGCAAGGCGTATATGCAAATTCTTTATATACCGAATTGTCCAAAATCAATATAAACAAATAATCAAATACGAATAGTTGATTTAAATTTTCAAAACAAAAATGTTTTCATTTGAAAAATATACTCTTCACACCCGTTCTAGGATACTACTGATCCTATCTCTAACGAGTCATTCTAATTGGATATTACTGATCCAATATCTGATGAATTCTTTCGTAAGGTTCTAATGTGCCTTGTTCTCTGCTTTGTAAACCAAAGCTCTGATACCAACTGTGAAAACCCGTAACTTCCCCGTAAAGGAAAGCCGCGGATAGTTCGAGAACAAGCCACAACAGAACGCATACAGAAGAACATTTCACTGTTCATTACAACAATGCATCAGATTACAAGAATATACAGAGTATAAATGAATAATACACAGAAATATCAGAGATTTAAATTATATTTAAATACATAGCAGTGGAAAATAATACAATACATAACTAGAAGAGATATACAGATACAAAGCTTTTCGGATATCGTTCCAGCTGTAAACCAGGATCCTGTGAATATAAATCTGCAAAACCAAAACTACTAGCTGCCCGTGTCAAAAATAGGGGCACCCAGAGTTTAGGTTAAAACAATAAACTCCAGGTCAGTCATGTGACTGGTGTGAGAACTAAAACAGTTATTAATCTTTATTTTTAAAGTTAGGTAAATCAAGGGACCACGCCGTATAACACGGAACGGGTTTCCTCCCAAGAATACCAGTGCATAAAACAAACAGCGCAATGCTAAATAAAGAAAAATGAAGCTGTTATAAGACCCAGGTCCTATCACACAATGCAACGCAAGCCGGGGGATAGGGTTTTCCCTTATAACAGCCAAAGAATTCTTGATACGTTTAAAACAAATCATTTGATACTATTATAAGTGCATAGTGTATAAAACAACTTCAAATCATAAGTATCAATCATAGGCGGCATGAATGCCCCATACCACTATGTCGCCATATATAGGTTATACAATCAAAATCACAAAGTTACGTATTTGGAAATTGGGTTTCCATCTATGAACCGAGGCAAAAGATAGTCCTCAACCGATTCGAGACTGTCTAGCCCGAGCCTCAGGAACAGCCGCAACTGCCCCTTGGATCGTCAGGGCCGGTCCACACAGAGTGGATTATTATGCCTGAACAATACGTCTCCCCGTCCTATGGGGCGTAAGTCAGGTCCGTCTGCCGACCAGAATGCATCGGCCGAAACCGATATAACCGAGGCGCCTCGCAACAGCAACAACCACATAAGTCAAACTCGTCAGGGCGTGTAAAACCACTGACGCCACTTCTAACTAGAAAGAAACGCATGCCCTCCCTGAGGTCCGTCTCCCGTTTTTGGTTCATACTGGGTGTGAAACTCGCGAAGTAAACGTTACCCAAAGCTACGCCACAAAGGCCATGCTTTGATCATCAACCACAAGACTTTGCTTTTCAACAGAAGCCTCGATCATCTACAACTTAGGCATGCCACACCGGCAATTCACTCCATGCGTTTGATATCCATCAGTATATAACCCCTGAGCTCGTACGTCTCAGAGAAGGGCGTTAAGCAAGAGAATAAATTCTCCGCCGCCAAACAGATATATATTTAATAGAGATCAATCACACGGACTAAAATCCAATGTCAGACACACAGTCCATTTACAAGTCCGTTCTGGGTCTGAACGAAACCGGAGGCACCTAGTACCCCGCATATCCATCGATCTCCAAGTACGACTGGACGATCACTAACTGTTTCCATCTTCTTGGGTGTACAACCCAATCAAGATCATCAGTAATCACCCAAACGACGTGAAGACTTCCGGTCTTCGACCATCGTCTTCATCTTCGACTTATCGTCGTATCAGTTATTCAGAATGGGATAAACCCGGTCTTTCCGAATAACTCGCGTATATTTTAAATCAGTGTTACACAAACACAACATACGCCTCATTCCAATTCATCAGTCACTAACCGTAAATTAATCAAGAGAATAATTTCCCAAATATTAACCCCGAAGGCCGAAACCAACATCAGATCAATATCCAGAAAACCATTCTACTTAGCTAACCGACAGTTAGTTTCTAAATTTCACATTCACAGGGAAATGTTCCACTTAATTTTATCCAAGATAAATTCCTTGAATTTATTCTTTATTCTATTTTTGAATCTCAATTCAAACTAGTCGGGATTAACGAACCTTACCGAAGTAATCATTTGTTTTAATTTCCCAATCCCAACCTATTCATCCCATGAAGTAAAACTGGTAATACTTCATATCTAACACCACAGTGTTATCGGTAAATTCAATTACCATTTCTCGTTCAAATCTAATTAAAGATTTAACTACCGCCTGGAGCAAAACTGGTGATACTCCATTTTCGATCATTTCAATCTAATTAAAGATTCATTAAAACTCCACTTAGTTTTAATCGTTAACTGGGTTAAAGAATCAGTGTCATTTAAAACACGGTTCACGATAAACCCAAAATCACATTCCATTAATTATCGGATTAAAGAACGAGTGTTATTTAAAACACTGTTCACGATAAACCCAAAAATCAATACCAATTCAATTCCAATTAAATATTATTTAATTGGTACACTTCATTAAATCTAAATAAAAAGATTTAATCTTTTCTCAAGTGGGTTCAAGAACAGTGTTAGTGAAGACACCATTCACGACAAACCCAAATCACATTTGATATTCAATACAAGGCTCTGAATAGAAAATATATCGGCTTATATTCAATATCAAATTCTACAATTAACAAATGTCGTATTGGAAATAACGATATAAATATCTACATCTTTCAAATTTCCATAACAACATCTGTATAATCCCGAATTCCAACATCGAAATATTCCGAAGACAATTTCGATTCAAATCCACCCCAATGCAATCATTGGAAATTCTGGTTATTTTTAAAACCCTTTTCAAATTCAATTTATTTATTTAAAAATAAATAGAATTATAATTCTAGTTCAAAACTAGTTCATTTCGATAAAAATCTATTTTTATCCTTTCAAATATGGAGTTTTTCGTCCCGATCCTTTCTAAATCATTTCTTATGATTTTACACAAATTATTACTATTTTTAATAATTTTATCAAGGCCCGTACAGTCGATTTCCATCAACGGCCATCGAACTGCACTTACAACGACCTTTTTCAAATTTGATTTGGACGTAACTCCAAATCCAACCGTTAGATTTCAAATTTCTAATATTCGTTAGAAAGCTCTTTTCGATACGAACCCAACGGTTCCGGTTTTAGGAGAATCCGACGGTCGGATCTCCCGTAATGTCCGTTTGAAATAAATGGTCGAAATTCACGAACTGCCGCGGCGCGGCGCGTTCTATTCAGGCCATTATATTATATATAATATATATATATATATATAATATATACTTCGTCGATTTCTATTTAAAACGAATTATATAAATAGTTTTGAATTCGTTTCAAAAACATTTTCAACTTCCATTTCAATTCAAATCAAAATTGAATTCTTCTTTATAAATTTGTTTCGAAATTCATTTCTATTCAATTCAAATTTCAATTCAATTTGAATTCATTTCAATTTGCTTTCAATTCAATTTGAAATCGTTTTCAATTCAATTCATC
Organism: Allium sativum; assembly: GCA_030737875.1. NCBI lineage: Eukaryota > Viridiplantae > Streptophyta > Magnoliopsida > Asparagales > Amaryllidaceae > Allium > Allium sativum. The sequence goes on along the minus strand of CM060911.1, from coordinate 4,036,344 downwards.
TCGAAATCGTTTTCAATTCAATTCATTTCGAAATCGTTTTCAATTCAATTCATTTCGAAATCGTTTTCAATTCAATTCATTTCGAAATCGTTTTCAATTCATTTCGAAATCGTTTTCAATTCAATTCATTTCGAAATCGTTTTCAATTCAATTCATTTCGAAATCGTTTTCAATTCAATTCATTTCGAAATCGTTTTCAATTCAATTCATTTCGAAATCGTTTTCAATTCAATTCATTTCGAAATCGTTTTATATTCAATTCGAAATGAATAAAATCGATATAAATATCGTTCACGTCAAAATGGCGTCAAACTAATCAACACGGCTTCATAAATCTCTATTTACAAATATTCTATTTCAAATATTTCTTTTTCAAAATAGTTGTTATTATCAAAATATTTCGTTCAACACATGACCAATCTCAATGGATGAGTACTGTCAACACATGAACCTTTATTTTATATTGATAAAGATGTAAATTTTATTACTAAAATATATCGTTCAACACATGACCAATCTCAATGGATGAGTACTGTCAACACATGAACCTTTATTTTATATTGATAAAGATGTAAATTTTATTACTAAAATATATCGTTCAACACATGACCAATCTCAATGGATGAGTACTGTCAACACATGAACTTTTATTTTATTTAAAAAGATGTAAATTTTATTCACTTCACGTTAAAAATTATATTTTTAACGATAAAACATTTTATTTTAACATATGAATTTCTATTCAATTCATTTATTCGATAAAATGATATTTTTATTTTTCTAACATATTTTAGAAAATTTCGGCGGCATAACGGCACGATACTAGAAACGGGACGAGGCCTAGCCTTATCCCCGGTCTAGTGAAGGCCCATGCCATTCACACATCAATCAAATTCACCAAACAACCAATTCACATCAAGTCATCAAATTAATTTATTCAACCAAACAAACAAGTCCATGGTCTGTGGACGATTGTGTCGGGTGCTACTAAGCACCGTCTGCATCCTAGTATATATATATAACTAGAAAAATAGAATTTGAGTGAGAAGTTCTCACCGAGGGATCCACTCCTCCATTTCATTTCTGAATTTCTGACTGGCTTGGATTTGCCCGTACTTCCAACACCATCTGTTTCACGAAATTTATATTATAAATCATATTTTTAATAACGCCAGTTCTATTTAAAAGTCCTATTTTTAAATCAATGTTAATTTCTTTTTATACCGTTCTATATATTTTAAAAACAATATTTTCATCCTATTTTTATATCTCTCCTTTAAAAATAACTTCTTTTTATATTTTTAAAACAAATGTTGTTCATATCTTTAAACAAATGCAACCAAATGATGTTCATATCTTTTCAAACCACATTTTAAAAACAAAGCTATTTCTATTTTAAAACCATGCGAATTTTATTTTGAAAAATAGTTCTAACTTTATTTTCAAAACAGTACGACCTGTATATTCAAAACTTTACGATATATATATTTTCAAAACAATTTCTATTTTATGTTTTCAAAAATCAAATTCTATGCTATATCTTAAAAACAATTCTCTTTTCATTTTTAAAAACATTTCTCTTTTCATTTTTAAAAACAATTCTCTTTTCATTTTTAAAAACTTCTCTCTTTTCATTTTTAAAAACAATTCTCTTTTCATTTTTAAAAACATTTCTCTTTTCATTTTTAAAAACATTTCTCTTTTCATTTTTAAAAACAATCCAAGTATATATTTTTAAAAACAAACCAAGTATATATTTTTAAAAACAAACCAAGTATATATTTTTAACTCACTCTATATATATTATAAAACTGCATTTTATATATGTTAAAAACTGAATTTTATACATGTTAAAACTGAAAAATATCAAGGCTTATATAAAAAAAACTGTTTTTAACTCACTGTAAATCGCTCACGCTGCCTTTCTTCCCCAAAATCCATTTCCAAATCCCGCTCCCTCCATTCCCAGTACTCCCACCGTTAGCCTCCCTTTTGACCGACGCTTTCTCCTTCCCCCGGCCACTAATTCACATTGCAACCTCCTCCATTTGGCTGAGCATCGAAAACTCCACCAGAACGCACCCTCGAACCCCAGCTCGCACTTCCTTTGCGTCAGCCCTAGCCCTCGCCATGCCGAAATCGCATCCCTGGAATGTCGACCGCACCCTTCAAGAAGCAGACCAACGTGAAGCTCCTTTGCAGACGAGTTCAATGCATCCAACGTCATTGGATTTCAGGAGAATTGAAATTTATTTAATTGGAAGAAGAATTTAAAGAGGAGCCGCCTCTTTTGATTTCAATTTTACTGAAGAACGTATGGTATTAGGTCATAAGAGAAAGAAGGGGGGGAGTATTTAAATATTTATATATTAATAATTTAATACTATTTTCTTTCTATCAGAGTTGACTTTTCATTCTACCTCGAAACGCGACCCAACGACTATCGTCCCTAACGTATTACCCCCATTCTGAACACAATGGGATATGTATCATAAGCCAGTTCGGTTTTTTCGATCAGTTTCCGTCAAAATCAAAATATAAGTCAGTATATATTGAATTTTAACGCACATTTCAATTTACCGGGGCCACACACTAACTCGAAAAATTCCCGAAAAATATTTTCTAGCTCCGTATTGACGATACGGTCCTAACAAAACTAATTTCGTCGAATTCTGAGACCGTTTGAAAAATGACCATTTTCCAGTCGATTAAATTTAACTGAAACTGGTCAAACGCGTTTTCCTTTGCCACGCTCACATATTGATTTGAAAAATTATGAAATTTGAAATCTAGCTATAACTTAACATCACGGGCCCAAGAAAACTGGTTTCGTCGAAATCCGAGGTCATTTGCAAAATGTCCATTTTTAAGGGCCTGAATTCCATAGCGACTATTCAGAATTTTCAACTGGACATATCTTTTGATTCCTGCCATGAAATTTCGATTGGTCGGATTCGTTGGAAAGATATTATCAATTAGATCCTAATGTTTTTGGTTTCACTAAAATCCGGATTGTTTTGCACCCGGCACATTCTATTGAAGTTTGAAATCGAATTATCGAACTACCGCGCCATTTTCAATTCTATTTATAATTATATATATAATTATTATATTTTAACGACGACGCGTATAATATATACGTTCTAATTATATTCAAAATAAATTTCTCGTCGATATTATTTAAAATAATTCATTTTAAATAATCAAAATTCGCTAAAATTGCCAAAATAAAAATTTTAAACTGGCCCAGAATTTGCGGGTTATTACAATAAGATTGAGACGAAGCCACACTAGCAACACTAAAAACCCCAAATGAATACAAGCTCCAAGTTGTCTTGAGAAACAAGAAGCTCCTTTGATTTGTATGAAGAAAGATCCTTATTTTGATGAAGAAAGGTGGCTCTTTTACTAGCTTAGGACACTCAAACTTTCATGAAGAGGATGGAGGCCATGATATGAAGATGGAGGCCATGATCAAGAAACATTTTGGCATAGTTTAGTTGTAGGAATGATTAAGGAGGGTTTAGGCTAGGTCTTAGGGTCTTTTTATAGAAGATTCGGTTAGTTTAGGCCATAGGATTAACCCTAGTTCAGATCTGAGCCATCAATTCACGTCACTAGCCTCCAAATATGTCTTGAGAAACAAGTCAGATGCACCCAGGCCAAACTGGCCGACCTCCCAAGTCGACAGGGGTGTCGACTGGGCAGTCGACACGGCCTTGGGTGTGTCGACTCCCAAGTCGACTTGGGGGGTGGCGGGAACTTTTCCCGCCTATCCTGTTCAGCTGAATTTGAATTCTGAATTCAAATTTGAACTTGAAATTTTTCTGAAAACTTTGACCGGCCATAACTGGGCCATACGGACTCCGATTTTCGAAAACTCGGACTCTATTTTGCGTATTTTTCCGAGACGAAGGTAATGGCACAGCCCGTTTCCCTTGATTCAGATTTTATCATTTAATTCTGCCTTGATTTATGTTATAACTTGTTATTCAATATACGGGTTGTTACATGACTGGTGTGAGAACTAAAACAGTTATTCAAAACTTTACTTTAAAAATAAGGTAAATCAAGGGACCACGCCGTATAACACGGAACGGGTTTCCTCCCAAGAATACCATTGCATATAGATAAACAACGCAATGCTTTTTCGAAAAATGGAGCTATTATAAGACCCAGGTCCCATCACACAATACAACGCAAGCTGGAGGATAGGATTTTACCTTATAACAGCCAAACATGCTTGGTACGTTTAAAATCAAATCATTTGATACTATAATAAGTGCATAGTGTCAAAACAATTTCAATCATAAATATCAATCATAGACGGCATAGCATCCCATGCTACTATGTCGCCATACTAGGTTCTACAAATAAAACCGAAATATCTCGTATTGGAAATTGGATTTCTGTCATGAGTCGAGGCAAGGGGCAAGCTCCTCTCCGCTTCGAGACACTCTAGCAAATGCCTCGGGACTACACACTCTGGGTAACCCCTGGATCTTCAGGGCCGGTCCTCTCTTACGTTTGAGGATTGACAATTCCTAAACACACGTTTCCCGGTCCTAACAGACCTAAAATCGAGGCGCCTCATCCAACAACCACATAGGTGTAAAGTATATAAATGTCAGCCAGTTTAAGCACTGACACCACCACTAGCTAGAAAGAAACGTCGTGCTCTCCCTATAGTCCTTACCCCGTTTTTGACTCATACCGAGGTGTGAGGCTCGCGAATTCACGTTATACACAAAGCTATGCCACGTAGGCCGTGCTTTGATCATCAACCACAAGACTTTGCTTTTCAACAGAAGCCTTAATCATTTGCCACTTAGGCGTGCCACACGGGCAATTCATGCCATGTGATTGATGTCCATCGATATACAACCTCTGAGCTCGTACGTCTCAGAGAAGGGCGTTAAGCAAGAGAATAAATTCTCCGCCGCCAAACAGATGTATATTTAATAGAGATCAATTAGCACAGAATAAAATCCAATGTCAGACACACAGTCCATTTACAAGTCCGTTCTGGGTCTGAACGAAACCGGAGGCACTTTCCTCGCATATCCATCGATCTCCAACTACGTCTGGACGATCACCAACTATTTCCATCCTCTTGGGTGTACAGCCCAATCAGGATTTTCAGTAATTATCCAAACGATGTGAAGAGTTTTGGTCTTCGACCACCGTCTTCATCTTCGACTTATCGTCGAATCGGTTATTCAGAATGGGTATAAACCTGGCCTTTCCGAATAACCCGTGTATATAATAAACAAATGTTATACAAACACAACATACGCCTCATTCCAATTCTGGATATTCTGATATTCACATCCTTAGGGAAAGGTTCCCATTAATTTTATCAAAGATAAATTCTTTTCAATTTATTCTTTAATCTTCCTTTGGATATCATTTCAAACCCTATTATGGTTTTCCAACCTAGTCGGGATTAGCGAACCACACCGAAGTAATTATTTATTTTATTTCCCAATCCCAACCTATTTATCCCATGAAGCAAAATTGGTAATACTTCATATCTAACACCAAGGTGTTATCGGTAAAATTAATTACCATTTCACGTTCAAATCTAATTAAAGATTTAACTATCGCTTTGGAGCAAAACTGGTGATACTCCGTTCTCGATCACTTCAATCTAATTAAAGATTCATTAAAACTTCACTTAGTTTTAATCTTTAACTGGGTTAAAGAATCAGTGTCATTTAAAACACGGTTCACGATAAACCCAAAGTCACATTCCATTCTATCAGCCCTTAACCGTAAAATAGCAAGTGAGCAATTCCCTAAATATTAACCCCGAAGGACGAAACCAACATCAGATCAATACCCAAGAAACCATTCAACTTAACTAATCTCCGGTTAGTTTCTGATTTTCTTAACTCAGTTGGGTCTAAGAACAGTATTATTGAAGATACCGTTCACGACAACCTAAAATCACATTGCATTAATTATCGGGTTAAAGAACAAGTGTTATTCAAAACACCGCTCACGATAAACCCAAAAACCAATTCAAATTCAATTTATTTGTTTCAAAAATGAATTGAATTTAATCCTAGTTCAAAATTAGTTCATTTTGATAAAAATCTATTTTTATCTTTACAAATGTGGGATTTTCACCCCAATTCTTCACAAATCATTTCTTATAATTTTACACGAATTATTGATATTTTTGATAATTTTATCAAGGCCCGTACAGTCGATTTCCATCAACGGCCACCGAACTGCACTTACAGCGACCTTTGCTGAAATTGATTTGGACATATTTCCAAATCCAACCGTTAGATTTCAAATTTCTAATATTCGTTAGAAAGCTCTTTTCGATACGAACCCAACAGTTCCGGTTTCAGGAGAATCCGACGGTCGGATCTCCCGTAATGTCAATTCGAAGTCAATGGTCGAAATTCACGAACTGCCGCGGCGCGTTCTATTCAGGCCATTATATATATAATATACATACATATATATATATATATATATATTATATATATTATATATATATTTCGTCAACTTCCTTTTAAAACGAATTTTATAAATCGTTTTAAATTCGTTTTCAGAACAAATTCAACTTCCTATTCAATTTCGAATCAAAATTGAATATTCCATATAATTCGTTTTAAATTCACTTCAAATTGATTTCAATACGAATTCATTTCTATTTCATTTCAATTCGAATTCATTTCTATTTGATTTCATTTCAAATCGATTTTTAATTCAATTTCAATTCCATTTCAATTTGAAATCACTTCAATTCAATTTCAATTCGAATTCATTTTCATATCTATTAAATTCGAATTCATTTTATTCAATTCAATTCGAATTCGTTTTATATTCAATTCAATTCAATCTAATGTGAATTCATTTTCATATTTATTCAATTCGAATTCATTTTATTTTCAAAATATTCGATTTTGAAATCACTTTTCAATATTCATTAAACAAATAAAATTGATATAAATATCGTTCGCGTCAAAATAGCGCATATCTAATCAACACGGCTTTATATTTTTCAATAACCTTGTTATTTTATTCAAAAAATGAATATTTATTCTATTCAACAAATGAATATATATGTTTCAACCACTTCGTTATTCTATTCAACAAATGAATATATATTTTTCAACAACTTCGTTATTCTATTCAACAAACGAATATATATTTCTTTCAATACATGACTAATCTCAACAAATGAGTACTGTCAACACGTGACTATTTTTGTTAATTAATATATTTTATAAAATTTTGATTTCAATCATTAAATTTTAAATCAGACTCCAACCGTAAATTAGTAAGAGAACGATCCCCTAAGCATTAACCCCGAAGGCCGAAACCAACATCAGATCAATATCCAGGAGACCTCTCATCTTATTTATTTTCCAGTTAGTTTCTAATTTTACATATGATAAAGATGTAAATTTCATTGTTAAAATATTTCGTTCAACACATTACTAATCTCAACGAATGAGTACGGTCAACACATGAACCTATATTTTATAATATTCTTTATTTTCTAAATTGGAATGAGGCCCAATCAATTTCCATATAATGTTAATTACATGGATTCCATACAACACATGTATATAATAGCAACGACAAATAATCAACCATCATCCAAAGTGCACCACACAACTGCATAAGCATTAAATATAAATAATTAACGCTTACATGGTCTGTCAATCAATCGATCGACATACAGCTAACAATTGGGATTAGTGTATGTTATATATTATCCCAATACCCCTGTGGGGTTTCAAATCAACAAACACAAATTTTGATTTGTGAAGTTGGGCGATGTGTAAAATTTATCGTCCCAATCAATATCAGTCAAATCAGTGTACATAAACAAATCGTCCGGTTTGTAAATGAATATTTATTTATTCACATTCACGTTAAAAATTATATTTTTAACGATAAAATATTTTTAACTATATAAATATTTTATTTCACATCACACAATCAATTTTCACCACAACAAACAATCAAGCATACAAGCCATCCATGGTCTGTGCACGACGGGTGTCGGGTGCTACTAAACACCGTCTACATCCTAGTACATAATTTTAACTAGAAAAGAAATTTAAAGTGAGAAGTTCTCACCAAAGCTAATCCAAACGCCACGACTCTTCATATGTAGGAAATCTTCATCGTTCTCCTCTTGTCACTTTCATTGTCCTCAAATGCTACATATATGAAAATCGCATTTTTATATTATCACTTCATGTATAAAAATTATATTTTTATTTCCACTTCATATATATATATATATATATATATAAATTAAACTTTTATCTTCATTCCATATATATAAAAAATTAGATTTTATCTTCACTTCGTTATAAGAATTATATTTTCATATTGCTCTTCTCCTAATAAAGATTATATTTTTATTATTCTACATGAATAAAAATCATATTTTTATTATCATACCTATATAAAAATCATATTTTTAAATTACTAAAAATCTCCTCTTTATATTTTTAAAAGTCTAAACTTCGTGTAAATAAAAGTCTAAACTTTAGGTTAGTAAAAATTTCATCTTTTATAAATTAAAAATCAAATCTTTGTAAATATAAAAATCCCATTTTTCCTTTGCTAAAACATATATAAAAATTCCACCTTTCTAGCCCTTTCATATGAATAAAAATCAAGCCTTTATAATGTTAAAAATCATTACTTTTCTATGATATAAATCAAACTTCTTTTTCCTTTCAAAATCAAATCTTTATAACTCGTTATGGATAATAAAAATTATAACTTCATTGTCGCAAAAATCTATATTTTTAATTTAAATAAAAAATAATCTATACTCCTTTGAAATAAAATCTGTAGTTCTTTAAAATCAAAATCTCGTCTTTATTTTGTTAAAAATCGAAACCTCCTCTACATAAAAATCCAAGCCTTTTCTATATAAAAATTCAAACTTTTTCTATATAAAGATTCGAACTTTATTTACATTCATAAATATAGCTTTATACTTATTAAAAATTATATTTTTAAAGTCATATAAAGCTGAAAATAAAGTTTGTATTATAAAAACTCACCTCTTTGTCGTTAAAGGTCGGATCTTTGTCAGTGATAGGGGTGCTGAGCTGCTCGGGAAGGGTTCCAGCGACGGCGCCAGCTTCTGGATCTTCGACGACGGCAATGCGCTCAGGTGGGAGGCGAGGCGACGGATCTGGGGTGGTTCTTGAGCTCGCGGATCTCAGAGGAGGGGGGTTTTTGGCTGCGTCAGTCGTCGATTGGGGAGGGGGAAACAGGCGGGCGTCGGCGGCTCAGGGGGTGGGCTAGGGCGCGATCGGCTGAGTGAGGTTTCACGGTGGGTTCGTGAAGAGGGCAAGAGGAAGGAGGATAGAGGGGCAGGTTCGGCGAGGTAAGGGGAGATGCGTGGCAGAGGCAGTGCGGCGCCTCTGGGGAGGGTGACGATGGGCGGTGGCGTGCTGGCGATGGGCGACGGCATCTTCCCCTTTTTCCTTTTTTTTTTATTTTATCTGAAATCGATTTATGAAGTGAGGGAGAGAGAAATAGAGAGGGAGGAGTGTTTAAATATTTTATATTAATAATTTAATATTATTTTCTTTCTATAAGAGTTGACTTTTCATTCAAACTCCTTTTCGAACATAATGACTGTCGTCCTTAGCTAATTACCCCCATTCCGAACACAATGGGATATGTATCGTAGGCCAATTCGACCGTTACGATAGGTTTTCACTTAAATTAAATTGTAAATCAGTGTATATTCAATTCAAACGCACATTTCAAATTACCGGGGTCACACACTAACTCGAAAAATTCCAGAAAAATTATTTCTAGCTTCGTATTGACGATACGGTCCTAACAAAACTAATTTCGTCGAATTCTGAGACCGTTTGAAAAATGACCATTTTCCAGTCGATTAAAATCAACTGAAAATGGTCAAACACGTTTCCCTTTGCCAAGCTCACATATTGAATCGAAAAATTACGAAAATTGAAACCTCGCAATAAATTGACATCCTGGATCCAACATAAGTGGTTTCATCGAAATCCAAGGTCGTTTGCAAAATGTCTATTTTTAAAGGCTGAAATTCCATAACAACTATTCTGAATTTTCAACTGGACGTATCCTTTGATTCCCGCTATGAAATTTCAATTTTTCGGATTCGTTGGAAAGATATTCTCAATTAGGTTCCATTATTTTTGGTTTTTCTAAAATGCGGTTTATTTTGCACCCGGTATGTTCAATTGAAATTTGAAATCAAATTATCGAACTACCGCGCCATTTTCAATTCCTTTATAATTATATATAATTATTTATATTCTAACTACGACGTATATAAATATATATGTTCGAATTCAATTCAAAATAAATTTCTCGTCGATATTATTTAAAATAATCATTTTAAATATTCAATAATCGTCGAAATTCCCAAAATAAAAATTTTAAACTAGCTCGCATTTTCCGGGTTGTTACAATCTCCCCCACTTAAAACTTTTCGTCCCCGAAAAAGAACGAAGACGAAAGTTGTTTTACTAATCAACTCAACTTCCAGTATTTTCGCTACGGCTTAAGTTCATCAACTTTTCAGTTTCTAAGAACTTTTTAAATTTTTCAAAAATTTGGCTAACACCCTAAATTTCCGAAAAATTTCGCCATAACTTCCCCTGCACCGGGGACTTCGGGATATTTCGTATAGCCTCCCATGGCCTTCTTCAATCCAAAAGAAAAAGAAAATGCCAAGCGGCTAGCCAATCGGCTCATAAAATCATCATCACCCAAACAAAACAGTAAATTATGGTAAATATGTAACTATTTGTCGGGCAAACAATTTTATTTCTCTGCTCTAGCCTCCTTGCTATGACCTGTTCAATGTAAGTACATGTATATGCAAGCAAATGCAACCAATTTTCAATACAATTTAATATTTGGTTCAGTTTGGCTAAATGGTTCAAAATTATCAAACAAATAGACAAACAACGCAACCATCAATCTATTAGTGGATTATTGTTTCAAATTCATAAATTTGATATATATACAGAAAATCATGTTTTTGATGCCAAATCACAACAATAAATCTATATAGTTTTGGTTCTCACACCAGTCTAATGGAAATATATAGATATCACACCTTTGATACACGAAAATAAACCACTGATGTCGTACGTCATCAGTGGAATCATCCCCAGGCTACTAGAGTGCGATTCTATATCTATCCAGTATATAAAAACTTCGAATATACGTTCATGACGCGTATACGAGAAATCTTTATATACTCGATCGTCCAAATTCAAAATAAATAAATAATTCAAATATGTATAAAACGATTTAAATTTCAAAACAAAATTTGATTTCATTTTTAAAAATATACTCTTCACACTCGTTCTAGGATACTACTGATCCTATCTCTAACGAGTCATTCCCATTGGATATTACTAATCCAATCTCTGATTAATTCTTTCGTATGGTTCTAATGTGTCTTGTTCTCGAGCTCTATAAACCAGAGCTCTGATACCAACTGTGATAGCCCGTAACTTCCCCGGTAAGGAAAGCCCGGATTACCTTGAGAACACGACAAAATAGAACGCAAATGGAAGAACATTTCATTATTATTACAACAATTCATCAGAATACAAGAATATATAGAGTATGAATAAATATTATACAACAAAGAATATCAGAGATTTAAATACAGTACTGCAGCGGAAAAACAATACAAAACACAACTGAAAGTAATACACTGATACAGAGCTTTCCGGGCATCGTTCCAGCTATAAATCAGTATCCTGTGAATATAAATCTGCAAAACCAAAACTACTAGCTGCCCGTGTCGAAAATAGGGGCACCCAGAGTTTAGGTTAAAACAATAAACTCCAGGTCAGTAATGTGACTGGTATGAGAACTAAAACAGTTATTCAAAACTTTATTTTAAAAAAAAGGTAAATCAAGGGACCACGCCGTATAACACGGAACGGGTTTCCTCCCAAGAATACCAGTGCATATAGATAAACAATGCAATGTTTTTTCGAAAAATGGAGCTATTATAAGACCCAGGTCCCATCACACAATGCAACGCAAGCCGGAGGATAGGGTTTTACCTTATAACAGCCAAACATGCTTGTTACGTTTAAAAACAAATCATTTGATACTATAATAAGTGTATAGTGTCAAAACAATTTCAATCATAAATATCAATCATAGACGGCATAACATCCCATGCTACTATGTCGCTATACTAGGTTCTACAAATAAAACCGAAATATCTCGTATTGGAAATTGGATTTCCGTCATGAGTCGAGGCAAGGGGCAAGCTCCTCTCCGCTTCGAGACACTCTAGCAAATGCCTCGGGACTACACACTCTGGGTACCCCTAGATCTTCAGGGTCGGTCCTCTCTTTTTTTTTTGAGCAAACGGATATGTAGCACGAGACTACACAGCCGATTATATAATAGATAGTAGTAATTTTCCAACTGACAAACCCAGTTGGTGGTCCAAAAAATACGTCCAGTCTAACCCCTTGGGCAATACAACATCATACAACATCAAACATATACAACTTAGATACAAAGCTATCCTGGTCCTAACAGACCTAAAATCGGGGCGCCTCATCCAACAACCACATAGGTGAAAAGTATATAAATGTCAGCCAATTTAAGCACTGACACCACCACTAGCTAGAAAGAAACGTCGTGCTCTCCCTGCAGTCCTTATCCCGTTTTTGACTCATACCGAGGTGTGAGGCTCGCGAAGTCACGTTATACACAAAGCTATGCCACGTAGGCCGTGCTTTGATCATCAACCACAAGACTTTGCTTTTCAATAGAAGCCTTGATCATTTGCCACTTAGGCGTGCCACACGGGCAATTCATACCATGTGACTGATGTCCATCGATATACAACCTCTGAGCTCGTACGTCTCAGAGAAGGGCGTTAAGCAAGAGAATAAATTCTCCGCCGCCAAACAGATGTATATTTAAAAGAGATCAATCAGCATAGAATAAAATCCAATGTCAGACACACAGTCCATTTACAAGTCCGTTCTGGGTCTGAACGAAACTGGAGGCACTTTCCTCACATATCCATCGATCTCCAACTACGTATGGACGATCACCAACTATTTCCATCCTCTTGTGTGTACAGCCCAATCGGGATTATCAGTAATTATCCAAACGATGTGAAGACTTCCGGTCTTCGAGCACCGTCTTCATCTTCGACTTATCGTCGAATCGGTTATTCAGAATGGGTATAAACCCGGCCTTTCCGAATAACCCACGTATATAATAAACAAATGTTATACAAACACAACATACGCCTCATTCCAATTCAGGATATTCTTTTATTCTGATATTCACATCCTTAGGGAAAGGTTCCCATTAATTTTATCAAAGATAAATTCTTTTCAATTTATTCTTTAATCTTCCTTTGGATATCGTTTCAAACCCTATTATGGTTTTCCAACATAGTCGGGATTAGCGAACCACACCGAAGTAATTATTTATTTTATTTCCCAATCCCAACCTATTTATCCCATGAAGCAAAATTGGTAATACTTCATATCTAACACCACGGTGTTATCGGTAAAATTAATTACCATTTCACGTTCAAATTTAATTAAAGATTTAACTATCGCTTTGGAGCAAAACTGGTGATACTCCGTTCTCGATCACTTCAATCTAATTAAAGATTCATTAAAACTTCACTTAGTTTTAGTCTTTAACCGGGTTAAAGAATCAGTGTCATTTAAAACACGGTTCACGATAAACCCAAGGTCACATTCCATTCTATCAGCCCTTAACCATAAAATAGCAAGTGAACAATTCCCTAAAAATTAACCCCGAAGGCCGAAACCAACATCCGATCAATACCCAAGAAACCATTCAACTTAACTAATCTCCGGTTAGTTTCTGATTTTCTTCACTCGGTTGGGTCTAAGAACAGTATTATTGAAGATACCGTTCACGACAACCTAAAATCACATTGCATTAATTATCGGGTTAAAGAACAAATGTTATTCAAAACACAGCTCACGATAAACCCAAAAACCAATTCAAATTCAATTTATTTGTTTCAAAAATGAATTGAATTTAATCCTAGTTCAGAACTAGTTCATTTCGATAAAAAACTATTTTTATCTTTACAAATGTGGGATTTTTCACCCCAGTTATTCACAAATCATTTCTTATAATTTTACACGAATTATTGATATTTTTGATAATTTTATCAAGGCCCGTACAGTCGATTTCCATCAACGGCCATCGACCTGCACTTACAGCGACCTTTTCTGAAATTGATTTGGACATATTTCCAAATCCAACCATTAGATTTCAAATTTCTAATATTCGTTAGAAAGCTCTTTTCGATATAAACCCAACGGTTCCGGTTTCAGGAGAATCGGACGGTCTGATCTCCCGTAATGTAAATTCGAAGTCAATGGTCGAAAATCACGAACTACCGTGGCGCGGCGCGTTCTATTCAGGCCATTATATATATAATATATATATATATTATATATATTTCATCGATTTCCTTTTAAAACGAATTTTATAAATCATTTTAAATTCATTTTCAGAACAAATTCAACTTCCTATTCAATTTCGAATCAAAATTGAATATTCCATATAATTCGTTTTAAATTCACTTCAAATTGATTTCAATTCGAATTCATTTCTATTTCATTTCAATTCGAATTCATTTCTATTTGATTTCATTTCAAATCGATTTTTAATTCAATTTCAATTCCATTTCAATTCGAAATCACTTCAATTCAATTTCAATTCGAATTCATTTTCATATCTATTCAATTCGAATTCATTTTATTCAATTCAATTCGAATTCGTTTTATATTCAATTCAATTCAATCTAATTTGAATTCATTTTCATATCTATTCAATTCGAATTCATTTTATTTTCAAAATATTCGATTCTGAAATCACTTTTCAATATTCATTAAAAACAAATAAAATTGATATAAATATCGTTCGCGTCAAAATAGCGCATATCTAATCAACACGGCTTTATATTTTTCAATAACCTTGTTATTTTATTCAACAAATGAATATTTATTCTATTCAACAAATGAATATATATTTTTCAACAACTTCGTTATATTATTTAACAAATGAATATATATTTTTCAACAACTTCGTTATTATATTCAACAAATGAATATATATTTCTTTCAATACATGACTAATCTCAACAAATGAGTACTGTCAACACGCGACTATTTTTGTTAATTAATATATTTTATAAAATTTTGATTTCAATCGTTAATTTTTAAATCAGACTCCAACCGTAAATTAGTAAGAGAACGATTCCCTAAGCATTAACCCCGAAGGTCGAAACCAACATCAGATCAATATCCACGAGACCACTCATCTTATCTATTTTCCAGTTAGTTTCTAATTTTACATATGATAAAGATGTAAATTTTATTGTTAAAATATTTTGTTCAACACATGACTAATCTCAACGAATGAGTATGGTCATATTTTATAATATTCTTTATTTTCTAAATTGGAATGATGCCCAATCAATTTACATATAATGTTAATTACATGGATTCCATACAACACATGTATATAATAGCAACGACAAATAATCAACCATCATCCAAAGTGCACCACACAACTGCATAAGCATTAAATATAAATAATTAACGCTTACACAGTCTGTCAATCAACCGATCGACATACAACTAATTATTGGGATTAGTGTATGTTATATATTATCCCAATACCCGTGTGGGGTGTCAAATCAACAAACACAGATTTTTATTTGTGAAGTTGGGCGATGTGTAAAATTTATCGTCCCAATCAATATCAGTCAAATCAGTATACATAAACAAACCGTCCGGTTTGTAAATGAATATTTATTTATTCACGTTCACGTTAAAAATTATATTTTTAACGATAAAATATTTTTAACTATATAAATATTTTATTTCACATCACACAATCAATTTTCACCACAACAAACAATCAAGCATACAAGCCATCCATGGTCTGTGGACGACGGGTGTCGGGTGCTACTAAACACCGTCTACATCCTAGTATATAATTTTAACTAGAAAAGAAATTTAAAGTGAGAAGTTCTCACCAAAGCTAATCCAAATGCCACGACTCTTCATATGTAGGAAATCTTCATCGTTCTCCTCTTGTCACTTTCGTTGTCCGCATACGCTACATATATGAAAATCGCATTTTTATATTATCACTTCATGTATAAAAATTATATTTTTATTTCCACTTCATATATATATAAATTGAACTTTTATCTTCACTGCATATATATAAAAAATCAGATTTTTATCTTCACTTCGTTATAAGAATTATATTTTCATATTGCTCTTCTCCTAATAAAGATTATATTTTTATTATTCTACATGAATAAAAATCATATTTTTATTATCATACCTATATAAAAATCATATTTTTAAATTACTAAAAATCTCCTCTTTATATTTTTAAAAGTCTAAACTTCGTGTAAATAAAAGTCTAAACTTTAGGTTAGTAAAAATTTCATCTTTTATAAATTAAAAATCGAATCTTTTTTAATATAAAAATCCCATTTTTCCTTTGCTAAAACATATACAAAAATTCCACCTTTCTCGCCCTTTCATATCAATAAAAATCAAGCCTTTATAATGTTAAAAATCATTACTTTTCTATGATATAAATCGAACTTCTTTTTCCTTTCAAAATCAAATCTTTATAACTCGTTATGGATAATAAAAATTATAACTTCATTGTCACGAAAATCTATATTTTTAATTTAAATAAAAAAAATCTATACTCCTTTGAAATAAAATCTATAGTTCTTTGAAATCAAAATCTCGTCTTTATTTCGTTAAAAATCGAAACCTCCTCTACATAAAAATCCAAGCCTTTTCTATATAAAAATTCAAACTTTTTCTATATAAAGATTCGAACTTTATTTACATTCATAAATATAACTTTATACTTAATAAAAATTATATTTTTAAAGTCATATATTGCTGAAAATAATGTTTGTATTATAAAAACTCACCTCTTTGTCGTTAAAGGTCGGATCTTTGTCAGTGACAGGGGTGCTGAGCTGCTCGGGAAGGGTTCCAGCGACGGCGTCAGCTTCTGGATCTTCGACGACAGCAATGCGCTCAGGTGGGAGGCAAGGCGACGGATCTGGGGTGGTTCTTGAGCTCGCGGATCTCAGAGGGGGGGTTTGGCTGCGTCGGTCGTCGACTGGGGAGGGGGAAACAGGCGGGCATCGGCGACTCAGGGGGTGGGCTAGGGCGCGATCGGCTGAGTGAGGTTTCACGGTGGGTTCGGGAAGAGGGCAAGAGGATAGAGGGGAAGGTTTGGCGAGGTAAGGGGAGATGCGTGGCAGAGGCAGTGCGGCGCCTGTAACAACCCTGAATTTCGAGGCAAAATTTAAAATTTATTTTAATGAAAATGCGCCATAATTTAAAAAAATTCTATTTTTTTTCTTATTATTGAAGTTAAAAAAGGTCTAAATAAAATTTAATTGTACATGTGTATATTTTATTTATCAATCTAAGTTAACAAAAGTAAAAAAATAATTTAAATGTAATGTACAAGTTTATTTTGGATCAATTAAGAAGTTTTGCTTTAACCTTTAAATACACATAATTTAATGTTCATATTTGCATATGTGTACATGTTATATTTAATACTCATATTTCAAATTATATTTCGACTTAATTATTTTAGCATTCGATTCAAAATAAGACAATAATATGCGTGTATCATTTATTGTTTGATGTTCTTATTCTTATGTCAATGATTAATTAGTGTTAATTAAATGTTGCATTTGTTAATTTTGTCAAAGAGGAGAAGAATTGTCTTTGTCATATTTTAGTTTTTCCTCACTGTCTCATATTTGATTGCCTGTAAATTGATTCTGATTCATTCACATGTATAGAGTTATCAATCAACCATATTTTCCGCCAAATATGTTTTGTTTTCCTTTTTAGATACGTTTCTCTTTCAAGAAAATCCACAGAATATCTTGCACAATCTGTGCATCCATAATGCTTTTAGCGAAAATGGGGACCAGATCTCAAAACTTTTTTTTTGACCATAATGTATGTTGTGTGACAACACTTGTTTACCTTTTATAAAAATGCATTAAACATATCTAGAAAATAAAGCATATATTATTAATTCTATATAGATGACCACTTGCCTGATATCTTGAATCTTAATTTCTATTAGGAAATGAGAAAATTATTTATTTATCCCTATAAAATCCTATAGCATTATGAAGACAAAATTTGAGCATACAAAATTCAATTAATTATAAATTTGACATTAATTGGGAAAAAATATGTGCATTTGTCATGTATGTTTAATTGACATTAAATTGGAAAACATGCTAATGTGACCTTTTGTTTTATATAGAGCTGTTACAAAAGAATAAATATTTGGTAGTTTATCTTGCAATAAATGATAATTAATTTTTAATTGATTATCATTTATCTCTCTTGAAACGTACAAAAAAATTTACATGATAAATACTGAAACATTTTTTTTTACGTTCTTTTGATTTAATAATGGTATTAATTATTTCCATTTTTTTTCTTTCTCCCACTAAACTAGCATATGTTACTCTTTATTTTTCCATATAAAGAATGAGATAGAAAAGCAATTTATATAACATTCTTCTCTTTGTTCACATTTTCTTTTCTGCCTCCACAACTTCTCTTCACCGTAAATGCAAACTAAAATCCATGACTGCACCCTTCCCGCCTTCTTTATCCTTTCTCTCCTAATCCGCTCAACGAATTCCTCAACTTCAAAAATAAATATATATAAAAAATTAAAAAAAATTGAAGAGCATGGCATCATCTCCAACATCAACGGTCATGATCAACGGATGGGTTAGGCTATATACAGATAACGAAGAAGGAGTAAAATTAAAGTGAGGAATTGAAAAGCATAACTAGTGAGAATTCTATTTTAAAAATAAAATTATTCATTTATTTGATTCACTGAAAAATTTATATTCATATTATTTATAATCCATGTTGATGTGGTGTATATATTTATTTCTGTGTTGATTGTTGCGATGAATCATTGAATTGACTGTTGTGTTCATGTTTGTATAGTTATAAACAATATCTCCTGTTTGTTCTGTTGAAAACCAGATTACCATTTTATTGATTTAGGGATTGACAAAACCAAACTGTCATAGTTTGTTAAATAGAAAAGCAAAATAACCATTTTGTTT
Organism: Allium sativum; assembly: GCA_030737875.1. NCBI lineage: Eukaryota > Viridiplantae > Streptophyta > Magnoliopsida > Asparagales > Amaryllidaceae > Allium > Allium sativum. Next base: position 4,017,128 of record CM060911.1, on the reverse strand, counting down.
GGATTAGAGTCATTCGTAGAGATTTGTTAATATATAGAATTCACATCCTTTTTTATGTGTCATTAGAAATTGTTAATATATTAAATTCACCTTTATATGGCATGAGAGGTTGAAATAAATTTGTTTACATATTAGAATTCACTTTTTTTGTCATTAGAAAATGAGAAATTTCATTTTTCTTAAATGTAATCGAAAGAACAAGGATTACATTTTTGTTTAAATAGAACGAAAACAAAAATTCACCTTTTTGTTAAATGAACGGGAAAAGAAGAAAAATTCACATTTTTGCTTATTAAAAAATATGGAACAAAAATTCCCATATTAATGTGTTAATTTTTGTTTAATTTAGAACTTACATAAAATCGTGTTAGGAAAACATTTGTAACATAAAAAGTCATTTTTTTTATGTTAATCTAGAAAAAGAAAAATAGGTTATGTTATTTAGAAATGAATAACTTCACCATCGCGTTATGTTATTTAGAAATGAACATTTTTACCGTCATTTGTGTTAATTAGAAAAAAAAACAATATTATCACCGTCATGTTATGTTATGTAGAAAATGAACATTTTTGCCGGTATAAAATTGCAGTGACAAAGATCATATTTTTGTCAATGTAAAGAAGAAGCGATAAGGACGATGGATTATAACTTACATTTTAATGTAAATATAAGATTAAAAGAATGAATTGGACGATGGATTATAACTTACATTTTAATGTAAATATAAGATTAAAAGAATGAATTGAACGATGGATTATAACTTACATTTTAATGTAAAAGAATGATAAAATATTCATTTTGTCAAATATAAAAAAAAGATGAAATATATTATAGTTTTAATGTTGCATAGTACTGCATATGAATAAAATACATTTATTTGTTGATGTCATATACTGCATATGAATAAAATACATTTATTTGTTGAGATCATATACCGCATATGAAAATACATTTATTTGTTGAGGTCAAATACTGCATATGAAATAAAACATATATTTATTTGTAATGTCATATATTGCGTATGAAATAAAATTATATTTATTTGTTAACGTCATTAACTGTATATGAAAATATATTCATTTGTTAATGTCCTTTATTGCATATGAAAATATATTTATTTGTTAATGTTATTTACTGCATATGAAATGAAATATATATTTATTTGTTAATGTCGTATACTGCATATGAAATATATTTGTAAGGTCATGAAATGTAGTGCATGTTAAAATCATACTTTTTGCATATGAAGCGTAGTAGTTTAAAAGTCATTCGAAAAAGAAAAAGAAAAAAAAGAAATCAAAAGGGTTATTTTATTTGCATTTCCTTATGCAAATGTATTTAGGAAAAAAGTTCTTTTATTTGCATTCTTATATGCAAATGCATGTAGAAATATAAATTGTTCTTTTATTTGCATTCCTCGATGCAAATATACATAGGAAATAGAATGAACTTTTATTTACATTTTTATGAAATTGAATTAAAGTGAAAGTTACATTTTTCATGTGAATTATATTAGAAGATGAAAAACTTCATTTTTATGTAAATTAAAAGATAAGATTTTGTCATTGAAATTAGAATTACATTTTTTATGTAAACAAAAGTATTTATTTTGTCAAATATGAAGAGTGATAAAATTATATTTTTATCAATTGTAAAAGAATGATAAAAATATACCATTTTTATCAAATGTAAAAGAAGGACAAAAACATTTATTTTGTCAAATACAAAGAATGAAATAAAACCTTCATTGTATTATTAAGAGAAAAGAAAGAAAAGGAACAAAAATTACATTCTTGTTTAAAAAGAAAAGAAAAGAAAAAAATTCACATTTTGTTTAAAGTAAATCCAAGATAAAAGATTACATTTTATTAAATGTAATTAAAAAGGGGAAAGTTACATTTTTGTTCAAATGTAATTAAAAGAAGAGAATTTACATTTTCATGTAAAGAGAATTTAAGTAAAAAAAAATTACATTCTCATGTAAATGGAATTTGAACAAAATTTACAATTTTCTATGTATCTATGATATGAAATTTGCTATGCGAATAAAATTTACATTTTTATATGTAACTATAAATGAGAATTTGCAGTGTAAATTAGAATTATATTATGTAATTAAAGTATGATATTACGTTGTAAATTAAAATTACATTTGTATGATGGAACTTAAGAATAGAATTTACATTGCCATTCTAGATAGTCAAGATCATTTTGGTTTGGCATTGAAGAGATAAGAATTATTATTTTTGTTTGGCATTAAAAGATTAGCAAAATTATTATTTTTGTTACATTGAAATTAAACAAACAAAAATTTATTCATTTGTATAGAAAGGAAGTTGACACCAAAATTATATTGCATTTTTGGTTAGGAGTTAAATGACACGAAATACACATTTTTGTTAAATTATGAATGACGTACAAAAATATTCTTGTTTGTTGAAATGGGAATGAAATACAAATACCTATTTTTGTTGTAATTGGAATGATACACAAAATACATTTTGTGTATAGGATATGTATGGATATTGAAAAATAAAAGAAAACATTGTTGTGTGTGATGATTTATATCAATATTGGATGTAAATAAGAAGATTTGTTGTTAGCAAAATGAAATGGATGTAGGAATTATATATAATTATATATAAAAATTAAAATCAAACGATATGAAATGATTTCCAACTTATATATATGCGAGAATTGTTTGGGAAGTCCGAGTCTATCTCATCCCAAATAATTTAAACGACGTTTAACATTCAAGATTGGAAGACGACGCTAGAAGACCGACGATCTTCACATCGAATGGACGACAACTGCTGATGCCCGTGATTGGAGTAGCTACCTTGAAGGGGCTACAATGGTGGTCGTCCGGACGTAGTGATTTTTATGGATTTGGCTTTCGCTCAGACCCAGAGCATAAGCTTATAAATGGATTGTGTGTCTGACGTGGTAGTCCGTTAATATCATGTTATTGATTTTCTGTCTATATATAAATGTTGGTGGTGAAGAATTTATTCTTTACTTAACACCCATTTATATGTTGATGGATGATCAATGGTACGGTATGGATTGACAATGTGGCACGCTAAGATGAAGATGATCAAGGCTTTGTTGAAAAGCAGGCCTTGTGGTTATGACGTGACTTCGCGAGCCTCACACCCCGGTATTATGGTGAACTGATGGTTAGATTAGTATACTTTCGATATTAGGATGGATTCGGTCGACCGGGATGAGCTGGGAAGTGGGTATATGTAACAACCCGTATTTTCAATAACCTGTAATAACATAAATCGAGGCAGAATTTAATTCTAAAATGGGAATCAAGGGAAACGGGCTATGCCATTGTGTTCGTCTCGGAAAAATACGCGAAATAGAGTCCGAGTTTTCGAAAATCGGAGTCCGTATGACCAAGATATGGCCTCGCGAAGTTTCACGAAAATTCCCAAATTAAAGTATACTTAATTAAGTGAAATGGGTTGTGTAGATATATATATATATATATATATTGATATATATATATATATATAATTGAAAATTTAATAAATAAATATGCAAAAATGCTCAAAACAGCGAATTGGGAGAGGGGAATAACCGAACCGGCCGATTTTTGAAGTCGACCCGAGCTCGCTGGGTCGACTAGGGGTTAATCCAGGGTGTTTGGCTGTCAACCCGTGGGCCGATTCGCTCAAGTGCAGATTTTGCATTTGAATGGTTCTCATGGTCCATCTTTAATCTAAAGGCCCTAGATGGTTCCTACACTTGACTTCTTCCCCAAGACATGCTTTGATGGCTTGGATTGAATCTAGGGTTAATCCTATGGCCTAAAACACTTGCCTAATCTATAAATAAGACCCTAACCTACCCTAATTCATTCATAATTAAACCTAGTGACTAAACTATGGCAAAATGCTAGCTCTCATGGCCTCCACTAATTTTATGAAGAGGGTTGCATACTAATCACTCTCTAATCAACTTCTAATCCCTTCTTAGCATCTTAATCTTCTTCATTTGGTGTTCAAAGTTGCTAGTAGTGAGTTTCTATCACTTTGATGATCTTTTGGTAAACTAATTAGATGAGATGTGATGAGATTTATGGTTTTGTATGTGGGTTAATGAGCTTTGAATCATATGATATGATGTTAGCATTAATCTTATGTTTATGCATGTTGAGTATGTAAGCTTATGCAAGTTTAATATGATGTATGTTATGTTTGCATGATGCTAAATATGCAAGTTGTGGGCTATGTAATCATATGCATGTTATGCAAGTTCATGGTAATATGCTATGCAAGTTACATGTTTGTTAATATGCAAGTTACATGTATGTAAATATGCAAGTTACATGTTTGTTAATATGCAAGTTACATGTTTGTTAATATGCAAGTTACATGTATGTAAATATGCAAGTTACATGTTTCTTTATATGCAAGTTACATGTTTGTTAATATGCGAGTTACATGTATGTAAATATGCAAGTTACATGTTTATTAATATGCAAGTTCATGATGACACATTATGCAAGTCTATAAGCTAATATGCAAGTTTGTTATGCAAAATGAATATGTAAGTTATGTGACATATTATATGCAAGTTATGTGACATGTTATGCAAGTTCATATGCAAGTTATGTGTTTGTTAATATGCAAGATGGCACCTTTGAAACATGTTCATTCATATGCAAGTTGACACCTTTTATATGTGTTATATCATGAACGAAATTACGTGGGAACGATGGGGTAATTAAATGCATAAGTTAATAAGATTGTGTGAAATTAATATAATTATGCATAACACAAAATAAATAAACATAGTATGGGAATTTGCCTATTTGGTTAGGTGTACCCATACTATGTGTTGGGAATTTACCTATTGAGTTAGGTCTACCCCATGGGAATTTACCTATTAAGTTAGGTCTACCCATGTTAAGAAAACTTGATTAATTAGGGATAATTAATATAAAATTATGAGGGTGATTAATTAGGTGTAATTAATTGACTAAGACACGAGGTTGGACTCAGTTGTAGCGTAAAACTGCCCGGACCCAACCGGCTTAACCAGTTGCTACAAATGTTAGCCCAATGTGAGAGGTCTTAGGCACAAACTAAATACGTAATTAATGTAAAGACACGAGGTTAGACTCTGTTATGACATAAGGCTGCCCGGACCCAACCGGCTTAACCAGCGGTCATAAAAGACAGTCTAATGTGAGAGGTCTTTACAAAGGTTACGTTCTTAATTAATTAATTAAGAAACACTTAACCACATTAGCATGTAGAGGGACATGAGGGGTTAAGTGGGTGCCTCGGGTGGCATGAGAAAATCTAGTGGTTGCCTTGGGTGGCAATAGAAAATACGATTAGAATACTTAACCAAAATAGAACATGTAATTAAAACATGATTAAAGGGTTAAGTGGGATATACTAGAAAAAGGGACAAGCTTAGGTGGGTAGCTTGTGGAGGCCCATTTCAACCAGTAACCCATACGTATCTTTGTGGGCTCGACCCATGTCGAGGACGGGACACGCATACTGGGCTTGACTGTAAGAGGCAAACGGGTTAGCGGTGGCAACGCAAGTCCAACGGGCTTCATATGCGTGAGTGGGCCCGGGCTGGTAGGTAAGCCGTTGTTGCATCGAGTAGATATAAGCCGTGCACCTTTAGTTTCATCAGGTTGCCACATTGGGGAATGATACATCCCACGGTGGGGCCAGCACGGGTATCTACGTTAGGGAGCCGATCGAATGGGAAGTAGTGTGTACACCTAGTGGATTGTAGGGCCCCGTGGCGCCTACTTGGTCACCTAGGGGTACGCAGGTACTAATTAGTAAATTTTATAAGTCCTTGGGTGGGATCAACCTTTAAGTTAGGAACGACTGGTGTGGTGCAGTTTAGTAATTTACCTTAGGAAGGGTAGATGCGTCTTTATCCTTTATCTTAGTTTAGTTAACTGCTTAGTATAGCCGTTCATCCCTATATGTTACCGTATATCAAGTTATGTCTTCTCTGGTTACTTTAACGATTGTATTGTTAAAGTTATAGGACTCACTCAGACTTATGTCTGACCCCGTTGTCTTTATCTTTTTCCCAACCCTCAGGTCCTGTGGTGGATCCTAGCAGTAGTGGAGCTTGATCGGATTGCTGTTCCAGTCTTTAGGAGCTTGGATAGATGTAAAGCTCCAGTTATCCAGTTATCTTTTCTTTTGTTTGGCTATTGTATGAGAGTGGGATTATGTACTTCTTTATTTTGATGGATATTGTACTTGACCTTTATTGTGGTTTTATGATGTAACCAGACATGTTTTACTTCCGCTGTTATGAGATGATGTTTTAAAATTTCAAGTACTATTTATATCTGTCTTGTTGTAATTTTTCTGTTCTATATTCACTAAAATACTCCACCGATGCTATGGCATTCCCTTAGTGAGTGATCATAGTGGGAGTGGGGTGTTACACGTGATATCAGAGCTTAAGGTTACCAGAACAGATAAAATTTTTGAGAAAAACTACTTTCTAAGAGTATTTTCGAAGAAAGTATTTTTAAAAGCATGTCTTCTAAGAGAAAAAGTTTTTGAAAAAGAAAAGCATAATCCCCAATAGCCATATCTTTATCTTTCGGAATCTCCTTTTTGAATCTTTCCTCTTTCGTTTCAGCATGGCTGAAGATCTTAACATCCCGGAGGGTTTAGTTATACCACTATGGTATAGGAGGTTGCAAGAGGCTAGGGCCGCGGCTGCGGGTCCGGCCAATGCTACTACACCAGAGACAACCGCTCCTCCTCCTCAGCCTAGAGTGGATAATTTTGCTAAGGTTTGCAAGGAGTTCAAGGCTATAGGAGGAAAACCTTTTCTTGGTTCAGAGACTTTCGTAGAGGCTAGAGATTGGCTTAAGGAAGTGGAAGAGTTGCTAGATATCTTTGAAGTGGAAGAGGGAAAGAAAGTCAAGTTGGCGGCTTGGTTAATGAAGGGAGAGGCCTCATTCTGGTGGGAGGTCACTAATGGAGAACGCCCTGTTGACTCTTGGGCAGATTTTAAGCAAAGGTTTGGGGCTAAGTTTCTCTCAAGGGCGGAAGAGAATCTGTTTATGGAGAAGTTCTTGAATTTGAAGCAAGGGAATCTCACGGTGAAAGAATATGTCAACAAATTCAATCAATTAGCAAGGTTTGGCATAGAGTTGGTGAATACACCGGAGAAGAAGGCTTTGAGGTTCGTTAGAGGCTTGAACGAACCATTGCAAGGAATAGCTATGACTCACATTCCTATGGGGGCCACTTTTGAGAAGCTTGTCTACATGGCACTTATGCATGAGGATGATAAGAATTCTAAGGCACCAGAGAAAAAGGGGGATCAGAAGAAACCGCAACAGCAACAACAAGGCAAGGGCGGAAAAGGCAATGGTGACAAAAAGAAGACGAAGAAGAAGTGCTTCAATTGTGGAACACCAGGACACCTCAGTAAGGATTGTCGCAAAAAGAAGAAGACCGGTTGCTTTCATTGTGGTGAAGCAGGGCATCTTGTGAAAAACTGCCCAAAGAAGGGGCAGAAGACGGGGTCTACCTCAGGAGGCCAGGTGCAAGCTCTTATAGCACTACCTCAGTCAGGGGGGCAAGTTCAGGTTCTCTCAGTTCCACCGATTCAGCAGAGAGGTAGAACTATTTCCGTTGAAAGTCTGGTTTTTCTGTTTGATCATCCAGTTCGTACTTTGTTTGACTCTGGCGCATCGCATTCTTTTATCTCATCATCGTTAGTTGAGTCACTGCACTTAGACACCAGTCTAGTTGATGATCCCTTGGTTGTCTCAAACCCAATTGGGGGCTCCATATATCTGTCTATGATATGTTTGGGTTTGAAGATTTCTATACTTAGCGTTGAGTTTAGATGTGATGCTTTTGTATTGGGCTTCACGGGCTATGGGTTGATCTTGGGCATGGACTGGTTATCCAGTAATGGTGCCGTTCTTGATTGCGAAAGGAGAGTTGTCAGGCTCATGACCCGCTTGGGTAACACTCTCGAGATCTCTTGCAATCCCATGGAATCTGTTTTGCTAAGTTATCTTGAATCGCTCGATGCTTCGGTCGAAAGTTTGTGTTCTGTCAGAGTAGTCCGGGAATATCCGGATGTGTTTGAAGAAGTAAAGGGTTTGCCTCCGAAGCGGGAGATAGATTTCCGAATTTATTTGGTGGATAATGCCAAACCAGTGTCTTTGCCAGTACGCCACATGGCTCCTCGTGAGAGAAGAGAACTTCATAAGCAAGTAGGGGAGTTGCTTGAGAAGGGGTTCATAAGGCGAAGTATATCGGAGTGGGGAGCTCCAGTAGTGTTTGCCACGAAGGCGGATGGGTCCCTCAGACTTTGTGTGGATTATAGGGAACTTAATAAGCTCACGAAGAAGAATAGACACCCATTACCGAGGATAGATGATCTCTTTGATCAGTTGGTTGGCGCGTCAGTATTTTCGTAGATGGACTTAGCTACAGGGTTTCATCAGTTAAGAGTGGCGGAGGACAGTATAGAGAAGACTGCTTTCCGGACTCCGGATGGTTTTTATGAGTGGCTAGTGATGCCATTTGGGTTGACAAACGCCCCCGCATACTTTGTTGATCTCATGAGTAGAGTGTTCAGAGAGTATCTGAATAAGTTTGTAGTAGTTTTTGTGGATGACATCTTGGTCTTTTCCAAGAATGAAGAAGAGCATGCCTTACATCTCAAGGAAGTGTTGGAGACTCTTCGAGCGCATAGTCTTAAAGCTAAATTCTCTAAATGCCATTTTTGGAGAAGAGAAGTGCGATTCTTAGGGCATGTGGTCTCTAAGGAAGGGATAGCTGTGGATCCCGCAAAGATAGTATCTATCCAGGATTGGAAAGTTCCTAGAAATGCTACCGAGGTAAGAAGTTTCTTGGGGTTGGCAGGATATTATAGGAAGTTCATCAAAGACTTCGCGAAGATATCAGCCCCATTAACCCGCTTGACGAAGAAGAATCTGGTTTTCTCATGGGATGTAGATTGTGATGATGCTTTCCGACGGTTAAAGAGAGCTTTGACCACCGCTCCAGTTTTAGTGCTTCCAGATGGGAGTAAGCCGTTTGTTGTTTATACCGATGCTTGTGGAACAGGATTAGGCGCAGTCTTGATGCAGGAGGGAAGGGTAATAGCCTATGGAGGGAGACAATTGAGAGTGCATGAGAAGAATTACCCTACCCATGATCTAGAGTTGGCCGCGATTGTTTTCGCACTTAAGTCTTGGCGCCATTATCTTCTTGGTGAGAGATTCGAGTTGTTCACCGACCATAAATCATTGAAGTACTTATTCTCTCAGAAGGATTTAAACTTAAGACAGCAAAGGTGGATGGAGTTCTTAGCATCCTATGATTTCGAGATAGCGTATACCCCTGGTAAGGGTAACGTGGTGGCAGACGCCTTAAGTAGAAAAAGGCTATCTTTGAGTCCATTGTTCGTGGAACGACGAAGCTTGGAGTTTCTTTCTTTGTTTGACTTCAGACCTTCTGTTGATTTTGTACCTGGTTTGTTGGCATCCTTGGAGGTTAGACCTACTCTTTTGAGACGGATTGGCGAGGCTCAGCGAGACGACCCACAGTTGGTTGTGTTGGTAGAGAAGCTTATAAGAGGGGAGTCGTCCAGCCATTTGGGTAGATACACCATAGATGATAAGGGATGGTTGCATAGAGACGGTAGACTTTGTGTACCGCAAGATGAGGGTTTGAAGAAGGCTATTTTGGATGATGCACATCGTTCAAGAATGACTATTCATCCCGGTGGAGACAAAATGTACCAAGACATGAAGAGAGTTTTCTTCTGGGCCGGTATGAAGAAAGATGTGGCCGAGTATGTGGCTAGATGCTTAGTGTGCCAACAAGTTAAAGTGGAGCAAAGGAAACCCGGTGGGTTGCTACACCCATTGGAAGTTCCACAGTGGAAGTGGGATAGTGTCTCGATGGATTTCATCGACGGGTTACCGAGATCGAGGAAGGGCAATACGGGAATTTGGGTTGTGGTAGACAGACTTACCAAGAGTGCCCATTTTATACCCGTAAAGAGTAAGAGGACCGCTCCATGGCTTGCTTCAGTCTATGTTAGAGAGATTGTTAGATTGCATGGCGTACCATCCAGCATTGTGAGTGATCGAGATCCTATTTTCACTAGTGAGTTTTGGAGAAGTTTGCAAGAGGCGGTAGAGACTCAGTTGTGTTTGAGCACCGCATATCATCCTCAGACGGACGGTCAGACCGAGAGGGTGAACCGTATCTTAGAAGATCTCTTGAGGCTTTGTATCTTGGATTTTGGAGGTACATGGGAAGAACATCTTCCTTTGGTGGAGTTCGCATATAATAACAGCTTTCAGTCCAGTATTGGTATGGCTCCTTTCGAAGCTCTTTATGGAAGGCCTTGTCGATCTCCTACATGTTGGTGGGAATCTACGGATAAGATCTTGCTTGGGCCGGATATGGTTAGAGAGACTTCAGAGAAGATTGATTTAATTCGAAAAAGGATGAAAGCAGCGCAAGATAGACAGAAATCTTATGCGGATCGGAGAAGGACGGATCTTGAGTTTGAGGTTGGGGACATGGTTTTTGTCAAAGTATCTCCATTGAGAAATGTTGTTCGCTTTGGGTCCGTAGGGAAGTTAGCACCGAGATTTGTTGGGCCGTTTCCTATTAAGGAAAGGATTGGACGGATGGCATATAGGGTGGAGTTGCCCGACAGACTTAGTGGTGTTCATGATGTATTCCATGTATCACATTTGAGGAAGTGCTTACATGAGACCGCGGAGGTGGTAGAGCCGAGCTTGCTTAGAGATGTAGAGGTAGAGCGTGATGCGACGATTCGACGAGCTCCTACTCGCATCCTTGGGTCAGAAACTAGGAAGTTGAGGAACAGAGAAGTTCAGCTAGTTAAAGTGCAATGGGGAGATGACGAAAGCAATGCTACTTGGGAGACGGAAGCAAAGATGCGTTCTTTGTATCCATTTCTTTTTGAGAGTATGTCTTTTAACTTCTCCTTTATTGCTTGTCTAGTACTTATCTTATCTTTAGTATATCCTCTCGCTAATACCTATGACCTTTAGATAGGGTAAAACCTATGGTTGAAACATGTGTTTGAAACATGTTATGGTTGATGGATGCATATGGATGCAATTGTTTGCTAGTGGTTGCTCGTGGATGCATATACACACACATTAGGCACTAGATCGGCTCAGTCACTTCATGTTGCATATTGCATAAATGGATGTGGTAGTTAGATTGATGGATGTATCATGGCTGTGTTATCATATGGATGATGCATTTTTGTGTATGGTTGTGCACGCATGTAGAAATTTGTATGTGTCAATAGGGTTTCGCATACATATTGGATGCATGGCACTATCATGGTTTGCATAAAGGAGGTTTACTGTATCAGTAACCGCCTGATTTTCGCATTAGGTAAGTACATATACACACACTTTTGCATATATCCATCCAGCATTTAGAATCTTGTAAGGACAATGATTGCTCGTGGATGATGCTTTGAGTAGATGGATGATTGGATGGTAGGATACGTTCTTCCTAACTTGAAGATTTCGGGGACGAAATCCTTTAAGGAGGGGAGAATGTAACAACCCGTATTTTCAATAACCTGTAATAACATAAATCGAGGCAGAATTTAATTCTAAAATGGGAATCAAGGGAAACGGGCTATGCCATTGTGTTCGTCTCGGAAAAATACGCGAAATAGAGTCCGAGTTTTCGAAAATCGGAGTCCGTATGACCAAGATATGGCCTCGCGAAGTTTCACGAAAATTCCCAAATTAAAGTATACTTAATTAAGTGAAATGGGTTGTGTAGATATATATATATATATATATATATATATATATATATATTGATATATATATATATAATTGAAAATTTAATAAATAAATATGCAAAAATGCTCAAAACAGCGAATTGGGAGAGGGGAATAACCGAACCGGCCGATTTTTGAAGTCGACCCGAGCCCGCTGGGTCGACTAGGGGTTAATCCAGGGTGTTTGGCTGTCAACCCGTGGGCCGATTCGCTCAAGTGCAGATTTTGCATTTGAATGGTTCTCATGGTCCATCTTTAATCTAAAGGCCCTAGATGGTTCCTACACTTGACTTCTTCCCCAAGACATGCTTTGATGGCTTGGATTGAATCTAGGGTTAATCCTATGGCCTAAAACACTTGCCTAATCTATAAATAAGACCCTAACCTACCCTAATTCATTCATAATTAAACCTAGTGACTAAACTATGGCAAAATGCTAGCTCTCATGGCCTCCACTAATTTTATGAAGAGGGTTGCATACTAATCACTCTCTAATCAACTTCTAATCCCTTCTTAGCATCTTAATCTTCTTCATTTGGTGTTCAAAGTTGCTAGTAGTGAGTTTCTATCACTTTGATGATCTTTTGGTAAACTAATTAGATGAGATGTGATGAGATTTATGGTTTTGTATGTGGATTAATGAGCTTTGAATCATATGATATGATGTTAGCATTAATCTTATGTTTATGCATGTTGAGTATGTAAGCTTATGCAAGTTTAATATGATGTATGTTATGTTTGCATGATGCTAAATATGCAAGTTGTGGGCTATGTAATCATATGCATGTTATGCAAGTTCATGATAATATGCTATGCAAGTTACATGTTTGTTAATATGCAAGTTACATGTATGTAAATATGCAAGTTACATGTTTGTTAATATGCAAGTTACATGTTTGTTAATATGCAAGTTACATGTATGTAAATATGCAAGTTACATGTTTCTTTATATGCAAGTTACATGTTTGTTAATATGCGAGTTACATGTATGTAAATATGCAAGTTACATGTTTATTAATATGCAAGTTCATGATGACACATTATGCAAGTCTATAAGCTAATATGCAAGTTTGTTATGCAAAATGAATATGTAAGTTATGTGACATATTATATGCAAGTTATGTGACATGTTATGCAAGTTCATATGCAAGTTATGTGTTTGTTAATATGCAAGATGGCACCTTTGAAACATGTTCATTCATATGCAAGTTGACACCTTTTATATGTGTTATATCATGAACGAAATTACGTGGGAACGATGGGGTAATTAAATGCATAAGTTAATAAGATTGTGTGAAATTAATATAATTATGCATAACACAAAATAAATAAACATAGTATGGGAATTTGCCTATTTGGTTAGGTGTACCCATACTATGTGTTGGGAATTTACCTATTGAGTTAGGTCTACCCCATGGGAATTTACCTATTAAGTTAGGTCTACCCATGTTAAGAAAACTTGATTAATTAGGGATAATTAATATAAAATTATGAGGGTGATTAATTAGGTGTAATTAATTGACTAAGACACGAGGTTGGACTCAGTTGTAGCGTAAAACTGCCCGGACCCAACCGGCTTAACCAGTTGCTACAAATGTTAGCCCAATGTGAGAGGTCTTAGGCACAAACTAAATACGTAATTAATGTAAAGACACGAGGTTAGACTCTGTTATGACATAAGGCTGCCCGGACCCAACCGGCTTAACCAGCGGTCATAAAAGACAGTCTAATGTGAGAGGTCTTTACAAAGGTTACGTTCTTAATTAATTAATTAAGAAACACTTAACCACATTAGCATGTAGAGGGACATGAGGGGTTAAGTGGGTGCCTCGGGTGGCATGAGAAAATCTAGTGGTTGCCTTGGGTGGCAATAGAAAATACGATTAGAATACTTAACCAAAATAGAACATGTAATTAAAACATGATTAAAGGGTTAAGTGGGATATACTAGAAAAAGGGACAAGCTTAGGTGGGTAGCTTGTGGAGGCCCATTTCAACCAGTAACCCATACGTATCTTTGTGGGCTCGACCCATGTCGAGGACGGGACACGCATACTGGGCTTGACTGTAAGAGGCAAACGGGTTAGCGGTGGCAACGCAAGTCCAACGGGCTTCATATGCGTGAGTGGGCCCGGGCTGGTAGGTAAGCCGTTGTTGCATCGAGTAGATATAAGCCGTGCACCTTTAGTTTCATCAGGTTGCCACATTGGGGAATGATACATCCCACGGTGGGGCCAGCACGGGTATCTACGTTAGGGAGCCGATCGAATGGGAAGTAGTGTGTACACCTAGTGGATTGTAGGGCCCCGTGGCGCCTACTTGGTCACCTAGGGGTACGCAGGTACTAATTAGTAAATTTTATAAGTCCTTGGGTGGGATCAACCTTTAAGTTAGGAACGACTGGTGTGGTGCAGTTTAGTAATTTACCTTAGGAAGGGTAGATGCGTCTTTATCCTTTATCTTAGTTTAGTTAACTGCTTAGTATAGCCGTTCATCCCTATATGTTACCGTATATCAAGTTATGTCTTCTCTGGTTACTTTAACGATTGTATTGTTAAAGTTATAGGACTCACTCAGACTTATGTCTGACCCCGTTGTCTTTATCTTTTTCCCAACCCTCAGGTCCTGTGGTGGATCCTAGCAGTAGTGGAGCTTGATCGGATTGCTGTTCCAGTCTTTAGGAGCTTGGATAGATGTAAAGCTCCAGTTATCCAGTTATCTTTTCTTTTGTTTGGCTATTGTATGAGAGTGGGATTATGTACTTCTTTATTTTGATGGATATTGTACTTGACCTTTATTGTGGTTTTATGATGTAACCAGACATGTTTTACTTCCGCTGTTATGAGATGATGTTTTAAAATTTCAAGTACTATTTATATCTGTCTTGTTGTAATTTTTCTGTTCTATATTCACTAAAATACTCCACCGATGCTATGGCATTCCCTTAGTGAGTGATCATAGTGGGAGTGGGGTGTTACAGTATATACCCTCGATTCCCAGAGGGATAGAGTAAGCGGTGTTTTCTCTCGCTGGGACGTAAGCCGCGGGTTACTTGATATCCCAAAAGTGCGTAGGTGTATCACAGTAAGCCATGAAGTATTGCACTACGTGATAGATCTTTCGAATCAGGAGCCATCATGATGGAAATCCAACTTTCCAATATGACCCATGTGGTTTTGATTGTATTACTAGTACGGAGGCATAATATATGGGTACCTATGCTTCCTAGGATTGATACATTATGATTGAAATGTTTTATTAAAACATACACACACTAATAATGATATCGTTTTTACATATTTATCATCATTTAATCACCATAAGGTAAAACTCTATCCTCTGGTGTGCGTTGCATTGTGTGATGGGACCTGAGTCTTATGGTGATTTCATTTTTCTAAAAAGCAATGCATTGTTTAATGATTTATTTTAAGTTATGCACGGCAGTCCATTGGAGTAAACCCGTTTCGCGTTAGCGGCGTGGTCCTTGGATTTGCCCTATTACTTGTAGTTATGTTAGTTAAGAATTCTCACACCAGTCCCACGACTGACCCGTTGTTTGTTTCCACCTTTGCAAACTCGGGTGCCCTCTTTTCTACACGGGCAGTCGAGTATTTTATCTACAGGTTTTCATTTCAAGCAGGATTCTGGGTTGAAGCTTAAAGCTGTGTCCAGAGCTTAGATATCTTCCGCTGCATTGTATTAAAATTTATGTAAAATTTATCTTCTGCTGTATTTTATTGCGATGTACTCTGATATTCTGTACTCTGATGTAATCTTATATGATGTAATAAAGTCTGTTGTTGTTGTGCTTATGAGTTGTATGCCCAAAGTAAGCGTCTCCGGAGATTTCCCGCAAGGGCGATTTTCGGGTCGTTTCATTTGGTATCAGAGCTCTGGTTAGCTCAAATCTTTGGGGTACAACTCGTTAGAACTGAACAAAAGACTCATCAGAGATTGGACTATTAATATCCAATAAGAATACTCATTAGAGATAGGATCAGCAGTATCTTAGAATGAGAAACTCATTAGAGATGGGGTTAGTAATGCCCTAGAATGATTTCAGAGTGAAAAGTTTGGAATTAACGTAAATATGATTTTTGAATATATATAAATTATTTATTTTTGAAAGGTTAATCAACTAATAAAAAACATAGAAACCAATTAAAGAATAAAAGATGGGTTAATTAATTAAACAACTTTTAGCTTCGTTCCTTTTCGAGGACGAAAAGTTTTTAAGAGGGGGAGACTGCAACAACCCTGAATTTCGAGGCAAAATTTAAAATTTATTTAAATGAAAATGCGCCATAATTTAAAAAAAATCTATTTTTTTTCTTATTATTGAATTTAAAAAAGGTCTAAATAAAATTTAATTGTACATGTGTATATTTTATTTATCAATCTAAGTTAACAAAAGTGAAAAAAATACTTTTAATGTAATGTACAAGTTTATTTTAGATCAATTAAGAAGTTTTGCTTTAACCTTTAAATACACATAATTTAATGTTCATATTTGCATATGTGTACATGTTATATTTAATACTCATATTTCAAATTATATTTCGACTTAATTATTTTAACATTCGATTCAAAAATAAGACAATAATATACGTGTATCAATTATTGTTTGATGTTCTTATTCTTATGTCAATGATTAATTAGTGTTAATTAAATGTTGCATTTGTTAATTTTGTCAAAGAGGAGAAGAATTGTCTTTGTCATATTTTAGTTTTTCCTCACTGTCTATTGCCTGTAAATTGATTCTGATTCATTCACATGTATAGAGTTGTCAATCAACCATATTTTCCGCCAAATATGTTTTGTTTTCCTTTTTAGATAAGTTTCTCTTTCAAGAAAATCCACAGAATCTCTTGCACAATCTGTGCATCCATAATGCTTTTAGCGAAAATGGGGACCAGATCTCAAAACTTTTTTTTTGACCATAATGTATGTTGTGTGACAACACTTGTTTACCTTTTATAAAAATGCATTAAACATATCTAGAAAATAAAACATATATTATTAATTTTATATAGATGGCCACTTGCCTGATATCTTGAATCTTAATTTCTATTAGGAAATGAGAAATTTATTTATTTATCCCTATAAAATCCTATAGCATTATGAAGACAAAATTTGAGCATACAAAATTCAATTAATTATAAATTTGACATTAATTGGAAAAAAATATGTGCATTTGTCATGTATGTTCAATTGACATTAAATTGGAAAACATGCTAATGTGACCTTTTGTTTTATATAGAGCTGTTGCAAAAGAATAAATATATGGTAGTTTATCTTGCAATAAATGATAATTAATTTTTAATTGATTATCATTTATCTCTCTTGAAACGTACAAAAAAATTACATGATAAATACTGAAACATTTTTTTTTACGTTCTTTTGATTTAATAATGGTATTAATTATTTCCATTTTTTTTTTCTCCCACTAAACTAGCATATGTTACTCTTTATTTTTCCATATAAAGAATGAGATAAAAAAGCAATTTATACAACATTCTTCTCTTTGTTCACATATTCTTTTCTGCCTCCACAACTTCTCTTCACCGTAAATGCAAACTAAAATCCATGACTGCACTCTTCCCGTCTTCTTTATCCTTTCTCTCCTAATCTGCTCAACGAATTCCTCAACTTCAAAAATAAATATATAAAAAAAATAAAAAAAAATTTGAAGAGCATGGCATGATCTCCAACATCAACGGTCATGATCAACGGATGGGTTAGGCTATATACAGATAACGAAGGGGTAAAATTAAAGTAATGAATTGAAAAGCATAACTGGTGAGAATTCTATTTTAAAAATAAAATTATTCATTTATTTGATTCACTGAAAAATTTATGTTCATATTATTTATAATTCATGTTGATGTGGTGTATATATTTATTTCAGTGTTGATTGTTGCGATGAATCATTGAATTGACTGTTGTGTTCATGTTTGTATAGTTATAAACAATATCTCATGTTTGTTCTGTTGAAAACAAGATTACCATTTTATTGATTTAGGGATTGATAGAACCAAACTGTCATAGTTTGTTAAATAGAAAAGCAAAATAACCATTTTGTTTGGATTAGAGTCATTCGTAGAGATTTGTTAATATATAGAATTCACATCCTTTTTTATGTGTCATTAGAAATTGTTAACATATTAAATTCACTTTTATATGGCATGAGAGGTTGAAATAAATTTGTTTACATATTAGAATTCACTTTTTTTTGTCATTAGAAAAAGAGAAATTTCATTTTTCTTAAATGTAATCGAAAGAACAAGGATTACATTTTTGTTTAAATAGAACGAAAACAAAAATTCATCTTTTTGTTGAATGAACGGGAAAAGAAGAAAAATTCACATTTTTTCTTATTAAAAAGTATGGAACAAAAATTCCTATATTAATGTGTTAATTTTTTTTTAATTTAGAACTTACAAAAAATCGTGTTAGGAAAACATGTGTAACATAAAAAGTCATTTTTTTATGTTAATCTAGAAAAAGAAAAATAGGTTATGTTATTTAGAAATGAATAACTTCACAGTCGCGTTATGTTATTTAGAAATGAACATTTTTACCGTCATTTGTGTTAATTAGAAAAAAAACAATATTATCACCGTCATGTTATGTTATGTAGAAAATGAACATTTTTGCCGGTATAAAATTGCAGTGACAAAGATCATATTTTTGTCAATGTAAAGAAGAAGCGATAAAGACGATGGATTATAACTTACATTTTAATGTAAATATAAGATTAAAAGAATGAATTGGACGATGGATTATAACTTACATTTTAATGTAAATATAAGATTAAAAGAATGAATTGAACGATGGATTATAACTTACATTTTAATGTAAAAGAATGATAAAATATTCATTTTGTTAAATATAAAAAAAAAGATGAAATATATTATAGTTTTAATGTTGCATAGTACTGCATATGAATAAAATACATTTATTTGTTGATGTCATATACTGCATATGAATAAAATACATTTATTTGTTGAGATCATATACCGCATATGAAAATACATTTATTTGTTGAGGTCAAATACTGCATATGAAATAAAACATATATTTATTTGTAATGTCATACATTGCATATGAAATAAAATTATATTTATTTGTTAACGTCATTAACTGTATATGAAAATATATTCATTTGTTAATGTCCTTTATTGCATTTGAAAATATATTTATTTGTTAATGTTATTTACTGCATATGAAATGAAATATATATTTATTTGTTAATGTCGTATACTGCATATGAAATATATTTGTAAGGTCATGAAATGTAGTGCATGTTAAAATTATACTTTTTGCATATGAAGCGTAGTAGTTTAAAAGTCATTCAAAAAAAAAATCAAAAAGGTTATTTTATTTGCATTCCCTTATGCAAATGTATTTAGGAAAAAAGTTCTTTTATTTGCATTCTTATATGCAAATGCATGTAGAAATATAAATTGTTCTTTTATTTGCATTCCTCGATGCAAATATACATAGGAAATAGAATGAACTTTTATTTACATTTTTATGAAATTGAATTAAAGTGAAAGTAAACTCCGCCTGTGTAGTTTTCTATGCAGCCTGTCCCAAGCCAGGATAAAGGAGGAGGGTTGTGATAGGCGTGGCGAGCCAATGTAAAAACTTAGCCTCTCTTATGGATATGGAACCTTATGATATTTCGTTGGGGCGTAACCCTCTTAGCGATGCGCTATATCTAGGCTCGGATATGGTGTTAAATATGCGAGAGCTGGGCCGCCATTCTCTTAGTGGCGCGCTACACCAACGCCCCGGTGTGGTGAAAAATGAGCAAGGGTCCTCGCATTTTTCTCAGCGGGTGCGAGGGGTAAGGAAGCTAGTCGAAGATATTAAGGTTCGGTTAGGTAGTTGGAATGTAGGGTCCTTAATAGGAAAGTTAAGAGAGATAGTGGATACTATGATTAGGAGACGGTTAAACATCTTGTGCGTTCAAGAGACTAAATGGATGGGCCAGAAGGCGATGGAGGTGGAGAACACTGGTTTCAAATTGTGGTACACTGTGACGAGAAGGAATTTCGCTCGGTCCGAACCAGTCGCTAAACCGACCCAGGCCGTTCGAAACGCCCTATCGTTTGAGAACAGGACAAAATAGAACACATACAAAAGAACATTTCATTGTATATTACAACAATGCATCAGATTACAAGAATATACAGAGTATGAATGAATATTACACAGAAATATCAGAGATTTAAATTACATTTAAATACATAGCAGCGGAAAATAATACAATACACAACTAGAAGAGATATACGGATACAAAGCTTTCCGGATATCATTCCAGCTGTAAACCAGGATCCTGTGAATATAAATCTGCAAAACCAAAACTACTAGCTGCCCGTGTCGAAAATAGGGGCACCCAGAGTTTAGGTTAAAACAATAAACTCCAGGTCAGTCATGTGACTGGTGTGAGAACTAAAACAGTTGTAAATCTTTATTTTAAAGATAGGTAAATCAAGGGACCATGCCGTATAACAAGGAACGGGTTTCCTCCCAAGAACACCAGTGCATATAAGTAAACAACGCAATGCTTTTCTAAAAATGAAGCTATTATAAGACCCAGGTCCCATCACACAATGCAACGCAGCCGAGGATAGGGTTTTCCCTTATAATAGCCAAACATGCTTAATACGTTTAAAACAAATCATTCGATACTACTATAAGTGCATAGTGTATAAAACAACTTCAAATCATAAGTATCAATCATAGGCGGCATAAGTGCCCCATCCCACTATGTCGCCATATATAGGATTACAACTACAACCGCAAGATCACGTATTTGGAAATTGGATTTCCGTCTATGAACCGAGGCAAAAGATAGTCCTCAACCGATTCGAGACAATCTAGCCCATGTCTCAGGCAAGTACTCAGTCAAGCCTTGGAGCGACAGGGCCAGTCCACCGATGTGGATTAAAATGCCTGAACACTACGTTTCCCCGCCCTTTGGGGCGTAAATGAGCCAACTAAACGACTCCATCGGTTCGAGAACGACCGATCAATATGAGGCGCCTCGCAACAACAACAACCACATAAGTCAAACTCGTCAGGGCGTGTAAAACCACTGACGCCACTTTTTAGCTAGAAGGAAACGCATGCCCTCCCTGAGGTCCGTCTCCCGTTTTTGGTTCATACCGGGTGTGAAACTCGCGAAGTAAACGTTACACAAAGCTACGCCACAAAGGCCGTGCTTCGATCATCAACCACAAGACTTTGCTTTTCAACAGAAGCCTCGATCAATTGCCACTTAGGTATGCCACACAGGCAATTAACTCCATGCGTTTGATATCCATCACTATATAACCCCTGAGCTCGTACGTCTCAGAGAAGGGCGTTAAGCAAGAGAATAAATTCTCCGCCGCCAAACAGATATATATTTAATAGAGATCAATCACACGGACTAAAATCCAATGTCAGACACACAGTCCATTTACAAGTTCGCTCTGGGTCTGAACGAAACCGGAGGCACCTAGTACCCCGCATATCCATCGATCTCAAAGTACGTCTGGACGATCACCAACTGTTTCCATCTTCTTGGGTGTACAGCCCAATCAAGATCATCAGTAATCACCCAAACGACGTGAAGACTTCCGGTCTTCGACCACCGTCTTCATCTTCGACTTCTCGTCGTATCAGTTATTCAGAATGGGATAAACCCGGTCTTTCCGAATAACTCGCGTATATTTTAAATAAGTGTTACACAAACACAACATACGCCTCATTCAAATTCATTAGTCACTAACCGTAAATTAATCAAGAGAATAATTCCCCAAATATTAACCCCGAAGGCCGAAACCAACATCAGATCAATATCCAGAAAACCATCCTGCTTGGCAAACCGACAGTTAGTTTCTAAACTTCACATTCATAGGGAAAGGTTCCCATTAATTTTATCCAAGATAAATTCTTTATATTTATTCTTTAATCTATCCTTTTGAATTTCGATTCAACTAGTCGGGATTAACGAAACTTACCGAAGTAATCATTTGTTTTAATTTCCCAATCCCAACCTATTTATCCCATGAAGTAAAACTGGTAATACTTCATATCTAACACCACAGTGTTATCGGTAAATTCAATTACCATTTCACGTTCAAATCTAATTAAAGATTTAACTATCGCCTGGAGCAAAACTGGTGATACTCCATTCTCGACCATTTCAATCTAATTAAAGATTCATTAAAACTCCACTTAGTTTTAATCGTTAACTGGGTTAAAGAATCCGTGTCATTTAAAACACGGTTCACGATAAACCCAAAGTCACATTCATTAATTATCGGGTTAAAGAACAAGTGTTATTTAAAACACTGTTCACGATAAACTCAAAAATCAATATCAATTCAATTTCAATTAAATATTATTTAATTGGTACACTTCATTAAATCTAAATAAAAAGATTTAATCTTTTCTCAACTGGGTTCAAGAACAGTGTTAGTGAAGACACCACTCACCACAAACCCAAATCACATTTGATATTCAATACAAGGCTCTGAATAGAAAATATATCGGCTTATATTCAATATCAAATCCTACGATTAACAAATGTCGTATTGGAAATAACGATATAAATATATATCTTTCAAATTTCCATAACAACATCTGTATAATCCCGAATTCCAACATCGAAATATTCCGAAGACAATTTAGATTCAAATCCTCTCCAATGCAATCATTGGAAATTCTGGTTATTTTCAAAACCATTTCAAATCAAATTTATTTATTTAAAAATAAATAGAATTATATTTCTAGTTCAAAACTAGTTCATTTCGATAAAAATCTATTTTTATCTTTTCAAATATGGGGTTTTGTCATACCAATTCTTTCTAAATCGTTTCTTATGATTTTACATAAATTATTGCGATTTTTAATAATTTTATCAAGGCCCGTACAGTCGATTTCCATCAATGGCCATCGAACTGCACTTACAGCGACCTTTTTCGAATTTGATTTGGACATAATTCCAAATCCAACCGTTAGATTTCTAATTTCTAATATTCTTTAGAAAGCTCTTTTCGATACGAACCCAACGGTTCCAGTTTTAGGAGAATCCGACGGTCGGATCTCCCGTAATGTCCGTTTGAAATCAATGGTCGAAATTCGCGAACGGCCGCGGCGCGGCGCGTTCTATTCAGGCCATTATATTATATATATATAATATATATAATATATATTTCGTCGATTTCTATTTAAAACAAATTTTATAAATAGTTTTAAAATTCGTTTCAAAAGCAATTTCAACTTCCATTTCAATTCAAATCAAAATTGAATTCTTCTTTATAAATTCGTTTTAAAATTCATTTCTATTCAATTCAAATTTCAATTCAATTTGAATTCATTTCAATTCGCTTTCAATTCCATTAGAATTCGTTTTCAATTCATTTCGAAATCGTTTTCAATTCATTTCATTTCGAAATCGTTTTCAATTCATTTCATTTCGAAATCGTTTTCAATTCATTTCATTTCGAAATCGTTTTCAATTCATTTCATTTCGAAATCGTTTTCAATTCATTTCTTTTCGAAATCGTTTTCAATTCATTTCTTTTCGAAATCGTTTTCAATTCATTTCTTTTCGAAATCGTTTTCAATTCATTTCATTTCGAAATCGTTTTCAATTCATTTCATTTCGAAATCGTTTTCAATTCATTTCATTTCGAAATCGTTTTCAATTCATTTCATTTCGAAATCGTTTTCAATTCATTTCATTTCGAAATCGTTTTCAATTCATTTCTTTTCGAAATCGTTTTCAATTCATTTCATTTCGAAATCGTTAAAATCGATATAAATATCGTTCACGTCCAAAATGGCGTCAATCTAATCAACACGGCTTCATAAATTTCTATTTTCAAATATTCTATTTCAAATATTTCTTTTTCAAAATAGTTGTTATTATCAAAATATTTCGTTCAACACATGACAAATCTCAATGGATGAAACTGTCAACACATGAACCTTTATTTTATATTGATAAAGATGTAAATTTTATTACTAAAATATTTCGTTCAACACATGACCAATCTCAACGGATGAGTACTGTCAACACATGAACCTTTATTTTATATATTCTTTATTTTCTAAATTGGAATGAGGCCCAATCAATCACCATATAAAATTAATTATATGGATTTTCATACAACACACGTATATAATAGCATTGAAAAATAATCAACCATCAACCAAAGTGCACTACACTGTATAAGCATCAAATATCGATATCTAACGCTTATAACAGCCTGTCAATCAATCGATCGACATATTTAATCAATCAGGATGAGTGAACTTCATATTTCATCCCAACACCCGTGTGGGGTTTCAAACAATCAAACACGGATTTTTATTCGTGTAGTTGGGCGATGTGTAAAATTTATCGACCCAATCAATGTCCTTCAAATAGGTGTACATAAACAAACCGTCTGGTTTGTAAATGGATATTTATTTATTCACATTCACGTTAAAAATTGTATTTTTAACGATAAAACATTTTATTCCAACATATGAATTTCTATTTTTCTAACTTATTTTAGAAAATTTCGGCGGCATAACGGTACGATACTAGAAACGGGACGAGGCCTAGCCTTATCCCCGGTCCAGTGAAGGCCCACGCCATTCACACATCAATCAAAACAATTTATTTCACCAAACAATTCAATTTCAAATCAAATCATCTAACTAATCTATGCAACCAAACAAACAAGTCCATGGTCTGTGGACGATTGTGTCGGGTGCTACTAAGCACCGTCTGCATCCTAGTATATATATAACTAGAGAAAAGAAATTGAAGAGTGAGAAATTCTCACAGAAAGCTATCCAAACATCTTGACTCTTCTTCGTTTTTGCCTTTTTGTTACCTTCGTTGCCCGCTTTCACTATCTATGTAAAAATCGAATTTTTACTTCGCTATTCAATATATAAAAATCATATTTTTATTTCGAAGTTCAATATATAAAAATCATATTTTTATTTATGAAGATCATATTTTTCTCTAAACCTCGCTACTTCTATTTTCGAAGCATCGCTACTTATATTTTCAAAACAACGCTACTTATATTTTCAAAACAACGCAACTTCTATAATTGTAAAAATAGAATTTTTATCACTATTTCTTTAATGTAAAAATAGAATTTTTATCACTTCCTTTAAAATAAAGTTCATACTTTTATTTCACTTCTCATATAATAAAAATCATATTTTTATTATACTACCTATATAAAAATTCCAGTTTTCTATTTATATACAGAAAATAGATAAACAAATAAATAAATAAAATACTCACTTTTTTATTGTCCAAAACGGAACTTCGCCACTGGAGGGGGTTTCACGGGCGGGGCAGCGCCGTTGGCGGAGCGTGGAGGTGGGCTTCGGTCGTCAGGTGGCTCGACGAATGGGGGGTCGGCTGCAGTTGGGCCTCGACGAACTAGGGCTCGAGAATTGGGTTGGGGGTGCTGGATTCAGAGGGCGATGGGAGCAAGGGAGCATCTGAGGGGCTAGGGGAGGATCGATTCGCGGTGGGGTGGCCTGCGCTGGGGCGCGGCGGCGCCGAGGAGGCGGCGACGGCGTCAGCTCGATTGGGAGGCGCGGTTTTTTTTTTTTCAATCTGAAATAATGATTGGGGGGGGGGGGCAGAAGGATTAAAGGGGAGGAAGATATATATTTTTATTTTATTTTTATTTTATTTTATATTATTTAATTTCTAAATGTTGACTTTTACATACGACCTCTAAACGAGGCCCACTGCCTGTCGTCCATAGCGTTTCACCCCCATTCCGAACACAATGGGATATGTTTCGTAGGTTGATTCGATCCTTTGAATCAGTTTCCGTTGAATTTACATTTAAATCACTATATTGAATTTTAAACGTAGATTTCAAATTACCGGGGTCACATACTGTCTCTAAAAATTCCAGAAAAATATTTTCTAGCTTCGTATTGACGATACGTTCCTAACAGAACTAATTTCGTTGAATTCTGAGACCGTTTGAAAAATGGCCATTTTCCAGTTGATTAAAATCAACTGAAACTGGTCAAACGCGTTTTCTTTTGCCATGCTCACATACTGATTCGAAAAATTATGAAATTTGGAATCTAGCAATAACTTGACATCGCGGATCCAACAAAAGTGGTTTCGTCGAAATCCGAAGTCATTTGCAAAATGTCCATTTTTAAGGGCCTGAATTCCATAGCGACTATTCAGAAATTTCAACTGGGCCTATCTTTTTACCCCCGCTATGAAATTTCGATTTTTCGGATTCGTTGGAAAGATTTCATCAATTAGATTCCATTATTTTTGGTTTCACTAAAGTCCGGTTTGTTTTGCACCCGGTATGTTCAATTGAAGTTTGAAATCAAATTATCGAACTACCGCGCCATTTTCAATTCCTTTTATAATTTTATATAATTATTTATATTCTAACGACGACGTATATAATATATACGTTCGAATTATATTCAAAATAAATTTCTCGTCGATATTATTTAAAATAATTCATTTTAAATAATCAAAATTCGCTAAAATGGCCAAAAATAAAAATTTTAAACTGGCCCAGATTTTCGGGTTGTTACAATCTCCCCCACTTAAAACTTTTCGTCCCCGAAAAGGAACAAAGTCGAAAGTGGTTTGATTAATCAACCCTACGCTCGATCTGGCTTCCATTCTCCAACTTTTTAGTTTCTGAGAATTTTCAAAAATTTCAAAAATTTGGCTAACACCCTAAATTTTCGAAAAATTTCGCCATAACCTCCCCTGCAATGGGAGCATCGGGGAATTTCAAATAGCTTCCCCGGTCCTTCAGATCTCAAAAAGGAAAAGAAAAAGCCAAGCGGCTAGCCAATAGGCTCATAAAATCATCATCACCCAAACGAAACAGTAAATTATGTAGTAAACATGTACCTATTTGTCGGGCAAACAAATTTTATTCTCTGCTCTAGCCTCCTTGCTATGACCTGTTCTAGGTAAGTACATATATATGCAAGCATATACGACCAATTTTCAATACAATTCAATATTTGATTCAGTTAGGCATAATGGTTCAAAATTTAACCAACAACTAAACAAACAACACCAACATCAATCAGTTAGTGGATTAACGTTTCAAATTCATAATTTTGATATATATAAAGAAAATCATGTTTTGATGCCAAATCACAACAATGTATTCTAGCTATATTTGTTTTGGTTCTCACACCAGTCTAATGGAAATATATAGAAAATCTCCCTTTCGTCACTCGAACGTAAATTCTGATGATGATGCATCAATCATCAGAGTTCTCTCCGGGCGACTTAGAAGGTGATTCTATATCTACCCAGTATATCAAAACTTCGAATACACGCGGATCAGACGTATACGCAAAATCTATATATACTGGATTGTCCAAATTCATTAAAATAAATAATCAAATACGAATAGTTGATTTAAATTTTCAAAACAACTTTTGTTTTCATTTTCAAAAAATATACTCTTCCCACTCGTTCTAGGATACTACTGATCCCATCTCTAACGAGTCATTCCATTGGATATTGCTAATCCAATATCTGATGAATTCTTTCATATGGTTCTAACGTGTCTTGTTCTCTGAGCTTTGTAAACCAAAGCTCTGATACCAACTGTGACGAGAAGGAATTTCGCTCGGTCCGGACCAGTCGCTAAACCGACCCAGGCCGTTCGAAACGCCCTATCGTTTGAGAACAGGACAAAATAGAACACATACAAAAGAACATTTCATTGTATATTACAACAATGCATCAGATTACAAGAATATACAGAGTATGAATGAATATTACACAGAAATATCAGAGATTTAAATTACATTTAAATACATAGCAGCGGAAAATAATACAATACACAACTAGAAGAGATATACGGATACAAAGCTTTCCGGATATCATTCCAGCTGTAAACCAGGATCCTGTGAATATAAATATGCAAAACCAAAACTACTAGCTGCCCGTGTCGAAAATAAGGGCACCCAGAGTTTAGGTTAAAACAATAAACTTCAGGTCAGTCATGTGACTGGTGTGAGAACTAAAACAGTTGTAAATCTTTATTTTAAAGATAGGTAAATCAAGGGACCACGCCGTATAACACGGAACGGGTTTCCTCCCAAGAACACCAGTGCATATAAGTAAACAACGCAATGCTTTTCTAAAAATGAAGCTATTATAAGACCCAGGTCCCATAACACAATGCAACGCAGCCGAGGATAGGGTTTTCCCTTATAATAGCCAAACATGCTTAATACGTTTAAAACAAATCATTCGATACTACTATAAGTGCATAGTGTATAAAACAACTTCAAATCATAAGTATCAATCATAGGCGGCATAAGTGCCCCATCCCACTATGTCGCCATATATAGGATTACAACTACAACCGCAAGATCACGTATTTGGAAATTGGATTTCCGTCTATGAACCGAGGCAAAAGATAGTCCTCAACCGATTCGAGACAATCTAGCCCATGTCTCAGGCAAGTACTCAGTCAAGCCTTGGAGCGACAGGGCCGGTCCACCGATGTGGATTAAAATGCCTGAACACTACGTTTCCCCGCCCTTTGGGGCGTAAATGAGCCAACTAAACGACTCCATTGGTTCGAGAACGACCGATCAATCCGAGGCGCCTCGCAACAGCAGCAACCACATAAGTCAAACTCGTCAGGGCGTGTAAAACCACTGACGCCACTTTTTAGCTAGAAGGAAACGCATGCCCTCCCTGAGGTCCGTCTCCCGTTTTTGGTTCATACCGGGTATGAAACCCGCGAAGTAAACGTTACACAAAGCTACGCCACAAAGGCCGTGCTTCGATCATCAACCACAAGACTTTGCTTTTCAACAGAAGCCTCGATCAATTGCCACTTAGGTATGCCACAAAGGCAATTCACTCCATGCGTTTGATATCCATCACTATATAACTCCTGAGCTCGTACGTCTCAGAGAAGGGCGTTAAGCAAGAGAATAAATTCTCCGCCGCCAAACAGATATATATTTAATAGAGATCAATTACACGGACTAAAATCCAATGTCAGACACACAGTCCATTTACAAGTTCGCTCTGGGTCTGAACGAAACCGGAGGCACCTAGTACCCCGCATATCCATCGATCTCCAAGTACGTCTGGACGATCACCAACTGTTTCCATCTTCTTGGGTGTACAGCCCAATCAAGATCATCAGTAATCACCCAAACGACGTGAAGACTTCCGGTCTTCGACCACCGTCTTCATCTTCGACTTCTCGTCGTATCAGTTATTCAGAATGGGATAAACCCGGTCTTTCCGAATAACTCGCGTATATTTTAAATAAGTGTTACACAAACACAACATACGCCTCATTCCAATTCATTAGTCACTAACCGTAAATTAATCAAGAGAATAATTCCCCAAATATTAACCCCGAAGGCCGAAACCAACATCAGATCAATATCCAGAAAACCATCCTGCTTGGCTAACCGACAGTTAGTTTCTAAACTTCACATTCATAGGGAAAGGTTCCCATTAATTTTATCCAAGATAAATTCTTTATATTTATTCTTTAATCTATCCTTTTGAATTTCAATTCAACTAGTCGGGATTAACGAAACTTACCGAAGTAATCATTTGTTTTAATTTCCCAATCCCAACCTATTTATCCCATGAAGTAAAACTGGTAATATTTCATATCTAACACCACAGTGTTATCGGTAAATTCAATTACCATTTCACGTTCAAATCTAATTAAAGATTTAACTATCGCCTGGAGCAAAACTGGTGATACTCCATTCTCGACCATTTCAATCTAATTAAAGATTCATTAAAACTCCACTTAGTTTTAATCGTTAACTGGGTTAAAGAATCCGTGTCATTTAAAACATGGTTCACGATAAACCCAAAGGCACATTCATTAATTATCGGGTTAAAGAACAAGTGTTATTTAAAACACTATTCACGATAAACCCAAAAATCAATATCAATTCAATTTCAATTAAATATTATTTAATTGGTACACTTCATTAAATCTAAATAAAAAGATTTAATCTTTTCTCAACTGGGTTCAAGAACAATGTTATTGAAGACACCACTCACGACAAACCCAAATCACATTTGATATTCAATACAAGGCTCTGAATAGAAAATATATCGGCTTATATTCAATATCAAATCCTACGATTAACAAATGTCGTATTGGAAATAACGATATAAATATATATCTTTCAAATTTCCATAACAACATCTGTATAATCCCGAATTCCAACATCAAAATATTCCGAAGACAATTTCGATTCAAATCCTCTCCAATGCAATCATTGGAAATTCTGGTTATTTTCAAAACCATTTCAAATCCAATTTATTTATTTAAAAATAAATAGAATTATATTTCTAGTTCAAAACTAGTTCATTTCGATAAAAATCTATTTTTATCCTTTCAAATATGGGGTTTTTCATCCCAATTCTTTCTAAATCGTTTCTTATGATTTTACATAAATTATTGCGATTTTTAATAATTTTATCAAGGCCCGTACAGTCGATTTCCATCAATGGCCATCGAACTGCACTTACAGCGACCTTTTTCGAATTTGATTTGGACATAATTCCAAATCCAACCGTTAGATTTCTAATTTCTAATATTCTTTAGAAAGCTCTTTTCGATACGAACCCAACGGTTCCGGTTTTAGGAGAATCCGACGGTCGGATCTCCCGTAATGTCCGTTTGAAATCAATGGTCGAAATTCGCGAACTGCCGCGGCGCGGCGCGTTCTATTCAGGCCATTATATTATATATATAATATATATTTCGTCGATTTCTATTTAAAACGAATTTTATAAATAGTTTTAAAATTCGTTTCAAAAGCAATTTCAACTTCCATTTCAATTCAAATCAAAATTGAATTCTTCTTTATAAATTCGTTTTAAAATTCATTTCTATTCAATTCAAATTTCAATTCAATTTGAATTCATTTCAATTCGCTTTCAATTCCATTTGAATTCGTTTTCAATTCATTTCGAAATCGTTTTCAATTCATTTCATTTCGAAATCGTTTTCAATTCATTTCATTTCGAAATCGTTTTCAATTCATTTCATTTCGAAATCGTTTTCAATTCATTTCATTTCGAAATCGTTTTCAATTCATTTCTTTTCGAAATCGTTTTCAATTCATTTCTTTTCGAAATCGTTTTCAATTCATTTCTTTTCGAAATCGTTTTCAATTCATTTCTTTTCGAAATCGTTTTCAATTCATTTCTTTTCGAAATCGTTTTCAATTCATTTCTTTTCGAAATCGTTTTCAATTCATTTCATTTCGAAATCGTTTTCAATTCATTTCGTTTCGAATTCGTTTTCAATTCATTTCATTTCGAAATCGTTTTCAATTCATTTCATTTCGAAATCGTTTTCAATTCATTTCTTTTTGAAATCATTTTCAATTCATTTCATTTCGAAATCGTTAAAATCGATATAAATATCGTTCACGTCCAAAATGGCGTCAATCTAATCAACACGGCTTCATAAATTTCTATTTTCAAATATTCTATTTCAAATATTTCTTTTTCAAAATAGTTGTTATTATCAAAATATTTCGTTCAACACATGACCAATCTCAATGGATGAAACTGTCAACACATGAACCTTTATTTTATATTGATAAAGATGTAAATTTTATTACTAAAATATTTCGTTCAACACATGACCAATCTCAACGGATGAGTACTGTCAACACATGAACCTTTATTTTATATATTCTTTATTTTCTAAATTGGAATGAGGCCCAATCAATCACCATATAAAATTAATTATATGGATTTTCATACAACACATGTATATAATAGCATTGAAAAATAATCAACCATCAACCAAAGTGCACTACACTGTATAAGCATCAAATATAGATATCTAACGCTTATAACAGCCTGTCAATCAATCGATCGACATATTTAATCAATCAGGATGAGTGAACTTCATATTTCATCCCAACACCCGTGTGGGGTTTCAAACAATCAAACACAGATTTTTATTCGTGCAGTTGGGCGATGTGTAAAATTTATCGACCCAATCAATGTCCTTCAAATAGGTGTACATAAACAAACCGTCTGGTTTGTAAATGGATATTTATTTATTCACATTCACGTTAAAAATTGCATTTTTAACGATAAAATATTTTATTCCAACATATGAATTTCTATTTTTCTAACTTATTTTAGAAAATTTCGGCGGCATAACGGTACGATACTAGAAACGGGACGAGGCCTAGCCTTATCCCCGGTCCAGTGAAGGCCCACGCCATTCACACATCAATCAAAACAATTTATTTCACCAAACAATTCAATTTCAAATCAAATCATCTAACTAATCTATGCAACCAAACAAACAAGTCCATGGTCTGTGGACGATTGTGTCGGGTGCTACTAAGCACCGTCTGCATCCTAGTATATATATATAACTAGAGAAAAGAAATTGAAGAGTGAGAAATTCTCACCGAAAGCTATCCAAACATCTTGGCTCTTCTTCGTTCTCGCCTTTTTGTTACCTTCGTTGCCCGCTTTCACTACCTATGTAAAAATCGAATTTTTACTTCGCTATTCAATATATAAAAATCATATTTTTATTTCGAAGTTCAATATATAAAATCATATTTTTATTTATGAAGATCATATTTTTCTCTAAACCTCGCTACTTCTATTTTCGAAGCATCGCTACTTATATTTTCAAAACAACGCTACTTATATTTTCAAAACAACGCAACTTCTATAATTGTAAAAATAGAATTTTTATCACTATTTCTTTAATGTAAAAATAGAATTTTTATCACCTCCTTTAAAATAAAGTTCATACTTTTATTTCACTTCTCATATAATAAAAATCATATTTTTATCATACTACCTATATAAAAATTTCAGTTTTCTATTTATATACAGAAAATAGATAAACAAACAAATAAATAAAATACTCACTTTTTTACTGTCCAAAACGGAACTTCGCCATTGGAGGGGGTTTCACGGGCGGGGCAGCGCCGTTGGCGGAGCGTGGAGGTGGGCTTCGGTCGTCAGGTGGCTCGACGAATGGGGGGGGGGGGGGGGCGGCTGTAGTTGGGCCTCGACGAACTAGGGCTCGAGAATTGGGTTGGGGGTGCTGGATTCAGAGGGAGATGGGAGCAAGGGAGCATCGGAGGGGCTAGGGTAGGATCGATTCGCGGTGGGGTGGCCTGCGTTGGTGCGCGGCGGCACCGAGGAGGCGGCGACGGCGTCAGCTCGATTGGGAGGCGCGGTTTTTTTTTTTCAATCTGGAATAATGATTTGGGGGGGGGGCGGAAGGATTAAAGGGGAGGAAGATATATATTTTTATTTTATTTTTATTTTATTTTATATTATTTAATTTCTAAAAGTTGACTTTTACATACGACCTCTAAACGAGGCCCACTGCCTGTCGTCCATAGCGTTTCACCCCCATTCCGAACACAATGGGATATGTTTCGTAGGTTGATTCGATCGTTTGAATCAGTTTCCGTTGAATTTACATTTAAATCACTATATTGAATTTTAAACGTAGATTTCAAATTATCGGGGTCACATACTGTCTCTAAAAATTCCAGAAAAATATTTTCTAGCTTCGTATTGACGATACGGTCCTAACAAAACTAATTTCGTTGAATTCTGAGACCGTTTGAAAAATGGCCATTTTCCAGTTGATTAAAATCAACTAAAACTGGTCAAACACGTTTTCTTTTGCCATGCTCACATACTGATTCGAAAAATTATGAAATTTGGAATCTAGCAATAACTTGACATCGCAGATCCAACAAAAGTGGTTTCGTCGAAATCCGAGGTCATTTGCAAAATGTCCATTTTTAAGGGCCTGAATTCCATAGCGACTATTCAGAAATTTCAACTGGGCCTATCTTTTTACCCCCGCTATGAAATTTCGATTTTTCGGATTCGTTGGAAAGATATCATCAATTAGATTCCATTATTTTTGGTTTCACTAAAATCCGGTTTGTTGTGCACCCGGTATGTTCAATTGAAGTTTGAAATCAAATTATCGAACTACCGCGCCATTTTCAATTCCTTTTATAATTTTATATAATTATTTATATTCTAACGACGACGTATATAATATATACGTTCGAATTATATTCAAAATAAATTTCTCGTCGATATTATTTAAAATAATTCATTTTAAATAATCAAAATTCGCTAAAATGGCCAAAATAAAAATTTTAAACTGGCCCAGATTTTCGGGTTGTTACATACACGGGAGAAGTACGTAACAAGAACGGGGTTGGCATATTGATTGACAAGGACCTTCAGAACAAAGTGGTCGACGTCAGAAGACGAGGGGATAGGATCATCCTAGTTAAGCTAGTAGTTGGTAAGACGGTTCTGAATGTCATTAGTGTATGTGCCCCACAGGTAGGTCTAAGTGAAGAAGCCAAGAGGATATTCTGGGAAGACCTGGATGTCATGGTTAGAAATGTGCATAGTAGCGAGAAACTTTTTATAGGAGGAGACTTCAATGGCCATATTGGCTCATCTAGTGGAGGTTCTGAGCGAGTGCATGGTGGTTTTGGCTTCGATAGTAGGAACCAAGAGGGTGAAGATATATTGAATTTCCCTCTCTCTTTTGATCTTATGATTGCTAATACCTTCTTTAGAAAGAGGCAATCACATCTGATCACCTTCAGTAGTGGCCAACAAACTAGTCAGATTGACTTTGTCCTGACTAGAAGAGACAGTAAACGAGATTGTGTTGATTGCAAGGTCATACCTGGAGAATGTGTTGTCTCTCAACACCAGCTCTTGGTATGCGTGTTTCGTCTTCGGGTGGTGAAGGATAAGAGAGCGAAGATTAGTAGGACGAAATGGTGGAAACTCAAAGGAGATGCTTCACGGGAGTTTAAAGATAGAATGATGGGAGAAGGGGCTTGGAATGTAGAAGGAGAAGCAAATGTCATGTGGAATGCGATGTCAACTTGCATTCGCAGAGTGGCTACTGAGGTATTTGGGATAACAAGAGGAAGCAAGCGAGAACCCAAGGATACGTGGTGGTGGAATGACGAGGTGCAAAAGGCTATCAAAGAAAAGAAGGAATGCTACAAATGCATGCACCATCATAGGAGCGAAGAGAACATGCATAGATAAAGAAGACTGCAATGAAAGCAGTGAGTGAAGCAAGGGGACGAGCGTACGAGGGTTTGTATCAAAGGCTAAGTACAAAGGAGGGTGAAAAAGACGTATACAGAATAGCTAGGCTACGCGATAGGAGGACAAGAGACTTCAATCAGGTTAAATGCATTAAGGACGAGAGTGATAGACTTTTGGTGAATGATGATGAGATAAAGAATAGGTGGAAAGAATACTTTGATAAGCTTTTCAACGAAGAAAGTAATAGCTCCTCGACCGACTTGGAAGACTTTGCCGACAACACCAATAGACATTTTGTGCGGAGATTTCTAGAAGCTGAGGTAAAGGGGGCGTTGAAACGGATGAAATCAGGCAAGTCGGTAGGTCCTGATGACATTCCTATTGAGGTGTGGAGATGTTTTGGAGATGCAGGGATAACCTGGCTAACTAAGTTGTTTAATAATATTTTCAAATCAAACAAAATGCAGATGAGTGGAGGAGAAGCATTTTAGTTCCAATCTTCAAGAATAAAGGAGATATTCAAAGTTGCACAAACTATAGAGGAATTAAGCTTATGAGTCATACAATGAAGCTTTGGGAGAGAGTTTGCGAGCAACGTTTGAGGAGGTTGACAAGTGTATCTAGGAATCAATTTGGTTTTATGCCTGGAAGGTCAACCACCGAGGCGATTTTCTTGGTTAGGCAACTTATGGAGAGATACAGGGAACAAAAGAAAGATCTTCAAATGGTTTTTATTGACTTGGAGAAAGCTTATGACAGAGTGCCGAGGAAGGTTATGTGGTGGGCGCTAGAAAGGCAGAGAGTGCCATCAAAGTATATTACCCTTATCAAGGATATGTACGAGGGGGTTGTGGCTAGTGTAAGGGCATGCGATGGTGAGACCAGAGACTTCCCAATTAACATAGGGTTACATCAAGGTTCGGCTTTGAGCCCCTATATTTTTGCATTAGTGATGGATGAAATCACGAAAGATATACAAAAGGAGATCCCTTGGTGTATGCTCCTTGCCGATGATGTTGTGCTGATTGATGAAAGTAGAATAGGGGTCAATAGACAACTGGAGTTGTGGAGGGAGACCTTGGAATCAAAGGGTTTCAGGCTTAGCAGAACTAAAACTGAGTATATGAAGTGTGAGTTTAGTGGTGCTAGGTCAGATGACGGAGAGGTCACCTTGGCTGGTAGCATAGTACCCAAGAAGGAATCGTTTCGATACTTAGGATCTATGTTGCAGTTTGATGGAGAGATTGATAAGGATGTTAGTTTTAGAATTCAAGCAGGATGGGTGAAATGGCGGCTAGCATCTGGCATTCTCTGTGATAGGAAGATTCTTCAGAAGCTTAAAGGAAAGTTCTATAGGACAACAATCAGGCCTGCAATGTTATATGGTGCATAATGTTGGCCTACTAAGAGGCAACACGTGCAGAAGATAAGTGTAGCAGAGATGCGGATGCTGCGTTGGAGCTGTGGGCATACCAGGCGAGATCGAATTAGAAATGAGGATATTCGGGAAAAACTTGGAGTTGCACCTATTGAAGAGAAGTTAGTCCAACACCGCTTGAGATGGTTTGGACATATCCAACGTAGACCACGCGATGCTCCTGTGCACGTTGGAGTTACAGGTCGTGCCGAAGGCCCAAAGAGAGGTAGAGGTCGACCTAAAATGACATGGGAAGAGATAATAAAGAGAGATCTAAGAAATTGGAGTATATCTGAAGAGCTTGTGGTAGATAGAAGTGCATGGAAGTTGGCAATCCATGTACCAGAACCTTAGGATTTTTTTTTTTAAATATATATATATGTTAATTATTATTATTTTTAGATCTGTTTAATTATTTTAATTTTAATCTTTTTTAGGACTTTATTTCACTTTTATTGAACCTTTTTACTTTAATCTGTTTGGTTATTTTAAATTCTTTTTATATATTATTATTAGTTATTTTACCTTAATTTTGGGTTCCATATCTTTGGGTTCCATATCTAACCAACCCCAACTTGTTTGGGATATATGGCTTTGTTGTTGTTGTTGTTGTTGTTGTTGAATTAAAGTGAAAGTTACATTTTTCGTGTGGATTATATTAGAAGATGAAAATTTTTCATTTTTATGTAAATAAAAAGATAAGATTTTGTCATTGAAATTAGAATTACATTTTTATGTAAACAAAAGTATTTATTTTGTCAAATATGAAGAGTGATAAAATTACATTTTTATCAAATGTAAAAGAATGATAAAAATATACCATTTTTATCAAATGTAAAAGAAGGACAAAAACATTTATTTTGTCAAATACAAAGAATGAAATAAAACCTTCATTGTATTATTAAGAGAAAAGAAAGAAAAAGAACAAAAATTACATTCTTGTTTAAAAAGAAAAGAAAAGAACAAAATTCACATTTTGTTTAAAGTAAATCCAAGATAAAAGATTACATTTTATTAAATGTAATTAAAAAGAGGACAGTTACATTTTTGTTTAAATTTAATTAAAAGAAGAGAATTTACATTTTCATGTAAAGAGAATTTAAGTAAAAAAAAAAAAATTACATTTTCATGTAAATGGAATTTGAACAAAATTTACAATTTTCTATGTATCTATGATATGAAATTTGCTATGCGAATAAAATTTACATTTTTATATGTAACTATAATTGAGAATTTGCACTGTAAATTAGAATTATATTATGTAATTAAAGTATGATATTACGTTGTAAATTAAAATTACATTTGTATGATGGAACTTAAGAATAGAATTTACATTGCCATTCTAGATAATCAAGATCATTTTGGTTTGGCATTGAAGAGATAAGAATTATTATTTTTGTT
Source organism: Allium sativum (assembly GCA_030737875.1). Taxonomy (NCBI): domain Eukaryota; kingdom Viridiplantae; phylum Streptophyta; class Magnoliopsida; order Asparagales; family Amaryllidaceae; genus Allium; species Allium sativum. Next base: position 3,979,334 of record CM060911.1, on the reverse strand, counting down.
TGGCATTAAAAGGTTAGCAAAATTATTATTTTTGTTACATTGAAATTAAACAAACAAAAATTTATTCATTTGTATAGAAAGGAAGTTGACACCAAAATTATATTGCATTTTTGGTTAGGAGTTAAATGACACGAAATACACATTTTTGTTAAATTATGAATTACGTACAAAAATATTCTTGTTTGTTGAAATGGGAATGAAATACAAATACCTATTTTTGTTGTAATTGGAATGATACACAAAATACATTTTGTGTATAGGATATGTATGGATATTGAAAAATAAAAGAAAACATTGTTGTGTGTGATGATTTATATCAATATTGGATGTAAATAAGAAGATTTGTTGTTAGCAAAATGAAATGGATGTAGGAATTATATATAATTATATATAAAAATTAAAATCAAACGATATGAAATGATTTCCAACTTATATATATGCGAGAATTGTTTGGGAAGTCCGAGTCTATCTCATCCCAAATAATTTAAACGACGTTTAACATTCAAGATTGGAAGACGACGCTAGAAGACCGACGATCTTCACATCGAATGGACGACGACTGCTGATGCCCGTGATTGGAGTAGCTACCTTGAAGGGGCTACAGTGGTGGTCGTCCGGACGTAGTGTTGATTTTTACGGATTTGGCTTTCGCTCAGACCCAGAGCATAAGCTTATAAATGGATTGTGTGTCTGACGTGGTAGTCCGTTAATATCATGTAATTGATTTTCTGTCTATATATAAATGTTGGTGGTGAAGAATTTATTCTTTACTTAACACCCATTTATATGTTGATGGATGATCAATGGTACGGTATGGATTGACAATGTGGCACGCTAAGATGAAGATGATCAAGGCTTTGTTGAAAAGCAGGCCTTGTGGTTATGACATGACTTCGCGAGCCTCACACCCCGGTATGATGGTGAACTGATGGTTAGATTAGTATACTTTCGATATTAGGATGGATTCGGTCGACCGGGATGAGCTGGGAAGTGGGTATATACCCTCGATTCCCAGAGCGATAGAGTAAGCGGTGTTTTCTCTCGCTGGGACGTAAGCCGCGGGTTACTTGATATCCCAAAATTGCGTAGGTGTATCACGGTAAGCCGTGAAGTATTGCACTACGTGATAGATCTTTCGAATCAGGAGCCATCATGATGGAAATCCAACTTTCCAATATGACCCATGCGGTTTTGATTGTATTACTAGTACGGAGGCATAATATATGGGTACCTATGCTTCCTAGGATTGATACATTATAATTGAAATGTTTTATTAAAACATATACACACTAATAATAATATCGTTTTTACGTATTTATCATCTTTTAATCACCATAAGGTAAAACTCTATCCTCTGGTGTGCGTTGCATTGTGTGATGGGACCTGAGTCTTATGGTGATTTCATTTTTCTAAAAAGCATTGCATTATTTAATGATTTATTTTAAGTTATGCACGACAGTCCATTAAAGTAAACCCGTTCCGCGTTAGTGGCGTGGTCCTTGGATTTGCCCTATTACTAGTAGTTATGTTAGTTAAGAATTCTCACACCAGTCCCACGACTGACCCGTTGTTTGTTTCCACCTTTGCAAACTCGGGTGCCCTCTTTTCTACACGGGCAGTCGAGTATTTTATCTATAGGTTTTCATTTCAAGCAGGATTCTGGGTTGAAGCTTAAAGCTGTGTCCAGAGCTTAGATATCTTCCGCTGCATTGTATTAAAATTTATGTAAAATTTATCTTCTGCTGTATTTTATTGCGATGTACTCTGATATTCTGTACTCTGATGTAATCTTATATGATGTAATAAAGTCTGCTGTTGTTGTGCTTATGAGTTGTATGCCCAAAGTAAGCGTCTCCGGAGATTTCCCGCAAGGGCGATTTTCGGGTCGTTTCAACGCCTCTGGGGAGGGTGACGAGGGGCGGTAGCGTGCTGGCGATGGGCGATGGCGTCATCCCCTTTTTCCTTTTTTTTTAATCTGAAATCGATTTATTAAGTGAGGGAGAGAGAAATAGAGAGGGAGGGGTGTTTAAATATTTTATATTAATAATTTAATATTATTTTCTTTCTATAAGAGTTGACTTTTCATTCAAACTCCTTTTCGAACCTAACGACTGTCGTCCCTAGCTAATTACCCCCATTCCGAACACAATGGGATATGTATCGTAGGCCAATTCGACCGTTACGATAGGTTTTCACTTAAATTAAATTATAAATCAGTGTATATTCAATTCAAACGCACATTTCAAAATATCGGGGTCACATACTAACTCGAAAAATTCCAGAAAAATTATTTCTAGCTTCGTATTGACGATACGGTCCTAACAAAACTAATTTCGTCGAATTCTGAGACCGTTTGAAAAATGACCATTTTCCAGTCGATTAAAATCAACTGAAAATGGTCAAACGCATTTCCCTTTGCCACGCTCACATATTGAATCGAAAAATTACGAAAATTGAAACCTCGCAATAAATTGACATCCCGGATCCAACAAATGTAGTTTCATCGAAATCCGAGGTCGTTTGCAAAATGGCTATTTTTAAAGGCTGAAATTCCATAACGACTATTCTGAATTTTCAACTGGACGTATCCTTTGATTCCCGCAATGAAATTTCAATTTTTCGGATTCGTTGGAAAGATATTCTCAATTAGGTTCCATTATTTTAGGTTTCGCTAAAATCTGGTTTATTTTGCACCCTGTATGTTCAATTGAAATTTGTAATCGAATTATCGAACTATCGCGCCATTTTCAATTCCTTTATAATTATATATAATTATTTATATTCTAACGACGACGTATATAAATATATACATTCGAATTCAATTCAAAATAAATTTCTCGTCGATATTATCTAAAATAATCATTTTAAATATTCAAAATTCGTCGAAATTGCCAAAATAAAATTTTTAAACTGGCCCGCATTTTCCGGGTTGTTACAATCTTATTTAAAAGATTTATTCTTTTCTAATCGGGGTTTAAGAACAATGTTATTAAAGACACCGTTCACGACAAACCAAAATCCAATTTATTCTCTTTAATTCCAATTAAATATTAATTAACTGGATTTTTATTTTAGTCAATAACTAGTTCACTTTTGATAAAATATATTTTTATCTTCATAAAATCGGAATTTTCACCCATATCCTTTCTAAATCATTTATTATGATTTTACATAATTTTTCCATATTTTTAATAAATTTAATATCGTAGTACAATCGGTTTCCAGTATCGGCCATCGAACTGCATCCATAGCGACCTTTTCCGAAATTGATTTAGACATATTTCCAAATCTAACCGTTAGATTTCAAATCTCTTATATTCATTGGAAAGCTCTTTACGATAAGAACCCAACAGTTTTGGTTTTAGGAGAATCCGACAATCAAATCTCCCGTAATGTCAATTTGAAGTTAATGGTCGAAATATATATATATATAATATATATATGTATTGTCGATTTCCACTTAAAACATAATTTATAAATCGTTTATAAATTCGTTTTAAAACGATTCCAACTTCTTTTTCCATTTTAAATCAGAAGTGAATATTCCATATCTTTATCATATTAAAATGATAATATTTTGAAAATATTTGATTTTGAAATTACTTCTTTTTTATATTCATAATAAAATGAAATAAATCGATCGATAAACCCGTTTGGGTTAAAATGGCGTTTCTATACTTAGCCCGGCTTCATATTTTTATATTTTTGCGTCCATCTAAAAACGGACATCGAAATCATGATTTTAATTTTCACTGAATATTATTTTAAAATATTCATTATTTTAAAATATTATTTATCTAAAAATATTATTTATTTTAAGATATTCTTTATATTAAAATAATCTTTTACATTAAAATGTTCTTTACATTGAAATGTTCTTTTAAATAAAAATGATTCTTTTACATAAAAATGATTCTTTTACATTCTTTTACATTAAAATGTTATTCTACGTAAAAAAGTTCTTTTACATTCTTTTACATTAAACTGTTATATTACATAAAAATGTAATTTTTAATGATCATTTTAATGTAAACATTGAATTTTTTTTAATGATTCATTCTATACATTAACAATGTAATTTTTAATGGAAACATAATTTTATCAAACTTGAATCTTTTTATATATACACAATAAAAATGTAAATTTTTATTGTTAAATCTTTCTACTTCAAACCATGATCATTTTACATCATTTCTTATCAACAATAAAATGTAAATTTTATTGTTAACTTTTCTTTTCTTTTTTTCTTTTTTCAAACAATGATCATTTTACCAATTTCTTATATACAATAAAAATGTGAATTTTTATTGTTAAACCTTTTTCTACAAACAATGATTATTTGGTACATACAATAAAAATATAACTTTTATTGCTTCAAACAATTTTCATTTCTTATATGAATATTTTTAATATTTTGTACATTCAACAAAAATGTAATTTTTATTATTTCACCATTTTATTTTAAAATATTCTTTAGTTTAAAAGATTCTTTATTTTAAAATATTCTTTATATTCTGAATCAGAATGCGACTCAATTAATTACCATATAATTTTCAGTTATATGGATTTCATACATCGCATGTATGCAACAATAATGATAAATAATCATCAAACAGTCCAATCGCATCGAAAGTGAAATTTACAACTGTGTGAGCATTAAAATATATAAATAACGCTCATCACAGACTGTCAATCCATCGATTGACCTACAATTAAATATTGGGATTAGTGTATGTCAAATATCTTCCCAATACCCGTGTTGGGGTGTTCAAACAACAACAGTTTTTAATAAAACATTGGTTAATAAATTTAACCAATTTTCACTATTCAAATTATAAATGAATATTTATAATTTAATCTAAATTTCACTATCACATTAATGTTAACATTTTAAATGTGTTAAACATTTCAACAACACAAACAACACACCATACAGTCCATTTAAATCGTCCATGGTTTGTGGACGAGGGAAGTGATCTAACAAGCACCGTATACAGCTTATAATGATAAAACTGATAAAAATCTAAACTGGCAATTCTATATAATTTTCAGTTATGAAAACAAATAAATAACTATGAATAAATTTTTAGTGAGGAGTTCTCACCTTCGTTTCCACTGCGTCATTCTTTAGCTGACAATGGTTTTTGGATTTGCTCCAGTACGAAGTGTTTTTCACCGTGATCCCAGCACAATCTGTTTCACGCAGTTTGTGTTAAAAATCATATTTTTAATAACGCTTCATCTCTTTAAAATCACATTTTTATTTCGATGATCATATATATATAAAAATCCAATTTAATATTGCCATTTCTATTTTTAAAAACAATGCAAATTATATTTCAAAAGTAATGCAAATTATATTTCAAAAACAATGCGATCTTTGTATTAAAAACAAGGCGATCTTTATATTAAAAGCATGGCGGTCTTTATATTTAAAACAAGGCGATCTTTATATTAAAAACAATTCGAATTTTATATTCAAAACAATGCGATTTTTATTTTAAAAACAATGTTTTCTTTTCTTTTCAAAACCATGTTTTTTTTATTTCAAAACATTGTTTATTTTTTTTCAAAACAAGTCTACTTTTATTATTAAAACAAATCTAGTTTTTAACTTTTAAAACAATGTCAATCTCATTATAAAACAATGTCAATTTTTTTTTAAAACAATGTTAATTTTACTTTTAAGAACCATGCTAATTTTATTTTTAAAACTGTTTTTTAAATGATGTTATATTTATAATAACAACTGATTTTAATTAATGTTATATTTATAATAAAAACTGATTTTAATTTGAATATGAAATAAAGGTTTTTAAAAAATTAACCTTTCCCCTAAATCACGTTTACAGTAAACATTGTAATCATCTTCTACAGGCCAAATACTGGATCGTCGAACCCATACTCCATCCGAAAACCTCCCATCGCACGAACTTCCAGGCGGCCGGAGACTGATCAACCTCCGCGCCCTTACACGCGTGTAACAACCCGAAAATCTGGGCCAGTTTAAAATTTTTATTTTGGCAATTTTAGCGAATTTTGATTATTTAAAATGAATTATTTTAAATAATATCGACGAGAAATTTATTTTGAATATAATTCAAACGTATATGTTATATAGATCATCGTTAGAATATAAATATTTATTTTAAATTATAAAAGGAATTGAAAATGGCCCTGTAGTTCGATAATTCAATTTCAAACTTCAATTGAATGTACCGGGTGCAAAACAAACCGGATTTTAGTGAAACCAAAAATAATAGGATCTAATTGATGATATCTTTCCAATGAATCCGAAAATTGAAATTTCATAGCGGGAATCAAAAGATATGTCCAGATGAAAATTCTGGATAGTCGCTATGGAATTCAGGCCCTTAAAAATGGAAATTTTGCAAACGACCTCGGATTTCGACGAAACCAATTTTTTTGGGTCCGTGATGTCAAATTATTGCTAGGTTTCAAATTTCATAATTTTTTGAATCAATATGTGAGCATGGCAAAGGAAAACGCGTTTGACCAATTTTAGTTGATTTTAATCGACTGGAAAATGGCCATTTTTCCATCGGTCTCAGAATTCGACGAAACTAGTTTTGTTAGGACCATATCGTCAATACGAAGCTAGAAAATATTTTTCTGAAATTTTTCGAGTAAGTATGTGACCTCGGTAAATTGATATGCGCGTTCAAATTCAATATATAGAGTTATATGTTGATTTTGACAAAAACTGATCGAATCAGCTTACGATACATATCCCATTGTGTTTGGAATGGGGGTAATTAGCTATGAACGACTGGCGGTGTGCCTTGTTTCGAGGTCGAAAATAAATGTACCTTTTTGAAATAAATAAAATAATAAAATATATATAATTATAATTGGGCCAAGTCCTTATCTCACTCCCTTCCCGTTCCCTCAGATCGAATTAAAAAAAATCCATGAAGGCACCACGTTCCTCCCACCACGCCGCCACCGCGGGAAGCGCCATCGCCTCCCATCCCCACCGGAGCTTCCCCCACGTCAGCCGCCCTCCGTCCTCGCGTCAGCACCCTCCCCTAGTGATCGATCCCTCAATCGACGAAACCCCAAGCCCCATAACCCTTAGCCGCCACCCTCCGCCGCGCGAGCCTCCCACGATCACCACCTCCGACCTGCGACCCCCTCCCTACCACCTCGATCCGCGAGCCAGACCCCTCCGCCCTCTTCCTCCACCACCCGCGAGCAAAAAGATCCCCCTTCCTCTCGATTGGTGCTGTAAGTTTTCTTATTTATAATTATTTTAATTTTCCTTTTAGGTGATTTTGATTTCTATAACATTAATATGATTATATTTTGAAAGGAGAAAAGATTATATTTTGAAAATAGAGAAGTTAAGATTTTTAGAATATGAAAAGAACGGTATAAAAATATAATAAATAGCAAAGTAAAAATTCGATTTTTATATATTAAATAGCAAAGTAAAAATTCGATTTTTATATATTGAATGGCAAAGTAAAAATTTGATTTTTATATATTGAATGGCAAATTAAAAATTCGATTTTTATATATTGAACAGCATAGTAAAAATTCGATTTTTATATATTGAATAGCGTAGTAAAAATTCGATTTTTATATATTGAATAGCGAAGTAAAAATTCGATTTTTATATATTGAATAGCGAAGTAAAAATTCGATTTTTATATATTGAACAGCGAAGTAAAAAATCGATTTTTATATATTGAACAGCGAAGTAAAAAATCGATTTTTATATATTGAACAGCGAAGTAAAAATTCGATTTTTATATATTGAATAGCGAAGTAAAAATTCGATTTTTAAATATTGAATAGCGAAATAAAAATTCGATTTTTATTTATTGAATAGCGAAGTAAAAATTCGATTTTTATATATTGAATAGCGAAGTAAAAATTCGATTTTTATATATTGAATAGCGAAGTAAAAATTCGATTTTTATATATTGAATAGCGAAGTAAAAATTCTATTTTTATATATTGAATAGCAAAGTAAAAATTCGATTTTTATATATTGAATAGCGAAGTAAAAATTCGATTTTTATATATTGAATAGCATAGTAAAAATTCGATTTTTATATATTGAAAAGCAAAGTAAAAATTCGATTTTTACATATGTAGTGAATACGGGCAACGAAGATGGCAAAAAGGCGAGAACGATGAAGATTTCTATAAATGAAGTGTCGTGAAGTTGGGATAGCTTTCGGTGAGAACTTCTCACTCTTTAATTTATTTTTCTAGTTATATATATATACTAGGATGCAGACGGTGCTTAGCAGCACCCGATACCCGTCATCCACAGACCATGGATGACTTGTTTGTTTAATTGTTTGGTTGTGTAGTTGGTTAGATTATTTGGTTTGAATTGAATTGTTTGGTGAAATGATATTGATTTGATTGATGTGTGAATGGCGTGGGCCTTCACTAGACCGGGGATAAGGCTAGGCCTTGTCCCGTTTCTAGTATCGTGACGTTATGCCGCCAAAATTTTCTAAACATAAGTTAGAAAAATAAAGATAACATTTTATTTAATAAATGAACCGAATAGAATATTCATAGGTTGAATAAAATAGTTTGATCGTTAAAAATATAATTTTTAACGTGAATGTGAATAAATAAATATTCATTTACAAACCGGGCGGTTTGTTTATGTACACCTATTTGAAGGACATTGATTGGGACAATAAATTTTACACATCGCCCAACTGCACCAATAAAAATCTGTGTTTGATTGCTTGAAACCCCACACGGGTATTGGGATGATATTTGACGTACACTAATCTCGATTGTTTAGTTGTATGTCGATCGATTGATTGACAGGCTGTTATAAGCGTTGAATATTTATATTTGATGCTTATACAGTGTAGAATGCACTTTGGATGATGGTTGATTATTCATCGTTGTCGATATATACATGTGTTGTAGAAAATCCATATAATTAACATTATATGGTAATTGATTAGGCCTCATTCCAGTTTTAAAATAGAAATATTTGAAAAAGAAATATTTGAAATAGAATATTTGAAAATAGGAATATATGAAGCCGTATTGATTAGATTGACGCCATTTTGATGTGAACGATATTTATATCGATTTTATTCATTTTATAATGAATAGCGAAAGTGATTTCAAAATCTGATATTTTGAAAAGAATTGAATATAAATAAATTCGAATTGAAATTGAATATAAATAAATTCAAATTGAAATTGAATATAAATGAATTCGAATTGAAATTGAATAGAAATGAATTCGAATTTAAATTGAATATAAATGAATTCGAATTGAAATTGAATATAAATGAATTCGAATTGAAATGGAATAGAAATGAATTCGAATTGAAATTGAATTGAATTGAAAACGAACTGAAATTGAATTAGAAATCAATTTGAATTGAAATCAATTTGAAATGAATTTAAAATGAATTTAGATTGGAATATTCAATTTTGATTTGAAATTGAATATGAAGTTGAAACCATTTTGAAAATGAATTTAAAAACGATTTATGAAGCACGTTTTGAATTGAAATTGACGAAGTATATATTATATATATTATATATATAATATAATGGCCTGAATAGAACGCGCCGCGCCGCGGCAGTTCGCGAATTTCGACCATTGACTTCGAACGGATATTACGGGAGATCCGACCGTCGGATTCTCCTAAAACCAGAACCGTTGGGTTCGTATCGAAAAGAGCTTTCTAACGAATATTAGAAATTAGAAATCTAATGGTGGGATTTGGAATTATGTCCAAATCAAATTTGGAGAAGGTCGTTGTAAGTGCAGTTCGATGGCCGTTGATGGAAATCGACTGTACAGGCCTTGATAAAATTATTAACAATAGTAATAATTTGTGTAAAATCATAAGAAATGATTTTAGAAAGAATTGGGATGAAAAACTCCATATTTGAAAAGATAAAAATAAATTTTTATCGAAATGAACTAGTTTTGAACTAGAATTATAATTCTATTTATTTTTAAATAAATAAATTGAATTTGAAATGGTTTTGAAAATAACCAGAATTTCCAATGATTGCATTGGAATGGATTTGAATCGAAATTGTCTTCGGAATATTTCGATGTTGAATTTCGTGATTATACAGATGTTGTTATGGAAATTTGAACGATATAGATATATATCTCGTTATTTCCAATACGATATTTGTTGGTCGTAGAATTTGATATTGAATATAAGCCGGGATATTTTCCATTCAGAGCCTTGTATTTAATATCAAATGTGATTTGGGTTTGTCGTGAATGGTGTCTTGACTAACACTGTTCTTGAACCCAGTTGAGAAAAGATTAAATCTTTTTATTTAGATTTAATGAAGTGTACCAATTAAATAATATTTAATTGAAATTGAATTGATATTGATTTTTGGGTTTATCGTGGATAGTGTTTTAGATAACACTCGTTGTTTAACCCGATAATTAATGGAATGTGCTTTTGGGTTTATCGTGAACCGTGTTTTAAATGAGACTAATTCTTTAACCCAGTTAACGATTAAAACTAAGTGTAGTTTTAATGGATCTTTAATTAGATTGAAAGGATCGAGGATGGAGTATCACCAGTTTTTCTCCAGGCATTAGTTAAATCTTTAATTAGATTTGAACGTGAAATGGTAATTAAATTTACCGATAACACCGTGGTGTTAGACATGGAGTATTACCAGTTTTACTTCATGGGATGAATAGGTTGGGGTTGGGAAATTAAAACAAATGATTACTTCGGTAAGGTTCGTTAATCCCGACTAGTTGAATCGAAATTCAAAAGATGAGTAAAGAATAAATTCAAGGAATTTATTTTAGATAAAATTAATGGGAACCTTTCCCTATGAATTTGAAATTTAGAAACTAACTGTCGGTTAGCCAAGCAGAATGGTTTTCTGGATATTGATCTGATGTTGGTTTCGGCCTTCGGGGTTAATATTTGGGAAATTATTCTCTTGATTAATTTACGGTTAGTGACTGATGAATTGGAATGAGGCGTATGTTGTGTTTGTGTAACACTTATTTAAAATATACGCGAGTTATTCGGAAAGACCGGGTTTATCCCATTCTGAATAACTGATACGACGATAAGTCGAAGATGAAGACGGTGGTTGAAGACCGGAAGTCTTCACGTCGTTTGGGTGATTACTGATGATCTTGATTGGGCTGTACACCCAAGAAGATGGAAACAGTTGGTGATCGTCCAGATGTACTTGGAGATCAATGGATATGCGGGGTACTAGGTGCCTCCGGTTTTGTTCAGACCCAGAACGGACTTGTAAATGGACTGTGTGTCTGACATTCGATTTTAGTCCGTGTGATTGATCTCTATTAAATATATATCTGTTTTGCGGCGGAGAATTTATTCTCTTGCTTAACGCCCTTCTCTGAGACGTACGAGCTCAGGGGTTATATATTGATGGATATCAATCGCATGGAGTGAATTGCCTGTGTGGCTTGCCTAAGTGGCAATTGATCAAGGCTTCTGTTGAAAAGCAAATTCTTGTGGTTGATGATCGAAGCACGGCCTTCGTGGCATAGCTTTGTGTAACGTTTACTTCGCGAGTTTCACACCCCGGTTGTGAACCAAAAACGGGAGAAGGACCTCAGGGAGGGCATGCGTTTCCTTCTAGCTAGGGTGGTGTCAGTGACCTACCAGCCCTGACATTTATATACTTTTCACCTGTGTGGTTGTTGCTATTGCGAGGCGTCTCGGTTAGATCGGACGATCCGGGTCCGATGGAGCCATTCGTTGGCTCATTTACGCCCCAAAGGGCGGGGAAACGTAGTGTTCAGGCATTTTAATCCACATCGGTGGACCGGCCCTGTCTCTCCAAGGGTCACTCGAGCTCTGATCCTGAGACTCGGGCTAGACAGTCTTGAATCGGTAAAGGACAATCCCTAGCCTCGGTTCATAGATGGAAATCCAACTTCCAAATACGTGACATTTGCGGTTTTAATTTTAGAACTAGTAAGGCGACATGATATATGGTACCCAGGCTGCCTATGATTGATACTTATGATTTGAAGTTGTTTTATACACTATGCACTTATAATAGTATCAAATGATTTGTTTTAAACATATCAAGCATTCTTTGGCTGTTATAAGGGGAAACCCTATCCCTCGGCTTGCGTTGCATTGTGTGATAGGACCTGGGTCTTATAACAGCTTCATTTTTCTTTATTTAGCATTGCGCTGTTTGTTTTATGCACTGGTATTCTTGGGAGAAAAACCCGTTCCGTGTTATACGGCGTGGTCCCTTGATTTACCGAACTTTCAAATAAAGAATAATAACTGTTTTAGTTCTCACACCAGTCCCATGACTGACCTAGAGTTTATTGTTTTGACCTAAACTCTGGGTGCCCCTATTTTGACACGGGCAGCTAGTAGTTTTGGTTTTGCAGATTTATATTCACAGGAACCTGGTTTACAGCTGGAATGATATCCGGAAAGCTTTGTATCCGTATATCTCTTCTAGTTGTGTATTGTATTATTTTCCGCTGCTATGTATTTAAATGTAATTTAAATCTCTAATATTTCTGTGTAATGTTTATTTATACTCTGTATATTCTTGTAATCTGATGGTATTGTTGTAATATACAATGAAATGTTCTTCCGTCTGCGTTCTGATTTGTCATGCTCTCAAAACGATCAGGCGTTTCGAACGGTCTAGATCGGTTTAGCGACTGATTCGGATCGACCGAAATTCCTTTTTGTCACATTTGGTACCAGAGCTTTGGTTTACAAAGCTTAGAGAACATGACACCTTAGAACCATACGAAAGAATTCATCATATATTGGATTAGAAATATCCAATGGAATGCCTCGTTAGAGATGGGATCAGTTGTATCCTAGAACGAGTGTGAAGAGTATATTTTTAAAAATGAAAACCAGTTTTGTTTTGAAAATTTAAATCAACTATTCGTATTTGATTATTTATTCTATATTGATCGGGACAATCCGATATATAAGGATTTTGCATATATGTCTTGCAAACGTGTATTCAAAGTTTTAATATACTGGATAGTTATAGAATCATACTCTAGTGCCCGGGGATAATTCTGGTAACGGGGCACCGTCGCCAGTATTTATTTTCGAGTAACGAAAGTGTGATTTCTATATTTCCATTAGACTGGTGTGAGAACCAAAACTAGATAGGGCTTATCGTTGTGAATTGGCATCAAAAACATGATTTTCTGTATATTTATATGTATCAAAATTATGAATTTAAAATGATAATCCACTAATTGATTGTTGATTGTGTTGTTTGATTATTGGTTGATTAATTAAAATTTAAACCATTTAGCCAAATTGTATCAAATAGTGAATAATATTGAAATTTGGTCGCATTTTCTTGCATATACTTGTACTTACATAGAACAGGTCATAGCAAAGAGGCTAGAGCAGAGAATAAAATTTGTTTGCCCGACAAATAGGTACATGTTTACTACAATTTAATGTTTTGTTTGGGTGATGATGATTTTATGAGCCTATTGGCTAGCCGCTTGGCTTTTTCTTTTTCTTTTTGAGATCAGAAGGCCTATATGGCAATTTCGGGATTTTCCCGTGGCTCCCGGTGCAGGGGAGGTTATGGCGAAATTTTTCGAAAATTTAGGGTGTTAGCCAAATTTTTGAAGAATTTGAAAATTCTCAGAAACTGAAAAGTTGGAGAATGGGAGCCAGATCGAACGTAGAGTTGATTGATCAAACCACTTTCGACTTTGTTCCTTTTCGGGGACGAAAAGTTTTAAGTGGGGGAGAATGTAACAACCCGAAAATCTGGGCCAGTTTAAAATTTTTATTTTGGCAATTTTAGCGAATTTTGATTATTTAAAATGAATTATTTTAAATAATATCGACGAGAAAATTTATTTTGAATATAATTCAAACGTATATGTTATATAGATCGTCGTTAGAATATAAATATTTATTTTAAATTATAAAAGGAATTGAAAATGGCCCTGCAGTTCGATAATTCAATTTCAAACTTCAATTGAATGTACCGGGTGCAAAACAAACCGGATTTTAGTGAAACCAAAAATAATAGGATCTAATTGATGATATCTTTCCAATGAAACCGAAAAATTGAAATTTCATAGCAGGAATCAAAAGATATGTCCAGATGAAAATTTTGAATAGTCGCTATGGAATTCAGGCCCTTAAAAATGGAAATTTTGCAAACGACCTCTGATTTTGATGAAACCACTTTTGTTGGGTCCGTGATGTCAAATTATTGCTAGGTTTCAAATTTCATAATTTTTCGAATCAATATGTGTGCGTGGCAAAGGAAAACGCGTTTGACCAGTTTTAGTTGATTTTAATCGACTGGAAAATGGCCATTTTTCCAACGGTCTCAGAATTCGACGAAACTAGCTTTTTTAGGACCGTATCATCAATACGAAGCTAGAAAATATTTTTATGGAATTTTTCGAGTTAGTATGTGACCCCGGTAAATTGAAATGCGCGTTCAAATTCAATATATAGAGTTATATGTTGATTTTGACGAAAACTGATCGAATCAGCTTACGATACATATCCCATTGTGTTTGGAATGGGGGTAATTAGCTATGGATGACAGGCGGTGTGCCTTGTTTTGAGGTCGAAAATAAAAGTACCTTTTTGAAATAAATAAAATAATAAAATATATATAATTATAATTGGGCCAAGCCCTTATCTCTCTCACTCCCTTCCCGTTCCCTCAGATCGAATTAAAAAAATCCACGAAGGCACCGCGTTCCTCCCACCACGCCGCCACTGCGGGAAGCGCCATCGTCTCCCATCCCCACCGGAGCTTCCCCCACGTCATCCGCCCTCTGTCCTCGCGTCAGCATCCTCCCCTAGCGATCGATCCCTCAATCGACGAAACCCCAAGCCCCATAACCCTTAGCCGCCACCCTCCGCCGCGCGAGCCTCCCACGAGCACCACCTCCGACCTGCGACCCCCTCCCTGCCACCTCGATCCGCGAGCCAGACCCCTCCGCCCTCTTCCTCCACCACCCGCGAGCAAAAAGGTCCCCCCTTCCTCTCGATTGGTGCTGTAAGTTTTCTTATTTATAATTATTTTAATTTTCCTTTTAGGTGATTTCGATTTCCATAACATTAATATGATTATATTTTGAAAGGAGAAAAGATTATATTTTGAAAATAGAGAAGTTAAGATTTTTAGAATATGAAAAAAACGGTACAAAAATATAATAAATAGCAAAGTAAAAATTCGATTTTTATATATTAAATAGCAAAGTAAAAATTCGATTTTTATATATTGAATGGCAAAGTAAAAATTTGATTTTTATATATTGAATGGCAAAGTAAAAATTTGATTTTTATATATTGAACAGCATAGTAAAAATTCGATTTTTATATATTGAATAGCGAAGTAAAAATTCGATTTTTATATATTGAACAGCATAGTAAAAATTCGATTTTTATATATTGAATAGCGAAGTAAAAATTCGATTTTTATATATTGAATAGCGAAGTAAAAATTCGATTTTTATATATTGAATAGCGAAGTAAAAATTTGATTTTTCTATATTGAATAGCGAGGTAAAAATTCGATTTTTATATATTGAATAGCGAAGTAAAAATTCGATTTTTATATATTGAATAGCGAAGTAAAAATTCGATTTTTATATATTGAATAGCGAAGTAAAAATTCGATTTTTATATATTGAATAACGAAGTAAAAATTCGATTTTTATATATTGAATAGCGAAGTAAAAATTCGATTTTTATATATTGAATAGCGAAGTAAAAATTCGATTTTTATATATTGAATAGCAAAGTAAAAATTCTATTTTTATATATTGAATAGCAAAGTAAAAATCCTATTTTTATATATTGAATAGCAAAGTTAAAATTCGATTTTTATATATTGAATAGCGAAGTAAAAATTCGATTTTTATATATTGAATAGCATAGTAAATATTCTTCTTTATATATTGAAAAGCGAAGTAAAAATTCGATTTTTACATATGTAGTGAATACGGGCAACGAAGATGACAAAAAGGCGAGAACGATGAAGATTTCTATAAATGAAGTGTCGTCAAGTTGGGATAGCTTTCGGTGAGAACTTCTCACTCTTTAATTTAATTTTCTAGTTATATATATACTAGGATGCAGACGGTGCTTAGCAGCACCCAACACCCGTCATCCACAGACCATGGATGGCTTGTTTGTTTAATTGTTTGGTTTTGTAGTTGGTTAGATTATTTGGTTTGAATTGAATTGTTTGGTGAAATGAAATTGATTTGATTGATGTGTGAATGGCGTGGGCCTCCACTAGACCGGGGATAAGGCTAGGCCTTGTCCCGTTTCTAGTATCGTGCCGTTATGCCGCCGAAATTTTCTAAAAATAAGTTAGAAAAATAAAGATAACATTTTATTTAATAAATGAACCGAATAGAATATTCATAGGTTGAATAAAATAGTTTGATCATTAAAAATATAATTTTTAACATGAATGTGAATAAATAAATATTCATTTACAAACCGGACGGTTTGTTTATGTACACCTATTTGAAGGACATTGATTGGGACGATAAATTTTACACATCGCCCAACTGCACCAATAAAAATCTGTGTTTGATTTTTTGAAACCCCACACGGGTATTGGGATGATATTTGACGTACACTAATCCCGATTGTTTAGTTGTATGTCGATCGATTGATTGACAGGCTGTTATAAGCGTTGAATATTTATATTTGATGCTTATACAGTGTAGAATGCACTTTGGATGATGGTTGATTATTCATCGTTGTTGATATATACATGTGTTGTAGAAAATCCATATAATTAACATTATATGGTAATTGATTGGGCCTCATTCCAGTTTAGAAATATTTGAAAAAGAAATATTTGAAATAGAATATTTGAAAATAGGAATATATGAAGCCGTATTGATTAGATTGACGCCATTTTGACGTGAATGATATTTATATCGATTTTATTCATTTTATAATGAATAGCGAAAGTGATTTCAAAATCCGATATTTTGAAAAGAATTGAATATAAATAAATTTGAATTGAAATTGAATATAAATAAATTCGAATTGAAATTGAATATAAACGAATTCGAATTGAAATTGAATAGAAATGAATTCGAATTTAAATTGAATGTAAATGAATTCGAATTGAAATTGAATATAAATGAATTCGAATTGAAATGGAATAGAAATGAATTCGAATTGAAATTGAATTGAATTGAAAACGAACTGAAATTGAATTAGAAATGAATTTGAAATGAATTTAAAATGAATTTAGATTGGAATATTCAATTTTGATTTGAAATTGAATATGAAGTTGAAACCGTTTTGAAAATGAATTTAAAAACGATTTATAAAGCACGTTTTGAATTGAAATCGACGAAGTATATATTATACATATATAATATAATGGCCTGAATAGAACGCGCCGCACCGCGATAGTTAGCGAATTTCGACCATTGACTTCGAACGGATATTACGGGAGATCCGACCGTCGGATTCTCCTAAAACCGGAACCGTTGGGTTCGTATCGAAAAGAGCTTTCTAACGAATATTAGAAATTAGAAATCTAACGGTGGGATTTGGAATTATGTCCAAATCAAATTTGGAAAAGGTCGCTGTAAGTGCAGTTCGATGGCCGTTGATGGAAATCGACTGTACGGGCCTTGATAAAATTATTAAAAATAGTAATAATTTGTGTGAAATCATAAGAAATGATTTAGAAAGAATTGGGATGAAAAACTCCATATTTGAAAAGATAAAAATAATTTTTTATCGAAATGAACTAGTTTTGAACTAGAATTATAATTCTATTTATTTTTAAATAAATAAATTGAATTTGAAATGGTTTTGAAAATAACCAGAATTTCCAATGATTGCATTGGAATGGATTTGAATCAAAATTGTCTTCGGAATATTTCGATGTTGGATTTTGTGATTATACAGATGTTGTTATGGAAATTTGAAAGATATAGATATATATATCGTTATTTCCAATACGATATTTGTTGGTCGTAGAATTTGATATTGAATATAAGCCGGGATATTTTCCATTCAGAGCCTTGTATTTAATATCAAATGTGATTTGGGTTTGTCGTGAATGGTGTCTTGACTAACACTGTTCTTGAACCCAGTTGAGAAAAGATTAAATCTTTTTATTTAGATTTAATGAAGTGTACCAATTAAATAATATTTAATTGAAATTGAATTGATATTGATTTTTGGGTTTATCGTGGATAGTGTTTTAGATAACACTCGTTCTTTAACCCGATAATTAATGGAATGTGGTTTTGGGTTTATCGTGAACCTTGTTTTAAATGACACTAATTCTTTAACCCAGTTAACGATTAAAACTAAGTGGAGTTTTAATGGATCTTTAATTAGATTGAAAGGATCGAGGATGGAGTATCACCAGTTTTGCTCCAGGCGTTAGTTAAATCTTTAATTAGATTTGAACGAGAAATGGTAATTAAATTTACCGATAACACCGTGGTGTTAAACATGAAGTATTACCAGTTTTACTTCATGGGATGAATAGGTTGGGGTTGGGAAATTAAAACAAATGATTACTTCGGTGAGGTTCGTTAATCACGACTAGTTGAATCGAAATTCAAAAGATGATTAAAGAATAAATTCAAGGAATTTATCTTGGATAAAATTAATGGGAACCTTTCCCTATGAATGTGAAATTTAGAAACTAACTGTCGGTTAGCCAAGCAGAATGGTTTTCTGGATATTGATCTGATGTTGGTTTCGGCCTTCGGGGTTAATATTTGGGAAATTATTCTCTTGATTAATTTACGGTTAGTGACTGATGAATTGGAATGAGGCGTATGTTGTGTTTGTGTAACACTTATTTAAAATATACGCGAGTTATTCGGAAAGACCGGGTTTATCCCATTCTGAATAACTGATACGACGATAAGTCGAAGATGAAGACGGTGGTTGAAGAACGGAAGTCTTCACGTCGTTTGGGTGATTACTGATGATCTTGATTGGGCTGTACACCCAAGAAGATGGAAACAGTTGGTGATCGTCTAGATGTACTTGGAGATCGATGGATATGCGGGGTACTAGGTGCCTCCGGTTTCGTTCAGACCCAGAACGGACTTGTAAATGGACTGTGTGTCTGACATTGGATTTTAGTCCGTGTGATTGATCTCTATTAAATATATATCTGTTTGGCGGCGGAGAATTCATTCTCTTGCTTAATGCCCTTCTCTGAGACGTACGAGCTCAGGGGTTATATATTGATGGATATCAATCGCATGGAGTGAATTGCCTGTGTGGCATGCTTAAGTGGCAATTGATCAAGGCTTCTGTTGAAAAGCAAAGTCTTGTGGTTGATGATCGAAGCACGGCCTTCATGGCATAGCTTTGTGTAACGTTTACTTCGCGAGTTTCACACCCCGGTTGTGAACCAAAAACGGGAGAAGGACCTCAGGGAGGGCATGCGTTTCCTTCTAGCTAGGGTGGTGTCAGTGACCTACCAGCCCTGACATTTATATACTTTTCACCTGTGTGGTTGTTGCTTTTGTGAGGCGTCTCGGTTAGATCGGACGATCCGGGTCCGATGGAGCCATTCGTTGGCTCATTTACGCCCCAAAGGGCGGGGAAACGTAGTGTTCAGGCATTTTAATCAACATCGGTGGACCGGCCCTGTCGCTCCAAGGGTCACTCGAGCTCTGATCCTGAGACTCGGGCTAGACAGTCTCGAATCGGTAAAGGACGATCCCTAGCCTCGGTTCATATATGGAAATCCAACTTCCAAATACGTGACATTTGCGGTTTTAATTTTAGAACTAGTAAGGCGACGTGATATATGGTACCCATGCCGCCTATGATTGATACTTATGATTTGAAGTTGTTTTATACACTATGCACTTATAATAGTATCAAATGATTTATTTTAAACGTATCAAGCATTCTTTGGCTATTATAAGGGAAAACCCTATCCCCCGGCTTGCGTTGCATTGTGTGATAGGACCAGGGTCTTATAACAGCTTCATTTTTCTTTATTTAGCATTGCGCTGTTTGTTTTATGCACTGGTATTCTTGGGAGAAAACTCGTTCCGTTGTCAACGGCGTGGTCCCTTGATTTACCGACGTAACGCCGCGATTTTCGACCCTCCGAAAACCGTTTCATTATTGAAAGAAATTAGAAGATGAGATAGAAAAGATAGAACTAATAGAATAGAAGAATAAGAAGTTATCAGAAATCTCACAGCGAAATTTAAAAATACAAATACATTACATCATAGGGTCTGATACATCATAATACATCAACAACTTGCATCATCATAGTACATTCACATAATAATACATCATGATATGGAAATACAAATCTAACTGGATACATAAGTGTAGTAAACTACTAGACTTGTCCTGCAACTTGAACTTCGTAAGGTTCCATTTGCCAACCTGAATTACTTGCCTACTCATAATAAATATTATGAGTACCCAAGAGTTTAGGGAAAACACAGAAAATAAACTTCGGGTCAGTCTGGGGACTGGTGTGAGTAAACACAGTTAAATAGATGTAAAGAGGGAAATAAGGAATAAGGTGTTCCGTTATTAATAGATTCAATTACTTTAGAAATCTTAAGCCCAATCCATAACTAATATATGGAAAACGACCCTTGTATTTTAAATATCAAAACGTTTGATATTTATGATAGTATTTATCAAATAAATAATCATCTAGTGAATCGCTTGCATCTCAAGTTCACGTACATAGAATAAAATCTAAAACCGTCGAGCGCTTATTGGAATTTGGTTTTCTAACTGACAGGGTATGGGAGCACCCACCGATCAGTGTACTCTAGAGAAGATACACTGGGGTTCAACAAGAACATCCTGCAACCCGGCCACACATGACTGTCCAATCATTTAGCTTGAGTGTAACGAATATATTACCACCTCCACGGTTGGGAATGACCCACCGATTACCGAAGTTACAGCAGTGAATATAGATTTAAGAAACAAAAGGAAATACTCTAGATAGTGATAATATACCATGCTTGGGTATGACCCAACTAGCCATGCTGCCTAGCCCAACTATTGTCTTTCCGGGTTGTGAGGTTTGAAGTCACGTTTACCGTTGACGGATTATTCTTCAACGTCTTTGAATATCACACCGTCCTATCTAATAGATCACTCATTTGTTTCCACAAATATATTCTGGGTATAAGGCTAAAGAAACGAATTTCTTCGCCACCAACAAAATACACTTACGTAAAGTCGATGTGTAAAATCTGAACGATATACGTTGTCAGACATCCGACTGTTCGGATCTGTTCTGGGATTGAACAGACCGTAGATACTATTTTGAAATAGTCCTTGCATTCTTCATCTTTATCGATTCCCGGTATACGTCGTACAATTCGAGTCGAAGTGGGAAGTAAATTCCGGACTCTTCGAAACGATATACGAATTGTCTTTTGTAGTCGATAATTTATTATCAGTTTACTGTTTTTAATCCAGTTGCACATCCTATATTTATAATTAGATATACAGTATATAAAATTCTCTGTTTCATATCTGGATATTTTAAATATCATTTACAAATGTATAGTTAAAGTGTGTGTGACGCACACAAGATGTTATACAGTTTTTATCAATATTTGGCAGTGTCTAGAAAAAGTCCGTGCTTCGCACACGGTATTTTGTCATGTTGAACATTGATGTTTAGATGATGTTTCACTGCTAAAGTTCTATTGGAAATCATTTATTTCCTTCATATTTTACTTAAATAAATTGTTTAATAATTTATTTAAATTAAATTATCTTTAAAACTTAAGTTTCCATCTCGATGAACTTCATCGGACAACTTCGATTCTCTGACCTCGCTGTCATCTTTACTGTTCCACTTGCCTAAGCTAAATTAAATAAAAACTCTATTTTTATTTAATTAATTAATTACTGATTAATTATATTTTATTTATTTATTTATTTAAATTCGATTAAATTAAATTCTTGCATTTAAAAACTGCTTCTCTCTTACAATTGCCAAGTGGGATCTGGCATCTCCAAATCAAATGACCACCAAGGGTGATCACTCACTTTCACTTGCCAAACCCGCTGGATCAACCATGCCAGAAAGCCTTGCCTCGACCCTTGCCTTGCCACTCCGATCAGCTCGAAAACACTAGTGAATCCACTCGAAAATCTTGTGCCAACCTCCTCTTTTCCTTCTCCATTTTCTTCTCTGGCTTCGCCTGTACAACGTGCACTGGTGTGCACGTGCACACCTCCACCCGACATCGTGGCGCCTTCGAACCACCACCCACAAGTTCCCTTGTCACCACCGATCATCTATGACCAGTCACCACCACCTCCAGTCACCTCCCTCTCCAAATCACTCTTCCACGTTTTGAAACCGAAACCTGCTTCTGAACCTCCCCACCTACATCGACCTCGACCCGCCACCTCCGACCACCGGAGCACCTCGCACTGCCTCCATTTGCTCCGCCATGTCCCAATGCCACTCCACGTCACTTCCTGGCCCACTCGATCGCCTGTGGACCCCGTACGACGCCTCCAACCGATTGAACCCATTCTGCCTCCAAAAACCTAAATCGAGCTCGCTAGCTCAAATCACTCGATGGTAAAATCATTGGGTATTTTTCCCATGATCCCCGAAGCTTCGACCTCCTCCACGCCCCATGCCCTGGCGTTCCTCGATGTCGATCACCGGGAATTGGAAGGAATGCCAATTCCGTTCATCTCAGCTTATCTCCCTCATCCCGACGTTTAAAATCTTGAAAACACTTTTAAAAATCATAGTTTGGTATGTCGATTGCATTCATAAACCTGTATTACGATTTCAGGATGTTTGAAAATTCGAGTGTAGAGTTTTAGACAGAGGACACAGCTGTTCTCTGTTGTTCTTGGTTTTTACAGCATGTTCTTCATGCTCACAGCTCTCAGAAGGTTGTAGATGTTCTAGTATATATGTTTATTACTAAATATATACGTATGGTTTTGTGTTTCGAACAATCAGGGTGAAGTTTCAAAACACAGGAGTATTTGTTTTAACAGAGTAAGGTAGCAGTATTTCCTTGATCATTATTTTAAAGGATGAACTCATTACCCCAATGACTACTACTCATATACATGGTTTACTGATGATATAAACTTGGTGCTCTAGCATCTACACTGGTGTTAACAATATGATAACTTGCATTGATAATATATAAACATGGGAGGTATATAAAACTGTTTACTGTAAACAATGAAATCAAACTTGAACTTAGTGAGGTTTAATCACTTGTAAATAGCTCTTGAATTCTTGCTTGAAAATGGATGATAACTCTCAGCAAAAACTTGTATTTGTGTAAAGAGAAAATGCATGGAATTGGACGTGTATTTATAGGAAAATCTCTAAAGTTTTCTACAGCAAACTCTCTACCTACCTCCTTTCTCTCTCTCTTGCATTTGTGGTGTAAAATTGTTACAGCAAAAGTAAGTGTACCCTTCACCGAAACATCTTCTTACCAACCTCTCTTTGCTCTCTACTAAGTATATGAGCCTATGCTTGCATTAAATGCAAGGCTTGAATTCATTAAATGCTACACAACACTTGCCATCAAAGTGTAAGAGAATGGATATTTCTCTCCTGATATTTGTTTGCTACTAAATCGTTTCAGCCGCAGATATATATATGTATGAGGGGATTAGGTCCTAATCTACTACTTAATGATGGGTTTGGATCTTGTTTGCTTTTGTATGCTAACTTCCATATGCTAGTTGTAAATAGGATTTAGTTACACTATTTTGTGTTGCCAATATTCTCACTCTTCTCTTAGTTAGAAATTTTTTCACAAATGTTTTGCTTAAGTATGTAATAATATAAATATTAAACATACCTTATATAAGTTAAGTTCTAGTGCAAACCATATATGTATATACATACATATAGGTGATTATACACATTTTAATT
The DNA here is from genome assembly GCA_030737875.1 of Allium sativum. NCBI lineage: Eukaryota > Viridiplantae > Streptophyta > Magnoliopsida > Asparagales > Amaryllidaceae > Allium > Allium sativum. The sequence goes on along the minus strand of CM060911.1, from coordinate 3,955,412 downwards.
GGTTGAGCAACTCAAATATATTTAAATTTCCTTATTAAAATAGATATCAGATGCTTGAAAAATCCAGCCATTACAACCGAACTTTCAAATAAAGAATAATAATTGTTTTAGTTCTCACACCAGTCCCATGACTGACCTGAAGTTTATTGTTTTGACCTAAACTCTGGGTGCCCCTATTTTGACATGGGCAGCTAGTAGTTTTGGTTTTGCAGATTTATATTCACAGGATCCTGGTTTACAGCTGGAATGATATCCGGAAAGCTTTGTATCCGTATATCTCTTCTAGTTGTGTATTGTATTATTTTCCGCTGCTATGTATTTAAATGTAATTTAAATCTCTGATATTTATGTGTAATGTTTATTTATACTCTGTATATTCTTGTAATCTGATGGTATTGTTGTAATATACAATGAAATGTTCTTCTGTCTACGTTCTGATTTGTCATGCTCTCAAAACGATCGGGTGTTTCGAACGGTCTAGATCGGTTTAGCGACTGATTCGGATCGAGCGAAATTCCTTTTTGTCACAGCGCGTTTGCGATGTCTTCCCCTGGCCTAAACGGCGATCAGCTCGGTGCACCCAGGCGCCTCCAAAAAGTACTCAAACCCTCCCCTTTTCCACGTCGATTTCTCCACAATGACGAACCCAAACCCCATCACCCCCGTTGATCCTGTAGAGCTCGAAGACCTCTTCGATTTTCCCTTTGGAACGCTGTACTAATTCGCGATGGATTTAAATATTTTAATTGGAAGATTTAGGATCTCGGTGGCCATTGGTTTCAATACTGGCGACTCGTATTTCTGATTAGGGTTTGGCATATATTGGGTGTATTTATACCGTATTTTCATTTTATTTTAATTTATTTATTTTCCAAAAAATATCCGTATGTTGATACCAACTCCAAATCAAACCCAACCAGTGTCGCCCCTAGCCAAATACCCCCATTCCGGACATAATGGGATATGTCCGATAAGCTAATTCGACTGTTTCGATAGGTTTTTCTTAAAAATTAAAATGTACATCAATGTATATTTAATTTAAACGTACATTTTAATTTATCGGGGCCACATACTGACTCTAAAAATTCCATAAAAAATATTTCTAGCTTTGTTTTGACAATACGGTCCTAACAAAATTTATTTCATTGAATTTGGAGACCGTTTGAAAAATGGCCATTTTCTACTCGACCCAATTTGACTGAAATGGTCCAAGCACATTTTCTTTTGCCACGCTCACATATTAATTCCAAAAATTATGAGAATCGGAATCTAGCAATAATTTTACATTTTGGATTCAACCAAAGTGGTTTCGTCGAAAACGGAGGTCATTTGCAAAATGGCTATTTTTAAGGGCTATATATTATATTAAATTCCATAGCGACTATTCTGAATATTCAACTGGCCATAACTTTAGATTCCCATTATGAAATTTCAATTTTTCAGATTCGTTGGAAAGATATTTTTAAATAGATTTAATTATTTGTTGTTTACTGAAATCCGTTTTATTTTGAATCCTATACATTCAATTGAAATTTGAAATCGAATTTTCAAACTACCGCGCCATTTCAGGCTCGTTTTATAATTAAAATAAATTTATTCGTTCTAACTTTGATTTAAATAAATTTTTCGCAGTTATTACTTAAAATAAATTATTTTAAATATTTAAAATCCATTAAAATAACAAAAATTTTAAATTGGTTCAGAATTTCCGGGTTGTTACATTCTTACCCACTTAAAATCTTTTCGTCCTCGAAAAGGAACGGAGCTGAAAGTGGTTTAACTAATCAACTCGACTTTCATTTCTAATCAATTTTTCAATATTAAATTTGATTTAGCTAAATTTATCATTCTTTCAAATATTGGTTAAATTAATTATCAATCCAATATTTTAGTTAGTTAAACTAATTATCAAACAGCACAACCAGCAATCAATTAGGTGATTAACTATTAAAATATATATAACTTATATATGTAGTCAAAAATCATATTTCAATGCAAATCACAACAATAAACTCTAACTTTACTATACTAGTGAAATATATAGATACCCCACTTTCGCAACTTGAACATAAACTACTGATGCTGACATGTCAATCACCAGTATCATCGGAGTCATCTCCGGGTGACAAGAGTGTGATTCTATATCTATCCAGTATATTTGAGACTTCGTATTCACGCTAGCTAGGCGTATATGCAAAATCTTCATATACTTGATTGTCCAAATTCAATATATAATAATATACTCAAATACGTATAATAAGATTAAAATTTTCAAAACTAAATTTGTTTTTATATTTTAAAAATAACACTCTTCACACTCGTTCTAGGATACTACTGATCCCATCTCTAACGAGTCATTCTCATTGGATATTACTAATCCAATCTTTGATGAAATCTTTCGTTCGGTTCTAATGTGTCTTGTTCTCGAGCTTTGTAAACCAAAGCTCTGATACCAAATGAAACGACCCAAACTTCCCCGTAAAGGAAAGTACTGATTGCTTTGAGAACAATACTCATTAGAACACAAACAGAAGAACATTTCATTGCTTATTACAACAATTACATCAGAGTACAAGGATATATAAAAGTACAAGGATATATCAGAGTACAAATAATTATTACACATTGGAAATACAATATCAAAGATTTAAAGTTACATTTTAATAGCAGCGGAAAAATAATATAAAACACAACTGAAAGAAATACACGGATACAGAGCTTTCCGAATATCGCTTCAGTTGTAAACCAGGATCCTATGAATATAATATCTACAAAACCAAAACCACAAGCTTCCCATGTGGAAAATATGGGCACCTAGAGTTTAGGTTAAAACAACAAACTCCAGGTTAGTCATGGGACTGGTGTGAGAACTAAAAAAGTTATTAGCTTGATTTTAAAGTTGGTTAAATCACGGGACCACGCCGTATAACACGGAACGGGTTTACTCCACATGGCCCCTAGTTTAAAAGAAAACAACGCAATGCTTTTTGGAAAAATGAAGTTATTATAAGACTCAGGTCCCATCACACAATGCAACGCAAGCCGGAGGATAGAGTTTTCCCTTATAATAGCCAAAAATGCTTGATACGCGAAATTTCATCTTTTATTATTACTATAAGTGAAGGAATCAACTTCGAATATAAATGTATCAATCATAGGCAGCATGGGTACCATATATCATGTCGCCATACTAGTTCTACAATCAAAACCGCACGATGTTGTATTGGAAGTTGGATTTCCATCTATGAACCAAGGCAAGAGATAGTCCTTATCGAATTCGAGACAATCTAGCCCATGTCTCAGGACAAGTACTCAGTCAAGCCCTTAGGAGCGCCAGGGCCGGTCATCCGTCGATGATTAGTTATACCATAAACTATATGTTAGCTTGACCTATGGGGCATAAAATGTGGTCAGTAATATCGACCATAACATTATCCGAGGCGCCTCCCTATCCATCAAGTAACAATAAGTAACACCCACATGAGTAAAATGCCAGGGCTTGTAAACGCTGACACCCTCCTACCTAGAAACTAACATATATCCATTTCCCTGGGGTCCTTCACCCGTTTCTGGTTCATACCGGGGTGTGAGGCTCGCGAAGTAACGCTAAACACAAAGCTATGTCTAAAATGGGTTGTGCTTTGATCATCTACCATAAGGCTCTGCTTTTCAACAATAAGCCTTGATCATTTGCATCTTAGTATGCCAAGTTGTCAATCCATACCATACCATTGATTTCTGCCAATATATAACCTCTAAGCTCGTAGGTCTCAGAGAAGGGTGTTAAGCAAGAGAATAAATTCTCCACCACTAAACAGATATATATTCAGCAGAGATCAACGAATACAACATAAAGGAATACAACGTCAGACATACCATCCATTTACAAGTCCGTTCTGGGTCTGAACGAAACCGGAGGCACCTTATTCCTCGTCCTATATGTCAAATACAGGAGAGAGGTCCTCGCATATTCGTCGATCTCCAAGTACGTTTGGACGATCACCCCTTATTACCTTGTCTTGGGTGTACGGCCCAATCAAGACATCAGTAATCACCAAAACGATGTGAAGTACTCCGGTCTTCAACCACCGTCTTCAACTTCGACTCTTAATCATCGTAGAAATTATTCAGAATGGGTTAAACCTGGTCCTTCCGATTAATTCGCGTATTTTATAATTAAGTGTTATAAAGAAACACCATACGCTCATTCCAATTCATAATATTCTTTTAATAAAATATTCACATTTATTAGGGAAAGATTCCCATTAAATTTTATCAAAGTTAAATTCTTTTAAATTTATTCTTTAATCTTCCTGAAATTAACAAGATTCATTAAAACACCAATTTTGTTTTAATCTCCTAAAATCATTACTTAATGATTATTCAAATTTAAGAAATTTATCTTATCTTTAACAGGGTTAAAGTACCAATGTCATTAAAAACATAGTTCACGACAAATCCCAAAATCAACTTCCATTAAATATGGAATCTTCACAGAAAATCTGATCAATGTATAATCGATATAAATTTCTGTATTCGACTAATAATATTAATGAAATAATGGCAAGGCCTTTTAAATTCCATATATAATAACAGTCTTCATTCACAGAAGCTGATCTTGATTATTACCAAATCGAATTCCATTCAATTCCAATTTAATATATTAAATTGGAAAATTTTACTTTGGAAAATTTCCATTTAAATCTTAATAAAAGATTTATAAATTCGAAAATTATATTTTCACTGTTCATCGGGTTAAAGAACAAATGTCTTCAAAAACATAGTTCATAATAAACCCAATTCACATTTCATTTTATTCCAATTACAAAATATAATTGGAAAATAAAATTGTCTTAATTAAAATATTTATAAATTCCAAAATTTTATTCTATTTAATTCAAAGTGAATATTAATTGGAAAACTTCATTAATTCTTATTTAAAAGATTTATTCTTTTCTAATCGAGGTTTAAGAACAACGTTATTAAAGACACCGTTCACGAGAACCCGAAATCCAATTTATTCTCTTTAATTCCAATTAAATAATAATTAATTGGATTTTTATTCTAGTTAATAACTAGTTCATTTTTGATAAAAATATATTTTTATCTTTATAAAATTGGAATTTTCGTCCAAATCCTTTCCAAATCGTTTATTATGATTTTACATAATTTTTCCATATTTTTAATAAATTTAATTTCGCCCGTACAGTCGGTTTCCAGTATCGGCCACTGAACTGCATTCATAGCGACCTTTTTCGAAATCGATTTAGACATATTTCCAAATTTAACCATTATATTTTAAATCTCTTATTTTCATTGGAAGCTCTTTACTATACGAACCCCACGGTTCCGGTTTTAGGAGAATCCGACGGTTGGATCTCCCGTAATGTCAGTTTGAAGTTAATGGTCGAAATTCGCGAACGGTTGCTGCGCGGCGCGTTCTATTCAGGCCATTAAATATATGTATATAGTATATATCGTCGATTTCCATTTAAAACGTATTTTATAAATCGTTTATAAATTCGTTTTAAAACGATTCCAACTTCTTTTTCCATTTTAAATCAAAAGTGAATATTCCTTATCTTTATCATATTAAAATGATAATATTTTGAAAATCTTAGATTTTGAAATTACTTCTTTCCTATATTCATAATAAAATGAAATAAATCGATCGATATACCCGTTCGGGTTAAATGGCGTTTCTATACTTAGCCTGGCTTCATATTTTTATATTTTTGTTCCATCTAAAAACGGACATCGAAATCATGATTTTATTCTTCATTGAATATTATTTTAAAATATTCGTTATTTTAAAATATTCTTTATTTAAAAGTATTCTTTATTTTAAGATATTATTTATATTAAAATAATCTTTTACATTAAAATGTTCTTTACATTGAAATGTTCTTTAATATAAAAATAATTCTTTTACGTTAAAATGTTATTTTACGTAAAAATGTTCTTTTACATTAAACTGTTATTTTACATAAAAATGTAATTTTTAATGATCATTTTAATGTAAAATTGAATTTTTTTTTCAAAGATTCATTCTTTACGTTAACAACGTAATTTTTAATGTAAACACAATTTTATCAAACTTGAATCTTTTTATATATACACAATAAAAATGTAAACTTTTAATTGTTAAATCTTTCTACTTCAAACCATGATCATTTTACATCATTTCTTATAAACAATAAAATGTAAATTTTATTGTTAACTTTTCTTTTTCTTTCTTTTTTCAAACAATGATCATTTTACCTATTTCTTATATACAATAAAAATGTTGTTAAACCTTTTTCTACAAACAATGAGTATTTGGTGCATACAATAAAAATATAACTTTTATTGCTTCGAACAATTTTCATTTCTAATATGAATATTTTTAATATTTTGTACATTCAACAAAAATGTATTTTTTATTGTTTCACCATTTTATTTCAAAATATTCCTTATTTTAAAAGATTCTTTATTTTAAAATATTCTTTATATTCTGATTCGAAATGCGATTCAATCAATTACCATAAAATTTTCAGTTAAATGGATTTCATACATCGCATGTATGCAACAATAATGATAAATAACCATCAAACAGTCTAATCACATCGAAAGTGAAATTTACAACCGTGTGAGCATTAAAATAAATAAATAACGCTCATCACAGACTGTCAATTCATTGATTGACATACAATTAAATATTGGGATTAGTGCATGTCAAAGATCATCCCAATACCCGTGTTGGGGTGTTCAAACAACAACAGTTTTTAATAAACATTGGTTAATAAATTTAACCAATTTTCACTATTCAAATTATAAATGAATATTTATAATTTAATCTAAATTTCACTATCACATTAATATTAACATTTTTAATGTGTTAAACATTTCAACAACACAAACAACACACTATACAGTCCATTTAAATCGTCCATGGTTTGTGGACGAGGGAAGCGATCTAACAAGCACTGTATACAGTTTATAATGATAAAACTGATAAAAATCTAAACTGGCAATTCTATATAATTTTCGGTTATGAAAATAAATAAATAACTATGAAGAAATTTTTAGTGAGGAGTTCTCACCTTCATTTCCACTCCATCATTCTTTAGCGGACAATGGTTTTTGGATTTGCCCCAGTACGCAGTGTTCTTCACCGTGATCCCAACACAATTTGTTTCACGCAGTTTGTGTTAAAAATCATATTTTTAAAAATGCCTCATCTCTTTAAAAATCACATTTTTAATTCGATGATCTTATATATATAAAAATCAAATTTTAATATTGCATTTCTATTTTTAAAAACAATGCAAATTATATTTCAAAAGTAATTCAAATTAAATTTCAAAAACAATGTGATCTTTGTATTAAAAACAAGGCGATCTTTATATTAAAAATAAGGCGATCTTTATATTAAAAACAATGCGACTTTTATATTCAAAACAATGCGATTTTTATTTTAAAAACAATGTTTTCTTTTCTTTTCAAAACCATGTTCTTTTTATTTCAAAACATTGTTTATTTTTAATTTCAAAACAAATCTACTTTTATTATTAAAAAAAATTTATTTTTTTACTTTTAAAACAATTTCAATCTCATTTTAAAACGATGTCAATTTTGTTTTAAAACAATATTAATTATACTTTTTAGAACCATGCTAATTTTATTTAAAATTGGTTTTTTAAATGATGTTATATTTATAATACCAACTGATTTTAATTAATGTTATATTTATAATAAAAACTGATTTTAATTTGAATATGAAATAAAGGCTTTTAAAAAATTAACCTTTCCCCTTAATCACGTTTATAGTAAACGTTGTTGTCATCTTCTACAGGCCAAATACATGATCGTCGAACCCATACTCCATCGGAAAACCTCCCGTTGCACGAGCTTACAGGCTGCCGGAGACTGATCAACCTTCACCCACTTGTTTGTGTTGGTGACGCCTTCCCCTAGCCCAAACGGCGGTCAGCTCGGTGCACCCAGGCGCCTCCAAAAATTACTCGAACCCGCCCCCTTTCCACGTCGGTTTCTCCACAATGACGAACCCAAACCCCATACCCCCGTTGATCCTGTAGAGCTCGAAGACTTCTTCGATTTTCCCTTTGGAACGCTGAACTAATTGGCGATGGATTTAAAGATTTTAATTGGAAGATTTGGGATCTCGGTGGCCATTGGTTTCAATACTGGCGGCTCGTATTTCTGATTAGGGTTTAGCGTATATTGGGTGTATCGATACCGTATTTTCATTTTATTTTAATTTATTTATTTTCCCAAAAATATCAGTATGTTGATACCAACACCAAATCAAACCCAATCAGTGTCGCCCGTAGCGAAATACCCTCATTCCGGACACAATAAGTTATGTTCGGTAAGCTAATTTGACTGTTTTGATAGGTTTTTCTTAAAAATTAAAATATAAATCAATGTATACTTAATTTAAACATACATTTTAATTTACCGGGCTACATTAAACTCTAAAAATTCCAAAAAATATATTTCTAGCTTTGTTTTGATGATACGATCCTAACAAAATTTATTTCGTCAAATTTGGAGACCGTTTGAAAAATGGCCATTTTCTAGTCGACCTAATTTGACTAAAATCGTCAAAGTACATTTTCGTTTGTCACACTCACATATTAATTTCAAAAATTATGAAAATTGGAATCTAGAAATAATTGGACATTTCGGATTCAACCAAAGTGGTTTCGTTGAAAACGGAGGTCATTTGCAAAATGGTTATTTTTAAGGGCTATATATTATATTAAATTCCATAGAGACTATTTTGAATATTCAACTGGCCATAACTTTTGATTCCCGTTATGAAATTTCAATTTTCAGATTCGATGGAAAGATATTTTTAAACAAATTTAAATATTTGTTGTTTTATTGAAATCCGTTTTATTTTGAATCCTGTACATTCAATTGAAATTTGAAATCGAATTTTCAAACTACCATGCCATTTCAGGCTCGTTTTATAATTAAAATAAATTTATTTGTTCTAACTTTGATTTAAATAAAATTTTTATCATTATTTTTTAAAATAAATTATTTTACATATTTAAAATCCATTAAAATAACCAAAATAAAATTTTTAAATTGGTTTAGAATTTCCGGGTTGTTACAAAGTGGCTATACATAAAAAAAGGAATGAGAAGACCATAAAGGTCTTAGAGGCCCAAATGAATTCAATGGGCCAGGATTGTGCATCTCCTAAAGCCGAAAACGAGATCTTGAAGAGTGATAAGAGCATTTGGATTGGGAGGTGCAGAGCCTCAAAGCTTAACTTACCTCTTCGGTGGTTGCCAGAAAACAGGCCAAAGATAACCCCAAGGCTATGATTGAGAACATTAACAACTCCCGTCTCCCATATGATATTGATATAAAAACTGTCAAGGCCGAACTTGCGGCGAGGGTATAAAAGATGCATAATAAGTTTAGTGACAATGTATTGTTGTTCTTTGCTCGAGTCCTTTGCCATAAAGATCTTTCTTGGATGGATAACCACCAACGAGTATTAGCCAATGCTTGGGAGGTGTTTATGAAGGAAGAGGTCAAGGCTGCAAAGGGACGGTCAGTAAATGAAGAAACTTTGATAGCCTTGTTTTTGCATGGCGATGAACGAGAGACGTCGCCATTGGCTGTAGGTCTGTCAATGAGTACCTGAAATATCCGATATTCGTCTACATCCATATCCGAAAATGCAGAATATATCTATTATCTGAGATGCAGATATGGATACCCGATATCCGAAAAACATTCAGGATATGAACAGGGTTATAGTGGTATCCATATCCGAAAAATATCCATATGATTTTCTGATGCGTGTATGTATGTATGTATATATTATATAACTTATAATTTACAGTTAGGATTAAATTAATATATAAATTTCCTTAAAATAGCTAAACTAGTCTCAAGTATTGGACTACAAAGGAATGTTTTATTTGGTATTATGCAACATTTTAAATCCTACACTCAATTTATTCTATGGTATGGTTATAATTAAAATGTAATTATGTTTGTGCTTCTATGATCTTTGTTTTATTTTAGTCTTAGGGTTGTGTTTTTCATATTTTGAACACTTTATCTCTTAAAAGATTTATTGTGAGAAATTTATTTTATTGATGTCCTTCTTGTAATTTTTAATTAGATGTATTCACCTTTTCAAAAGAAATATTTTATGAACCAAATTTGCATGCAAGTGATGTATTTGTAAGCTTTTATTGTTTAATTTTCGGATATTTATTGGATTTTGGATAACCACATCCAATGTACATTTTTAAGTTTCGGATACGGATATTTTTGGATATTCGTATTCGATGAGGCAGATACGGATATTTTTCGGATATTCGAAAATACCCGCGGATACGTGGTATCCATTGATATCGGATATAGATTTGAATACTGCACTATCCTTGTCCGACTGCATCCATTTATAGCCCTAACTGGCTGAGGGCAAAAGGATTTTGAATGAAAGGGGAGGCGCTGAACGATATAAGATGAAAGGGAAGTCGATCCTGGATGGGAAGTCTAGCATGAGAAAAAATAAGAAATCTCTTCCCCATCCTTCTGATAATATTGTCGTTGGCCCGTCCACATTTCTCCTCCCCCAAATTAGTTTTCTAAAGCGATGGAGGAATATAGTTTAGATGATCCCCATCCCCCTTTGTTCCAAAGAATCTCCTCACTACCACTTCTGAAGCTAAGAACCCTGACAAGCCAAAAGACTCCCCAGCTGATGGTACATTTTACTTTTTCTCAATCCAAGAAAGTTTTTATTCCCTCAAATCTAACTATTACACTTCCTGTCATAGGCACCTAGCAGGGAAGATGATCACTAGATCAGAGAACAAAATGTCCAAAAAGGATTCTCCTGCCGTGCCAAGTGAGAATGAAGAGATGATTGACGCTCCAAAGGAACTGGAAATATAAGGTGATCAATCAGATGAGGATGATGTGATGATCATAGAGGAGACCAAAAATACTAATTCCCTAACCATTGCGGAGATGAAAGTCAAAGATGAGAGCAAGGTCTCATCTCTTAAGCCCAACCATCTGACGATCCCCTCGATATTCCTCCTCTCCAGGCTATTCCGCCAACTAGAAGCATGCATACTAATGGGATCTTTCTGCGGTCCCTACTGATCGAAATAAGAGGAAACACGATGCAATTGTGTCTTGTCATTCTGCTTCTTTCAGCAACAAGTCCAAGAAACAAAGTCATCTTGTAACACCCTACGTCCATTAATGTCACTCATAAAGGGAATGCATTAACTTCCATGGAGCGTATTTAGTGTATAGAACAGAATATAACAAGACAGATATAAATAATGGTACTTGAAAATTTTAAAACAACTTTTATTGCAGCGGAGAAATAGTTTGATTACAACAACTTCATAAACCAAGTGCACTTAATATCCATCTTGGTAAATTGTTTCAGAGTACATAAAATAAAAAGCATAAACCCCAACATAAGTAGCCATAAAAGAGATGAGTTGAACTTTACTTTCAACAATCCAAGCACTTCCAAAAGAGAGAGAAAGAGATCCGAGATCAAGCTCCACTAGTACTAGTCCCACCCTGAGAACCTGGGGGGGAAAGGAAGAAAAGAGGGGAAAACAAAGGGGGTCATACATGAAGTCTGGCGAGTACCATAACTTTAACAATACAATTATCAAAGTAATTAGGATAAGGCATAAACTGGTAAAACAAGGAATGACTGTGAAGCAAGTGGGCAAGACAAAGCAAACAGAGGAATATTTTGGCGTTAATTGCGCTCCTAATCACTATAGGATAATTACTATACTGCACCAATGCTAATTACACCGCACCATAACTAGTCACCCTAAAAGTTGATCCCGCCCACGGAAATAATAATAATAATAATAATAATAATAATAATAATAATAATAATGGTAGTTTCATGTACCCTTAGTTGTCTTCATAGGTGCCGCCTGCCCCTATCTCCACTAGTTGTACCCACTACCCTCCCCATTCTAATTACAATGTTTATTCATAATATGGTAGTTATACTCCTAGCTGTCTTCATAGGTGTCGTCTGCTTCTATCTCCGCTAGTCATACCCACTACCTTCCGCATTCGACCGACTCCATAACTCGTAGATACCCGTGCTGGTCCCACAATGGGGGTGTATCACTCCCCAAAGTGGCAACCGGATACCACTAAAGATGCACGGCTTATATCAACACGATGCAACAACGTCTTACCTACCAGCCCGGGCCCACGCATGCACATGACCCAGTTGGACTTGCGTTGGCACCGCTAACCCGTTTTGACCTCTTACAATCAAACTCAGTAAGCGTGTCCCGTCCTCGACTTGGGTCGAGCTCACAAAGATACTTAATGGGTTACTAGTTTGAAAAGGGTCCCCACACAAGCTTTCCACCTATGATTGGTCCCCACTAGAATTTCCCACTTAACCCCTTCTTATTCATGTCTTCTTACATGTTTTCAACTTGGTTAAGTGTTTATAATTATATCCCACATGTCACCCATGTTATTCACTAAACAAATCAACATGTGTTATTGGTTAAGCTTGTCTTAACCCTATCCGCTTATTAGATCAATATATTATTGGTTAAGCTGGTCTTAACCCCATCCATTTATATCTTATTGGTTAAGTTGGTCTTAACCCTATCCGCTTATGAAGTCAATATACATTATTCGTTAAGTTTGTCTTAACCCTATCAGATCAATACATATTATTGGTTAAGTTTGTCTTAACCCTATCCGCTTATTAGATCAATATATTATTGGTTAAGCTGGTCTTAACCCTATCCGCTTATCAAATTAATATATATATATACATACATATTATTGGTTAAGCTAGTCTTAACCCTACCCACTTAAAATGTTTTTTTATGACTAAGTACATCTTAGTTCACAGATACATTGGTTAAGAGAATAACTCCCTAAGTACCAACCCCGAAGACCGAAATCAACATCAGATTGTTACTCAGAGAATCACTCACTTAACCAAACTTCTATTTGTCATTCATATTCGCCTTTGCTCAGCATTAATTGATTATTAATGCACAGACCTCTTACATTAATTCGATTTCTTATGGCCGCTGGATATGTCGGACGGTTCCGGGCAGACTTCCACCACAAGCATGTAATAACCCGAAAATCTGGGCCAGTTTAAAATTTTTATTTTGGCAATTTTAGCGAATTTTGATTATTTAAAATGAATTATTTTAAATAATATCGACGAGAAATTATTTTGAATATAATTCGAAAGTATATATTATACGCGTCGTCGTTAGAATATATATAATTATATATAATTATATAAGGAATTGAATATGGCGCGGTAGTTCGATAATTCGATTTCAAACTTCCATTGAATGTACCGGGTGCAAAACAATCCGGATTTTAGTGAAACCAAAAATGATGGGATCTTATTGATAATATCTTTCCAACGAATCCGGGAAATCAAGATTTCATATCGGGAATCAAAAGATATGTCCAGTTGAAAATTCTGAATAGTCGCTATGGAATTCAGGCCCTTAAAAATGGACATTTTGCAAATGACCTCGGATTTCGACGAAACTAGTTTTGTTAGGACCGTATCGTCAATACGAAGCTAGAAAATATTTTTCGAGAATTTTTCTAGTTAGTATGTGACCCCGGTAATTTGAAAGGTACGTTTAAAATTCAATATGGTGATTTAAATGTAAATTCAACGGAAACTGATTCAAACGATCAATTCAGCTTGCGGTACATATCCCATTGTGTTCGGAATGGGGGTGAAACGCTATGGGCGGCAGGCGGTGGGCCTCGTTTAGAGGTCGTATGTGAAAGTCAACTTTTTAATAATTAAAAAAAAAAAAAAAATCTTTTCCTCCTTTATATCTCTGCCCCCCCCCCCCAATTCATTAAATCGATCAGAAGAAAAAAAAAAAGAGGGAAACTTCGTCGAAGCGCGCCCAGGCCGCCGCCGCGCCTCAGGCGAACAAGCCCCCTCCTTCCCCGCTTCTCCTCCCTCTTCTCCTCCTCTTCCCTCGATCCTCTCGCTTAACCCCCCCCCCCCCCCCCAATTCGAACTTCAACCTCCCTCATCGGAAACCAGAGTTCGTCGCCACCATAGAAGCCACCGCCACCACTATAGGAGCCTGCGCCCTCCTTAGACCACCTCCGCCGGTTGTAGACTGCCCCCCCCTCCTTCGCAGGTTAAAAGGTAATTTATTTTACTTTTTTTTTTATTATTATTTTTAGATCTGCAAACTTATTGTTTTTGATCTGCGAAACTGATTTATACAGATTTTATGTAAGAGTAAAAAAACTGAATTTTGTAAGAGTAAAAACTGATTTTTTATATGTTCAAAAACTGATTTTTTATATGTTCAAAAACTGATTTTTTATATGTTCAAAAACTGATTTTTTATATGTTCAAAAACTGATTTTTTTATAATGTTCAAAAAAACTGATTTTATTTTTAAAAGGTTTAAACTTTAAAATAGAAAAGGCGGAATTTTTATTGAATAGAAGTAATAAAAATATGATTTTTATATTTTTAAAGTATTAAAAATATAATCTTTATAGGATAGAGAATATAAAAATATCATCTTTGTATGTGTAGCGAAATAAAAATCTGATTTTTATTTTATATACGTTGAGATAAAGTGGTAATTTTTATAAAGGTGAAAACTTTATTTTTATAAAGGCGAAAACTTTATTTTTATATGTTGAACTTCGAAATAAAAATAGAATTTTTATATATTGAACTTCAGAATAAAAATAGAATTTTTATATATTGAACTTCAGAATAAAAATAGAATTTTTATATATTGAACTTCAGAATAAAAATAGAATTTTTTTTATATTGAACTTCGGAAAAAAAAATTCGATTTTTATAAATTGAATAGCATAGTAAAAATTCAATTTTTACATATGTAGTGAAAGCGGACAACGAAGGTGACAAAAAGGCGAAACGACGAGGACTTCTGCAAAGGAGTGCCGTGGAGCTAGGATAGCTATAAGTGAGAATTTCTCACCTTTCAATTTCTTTTCTAGTTTTATATATATACTAGGATGCAGACGGTGCTTAGTAGCACCCGACACAATCGTCCACAGACCATGGACTTGTTTGTTTGGTTGCATAGATTAGTTGAGTTATTTGTTTGAATTGAATTGTTTGGTGAGATGGAATTGATTTGATTGATGTGTGAATGGCGTGGGCCTTCACTAGACCGGGGATAAGGCTAGGCCTCGTCCCGTTTCTAGTATCGTGCCGTTATGCCGCCGAAATTTTCTAAAATAAGTTAGAAAAATAAAAATATCATTTTATTTAAAGAATGAATTGAATAGAAATTCATAGGTTGAAATAAAATGTTTTATCGTTAGAAATATAATTTTTAACGTGAATGGGAATAAATATTCATTTACGAACCGGACGGTTTGTTTATGTACACCTATTTGAAGGATATTGATTGGGACGATAAATTTTACACATCGCCCAACTGCACAAATAAAATACGTGTTTGATTGTTTGAAACCCCACACGGGTGTTAGGATGAAATTTGAAGTTCACTCATCCTGATTGATTAAATATGTCGATCGATCGATTGACAGGCTGTTATAAGCGTT
Source organism: Allium sativum (assembly GCA_030737875.1). Taxonomy (NCBI): domain Eukaryota; kingdom Viridiplantae; phylum Streptophyta; class Magnoliopsida; order Asparagales; family Amaryllidaceae; genus Allium; species Allium sativum. The sequence goes on along the minus strand of CM060911.1, from coordinate 3,939,800 downwards.
AGATATTTATATTTGATGCTTATACAGTGTAGTGCACTTTGGTTGATGGTTGATTATTTTTCAATGCTATGATATACATGTGTTGTATGAAAATCCATATAATTAACTTTATATGGTAATTGATTGGGCCTCATTCCAATTTGAAAAATAAAGAATATTATAAAATAAAAGTTCATGTGTTGACAGTACTCATTCATTGAGATTGGTCATGTGTTGAACGAAATATTTTAGTAATAAAATTTACATCTTTATCAATATAAAATAAAAGTTCATGTGTTGACAGTACTCATCCATTGAGATTGGTCATGTGTTGAACGAAATATTTTGATAATAACAACTATTTTGAAAAAGAAATATTTGAAATAGAATATTTGAAAATAAAGGAATATATGAAGCCGTGTTGATTAGATTGACGCCATTTCGACGTGAACGATATTTATATCGATTTTATTCGATTTCGAAATGAAATGAATTGAAAACGATTTCGAAATGAAATGAATTGAAAACGATTTCGAAATGAAATGAATTGAAAACGATTTCGAAATGAATTGAATTGAAAACGATTTCGAAATGAATTGAATTGAAAACGATTTCGAAATGAATTGAATTGAAAACGATTTCGAAATGAAATGAATTGAAAACGATTTCGAAATGAATTGAATTGAAAACGATTTCGAAATGAATTGAATTGAAAACGAATTCAAATTGAATTGAAAGCGAATTGAAATGAATTCAAATTGAATTGAAATTTGAATTAAATAGAAATGAATTTTGAAACGAATTTATAAAGTAGAATTCAATTTTGATTTGAATTGAAATGGAAGTTGAAAATGTTTTTGAAACGAATTCAAAACTATTTATATAATTCGTTTTTAAATAGAAATCGACGAAATATATATTATATATATTATATATATAATATAATGGCCTGAATAGAACGCGCCGCGCCGCGGCAGTTCGCGAATTTCGACCATTGATTTCAAACGGACATTACGGGAGATCCGACCGTCGGATTCTCCTAAAACCGGAACCGTTGGGTTCGTATCGAAAAGAGCTTTCTAATGAATGTTAGAAATTTGAAATCTAACGGTTGGATTTGGAATTATGTCCAAATCAAATTCGAAAAAGGTCGCTGTAAGTGCAGTTCGATGGCCGTTGATGGAAATCGACTGTACAGGCCTTGATAAAATTATTAAAAATTGTAATAATTTGTGTAAAATCATAAGAAATGATTTAGAAAGGATTGGGATGAAAAACTTCATATTTGAAAAGATAAAAATAGATTTTTATCTAAATGAACTAGTTTTGAACTAGAATTATAATTCTATTTATTTTTAAATAAATAAATTGAATATGAAAGGGTTTTAAAAATAACCAGAATATCCAATGATTGCATTGGAGTGGAATTGAATCGAAATTGTCTTCGGAATATTTCGATGTTGGAATTCGTGATTATACAGGTGTTGTTATGGAAATTTGAAAGATATATATATATCGTTATTTCCAATACGACATTTGTTAGTCGTAGAATTCGATATTGAATATAAGCCGATATATTTTCTATTCAGAGCCTTGTATTGAATATCGAATGTGATTTGGGTTTGTCGTGAATGGTGTCTTCACTAACACTGTTCTTGAACCCAGATGAGAAAAGATTAAATCTTTTTATTTAGATTTAATGAAGTGTACCAATTAAATAATATTTAATTGGAATAGAATTGATATTGATTTTTGGGTTTATCGTGAACAGTGTTTTAAATAACACTTGTTCTTTAACCCGATAATTAATGGAATGTGATTTTGGGTTTATCGTGAACCGTGTTTTAAATGACACTGATTCTTTAACCCAGTTAACGATTAAAACTAAGTGGAGTTTTAATGAATCTTTAATTAGATTGAAATGGTCGAGAATGGAGTATCACCAGTTTTGCTCCAGGCGATAGTTAAATCTTTAATTAGATTTGAACGTGAAATGGTAATTGAATTTACCGATAACACCGTGGTGTTAGATATGAAGTATAACCAGTTTTACTTCATGGGATGAATAGGTTGGGATTGGGAAATTAAAATAAATGATTACTTCGGTAAAGTTCGCTAATCCCGACTAGTTTGAATTGAGATTCAAAAATAGAATAAAGAACAAATTCAAGGAATTTATCTTTGATAAAATTAATGGGAATCTTTCCCTATGAATGTGAGATTTAGAAACTAACTGTCGGTTAGCCAAGCAGAATGGTTTTCTGGATATTGATCTGATGTTGGTTTCGGCCTTCGGGGTTAATATTTGGGGAACTATTCTCTTGATTAATTTGCGGTTAGTGACTGATGAATTGGAATGAGGCGTATGTTGTGTTTGTGTAACACTTATTTAAAATATACGCGAGTTATTCGGAAAGACCGGGTTTATCCCATTCTGAATAACTGATACGACGATAAGTCGAAGATGAAGACGATGGTCGAAGACCGGAGGTCTTCACGTCGTTTGGGTAATTACTGATGATCTTGATTGGGCTGTACACCCAAGAAGATGGAAACAGTTAGTGATCGTCCAGACGTACTTGGAGATCGATGGATATGCGGGGTACTAGGTGCCTCCGGTTTCGTTCAGACCTAGAACGGACTTGTAAATGGACTGTGTGTCTGACATTGGATTTTAGTCCGTGTGATTGATCTCTATTAAATATATATCTGTTTGGCGGCGGAGAATTTATTCTCTTGCTTAACGCCCTTCTCTGAGACGTACGAGCTCAGGGGTTATATATTGATGGATATCAATCGCATGGAGTGAATTGCCTGTGTGGCATGCCTAAGTGGAAAATGATCAAGGCTTCTGTTGAAAAGCAAAGTCTTGTGGTTGATGATCGAAGCACGGCCTTTGTGGCGTAGCTTTGTGTAACGTTGATTCGCGAGTATCACACCCGGTATGAATCAAAAACGGGAGACGGACCTCAGGGAGGGCATGCGTTTCTTTCTAGTTATGAGTGGCGTCAGTGCTTGAACTGGCTGACGAGTTTGACTCATGTGGATGTTACTTATTATTACTTGCTGAAAAGCGAGGCGCCTCGTGATATCGGTTTCGGCCGATGCTTCTGGTCGGCTGACGGGCCAGATTTACGCCCCAAAGGGCGGAGAAACGTAGTGTTCAGGCATTATAATCCACATCGGTGGACCGGCCCTGACGATCCAAGGGGCAGTTGCGGCTGTTCCGGAGACATGGGCTAGATTGTCTCGAATCGGTTGAGGATCTTGCCCCTAGCCTCGGTTCATACCATAAATGATAACCCAACTTCCAATACGACATTTGCGGTTTTGATTGTAAACTTATATATGGCGACATAGTGTTATGGGCCGTTCATGCCGCCTATGATTGATACTTATGATTTGAAGTGTTTTATACACTATGCACTTATAATAGTATCAAATGATTTGTTTTAAAACGTATCAAGCATTCTTTGGCTGTTATAAGGGAAAACCCTATCCTCGACTGCGTTGCATTGTGTGATGGGACCTGGGTCTTATAACAGCTTCATTTTTCTTTATTTAGCATTGCGCTGTTTGTTTTATGCACTGGTATTCTTGGGAGGAAACCCGTTCCGTGTTATACGGCGTGGTCCCTTGATTTACCTAACTTTGAAAATAAAGATTAATAACTGTTTTAGTTCTCACACCAGTCACATGACTGACCTGGAGTTTATTGTTTTAACCTAAACTCTGGGTGCCCTTATTTTGACACGGGCAGCTAGTAGTTTTGGTTTTGCAGATTTATATTCAAAGGATCCTGGTTTACAGCTGGAACGATATCCGGAAAGCTTTGTATCCGTATATCTTCTTCTAGTTGTGTATTGTATTATTTTCCGCTGCTATGTATTTAAATGTAATTTAAATCTCTGATATTTCTGTGTAATATTCATTTATACTCTGTATATTCTTATAATCTGATGCATTGTTGTAATATACGATGAAATGTTCTCCTGTATGCGTCCTGATTTGTCGTGTTCTCAAAACAATTCGTTCTTTCTCTTCTCTTCGGAGACCGGGGAAGTTCGGGTCGTTTCATTTGGTATCAGAGCTTTGGTTTACAAAGCAGAGAACAAGACACATTAGAACTATACGAAAGAATTCATCAGATATTGGATTAGTAATATCCAATTAGAATGACTCGTTAGAGATAGGATCAGTAGTATCCTAGAACGGGTGTGAAGAGTATATTTTTCAAATGAAAACAAATTTTGTTTTGAAAATTTAAATCAATTATTCGTATTTGATTATTTATTTTATATTGATTAGGACAATCCAAAATATAAAGATTTTTGCGTATGCGCCTAGCTAGCGTGTATTCGAAGTTTTGATATATTGGATAGATATAGAATTACACTCTAATCGCCCGGAGATGATTTTGAAGATGGAGCTCCATCATTAGAATTTATATTCGAGTGACGAACGTGTAATATCTATATACTTCCTATTGACTGGTGTGAGAACCAAAATTAGATAGGGCTTATTGTTGTGAATTGGCATCAAAAACATGATTTTCTGTATATATATCAAAGTTATGCATTTGAAAAACTAATCAACTAATGGATTGATGGTTGTATTGTTTGGTTATTGTTTGAATAATTAAAATTTGAACCATTTAGTTCATTTGAGTCAAATATTGAATTTTATTGAAATTGGTCGCATTTGCTTGCATACAAATACTCACATTGAACAGGTCATAGCAAGGAGGCTAGAGCCGAAGAATAAAATTTGTTTGCCCGACAAATAGGTACATGTTTACTACATAATTTCCTGTTTTGTTTGGGTGATGATGATTTTGTGAGCCTATTGGCTAGCCGCTTGGCTTTTTCTTTTTCTTTTTGAGATCTGAAGGACCGGGGAAGCTATTTGAAATTCCCCGATGCTCCCGGTGCAGGGGAGGTTATGGCGAAATTTTTCAAAAATTTAGGGTGTTAGCCAAATTTTTGAAGTTTTGAAAATTCTCAGAAACTAAAGAGTTGGAGAATGAAAGCCAGATCGAACGTAGTGTTGATTAATCAAACCACTTTCGACTTTGTTCCTTTTCGGGGACGAAAAGTTTTAAGTGGGGGAGATTGTAATAACCCGAAAATCTGGGCCAGTTTAAAATTTTTATTTTGGCAATTTTAGCGAATTTTGATTATTTAAAATGAATTATTTTAAATAATATCGACGAGAAATTATTTTGAATATAATTCGAAAGTATATATTATACGCGTCGTCGTTAGAATATATATAATTATATAAGGAATTGAATATGGCGCGGTAGTTCGATAATTCGATTTCAAACTTCCATTGAATGTACCGGGTGCAAAACAATCCGGATTTTAGTGAAACCAAAAATGATGGGATCTTATTGATAATATCTTTCCAACGAATCCGGGAAATCAAGATTTCATATCGGGAATCAAAAGATATGTCCAGTTGAAAATTCTGAATAGTCGCTATGGAATTCAGGCCCTTAAAAATGGACATTTTGCAAATGACCTCGGATTTCGACGAAACTAGTTTTGTTAGGACCGTATCGTCAATACGAAGCTAGAAAATATTTTTCGAGAATATTTCTAGTTAGTATGTGACCCCGGTAATTTGAAAGGTACGTTTAAAATTCAATATGGTGATTTAAATGTAAATTCAACGGAAACTGATTCAAACGATCAATTCAGCTTGCGGTACATATCCCATTGTGTTCGGAATGGGGGTGAAACGCTATGGGCGGCAGGCGGTGGGCCTCGTTTAGAGGTCGTATGTGAAAGTCAACTTTTTAATAATTAAAAAAAAAAAAATCTTTTCCTCCTTTATATCTCTGCCCCCCCCCCCCAATTCATTAAATCGATCAGAAGAAAAAAAAAAAGAGGGAAACTTCGTCGAAGCGCGCCCAGGCCGCCGCCGCGCCTCAGGCGAACAAGCCCCCTCCTTCCCCGCTTCTCCTCCCTCTTCTCCTCCTCTTCCCTCGCTCCTCTCGCTTAACCCCCCCCCCCCCCCCAATTCGAACTTCAACCTCCCTCATCGGAAACCAGAGTTCGTCGCCACCATAGAAGCCACCGCCACCACTATAGGAGCCTGCGCCCTCCTTAGACCACCTCCGCCGGTTGTAGACTGCCCCCCCCCCCCCCCCCCACCCTCCTTCGCAGGTTAAAAGGTAATTTATTTTACTTTTTTTATTATTATTATTATTTTTAGATCTGCAAACTTATTATTTTTGATCTGCGAAACTGATTTATACAGATTTTATGTAAGAGTAAAAAAACTGAATTTTGTAAGAGTAAAAAATGATTTTTTATATGTTCAAAAACTGATTTTTTATATGTTCAAAAACTGATTTTTTATATGTTCAAAAACTGATTTTTTATATGTTCAAAAACTGATTTTTTATATGTTCAAAAACTGATTTTTTATATGTTCAAAAACTGATTTTTTTATAATGTTCAAAAAAACTGATTTTATTTTTAAAAGGTTTAAACTTTAAAATAGAAAAGGCGGAATTTTTATTGAATAGAAGTAATAAAAATATGATTTTTATATTTTTAAAGTATTAAAAATATAATCTTTATAGGATAGAGAATATAAAAATATCATCTTTGTATGTGTAGCGAAATAAAAATCTGATTTTTATTTTATATACGTTGAGATAAAGTGGTAATTTTTATAAAGGTGAAAACTTTATTTTTATAAAGGCGAAAACTTTATTTTTATATGTTGAACTTCGAAATAAAAATAGAATTTTTATATATTGAACTTCAGAATAAAAATAGAATTTTTATATATTGAACTTCAGAATAAAAATAGAATTTTTATATATTGAACTTCAGAATAAAAATAGAATTTTTTTTATATTGAACTTCGGAAAAAAAAATTCGATTTTTATAAATTGAATAGCATAGTAAAAATTCAATTTTTACATATGTAGTGAAAGCGGACAACGAAGGTGACAAAAAGGCGAAACGACGAGGACTTCTGCAAAGGAGTGCCGTGGAGCTAGGATAGCTATAAGTGAGAATTTCTCACCTTTCAATTTCTTTTCTAGTTTTATATATATACTAGGATGCAGACGGTGCTTAGTAGCACCCGACACAATCGTCCACAGACCATGGACTTGTTTGTTTGGTTGCATAGATTAGTTGAGTTATTTGTTTGAATTGAATTGTTTGGTGAGATGGAATTGATTTGATTGATGTGTGAATGGCGTGGGCCTTCACTAGACCGGGGATAAGGCTAGGCCTCGTCCCGTTTCTAGTATCGTGCCGTTATGCCGCCGAAATTTTCTAAAATAAGTTAGAAAAATAAAAATATCATTTTATTTAAAGAATGAATTGAATAGAAATTCATAGGTTGAAATAAAATGTTTTATCGTTAGAAATATAATTTTTAACGTGAATGGGAATAAATATTCATTTACGAACCGGACGGTTTGTTTATGTACACCTATTTGAAGGATATTGATTGGGACGATAAATTTTACACATCGCCCAACTGCACAAATAAAATACGTGTTTGATTGTTTGAAACCCCACACGGGTGTTAGGATGAAATTTGAAGTTCACTCATCCTGATTGATTAAATATGTCGATCGATCGATTGACAGGCTGTTATAAGCGTTAGATATTTATATTTGATGCTTATACAGTGTAGTGCACTTTGGTTGATGGTTGATTATTTTTCAATGCTATGATATACATGTGTTGTATGAAAATCCATATAATTAACTTTATATGGTAATTGATTGGGCCTCATTCCAATTTGAAAAATAAAGAATATTATAAAATAAAAGTTCATGTGTTGACAGTACTCATTCATTGAGATTGGTCATGTGTTGAACGAAATATTTTAGTAATAAAATTTACATCTTTATCAATATAAAATAAAAGTTCATGTGTTGACAGTACTCATCCATTGAGATTGGTCATGTGTTGAACGAAATATTTTGATAATAACAACTATTTTGAAAAAGAAATATTTGAAATAGAATATTTGAAAATAAAGGAATATATGAAGCCGTGTTGATTAGATTGACGCCATTTCGACGTGAACGATATTTATATCGATTTTATTCGATTTCGAAATGAAATGAATTGAAAACGATTTCGAAATGAAATGAATTGAAAACGATTTCGAAATGAAATGAATTGAAAACGATTTCGAAACGAAATGAATTGAAAACGATTTCGAAATGAATTGAATTGAAAACGATTTCGAAATGAATTGAATTGAAAACGATTTCGAAATGAATTGAATTGAAAACGATTTCGAAATGAAATGAATTGAAAACGATTTCGAAATGAATTGAATTGAAAACGATTTCGAAATGAATTGAATTGAAAACGAATTCAAATTGAATTGAAAGCGAATTGAAATGAATTCAAATTGAATTGAAATTTGAATTAAATAGAAATGAATTTGAAACGAATTTATAAAGTAGAATTCAATTTTGATTTGAATTGAAATGGAAGTTGAAAATGTTTTTGAAACGAATTCAAAACTATTTATATAATTCGTTTTTAAATAGAAATCGACGAAATATATATATTATATATATTATATATATAATATAATGGCCTGAATAGAACGCGCCGCGCCGCGGCAGTTCGCGAATTTCGACCATTGATTTCAAACGGACATTACGGGAGATCCGACCGTCGGATTCTCCTAAAACCGGAACCGTTGGGTTCGTATCGAAAAGAGCTTTCTAATGAATGTTAGAAATTTGAAATCTAACGGTTGGATTTGGCATTATGTCCAAATCAAATTCGAAAAAGGTCGCTGTAAGTGCAGTTCGATGGCCGTTGATGGAAATCGACTGTACAGGCCTTGATAAAATTATTAAAAATTGTAATAATTTGTGTAAAATCATAAGAAATGATTTAGAAAGGATTGGGATGAAAAACTCCATATTTGAAAAGATAAAAATAGATTTTTATCTAAATGAACTAGTTTTGAACTAGAATTATAATTCTATTTATTTTTAAATAAATAAATTGAATATGAAAGGGTTTTAAAAATAACCAGAATATCCAATGATTGCATTGGAGTGGAATTGAATCGAAATTGTCTTCGGAATATTTCGATGTTGGAATTCGTGATTATACAGGTGTTGTTATGGAAATTTGAAAGATATATATATATCGTTATTTCCAATACGACATTTGTTAGTCGTAGAATTCGATATTGAATATAAGCCGATATATTTTCTATTCAGAGCCTTGTATTGAATATCGAATGTGATTTGGGTTTGTCGTGAATGGTGTCTTCACTAACACTGTTCTTGAACCCAGTTGAGAAAAGATTAAATCTTTTTATTTAGATTTAATGAAGTGTACCAATTAAATAATATTTAATTGGAATAGAATTGATATTGATTTTTGGGTTTATCGTGAACAGTGTTTTAAATAACACTTGTTCTTTAACCCGATAATTAATGGAATGTGATTTTGGGTTTATCGTGAACCGTGTTTTAAATGACACTGATTCTTTAACCCAGTTAACGATTAAAACTAAGTGGAGTTTTAATGAATCTTTAATTAGATTGAAATGGTCGAGAATGGAGTATCACCAGTTTTGCTCCAGGCGATAGTTAAATCTTTAATTAGATTTGAACGTGAAATGGTAATTGAATTTACCGATAACACCGTGGTGTTAGATATGAAGTATAACCAGTTTTACTTCATGGGATGAATAGGTTGGGATTGGGAAATTAAAATAAATGATTACTTCGGTAAAGTTCGCTAATCCCGACTAGTTTGAATTGAGATTCAAAAATAGAATAAAGAATAAATTCAAGGAATTTATCTTTGATAAAATTAATGGGAATCTTTCCCTATGAATGTGAGATTTAGAAACTAACTGTCGGTTAGCCAAGCAGAATGGTTTTCTGGATATTGATCTGATGTTGGTTTCGGCCTTCGGGGTTAATATTTGGGGAACTATTCTCTTGATTAATTTGCGGTTAGTGACTGATGAATTGGAATGAGGCGTATGTTGTGTTTGTGTAACACTTATTTAAAATATACGCGAGTTATTCGGAAAGACCGGGTTTATCCCATTCTGAATAACTGATACGACGATAAGTCGAAGATGAAGACGATGGTCGAAGACCGGAGGTCTTCACGTCGTTTGGGTAATTACTGATGATCTTGATTGGGCTGTACACCCAAGAAGATGGAAACAGTTAGTGATCGTCCAGACGTACTTGGAGATCGATGGATATGCGGGGTACTAGGTGCCTCCGGTTTCGTTTAGACCCAGAACGGACTTGTAAATGGACTGTGTGTCTGACATTGGATTTTAGTCCGTGTGATTGATCTCTATTAAATATATATCTGTTTGGCGGCGGAGAATTTATTCTCTTGCTTAACGCCCTTCTCTGAGACGTACGAGCTCAGGGGTTATATATTGATGGATATCAATCGCATGGAGTGAATTGCCTGTGTGGCATGCCTAAGTGGCAAATGATCAAGGCTTCTGTTGAAAAGCAAAGTCTTGTGGTTGATGATCGAAGCACGGCCTTTGTGGCGTAGCTTTGTGTAACGTTGATTCGCGAGTATCACACCCGGTATGAATCAAAAACGGGAGACGGACCTCAGGGAGGGCATGCGTTTCTTTCTAGTTATGAGTGGCGTCAGTGCTTGAACTGGCTGACGAGTTTGACTCATGTGGATGTTACTTATTATTACTTGCTGAAAAGCGAGGCGCCTCGTGATATCGGTTTCGGCCGATGCTTCTGGTCGGCTGATGGGCCAGATTTACGCCCCAAAGGGCGGAGAAACGTAGTGTTCAGGCATTATAATCCACATCGGTGGACCGGCCCTGACGATCCAAGGGGCAGTTGCGGCTGTTCCGGAGACATGGGCTAGATTGTCTCGAATCGGTTGAGGATCTTGCCCCTAGCCTCGGTTCATACCATAAATGATAACCCAACTTCCAATACGACATTTGCGGTTTTGATTGTAAACTTATATATGGCGACATAGTGTTATGGGCCGTTCATGCCGCCTATGATTGATACTTATGATTTGAAGTGTTTTATACACTATGCACTTATAATAGTATCAAATGATTTGTTTTAAAACGTATCAAGCATTCTTTGGCTGTTATAAGGGAAAACCCTATCCTCGACTGCGTTGCATTGTGTGATGGGACCTGGGTCTTATAACAGCTTCATTTTTCTTTATTTAGCATTGCGCTGTTTGTTTTATGCACTGGTATTCTTGGGAGGAAACCCGTTCCGTGTTATACGGCGTGGTCCCTTGATTTACCTAACTTTGAAAATAAAGATTAATAACTGTTTTAGTTCTCACACCAGTCACATGACTGACCTGGAGTTTATTGTTTTAACCTAAACTCTGGGTGCCCTTATTTTGACACGGGCAGCTAGTAGTTTTGGTTTTGCAGATTTATATTCACAGGATCCTGGTTTACAGCTGGAACGATATCCGGAAAGCTTTGTATCCGTATATCTTCTTCTAGTTGTGTATTGTATTATTTTCCGCTGCTATGTATTTAAATGTAATTTAAATCTCTGATATTTCTGTGTAATATTCATTTATACTCTGTATATTCTTATAATCTGATGCATTGTTGTAATATACGATGAAATGTTCTTCTGTATGCGTCCTGATTTGTCGTGTTCTCAAAACAATTCGTTCTTTCTCTTCTCTTCGGAGACCGGGGAAGTTCGGGTCGTTTCAAAGCAAGACTCAAACTCGTGTCTAAGCATCTTTTAATTTATGCCTTTGACCTCTCACATTAGACTACCAATTGTAGTTGCTGGATTTGCCGGGCAGGTCCGGGCAGTCTTACACCACAAACGAGTCTAACCTCGTGTCTTAGGCCTTTATTACTTATTTAATTTGTGTCTTTGACCTCTCACATTAGACTAGCGTTTGTGGTTGCTGGATTTGCCGGCGGGTCCGGGCAGTCTTACACCATAAACGAGTCTAACCTCGTGTCTTAGGCATTTATTATTATACATTATTATTCAACCCAAATTTGAATTAATATCCCTATTTCAAATTGCCAATAACTTCCAATTTTAATCCATGTCCATAATTGTCACTTAAATTATGTCCATAATTACTATTCATATAAATTAGGCCAATTAATGTCTCAAACTAATTATATGCCTTTATGCCAACTCACAATTATGCATATTTAATATTTTCCCATTATCCCCACGTCGTTCGTACATTGAACGTGAAATATGCTAGACTCGCAAATAGTCTAACTCATAAAAAGGAAAGAAACATCACAACTTGAATAACACACAAAATAGATCTAACTAGCATAACATGGATCAAAACTGGCATGATTATGATTCTTATTAACATAAATTTGCATAATCAACACTTGCATAGGCAATAGTCATAAAACATAAATTTGTATAAACTATGTACTGTCATGGATCTAAATTTATAGATCTTAACATGTAATTATGAACTTGCATATATGGATATGGTTTTCCTATGACTTGCATATGAATTTCATACAAACTTACATTCAAACTAGCATATGATTCACATACAAAACTAGCATAGGAAACATAAATTTACATAAGTATGTTACTGTCTTGGATCTAAATATAGATCTAATATCAAAATGTGAACTTGCATATGGATCTAAACATAGATCTAAACATAAAAATGTGAACTTGCATACGGATCTAAACACATAAATTAATGTCACACTTTTCACTTATAAACTAGCATATGTATATACTTGATTCACATATGTTTTACATCCCAACTTGCATAAGATTCACATATGTTTCAACATCCTAAATTTGCATACATATGTTTTAACATCGCAAACTTGCATAAGATTCGCATATGATTTAACACATAAATTTGCATAAGATTCACATAACATAAACTTGCATATGATACACAAATTAACATATGTAAACTTGCATAAAATGAATCAAGTTAAACATGTATAATTGTACATATAAATAGATCTACCAATCATACAACAATAAAATTGTCATATGTTCACAAACAGACAATAACATCACATGTTTCAAAAGACATGTTCTCATAATCCAATTACATCCCATCATAATTAATTTATTAATTATATTGTGAAAGAAATAGCAATCACAATCAAAAGAACAGTCTTGTTTTTCTGGGATCTGTATTCTGAAACTGAATTGCTCGCTTTTGATGTAGACTAATTCTTATTCTAATTTGGATTTAGATTTGATTTTGATTCTTGCTTCTATCTTGCTTTTAAGTTGAAGAAGGAATGGTGGCTAAACTAGAACGATCATGGACAGCATGGTGGCTCCTTGGAATGAATTTGTGTGATTTAGGGTTTCAGGATCATGGTTGCTTTTATAGAAGTTAAATCTTATGTGAGCCGTTAGATCGTTTTAGGAGCAACCAGAGCCATCCAACTAAAGCAAGTGTCACTCATCCAATCATAGCATGACACATATGCCCTAACACCTCAGAATTTGTCACAAAGCCAATCCGAGAAGGCCACGTAAAAAAGTCAATCCTTGATCAACAAAAAACGCACCACGTACGCCACATGATGCGTACACGTCTTATATATATATATATATGTATATGTATGTATGTATGTGTGTATGTGTGTATGTATGTATGTATGTATGTATGTATGTATATATATATATTCTATATATATATATTTTTCTTTTTATCTATCTTCCCAATTAGCCATTTTCACACTAAACCACTTTTTGAACTGCGTTCACACTAAGCCACTTTTTAGCCATTTCCCTAAAACAAAAATACTGCGCTGGCGGGGATCGAACTCTATACCTCTTGTATGCAGATCACATGTTTTAACCAAATGAGCTACTAAGTCTTTTTCTTAAAAACTTAGAACAATGCTAAACATTTTTCTTTTCTCATTCTTCTTTTTCATGTCTTGCTGCAATATTTAATTTAAAGATATATTCTTCATACGGAGTCCGATTTCGTCGAACTCGGACTCTTTCTCAAGCAGAATTCCGAGGTGAACGCAATGGCGCAACCCGTTTCCCTTAATTCCAACATTTGAAATTAAGTATTCCTTAATTCGTTAATTTTAATATTTAAAATCACGGGGTGTTACATTCTCCCCTCCTTAAAGGATTTCGGCCCCGAAATTTCCAAGTTAAGGAGAATGCATATCCTAACATCCAATCATCCATCTACTCAACCATCAAACACATGCATCCATTGTCCTTACAAGATTTCTAATGCTATATGAACATATGCAAAAAGTGCGTGTATATGTTCCTTATCTAATGCAAAATTAGGCGGTCTATTGATTCAGTTGACCTCCTTAATGCAAATCATGATAGTGTCATGCGTCCATTATGTATGCGAATGAATCCTATCGATACAAATTATTCCTACATGTGTGCACAACCATTCATCAAAATGCAGCATCCATGTGATAACACAACCATTATAAATCCATTAATTTAAATATGCACACACATTTATATGCAACATGAAGGTGATTGAGCCGATCTAGTGCCTAATGTGTGTGTACATGCATCCACGAGCAGCCACTAGCAACCACTTGCATCCATTTGCATCCACCAAACATAACATGTCTCAAACACATGTTTACAACCATAGCGTTCTTCCTAACTAAAGATCGAAGATGTCATCGCAAAGATAATACTAAATGATAGAAGAAGTATCAACAAAGCGGTAGAAAAAGGAGAAGTTAAAACATACCCTCAAAAAGGAAAGGGTACATCGTACGCATCATGTCTTCCGTCTCCCAAGTCGTGTCTCTTTGATCATCTCCCCATTGCACTTTGACCAACTTGAGCTCTTTGTTGCGTAGCTCTTATACCTCCGACCCAAGGATGCATGCAGGAGCTCGTCTAATCGTGGCATCTCCCTCTGCTTCCACTTCTCTAAGCATGTTCGGCTCCACTACTTCTGCGGTATCTTGTAACACTTCCGCAAATATGATACATGAAAACATGTCATGAACATCACTAAGCTAGTTGCCTCTTCTCATGTCCTTCCAAAATCTAGGATACATAACCAAAAAAGATCTTCAAGGATTTTGTTTACCCCTTTCTGTCCGTTCACCCATCTGTGGGTGATAAGCGATACTTGTACTTGCCGCCTTTTGCATATCACCTTTTCCTCTTGCACCGAAAACTGCTCCAAGCCCTATCTCGCAAGCACCGGTATACACTGTGAATGGCTTACTTCCATCTGGCAAAACTAAAACTGGAGTGGTCGTCAAAACCCTCTTCAAACGTTGGAAAGCATCGTCACAGTCAACATACCAAGCAAAAATCAAGTTCTTCTTTGTTAACCGACTAAGTGGGGCTGATATCTTTGCGAAGTCCTTAATGAGCTTCCTATAATAACCAACCAGCCCTAAAAAGCTTCTTACTTCTGTGGCGTTCTTAGGAATCTTCCAATCTTAGGTTGCCACCACCTTTGTGGGATCCACAGCTATTCCTTCCTTAGAGACCACGTGTCCTAAGAACATCACTTCTTTTCTCCAAAAATGACACTTGGAGAACTTAGCTTTAAGTTGATGCGCTCGTAGGGTCTCTAAGACTTCCCTAAGATGTAGGGCATGCTCTTCTTCACTTTTAGAGAAAATCAGGATATCGTCAACAAAGACTATCACAAACTTGTTTAGAAACTCCCTAAACACCCTACTCATTAAGTCAACAAAGTATGCAGGTGCATTCGTCAAACCGAAAGGCATGACGAGCCACTCGAAGAAACCGTCAGGAGTTCTAAATGCAGTCTTATCTATGCTATATGCAACCACCCTTAGCTGATGAAACCCTATAGCCAAATCCAATTGCAAAAAAAATGAAGCACACACCAACTGATCGAATAAATCATCTATCCTCGGCAATGGGTGTCTGTTCTTCTTTATTAGCTTATTCAGCTCTCTATAGTCCACGCACAATCTAAGTGAACCATCAGCTTTCGTAGCAAAAACGACTGGAGCACCCCACTCCGAAATACTCCTTCTTATGAACCCCTTCTCAAGCAATTCTTTCACTTTCTTACTGAGTTCTCTTCTCTCTTTCGGAGCCATGTGGCGCACTGGTAATGCAACTGGCTTTGCATTATCTATTAGGTATATTCGAAAGTCTATCTCGCGCCTTGGGGGTAAACCTTGAACTTCATCTAATATGTCACTATGTTCACGGACCACACGAACAGATTCCAAATCATCATTGGATGCGTCAAGGTATTCTAGGTAGCTAAGCATTACCGGACCTCTAGGGTCACAAAAAATATCGAGGGTCTTTCTACAACGAGTCAACAATCTAACTACCCTTCTTTCACAATCTAGGATGGCACCATATCTACCTACCCAATCCATGCCTAGAATCAAGTCGTAGCCCATGAAACCAAGAACGAAGGCGTTCCAATCAAACCCAATGCCCAAGATAGACACTCTCAAATCCCGACAAATCATTGAAAGATGAGCCAAACCACCAATAGGATTTGAGACTACTATGGGATCCGTAACTAGACTAGTATTTAGGTGCAGTGTTTCAACTAACGAAGCAGTGAAGCGCCAGAATTAAAACAAGGTTCGAACAGGATGATCAAAAAGAAAAACCAAATTTCCAACCAAGATATATTTCTACCTCTATCAGGTATGTCAGTTATGAGGGAACGCGTCTGCCCTCCAGAAGATCATGTACCTTGTCCTTACATTTGCCTTTTGCTTCTTTGGACGATCCTAATAAGATGTCTTGTAACGATAACAACTAGTCTTCTTTTGTCTTTCTAACGTCTTTATTTAAGTAGTCGGGTATTTCACAAGTGTGGCCCTTCCTTTTCTCTTGGCCCCTTTTTATCCTTATCGCCTTTCTTTGGATCTACTTTATCATGTGTCCTTTCCATGTCTCTCCTGCAAATTCTCTGTTCATGGCCTCCTACCAAATGAGGCTTCGTTCTTCATTAACCAAGCAGCTAATTGAACCTTCCTCCCGTCATCTATCCTAAAGGTACCAACAAGTCCTCCACTTCCTCCTACTTTTTACAGACGTCCCAGTCCCACGAAGTAGTTTTCCACCCATCTTACGGAAGTTCTTACATATCTTAGAAAAACGTCTATATGCGTGGAGGAAGAAATTCAAAAAGGAAAGAGGAAGAGATTCAAAACAGAGAATCGAAGGAAAGATATATTGCTCTTGTGGGTTATGTTTTTAAAACAAACAAACTTTTCTCTTAAAAATACTCTCCTTAAAGCATATTTTTGAAAGTATTTCTTTACAAAATGCTTTTGAAAAACAATTTTTTCAAAATTCATATCTGTTCTGGTAACCTTCAGCTCTGATACCACGTGTAACACCCCACGTCCATTAATGTCACTCACAAAGGGAATGCATTAACTTCCATGGAGCGTATTTAGTGTATAGAACAGAATATAACAAGACAGATATAAATAATGGTACTTGAAAATTTTAAAACAACTTTTATTGCAGCGAAGAAATAGTTTGATTACAACAACTTCATAAACCAAGTGCACTTAATATCCATCTTGATAAATTGTTTTAGAGTACATAAAATAAAAAGTATAAACCCCAACACAAGTAGCCATAAAAGAGATGAGCTGAACTTTACTTTCAGCAATCCATGCACTTCCAAAAGAGAGAGAAAGAGATCTGAGATCAAGCTCCACTACTACTAGTCCCACCCTGAGAACCTGGGGGGGAAAAGGAAGAAAAGAGGCGAAAACAAAGGGGGACAGACATGAAGTTTGGCGAGTACCACAACTTTAACAATACAATTATTAAAGTAATTAGGATAAGGCATAAACTGGTAAAACAAGGAATGACTGTGAAGCAAGTGGGCAAGACAAAGCAAACAGAGGAATATTTTGGCGTTAATTGCACTCCTAATCACTATAGGATAATTACTATATTGCACCAATGCTAATTATACCGCACCATTACTAGTCACCCTAAAAGTTGATCCCGCCCACTGAAAATAATAATAATAATTGTAGTTTCGTGTACCCTTAGCTGTCTTCATAGGTGCCGCCTTCCCCTATCTCCACTAGTTTACCCACTACCCTCCTCATTCTAATTACAATGTTTATTCGTAATATGGTAGTTATACTCCTAGCTGTCTTCATAGGTACCGTCTGCTCCTATCTCCGCTAGTCGTACCCACTACCTTCCTCCTTCGATCGGCTCCCTAACTCGTAGATACCCGTGCTAGTCCCACAGTGGGGGTGTATCACTCCCCAAAGTGGCAACCCGATACCACTAAAGATGCACGGCTTATATCAACACGATGCAACAACGTCTTACCTACCAGCCCGGGCCTACGCACGCACATGACCCCGTTGGACTTGCATTGCCACCGCTAACCCGTTTTGACCTCTTACAATCAAACTCAGTAAGCGTGACCCGTCCTCGACTTTGGTCGAGCTCACAAAGATACTTAATGGGTTAATAGTTTGAAAAGGGTCCCCACACAAGCTTTCCACCTATGCTTGGTCCCCACTAGAATTTCCCACTTAACCCCTTCTTATTCATGTCTTCTTACATGTTTTCAACTTCGTTAAGTGTTTATAATTATATCCCACATGTTACCCATGTTATTCACTAAATAAATCAACATGTGTTATTGGTTAAGCTTGCCTTAACCCTATCCGCTTATTAGTTCAATATATTATTGGTTAAGCTGGTCTCAACCCCATCCACTTATGTCTTATTGGTTAAGTTGGTCTTAACCCTATCCGCTTATCAAGTAAATATACATTATTCGTTAAGTTTGTCTTAACCCTATCAGATCAATACATATTATTGGTTAAGTTTGTCTTAACCCTATCCGCTTATTAGATCAATATATTATTGGTTAAGCTGGTCTTAACCCCATTCACTTATCAGATTAATATATATATATATATATATATATATATATATATTATTGGTTAAGCTAGTCTTAACCCTACCCACTTACCATGTTTTTTTATGATTAAGTACATCTTAGTTCACAGATACATTGGTTAAGAGAATAACTCCCTAAGTAACAACCCCGAAGACCGAAATTAACATCAGATTGTTACTCAGAGAATCACTCACTCAACCAAACTTCTGTTTGTCATTCATATTCGTCTTTGCTCAGCAATAATTAATTATTAATGCATAGACCTCTCACATTAATTCGATTGTTTGTGGCCGTTGGATATGCCGGGCGGTTCCGGGCAGTCTTCCACCACAAGCAAGACTTAACCTCGTGTCTAAGCTTCTTTTAATTTATGCCTTTGACCTCTCACATTAGAATACTATTTGTGGGTGTTGGATTTGTCGGGTGGGTCCGGGCAGTCTTACACCACAAACGAGTCTAACCTCGTGTCTTAGGCCTTTATTACTTATTTAATTTGTGCCTTTGACCTCTCACATTAGACTACCGTTTGTGGTTGCTGGATTTGTCGGGCGGGTCCGGGTAGTCTTACACCATAAGCGAGTATAATCTCGTGTCTTAGGCATTTTTTATTACACATTATTATTCAACCCCAATTTGAATTAATATCCCTATTTCAAATTGCTAATAACTTCCAATTTTAATCCATGCCCATAATTGTCAGTTAAATTATGTCCATAATTACTATGCATATAAATTAGGCCAAATAATATCTCAAATTAATTATATGCCTTTATGCCATTTTATGCCAATTCACAATTATAAATATTTAATATTTTCCCATTATCCCCACGTCGTTCGTACATTGAACATAAAATATGTTAGACTCGCAAATAGTCTAACTCATAAAAAGGAAAGAAACATCACAACTTGAATAACACACAAAATAGATCTAACTAGCATAACATGGATCGAAACTGGCATGATTATGATTCATATTAACATAAATTTGCATAATCGACACTTGCATAGGCAATAGTCATAAAACATAAATTTGTATAAACTCTGTACTGTCATGGATCTAAATTTATAGATCTAAACATGTAATTATAAACTTGCATATATGGATATGGTTTTCCTATGACTTGCATATGAATTTCATACAAACTTACATTCAAACTAGCATATGATTCACATATAAAACTAGCATAGGAAACATAAATTTGCATAAGTATGTTACTGCCTTGGATCTAAATATAGATCTAATATCAAAATGTGAACTTGCACATGGATCTAAACATAGATCTAAACATAAAAATGTGAACTTGCATACGGATCTAAACACATAAATTAATGTCACACTTTTCGCTTATAAACTAGCATATGTATATACTTGATTCACATATGTTTTACATCCCAACTTGCATAAGATTCACATATGTTTTAACATCCTAAACTTGCATACATATGTTTTAACATCGCAAACTTGCATAAGATTCGCATATGATTTAACACATAAATTTGCATAAGATTCACATAACATAAACTTGCATATGATTCACAAATTAACATATGTAAACTTGCATAAAATGAATCAAGTTAAACATGTATAATTATACATATAAATAGATCTACCAATCATACAACAACAAAACTGTCATATGTCCACAAACAGACAATAACATCACATGTTTCAACAGACATGTTCTCATAATCCAATTACAACCCATCATAATTAATTTATTAATTATATTGTGCAAGAAATAGCACTCACAATCAAAAGAACGGTCTTGTTTTTCTAGGATCTGTATTCTGAAACTGAATTGCTCGCCTTTGATGTAGACTAATTGTTATTCTAATTTCGATTTAGATTTGATTTTGATTCTTGCTTCTATCTTGCTTTTAAGTTGAAGAAGGAATGGTGGCTAAACTAGAACGATCATGGACAGCATGGTGGCTCCTTGGAATGAATTTGTGTGATTTAGGGTTTTAGGATCATGGTTGATTTTATAGAAGATAAATCTTATGTGAACCGTTACATCGTTTTAGGAGCAATCAGAGCCATCCAACTAAAGCAAGTGTCACAAAGCCAATCATAGCATGACACATAAGCCCTAACACCTCAGAATTTGTCACAAAGCCAATCAGAGAAGGCCACATAAAAAAGACACTCCTTGATCAACAAAAAATGCGCCACGTGCGCCACATGATGCGTACACGTCTTTTATATATATATATATATATATATATATATGTGTGTGTGTGTGTGTGTGTGTGTGTGTGTGTATGTATATATATATTCTATATATATATATATATATATATTTTCTTTTTATATATCTTCTTAATTAACCATTTTCACACTAAACCACTTTTTGAACTGCATTCACACTAAACCACTTTTTAGCCATTCCCCTAAAACAAAAATACTGCGTTGGCGGGGATCGAACTATGTACCTCTTGTATGCAGATCACATGTTCTAACCAAATGAGCTACTAAGTCTTTTACTTACAAAACTTAGAACAATGCTAAACATTTTCCTTTTCTCATTCTTTTTTTTCATGTCTTGTTGCAATATTTAGTTTAAAGATATCTTCTTCATACGAAGTCCGATTTATGCAAACTCGGACTCTATCTCAAGCAGAATTCCGAGGTGAACGCAATGGCGCAGCCCGTTTCCCTTAATTCCCACATTTGAAATTAAGTATTCCTTAATTCGTTAATTTTAATATTTAAAATCACGGGGTGTTACACATCTTTTGTCTACTGTGATGACCCAAACTTCCCAGTCAAGGAAAGCATGGATTGCTTTGAGAACAACACACATCAGAACACAAAATGAAGAACATTTTATTGTTGATTACAACAATTACATCAGAGTACAAGAATGTAACAGAGTATGAATACTTATTACAGAAATAGAAATACAATAATATCATAGTTTTAAATTACATTAAATAGCAGCGAAAAAATAATTCAAATATACAACTGAAAGGAATACACGGATACAGAGCTTTCCGAATACCGCTTCAGCTGTAAGCCAGGATCTTGTAAATATATCTGCAAAAAGCTACTCGACTGGCCGTGTCGAAAATATGGGCACCCGAGTTTGCCAGTGAACAAACTACAGGTCAGTCATGGGACTGGTATGAGAAATCTTAACTTAACTATCTAATAATAAGGCTAATCACAGGACCATGCCGCTAACGCGGAACGGGTTTACTCTATTGGATTGCTAGTGCATAAAGTAAAACATTAGACAACGCAATGCTTTTTAGAAAAAATGAAACCATTATAAGACCCAAGTCCCATCACACAATGCAACGCAAACCAAAGGATAAGGTTTTACCTTATAATGGTCAAAAGATGCTTGATACGATAAAACAGATTTAGTATTAGTGTGTATATCTATGGGTATATATATATATTTCAAAAACAATTTCAATCATAATGTATTAATCATAGACGGCATAGTACCCCATCCTACTATGTCGCCATACTAGTTCTACAATCAAAACCGCAAGGTCGTATTGGAAATTGGATTTCCATCATGATTCGAGGCTAGGGGCAAGCTCCTCTCCGATTCGAGACACTCTAGAAAATGCCTCAGGATCCCCCGCAGTGAACCCTTGGAGCGGTAGGGCCGGTCCCCGCCTATCGGCAGTGGATTAGTTATGCCTGAACACACGCTTCCCGGTTCCTTTGAACCTATAGTATGACCACTAACGGTCCATAAAAATCCGAGGCGTCTCAAAATCCATCATCCACATAAGTAAAATGCCAGCCAGTTTAAGCACTGACACTACCAATAGCTAGAAAGAAACGTGTGCACTCCCTACGGTCCATATCTCGTTTTTGACTCATACCGGGGTGTGAGGCTCGCGAAGTCAGGATATACACAAAGCTATGCCGTAACAGGCTATGCTTTGATCATCCCACAAAGCCCTGCTTTTCAACAAAAGCCTTGATCAATTGCATCTTGGCGTGCCACATTGACAATTCACGCCATGCGATAAATCACTATTAATATATACCCGAGTGTTAAGTAGAGAATAAATTCCCCACCACCAAACAGACATACATTGATAGAAATCGATTTAATTCACATGGAAAGAAATCCAATGTCAGACACGCATCCACTTACTAGCTTATGTTCTGGGTCTGAGCGAAAACCAAATTCGAACAATCAACAATAGTCCAGACGACCACCACTGAAGCCCCTTCAAGGTAGCTACTCCCATCAAGGGTCTCTGTAGCAACACATCCATTCGATGTGAAGATTGTCGGTCTTCAACCACCGTCTTCATCTTTGACTCTTCATCGTCGTAGTAATTATTCGGAATGGGTAAAACCCGGTCTTTCCGAATAACTCGCGTATTTTTATAATTAAAAATCAAGTACTATAAAGACACATCCAACGTCTCATTCCCATTCAGAATATTCTTTTAAATAAAATATTCAAATTATTCAATCAAAGATAAATTCTTTACATTTACTCTTAAATCCTTCCTTTAAAGATTTATTCAGAACACCATTTGGTTTTAAATATCAAAATCATTATTAAATGATTCTTTAGATTTAAGAAATAAATCTTATTCTTAACTGGGTTAAAGAACTAATGTCATTTAAAACATGGTTCACGGTAAACCCAAAATCGTCTTCCATAAAATATGGAATCTTCACAGAAATCAAATCAATATATAATCATCATAAATTTCTGTATCCAACCAATAATATAAATGGAATAACGGCAAGGCCTCTTAAATTCCATATGTAGTATCGGTCTTCTTTTACAGAAGCTTATCTCGGTTATAATTAATTCAAATTCCATTCGACTTCAATTTAATATATTAAATTGGAAAAACTTTACTTTTGGGAAAATTCCCATTTAAATCTTAATAAAAGATTTATAAATTCCAAATCATATTTTCACCGTCAGTCGGGTTAAAGAACACATGTCACTTAAAAACATGGTTCACAATAAACCCAACTCACGTTTCATCTTATTCCAGTTACTAAATATAATTGAAAACTTTAATAATCTAAATTAAAAGATTATTCTTTTCATATGGGGTTTAAGAACAGCGTTATTTAAGACACTATTCATGACAAACCCAAAATCCAAATTATTTAATTTCAATTAAATATCAACAAATTGCAAACTTCATTAAATCTTAATTCAATGATTTATTCTAGTTAATTAGTTTATTTCAATAAAAATATATTTTTCTAAAACATATTTCTTTTCTAAGATATTTTCTAAAATATTCTTTTTCTAGAATATTCTTTATTGGAATGTGACTCAATCAACAACCATATATTGTATGTAATCAACAATCATGACAAATAATTATTAACATCCAAATGACGACCAAAGTGGAATTTATAACTGTGTGAGCGTTAAAGTAAATAACTAACTCTCATAACAGACTATCAATCCATCGATTGACATATAACTAAATATTGGGAGTAGTGCGTGTACAGTATCATCCCAATACCCGTGTGGTGTTTCATCCATCAACCAAATAATAAATTATTTGTGCACTTGGGCAATGTGTGAAAATAATCGTCCCAATCACATAGACAAGTCGGGTAACTTGTAAATGGAAGTGTAATATTCAATTTGAATATTCTAACATTATCGGTAACACGTTTAACACTTCAACATCACAGACATATATTTCACACATATGAATGATAGGGTTTTTCTTCTTCTTACAATAAAATGTAAATTCAATTACTAACGTTTTTGTAGCAAAATTTTCATATGACATTTTATGACAAAAATGCATCAAAATTTCATTGTGACTTTTATGCATGTTTTATTTGCAACAAGGAATGCAAATAAAAATGTGACTTTTCATTTCTAGTTTTATTTGCGACAAGGAATGCAAATAAAAATGTGACTTTTCATTTCTAGTTTTATTTGCAACAAGGAAGGTAAATAAAAAAATGTAACTTTTATTTTCCCATGTATATTTGCATCAAAGAATGCAAATAAAAAAAATAACTTTTTATTACAATGTATATGTATTAACATGACATGTTTTACTATTCCAACGTCTAAATAAAAGAAGTATTTGTTCACATAACATATTTTAATGTCTAACATGACAAATAAAAGAATAATTTATTTGTATACAACTTTCCATGCATTCAAAGGACAAATAAAAAGTAAATTTTATTTGTCTACAAATTCCAAGTTTCTAATGACAAATAAAAAGCGAATTTTATTTGTATAATAAATCCTAAGTTTCAAATGACAAATAAAAGTAAATTTTATTTTCAATAACTTCAGTGTTCATATATGACAACAAAAAGATGGTTTTTATCTTCGTAACCTTGTTTACATTTCTAATGACAAAATAAAAGAGGTATTATTTGTCATACCAAGTTTTACATTTATAAAGACATGTTTTATTTAACCTAACATATGCTAGTAAAGTGATATTTTATTCTAATGTAACATTCTACAACCAAATGTTCTTTTTAATTCTAACATAAATGTCCCTTTTTAATTCTAACATAAATGTTGTGTTTTTATTCTACTTATATGTCCTTTTAAATTCTAACATAAATACCCTTTTTATTCTAACATAAATGTTGTTTTTTTAACAAAAATGGGATTTTTATTTCACTAATTAAGTTTTTAACAAAAATGGTATTTCTATCCTAATGTACATTTTACATTAAGAATGATATTTTATTCTTAGTATAACTGATCAGAATGATAATCTTGTTTAACAAAATGAATATTTCATTCTAATATACATGTTTTAACAAAAAGGAGTATTTCATTTTCAATATGCATGTTTTAACAAAAAGGAGTATTTCATATGTTAAAAAATTCCTATATTTCTATTTGCATTTTAAAATGCAAATAAAATTGCAGTCCTTTTCCTATGTTTTAAAATGTTATTTCTTTCTCTAATGTGATATTTTAACAAAGAGACATTCCTATTCTAATGTGATATTTTAACAAAGAGACGTTCCTATTCTAATGTGATATTTTAACCACAAAGACCTTTTTATTCCAATATGATATTTTATTAGCATATAATATTTCTAATAAAAAGTAACAATTTTTATTTGTTAATTTTGATTCAACAAAAGTGACATTTTTGGATGTCAACTCTAATTTTAACAAAAGTGACAAATTTGTATGTAAATGCTAATTTTGACAAAAGTGACAAATTTGTAATCATATATGACATTACTAACAAAATGTATATTTTAAATAAAATATGACATAACTTAACAAAATGTGTATATTTTTTTTTTTATACCTAATGTACATTTTATACAAATGGGTGGTTTTCATCCTAATGAACCATATGATCAACATATCATTATTTAACATGACACATCTAACCAAGTTGACATTTTTGGTTCAATATCACATCTCTAATAAAATGACAATTTTATTTTAATATAACATTATCTTGCAAAATGGAAATTTTATTTTACTAACATTTTATATACCAAAAGAATAATTTGTTATACTAACTTTTATATAACAAAAATGATAATTTTGTTATGCTAACATTTATATGACAAAACAAAGTTTTGATTTGCTAATCATTTATACGACAAAAATGAAGTTTTGTATGTTAACACCTTATACTATGAAAATGAAGTTTTGCTTTGTCTACCAATCTAATTTGACAAAATAATAAAAATAATAACTTTTGTTTTGTCGACAAATCTAATTCGACAAAATAATGAAAATAATAACTTTTTAATAATAAACATATGTTAACATGGTTTTCTTCTAATATATACAATAAAAATGTAATATTTATTATTTTAAACATCTTCTTTTAAACATGATTCCCTTTTTCTAAATTAACATTCCTAACAAAAGTAGTGTTTTTATTCTACACTAACATTTCATAACAAAAATGATGATTTTATCCTAACATATCATTTGTAGCAAAAATAATGATTTTGTATCAATAAGCACATATAATTCAATAGATCATCACAATCCACCATCAAACAGCCAATCTAAATTTTATACATAGCATCAATATTACAATCACAATCAGAATAAATAAATATATATTTTAATTAATTTAAAATTTAAAATGAGAAATCTCACATTGCTTTGTTTGAATGGTTCAGATCTGAAATTTGGCCAAAATTTGATTTGTTCAGAAATGGTTCTAGTCAGCTTCATCATCTAGTGTTCTTCAATACGATCGCAACGCAACCGGTTTCGTTCGATTTCGATACTGTATGAAGAAGTTACGTGTTTTCAAAGATTTGATAACATAATTAAAACAATTAATAATTTAATTAATTACATTGGTTAACTAAAACAAGGGCGTTCCCTTCTTTACTCCTTCTTCTACGTGATGTACAGATGAACAAACCCATCACCGACTTCAAACACACCACCACGCACCAGGATTCGCGCCTCCAGCACCTCATCGGAGTACACCCCCTCAACGCCGCCGCCATGCTCCATCACCGCCCCCAACCATGGCCAACTCGCCCCCCCTCCCTGCCTCGCAAATCCTCTTCCAAGCGCCGCCCCTTCTCGGTCGAATCCCGATCACCACGTCAATCTACACCCAATCAAAACCGTACAGAAATGACGGCCTCGCTTTGCTCTTCGATTTGAGTATTTATTCCTTGATTAATTCGAAAAGATGAGGGAGGGATTAAGGATCAAAATCTGGAGCTTTCTGGCCATTGAAATGGGGAAAACAGCGGCTCCATATAGAGTATTAGGTTTTGGGTATTTAGGGCGTATTTATACGTGTATTTCTAGCGTATTTTAATTCATTAATTCAAAAATTATTTATTCGACGATACTAACTCCGAATCTAACCCAACGAATGATGCCCCTAGCTAAATACCCTCATCCCGGACGCATTGGAATATGTTTCGTAACCCAGTTCGGTCGTTACGATATGTTTTTCTTTAAATTTAATTAAAAATCATTTAATTATAAAATTCAAATGTATATTTTAAATTACCGGAGCTACATACTACCTCTAAAAATTACAAAAAATTTATTTCTAGTTATGTTTTTGACGATACGGTTCTAATGGGACTAATTTCGTTGAATTCTGAGACTGTTTGAAAAATGGCCATTTTCGAGTCGATTAAATTTGACTAAAACTGACAAAACACGTTTTCTTTTGCCACGCTCACATATTAATTCAAAAAATTATGAAAATTGAAACTTAGCAATAATTCGACGTTCCGGTTCCAACAAAAGTGGTTTCGTCGAAAACCGAGGTCGTTTGAAAAATGACTATTTTCAAGGCCAATATTTTATATTAAAATATATATAAATTCTACAGTTACTTTTCTAAATTTTAAATTGAGCATAACTTTTGATTTATAAAGTGAAATCTCAGTTTTTCAGATTCGTTAGAAAGATATGATTAAACAGATTTAAATATTTCTTGTTTCGCTCAATTCTGATTTATTTTGAATTCTGTACAGTCCGTCAAAATTCAAATTCAAATTTTCAAACTGCAGCGCTGTTTTAAACTCCTTTTATAACTAAATTGAATTTATTCGCTTTAAAATAAATTTTTAGTCGTTATTATTTAATATAATTTATTTTAAATATTAAAAATCCATTAAAATTTCTAAAATAAAAATTTTAAATTGGCCCCAAAATTCCGGGTCGTTACATCTACTGAGGAAGCTTTAGAGTTGATCAAGAAAAAAGAAATGGATGAAATCAAGAAGTCCTATGGTAAGCCAACTCGAGCATAGTGATCTTTTACCTGATGTTGTTATAATCCCTTTGGATGTTGTTGTGAGTGCGGCCCTCGCGTTTTTGCCTTTGCTTGTCCCTATATTTTGTAAATGAAGTTTTTGTTGACATAAATAATGTTATTTTCCTTCAAGACTTTGCATTATTAATAATATGTTATAGGGTTAAAATGTGATTAAGTCCTAGGTGGATGATAAATATGCCCCCAATCTATTTCAAATTCTACGGATCATTCGAATGAAACCCATAATCGGTTTACTTGTCTATCCTCATGCCCCACGTGTCGTGGGGGGTTGATTTGGATGTCAGGTCCTCTTGTGGACTTCCGAGATCGATTCGATCCAAGCTAGTGATCGAATGATCTTGGGTAGAGGCATATAAGTCCTCTTATACTCTCCCCTTAGTCATCAGGAGTTACAGTTTTAGGGATTTAGTGGTCTTTAATCTGGGTGCACCTTTCACATTTGTCCATAATTTTATACTCATATTCAAGTCATGAGAGTCAAAATTATTTAAACAAGCAGTCATGCTGTTTGCATCGGAGTTATTTTCACTTTTTTCTGTAAAGTAAGATCCGAAGACTAGAGCGTTGATATCAAACTTGAAGTTAATCGACCTACATTTTCTTTCGATCCCAAACGAAATTGGCTTGTTGAGACATGGACCGATAAACAGGGTAGGGAGTAGATTACTCCCTTAGTCTTAAAGTTTGACTTATGTCGATCGAGTTAAAACATATGGTCACAGTCACTAGAGTAGTGAGACAGAGAAGGGAAGGAGCTTTTATTTACAGACAACAGTGGGTGGCAAAACTCTCCTTATTACAATACTTAAATAAATAGAAGTTCTAAGAAAGATAATTTCGCAAATACTCAACATTCCATGATCTTTGAAGGACCATCAACAGTCGCTAGCCTGAAGGTTCCCTTATCAAGCCTCTGTTTGATGACATAAGGCCCTTCCCACTTGGGGACCATATACGGGAGTCGGGAAGACCTGTTTTAAAATGAGGTCTCCAATATCGAAGGTCTTTGGTAGGACGACGTACCCTCTTACTGTAATGTTGGGCGACCTAACATGGATGAGTCTCAGCGCAGAGGTTAGCTTCTTCTCTCTTTTCACCAATCATGTCTAATGATTCCAAGAGAAGGGTCTTGTTTGATAGTGAGTCATAATATGTAGTTCTATAGGAAGAAACTTCGAGTTCTATAGGAATGACATCTTTAGAGTCATAAGACAAAGCGAAAGGAGTATAACCTGTGGCTTTTCTATAAGTGGTTTGGTATGCCTAAAGGGCTAAAGGTAATCCATCGATCCATTTTCCTTTGGTACGTTCGAGGCGTTTCTTTAAGATAGATTTGATACTTTTGTTGACGACTATAACCTGTCCATTGGACTGCGGGTGCATGACTGTCGTGTACTTCTTCTCGATATGATATCGCTCGTAGAAATCTCTAAATATCGAGCTGTCGAATTGAGTCTCATTATCTATGATGATCATTTGAGGAAGTCTCAATTGACATATGATATTCTTGACAACAAAATTGATAACTCGTTTGATGATGATTGTGGTTAATTGTTCAGCTTCGAGCCATTACGTAAAATAGTCCACAAGCACAATCTTGTATTTGTTGCCTCCCTTCGAGATTGGTAGACCCCCGATAATGTATATTCCCCAAGTGGCAAATGGCCAAGGGCTAACCATTTGGGTGAGTTCGGTAAGGGAGGCCTGTAGAATCTGGGCAAATCTGTGGAATCTATCATAGTTGGTTGCATCTTTACTAACGGTTGGTCAAAAGTATCTATGCCACAGTATCATCTTAGCCAAGGTCTGCCCTCCTGTATGAGTGCTACATTCACCCTTGTGCGCTTCTCGCAGTATCATTCTAATGTCGTCATTAGCCACACATTAAAGCATCAGAATCGACAAACCTCTCCTGTAAACCCTATTTTGTTGGATGGTATATCTGGAGGCTTGTCGCACAAGAGCCCATCTCTTATTCCTTCGTTCTGGAAGGATCCCATGTTGAGAAAATTATTAATGGGAGTTATCCAAGATTCCCTCTTGGGGTCAGTCTCCATGATTGATCGACCTCTATCTGGTTTATTCTCGGAATACTTAAGGTCTCTATAGGAATTAGCTCGGATTCATTTGGATAGTCAGAGGTAGCTAGTTCTGCCAATTTGTCTGCCTTCTGATTCTCTTCTCTGGGAATGTAAGAAATGTTATATTGACCAAAGTCACTCAACAGCTCTTCTTCTTGCTTGAGATAGGCGACAAGTCATGCCCCTTAGTCTGGTACTCTTTTCAAACCTGAAATATGATAAGTTATGAATCACATAAAATATTTAGTACTAACACCTTTAAGTCCCTTGCAAGCCTGAGCCCGGCAATCATGGCTTCATACTCGAAGTCATTATTGGTAGCAAAGAAACTTAGTCTTAAGGCATAATAAGGTGATCGCCCCTTGGGTGTTACTAGAACTATTCCGGTATCGGAACGTCAATCGTTGCAATCACCATCAATGTATAACTTCTAAGTATCCAGCCTTAGTTCAACATTCGAGGGATTGGGATCATCATCCAGGTCGTCGTCTTCATAGGTGGTAAATTCAGCTATAAACTTAGCTAATGGTTTCCCTCAGATGGATTTCCATGGAACAAAATTGAGGTTGAATTGACTTAGTTCAATGTTCCATTTAAGTATTTTCCCGCTTGCCTTGGGCCGTTGTAGAACTTACCATAGTGGTTGGTCGGTGAACACCATGATGGGGTGAGCCTGGAAGTAATGTCGTAGCTTTCTTATTGCAATCAGCATACTATAAACGGGCTTCTCAATCTTTGGATAGTTGTGTTCAGCCCCTATTAGTTTCTTACTTACATAGTAAACTGGACACTGCACTCGATCTTCCTCACGAAGCAGCACTGAGCTAATTGCATGCATGGAAACTGCCAAAATAAACAAATAGGTCCTCATGACTGATCATCTTGGACAAGAAAGGGGTCTTTCGAGATGGTCAAGAAAATTTTGGAAAGCATCAACATAGTCAGATGTCCCAGCGAAATTGTATTTTCCTCTCTTGATCAATTCAAAGAACGGAAGGTTGGTTGCTTTGGGTATAAATTGTCCCAGGGCTGCAGCCTTTCATGCTAGACTCTAAATGTCCTAGATCCTTCTAGGCTCCCTGATACCTTTGATGGGTAAGATTTGGTCAGGCTTGATTTCGATTCCTCGGGAACTAATTATGAAACCAAAGAACTTTCCTGATGCAACTCAAAAATAGCACTTTAAGGGATTGAGATTCATCCCATTTCTTCAAAGAATGTTGAACATTTTTGATGGATCCCTGAAGTGATCTGATGAATGCTTCGACTTTACCAACATATCATCCACATAGACCTCCATAGTTCTTCCGATCTGATCACGGAACACGTGATTGACTAGACGCTGATAAGTTGCCCCTGCATTCTTTAGTCCGAAGGGCATGACCACATAGCAATATAGTCCAAGATCTACTATGAAACTGGTATGTTCTTGGTCCAGGATATACATTGCAATATAGTTATATCCCGAATATGCGTCCATAAACAAAAGGAGTTTATGCCCCATGGTAGAGTCGAACAGCTAACCGATCCGGGGGAGCAGAAAGCTATCTTTGGGGCAGGCTTTATTTAAATATGATAAGTCAACACAATTTCGCCACTTCCCTTTGGTTTTCTTTACAAGAACTGGGTTTTCTATCCACTTAAGATAGGTTGCATCCCAGATGAATCCATTATTCTTAAGCTTTTCAATCTCCTCTTTTAAAGTTTCTGGGTCGTGCACCAACATCTTTTGCTTCATAGGAGTATACTTAGGATCAATGCTAAGGGAGTGGGTCATAATAGAAGGTGAAATCCCACACATGTCAGCATAGGTCCATGCGAACACGTCATGGTTAGCGTGGAGGAATCCAGTCAGCTTCATCGTCTGGACGAGGTCAAGGTGGGATCCGATCCAAGGCTCTAGTTGGGTCGTCGTCAATTGAGATCTCCACTGTTGTCTCGTTCAAGGCCGATTTTCTACATCCCAGCTCTTCATCCTCTCTTGAATGAATATCTTCGAGTTGACGGGTGGACGTTCCTGATTGGGATGTTTTCTTTAGTTACTATGGTTGCCTCCTCTTTGCGGGGGAGGATTATCTTCTGACTTTGTGTTATATTTGTCTCAAAGTTCTAGCCACTCTGCCAAGTAACATGCTTGCCCTATCACCTGATCCCGCGTACAGTTCCAATCCCTCCATCAGTAGGGAATTTAAAGAGTATGCACCAAGGGGCGGTACATGCTCTAAACTCTACTAGGGTTGGCCACCCTAAAAATGCGTTGTAATGGGAGCTTACTTCCATCAAAACAAATGTCAGGATCCGTACCCTTCTGTAGTCACCATCTCCCAATTCCACCTGTAGATCGGCCAATCTGACCAGATCAATGGATGACCCATTAAAGCCACGTATCTGGCTTGTGCATGGTTTCAGGTTTCTCAACTCCAGCTTCATCTGAAACACCCCACCTCCGTTAAGGTCATCCACAAAGGGAATACCTTAACTTCGATGGAAGTTTATAAGTAAAAGTCACAGATAAAACACAAGACAGATACAAACACATATATATAAACAGCAGAAAAACAAACAGACTTTCATATCATAAATACATGTTTATACAAAACACTTCCATTGTTGCCTCAAAACATACTTACAATTATTATAACCATAATACTATCTTGATTTAAAGCTTAAAGAAGCATGAAACATAATTAAAACTGCATAAATCCCCATAGAATGTCCAAAGCCATAGCCCAAACGAAAGAGATCCAAGCAATACATTCTCTATCTTCAAGCTGGATGAAAAATCTGACTAAGTTGAGGGTTTCCTCCCTGTGGACCTGAGGGGGGGGGGGAAACGGAAGAAAAGAAAGCGAAAGGAAGATGGGTCAGACATAAGTCTGGTAAGTCTAGTTATAATTCTAGCATGAGAACAATAAAAAGATCATGACTTGCATAAACTGAGAACAGGACAATACAAGAATATAAGACATGATATGGCAGGAAATACTAACTATACTAAACGCACTCACTATTACTTCTCTGCACCTGCTAACTAGCCTAACGAGCACCACGTGTTCATGACAAGGTGATCCCTTATTCGATCGGCTCTTACTCGCAACGTTTTCTTCCTGTGTCATACGGCCCCACATGATTGTAGATACCTATGCTGGTCCCACTATGGGGTGTATCAAGTCCCATGGTGGCGGCCCGACACAATTCTAGAATGCATAGGTTATACTACTGATGCCCAGTGCCCTGTTTGTCTGCTTCGAAGTGTGTGCACGCCCGCACTCCGTTAGAACCTACATTGCTGCACCAACCGCCGTCGCTTTTGACCGCTTACAATCAGCCAAGTAATCGTGCCCCGCCCTGCCTAGTTTCAGAGTACCATGATACCTAATTGGGTTACTACTGAAATGGGTCCCCGTTACTAGGGTTTTCTAGTCAAACATGTTAAGTGGTTAAGTGTCTGTATTTACCTAACCCCACCCATCAGTTTAATTAACATGTTGAATTGGTTAAGTGTTTTAGTTAACTTAACCCTACCATCCTGACTTGTCTGTCCTTAGCTTTAATTAGTTAAAGCACCAACCACTCACATTAGACGGATATTGTTATGGTTACTGGAAGTGTCGATCGGTTCCGGGCAGGTTTACACCGTAACTCAGTCTAACCTCGGGTCCTTATTGGGCTCAATGCCTTAACCTCCCACATTAGATAGGTATTGTTGTGATTAGTGGATAGCCGGGCGGGTCCGGGCAGGTTTACATCACAACTCAATCTAACCTTGGGTTAAGCATATTCGTATTTTTTGAATTTACATTTTTATTTATGTATATTATCCAGAATTCATGTCATTGCCCAGATTTGTTTCTAATCAAGTTCATTAATTTTAGGTATATAATTTATACCGTTTCATGCCATAAATTACCTATGTGATTTTTCACCAATTTATGTCAAGTTTCCTATAATTACCAATTTTTCCCAACGTTACCCCGTCTAAATATTAGGCTAACAATCTTAGCCTAATTTTCGTCCGCATAATTTTTGACATATAATATTAGGCTAAAAACTCAGCCTAGTTTAGCGTACACAAAATTGGCATAAAGAAACTCATTAATATAAACATAACATAGGTGTAAACTTGGCATTTTCGGCATAGTCAATATGAAAACCATAGGTGTGAACTTGCAAAATAGTCAACATGAATATCTTAGGTGTGAACTTGCAACGTAGACTAAATCAACATACATATATGTGAATTTGCAACATAGACTAAATCAACTTACATATATGTGAATTTGCAACATAGACTAAATCAACTTACATATATGTGAATTTACAAATCAATCACGAACATATGAATAAGTGTGAACTTGAAATATGACATAGGTTTAACATATACACATAAACATGTAGATCTAACATTTGGTCACATATGTGATATGATTTTACAACCTAAAACTTGCATAACATGATAAACTACACAACTTGTCATAACAGGTTATACTCCAAGTTCATATACATATGTATAGACTTATCCATTAATTCCCAATTCAACATGATAATAAAATAGAACCACAGATATAGATCAATATCATTCAATTCCACATATAACATAATAAACATTGTTCTATTATCAATATATTTCCAAGGCATGACATTAATTTTGATTCGCATCCCAAAACATAACTAAACTTACAACGAACGACGAACTTGATTTCTGGAATTAAGATGCTTTCCTTTGGGTAGTTAAACGTTGTTTTGATTTTAATTGAATTAGATTTTGTTCGTCTCTTAGCTTTCTTCAAGTGGAGGCTACTCTCAGCTTTCTCCCGACAGCATGGCGGCTTTGGTTCTAATTTTTGTGTGAATTTAGGTTAGAGACTTAAGTTGTTTATATAGAATTTCAAACTAATTAGAGCCGTCAGATGATCATAGACGAATCTAGACCATTCACATCGAGAAGAGCCAACCAGAAAGTGACAAATCAGCCCTAATGACACACCAGAACTCAGAAAATCGCTCAGAACCCGACCAGGCCAGCCAAGACCTGACCAAGTCGACTGGGTAGGTCGACCTGGATACCCAGGTCGACCCTCTGGTCGATCTGGGTCCTGGGAAGGAATTTTCCCGCCCAGCCCAATTCTAGTCCAGTTTTTCGAATTTTGAACTTGTTTCGGGCTGTTTGAATTTTAAATCGAATTCTGAAACTTCCGAAGACCACAACTTCTTCATACGGAGTCCGATTTACGCAAACTCGGACTCTATCTCAAGCAGAATTTCAAGATGAACGCAATGGCGTAACCCGTTTCCCTTAATTCTTTCATTTAGAATTAATTATACTTTAATTTGTTAATTTATTGTTAACAGAAAATTCGGGGTGTTACATTCTCCCCTCCTTAAAGGATTTCATCCTCGAAATCTTCAAGTCTAGAAGAACGTATATCCTAACATCCAATCGTCCGTCTACTCAACCAACAAACACAGGCGTCCATTATCCTTAAAAGACTTCTAATGCTTTATGATCATATGCATAGTGTGTGTATATGTCCTTATCAATGCAAAATTAGGCGGTCTACTGATTCAGTTGACCTCCTTAATGCGAACCATGTAAGTGTCATGAATCCATTATGTATGCAAATTTTTCCCTACTCATAATTCTACATGAGTGCGCAACCATTCATACAAATGCGACATCCATATGAAAACATATCAAGTTTCAACCACATACAAATATGAATACATATATGCATATGCAATATGGAAGTGACTGAGCCGATCTAATACCTAGGGTGTGTGTATATGCATTCACGAGCAACCACTAGCAACCACTTGCAACCATCAATCATAACATGTTTCAAATACATGTTTACATCCATTAGTTTCTACCTAAGGAGTTAGGAGAAAAAGGACCGAGAAGATACACTAAAAGGTAGATGCAAGCATAAACTTATGGAAAAAGAGAGATCAAAGATGTACCCTCAAAAAGAAAAGGGTAGGTAGCGCCTATTCTGTCCTCAGTTTCCCAAGTCGCGTCTTCCTCGGCATCGCTCCATTGAACTTTAACAAGCTTGACTTCACGGTTGTGTAGCTTTTTGATTTCAGTTCTTACGATTCGAGTTGGAACTCTCCTCACAGTTGTTTCTCGTTCTATTTTAACTTCTTCTAGAATGCTTGGCTCCACCACTTCCGCAGATTCATGTAAACATTTCCGGAGGTGAGAAACGTGAAAGACATTGTGAATTCCAGCCAACCTTTCGGGCAGCTCTACTCTATAAGCCACCTTTCCAATCTTTTCGATGATGGGGAACGGACCTACAAATCTTGGCGCTAGTTTTCCTGTGGATCCAAAGCGAACGACGTTCCTTAAAGGAGGTACCTTAAGGAAAACCCTGTCCCCAACCTCAATCTCAAGGTCGGTCCTTCTTTTGTCTGCGTAGGATTTCTGTCTATCTTGGGCAGTCTTCATTCTCCTTTGTATCAAGTCCACTTTTTCTGAAGTCTCTCTAATCATGTCTGGCCCAAGTATAAGCGTGTCTGTAGACTCCCACCAACAAGTTGGTGATCGGCATGGTCTTCCGTATAGAGCTTCGAAGGGCGCCATGCCGATGGTGGCTTGGTAGCTGTTGTTGTAGGCGAATTCCACTAAAGGAAGATGATCCTCCCAAGTACCTCTAAAATCAAGAACACACAGTCTCAAAAGATCTTCAAATACTCTGTTCACCCTTTCCGTCTGACCATCGGTTTGGGGGTGATAGGCCGTGCTCAGGCATAACTGTGTGCCTACAGCTTCTTGCAGACTCCGCCAAAGCTCGCTTGTAAAGATAGGATCTCAGTCACTCACTATGCTGGAGGGTATTCCATGGATTCGAACTATTTCCTTGAGATAAAGAGATGCTAGAGATGAGGCAGTCCTTCTACTCTTGACAGGTATAAAGTGGTCGCTTTTTGTGAGTCTGTCCACTATTACCCAAATGCTAGTATTGCCCCCTCTTGACCTAGGCAACCCATCAATGAAGTCCATTGAAATGCTATCCCACTTCCATTGCGGGACTTTTAGAGGATGAAGCAGTCCTCCAGGCTTCTTTTGTTCCACCTTGACCTGTTGGCATATCATGCACTTAGAAACGAAATCTGCTACACCTTCCTTCATGCCGCTCCAAAAGAAAACTCTCTTTTCGTCCTTGTACATCTTGTCTCCACCGAGGTGTATTGTCATCTTGGAATGGTGTTCTTCCTCGAGAACCATCTTTACCAAATCCCTTGCTTGTGGGATGCATAGTCTTCCATCTCGCCTCATCCAACCCTTATCATTGATGGAGTACCTATTAAGGTGACTGGAAGTTTCTCCCCTAATTAGCTTATCAATCACATCAACAAGCTGAGGGTCTTCACGTTGTGCGACCCCTATTGAGTCTAAAAGAGTGGGTCGTACTTCTAGTGATGCCAACAAACCAGGTACAAAATCAGAGGAGGGCCTAAAGTCAAAACTGGCTATATAGTCCAAGCTTTGCCTTTCTACAAAGAGAGGGCTTAAGGTAAGCTTCTTTCTACTCAAGGCGACTGCTACTACGTTGCCCTTGCCAGGAGTACAGGAAATCTCAAAATCATACGAGGCAAGAAACTCCATCCACCTTTGCTTTCTTAAGTTAAGATCTTTCTGCAAGAAAAGATACTTCAATGATTTATGGTCAGTATATAATTCGAACTTCTCACCTAGGAGATAATGGCGCCAAGACTTAAGCGCAAAGATGATGGCGGCTAACTCAAGATCGTGGGTTGGGTAGTTCTTTTCATGAACTTTCAATTGTCTTCCACCATAAGCTACTACCTTCCCTTCTTGCATCAGAACAGTGCCTAGTCCCGTACCACAAGCATCCGTTTATACTGTAAACATCTTGCTTCCATCTGGCAATGTAAGAACTGGGGCTGTTGTGAGAGCCATTTTCAATCGTTGGAAAGCAAACTCGCAATCCAAATCCCAAGTGAACGCTAGATTCTTCTTTGTTAGCCTTGTGAGTGGAGCTGAGATTTTCGCGAAATCTCTAATGAACTTTCGGTAAAAACCTGCTAGCCCGAGAAAGCTTCGGACTTCGGTTGCATTTCTTGGTGCCTTCCAATCTTGCACCGCCACCACTTTCGCGGGGTCCACAGCTAACCCCTCTTTGGACACTACATGTCCAAGAAATCTTACTTCTTCTCTCCAAAAGTGGCATTTAGAGAATTTGGGTTTTAGCTGATGAACTCGAAGAGTTTCCATGATCTCCTTCAGATGCTGAGCATGTTCTTCCTCATTCTTTGAGAAGATCAAAATATCGTCTACGAAGACCACCATGAAATTATTGAGGAATTCTTTGAACACCCTGCTCATTAGGTCTACGAAATAAGCGGGTGCGTTTGTCAAGCCGAAAGACATGACAAGCCACTCGAAGAAACCGTCTGGGGTTCTGAACGTCGTCTTATCAATGCTATCTTCAGCTACCCTTAGATAATGGAACCCAGTAGCCAGATCAAGTTGGGAGAAAACCGACGCACCTACAAGCTGATCAAACAAATCGTCTATTCTGGGAAGCGGGGGTCTATTCTTCTTAGTCAGCTTGATTAGCTCCCTATAGTCCACACAAAGACGTAGTGAGCCATCTGCTTTGGTGGCGAACACCACTGGAGCACCCCATTCTGAGATACTCCGCCTTATAAACCCTTCTCGAGAAGCTCCTTAACTTGCTTACTGAGCTCCTTTCTCTCCTTTGGAGCCATGTGTCTAATAGGTAAAGCTAAGGGCTTTGCATTATCAGCAAGATATATGCGGAAGTCTATTTCCTGCCTCAGAGGTAAGCCCTTCACCTCTTCAAAGACATCCGGATATTCACGGACCACTCTAACCAACTGAAAATTCTCAACAGAAGCATCAAGAGACTCTAGATAACTAAGCATAACAACATTCAAGGGATTACAAGAAATTTCTAGAGTGTTACCGAGCCGAGTCAAGAGTCTAACCACTCTCTTCTCACAATCAAGAATGGCACCATTACTGGATAACCAGTCCATGCCTAAGATCAATCCATATCCCAAGAAGCCCAAAACAAAGGCACTACATCTAAACTCAACACTTAGAATAGAGATTTTCAAATCCAAACAAACCATCGACAAATAAGCTTAGCCCCCAATTGGATTTGAAACAACCAAGGGATCTTCTATCATACTAGTGTCTAGGTGTAGAGATTCTACTAAAGAAGATGAAATAAAAGAGTGTGATGCGCCAGAATCAAAGAGAGTGCGATGCGCCAGAATCAAAGAGAGTGCGAACTAGATGATCATAAAGATAAACTACACTTTCTACAGAAATATTTCTACCTCGTTCCTGCAGAGGTGCCACCAGCGCGTGAACCTGTCCCCCTGAAGTGGATCCAGTCCTCTGTCCCTGCCCTCGCTTCTTTGGGCAGTCCTTAGCCATGTGTCCAGTCTCGCCGCAATGGAAACAACCACCATTCATCTTCGCCTTCTTCTTTCTGCAGTCTTTCACTATATGTCCAACAATGCCACAGAAATTACACCTTCTATTTTCACGGGATTTTTTGTTCTTCCCGCCCTTCTTGAAGTCTGTTTTCTTACCCTGTAAACCCTCTTTCTTTTCTTGAGGCACTTCCACCTTTGCCTCTTTCCTGCCTTTATCTTCCTCGTGTAGCAGCGACATGTCCACCAAGCTTTCATAAGTCGCTCCCATGGGTATATGGGTCATAGCAAGGTTGTGTAGAGGCTCATTCAGACCTTTGACAAAGCGAAGAGCCTTCTTGTGTTGGGTGTTTACTAAATCCAGCCCAAATCTAGCTAGCTGATTAAATTGATTGACGTACTCCTTGATCGTCATACTTCCTTGTTTAAGAGTTAGGAACTTCTCCATCTGCAGGCTTCTTTCAGCTTGGGAGAGGAATTTCATCTCAAACCTCATCCTAAAATCTTCCCAAGTTTCCACTGGCCTCTCAGCATGGGTAACCTCCCACCAATAAGAAGCTTCGTCTTTAAGCAACCACACTGCTAGCTGTATCTTTGGCCTGTCGTCAACTTCGAAGATGACGAACAAATCTTCGGTCTCCTTCAGCCAGTTCCTTGCTACCACAAAGGATTCAGTTCCATAAAAGTCCTTTCCACCCATAGCCTTGAAGTCTCTACACGTCTTTGCGAAAGCATTTCCATGAGGAGGAGGAGGAGGAGGAGGAACCGCTGCCACTGGGTGAGGAGGAATGTATGCTGGGCCCGCGTCATTGGCCCTAGCCTCTAGGTACCTTCGGAACTAGCCAGGTACCGGTACTTCTTCTGGAAGGTTAAGGTCTCCAGACATGCTGAAACAAAAATGAAAGATTCAAGACAAAAGGATAGAGAGATAGTGCATATGGCTTTGGGGAATTATGCCTTTTAAAAACAACGCTTTTTCTTGAAAA
Organism: Allium sativum; assembly: GCA_030737875.1. Classification (NCBI taxonomy): domain Eukaryota; kingdom Viridiplantae; phylum Streptophyta; class Magnoliopsida; order Asparagales; family Amaryllidaceae; genus Allium; species Allium sativum. Next base: position 3,898,688 of record CM060911.1, on the reverse strand, counting down.
AAAATGCTTCTTTAAACTTTTTTTTGAAAATAGTTTCAAAAACCTTTATCTAATCTGGTAAACCTGTGCTCTGATACAAAGTGAAACACCCCACCTCCGTTAACGTCACTCACAAAGGGAATACCTTTACTTCGGTGGAGGTTTATAAGTAAAAGTCACAGACAAAACACAAGATAGATATAAACACATATATATAAACAGCGGAAAAACAAACAAATTTTCATATCATAAATATGTGTTCATACAAAACACTTCCATTGTTGCCTCAAAACAAACTTCCAATTATTACAACCATAATACTGTCTTGATATGAAACTTAAAGAAGCATGAAACATAATTAAAACTGCATAAATCCCCATAGAATTTCCAAAGCCATAGCCCAAACGAAAGAGATCCAAGCAATACATTCTCTGTCTTCAAGCTGGATGAAAAATCTGACTAAGCTGAGGTGTTTCCTCCCTGTTGACCTGAGGGGGATAACGGAAGAAAAGAAAGCGAAAGGAAAATGGGTCAGACATAAGTCTGGTAAGTCTAGTTATATTTCTAGCATGAGAACAATAAAAAGATCATGACCTGCATAAACTGAGAACAGGACAATACCAGAATATAAGACAAGATATGGCAGGAAATACTAACTGTACTAAACGCACTCACTATTACTTTTGTGCACCTACAAACTAGCCTAACTAGCACCACGTGTTCATGACAAGGTGATCCCTTATTCGATCGGCTCTTACTCGCAATGTTTTCTTCCTATGCCATACAGCCCCACATGATTGTAGATACCTATGCTGGTCCCACTATGGGGTGTATCAAGTCCCATGGTGGCGGCCCGACACAATTCTAGAATACATAGGTTATACTACTGATGCCCAGTGCCCTATTTGTTTGCTCCAAAGTATGTGCACGCCCGCACTCCGTTAGAACCTACACTGCTACACCAACCGCCGTCGCTTTTGACCGCTTACAATCAGCCCAGTAATCTTGCCCCACCCGGCCTAGTTTCAGGGTACCATGATACCTAATTGGGTTACTGTGAAATGGGTCCCCGTTACTAGGGTTTTCTAGTCAAACATGTTAAGTAGTTAAGTGTCTGTATTTACCTAACCCCACCCATCAGTTTAATTAACATGTTGAATTGGTTAAGTGTTTTAGTTAACTTAACCCTACCATCCTAACTTGTCTGTCCTTAGCTTTAATTAGTTAAAGCACCAACCACTCACATTAGACAGGTATTGTTACGGTTACTGGATGTGCCGGTCGGTTCCGTGCAGGTTTACACCGTAACTCAGTCTAACCTTGGGTCCTTATTGGGTTCAATGCCTTAACCTCCCACATTAGATAGGTATTGTTGTGATTACTGAACAGCCGGGCGGGTACGGGCAGTTTTACATCTCAACTCAATCTAACCTCGGGTTAAGCATATTCGTATTTTTTGAATTTACATTTTTATTTATGTATATTATCCAAAATTCATGTCATTGCCCAGATTTGTTTCTAATCAAGTTCATTAATTTTAGTTATATAATTTATACCATTTCATGACATAAATTACCTATGTGATTTTTCACCAATTTATGTCAAGTTTCCTATAATTTCCAATTTTTCCCAACGTTAGCCCGTCTAAATATTAGGCTAACAATCTTAGCCTAATTTTCGTCCGCATGATTTTTGACATATAATATTAGGCTAAAAACTCAGCCTAATTTAGCGTACACAAAATTGGCATAAAGAAATTCATTGATATAAACATGACATAGGTGTAAACTTGGCATTTTCGGCATAGTCAATATGAACACCATAGGTGTGAACTTGCAAAATAGTCAACATGAATATCATAGGTGTGAACTTGTAACGTAGACTAAATCAACATACATATATGTGAATTTGCAACATAGACTAAATCAACTTACATATATGTGAATTTGCAACATAGACTAAATCAACTTACATATATGTGAATTTACAAATCAATCACGAACATATGAATAACTGTGAACTTGAAATATGACATAGGTTTAACATATACACATAAACATGTAGATCTAACATTTGGTCACATATGTGATATGATTTTACAACCTAAAACTTGCATAACATGATAAACTACACAACTTGTCATAACAGGTTATACTCCAAGTTCATATACATATGAATAGACTTATCCATTAATTCCCAATTCAACATGATAATAAAATAGAACCACAGACATAGATCAATATCATTCAATTCCACATATAACATAATAAACACTGTTCTATTATCAATTTATTTCCAAGGCATGACATTAATTTTGATTCGCATCCCAAAACATAACTAAACTTACAACGAACGACGAACTTGAGTTCTGGATTCTGAGTTCTGGAATTGAGATGCTTTCCTTTGGGTAGATAAACGTTGTTTTGATTTTAATTGAATTAGATTTTATTCATCTCTTAGCTTTCTTCTAGTGGTGGCTACTCTCAGTTTTCTCCCGACAGCATGGCGGCTCTGGTTCTAATTTTTGTGTGAATTTAGGTTGGAGACTTAAGTTGTTTATATAGAATTTCAAACTAATTAGAGCCGTCAGAAGATCATAGATGAATCTAGACCATTCACATCGAGAAGAGCCAACTAGAAAGTGACAAATCAGCCCTAATGATACACTAGAACTCAGAAAATCGCTCAGAACCCGACCAATCCAGCCAAGACCTGACCAGGTCGACTGGGTAGGTCGACCCCCTGGTCTACCTGGGTCCTGGGCGGGAATTTTCCCGCCCAGCCCAATTCTGGTCCAGTTTTTCAAATTTTGAACTTGTTTCGGGCTGTTTGAATTTTAAATCGAATTCTGAAACTTCCGAAGACCACAACTTCTTCATACGGAGTCCGATTTACGCAAACTCGGACTCTATCTTAAGCAGAATTCCGAGACGAACGCAATGGTGTAACCCGTTTCCCTTAATTCTTTCATTTATAATTAATTATACTTTAGTTTGTTAATTTATTGTTAACAGAAAATTCGGGTCATCTATTCATATGCCTGTTTGAACAGAATGTTTACTGAACTTCCGCTGTCAACTAGAACTTCTGTGGTCGGGATGATAATGGCTGTAATCACCAATAGATTAATGCTTCGGGCCTCTATCCCTTTGGACTCCTTATCTCGAAAGATGATGTCGTCAATTATCATCTTCCTTTTCTTTATGGGACTTGCGATCCAAGGGATGCTAGAATCTCTAGCATCGAGATGTTTTGCAGAGTTCACATATCGTTCCATGGTCCGAATGTTGTATCCGACCAAATGAGGTCCCCCCGACAATAATATTAGTCGCTATCCCTTTAGCCTTTTCTTAGGCAACAGCTCTAGGCGTCGCTTGACTTTATTTGGTGGTATATGTTCCTTGCCCTCGGTCCCTTGGGGCCATATTATACTCTTCGAGCTTTCGTTCTCTAATTAGCTTCTCAATGATGTCCCTGAGGTGATGGCATTCATTAGTTGCATGCCCATAAATCTCATGGAACAGACAAAACTTATTGGTCCCTCGTTCTTTCTCTATAGATTCCCGTAAAGGCGGCTTCTTATATTAAACTGCACTACATGTATCGAGGCAGATATTTTCCAACATATCATTCAATGTGGTATAGCCCTTGAATACTTGAAATCGAGGCCTCTTTCTAGGATTCCCCTTTTGGCCAGTGTTCCCATTAGAGCCTTTCTGGTGGCTGTCATTTTGCTTGCCTCAAGATCCAGCATTCACTTCCACCCTTCCGGGGTTATCCCCAGATTGCTTAACCGCTACATTATCCTGTTAGAAATATCTTTCGGCCCATCTTCCTCATCTAATTGTGAGTCTTCATGTCTTAGCCGAATGTTAGCCTTTTCATAAAACAACTCGATTGTGTTGGGAGGTTTCCCGATCAGATATTTCCCGAACTCTTTCTTTTTGTCAACCCTGTCAGTTATGGCTATAAAGACTGCCTCGTGGTTGGGATTGCTTACTTCAGTAATAGCCTTATTAAATCAGCTAAGGTAATCCCTCAAAGATTCACCTCTTGCTTATTTTGTTGTCGAGAGGGCCATGACATGTTTTGACTTGGAAGCATGAAGGATGAATTGATTTAGGAATTTCTTGCTTAAATCTTTGAAATTCGGAAATGATCTTGGAGGAAGTCGTGTGAGCAACATAAGTGCAACTCTGCCTAGGAAGATCGGCATGGCTTTCCGTTTGATTGCGTCAACAGCTACTTCTCCCTCCATGTGCCATGAGTATCTCATTAAGTGTTGTTGCGGATCGGTCGTGCTTGCATAATGACTTATCTGGGGCATGTTAAACCTCCTCAAAAATTCGGTGTGCATGACATCATCCGTACACGGGGTAAGGATACGATTGATTTCCCACTCCTAATTCTTTTATCCCCTGTTGTGATTCATGATATGTCACACCATAGAAGTCAGATATGGAGTGCTAAGTGCATATCAGTCGGCTTCTACGAATGGTCGAACCGTCCCTGCTCCCACTTCGGGCGCGGTTACCTGAGTCACCGCCTGGGCATAACCTCCTTGACCCCGTTTGCCTCAGACATTCGGGGAATGCTCCAGAGGAAGAACAAGAGCTTGGGTCATTCAGGAGGTATCGCGATGAACGATGGGTGAAGCACTTTTTGTTCAGCTGGGCCAAGGGATCGAAATCTCTTGGTTTGACCAATTCATCTCGGTTTTGATCGACTATGTCTAGCTAGATTGCATTCCCTTATAATTGAATTGTTGCACATTTTCCATTCTCTTGAGTAGGTGTCGCGGTCGAGGTTGATCCTTACTCCTTCAGATGGTGATGAGCCTTCTGAGTTCTGGTTCTGTAGATGAGGGAAGGTTGCTACTTTCTGAATTCTTCGCACTACTTCATCATACGACTCTTCTCTTGTCTCATCGCAGCATTCTTCTTCGCCTAAGCGTCCAGTGCCACTATCGTTTCTCAAAGTTGAGTTAATACAGCCATAAAGTCATTGCGGGTGGAGAATGCTGAGGGAGGGGATTGATCCGACACACAGGTTTGTCTCGGAGAAGGCAAGGCAGGTTGGTCCGAAGTTGATCCTTGAAGGGTTGATCCACCTGCCATCTCTTTCGGTGCTTAAGCCTGCAACTGTTGTTGTTTTTTGGAATCACGCGTTGAAGTATTGGAAACCATTTTTCAATGATGTTGAAAGGAACTTAGGATCTCATCTTGGATTGGGCAATCCAAAAATGGAGAAAAATCCTTTGAACGTTGAGAATATCAATTCCCAGTGAAAGCACCAAAGTGTTGACATTAAAAAATGGTACAACACCCAAAATAGAAATGGAGAGAATAGAAATGAAGATAAATCAATGAAAAATGAAAAGAAATATAATCACACACGAATTTATAGTGGTTAGGCATTAATAATCCTACATTCTCTTTGTAATCTCTTACTTACGTAAAGATTCTATTGTAGAGTTTATCGCAACAATGATTTGATAAGAGATCCCCCCAAAAGTCCAGAAGTCATATTTATATATGCTACAGTACCCAAATTAGTCAGGACATGCGTCACTCATTCCCGATCCATAGGAAAATTCGAAGAAGCATTATCTCCATATGATTCATCCACAAACTGACAGCTGGCAGCTGATCTGATCTTTATGAGTAAGGAGAAGCGGTTAAGTAGGAATAGGAGCGAGTCTTCAGAAAAATATCCAGCGCCTAAACAGGCTCGGTTCCTATCGATTGATCTAAAAGTCGTTCGATCTCACAAGTTCATATATCAAACTTCTACAAGGCAGATATGAGTAGAACCACCAGCTACTTGGTCATTCAGTTCTTCAGTTGAGAATATATGGCCTTTGTACTAATTCAGCTAGGATCTATGATGTTGATGCATTTTTGATGGCCTTGCCAAAAGGCTGGTCAAATTTCTAACTGGAAGATGGTCACAAAGGGTGAAGATGGTATATTTTGTAGCCTTTAATCATTCAGTGTGGGGTTATGTGTTAGTTAGTAGCATATGTGTAACATAATTGAAATACTTTACGTAATTTTATGCTTTAAAATTGCAGTGCATGATAAGAAATTAAATGCTACTTATATAATAAGCATTGCAAGGAAGCTGGGTTGCTCGATTTTCCTGTTACCTAGGGACATCATAGAGGTAAGTATAGTAAATCACTATTTACTATGATCCTAATCATTTTCCAGGGGAAGTAATTATGAATCTACAGAAAATTCGTCCAGGTGCACATTATGCAAGCTATCCTGAATTGAATTTGGCAAAATATATGAAGCCGCCCTTAAACTCAAAAAGAAACCAAATTGGCTCTTAAACTTTGTTCTGTAGATGTTGGCTCGGATAACAATTAAAACAAAACTTGTTATTTTTCTCATTAAAAAATATTTTGCTCCTAAAAAGTTTGAGTATTCAATGAGAAGTCATTTGGTGAAAAATGATCTCCAAGTTAGCATTAGCCTAATTACTTTAGAAGTTAAAAGAGGCACAAAATTACTTTCAAATTAAGTAAAAAGCATCTTTAAAAGTTAGTTTATGTTCCCTCTTCCAAATTGGCCTTTTGTGTTCTTCATGAAACCAAAAAAAAGTATCCTAATGACCTATAATAGGCATCATGGATTCTAGTTTTATTTATGTACTTTTTAAAAAAAAACCATGGAAGGTAAATTCGAAAATGATACTAACCCTAATAGCAAGTATCATGTACTGGAGTTTGCAAAATCAACCTGCAGGAGGTTCAGAGCCTTCATCACCATCTGAGGAGTCTATTGAAGACATTGCATCATAAAAAGATGGAGAAGAGGCAGCTGAAAACATTTCGAGTTTGACGATCGATGATGTAGAAAATGCTGCTGGTTAGCAAAAATTTTGTTTCTTAAAAGGATGATAGATATATATATTTTTTTTTGTTGTAATGGAACACCATTTGTTTATCTTCCTATATTGTTTTGACCAAGAAGTTGGTAGAAATAAACAAATGTATCGTATAGGTACCAGCACTTTATAGATATCAGTCTTCCCTTTTAAAAACATTGTTCACTCATAGTTAAGATTTTTTTTTGGTATCCTGCCCAACCTGATGGGTTTTACAACATAATGTGTGTTCTGTTTCCTTATTTTTGGACGAACAACTGTCCCCTCCCACCATCCCCACACCCTTCCTTTTCCTGTAACGCTCCGGATTTTGCCTGGGCTCGATCGATCGCAAAATCGACCAAGACCGTTAAAAACCCGAACACGTTAACTTTGGGAATACAACAACCTCAGAACAATAACAGCAGACTATTATAAACATTACAATAATGTTACATCAGAGTACAGAACATATCAGAGTACATCGAAAAAAATTACAGTGGAAGATAAATTACAATAAATTAAATACAATAAACAGCGGAAGACTTCTATGCTTTGGACACAGCTTTAAGCTTCAATCCAGAATCTTGCTCGAGAAAAGTACCTATAGAAAAACTACTCGACTTCCCGTGTGGAAAAGAGGACACCCGAGTTTGCAAAGGTGGAAACAAACAACGGGTCAGTCATGGGACTGGTGTGAGAATTCTTAACTAATTTAACTAATAGCAATAGGCCAAATCCAAGGACCACGCCGCTAACGCCGAACGGGTTTTATTCCAATGGATTGTCGGTGCATAAATTAAAGTGACTAAACAAATAAATAAGTAAATCGTAAAACAACGCAATGCTTTTTAGAAAAATGAAACCATTATAAGACCCAAGTCCCATCACACAATCCAACGCAAACCAGAGGATAGGGTTTTACCTTATAATGGTCAAAAATGCTTGATACGATAAAAACGGGTTTGATATTATTACTAGTGTATATAAGTTTCAAAAATAGTTCAATCATAATGTATCAATCATAGGTGGCATAGTACCCCATCCTACTATGTCGCCATACTAGTTCTACAATCAAAACCGCATGAGGTCGTATTGAAAATTGGGTTTCCATCATGAGTCAAGGCAAGGGAGGAGCTCCTTACCGATTCGAGAAACTCTAGCTAATGTCTCAGGATTCCCCGCAGTGAACCCTTGGAAAGCTGCAGGGCCGGTCCGCACATACGATTTTGCGGATTAGTTATTCCTGAACACACGTTTCCCGGTCCTATAGGACCTAATATCCAAGGCGCCTCATTCCATCATCCACATAAGTAAAATATCAGCCAGTTTAAGTACTGGCACTACTTCTAACTAGAAACAAACGTGCTGCTCTCCCTGCGTTCCCTTCTCCCGTTTTAGACTCCACCGGATTGTGAGGCTCGTGAAGCTACGTAATACACAAAGCTATGCTTATTCAAGTTGTGCTTTGATCGTCACCATAAGGTTCTGCTTTTCAACAAGAAACCTTGATCATTGCATCTTAGTATGCCACACTGTCACCCCATATCACACTACCAATCCTTTGCCGAAATATATGAAAGGGTGTTAAGCAAGAGAATAAATTCTCCACCACCAAACATTCATACATTCGACAGAAAATCAATAAATACAATATAAAGGAGTACAATCTCGGACACACATTCCATTTATAAGCTTATGCTCTAGGTCTGAGCGAAAGCCAAATCCGTACAAATCAACACTACGTCCGAACAACTACCATCTTAGCCCCGTCTTGGGAGCAAATCAATCAAGGGCCTCAACACTAGTTACCCATTCGATGTGAAGATCATCGGTCTTCAATCGCCGTCTTCAATTCTTCGAACGTCGTATCACTATTTGGAATAAGAGTGAACTCGGACTTTCCAAAAAACTCTCGCATATATAAATTTGAAAACCATTTCATATCGTTGTTAATAATTTATAACGATCTATCGCTATTTTCATTTTACTTTACATACACATCCTAAACATAACAATGTATATTTTCTTCTGCCATCCTTCAATTTACACAAAATGTATATTTGGTTTCATTATTTTTTCCTAATGAAAATCTATTCCTTAGAAATGTAAATTTCTAATCTTATTATTTACATTGAAAAATGTAAATTTCTATTCCTATTTTAATTTACATTGAGAAATGTAAACTTATATTTCAATATATTATTATATTGAAAATGTAACTTTTATTCTATATTCTATTTATATTGGAAAATGTAAATTCCTAATCATTCTTTTATTTCCTTTGTTTACATTGAAAAATGTAAATTCTTTAAAAATATAACTTCTATTTCAACCTTATTTACATTGAAAAATGTAAGTTTCTACATTTCCCTAATTACATATAAAAATGTAATTTCCTATTTTCCTTTTATTTACATTGAAAAATGTAACTTCTTTTTACCGCCTCTAAAATGGCGATAAAAATATATAATTTTTATTCTATTCTTTTATCGCATCTAAAGTGACGACAAAAATATACATTTCATTTCTATTATTTTTATTCACATTAAAAATGTAAACTTTTCTTTTTAATATAATCTACATTAAAAATGTGACTTTTCTTTTAAATATAATATATATTGCATTAAATAATTTTGCAATGTCAAAATCTAATATTTTCATTACATAAAAAATGTAATTTTCTTACTTTAAATCTTACTTACATAAAAATATAAACTTTACCTTCTTTTTTTTTTACTTAATTACATAAAGATGTAAATTTTCGTCCTTTATCTTAATACATTAAAATGTAAATTTTATTTCTTTATTCTTATTTTTACATAGAAATGTAGATTATATTTTGACATTACATTCCATTATTTATTCTTTTATTTACATAGAAATGTAAATTATTTTTCAACGTTGCGTTCTACTCTTTTAATTCTACTCTTATGATTTAATGGGAAATCCATTCTTTTAATCACATTGAAAATGAAGTAATTTACAATGCCAAAATCTTTTTTTTTTAAATCACGTTAAAATTGTAATCAACATTATAATGTAAAATTCCTATCTTTTAATTATAATGTAAAATCTCCCTTTTAATCACAACGTAAATTGTAATTAACATTACATGTCAAATTTTGTCTTTTTAATTGGCAACGTAAAATCCTAATTTTTAATTACATTAAAAATGTACTTTTTTATTTACAATGCAAATTCTCATTCTTTAACTTCATATAAAATGTATTTTTAATTTACAATGTATATATTCTATTCTAAATTACATAATAAAATGTAACTTTAATTTACAATGTAATTCTTTTCTTATTTAAAACATTGTAAATGTATTTTTCTCATTCCCTTCTTATTCCATTGATAAAAATGTAAGTTTCATTCTAATTTAAATTACATAATAAATATGTAAGTATTCATATTTTATTACCTTAATAAAGGTAAGATTCATACCTTATCATCTTAATTACATTATAAATGTAATTCATACGTTAAAATATATCATTTCCTTTCGTACATTAAAATATATCATTACATTACATACATTAATGTATATCATTACCTCTCATACTTTAAAATATATAGTTTCATCTCATAACAAAATTATGTGTGAGCATTCATTTTGATAAAAATATACTTCTCTCTCAATTCTTTTTTTGTTAATGTAAACAAATAACATTAAAATCAAATCTTTCCTTTTCTTTTCTTTATTACATTAATAAAAATGTAAATCTTCCATTTCATCTTAGTTACATAAAAATGTAAAATTTTACTTATTACATTAATAATGTAAATGATTATCCTTCACATGCAATATTGTTACAATAAAATATGACTTAACTTCATATGTAATATCACTACAACAAAATATGATTATACTTTATATGCAATATCATGATTCCATAGTATGAATATATTTCATATGCAATAACATGGTTCAATAATATGAATATATTTCATATGCAATAACATGGTTCAATAATACCTTTATATTTTACAATAAAAATGCATGTTCAATTCTACCTTTTTATTTTACACAAAACATGACATAAAAGAGGTTTCTTTTTATCATTGAAAATGTGAATAAACATGCTATGTTAAATTTCATCTTTTGTTTACATCAAAAATGAGACATCAAACTCTAATCTTTTATTTACATTAAACATGTAGATAAAAATGCAACACTAAATTTCAATAAAAATTGGTTCTTTCTACATCGCCAATAATACTCTTTTATTTTCAATAAAAATTTGATGAAAATTACATCGTCATGTTCTATCTTTTAATTTAACTAAAAACACCACATCAAATCCAATCTTTTTATTTCTAAAGTTAAAATCTTTTCATTTTGACAAAAATTGTGATAAATAGTATGACTTTCATTTTAACAAAAAAATATTAAAAATATTCTTTTTATTACAACAAAAATGATTATTCTACTTTAATTACGTTAATAAAAATGTAAGTTTTTATTACCGTACAAAATCATATCTTTAATTACACTTAAAAAAAATGTAATTTTTATTTAAATGTAACTCTTTCATTTTAATGTTATTCTTTCAACATTTTTGTTCGCATCAAGGAATGCAAACAAAATACTACTCTTTTTATTTTACTAAACCAATTTCCATTTTACACAAATGTCAAGTTTGATGTCACATTCTCAATGAACAAATATAATGGTTTTTGTTTAACCATTGTCTAATATCACTAAAATGTCCAATTTGATGTCACATAATTAATGAACAAAAATAGGGATTTTTGTTTACCTAATTTCTAATCCAAATAAATAACATAGCAAAGTGATTATTTTTATTGATTTGGACATTCTAATCCAATGTTTGGTGTTAACTAACATATCAATTTCATATTACATGAAACAACAGTATAATCTAAATTTTATCCTACAACCAAATCTAAACAAATCAATGCATCCATGTTTCAGAAATTTTAATTATAGACTTAGATCTACAAATATAAACATCACAATTACCAAAATTCACAAACAGGAAATTTCCATCTTAAATATAACAACTTGCTTTATAAACATTCATTCAATTTTTTTTTTCATTTGCGATAAATAATTAGATGATTAATTAATTATTTAAGAACAGAAATCTCACCGAGCTTTTATTCAGAATAGATCAGATTTGAAATTTGGTCAAAATTTCATCTGCTTCTTTTCAAATCTGGTTTGTACCATCATGTAGATCTCTGAAATACGGTTCCAACGCTTTTTGTTTCGCTGAATTCCGATTAAATTTGAATAAGTTATGATCGTTTAAAGATTTGAATGTTTAAATGAATAATTAAATTAACCTTAATTATTGTTTAGACCAATCAGAGGCCGCGCCTCCTTCTTTCTTCTACCCGATGTTCTTCCTCATCATGAAAACAAAACCCAAACTCCACCGTGAAAGCTTCTGCACGCGCCTCCGACCGGACCACCATATTCCGATCAAGACCCACCACACAAACGCCGCCGACAACCTCTTCCTGCGCCCCAACCCCTATGCCACTTGGTGGGGCCCCTTCACCGTGAACCGAGCACGAACGTCGGACCTTCGAGCGCAGAGAACTCGAGCAACATTCAACTAGGACCGATCATACCTGTATAGAATTATAGAGCTTGGATTCCTCTTCGATTTGGTGTTGGGTTCATAACCTAATTTGGTTTGTGGAAGGAGAGGGTAGAGATTTTGTTTCAGTTGATTTCGGCCATTCACAGTTAGAGATGGAGGCTGTAGTACTTAGGGGATTAGGGTTAAGTGATTTGTAATCCATTATTTATAATATTATTATATTAATAAATCACTAAAAGGCCTGATTAGCAACCTTGTCTGATTTCAGCCCAACGACTGTCGCTTATACCCAATTACCCCTATGTCGGACTCATCTGGCTATGTCCCGCAAGCCCAAATGAATGTCTTGACCCAGTTTTCCTTATTTTAAAATTTAAATCTTTTATTTTTAATTCAACCGTACGGAAAAATTCACCGGGGACACAAATTAATTCCAAAAATTCCCGAAAAATATATTTAGCTATGTTTTGACGCTGCGGACCTGGGAAAATTAATTTCGTTCACTTCTGAGCCCATTTTGAAAAATGACATTTTTCAAGTTGATTAAAATTGACTGAAATTGACAAAACTGAAATCTTTTTGCCACGGCCACAAATTAATTCTAAAAATTATGAAAAATTAAACTTAACCATATGCTGATATTCCGGTTCCAACAAAAGTGGTTTCGTCGAAAACAGAGGTCGTTTGTAAAAATGACTATTTTTAAAGTGTATATATTAAATATTAAAAATACATTTTTAAACAAATAATTTGTGAAACTCGAAATATATAAGTGTTTACTGTTTTTAAATGCAGAAACATCATTCTAAACTCAATGGAAGTGGTTTCGAGTTCAAATTCCTTCGTATGCAAAAAGTAGTGTTTTTGACCTTTATATATTATATAAATTTCATAACGACCTTTCTAAATTTTAATCTGGGCATAACTTTTGATTCCTGCTATGAAATTTCAATTTTTCATATTCTTAGAAAGATAATTTTAAATAGATTCTAATATTTTTAGTTTCACTAAAATCCATTAAATTTTACATCCTGTACGGTCAGTCAAAGTTCAAGTTTGATTTTCAAACTACCGCGCTATTTCTAACTCCTTTTATAATTAAAATTAAATTATTCCTTCTAACTTTGATTTAATCATTTTTTAATCATTATTATTTTAAATAAATTATTCTAAATATCAAAAACTCATTAAAACTACTTAATTTAAATTTTTAAATTTACCCCAAAATTCAGGGTTGTTATAGTCTCCCCCTCTTAAGAACTTTTTGTCCTCGAAAAGGAACGAAGCTAAGGTTGTTTAATTATCCTATCTCATCTTTCATTCTTTAATTCGTTTCTATAATTTTATTAGTTGAACTAATAATTACTCTACACAACCATCAATCAATTAGTTGATTAACTTTTTAAATATATAACTTTTGTATATTCAAAAATCATATTTTCTAAAATAGATTATAATTACAAATACGTATATTATAAGCTTGCTACTCTCAACTCATTCTAGGGCATTATTAACCCCATCTCTAATGAGTTTTCTCATTCTAGGATACTGCTGATCCTATCTCTAATGAGTATTCTTATTGGATATTACTAATCCAATCTCTGATGAGTCTTTTGTTCAGTTCTAACGAGTTGTACCCCAAAGATTTGAGCTAACTAGAGCTCTGATACCAACTGTAACGCTCCGGATTTTTCCCGGACCCGATCGATCGCAAAATCGACCAAGACCGTTCAAAACCCGAACACGTTAACTCTGGGAATACAACAACCTTAGAACAATAACAACAGACTTTTATAAACATTACAATAATGTTACATCAGAGTACAGAACATATCAGAGTACATCGAAAAAAAATTACAGCGGAAGATAAATTACAATAAATTAAATACAATAAACAGCGGAAGACTTCTATGCTCTGGACACAGCTTTAAGATTCAATCCAGAATCTAGCTCGCGATAAGGACTTGTAGACAAACTACTCGACTGCCCGTGTGGAAAAGAGGGCACTCGAGTTTGCAAAAGTGGAAACAAACAACGGGTCAGTCATGGGACTGGTGTGAGAATTCTTAACTAATTTAACTAATAGCAATAGGGCAAATCCAAGGACCACGCCGCTAACGCGGAACGGGTTTTATTCCAATGGATTGCCGGTGCATAAATTAAAGTGACTGAACAAATAAATAAGTAAATCATAAAACAACGCAATGCTTTTTAGAAAAATGAAACCATTATAAGACCCAAGTCCCATCACACAATGCAACGCAAACCGGAGGATAGGGTTTTACCTTATAATGCTCAAAAATGCTTGATACGATAAAAACGGGTTTCATATTATTACTAGTGTATATAAGTTTCAAAAACAGTTTAATCATAATGTATCAATCATAGACGGCATAGTACCCCATCCTACTATGTCGCCATACTAGTTCTACAATCGAAACCACATGAGGTCGTATTGGAAATTGGGTTTCCATCATGAGTCAAGGCTAGGGAGGAGCTCCTTACCGATTTGAGACACTCTAGCTAATGTCTCAGGATCCCCCGCAGTGAACCCTTGGAAAGCTGCAGGGCCGGTCCGCACATACGATTTTGTGGATTTGTTATTCCTAAACACACGTTTCCCGGTCCTATAGGACCTAATATCCGAGGCGCCTCATTCCATCATCCACATAAGTAAAATGTCAGCCAGTTTAAGCACTGACACTACTTCTAACTAGAAAGAAACATGCTGCTCTCCCTACGTTCCCTTCTCCCGTTTTAGACTCCACCGAATTGTGAGGCTCGTGAAGCTACGTAATACACAAAGATATGCTTATTCAAGTTGTGCTTTGATCGTCACCACAAGGTTCTGCTTTTCAACAAGAAACCTTGATCATTGCATCTTAGTATGCCACACTGTCACTCCATATCACACTACCAATCCTTTGCCGAAATATATGAAAGGGTGTTAAGCAAGAGAATAAATTCTCCGCCACCAAACATTCGTACATTCGACAGAAAATCAATAAATACAATATAAAGGAGTACAATGTCGGACACACATTCCATTTATAAGCTTATGCTCTGGGTCTGAGCGAAAGCCAAATCCGTACAAATCAACACTACGTCCGGACAACTACCATCTTAGCCCCGTCTTGGGAGCAAATCAATCAAGTGCCTCAACACTAGTTACCCATTCGATGTGAAGATCGTCGGTCTTCAATCGCCGTCTTCAATTCTTCGAACGTCGTATCACTATTTGGAATGAGAGTAAACTCGGACTTTCCAAATAACTCTCGCATATATAAATTTGAAAACCATTTCATATCGTTGTTAATAATTTATAACGATCTATCGCTATTTTCATTTTACTTTACATACACATCCTAAACATAACAATGTATATTTTCTTCTGCCATCCTTCAATTTACACAAAATGTATATTTGGTTTCATTATTTTTTCCTAATGAAAATCTATTCCTTAGAAATGTAAATTTCTAATCTTATTATTTACATTGAAAAATGTAAATTTCTATTCGTATTTTAATTTACATTGAGAAATGTAAACTTATATTTCAATATATTATTATATTGAAAATGTAACTTTTATTCTATATTCTATTTATATTGGAAAATGTAAATTCCTAATCATTCTTTTATTTCCTTTGTTTACATTGAAAAATGTAAATTCTTTAAAAATATAACTTCTATTACAACCTTATTTACATTGAAAAATGTAAGTTTCTACATTTCCCTAATTACATATAAAAATGTAATTTCCTATTTTCCTTTTATTTACATTGAAAAATGTAAGTTTCTACATTTCCCTAATTACATATAAAAATGTAATTTCCTATTTTCCTTTTATTTACATTGAAAAATGTAACTTTTTTTTACCGCCTCTAAAATGACGATAAAAATATATAATTTTTATTCTATTCTTTTATCGCATCTATAGGGACGATAAAAATTTACATTTCATTTCTATTATTTTTATTCACATTAAAAATGTAAACTTTTCTTTTTAATATAATCTACATTAAAATTGTGACTTTTCTTTTAAATATAATCTACATTGCATTAAATAATTTTGCAATGTCAAAATCTAATCTTTTCATTACATAAAAAATGTAATTTTCTTACTTTAAATCTTACTTACATAAAAATATAAACTTTACCTTCTTTTTTTTTACATAATTACATAAAGATGTAAATTTTCCTCCTTTATCTTAATACATTAAAATGTAAATTTTGTTTCTTTATTCTTATTTTTAAACAGAAATGTTGATTATATTTCAACGTTACATTCCATTCTTTATTCTTTTATTTACATAGAAATGTAATTTTTTTTTCAACGTTGCATTCTACTCTTTTAATTCTTTTCTTATGATTTCATGGGAAATCCATTCTTTTAATCACATTGAAAATGAAATAATTTACAATGCCAAAATCTTTTTTTTTAAATCACATTAAAATTGTAATCAACATTATAATGTAAAATTCCTATCTTTTAATTATAATGTAAAATCTCCTTTTAAATTACAATGTAGTTTGTAATTAACATTACATGTCAAATTATGTCTTTTTAATTAGCAACGTAAAATCCTAATTTTTAATTACATTAAAAATTTACTTTTTATTTACAATGCAAATTCTCATTCTATAACTTCATATAAAATGTTTTTTTAATTTACAATGTATATATTTTATTCTAAATTACATAATAAAATGTAACTTTAATTTACAATGTAATTCTTTTCTTAATTAAAACATTGCAAATGTATTTTTCTCATTCCCTTCTTATTACATTGATAAAAATGTAAGTTTCATTCTAATTTAAATTACATAATAAATATTTAAGTATTCATATTTTATTACCTTAATAAAGGTATGATTCATACCTCATCATCTTAATTACATTATATATGTAATTCATACGTTAAAATATATCATTTCCTTTCGTACATTAAAATATATCATTACATTACATACATTATTGTATATCATTACCTCTCATACTTTAAAATATATAGTTTCATCTCATAACAAAATTACGTGTGAGCGTTCATTTTGATAAAAATATACTTCTCTCTCAATTCTTTTTTTGTTAATGTAAATAAATAACATTAAAATCAAATCTTTCCTTTTCTTTTCTTTATTACATTAATATAATTGTAAATCTTCCATTTCATCTTAGTTACATAAAAATGTAAAATTTTACTTATTACATTAATAATGGAAATGATTATCCTTCATATGCAATATTGTTACAACAAAATATGACTTAACTTCATATGCAATATCGCTACAACAAAATATGATTATACTTTATATGCAATATCATGATTCCACAATATGAATTTATTTCATATGCAATAACATGGTTCAATAATATGAATATATTTCATATGCAATAACATGGGTCAATAATACCTTTATATTTTACAATAAAAATGCATGTTCAATTCTACCTTTTTATTTTACACAAAACATGACATAAAAGAGGTTTCTTTTTTATCATTGAAAATGTGAATAAACATGCTATGTTAAAATTCATCTTTTGTTTACATCAAAAATGAGACATTAAACTCTAATCTTTTATTTACATTAAACATGTAGATAAAAATGCAACACTAAATTTCAATAAAAATTGGTTCTTTCTACATCGCCAATAATACTCTTTTATTTTCAATAAAAATTTGATGAAAATTACATCGTCATGTTCTATCTTTTAATTTAACTAAAAACACCACATCAAATCCAATCTTTTTTATTTCTAAAGTTAAAATCTTTTCATTTTGACAAAAACGGTGATAAATAGTATGACTTTCATTTTAACAAAAGAATATTAAAAATATTCTTTTCATTACAACAAAAATGATTATTCCACTTTAATTACGTTAATAAAAATGTAAGTTTTTATTACCGTACAAAATCATATCTTTAATTATACTTAAAAAAATGTAATTTTTATTTAAATGTAACTCTTTCATTTTAATGTTATTCTTTCAACATTTTTGTTCACATCAAGGAATCCTAACAAAATACTACTCTTTTTATTTTACTAAACCAATTTCCATTTTACACAAATGTCAAGTTTGGTGTCACATTCTCAATTAACAAATATAATGGTTTTTATTTAACCATTGTCTAATATCACTAAAATGTCCAATTTGATATCACATAATTAATGAATAAAAATAGGGATTTTTGTTTTACCTAATTTCTAATCCAAATAAATAACACAGCAAAGTGATTATTTTTATTGATTTGGACATTCTAATCCAATGTTTGGTGTTAACTAACATATCAATTTCATATTACATGAAACAACAATATAATCTAAATTTTATCCTACAACCAAATCTAAACAAATCAATGCATCCATGTTTCAGAAATCTTAATTGTAGACTTAGATCTACAAATATAAACATCACAATTACCAAAATTCACAAACAGTAAATTTCCATCTTAAACATAACAACTTGATTTATAAACATTCATTAAAAAAAAATCATTTGCGATAAATAATTAGATGATTAATTAATTATTTAAGAACAGAAATCTCATCGAGCTTTTATTCAGAATAGATCAGATTTGAAATTTGGTCAAAATTTCATCTGCTCCTTTTAAGATTTGGTTTGTACCATCATGTAGATCTCTGAAATACGGTTCCAAAGCTTTTTGTTTGGCTGAATTCCGATTAAATTTGAATAAGTTATGATCGTTTAAAGATTTGAATGTTTAAATGAATAATTAAATTAACCTTAATTATTGTTTAGACCAATCGGAGGCCGCGCCTCCTTCTTTCTTCTACCCGACGTTCTTCCTCATCGTGAAAACAAAACCCAAACTCCACCGTGAAAGCTTCTGCACGCGCCTCCGACCGGACCACCATACTCCGATCAAGGCCCACCACACAAACGCCGCCGACCACCTCTTCCTGCGCCCCAACCCCCATGCCACTCGGTGGGGCCCCTTCACCGTGAACCGAGCCCGAACTCCGGACCTTTGAGCGCAGAGAATTCGAGCAACATTCAACTAGGATCGATCATACCCGTATAGAATTATAGAGCTTGGATTCCTCTTCGATTTGGTATTGGGTTCATAACCTAATTTGGTTTGTGGAAGGAGAGGGTAGCGATTTTATTTTGGTTGATTTCGGCCATTCACAGTTAGAGATGGCGGCTGTAGTACTTAGGGGATTAGGGTTAAGTGATTTGTAATCCATTATTTATAATATTATTATATTAATAAATCACTAAAAGGCCTGATTAGCAACCTTGTCTGATTTCAGCCCAACGACTGTCGCTTCCACCCAATTACCCCTATGCCGGACTCATCTGGCTATGTCCCGCAGGCCCAAACGAATGTATTGACCCAGTTTTCCTTATTTTAAAATTTAAATCTTTTATTTTTAATTCAACCGTACGGAAAAATTCACCGGGGACACAAATTAATTCCAAAAATTCCCGAAAAATATATTTAGCTAAGTTTTGACGCTACGGACCTAGGAAAATTAATTTCGTTCACTTCTGAGCCCGTTTTGAAAAATGACATTTTTCAAGTCGATTAAAATTGACCGAAATTGACAAAACTGAAATCTTTTTGCCACGGCCACAAATTAATTCTAAAAATTATGAAAAATTAAACTTAACCATATGTTGACATTCTGGTTCCAACAAAAGTGGTTTCGTCGAAAACAGAGGTCGTTTGTAAAATGACTATTTTTAAAGCGTATATATTAAATATTAAAAATACATTTTTAAACAAATAATTTGTGAAACTCGAAATATCTAAGTGTTTACTGTTTTTAAATGCAGAAACATCATTCTGAACTCAATTGAAGTGGTTTCGAGTTCAAATTCCTTCGTATGCAAAAAGTAGTGTTTTTGACCTTTATATATTATATAAATTTCATAGCAACCTTTCTAAATTTTAATTTGGGCATAACTTTTGATTCCTGCTATGAAATTTCAATTTTTCAGATTCGTTAGAAAGATATTTTTAAATATATTCTAATATTTTTGGTTTCACGAAAATCCGTTAAATTTTACATCCTGTACGGTCAGTCAAAGTTCAAGTTTGACTTTTCAAACTACCGCGCTATTTCTAACTCCTTTTATAATTAAAATTAAATTATTCCTTCTAACTTCGATTTAATCATTTTTTAATCATTATTATTTTAAATAAATTATTATAAATATAAAACTCATTAAAACTACTTAAGATAAATTTTTAAATTTACCCCAAAATTCAGGGTTGTTACATTTCCCTTCCTTCCCTCTTTCCCTCTTTTTTGACTTATGCATAACTAGTGTCATGACACACGTTTCGCACGTGATAACAGCATGTATGCATAATTATTGTTTAAATTGTCTTTTTATAAGTATATATATTTAATACATTAAAAGAATAGTTTTACATAAATATTCACAATATTTTTATGGTTAAGTTAGTTGTAGTTTGTATTTTAATTTTTAGGTTCTCATCTTTATGTTAGATTGAATTTTATTTATTATGTCGTATTTTTAAACGATATTAGCTTTTGACAATATATGTGGTGAAGAATTTTGAATTCGTGTAGAAAATTTATCTACTATTCCTACTTTCAAGTGTTGTTAAGCTTTTATGATATATATAGATGGAAAATTTTGGCAGTGCTGTAGGATCTAAATTAATCCTGGAGGGGGTGAATAGGTTTTATTGCAGTTTTAAGGAATATAAAAATATCATAGAACAGAATAAACAAATGTAGAAAATTAACTAAACGGATTTTACCCCACTTCAGCAAACCCTTGCCTACTGCTGGATTCCCTAAGGTTTCTATATAGAATTAAAACAAGCTCTACGCTTACAATTCCCTATAAACCCGCGATATCATCTCTTAACTGTTCTAATCCCATGCTAAAACCCTGCACTGATCTTTATCCCCAAGATCAAATTTTCCCTAACTACAACCTCGTAGCTAGAATCCTAGTTTACAGAAAAACTAGAAAACTATAGATTGGTTTACAAATGATGAAACAACAAAATAAAAGTTAAACTAGCAAAACCCTAGTTAAACAAGATAGGGCGACTCCTTTTATTTTATTTCTATTGAACTGTTGTCTTCCTTCTAGAATGGCTGATTGAATGAATTAGGGTTTTGCCACAAATCATGACTCTAAAAAACTGGAGATTAATCTCTAATGACATGAAAGACTCATGTTGCTCTCTTGTCCACCGATTTGGCTGTGTTTCTAAGATTGAAACTGTAAGTATTCTCTGATTCATTTTCTTTAATGCTTGAATGAATTTATTTTGTTTTAATAATCAGCCAGTGATGAATAGGTTTTTAAATAGGGTTTACAAACCCTTGTTTCTCTGATTTCATGCATATTAATTTGGTCTTGATCATGTTGATTCTTGCATGATTGTTGCTTGATGAATTTCCCCACGTATGTAATTCGTTTGATTTCTTGAAAACTTTGCTTGATTTTCTTGGCTAAAAGATCACATTTTTATTTTTTTGGAATGTTTGATTGAAATTCTTGCTAAAGATAATAGATGTCGAATATACTGGTTTGCATGAGAAAACTTCTTATCGAATTTCCATTGATGAATTCTTTCTGTCAACACTTGCGTGATTGAAATATAATTTGCCAAAAATGAAACCTTGAATAATTCTTTGGCTTGATTTCCTATATCTGTTCGATTTGAAAAGAATTATTCCTTTGATTGATACTGATAAGAACATATCAATTTAATCTCTTGTCTTAAAACTAACTCGAACGGATACCGTTCTAAACCACTGATAAGAACAGATAATGTGCTTATACTCTTTCACCTTGCACCTGATACAGCTATTATCTTGTTTTGGTTGTATTTGCACTTTATATGTTGTCTTATTGCATTGGTATTTACTCATACTTGCGGGTTTTCTGGTTTACACTTGTGTAGGTTGTACCTACATGTGCTTGTTCTACATATATGTTGCACTTCTTTACTTTGTGTATGTTTTACTGCCGTATGCATTGTTTTATGTGCATGCTTTATGTGATGCCACTGTCTTTGTCCATGCACCATATTGCCACTTTCATGTTGCTATGCATGTGTATTCTTGAACCTAAAACTTGACATTGTTCGGACTGAAAATGCTCTTGTACACTATATTTTTCCATGCTTCATGCATCTTTGACTGCCATGTCTTCGCTTGCACTTTTGCACCACTTTCATCCTATTTTGTCTTATATATGACAGGTGATGCTGGTGTGTTATATCTCCCTATTCTTGAGTTACTGCTGCACCATGGGAATCTTATATGCCATCATGTTTGCAACATGCTGCTCTTGTACACGTAGGCATTTCTGTGTGTTTGCATGCCATTTAGTTTGGCTCTATGTTGCATGGTGCATTCTTGAACCGTTGATATGCAACTGCCATGCCAAGTTGTGTGCATCCATCTATGTTCACTTGCCATGTTTTTCACACTACCATATATATATATATATATATATATATATATATATATATATATATATATAATACTCTTATTTTTCGTGAAGCTCGGCTGTTAATGGCGACTGAGGCCACCATATCTTTTCTCCAATCTTCCAATTATTCTCCTCTCTCTCTCCTTTCTTCTTCTCATCTTCATTTCTATCACCGTCGTTTCGTCTCCTCTCCTCAAATTTTTTTAAGCTTTTGTCATCGTGGTCATGCTTTACGAAAACCTAGATCGATTCACGATATTCTCCATTTTCAGATCTGTTCTTACCTCTAGATTATGGTGGGTAGTACTAGATCTTCGCTTTACCTCGTGAATCAATTGTCACAAACACGTTCACTATCTCCGCAGCCTAATCTGAATGCCTAGTTCCATTCCTGAATGTTAAAGGACTTCATCATATTGATGCTCCTGTGCCCAAATTAGTGTCAAGCTTGTAGGTGATGCCACTCTTATGTAAGTACTCCCAAATGAAGTTCCTTGGTCTGGTCAACGAGTTAAAATCAAGGAATGGATCGATTATATCACTACTGAGTCAGTTGTTTATCTTCATAGCGGGTCATTTTCTACAATTTTGTGTTTCTACAGTGGTACGAATGGTTAGTTGTTGCAATTTTGGTGTTGTTTCCTTTTCACAGTTTGTAGTTGGTTTATATTGGTTTTCTTGTTGTTTGTGGTGTGCATGTTTGCGATGGTGTCCTCCATGTCATTGTTCATGTTATTCTCTTCGGCTTCTAGCTGTGGGTTGCTTGGAGTTATGGTGTGCTTTTTCTTTAATCCCTTCTCCATTCAGTTTGCAGTGAAGATCCATATCTCTCAATTAACTGAGATGTCAATTTGGGTGTTCATTCTCCTTCCTATCTCCTTACCTATCCATAGTTATGGTTGTATGTCAGTTCTTATCTCGCCAGTTCCTTCTGGTACCATGTCTCTGGCATGGACTTTTTTGTGAGGCTCATGTAATGGTACTGCTTTTTGCAGTCTGCGTTGTTTTCAATGTTGTCCTACTTGGTGTAGGCTTGCTTTTGGAAGTGGCTCATAAAATTTCTCATGTGATGTCCTATCTTGGTAGTTGTTTGCAAAAGAATATGCTATGGAGATATTTTATGTATTACGGCTTGAAGGGTAGCTACTGTTAAGTCTTATCATGGATGTTGTCCAAAGCATAAGGTAAAGTCATTTTATTTATTTGTTACTATAGTATTGAACTATATAGCTTATATCATGTAAATTCTCCCTGCGTGGAGACATCATATAATAGTCTAGTAACTTAAACTAACTCCTGGACTGTAATCTAGATTAGATACAATGGATGGCTCACTATAAATGCCACTAATGGCGGATGCTCCACCTTAAAAACCAATTTAGTTTACTGCTAACTACAGCCACCTGTACTAAATTGTAATTTTATTATTAGTCATAACAAAAGAGTGTTACGAGACATTATAAAAACCGATCGGCTTTGCCAATACATACATTATATATATATATATATATATTTGTGTAAATGAAACTCCCGTTTTCATGTTGAAGGCTCTTGCCTCTTGTTTGCTGTCATATATGTGTCTCTTGATCTTGAACTTGACTTAGGTCACTTGTGTTCCCTTGGCAATTAAAATTGGTCATTTTGATTTACTTTTGTGACCATTTGACTTTCCTCCTTCTAGCTTTTGCTTTTTACATGCCATTTTATTTTCATGTACGTGTGGACATTTCTATTGTTGCATCTTGTATTTGCTTTGGAAGCAGCTGAAAGTTTGTATTCTTGCATTTCTGACTTATGTTTGTGCATTTGAACTGCTTTGATGGGCTTGAGCTAAAAAGGCCTACTTGCACTTGCCCTGACTTGAAACACAGTTGAGCTTGAGGTTGGATGTGTTGTCCAGATTTGATTTTAGGCCATATACTTGTTTCTTGGCTTGTTTAGTTCTCCACTTTGCCATATATATACACACACACACACACACACACACACACACACACACGTATACACAAATTCGTGTGTGTCATGTTGCATCTAAATTGTTGTTCACTAGGCTTAAGTAGTTGGCATCTTTGTGCATTGATTTGGTTTTGTACCTGTTCACCTGAAAATCACTATATGCATGTGCAAAAATATTTTTCTGTTTACATTAGTAGATCACTATACCAAGGGTCATGGATGGTTAAGATCAGCATACCCCAAAAGTGAGTCGAGGTTAGTCTTGATTAGCAAATCACTATAGCTGTATTGAGGTTGATCTGCGAGCATTAGCATACACTCTGCATTGTGGTATTTATCAAACCAACAGTTAGGAAAATTTGCTTACTGTCACTAGCCAAAATCAATTTTATTGGGAAGCCAAAATAATATTATATGTGTTTCTTTGAATTATTTTACCTGATTCCGCGACTTCTTTTCTTTCGCTTTCTCCTCAATTGGTGTTCTCGCTCTACTTATCGTTCGTCTTTACTTATTTTTTAAACGAAATTAGGTTTTTCGCTTGTCACCACCTCCTCCTTTCTACCTCAAATTCGATCCTCGTTTTTCAACCTTCCTGCCTCTTTCCACACTAGTATAAAGTCACTGCTTCTTCCCCTTCGCTGGCACTGTAATGATGGATTTAACCTTTTCTGGTTGTTCACTTGCTAATCTTCCAATCTGAAGTATGCATCTTTCTTAGGTTCCACTCTATTGACAAAATTATATTCCTCTTTAGGTCCAAAAAATAAGTATATTTGTTTGTCTATTTTTTTTTATTAATCTACACTTTCATTCTGTTGCCAACAATGCTGATTTATATCTCATTGTATGCCAAAAAATATTAGGTCCAGATCCCATGGTCCCTCATTTTAATTAGTGATTATCATCGAGATGTTCAGTTTTTACTGAAGTTATTATTTCTTTTACTTTTTTTAATATTTTTCTTTATTGACCAAAGAGAAAGGGCATAACTGAAGTCTTGTTCATTCATGCTACAATAGTCTGACTTAGATATATGTACACTTTTGTTTGTATTTATTTTTTACTTATTATTTTATGTTTCGATTTCCTTTTTTACTACGTTGGTTCTATTGCATTTTGTATGCATTGTTATGTCTGATGTTGTTCAATAGAATTATTATCTTAAAAAATAGATTTTTGTTTGTGGTGCCATTTTTTAATATCTATCGTGAACATAAGGATTTTTCTTGACCTTGTTTCTCTATAATAATATTAGAAAGAGAAATAAAAGGAAGTGGAAATGTTCTTTCATACATTTATTTACGCTAACTCCTGGACTGCGATCTAGATTAGATACAGTGGACGACCTACTATAAATGATGCAAATGGTGGATGCTCCACCTTAAAAACCAATTTAGTTGACTGTTAAATACAGTCACCTATACTAAATAGTAGTTTTATTATTAGTCATAATAAAAGAGTGTTACGAGACACTATAAAAAACGATCGTCTTTGCCAATATATATATATATACATATATATATATATATATATATGTATATGTATATATATTCATGTATACGAAACTCCCGTTTTCATGTTGAAGGCTCTTGCCTCTTGTTTGCTGTCATATATGTGTCTCTTGATCTTGAACTTGACTTAGGTCACTTGTGTTCCCTTGGCACTTAAAATTGGTCATTTTGATTTGCTTTTGTGACCATTTTTTTGAACCATTTGACTTTCCTCCTTGTAGCTTTTGCTTTGCACATGCCATTTTCTTTTCACGTCATGTACATGTGTACATGTCCATTGCTGCATCTTCTATTTGCTTTGGATGCAGCTGAAAGTTTGTATTCTTGCATTTCTGACTTATGTTTGTGCATTTGAACTGCTTTGACGGGCTTGAGCTAAAAAGGCTACTTGCACTTGCCATGACTTGAAATACACTTGAGGTTGCATGTGTTGTACAGATTTGATTTTGAGCCATATACTTGTTTCTTGGCTTGTTTAGTTCTCCACTTTGCCATATATATATGTATATATACACACGCATACACACACATTTGTGTGTGTGTATGTGTGTCATGTTGCATCTAAATTGTTGTTCACCAGGCTTAAGTAGTTGGCATCTTTGTGCATTGATTTGGTTTTGTACCTGTTCACCTGAAAATCAATGTATGCATATGCAAAAAAAAAAAAAAAAAATTGTTTACATTAGCAGATCACTGCACGATGTCGTGGATGGTTAAGATCAGCATACCCTAAAAGTGAGTCGAGTTTAGTATTGATTAGCAAACCACTCCAGCTATATTGATGTTGATCTGCGAGCATTAGCATACAATTTGCTTATGGTATTTATCAAACCTACCGTTAGGGAAATTTGCTTACTATCACTGGTCAAAATCAATTTTATTGGGAAGCCAAAATAATATGATATATGTTTCTCTGAATTATTTTACCAGATTCCGCGACTTCTTTTCTTTCACTTTCTCCTCAATTCGTGTTCTCGCTCTACTTATTACTTATCGTTCATCTTTACTTATTTTGTAAACGAAAATAGGTTTTTCACTTGTCACCACCTCCGCTTTTCTGCCTCAAATTCAATTCTCATTTGTCAACCTCCCTGCCTCTTTCCACACTAGTATAAAGCCACTGCTTCTTCCCCTTCCCTGGCACCATAATGATAGATTTAACCTTTTCTGGTTGTTCTCTTACTAATCTTCCAATCTGAAGCATGCGTCTTTCTTCGGTTTTGCTCTATTGACAAAATTATATTCCTCTTTAGGTCCAAAAGATAAGTATATTTATTTGTCTATTTTTTTTATTAATCTACACTTCCATTCTATTGCTAGTGATGTTCATTTATATCTCATTGTATGCCAAAAGCTATCAGATCCAGATCCTATGGTCCCTCATTTTAATTAATGATTATCATCGAGATGTTCTATTTTTACTGAAGTTATTATTTCTTTTACTTTTTTTCTTATTTTTCTTTATTGACAAAAGAGAAAGGGCGTAACTGAAGTCTTGTTCATTCATGATACAATAATCTGACTTAGATATATGTACACTTTTGTTAGTAGTTATTTTTTACTTATTTTTTTAAGTTTCAATTTCCTTTTTTACTGCATTGGTTCTAATGCATTTTGTATGCACTGCTATGTCTGATGTTGTTCAATAGAATTATGATCTTAGAAAACATTTTTTGTTTGTGGTTCCATATTTTTAATATCTATCGTGAACATAAGGATTTTTCTTGACCTTGTTTCTCTATAATAATGTTAGGAAGAGAAATAAAAGGAAGTGGAAATGTTCTTTCATACATTTATTTACACGTATGAACAGGTTGAGAACTATGAACAAGCGCTGAAAGTGTTGTAAAATTTTCAAAACATGCTTTGGGTTTGGGTATTTTATTTGTGAAGAGAAGGAAGAATGAAAGGAAGAAGGAATAGGAAAATATGATTTGTCCCACATTGTAAAATATTGAGGGGGTATATCACTGTATATGTAATGAAATGAAGTATCATATCAAAAAGAAAGAAAAGGGAGAAACAAGGCAATGCATGGACATGACATGGATCTTGATATTTAAAAGGTCAAAAGATGGGCCTTGGGCCTTGGGGCTCTTGGGGTCTCGTGATCCATTGGGCCAAGAAAACAGTTCAGAGCCAAACCAGTCGACAAGTCAATTTTCAATCGGTCGACTGTTTTAGTCTCTGTTTAAAAACCGTCGACCGGTGTCTTCTAATTCGCAAGGCTGAAAGGACGTGTCTGTTCGAATTCGAACAGAAACGACTGTTGCAAATAACAGTCGCGACGCTTAAATATATGGTCGCCTCCCTCTACATATAACCGTGAAAAAACAACTCGAATTCTTCTTCTTCGTCTATCATTCTGCAACGCCATTAAACTGTTGCAAAACATTTCTATTCGAAACACTTCTGAAGTGTTTCAATTCTAAAAGTGTTGCAGAATTGATTTCTTCTTCTTACTCTTCATTTCTAAATTTGCATCATCGGTAATCATATTTCATAGTGTTCTTGGTCGGATCAAAATCGTACAAATTTTGAATCCGATTACGCTGTTTTCAAGGCTTCATTGAATCCTGAAGTCAATAGTTCGTTAACCCGTTTGTACCTGGTGGGTT
The DNA here is from genome assembly GCA_030737875.1 of Allium sativum. NCBI lineage: Eukaryota > Viridiplantae > Streptophyta > Magnoliopsida > Asparagales > Amaryllidaceae > Allium > Allium sativum. Next base: position 3,869,715 of record CM060911.1, on the reverse strand, counting down.
GAACTATTGTCTGAAAGAATTTGCTCCGCAAATCCTTGAAGTCATAAGTACGACAAATTCTACTCCTCCAAAAACACATCAAACCACAAACTCCCCAACAAATTTTCAAACAATAATTTTTAACCAAAGAATGTTTGAGAGCGTTGCAAGTGATGAATCAGCATTTGACGAAGTTAGAGCGATTTGATGGAGAGAATTTCACTCGTCGGCAAAAGACTATAAAATTCTTTCTGATCACGGTCAAATTATTTCATATTCTTGAAGATGGATTGGAGAAAATATCGGAGGAAACCGATAAGGATAGTGCGAAACAAAAAGCTAAAAGGGTAAAGCGCAAAGAGGAAGATTTTCTATGCAGAGGCCACATTCTGAATGCACTGTCTACTTCAATATACAATGCTCACAGGACCTTGGATGCCGCGAAGGCACTCTGGACTGCGCTAGAAAGCAAATATCGCATCTTTGAGGCAAGTAATAAAAAAATTTCTTATATGCAATTTTATGGATTTCAAAATGGTCACCAACAAGTCCATAATTGGACAAGTAAGTGAAATCTTACTGTTAGTAAATCAACTCAAGGATGCCGGTATTGATCTCCCTGAATCATTTGTTGTTGGAGTTGTTATTTCGAGACTCCCGAATTCTTGGAATGATTATAAGAAAAAAGTAAAGCATGCGGAAACAGATTATGATTTAGACGGTTTACAGCGTCATCTTCGTATTGAAGAGGATTCTCATAAACGCGAACTAGATGATAATCCGCAAACTGAGTTTCAATCTAAGGCTAATAATGTTGAAATTAACGATAAGTTGAAGCCTAAGAATGAGACATAGTTTAAAAAGAAATGTAATAATTCCAAGAACAAGAAAAAGGGTGACTGTTTCTATTGTCACAATCCCGGCCACTATGCCCGAGACTGTCGTCCTCGGAAGAAACAACAAAAAGTGAATGTGGTCGAAGAAAAGCTTGTGGCTATCGTACGAGAGGCAAACTCCGTTAGTAGCATTGATAATGATTGGTGGCTCGATACTAGAGTGACTATTCATATTTGCAAAGACCATAATCTGTTCAAGACTTACGATGAGTATAACGGAGAATCCAGCGAAGTAACTGGCGCAAACAAAGTTGCAAGCAAAGTTCTGGGAAAAGGCACTATTGAATTGACATTCACCTCTGGGAAAGTTCTTACTTTAGTCAATATATTTTGTGTACCTGATATGTGTAAGAATTTGATTTCTGGATACCTTCTTAACAAAGGAGGATTCAAGATGGTGTATGAGTCTGATAAGTTAGTGTTGTCCAAGAACAACAAATTTATTGGACAGGGGTATTCTTGTAACGACATGATTAAGTTGAATCTAATGAAGAAATCTTCTGCTTATATTGTTAACTCTATTAATTTATGGCATAGTAGATTAGGACATGTTAATTATAGGTCACTTAGAAATATGCATAAATTAGGATTAATTTCTGATTGTGATTTCGAATCTATTTCTAAATGTGAAATATGTGTTCAAGCAAAAATACATCGAAAATCCTTTAAATCTGTTGAAAGGAAAACTGGTTTGCTTGATTTGGTATATAGTGATGTGGGTGACTTGAAAAGTCATATCACCTATGGTGGTAACCAATACTATATAACATTTATTGATGATTATTCTAGATATGCTTATGTATATCTAATGAAATCTAAAGATGAAGCCTTTGATAAATTCAAAATTTACAAAGCATAAGTCGAAACACAATTAGGAATTAAAATTAAAGTGTTACATTCATATCGTGGTGGTGAATATTTTTCAAATGAGTTTACTTTGTTTTGCAAACAAAATGGTATTATTCACCAATGTACCGCCCCTTATACACCACAACAAAATGGTGTTGCTGAGAGAAAAAATAGAACTTTAGTAGAAATGGTTAATGCCATGCTCATAAGTTCTAATTTGCCTTATAACCTATGGGGTGATGCTATATTATCTGCATGTTACATTTTAAATAGAGTACCACTTAAAAAGAATAATATTTCTCCTTATGAATTATGGTTTAATAGAAAACCTAATCTTACTAGACTCAAAGTTTGGGGTTTCTTAGCTTATGTTAGAAAACCAGACCCTAAACGACCATAGTTAGGTAATAGAGCTTTTAAGTGTGCTTTCATAGGATATTCTCTTAATAGTATAACTTATAGATTTATGATTCTTGATACCTTAGAAGTCATAGAATCTGTAGATGCAGAATTTTTTGAAAATCAGACTATAGAGAATTCATTAAGATCATCTAGTTCAGAACCAACTGAGACTAATGATACAAATGACGATGAATATGCTCCTGCTCAAAACAGCAAGGAAGTGTCAGTACCAGATGATAGTACTGAACACAGGAGAAGTAAAAGAGCGAGAATAGAAAAGGACTATGGTCCTGACTTCATAACATATCTCGTAGAAGACAATAAGGACGAAGTCCTTAATATGACAAGATATGTAATGAACGTCGATGATGATCCCAAAACTTATTCTGAGGCTATGAGTTCTAGAGATTCTGATTTTTGGAAAGAAGTTATCAATGATGAAATGAATTCCATAATGTTAAACTAAACTTGGGTATTAAGCGATTTACCTCCTGGTGCTAAACCTATAGGATGTAAATGGATATTCAAGAAAAAGTTGAATACAAATGGATCCATTGATAAGTTCAAAGCCAGATTAGTTGCTAAGGGATATAAACAAAGACAAGGAGTAGATTATTTTGATACATATGCTCCGGTGGCTCGCATATCTTCGATACGCTGTTTAATAGCACTTGCATCAATTCATAACTTGGTCATACATCAAATGGATGTAAAGACAGCTTTTCTAAATGGAGATTTAGAAGAAGAGATATACATGGAACAACCTGAAGGTTCATAACCTCAGGCCAAGAAAATAAAGTTTGTAAATTGGTTAAATCTCTTTATGGCCTGAAGCAAGCTCCTATGTAATGGCATGAGAAGTTTGATAAAGTTGCACTGTCATTTGGATTCATTGTTTATGATGCAGATAAATGTATCTATAGCAAATCAGATAACGACGGTTATGTTATAATATGTTTATATGTTGATGACATGCTGATATTTGGTTCCAACATATCCTGTGTGAATGAAACTAAGAAGTTTCTATCTTCTAAATTTGATATGAAAGATCTAGGTGAGGCTGATGTAATTTTAGGAATTAAAATCATTAGGAAAATAGGGGAGTTATTACTAACTCAATCTCATTACATTGAGAAATTCCTAAAGAAGTATAATCATTATAATGACAAACCAACACCAACTCCTTTAGATCCAAGTATAAAATTAGAAAAGAACACTGGACGTACCATTTCTCAATTGGAATATTCCAGTATTATTGGGAGTCTTATGTATGCTATGCATTGTACTAGACCAGATATCGCACATGCTATAAGTGTATTGTGTGGATTTACGAGTAGTCCAGGTTTCGAACACTGGAAAGCCATTTCCAGAGTCTTAGCTTATTTGAAGGGAACCATAAACTATGGTTTATCTTATAAAGGATATCATACTGTAATAGAAGGATATAGTGATGCAACCTGGAACAATGTAGAATCGAAATCCAAGTCTACGACTGGATGGATATTTACATTAAGAGGCGCTTCTGTGTCTTGGGCTTCCAAGAAGCAGACCTGTATATCTGATTCAACTATGTTGTCAGAATTGATTGCATTAGCAGACGCATGTAAAGAAGCGGAATGGCTTAGAAATTTGTTAGTAGAAATCCCATTATGGAAGAAGCCATCTCCAGCAGTCTTGATTAACTGTGATAATCAAGCAACGATATATAATGTTTCTAATAGAACATATAATGGAAAGTCTAGACATGTGAGTCTAAGACATCCCATGGTGAGACAGTTACTCAAAAGTGGAGTTATAACTATTGACTACATAGAAACGAAGAAAAACTTGGCTGACCCACTTACTAAGAGTCTTCCAAAGGCAATGGTTTCTATAAAGTCTAAAGAAATGGGACTAAGGTCTGTGAATGAAGATTGATCATCCTTAACAGAAACCCAACTTGTGTCTTGAAAAGGATAGACAAAGTTCAATGGGTACCAACAAGTTAAGGAAATGATTATGGAACACTAAATCAATAATCCCATAATGTTTAGTGTTGGATTCTGCATGAACAAAGGATGGATAAAATTCCTTAATAAGTCTAGAAACCCTAAAAGGTGTCTCGCAGAAACACTTTAAGTGACTTACCTATATGAGTATGGAAATCAGGTCGTTTCCTAGGAAAGTAAGACCGCTTTCTAAGTAGACTCATGAACCAGGATTTAAGCACATGGTTGTTAACGTGCTGAGCAATATAGAACACTCTAACTAAGGAATACAACATGTATGATTGTTCTAGTTTTATCATTAATGGATACTTGGTTCAAGATTCGTTCACCATTGAATCTCGATAGAACTTCGAATGATTTACACTAAGTAAAAGTTCAAATCCAAAAGATACTTCTATTTATGTGTTGTTTCCACGATGATGCAAAACTTGATCTTAGAACTACATAGGCTTGATCCCACTTAGGTATGTAGGAAGTCACACCAGTGATTCAGCCGTCCGCTTTATTTATTTTCTTATTTTGAAAATTGGGGGAGATTGTTGTAAAATTTTCAAAACATGCTTTGGGTTTGGGTATCTTATTTGTGAAGAGAAGGAAGAATGAAAGGAAGAAGGAATAGGAAAATATGATTTGTCCTACATTGTAAAATATTGAGCGGTATATCACTATATATGTAATGAAATGAAGTATCATATCAAAAAGAAAGAAAAGGGAGAAACAAGGCAATGCATGGACATGACATGGATCTTGATATTTAAAAGGTCAAAAGATGGGCCTTGGGGCTCTTAGGGTCTCGTGATCCATTGGGCCAAGAAAATAGTTCAGAGCCAAACCAGTCGACAGGTCAATTTTCAACCGGTCGACTGTTTTAGTCTCTGTTAAAAACGGTCGACCGGTGAAAAGCTGGCTATCGACCGGTGTCTTCTAATTCGCAAGGCTGAAAGGATGTGTCTGTTCGAATTCGAACAGAAACGACTGTTGCAAATAACTGTCGCGACCCTTAAATATATGGTCGCCTCCCTCTATATATATAAAAATAGGCACGATCACAACCTTGAAAAAACAACTCGAATTCTTCTTCTTCATCTATCATTCTGCAACACCATTAAACTGTTGCAAAACAGTTCTGTTCGAAACACTTCTGAAGTGTTTCAATTCTAAAAGTGTTGCAGAATTGATTTCTTCTTCTTACTCTTCATTTCTAAATTTGCATTATCAGTAATCATATTCCAGAGTGTTCTTGGTCGGATCAAAATCGTACAAATTTTGAATCCGATTACGCTGTTTCAAGGCTTCATTGAATCTTGAAGTCAATAGTTCCTTAACTCGTTTGTACCTGGTGGGTTGAACTATTGTCTGAAAGAATTTGCTCCGCAAATCCTTGAAGTCAGAAGTACGGCAAATTCTACTCCTCCAAAAACGCCTCAAACCACAAACTCCCCAACAGAAAGTACTCGCTCAAATGGAAGCTCTGTTGTTTTCTTTAAAAGTACTACAAGTTATAATAACATCTTGGGCAAGTGGTATTGGTTTAATTTTCTAACCCAAGCCATGTTTAATTCCTAGATGAGTTAGTTTGGTTGCACGTGCAAAGAATCATAACTTTACTCAAAGTGGCAAGCCATGTTTTTAAGATCATAGGCCTTTTATTTATTTTTATTTGCTGCTACATTTTCAGTTTTCTATGTACTTTTGAGCAATGGTAATCAATTTTATAAAACAATTAGATGAAGGACAAAACAGTAAATGCTCAGTTTTGTGTGAATACTTATCAAACCGACCGTAGAAAGGTTTGTCTAATGTAAGGTACCGTAAAAATACATTATGGCTTTTAGTGATTGTAGATTCAAATAGGAAAGTTATTTTATTTTTGGAGCAGTATGATTTTTTTAACCTTTTTTAGGTTCATGTAGATTTCCTTTTTATATATTTTTTTGGTTTACATTTGATCTCATAAAGCGAACATCGTAGCATTATTTATTTATTTGATGGAAAAGAGTCGTCATTTTGGTTAGAACTAGTCTTATACTAATGTGGATTTTCTAAGGTGTTTCCCTAACGTCCCTTGTCGGTTGAGCTATTTCCTGTTATTCTCGGATTTTTAATGGAATTCAGGCAAATAGCAATCCATAAGGTAAACAGCCTTACCATCATTCTTTGGTTTCGAGTTTTTTGATACTACATTTGTTATGTAGGTGACTAGACGTTATAGAGATCCCTTACGTTTTGACTTTAGTTACCCAAATCTCATTTGGTGATTCACCATTGTAATGAAATGTATAAAATTCTCGAATACGCTTCATGTTAGAAAATCTGAGTGGGATTCGTCCTTATGGGGAAAAAGAGACTACATAAGCTTTGGTCTATTATTTAGAAAAAGTTACTGCAGCATATTGGCGTCCAAGCTTGGAAGCGGAAACGGCGTACATAGATATTATAGAGTTTATGTTTTAGAAGATGTAGTATCATATTAAAATATTATTATATTTTTTTATTATATCTCTGTTATTTCAAGGTTTACATATCCTAGTGTTTTGCAATAAAGAATTCTTGAGAGCCCAATATAATGTCAGGGAATCTAGCACAAATGATCTTAACCGTTGAATAATATAACACCTCCTGTTTTCCTCCCTCAATCAGCAAATCCATACTTCCCTGACTATTTTCTTTCAGGCCCTCTAGCACTGCTCTTAGCGATATTTGTTTTACTTAGTTTAATGCGGAAATTCATTATTTTTCTAATTATATAATTAGACGATCGGTTTTTCCACCATTGTGCGGTTATATTAATAATTAATCACTGTGAATATCACAAGCAGTCTAGATTCAAATAAATGTATATACGAATATGATGATAAACACACCAAAATTCTAAGGCACATAAAATTTAAAAATAAATTTATACTCGCTAGAATTTATATCTGTTTTGTTCCAATTTACTGTGTGTGTTTCTGTGACAGATGACTAGACTGAGACTGAAGCAGTTGAAGACTCAGTATGTGTCAATGTGTAACAGATTATGTACATGAAACTGAGTGAATTGAGAGTGCTATAGTGAGGAACCATTGTATATGAAACTGACATCATAGTGAGATGTACAATAGTGAAGTCAAAAATTTGTGCTATTCCAAATGTTAAAATAAAATATTTATTGGAATAAAACACTGTTTGAATATTAAATTCTTGTGCAATAGCTGTAACATCCCGTATATTTTGATTATTTAAGTATACGTAATTTAATTTAATTATTGAAATTAAAATGGTTTTAAATAAAATTTATGATACTATTAATGAAATTTATTAATTTCTGCTAAAAGATTGACTGAAAATCATGTGTACATTCTAGGTGTAATAAATTTAAATACATATATGTATATATCTCTGGCTACGGTCTTTGTCTTTTCGTGTTTGTTCAAAATGTAATGTTTAGGAATTCATAACATGGATTACATGTCCAATTAAACCTTTATTAATTATATTAATTTGCAATGTGAATAACGCATTCATTTCTTTCCTTCATTATATTAATTTACTTCCCTTCATTGTATTAATGGCTTTCCCTTCATTCTATTTTCAGGCATCTTACGTCATGTACTTATTCTCATTCCTTAAGTTTATTTTCATCTCGCTATTTTTCTTTCTTTTCCTTTTGTCTCACATTATTATTTTTTCCAAAAACAAAGAATCTCCCTATATATATATATATATATTTTGCTTCCCTTATTATATAAAAAAAATGAAAAATAAACATCATATAACACGTATACATTTGAGTCTAAATTAGTGAAAGGATGAACTATTAAACATGGTAACATGCAATTTATGATAAACAAACAAAAAAAAATGTTATTTGCATATCATTTCAGTTTATGGTCAAATTTTCCTCAGTATTCGTTCTATTCTATCGAACGTGCTTTTAAATTTTTTATTCATGAAAAACAAACGTATGCGGTTGAAGGAGTAAACTTATAAGAATGTATCACTTCTCCTGCCATGTATATGCTGGTTCACTTACAATAAATAGTTGGTGTGTGCATAATTCTGTAACACCCCACCTCCGCCAGGGTCACTCACGAGTGATTGCACTAGCTTTGGAGGGGTGTTGTCTAGGTAAACATGCACAGAGATATCACAAGACAGAACATAGATAAATAAATAAGTAAAGCAACGGTAGAAATTTAAAAAAAAACCATGGTTAACCATTTCAAAACCTAAGTCAACTTACATCAAAATACGTAGTCATCATTTTACAACTACCACAAGTCTAGAAACATAAACTGAAAATAACATAAAGTAAACTATCCCCAAAATAGATGTGGTGAAGCCATAGCAAGCTCAAGTCCAAACCGTACATGAGCTGTCAAGAAAGCAAGCCAAATGTCCAAGCTAAGCACTAGTGTTCCCTCCCTGAGAACCTGGAGGGGGGAAAACGAAAGAAAAGAGGCGAAAGAAAAAAGGTCAGTCATAAAGACTGGTAAGTCCTACCTACTATTAGTATAAAAACTAATGAAGTTAACTAGACATGAGAAACTGAGATGAAACATAAAGATGGTAACTAACTGGCATGATAAATAGATAACAAGGTAGATCAAGTGTGGCATCGCATATACAAGGTTTAGTTTTTGCACCAATAGTACTAGTATTCTAACCCATGTCAAGTATAAACGAGAAATGTGACGACCGCCCATAACCCCCGCACTAAACAAGAGAAATAATGCGCTGAAAGGCGTGTCAGGCTACTATGGACGATCATCATAGTAAGAAAACACATCGAAACCTATCGTAGAACTCACAGCGCAAGGATAAAATATAATAGAACATATACAACAGGTGATAGTAATGAGGTATCATATAGCAAATTTTTGAAACTCTTTCAACATCCAGAAAGATTATCAAACTGATATCTAATTTTGTACATAAGGCCTCACTACAACTCTCAAGCAACTCAAACAGCGGAAACAGAAATACTAGATAGAATAAAACTGGTACGCCAGCCTCCTGCTCGTCATCGCTCAGCTTCCTCGTATCACTAAGCTCCATTACCTGTAACCTGCTACTTAGTCTGTCCATCCACAACCGGATGAACAGCCCAAGGTAATAAGAGGAGACATAAAACCTTGAGTCAGACAATGGTCTTAGTGAGCGATAATGCAGCTAACAAACTTCAACAAGAAAGCATATGAGAATGGGTAAATGAACAACTTATCTACCCACATCACCAGAGAAGAACTCAACCTTATCTTCCCCACATCGGACAGTGATAGCCTTTACACCAAGCATTTCAACCATTCATCCATAGAAACCAGAACACCCATTCAATCATAGAGAACACACATAACATCCATATTATATAAGTCTCACACAGACAACCCTAATCGAGTTTAATATTCCTCAAGTACCCTCGCCAGAGGCCTAAACCAATATCACTTAAGCACTCAAAGAACATCTCCCTCGACTTTGGATAATCTATGTGAGATAGTACAAACATAACAAACAATCATCCATAACCGACTCTGGCTATCACCGCCAATCCTGCTTCGAAATCATCATTATCGTATGACGGCCAACCTTGCCATATGTCAAGGGCTAATGATAACCCCAGTTCTAGCATGAACTCCATATGCCCAACCTTGGCAATGTCCAACCTTGACACTAGGCCTCTCCCCGAGACCCAGGGTACTCGACCTACAACTGGTCTTTTGGGCCTTTCAACGATACCCATCGTACCCCTGCTTTGAGCCTGCTAGAACTTACGACAACGATGACTTCTCGGCCTTCGCATCTCTAATCGTCCAACCTTGACGACGTTTCATAGCTCAAGCAACCTTCTCGAGCAGCCATTATCCACCAACTCACGACCTTTGAGTTGTCTCCGCATTCGTTGTTCCACCTTGATCAACGAACACATTCATCACTTCGAGCCCTCCTACTTGAACCACCTCGAAGTTACGTCATCACTAGAAGTGTCCGATCAGAAATTTCCACTAGAAATGCCGACTAGACCCATTCTGAACCGACCAGACCTCTTCCGGTACTTCTGGACCGATCAGACCCCCTGGACCGACCAGACCTCCCTTTGCTCCTCCTGGACCGACCAGGACCCTCCTGAGCCGACCAGACTCCCTCCTCGGCCTTCTGGACTGATCAAACCGACCAGCTCCAAGACCCAGTCAAAACCGACCAGAATTGCTCCAGAACGACCAATCAAAAACCGACCAACCTTGCTCCAGAACGACCCGCCTCCATGCAGCTTTGGATCGACTCGACCTCCTTGCAGTTTTGGATTGACTCGACCTCCTTGGGACCGACCAGCTTTGGATCGACCCCGTCAAGACCGACCATATTTTGCTCCACCTGACCGACCAGCTCCTTCAGAGCGACCAGGATTTGCTTCCAGTGAAAACCAACCAGAATGCCACCATCTGAAACCGACCAGAATGCCAACATCCCAACAAACCAGCTCCCTGACTTGCTCCCCAAGCCATAACGTGACCGACCACCTCAGTCCAGACCCTTCTGGACCGACCAGAGCCATCAGACCGCCTCAACCGACCCGACTAGCTCCAAAACCGACTAGAAACTTGCACAGCTCCATTTCGACTTCGATTTCGACCAAAACTTCGCCAAACGACGAATCCGACGAAACTGGCTCATCCAATTCATCCAAACGCAACCACAAACATGTTATGCAACCAACAATATCACCAATCTAACAATTTCCATCAAAACACATAAATTTCCCAAAACATGATAAGTGAATCATATGAACATAAAACGGATCTAACTTGCATAATCTTGAGAAAAATCATAAAATTAACCATTTAAATTATCTAGATCAGATCCTAAGGTGATTCATATATAAAATGGACTTAGCATGGTGTGGATTTAAGGAAAATAACATGGAAATGATGAAATTAACATCCTAAAACCCATATACTTGCATGAATCCGAATGAGAAATGTAAATCACTCACCAATTATCCAAATCTAAGCAAAAGCAATGAAAACGCAATCCCGACAGCGAACACTTCGAATCAAACTCTTCAATCCGATGAATTCGCCCTTGAGACGATGTAGATCTAGCCTCTTATGGTGTAGATCTTCGATTTCCCTCCTTGGATTTTGGAATTTTAATGGTGGAAAGATGTTAGAGGAAGAAGGAGATCAAAGCCTCCCCATAAGAGAATGGAAAATGCCAACCTTTCTCCATACCCCTTACCCCATATTTATAGTCTCCACCCACCCTCTAATGGGCCTTCTCCAAATCAGCCCATTAGCCTTCCAAAACCTGAACAGCCAACTGAAAAACCTTAAAACAACGATTTCTCCCAAACCGCTGAACCAAATCCTTAATGTAACCACTCTATGGAAAGAGAATCATCAATTCCTTTCCAATGGCACAGGTCTCACCCTCTGATTCGACCTGAGTCAAAAGTTATGCCTAGTACCAGACTGACAGGGGCAAAATGGTCACAAACAAAATCGGTAAAAATTATGGACATGTCACACATCCCCATAAGCAACATATCAAAAGATGAGAATGATCCAACCCGCAGGGAATAAAATAAAAACATTTTACGATCTTCCGATACATAAAATGCGGGCTGTTACATTCTCACCCCCTCCCCCCCCCCCCCCTTAAGAATTTCGCCCCCGAAATTCCAAGCAAACACAAGCAACCACAACAATTCCGCATGCCTATCATCCATGTGAAGCCAATTCTATCATCCAAACTAGCAACCATCAAGCCATGCATCCATAGCCTTATCCTAGCACGCGGAATTCTACCACACAACAACAAGATACAACGACACAACGAAGATACTATATCAAAGGGTCCTACCGACGAAGAGTTCTGGATGAGTCGCCCTTATGCTCTCTTCCGTCTCCCATGTACAATCGTCGCCATCTTCACCCCATTGTACCTTGACTAGCTTAACCGTCTTCCTCCTAAGCTGTTTCGTATCATTTCCCACAACACGAAGTGGCCTACGAGGTTTCGCAACTGCGGTCTCGACTTCTAAATCTTCATACTGTTCTGGAGATACCACCACATTCGAGTCGTGCAAAAACTTCCGTAGAAACGACACATGGAAAACATTATGCATACTCGACATCTTCTCGGGTAACTCCAACCTATATGCGAGCTTTCCTATTCGCTCGACTATCGGAAATGGGCCAACAAACCTAGGAGCCAACTTCCCTTTACTTCAGAATCGAACCATACGCTTTAACGGTGAAATCTTCAAAAAAACCATATCACCTACGTCGAATTCTAAATCCTTACGACGCTTATCGGCGTAACTCTTTTGACGATCTTGGGCCGCTTTAATTCATTGCCGAACAATTTTGATACAACCCGAGGTTTCTCTAATCATCTCGGGCCCAAGTACCAACTTATCTCCAGTTTCTAACCAACAAGCTGGAGAATTGCACGGCCTTCCATACAACGCCTCGTATGGTGCCATCCCAATAGTAGATTCTCTTCATGTCCTGATACATCTTATTACCACCGGGATGAATTGTCAACTTTGAGTGATGACATTCTCTCAGAACCTCATCTCTCAATTCGTCGATATCAGGAACAACTAATCGCCCTTGCTTTCGAAGCCAACCTTCTCGATCGACTTCGAATTCTTTATTCTATGGTTCCAGCTTCTGAATGAACTCGACAAACTTCACATCTTTCTTTTGGCTCTCGCCAATCCTTTCGATAAGAGTAGGCCTTATCGACAAGTTTGCAACATTTCAGGTTCCAACTCACACCTTGGCCTGAAATCGAACCTTGCCAAATACTCGAGGCCCTTCCATTCCGAAAACATCGCTCCCAAACTTGTGTGTCTTCGACTCAATGCATCTGCAACTGCATTGCCTTTGCCAGGAGTATAGGCTATCCCAAAATCATACGATGCCAGAAACTCTAACCATCGTTGTTGCCGAAGATTCAAATCCTTTTGGGAGAAAAGATACTTTAACGACTTGTGATCCGTAAACAACTCGAATCGTACTCCTAACAGGTAATGTCTCCACATCTTCAGAGCAAACACAATCGCTGCCAACTCCAAATCATGAGTTGGATAGTTTCTCTCATGTGGCTTTAGCTGTCGACTTGCGTAAGCCACTACTTTATCCTTCTGCATTAGCACTGCTCCAAGTCCGGTACCACATGCATCAGTATATACCACCATCTCTTCATTCCCACTTGGAATGGTCAACACAGGTGCACTCGTCAATCTCTCCTTCAAGATTTCGAATGCTTGTTCACACTTCGCATCCCATACGAACACTTGGTTCATCTTCGTTAATCCTGTTAATGGTGCATCCATCTTAGATAAATCCTTGATAAACCTTCGGTAATAACCAGCCAACCCAAGGAAACTCCGAACATCCTTTGCATTCTTAGGTCTATCCCAGTCCTGGATTGCTGCAACTTTAGTGGGGTCAACCGCTATACCTTTTCCAGAAACAACATGACCTAAGAACCTCACTTCATCCTTCCAGAAGTGACACTTTGAGAACTTAGGTTTAAGCTGATGCTTTCGCAAGATCTCTAACACAACTCTAAAGTGCGTCTTATGTTCTTCCACATTTCTGGAGTAAACCAGTATATCATCCATGAACACAAGCACGAACTTATTCAACTGATCTCTGAACACTCTATTCATAAGATCCACAAAATACGCTGGCGCGTTAGTCAACCCGAATGGCATCACCAACGACTCGAAAAATCCGGACGGGGTCCTAAAAGCAGTCTTTGGCACACTATCCTTAGCTACTCTCAACTGGTGAAATCCCGTTGCCAAATCCATCTGAGAAAACACTTTGGCTTCGTAAAGCTGATCGAACAAGTCATCAATCCTTGGCAACGGATACTTGTTCTTCTTAGTCACCTTGTTCAGCTCACGATAGTCCACACACAACCTTAACGAGCCATCTGCTTTAGTTGCAAACACGACTGGTGCACCCCACTCGGAAACACTCCTCCGAATGAAACCATTTCCCAAAAGGTCTCTAACTTGCACCTCCAACTCTCGCTGTTCCTTAGGCGCCATCCGCCTAAGTGACATAACAATTGGTCTCGCACCCTCGACCAAATCGATCCTAAAATCGATCTCGCGATGCGGCGGCAACCCTTTGACCTTGTCAAAGACATCTACATACTCATTAGCGATCAGCACTGATGATAGGTCTTCCTGTGGAATCCCAAGCGAATATAGATAACTCACGAAGACCCCGTCTTCGCGCTTACATCTAACCAACACCTTTCGCCCTTCCACATCCCCGACCCTCACCTCTAGCTTCTCGCAATTCACCCTTGCCGCATACTTCTTGAGCCAATCCATGCCCAAGATGATCCCATACCCAGCGAAGTTAAGAACAAAGCAATCACACATGAAAGAGCAACCATGACTCAATATTACTAGACCACGGCAAATCATGCACAAACTGGACGAACCCCCAACTGGATTAGTCACGATCAATGGTCTATCACAAATCTCGGGTTCCAAACCCAAGCGACACATAAGCTCATTGCAGATGAATGAATGTGATGCTCCAGTATCAAACAACACTCGAACTGAAACACCGTTAAAGGAAAAAGTACCTTGCACCATGACACCCTTTCCCTTCTCCTCTGCAGTAGGAGCTCTTGAAGAAGATGGCACAGCATCCAAAGCATATGCCTTAACAATCTGCTTACCCTTAGCTGATTCCGGACAATCTTTCTTCTCATGCCCAGGCTTTCCACACTTGAAGCACTTCTTCTCAGCTTTGGGATTCTTACACTCATTCGAATAATGTCCCTTCTGTTGGCAGTTAAAGCAAACTACCTCACTCTTGGGTTTCTTTTGGCCATCCTTTCCTTTCTGTTGTTGCTGCTTCCTCTTTTTATTACCACTTTGCTGTGGTTTCTGAGCGTCCTTGGTTGCAACGACAACATTTGCTTCCTTGGGAAACAAGCTCTCATGGCGAATAGCTTTTTCCACAATCTTTTCAAATGAATCATCAAGATGGTCCACAAGTGGCTTCCCAATATGTGCATCCAAACCCAAGACAAACTTCTCGTTCTTCTGATAGGGCGTATCAATGTATGAACGAGCATATCTAGACAAAGCCTCAAAATCAGAAATATAGTCAAGAACTGATCTGCCATTCTGCTTCAACTCTACGAACTTCTTGAAGAGAACGGACTTCTGAGCAGTGGAGATAAATTTTGCTTCAAACTTAGCTTGGAATTGCTCCCATGAAATCTCCCCTTCCGGAGTCTCGAGTATGACAGAATTCCACCATTCCATGGCCCTGCTCTGAAGCTGCCTTGATGCAAGCTTTCTCTTCATTGCATCTTCAATACCAAAGTCTCCAAAGATTCGAACACATGAATCCATCCACCTCTGAACCTCTTCAGCTGGTTCAGTTCCCTTGAATGGTTTCCCTCCTAGAGATATAAAGTCCTTGTACATCTTTGCAAAATCTATTCTAGGAACTCGCACCCCTACATCTACCGTGGCCGCCACTGGAGCGGGTACCCTTCGCATAATTGCTTCTGCCATGGATTCAAACATGGCCGGGTAATCTGGCTCACCACCATTTCCCCCTCCAGTATTAGCTCTCCTAGCAGCGTGCCTTAATGGTCGTCTACTCATTCTAAATCTGAAATTTAGAATAGTTAGCCACTTCCAAGAAAACTGCTAAAAGAATACAACCGCTACTACTATATATGCTAATATATATAGTAACATCCAACTGAAATCTACAAATACGTCCCTCATACGCAATTACGTCTTTGAACTTTGGCCAAAATCGTTGACCAGAGCTCTGATACCAAATGTGACGACCGCCCATAACCCCCGCACTAAACAAGAGAAATAATGCGCTGAAAGGCGTGCCAGGCTGCTATGGACGACGTCATAGTAAGAAAACACATCGAAACCTGACGTATAACTCACAACGCAAGGATACAATATAATAGAACATATACAACAGGTGATAGTAATGAGGTATCATATAGCAAACTTTTGAAACTCTTTCAACATCCAGAAAGATTATCCAACTGATATCTAAGTTTGAATATAAGGCCTCACTACAACTCTCAAGCAACTCAAACAGCGGAAACAGAAATACTAGATAGAATAAAACTGGTACGCCAGCCTCCTGCTCGTCATCGCTCAGCTTCCTCGTATCACTAAGCTCCATTACCTGTAACCTGCTACTTAGTCTGCCCATCCACAACCGGATGAACAGCCCAAGGTAATAAGAGGAGACATAAAACCTTGAGTCAGACAATAGTCTTAGTGAGCGATAATACAGCTAACAAACTTCAACAAGAAAGCATATGAGAATGGGTAAATGAACAACTTATCTACCCACATCACCAGAGAAGAACTCAACCTTATCTTCCCCACATCGGACAGTGATAGCCTTTACACCAAGCATTTCAACCATTCATCCATTGAAACCAGAACACCCATTCAATCATAGAGAACACACATAACATCCATATTATATAAGTCTCACACAGACAACCCTATCGAGTTTAATATTCCTCAAGTACCCTCGCCAGAGGCCTAAACCAATATCACTTAAGCACTCAAAGAACATCTCCCTCGACTTTGGATAATCTATGTGAGATAGTACAAACAGAACAAACAATCATCCATAACCGACTCTGGCTATCACCGCCAATCCTGCTTCGAAATCATCATTATCGTATGACGGCCAACCTTGCCATATGTCAAGGGCTAATGATAACCCCAGTTCTAGCATGAACTCCATATGCCCAACCTTGGCAATGTCCAACCTTGACACTAGGCCTCTCCCCGAGACCCAGGGTACTCGACCTACAACTAGTCTTTTGGGCCTTTCAACGATACCCATCGTAACCCTGCTTTGAGCCTGCTAGAACTTACGACAACGATGACTTCTCGGTCTTCGCATCTCTAATCGTCCAACCTTGACGATGTTTCATAGCTCAAGCAACCTTCTCGAGCAGCCATTATCCACCAACTCACGACCTTTGAGTTGTCTCCGCATTCGTTGTTCCACCTTGATCAACGAACACATTCATCACTTCGAGCCCTCCTACTTGAACCACCTCGAAGTTACGTCATCACTAGAAGTGTCCGATCAGAAATTTCCACTAGAAATGCCGACTAGACCCATTCTGAACCGACCAGACCTCTTCCGGTACTTCTGGACCGATCAGACCCCCTGGACCGACCAGACCTCCCTTTGCTCCTCCTGGACCGATCAGGACCCTCCTGAGCCGACCAGACTCCCTCCTCAGCCTTCTGGACCGATCAAACCGACCAGCTCCAAGACCCAGTCAAAACCGACCAGAATTGCTCCAGAAAGACCAATCAAAAACCGACCAACCTTGCTCCAGAACGACCCGCCTCCATGCAGCTTTGGATCGACTCGACCTCCTTGCAGTTTTGAATCGACTCGACCTCCTTGGGACCGACCAGCTTTGGATCGACCCCGTCAAGACCGACCAGATTTTGCTCCACCTGACCGACCAGCTCCTTCAGAGCGACCAGGATTTGCTTCCAGTGAAAACCAACCAGAATGCCACCATCTGAAACCGAACAGAATGCCACCATCCCAACAAACCAGCTCCCTGACTTGCTCCCCAAGCCATATCGTGACCGACCACCTCAGTCCAGACCCTTCTGGACCGACCAGAGCCATCAGACCGCCTCAACCGACCCGACTAGCTCCAAAACCGACCAGAAACCTGCACAGCTCCATTTCGACTTCGATTTCGACCAAATCTTCGCCAAACGACGAATCCGACGAAACCGGCTCATCCAATTCATCCAAACGCAACCACAAACATGTTATGCAACCAACAATATCACCAATCTAACAATTTCCATCAAAACACATAAATTTCCCAAAACATGATAAGTGAATCATATGAACATAAAATGGATCTAACTTGCATAATCTGGAGAAAAATCATAAAATTAACCATTTAAATTATCTAGATCAGATCCTAAGGTGATTCATATATAAAATGGACTTAGCATGGTGTGGATTTAAGGAAAATAACATGGAAATGATGAAATTAACATCCTAAAACCCATATACTTGCATGAATCCGAATGAGAGATGTAAATCACTCACCAATTATCCAAATCTAAGCAAAAGCAATGAAAACGCAATCCCGACAGCGAACACTTCGAATCAAACTCTTCAATCCGATGAATTCGCCCTTGAGACGATGTAGATCTAGCCTCTTATGGTGTAGATCTTTGATTTCCCTCCTTGGATTTTGGAATTTTAATGGTGGAAAGATGTTAGAGGAAGAAGGAGATCAAAGCCTCCCCATAAGAGAACGGAAAATGCCAACCTTTCTCCATACCCCTTACCCCCTATTTATAGTCTCCACCCACCCTCTAATGGGCCTTCTCCAAATCAGCCCATTAGCCTTCCAAAACCTGAACAGCCAACTGAAAAACCTTAAAACAGCGATTTCTCCCAAACCGCTGAACCAAATCCTTAATGTAACCACTCTACGGAAAGAGAATCATCAATTCCTTTCCAATGGCACAGGTCTCACCCTCTGATTCGACCTGAGTCAAAAGTTATGCCTAGTACCAGACTGACAGGGGCAAAATGGTCACAAACAAAATCGGTAAAAATTATGGACATGTCACACATCCCCATAAGCAACATATCAAAAGATGAGAATGATCCAACCCTCGGGGAATAAAATAAAAATATTTTACGATCTTCCGATATGTAAAATGCGGGCTGTTACAAGAAATGATCCCTTGGCCCAATATCATGAGATGACCCAAGTCACGGTCCAACTATACGGTCTAGTCGATCGGCTCCCTATAAGCCTAACTCGTCGAGTGTCGGTGTCATACGGCCCAATCACGAAATGTAGTCAACTGTGCTAGGTCCACCCTAGGGTGTATCAAGCCCTAGGTTGCCAACCACTGACACAAATCAAGCACGCACAGTCTAAACCTACTGGTGCCCGTGTCTGTTTTTTTTTCAACTCCGGACTATGTGCACGACCATAGCCCGCCTGAGCCTACACTGGTGCACCTACTCAGCCGTCTTTCTGGTCGCTTACAATCAGCCCAATAATCATGCCCCACCCTAGCCTAGTCCCTAGGGTATCGTGATACATCTAAGAGGGTTACTGCTGAAAAGGACCACGTAACTAGGGTTTCTAACGGGTTAAGTGTGGTTAACCCTATCCAATCATGTGTCAAGTTGGTTAAGTGTATCCAAGTGGTTCATGACTTAACCCTATCATGTGGCATTAATTAACTTAATGCGCCCAACCTCTCACATTAGACTTTGTTGTGGTTACTGGATGTGCCGGGCGGGTCCAGGAAGCTTTACACCACAACCTAGTCTAACCTCGGGTTTCAAGCGCGATATGACCAACTACTCACATTGGGTCCTATTGTTTGTAGCCACTGGATTTTCCGGGCGGTTCATGGCAGATTTATGCTACAAACTCAACCCAACCTCGAGTTGGCCACTTTATGGTTTTCTACATGTCATCACCACATTCAATTTTTCAAGCATAATCAATTTTCATGTCACATTTCAAGTCATGTTTTTCATGTCATTTCAAGTTCGCCTAACTACCCATGACGTATTCCCCTCGCACGTAAATACGCATCAATACAAATAGATCCAGAAGGGGAACATAACAATATGACAAAGGTGGGCATAAGGTGGTAAAGTTTGTCATAAGTTAAACATGATGATATTTGAGGCAAAGGTGTTCATCACAACTAGCATATAGTATTATTGGCCTCAAAATATGTATGGCATCAAACTTAGCAAATAGGGTGATAACATGGTAATAGTTGACATAGAGTGATAAACTTGTGACTAGCACGTAGTTCAACATCATAGGCAAGTTAACATCAAGGTTATGAGGGGTTCTATGTTGCATTATGCATAATCCCCAAATAAAGCTCATAGCTTTTTACCCAAAAATCAAGATGAACGGTACTAGGTTCATGATAGTTCCACAATCATAGATCAAAAGAGTCATGAATGGATCTATGCATACAATGATAGACCCAAGACAAGTATTACACAAAAATCCCATTTCAACTTGCTACATGTTCATATTAATTTCATAGTTTAAATCTAAGAGTATAGTGGGGCTTACAAATCGTGGCTATGAGAACTAGAACAAAATAGAACAAGATAGAGACGTTGTAGAAGCTCTAGGAATGATGTAGCAACACTAGAAATCTCCAAATAATAATAAGCTCCACACAAAGCCTTGAGAAATAAGTAGCTCCTTTGATTTGATGGAGAAAGATTGCTCCTTTGCCTTAGATCTAGTTTTGAACTCTCAAGCTCTCAAGATGAAGATGGAGGCCATGATTAGGGAGCATTTTGGCAGCACTTAATTGTTAGGATGATTTGTGGTGGTTTAGGCTAGGTCTTAGGGTGTTTTTATAGGAGTAGAGACAAGTTTAGGCCATAGGATTAACCCTAGTTTAGATCTGAACCATCAAATCTCGTCATAGGCCAGCTGAACAGACCCAAAGGAGCAAGCAGGTGCACCAGGCCAACATGGCCCGACCAGGGAGGTCGACCCCCAGGTCGACACCCAGGTCGACTGCCCAGTCGACCTAAGGCTGGGGAAGGTCGACTCCCCAGTCGACCCCCCAGTCGAATTGGGGCTGGGCGGGAAATTTTCCCGCCCAGTTTGTTTGGGGCTGAATTTGAATTTTGGGCTGAATTTTGAATTTTCTGAAATCTTCTATGGGTCATAACTTGGTCATACGGACTCCGATTTACGAATTTTCGGACTCGTTTTCAAGCAGAATTTCGAGACGAAGGCAATGGCGTAACCCGTTCCCATTGATTCTTAACTTACAATTTAATTCTGCCCTGGTTTCTTGTTTTAACATGTTATAGAAATTCGGGTTGTTACATTCTCCCCACCTTAAAGGATTTCGTCCCCGAAATCTCCAAATTAGGAAGAACGTATCCTACCATCCATCATCCATCTACTCAAAACATCATCCACAAGTAATCATTGTCCTTAAAAGATTTCTAATGCTGTATGAACATATGCAAAAGTGTGTGTATATGCGCCTATCTAATGCGAAAATCAGGCGGTTACTGACTCAGTAAACCTCCTTA
The DNA here is from genome assembly GCA_030737875.1 of Allium sativum. Classification (NCBI taxonomy): domain Eukaryota; kingdom Viridiplantae; phylum Streptophyta; class Magnoliopsida; order Asparagales; family Amaryllidaceae; genus Allium; species Allium sativum. The sequence continues at coordinate 3,848,466 of CM060911.1, read as the reverse complement.
ATGCAGAATATGTTAGTGAAATGAGTCAAAATGTATGCAAATTCCTAACATAATTTATAATCTCTACATGAGTGCACATAAAATTCATTCATATGCAACATCCACGTGATAGCATAACAAGTTTCATCCATGAATAAGCATAAACACTCATGCATATGCAATATGAAAGTGTGTGAGCCGATCTTAGTGCCTAACGTGTATCATGCATCCACGAGTAACCACTTGCAAACACTTGCAACCATTTGCAACCATCAAGCATAACATGTTTCAAATGCATGTTTCATCAAAAGGGTTTCTACCTAAGGTTCTCATGACAAGATTAACGAAATAACAAGATAAACATGGATAGCAAAAGAAAGATATGCTAACTAGGAAAAGAGATTGAGAATGTACCCTCAAAAAGAAATGGATAAAGCCCACGCATCTTCTCCTCGGTTTCCCAAGTTGCATCTTCATCGGCTTCACTCCACTGAACCTTTACTAACTTGACTTCTCGATTCCTCAGTTTTTTGATCTCCGTTCCCAAGATACGAATCGGAGCTCGCCTCAGGGTTGCCTCTTTCTCTACCTCCACGTCTTAAAGAATGCTAGGCTCAACTACTTCGGCTGATTCATGTAGGCATTTTCGGAGATGCGAGACATGAAAGACATTGTGCACTCCAGCCAGCTTCTCGGGCAATTCCACCCTATAAGCCATTTTCCCAATCTTCTCAATGATAGGGAAGGGTCCAACGAACCTTGGTGCTAGCTTTCCAACTGCTCCAAAACGAACCACATTTCGCAAGGGAGAAACCTGCACAAAGACCATATCTCCAACTTCAAACTCTAAGTATGTCCTTCGCTTGTCTACATAGGATTTCTGTCTGTCTTGGGCCGTTTTCATCCGCCTTCGAATCAACTCAACCTTCTCGGATGTGTCCCTTATCATGTCGGGCCCAAGTATAAGCTTATCCGTCATCTCCCACCAACATGTTGGTGACTTGCACGGCCTCCCATACAAAGCTTCGAATGGTGCCATCCCTATGCTTGCTTGGTAGCTGTTATTATAAGAAAACTCTACGAGAAGAAGGTGGTCTTCCCAAGTGCAACCAAAGTCAAGAATGCATAGCCTCAACATATCTTCTAGTACCCTATTTACCCTTTCGGTCTGACCATCCGTCTGTGGGTGATAGGCTGTACTTAGATTCAATCGCGTACCCATCGCTTCTTGCAAACTATTCCAAAATTGGCTAGTGAAGATTGGGTCACGATCGCTAACTATGCTAGAAGGAACTCCATGCAATCGCACTATCTCTCGAAGATAAACAGATGCTAGCCATGATGCGGTCCTCCTGCTCTTTACTGGAATGAAATGAGCGCTCTTCGTGAGTCTATCCACTATGACCCATATGCTAGTATTCCCCTTCCTTGATCTCGGCAATCCATCCAAAAAATCCATAGAGATACTTTCCCACTTCCATTGCGGGACCTCCATTGGATGCCGTAGCCCACTGGGCTTTTTCGACTCGGCCTTTACTTGTTGGCAAACAATGCATCTAGAAACAAACTCTGCAACATCCTTTTTCATCCCAACCCAAAAGAAAATGCGCTTCATATCCCGGTACATCTTATCCCCTTCGGGATGTATGGTCATCCTCGAGTGATGCGCCTCCTCAAGAACTTTATTTACTAAGTCTCCCACTTGTGGGACACATAGTCTTCTATCACGCCTTAGCCACCCCTTGTCATCAATAGTATATCTAGCGAGGTGACTTGACAACTCACCACGAATCAACTTGTCCATGATCTCGACTATCTGCGGGTCTTCCTTCTGTGAAGTCCCAACTTGATCAAGAAGTGTAGGTCTAAGCTCAAGGGATGCTAACGAACCAGTCATCGACTCAACAGCAGGTGTAAAATCAAAGGTTGCCAAGAACTCTAGGCTCTTCATCTCAACAAACAAGGGACTCAAAGTCAACCTTCTTCTACTTAGTGCATCCGCCACAACATTACCCTTGCCAGGGGTATAAGCTATATCGAAGTCATATGATGCCAAGAATTCCATCCACCTCTGCTGCCTTAGATTCAAATCTTTCTGCGAGAAGAGGTACTTGAGCGACTTGTGATCAGTATATAACTCAAACCTTTCACCTAGAAGATAATGGCACCAAGATTTGAGTGCAAAGACGATCGCCGCCAACTCCAAATCATGAGTGGGATAGTTCTTCTCATGAACTTTGAGTTGCCTACCCCCAAAGCATATCACTCTCCCTACTTGCATCAGGACAGCGCCTAATCCCGTGCCACATGCATCGGTGTACATGGTAAACAATTTCCCTCCATCGGGTAATGCTAGAACTGGAGCTGTGGTGAGGGCTTTCTTGAGCCTTTGAAAAGCATGCTCACACTCTAAGTCCCATGCAAAGACTAAGTTCTTCTTCGTTAACTTAGTAAGAGGGGCTGAAATCTTAGCGAAGTCCTTAATGAACTTCCTATAAAATCCTGCCAGACCGAGAAAGCTTCTCACTTCAGTTGCATTCTTCGGAACTTTCCAGTCTTGTACCGCCACTACTTTAGCGGGATCCGCAGCTATGCCTTGCTTAGAAACTATATGCCCAAGGAACCGAACTTCCCTTCTCCAAAAATGGCATTTGGAGAACTTGGCTTTTAACTGATGAGCTCTAAGTGTATCCATAACTTCCTTGAGATGTGTAGCATGCTCTTCCTCATCCTTAGAGAAGATCAGAATATCATACACGAAGACAACCACAAACTTGTTAAGGAACTCCCTAAACACCCTACTCATCAAATCAACGAAGTATGCGGGTGCATTAGTCAAACCGAACGGCATGACGAGCCATTCAAAGAATCCATCTGGAGTCCTAAACGCAGTCTTGTCAATACTATCCTAAGACACCCTAAGCTGATGGAATCCGTTGGCTAGATCGAGTTGAGAGAAAACATAAGCACCTACAAGCTGGTCAAAGAGATCATCAATCCTCGGTAACGGGTGCCTATTCTTCTTTGTCAGCTTGTTCAACTCACGATAATCAACACATAGACGAAGCGAACCATCCGCCTTAGTAGCGAATACCACAGGAGCACCCCATTCAGAAATGCTTCGCCTAATGAAATTTTTCTCAAGCAACTCCTTGACTTGCTTGCTAAGCTCTCTTCTTTCTCGCGGGGCCATGTGCCTAACAGGCAATGAAACTGGCTTGGCATTATCAACAAGATAAATACGGAAGTCTATCTCGCGTTTAGGGGGTAACCCCTTCACCTCATCAAAGACATCAGGATATTCTCGGACCACCCTCACAGATTGAAGATTGTCAATAGACGAATCGAGGGATTCAAGATAACATAACATGACGGGATCCATAGGGTTACAAGAAATCTCTAGGGTATTGCCAAGGCGAGTCATAAGCCTCACTACCCTATGCTCACAATCGAGAATGGCTCCATAACTGGACAACCAATCCATGCCCAAAATCAACCCGTATCCCATGAACCCGAGAACATAAGCATTACATGTGAATTCTACGGTCAAGATAGAAATCCTCAAATCCATACAAATCATAGATAGATGGGCGAAACCCTCAATTGGATTTGAAACACTAACGGGATCCTCAACTAGACTAGTACTTATGTAACACCCCGAATTTCAATTAACACTAATGGTTAGAAATTAAAGTATAATTAATCTCAGATGGAAGAACCAGGGGAAACGGGCTGCGTCATTACGTTCGTCTCGGAAAAAATACGCGAAATAGAGTCCGAGTTTTCGAGAATCGGAGTCCGTATGGCCCGGTTATGGCCCAAAGAAGTTTTAGGAAATTTAAATTTAAATTTCAGATTTGAAAAACAAGTTTGGAGCCAAAAGAGGAAAGGGAGGGAAAATTCCCGCCTAGCCCCGTGTCGACAGCCATGTCGACAGGGGTGTCGACAGGGGTGTCGACAGCCCTGTCGACAGGGGTGTCGACAGCCCTGTCGACAGGGGTGTCGACACAGGGTGTCGGCCCTGATGGGTCTGGGTGCACCAGGTTTGGTCTTGGCTGAGTCTAGGGCCATGTTCTAGAGGGTTCCTAAATCTAAGGGTCCTAATCTAATCTAGGGTTAATCTAAGGGCCTAAAACACTTTCTAATCCTATAAATAAGACCCCAACCCTACCCTAATTCATTCATAATTAAACCTAGTAATTAAACTATGGCAAAATGCAACTTGATCATGGCCTCCACAAATCAATGAAGAGGGTTGCATGCTAATCACTCTCTAATCAACCTCTAATCCCTTCTTAGCATCTTAATCTTCTTCATTTGGTGTGCAAAATTGCTAGTAGTGAGTTTCTATCACTTTGATGATCTTTTGGTAAACTAATTAGATGAGATGTGATGAGATTTATGGTTTTGTATGTGGGTGAATGAGCTTTGAATCATATGATATGATGTTAGCATTAATCTTATGTTTATGCATGTTGAGTATGTATGTTTATGCATGTTGAGTATGTAAGTTTATGCAAGTTTAATATGATGTATGTTATGTTTGCATGATGCTAAATATGCAAGTTGTGGGCTATGTAATCATATGCATGTTATGCAAGTTCATGGTGATATGCTATGCAAGTTACATGTATGTAAATATGCAAGTTACATGTTTGTAAATATGCAAGTTACATGTTTGTTAATATGCAAGTTACATGTTTGTTAATATGCAAGTTACATGTTTGTTAATATGCAAGTTACATGTAAGTAAATATGCAAGTTACATGTTTGTTAATATGCAAGTTACATGTTTGTTAATATGCAAGTTACATGTTTGTTAATATGCAAGTTACATGTTTGTTAATATGCAAGTTACATGTATGTAAATATGCAAGTTATATGTTTGTTAATATGCAAGTTCATGATGACACATTATGCAAGTCTATGAGTTAATATGCAAGTTTGTTATGCAAGTGAATATGTAAGTTATGTGACATATTATATGCAAGTTATGTGACATGTTATGCAAGTGCATGTGCAAGTTATGTGTTTGTTAATATGCAAGATGGCACCTTTGGAACATGTTCATTCATATGCAAGTTGACACCTTTTATATGTGTTATATCATGAGAACGAAATTACGTGGGAACGATGGGGTAATTAAATGCATAAGTTAATAAGATAGTGTGAAATTAATATAATTATGCATAACATAAAATAAAGGAACATAGTATGGGAATTTGCCTATTAAGTTAGGTGTACCCATACTATGTGTTGGGAATTTACCTATTGAGTTAGGTCTACCCCATGGGAATTTACCTATTGAGTTAGGTCTACCCATGTTATGAAAAGCTTGACATTAATTAGGGATAATTAATATGGGGGTGATTAATTAGGTGTAATTAATCGACTAAGACACGAGGTTGGACTCATTTGTAGTGTAAAACTGCCCGGACCCGACCGGCTTAACCAGTTGCTACAAATGTCAGCCCAATGTGAGAGGTCTTGGCCATAAATTAAATACGTGATTAAGGTAAAGACACGAGGTTAGACTCTGTTATGACGTAAGACTGCCCGGATTCTACCGGCTTAACCAGGCGGTCATAACAGTCAGTCTAATGTGGGAGGTCTTTACGGGAGATCACGGTCTTAATTAATTAAGAAACACTTAACCATTATAGCATGTAGTGGGACATGAGGGGTTAAGCGGGTGCCTTGGGTGGCATGTGAAATATAGTGGGTTGCCTTGGGTGGCAATAGAAAATACGATTAGAATACTTAACCAAGAGAAACATGTAATTAAACATGATTAAAGGGTTAAGTGGGATACACTAGATATTGGACAAGCTTAAGTGGGTAGCTTGTGGGGGCCCATTTCAACCAATATCCCAAACGTATCTTTGTGGGCTCGACCCATGTCGAGTGACGGGACATGCATATTGGGCTTGATTATAAGAGGCCAAAACGGGTTAGCGGTGGCAACGCAAGTCCAACGGGCTTCATATGCGTGAGTGGGCCCGGGTTGGTAGATAAGCCGTTGTTGCATCGTGTAGATATAAGCCGTGCACCGTAAATTATACCGGGTTGCCACGTTGGGGGATGGTACACCCCAAGGTGGGTCCAGCACGGGTATCTACGTTAGGGAGCCGATCGAATGGGGAGTAGTGTGTACACCTGGTGGATTGTAGGGCCCTGTGGCGCCTACTTGGTCACCTAGGGGTACGCAAGTACTATTAAAGTAATTTTATAAGTCCTTAGGTGGGATCAACCTTTAAGTTAGGAACGACTGGTGTGGTGCAGTTTAGTAATTTACCTTAGGAAGGGTAGATGCGTCTTTATCTTTTATCTTAGTTTAGTGGACTGCTTAGTATAGCCGTTCATCCCTATATGTTACCGTATATCAAGTTATGTCTTCTCTGGTTACTTTAACGATTGTATTGTTAAAGTTATAGGACTCACTCAGACTTATGTCTGACCCCGTTGTTTTTACCTTTTTCCCAACCCTCAGGTCCTACGGTGGATCCTAGCAGTAGTGGAGCTTGATCGGATTGTTGTTCCAGTCTTTAGGAGCTTGGATAGATGTAAAGCTCCAGTTATCCAGTTATCTTTTCTTTTGTTTTGGCTATTGTGTGAGAGTGGGATTATGTACTTCTTTATTTTGATGGATATTGTACTTGACTTTTATTTTGGTTTTATGATGTAACCAGACATGTTTTACTTCCGCTGTTATGAGATGATGTTTTAGAATTTCAAGTACTGTTTATATCTGTCTTGTTGTAATTTTTCTGTTCTATATTCACTAAAATACTCCACCGATGCTATGGCATTCCCTTAGTGAGTGACCATAGCGGGAGTGGGGTGTTACACGTGGTATCAGAGCTTAAGGTTACCAGAACAGATAAATTTTTTTTAGAAAAACTATTTTCTAAGAGTATTTTCGAAGAAAGTATTTTCAAAAACATGTCTTTTAAAAGAAAAGTTTTTGAAAAAGAAAAGCATAATCCCCAATAGCCATATCTTTATCTTTCGGAATCTCCTTTTTGAATCTTTTCTCTTTCGTTTCAGCATGGCTGAAGATCTTAACATCCCGGAGGGTTTAGTTATACCACTATGGTATAGGAGGTTGCAAGAGGCTAGGGTCGCGGCTGCGGGTCCAGCCAATGCTGCTACACCAGAGACAACCGCTCCTCCTCCTCAGCCTAGAGTGGATAATTTTGCTAAGGTTTGCAAGGAGTTCAAGGCTATAGGAGGAAAACCTTTTCTAGGTTCAGAGACTTTCGTAGAGGCTAGAGATTGGCTTAAGGAAGTGGAAGAGTTGCTAGATATCTTTGAAGTGGAAGAGGGAAAGAAAGTCAAGTTGGCGGCTTGGTTGATGAAGGGAGAGGCCTCATTCTGGTGGGAGGTCACTAATGGAGAACGCCCTGTTGACTCTTGGGCAGATTTTAAGCAAAGGTTTGGGGCTAAGTTTCTCTCAAGGGCGGAAGAGAATCTGTTTATGGAGAAGTTCTTGAATTTGAAGCAAGGGAATCTCACGGTGAAAGAATATGTCAACAAATTCAATCAATTAGCAAGGTTTGGCATAGAGTTGGTGAATACACCGGAGAAGAAGGCTTTGAGGTTCGTTAGAGGCTTGAACGAACCATTGCAAGGAATAGCTATGACTCACATTCCTATGGGGGCCACCTTTGAGAAGCTTGTCTACATGGCACTTATGCATGAGGATGATAAGAATTCTAAGGCACCAGAGAAAAAGGGGGATCAGAAGAAACCGCAACAACAACAACAAGGCAAGGGCGGAAAAGGCAATGGTGACAAGAAGAAGACGAAGAAGAAGTGCTTCAATTGTGGAACACCAGGGCACCTCAGTAAGGATTGTCGCAAAAAGAAGAAGACCGGTTGCTTTCATTGTGGTGAAGCAGGGCATCTTGTGAAAAACTGCCCAAAGAAGGGGCAGAAGACGGGGTCTACCTCAGGAGGTCAGGTGCAAGCTCTTATAGCACCACCTCAGTCAGGGGGGCAAGTTCAGGTTCTCTCAGTTCCACCAATTCAGCAGAGAGGTAGAACTATTTCCGTTGAAAGTCTGGTTTTTCTGTGTGATCATCCAGTACGTACTTTGTTTGACTCTGGCGCATCGCATTCTTTTATCTCATCATCGTTAGTTGAGTCACTGCACTTAGACACCAGTCTAGTTGATGATCCCTTGGTTGTTTCAAACCCAATTGGGGGCTCTATATATCTGTCTATGATATGTTTGGGTTTGAAGATTTCTATACTCAGCGTTGAGTTTAGATGTGATGCTTTTGTATTGGGCTTCACGGGCTATGGGTTGATTTTGGGCATGGACTGGTTATCCAATAATGGTGCCGTTCTGGATTGTGAAAGGAGAGTTGTCAGGCTTATGACCCGCTTGGGTAATACTCTCGAGATCTCTTGTAATCCCATGGAATCTGTTTTGCTAAGTTATCTTGAATCGCTCGATGCTTCGGTCGAGAGTTTGCGTTCTGTCAAAGTGGTCCGGGAATATCCGGATGTGTTTGAAGAAGTGAAGGGTTTGCCTCCGAAGCGGGAGATAGATTTCCGAATTTATTTGGTGGATAATGCCAAACCAGTGTCTTTGCCAGTGCGTCACATGGCTCCTCGTGAGAGAAGAGAACTTCATAAGCAAGTAGGGGAGTTGCTTAAGAAGGGGTTCATAAGGCGAAGTATATCGGAGTGGGGAGCTCCAGTAGTGTTTGCCACGAAGGCAGATGGGTCCCTCAGACTTTGTGTGGATTATAGAGAACTTAATAAGCTTACGAAGAAGAATAGACACCCATTACCAAGGATAGATGATCTCTTTGATCAGTTGGTTGGCGCCTCAGTATTTTCGCAGATGGACTTAGCTACAGGGTTTCATCAGTTGAGAGTGGCGGAGGACAGTATAGAGAAGACTGCTTTCCGGACTCCGGATGGTTTTTATGAGTGGCTAGTGATGCCATTTGGGTTGACAAACGCCCCTGCATACTTTGTTGATCTAATGAGTAGAGTGTTCAGAGAGTATCTGAATAAGTTTGTAGTGGTCTTTGTGGATGACATCTTGGTCTTTTCCAAGAGTGAAGAAGAGCATGCCTTACATCTCAGGGAAGTGTTGGAGACTCTTCGAGCACATAGTCTTAAAGCTAAATTCTCTAAATGTCATTTTTGGAGAAGAGAGGTGCGATTCTTAGGGCATGTGGTCTCTAAGGAAGGGATAGCTGTGGATCCCGCAAAGATAGTATCTATCCAGGATTGGAAAGTTCCTAAAAATGCTACCGAGGTAAGAAGTTTCTTGGGGTTGGCAGGATATTACAGGAAGTTCATCAAAGACTTCGCAAAGATATCAGCCCCATTAACCCGCTTAACAAAGAAGAATCTTGTTTTCACATGGGACGTAGATTGTGATGATGCGTTCCGACGGTTAAAGAGAGCTTTGACCACCGCTCCAGTTTTAGTGCTTCCAGATGGGAGTAAGCCGTTTGTTGTTTATACCGATGCTTGTGGAACAGGATTGGGCGCAGTCTTGATGCAGGAGGGAAGGGTAATAGCTTATGGAGGGAGGCAATTGAGAGTGCATGAGAAGAATTACCCTACCCATGATCTAGAGTTGGCCGCGATTGTTTTCGCACTTAAATCTTGGCGCCATTATCTTCTTGGTGAGAGATTCGAGTTGTTCACTGACCATAAATCATTGAAGTACTTATTCTCTCAGAAGGATTTAAACTTAAGGCAGCAAAGGTGGATGGAGTTCTTAGCATCCTATGATTTCGAGATAGCATATACTCCTGGCAAGGGTAATGTGGTGGCGGACGCCTTGAGTAGAAAAAGGCTATCTTTGAGTCCATTGTTCGTGGAACGGCGAAGCTTGGAGTTTCTTTCTTTGTTTGACTTCAGACCTTCTGTTGATTTTGTACCTGGTTTGTTGGCATCCTTGGAAGTTAGACCTACCCTTTTGGGACGGATTGGCGAAGCTCAGCGAGACGACCCACAGTTGGTTGAGTTGATAGAGAAGCTTATGAGGGGGGAGTCGTCCAGCCATTTGGGTAGATACACCATGGATGATAAGGGATGGTTGCATAGAGACGGTAGACTTTGTGTACCACAAGATGAGGGTTTGAAGAAGGCTATTTTGGATGATGCACATCGTTCGAGAATGACTATTCATCCCGGTGGAGACAAAATGTACCAAGACATGAAGAGAGTTTTCTTCTGGGCCGGCATGAAGAAAGATGTGGCCGAGTATGTGGCTAGATGCTTGGTATGCCAACAAGTTAAAGCGGAGCAAAGGAAACCCGGTGGGTTGCTACACCCATTGGAAGTTCCGCAATGGAAGTGGGATAGTGTCTCGATGGATTTCATCGATGGGTTACCGAGATCGAGGAAGGGCAATACGGGAATTTGGGTGGTGGTAGACAGACTTACCAAGAGTGCCCATTTTATACCCGTGAAGAGTAAGAGGACCGCTCCATGGCTTGCTTCAGTCTATGTTAGAGAGATTGTTAGATTGCATGGCGTACCATCCAGCATTGTGAGTGATCGAGATCCTATCTTCACTAGTGAGTTTTGGAGAAGTCTGCAAGAGGCGGTAGGGACTCAGTTGTGTTTGAGCACCGCATATCATCCTCAGACGGACGGTCAGACCGAGAGGGTGAACCGTATCTTAGAAGATCTCTTGAGGCTTTGTATCTTGGATTTTGGAGGTACATGGGAAGAACATCTTCCTTTGGTGGAGTTCGCATACAATAACAGCTTTCAGTCCAGTATTGGCATGGCACCTTTCGAAGCTCTTTATGGAAGGCCTTGTCGATCTCCTACATGTTGGTGGGAATCTACGGATAAGATCTTGCTTGGGCCAGATATGGTTAGAGAGACTTCAGAGAAGATTGATTTGATTCGTAGAAGGATGAAGGCAGCGCAAGATAGACAGAAATCTTATGCGGATCGGAGAAGGACGGATCTTGAGTTTGAGGTTGGGGATATGGTTTTTGTCAAAGTATCTCCATTGAGAAACGTTGTTCGCTTCGGGTCCGTTGGGAAGTTAGCACCGAGGTTTGTTGGACCATTTCCTATTAAGGAAAGGATTGGACGGATGGCATATAGGGTGGAGTTGCCCGACAGACTTAGTGGTGTTCACGATGTATTCCATGTATCACATTTGCGGAAGTGCTTACATGAGACCGCAGAGGTAGTAGAGCCGAGCTTGCTTAGAGATGTAGAGGTAGAGCGTGATGCGACGATTCGACGAGCTCCTACTCGCACCCTTGGGTCAGAAACTAGGAAGTTGAGAAACAGAGAAGTTCAGCTAGTTAAAGTGCAATGGGGAGATGACGAAAGCAATGCTACTTGGGAGACGGAAGCGAAGATGCGTTCTTTGTATCCATTTCTTTTTGAGAGTATGTCTTTTAACTTCTCCTTTATCGCTTGTCTAGTACTTATCTTATCTTTAGTATGTCCTCTAGTTAGTACTATTTGACCTTTAGATAGGGTAAGCCTATGGTTGAAACATGTGTTTGAAACATGTTATGGTTGATGGATGCATGTGGATGCAATTGACTGCTAGTGGTTGCTCGTGGATGCATATACACACACATTAGGCACTAGATCGGCTCAGACACTTCATGTTGCATATTGCATAAATGGATGTGGTAGTTAGTATTGATGGATGTATCATGGCTGTGTTATCATATGGATGATGCATTTTTGTGTATGGTTGTGCACGCATGTAGAAATTTGTATGTGTCAATAGGGTTTCGCATACATATTGGATGCATGGCACTATCATGGTTTGCATTAAGGAGGTCGACTGAATCAGTAGACCACCTGATTTTGCATTAGTATACGGACATATACACTCACTTTCTGCATATGTTCATACATCATTAGAAGTTTCTAAGGATAATGGTTGCTTGTGGTTGATGGTTTAGTAGATGGTTGTTTGGTTGGTAGGATACGTTCTTCTTAACTTAGAGATTTCGAGGGCGAAATCCTTTAAGTAGGGGAGAATGTAACACCCCGAATTTCAATTAACACTAATGGTTAGAAATTAAAGTATAATTAATCTCAGATGGAAGAACCAGGGGAAACGGGCTGCGTCATTACGTTCGTCTCGGAAAAAATACGCGAAATAGAGTCCGAGTTTTCGAGAATCGGAGTCCGTATGGCCCGGTTATGGCCCAAAGAAGTTTTAGGAAATTTAAATTTAAATTTCAGATTTGAAAAACAAGTTTGGAGCCAAAAGAGGAAAGGGAGGGAAAATTCCCGCCTAGCCCCGTGTCGACAGCCATGTCGACAGGGGTGTCGACAGGGGTGTCGACAGCCCTGTCGACAGGGGTGTCGACACAGGGTGTCGGCCCTGATGGGTCTGGGTGCACCAGGTTTGGTCTTGGCTGAGTCTAGGGCCATGTTCTAGAGGGTTCCTAAATCTAAGGGTCCTAATCTAATCTAGGGTTAATCTAAGGGCCTAAAACACTTTCTAATCCTATAAATAAGACCCCAACCCTACCCTAATTCATTCATAATTAAACCTAGTAATTAAACTATGGCAAAATGCAACTTGATCATGGCCTCCACAAATCAATGAAGAGGGTTGCATGCTAATCACTCTCTAATCAACCTCTAATCCCTTCTTAGCATCTTAATCTTCTTCATTTGGTGTGCAAAATTGCTAGTAGTGAGTTTCTATCACTTTGATGATCTTTTGGTAAACTAATTAGATGAGATGTGATGAGATTTATGGTTTTGTATGTGGGTGAATGAGCTTTGAATCATATGATATGATGTTAGCATTAATCTTATGTTTATGCATGTTGAGTATGTATGTTTATGCATGTTGAGTATGTAAGTTTATGCAAGTTTAATATGATGTATGTTATGTTTGCATGATGCTAAATATGCAAGTTGTGGGCTATGTAATCATATGCATGTTATGCAAGTTCATGGTGATATGCTATGCAAGTTACATGTATGTAAATATGCAAGTTACATGTTTGTAAATATGCAAGTTACATGTTTGTTAATATGCAAGTTACATGTTTGTTAATATGCAAGTTACATGTTTGTTAATATGCAAGTTACATGTAAGTAAATATGCAAGTTACATGTTTGTTAATATGCAAGTTACATGTTTGTTAATATGCAAGTTACATGTTTGTTAATATGCAAGTTACATGTTTGTTAATATGCAAGTTACATGTATGTAAATATGCAAGTTATATGTTTGTTAATATGCAAGTTCATGATGACACATTATGCAAGTCTATGAGTTAATATGCAAGTTTGTTATGCAAGTGAATATGTAAGTTATGTGACATATTATATGCAAGTTATGTGACATGTTATGCAAGTGCATGTGCAAGTTATGTGTTTGTTAATATGCAAGATGGCACCTTTGGAACATGTTCATTCATATGCAAGTTGACACCTTTTATATGTGTTATATCATGAGAACGAAATTACGTGGGAACGATGGGGTAATTAAATGCATAAGTTAATAAGATAGTGTGAAATTAATATAATTATGCATAACATAAAATAAAGGAACATAGTATGGGAATTTGCCTATTAAGTTAGGTGTACCCATACTATGTGTTGGGAATTTACCTATTGAGTTAGGTCTACCCCATGGGAATTTACCTATTGAGTTAGGTCTACCCATGTTATGAAAAGCTTGACATTAATTAGGGATAATTAATATGGGGGTGATTAATTAGGTGTAATTAATCGACTAAGACACGAGGTTGGACTCATTTGTAGTGTAAAACTGCCCGGACCCGACCGGCTTAACCAGTTGCTACAAATGTCAGCCCAATGTGAGAGGTCTTGGCCATAAATTAAATACGTGATTAAGGTAAAGACACGAGGTTAGACTCTGTTATGACGTAAGACTGCCCGGATTCTACCGGCTTAACCAGGCGGTCATAACAGTCAGTCTAATGTGGGAGGTCTTTACGGGAGATCACGGTCTTAATTAATTAAGAAACACTTAACCATTATAGCATGTAGTGGGACATGAGGGGTTAAGCGGGTGCCTTGGGTGGCATGTGAAATATAGTGGGTTGCCTTGGGTGGCAATAGAAAATACGATTAGAATACTTAACCAAGAGAAACATGTAATTAAACATGATTAAAGGGTTAAGTGGGATACACTAGATATTGGACAAGCTTAAGTGGGTAGCTTGTGGGGGCCCATTTCAACCAATATCCCAAACGTATCTTTGTGGGCTCGACCCATGTCGAGTGACGGGACATGCATATTGGGCTTGATTATAAGAGGCCAAAACGGGTTAGCGGTGGCAACGCAAGTCCAACGGGCTTCATATGCGTGAGTGGGCCCGGGTTGGTAGATAAGCCGTTGTTGCATCGTGTAGATATAAGCCGTGCACCGTAAATTATACCGGGTTGCCACGTTGGGGGATGGTACACCCCAAGGTGGGGCCAGCACGGGTATCTACGTTAGGGAGCCGATCGAATGGGGAGTAGTGTGTACACCTGGTGGATTGTAGGGCCCTGTGGCGCCTACTTGGTCACCTAGGGGTACGCAAGTACTATTAAAGTAATTTTATAAGTCCTTAGGTGGGATCAACCTTTAAGTTAGGAACGACTGGTGTGGTGCAGTTTAGTAATTTACCTTAGGAAGGGTAGATGCGTCTTTATCTTTTATCTTAGTTTAGTGGACTGCTTAGTATAGCCGTTCATCCCTATATGTTACCGTATATCAAGTTATGTCTTCTCTGGTTACTTTAACGATTGTATTGTTAAAGTTATAGGACTCACTCAGACTTATGTCTGACCCCGTTGTTTTTACCTTTTTCCCAACCCTCAGGTCCTACGGTGGATCCTAGCAGTAGTGGAGCTTGATCGGATTGTTGTTCCAGTCTTTAGGAGCTTGGATAGATGTAAAGCTCCAGTTATCCAGTTATCTTTTCTTTTGTTTTGGCTATTGTGTGAGAGTGGGATTATGTACTTCTTTATTTTGATGGATATTGTACTTGACTTTTATTTTGGTTTTATGATGTAACCAGACATGTTTTACTTCCGCTGTTATGAGATGATGTTTTAGAATTTCAAGTACTGTTTATATCTGTCTTGTTGTAATTTTTCTGTTCTATATTCACTAAAATACTCCATCGATGCTATGGCATTCCCTTAGTGAGTGACCATAGCGGGAGTGGGGTGTTACAACTTAGGTGCAAACTTTCAACAATGTCAGAAGAAAAAAAGGTATGCGATGCGCCAGAATCAAATAAAGTTCGAACAGGAAAACCGGAAATGTAAACAAGGCTTTCTACAGAAATACTACCTCGGTCCGGAGCTGGAGTAGTGTTGAGAGCATGCATCTGCCCTCCAGAAGGTCCTGCCCGCTGAGTCTGTCCTTGCCCCTGTCCTTGCTTCTTTGGGCAATCCTTACTATAGTGTCCAGACTCTCCGCAATGAAAGCATTCTCCCAACTTCCTCTTCTTCTTCCTACAATCTTTGGCTATGTGTCCAGTGATCCCACAGAAGTTGCACTTCCTTGTCTCCCTTGCCTTGTTGTTGTTGGCCTTGTTACCCTTGTTGTTCTTGTTGTTCTGGTTGTTCTGGCTGTTCTTGTTGCCTCCCCACTTGGAGTCCACCTTCTTGGTTTGAGTCTCATTAAGATTAACTTCTTTCTTGCCATTCTTATCATCTCCTTGAAGCAAGGCCATATCCACTAAGCTCTCAAAAGTGGCCCCCATGGGTATATGAGACATGGCCAAACCTTGCAATGGCTCATTCAATCCTCGAGCAAAGCATAGAGCCTTCTTCTGAGGTGTGTTAACCATGTCTAAACTGAATCAAGCAAGCTAGTTAAACTTGTTCACATACTCCCTCACGGTCATGTCCCCTTGCTTCAAAGATATAAACCTCTCCATTTGCAGATTCTCTTCAGCAGATGATAGAAACTTAAGCCCAAACCTCATCCTAAAGTCGGCCCAAGTCTCTATAGGCCTAGTAGCGTTGGTGACTTCCCACCAATAAGCAGCTTCCTCTTTCAATAGCCATACTGCCAACAGAACTTTCCTATGATCTTCTACATCAAAGATAGCAAAAAGGTCTTCAGTTTCCCTTAACTAGTTTCTTGCCTCAACAAAAAGTCTCTGTCCCAACAAAATTCTTGCCACCCATCGCCTTAAAGTCTTTGCAAATCTTCGCGAAATCCGCTTGTGGACGCTGAGGAGGAGGAGGAGGAACCTCAGCTACGGGAGGAGGAGTGGGAGTGTCTGCTGGGCCGGCTCCATTTGCTCTAGCCTCCATGTACCTCCTAAACCAAATAGGTATCGGTATTCCCTCCGGGATGATAAAGTTATCGGCCATACTGAAACGAAGTAAAAGATAGATTTAGAACGAGGAAACAAAGGATAGTGCTAATGGCTTTTGGGGAATAGCCTTTTAAAATAAACTAGACTTTCCTTGGAAAAATACTTAATTGGTTTTGAAAATAGTTTTTTCAAAAGGGTTTTTAAAACTTTTGTCCGGTCTAGTAAACCTCATGCTCTGATACCAAATGTAACACCCCACCTCCGCCAGGGTCACTCACGAATGATTGCACTAGCTTTGGAGGGGTGTTGTCTAGGTAAACATGCACAGAGATATCACAAGACAGAACATAGATAAATAAATAAGTAAAGCAGCGGTAGAAATTTAAAAAAAAAACATGGTTAACCATTTCAAAACCAAAGTCAACTTACATCAAAATACCTAGTCATCATTTTCCATCTACCACAAGTCTAGAAACATAAACTGAAAATAACATTAAGTAAACTATCCCCAAAATAGATGTGGTGAAGCCATAGCAAGCTCAAGTCCAAACCGTACATGAGCTGTCAAGAAAGCAAGCCAAATGTCCAAGCTAAGCACTAGTGTTCCCTCCCTGAGAACCTGGAGGGGGGAAAACGGAAGAAAAGAGGCGAAAGAAAAAGGGCCAGTCATAAAGACTGGAAAGTCCTACCTACTATTAGTATAAAAACTAATGAAGTTAACTAGACATGAGAAACTGAGATGAAACATAAAGATGGTAACTAACTGGCATGATAAATAGACAACAAGGTAGATCAAGTGTGGCATCGCATATACAAGGTTTAGTTTTTGCACCAATAGTACTAGTATTCTAATCCATGTCAAGTATAAACAAGAAATGATCTCTTGGCCCAATATCATGAGATGACCCAAGTCAAGGTCCAATTATACGGTCTAGTCGATCGGCTCCCTATAAGCCTAACTCGTCGAGTGTCGGTGTCATACGACCCAATCACAGAATGTAGTCAACTGTGCTAGGTCCACCCTAGGGTGTATCAAGCCCTAGGGTGCCAACCACTGACACAAATCAAGAACGCACAGTCTAAACCTACTGGTGCCCGTGTCTGTTTTTTTTCAACTCCGGACTATGTGCACGACCAAAGCCCGCCTGAACCTACACTGGCGCACCTACTCAGCCGTCTTTCTGGTCGCTTACAATCAGCCCAGTAATCGTGCCCCACCGTAGCCTAGTCCCTAGGGTATCGTGATACATCTAAGAGGGTTACTGCTGAAAAGGACCACGTAACTAGGGTTTCTAACGGGTTAAGTGTGGTTAACCCTATCCAATCATGTATCAAGTTGGTTAAGTGTATCCAAGTGGTTCACGACTTAACCCTATCATGTGGCATTAATTAACTTAATGCGCCCAACCTCTCACATTAGACTTTGTAGTGGTTACTGGATGTGCCGGGTAGGTCCGGGAAGCTTTACACCACAACCTAGTCTAACCTCGGGTTTCAAGCGCGGTATGACCAACTACTCACATTAGGTCCTATTGTTTGAAGCCACTGGATTTGTCGGGCGGTTCCGGGCAGATTTATGCTACAAACTCAACCCAACCTCGAGTTGGCCACTTTATGGTTTTCTACATGTCATGACCACATTCAAGTTTTCAAGCATAATCAATTTTCATGTCACATTTCAAGTCATGTTTTTCATGTCATTTCAAGTTCGCCTAACTACCCATAACGTATTCCCATCGCATGTAAATTTGCATCAATACAAATAGATCAAGAAGGGGAACATAACAATATGACAAAGGTGGGCATAAGGTGGTAAAGTTGGTCATAAGTTAAACATGATGATATTTGAGGCAAAGGTGTTCATCACAACTAGCATATAGGATTATTGGCCTCAAAACATGTATGACATCAAACTTAGCAAATAGGGTGATAACATGGTAATAGTTGACATAGAGTGATAAACTTGTGACTAGCATGTCGTTCAACATCATAGGCAAGTTAACATCAAGGTTATGAGGGGTTCTATGTTGCATTATGCATAATCCCCAAATAAAGCTCATAGCTTTCTACCCAAAAATCAAGATGAACGGTACTAGGTTCATGATAGTTCCACAATCATAGAACAAAAGAATCAGGAATGGATCTATGCATACAATGATAGACCCAAGACAAGTATTACACAAAAATCCCATTTCAACTTGCTACATGTTCATATTAATTTCATAGTTTAAATCTAAGAGTAGAGTGGGGCTTGCAAATCGTGGCTATGAGAACTAGAACAAAATAGAACAAGATAGAGACGTTGTAGAAGCTCTAGGAATGATGTAGCAACACTAAAAATCTCCAAATAATAATAAGCTCCACACAAAGCCTTGAGAAATAAGTAGCTCCTTTGATTTGATGGAGAAAGATTGCTCCTTTGCCTTAGATCTAGTTTAGAACTCTCAAGCTCTCAAGATGAAGATGGAGGCCATGATTAGGGAGCATTTTGGCAGCACTTAATTGTTAGGATGATTTGTGGTGGTTTAGGCTAGGTCTTAGGGTGTTTTTATAGGAGTAGAGACAAGTTTAGGCCATAGGATTAACCCTAGTTTAGATCTGAACCATCAAATCTCGTCATAAGCCAGCTGAACAGACCCAAAGGAGCAAGCAGGTGCACCAGGCCAACATGGCCCGACCAGGGAGGTCGACACCCAGGTCGACTGCCCAGTGGACCTGGGGCTGCGGCAGGTCGACTCTCTAGTCGACCCCCCAGTCGACCTGGGGCTGGGCGGGAAATTTTCCCGCCCAGTCTGTTTGGGGCTGAATTTGAATTTCGGGCTGAATTTTGAATTTTCTGAAATCTTCTATGGGCCATAACTTGGTCATACGGACTCCGATTTACGAATTTTCGGACTCGTTTTCAAGCAGAATTTCGAGACGAACGCAATGGCATAACCCGTTCCCATTGATTCTTAACTTATAATTTAATTCTGCCCTGATTTCTTGTTTTAACATGTTATAAAAATTCGGTTTGTTACAAATTCGATCTGCCATGTGTTTTAAAAAAAAATATTCATAAGTATAGATGTATACTGGCGGTTTGATTTTTATTTGCATGCATTTACATAATTTATGGAGCTGACATTTTTGTTGCCTTTTTATCATTATATGCATATACCCATACGATATGCATGTATGTTTCCATATACATGTTATGCTTAAGCCTGAAAAATGGACTGTTTGTGCCTCCAACCTCATTACCTAATCGGTTATGCAGAGATTCCAAGGTGTATAAATTTTGGTATGACTCATACATTCTTAGATGATAATATAAGATAAATTTGGAAACCCATATTGTTTTAGTGCAAACCTGGAACTTGGTTTCATTAAAGTATATATGAAAATGCCAGTACGAGTCTAATGTATATTCTGTCCTAGTTGAAAGGATGTGGTACCCTGAAGTATGCACGTGCGTACAAGTATTCATAGCTGGTTTCTAACCTTAAGTTGGCTGCTAACTCTAAAAATCCTAGTTCATTTTCAGCTCTGCTTAATTTTGGTTGGTACGTCCTTCACTTGTAATTGGCACATATTTTGTCATCACTTTTAATTTCTTGTTTTCTTACCTTGCATGTACTAGATTTGGTTTCTTAAAGGTTGATTATATCACTCGGTTTGCATCATGTACTTGGTCTGTAACATTTGTTAAATAACTTAAAATTCTGTGTTTGGAATGATTTTCTGTCTTGTTTGTCCATGCAGCCTTGCATTGATTACCATGCATTAACTTGAACATCACTGTAACACCCCATATCCGCTAATGTCATTCACAAAGGGAATGTATTAGCTTCCATGAAGCATTATAAGTAACAGAACAGAATATTACAAGACAGATACGTAAAGTAGTACTTGAAAAATTTATAACTTTATTATAGTAGAAACAGAAATAAGTTTGGTTACATTCTTCAAAATTACGATACCAAAAACCCAAGTACACAAGTACCAGTCTTATACCAAAATCCTTCAGAATGCATAATTTTAAAACCATAATCCCCAACATAAACTTCCATAAGAAGGTAGAGTCAAAGCCAAGCAATACTTCAAGCACTTCAAGAAGAGAGGATATGAATCAAGCTCCTATGTTTCCACCCTAATCACCTGGGGGAAACGGAAAGAAAAAGAGGCGAAAACAAACGAGGTCAGACATAAAGCCTGGCGAGTCCAGTGACTTTCAGCATATAAACATATAGTAATATCATGACATGTAAATAAAGCTGGATGAGAGATTACTGCAATAGGAGTAGCAGGTATGCTTAAGTTAAATAGAAGAAAACAGAATGATATAGACCAAGATATGCTTCTTACCTATATCTTACTTCTCTTTACTAATGCTTAGTATAACAGGATTAGGTATTACCCTAATGTCTAAACTGAAATAGAAACGAAAACAGAATAATCTTTACAGAAGTAGAATGCTAGCAATGCGCCTTTACCACCCCAACAGAGACAGAAGGTACAAAAACAGAATACTAATAATGGGCCTTTACCACCCCAACTAATGGGCCTTTACCACCCCAACAGAAACACACAGTACAGAAACAAAATGCTAATAATGGGCCTTTACCACCCAACTAATGGGCCTTTACCACCCCAACAGAAACGGACGGTACACCAACAGGAACAAACAGAACTAGGTGTACTCTAAATTCTACCCCAAGCGATCGGCTCCCCAATACATAAATACCCTGTGTCAGCCCCACAGAAGGGTGTATCATTCCCTAAAGTGGCAACCTATAGACACAGACCTATTTACAGATGTCACGGTGTCTTACATCCTCAAAGCAGACTGGACCCATGCACGCACATGAACCGGTTGGAATGCGCCATCGACACCCCTCGCCATTATCAGAGTGAACCTCTTACAATTAGTTCAGTAAGCGTGCCCCGGACCCCTCCTAGTGTTGGGTTATAGTTTTGATACCCGAAAAGGGTTACTGACTAATATGGGTCCCACATAACAGATGACATAAGTAATTTCCCCTCCTAACCTTGTGTCCCCAGACTAACAAATTTCAGATTAACTTGCTTACAGATTTCAGATGTACAAAGTTCAGATTAACTTGTTCTCAAATCAGACATACAGGTTAACAGACTTACAGATTGTTTCACCTAACCTTGTATTGGGCCATAGATTTACGAAACGGGTTTATTAGATTCATCTTCCCAGTTGATTTAACCTTATCCACCCAACACATTTTAGGCATCATATTTATCCTAGATTTGCATTAATTAATAACTAATGCACAGACCACTCACATTAGGTCGGTAGCATGTGGTCGTTGGATGTGCCGGGCGGTTTCGGGCAAACTTCTGCCACAAGCCATACCTAACCTTGTGTCTAAGCATCTTTTAGTTATGCCTACGACCTCTCACATTAGACTGATAGTTTGCGTTTGCTGGTTAAGCCGGTTTGGTTCGGGCAGGCTTCTACCGCAAATAGTGTCTAATCTCGTGTCTCAGCATTCTTATTTTTAGCTAAAGTATTCATTCATAGATTATGCCAATATCAGACTAATTATGCCAATTCAACAAATTAAACTTCTTTACAAGTTACAATAGATTATTCAGAGTTCTATTAACTTGTTTTTCTCAATTTTAGATCGAGCCTACAGATTTTCATACCCTAAATTACCGTATTCAGTTTCAACAGATTTAACATATTAGGCAATTTAACAGATTTAATCATCCCTTAAGATTCCATTGACATGCCTCGCCTAATCATAAAATTAAGTCTAATTTTTACATGCCCAAATTATGGTCATAATTCACAGTATAACATATGCCCCAAATTTTAGTTAAATTTACACAATACAGAATATTCTCTAAAAACCCCAAATCATGCTATACAATACGAATTATGCCAAATTATAGCCTTTGATTTCAGCGTATGCCTAATATCCAAAATCCCCATTTAGGCATATTCACATTTAATACTTATCCTATTATAATATAGATTTTTGCGCCTAAGTCCCATACTCAATAATTCTATTTCTTCCAAATCACAAACTATCATATATAGTATGCCCAGATCCAGATCTTAAATTACAACATATGTTCTTTTCTCAAATCAGTCACAAACCAGTCATGTTTAATTATGCATCATTCACTATTTTTCCCAAATTTAGCATTCGTGCGTCAATCTCTTATGAGATTTGGCTCAGGCTCATGGTAGCCTGGATATAGAACAGAAGGAAGGAAGAGATACATAATAGTTACTATAATATTAATAAGATAGATCTACACAGAAAAACAGATCTGATTAACAAGAATATGCATAATCTCAAATTCAGATTTATAACCATGTCAAGATCATAATTAAATTTCATATCTGAAAATAACTGTAACACCCCACCTCCAATAAGGTCACTAACAAAGGGAATGCCTTAACTTCAGTGGAGCGTTTTTGGTAAACAGACACAGAATATCACAAGACAGATATAAAAATTTTGCAGCAGAAAATAAACAACTTTATTAAATCACCAAAATATTTTGTTACATAATACCATGAGTCATGAAACCATTACAACAAAACACTTCTATCTTATATTATCAGAGTACATAGGTATTTAAAAGAAAACATCATTCCCCCTTATTAAAGAGCAAGCAATATAAGAGACAGAGACTCGAGCCATACTTCAGAAGTAGCTCCCAGAAGATGATATCCAAATCCTAACTAAACCTGCGGGTTTCCTCCCTGAGAACCTGGGGGGAAACGGAAGAAAAGAGGCAAAACAAACTAGGTCAGACATACGTCTGGTGAGTCCAGTAACTTTTAGCCAGTAAATAAATAAAGGTAAGCATGACAGGCATACAAAGTGGATAAGAGGATTCACGGTACAGATGACAAGTATGACAGGACAAATAAGGTAAGGTGTATGCATGATTCAATACTAACTACTCTGCACTATTACTAGTCAAATCAAGATGGGATGATCCCTTCCGCTAATGATAACGATGGTGGTAGTTTCGTGTATTCGTAGCTGCTGTCATAGGTGCCGCCTGCTCCTATCTCAACTAGTCGTACCCACTACCCTCCTACTATAAATTGGTAGACTTAGGGCATATGTTCGGATATACCCTAACCACTACCCTAATCGATCGGCTCCCTACTCTGTAGATATCCTGTGCTGGTCCCACAACTAGGGGGTATCACTTCCCTAAAGTGGCAACCTAAGGTGTGCACAGTTATACATACTGGTGTCACGGTCGTCTTCTCCCCCTCTGCCGGGCCCATGCACGCACATGTCCCTGGTCGGTTTGCGTCGCCCACACCATCCGTCTCGTTTTGGATCTCTTAAAATCAATCGGTAAGCGTGCCCCTTCCCTGCCTAGTACGGAGTTCTTTAATTTGATACCCCTCCGGGTTACTGACTGAAATGGGTCCCACATAACATGATACAAGCTCTCCCCAATGTCTTGTATCCCCACTAGGTTTTCTACTGACTATGTATACCCTAAGGTGTCTTTAATTACATAGCCCTCAATCAGTTATGCGTACCTATAGGTGTCTTTAATACATAACCCCTATTCTACTTATCGGTTATGCGTACCTATAGGTGTCTTTAATACATAACTCTATCTATTCCCATTAGTTATGTGTACCCCTAAGTGTGTCTTTAATACATAACTTTACTATTCTGCCTTGGTTGTGTATACCATTAGGTGTCTTTAATTACATAACCCTTCTTATCCGGTTAAGTTTGTGGGCCTATATATATTAATATTACCCACCTACCCTTCAGTTGTACTTAACCCTCCCACTGATTTAATCCTATTTATTTAATGGTTAAGTTTGTGGGCCTATATATATTAATATTTCACACCTACCCATCAGTTGTACTTAACCCACCCACAATCCAATTCGTTTTATTTAACCCTAACTTATGTCTATCATCATATAGTCCATATGTATTAAGTTAGGTTAAGTAGTCTTTAATCAACATTAATTAACTATTGTGACACCTAATCGTATTTCACAAGCCACCCAAGGCACCCACTTAATTTCACATGCCACCCAAGGCACCCACTTAACCCCTCATGTCCCACTACATGTTTATCGGGTTAAGTGTTTCTTAATTCATTAAGACAGTAACCTTATAAAGACCTCTCACATTAGACTGGCATTTGTGGCAGCTGGATTTGCCGGGCGGGTCCGGGCAGTCTTACACCACAAAAGAGCCTAACCTCGTGTCTTTACAACTATCACGCATTTAATTTATGCCTAAGACCTCCCACATTAGACTGACATTTGTGGCAGCTGGATTTGCCGGGCAGGTCCGGGCAGTCTTACACCACAAAAGAGCCTAACCTCGTGTCTTAGACGATTAATTACACAAAATTAATTATTCCACCAATTTGAATTAATTTCCCTATTCAAATTATCAATTAATTCCAAATTTAACTATGGCCATAATTGACTCAATTATGTCCATCTATTTATGGTATGTAAAATCATATCAGTTTCATCACAAATTTATTTTATGCCTTTTAAGGCATTTATACCAATTCAATATTAAATCTTCAGGCTTTAATTGCTTAAACATTCCTCTTTTGATTAATTAAGTTAATTAATTAATCCTTTCCTTTTAATAGGTGTCAATACCTATCTTATTAACAATTTGAGTTTCCTATCCATAAATGGTCATATTCAAATTATACCATATTTACCCAATTTTACCCATGTCATAATAGGTAATTATTTATATGTTTCCCTACTAGAATCATGTGTCCAATTTACATAATCACTATGCCTATTTCAAATTCCCGTTTTTTCCTCGTTTCTTAACTAGCGTAACCGTTTGCGTTTTTGGCGTCATCGAGGCTACAAGGTAGCCTCGCCATAACAATAAAATAAAGGGAATGACAAGGTGATCGTTTTCAGTACAATTTTTGGCATAAGCATGACAACTAGGGAAAATGACATGATAACTTCGCATATAATTATGATTCACCACATAATTAACAACTTGCATAGATTCATGATTTTGCAACATAACAACTTGCATAGGTTCATGAATTAACAACATAATTAACACTAACATAGGTTCATGATTCACAACATAACAACTAGCATAGGTGACTTGCATAGATTGATGAATTAAAAACTTGCATAACATCACAACTTGCATAGTTTCATGGATAATAACTTGCATAAGTTCATGAATAATAACTTGTATATGTGACTTACATAGGTTCATGATCCACAACATAACAACTAGCATAGGTTCATAGTTTCTCAACATAATAACTTGCATAACTTCATGATTCGCAACAATAATGAACTTGCATCACTTCATATTCACAACAATAATGAACTTGTATAATTTCATGATTCACATAATAAGGAACTTGCATCATTTCATGATTCACAACAATAAACATGCATAACTACAAACAACATATACCCAAATCATAGTCTACCACGATTCACTTTTATTTATTTAAACCTAAAAGTAACTAGAACTCACCGAATAAGGGGTCTTGAGTTCTGGGATCTGAATTCTGTAATCGATTAGCGTTGCTTGTTGTAGACAATTTCGTTGTTGTAGTTTTAGGCTTGATTTGAATTGAATTGTTGTCTTTAATTTTCTTCTTGTTGGTGGCGGGTACGCTAGGGTTTGGAGTGACAACATGACGGCCACTGCTCTAATTTTGATTTGATTCTAGGGTTTGAGTCTACACATGTTTATATAGAATTTCAATTTAATTATAGCCATCGGATGACCCTAGAGTTAATCGCAACCATTCAGTCCAAATTAGAACTATCCAAAAACCCTAATGACTCATTAACTAGTCAGAAATGACTCATCACTGACTCACCGTTCGAATCAGAGCCTCAAAAATCTGTGCAGATTTTTTCCTCGGCTTGGGCGCACCTTCCAAGTGCGCCAGTACAATATTGCATGGGCACACTTCCCAAGTGCGCCAGTGCAATTTTGTTCTGGCGCACTTCCCAAGTCCGCCAGTGCATTCTGGCCCGTCTCTGGTTTTTCTTCCTAACTTCATTCGTCCATATCTTCTTCATACGGCATCCGTTTTACGCAAACTCAGACTCTATCTCAACCAGAATTCCGAGACGAACGCAATGGCGTAATCCGTTTCCCTTAATTCCCATATTTGAAATTAAGTATTCTTTAATTTAGTTAATCTGATTATTCAAAAATTCGGGGTGTTACATTCTCCCATCCTTAAAGGATTTCGTCCCTGAAATCTTCAAGTCAAGAAGAATGTGCATCCTACCATACAATCATCCAGCTACTCAACCATCAAACATAGGCATCCATTGTCCTTAAAAGATTTATAATGTCGTATGAACATACAAAAAAAGTGTGTGTATATGTTCCTTATCTAATACAAAATCAGGCGGTCTACTGATTCAGTTGGCCTCCTTAATGCAAACCATGATAGTGCCATGCGTCCATTACGTATGCGAAAGAATCCTATCGAATCATATTATTTCCACATGTGTGCTCAACCATTCATCAAAATGCAGCATCCATATGATAACACAACCATTGTTCATCCATTAACCTAAATATTCACACACATTTATATGCAATACGAAAGTGATTTGAGCTGATCTAGTGACTAATGTGTGCGTAAATGCATCCACGAGCAACCACTAGCAAACACTTGCATCCACTTGCAACCATCAAACATAACATGTCCCAAGCACATGTTTACATCCATGGATTTCCTATCTAAAGGTCGAAGATCCGGTCGATGGGATATAAACAAATGATATAACTAAAACAAAAGCTCTATTCCCATTTGACATCGGTTAAGAGAATAATTCCCTAAGTCTCAGCCCCGAAGACCGAAATCAACATCAGACTGACACCCAAAGAATTACCCCCATTAAACAATGTCAAAACTGGAGATCTACTTCATGATTCGAGTAGAAACCCGTATCCTTCATAAATATCCAGATACTTACAGACTACTGGTACGGATCAGATTACAGAATGATTCTTAGAAAGCTAAGCATAAAACACCCTTGCGGGTCACAAGAAACTTTGGGGTCTTCCCATGACAAGTTAGAAACTTAACGACCCTCCTCTCAAAATCTAGAACGACCCTCTACATAGAAAGCTAGTCCATTTAGACCCAACCCATAGCTCATAAACTTGAGCACACAAATGTCACATTCAAATTTTGACGCCTAACACAGGTAATTTCAACCCCTTACAAATCACCAATAAATGAGCCGAACCACCAAAGGGGTTTGAAACAACTACGGGATCAGAAACAAGACTAGTATTAAAGTGCAGAGTCTCAATTACAAAATCAAAATGCCAGAATCCAAAAGAGTCTTAACTTCATAAGGAAATTAAACCTTTTACATAAATTTTTCCTATCTCTATCCTATCCATCTACCACGAGAGCAATCGCCTGCCCTCCAGAAGTCCCTTGCGATCCCTGCGCCTTCAGACATTCCTTGGAGAAGTGTCCGACCTCTCCGCATTTAAAGCAATTGAACTTCCTCCTTTTACATTCTTTGACTAGGTGACCTTCTTTCCCACAATAGTGGCATTTCCTCTTATCCTTTCCCTTGTCATCCTTCTTGCCTTTCTTCTGTTGTTGCTGTTGCTGTCCTTTTTTTGGGTCCCGCCTTCTCATTTTTCAATGTCCCTTCAACTTTTTCCTCTTTCTTTGCTCCTTTGTCCTCTTCATGCATTAGGGCCATATCCATTAGCTTTTAAAAAGTGGCCCCCATGGGAACGCGGGTCATAACCAATCCATGTAGCAGCTCATTCAAGCCTTTAACAAATCTCAGAGCCTTCTTCTCAGGTGTGTTCACCAAGTCTAAGCCGAACCTCGCCAACTGATTGAACTTGTTGACGTACTCTTTTACTGACAGATCCCCCTGCTTTAATGCCAAGAACCTTTCCATGTATAGATTTTCTTCCGCTTGTGAGAGAAATTTCGCCTCAAATCTATGCCTGAAATCCGGCAATGTATCAACTGGACGCTCTCCATTAGTGACCCACCAAAACGAAGCTTCGTCTTTCATCAACCAAGCAGCCAATTGGACCTTCTTACAGTCGTCCAAGTCGAAAATGCCAAACAGATCCTCCACTTCCTTCAACCAATTTCTAGCTTCAATAAACGTTTCAGTCCCACTAAAAGAATTTCCACCCATCGAACAAAAGACCTTACATATCTTGGAGAAAGTATCTCCACGCGGAGGAATGACTGGAGCTGGGGGAGGAGGAGGAGGAACGTTGGCCGGACCCGCGGTAGCGGCCCTAGCCTCGAGATATTGACGAAACCAACCGGGTACATGAACACCCTTCGGTATCTCAGATGCTCCAGACATGCTGAAACGAAAAAGGAAAGATTCAATACAAAGAACCGAAGGAAAGATATATGGCTCTTGGGGAATGTTTTTCAAAACAGGCTTTCCTTTTTGAAAATACTTTCTTTTAAAACCTTTTTGAAAATAGTTTTTCCAAAAGTTTTTTATCCAGTCTGGTAACCTTCAGCTCTGATACCAAGTGTAACACCCCACCTCCATTAAGGTCAATCAAAAAGGGAATGCCTTAACTTCAGTGGAGCGTTTTTGGTAAACAGACACATAATATCACAAGACAGATATAAAAATTTTGCAGCGGAAAATAAACAGCTTTATTAAATCACCAAAATATTTTGTTACATAATACCATGAGTCACAAAACCATTACAACAAAACACTTCTGTCTTATATTATCAGAGTACATAGGTATTTAAAAGAAAACATCATTCCCTCTAATAAAGAGCAAGCCATATAAGAGACAGAGACTCGAGCCATACTTCAGAAGTAGCTCCTAGATGATGATATCCAAATTCTGACTAAACCTGGGTGTTTCCTCCCTGAGAACCTGGGGGGGAAACGGAAGAAAAGAGGCGAAACAAACTAGGTCAGACATACGTCTGGTGAGTCCAGTAACTTTTAGCCAGTAAATAAATAAAGGTAAACATGACAGGCATACAAAGTGGATAAGAGGATTCACGGTATAGATGACAGGTATGATAGGACAAATAAGGTAAGGCGTATGCATGATTCACTACTAACTACTCTGCACTATTACTAGTCAAATCAAGATGGGATGATCCCTTCCGCTATTGATAACGATGGTGGTAGTTTCATGTATTTCTAGCTGCTGTCATAGGTGCCGCCTGCTCCTATCTCAACTAGTCGTACCCACTACCCTCCTACTATAAATTGGTAGACTTAGGGCATATGTCCGGATATACCCTAACCACTACCCTAATCGATTGGCTCCCTACTCTGTAGATATCGTGTGCTGGTCCCACAACTATGGGGTATCACTTCCCTAAAGTGGCAACCTAAGGTGTGCACAGTTATACCTACTGGTGTCACGGTTGTCTTGTCCCCCTCTGCCCGGCCCATGCACGCACATGTCCCCGGTCGGTTTGCGCCGCCCACACCATCCGTCTCGTTTTGGATCTCTTACAATCAATCAGTAAGCGTGCCCCTTCCCCGCCTAGTACGGAGTTCTTTACTTTGATACCCCTCCGGGTTACTGACTGAAATGGGTCCCACATAACATGATACAAGCTCTCCCCTATGTCTTGTATCCCCACTAGGTTTTCTACTGACTATGTATACCCTAAGGTGTCTTTAATTACATAGCCCTCAATCAGTTATGCGTACCTATATGTGTTTTTAATACATAACCCCTATTCTACCTATCGGTTATGCGTACATATAGGTGTCTTTAATACATAACTCTATCTATTCCCATTAGTTATGCGTACCCCTAAGGGTGTCTTTAATACATAACTTCACTATTTTGCCTCGGTTATGTATACCATTAGGTGTCTTTAATTACATAACCCTTCTTATCCGGTTAAGTTTGTGGGCCTATATATATTAATATTACCCCCCCTACCCTTCAGTTGTACTTAACCCTCCCACTGATTTAATCCTATTTATTTAATGGTTAAGTTTGTGGGCCTATATATATTAATATTTCCCACCTACCCATCAGTTGTACTTAGCCCACCCACAATCCAATTCGTTTTACTTAACCCTAACTTATGTCTATCATCATATAGTCCATATGAATTAAGTTAGGTTAAGTAGTCTTTAATCAGCATTAATTAACTATTGTGACACCTAATCGTATTTCACATGCCACCCAAGGCACCCACTTAATTTCACATGCCACCCAAGGAACCCACTTAATTTCACATGCCACCCAAGGCACCCACTTAACCCCTCATGTCCCACTACATGTTTATCTGGTTAAGTGTTTCTTAATTCATTAAGACAGTAACCTTATAAAGACCTCTCACATTAGACTGGCATTTATGGCAGCTGGATTTGTCGGGCGAGTCTGGGCAGCTTTACACCACAAAAGAGCCTAACCTTGTGTCTTTACAACTGTCACGCATTTAATTTATGCCTAAGACCTCCCACATTAGACTGACATTTGTGGCAGTTGGATTTGCCGGGCGGGTCCGGGCAGTCTTACACCACAAAAGAGCCTAACCTCGTGTCTTAGACGATTAATTACACAAAATTAATTTTTCCACCAATTTGAATTAATTTCCCTATTCAAATTATCAATTAATTCCAAATTTAACTATGGCCATAATTGACTCAATTATGTCCATCTATTTATGGTATGTAAAATCATACCAATTTCATCACAAATTTATTTTATGCCTTTTAAGGCATTTATGCCAATTTAATATTAAATCTTCAGGCTTTAATTGCTTAAACATTCCTCTTTTGATTAATTAAGTTAATTAATTAATCCTTTCCTTTTTATAGGTGTTAATACCTATCTTATTAACAATTTGAATTTCCTATCCATAAATGGTCATATTCAAATTATACCGTTTTTACCCAATTTTACCCATGTCATAATAGGAAATTATTTATATGTTTCCCTACTAGAATCATGTGTCCAATTTACATAATCACTATGCCTATTTCAAATTCCCCTTTTTCCCCGTTTCTTAAGTAGCGTAACTGTTTGCGTTTTTGGCGTCATCGAGGCTACAAGGTAGCCTCGCCATAACAATAAAATAAAAGGAATGACAATGTGATCGTTTTCAGTACAAAGCATGACAACTAGGGAAATTGACATGATAACTTCGCATATATTTATGATTCACCACATAATTAACAACTTGCATAGATTCATGATTTTACAACATAACAACTTGCATAGGTTCATGAATTAACAACATAATTAACACTAACATAGGTTCATGATTCACAACATAACAACTACAATAGGTGACTTGCATAGATTCATGAATTAACAACTTGCATAACATCACAACTTGCATAGTTTCATGGATAATAACTTGCATAAGTTCATGAATAATAACTTGTATATGTGACTTACATAGGTTCATGATCCACAACATAACAACTAGCATAGGTTCATAGTTTCTCAACATAATAACTTGCATAACTTCATGATTCGCAACAATAATGAACTTGCATCACTTCATATTCACAACAATAATGAACTTGTATAATTTCATGATTCACATAATAAGGAACTTGCATCATTTCATAATTCACAACAATAAACATGCATAACTACAAACAACGTATACCCAAATCATAGTCTACCACGATTCACTTTAATTTATTTGAACCTAAAAGTGACTAGAACTCACCGAATAAGGGGTCTTGAGTTCTGGGATCTGAATTTTGTAATTGATTAGCGTTCCCTTGTTGTAGACAATTTAGTTGTTGTTGTTTTAGACTTGATTTGAATTGAATTGTTGTCTTTAATTTGCTTCTAGTTGGTGGCGGCTACTCTAGGGTTTGGAGTGACAACATGACGGCCACTGCTCTAATTTTGATTTGATTCAGGGTTTGATTCTACACTTGTTTATATAGAATTTCAATTTAATTATAGCCGTCGGATGACCCTAGAGTTAATCGCAACCATTCAGTCCAGATTAGAACTATCCAGAAACCCTAATGACTCATTAACTAGTCAGAAATGACTCAGCACTGACTCACCGTTCGAATCAGAGCCTCAGAAATCTGTGCAAATTTTTACCTCGGCCTGGGCGCACCTGCCAAGTGCGCCAGTGCAATATTGCATGGGCGCACTTCCCAATTGCGCCAGTGCAATTTTGTTCTTGCGCACTTCCCAAGTGCGCCAGTGCATTCTGGCCCATTTCTGGTTTTTCTTCCTAACTTCATTCGTCCATATCTTCTTCATATGACATCCGTTTTACGCAAACTCAGACTCTATCTCAACCAGAATTCTGAGACGAACGCAATGGCGTAACCCGTTTCCCTTAATTCCCACATTTGAAATTAAGTATTCTTTAATTTAGTTAATCTGATTATTCAAAAATTCGGGGTGTTACAATAACTGTACTCACCTTGGTTGGATTCTAAAAAAATGGGTTGTAGTTGTTCTCTTTTAATCCTATTCAGATTGGAAGAAGAAGCACTAGTTCCAGCTTAGGTTTCAGTAGAGTTGAGATGCCATTAATTTATTTTAATTAGAATTGAGGCAGCATAGCATTACAATGGTTTGGTGTGGAGAGAAAGTGGAGTTTGGGGGTGTTTAAATAGCATAGGGATCAACAAATCTGGTCAGAACGGGCGTCCAAATGCAGAAAAACGAACCAATCCTCGGATCTGGAAATAGGGGGAGGTCGACCTCCTGGTCGACCTATGTGACCCAGGTCAACCCCCTAGTCGACCTGGGTCCCAGGCGGGAAATTTCCTGCCCAGCCCGGGTGTGTGATTTGAATTTCAAACTTAAATCTGAGCTGTTTTAATTTATTTAAATTCTTGAAATTTCTGAGGGTCGTAACTTCTTCATACGAAGTCCGATTTATGCAAACTCGGACTCTATCTCAAGCAGAATTCCAAGACGAATGCAATAAAATAACTTGTTTCCTTTAATTCTTCTTTTAAAAATTAAGTATACTTTGTTTTGTTACTTTTATGTTCTCAGAAAATACGGGGTGTTACATTCTCCCCTCCTTGAAGGATTTCATCCCCGAAATCTTCAAGTTAAGAAGAATGTGTCCTACCATCCAATCACCCATCTACTCAACCATCATCCACAAGCATCCATTGTCCTTAGAAAACTTCTAATGTTGTATGAACATAAGATCAGGCGGTCTACAGATTCAGTTGACCTCCTCAATGCGAATTATGTTAATTCCATGATTCCAATTGTGTATGCAAGAAATCCTATTTGATACACATCATTTCTATATAAGTGCATAACCATTCATCCAAATGCAACATCCATGTGATGAGTCAATCATTTTGCATCCAAAAAAATTGAAAAATGCGCACACATCCATATGCAGTATGAGAGTGCTTTTGAGACGATCTAGTGCCTAATGTGTGTATATGCATCCACGAGCAACCACTAGCAACCACTTGCATCCACTTGCAACCATAAAACATAACATGTCTCAAACACATGTTTACACCCATTAGTTTCTACCTAAAGGTTGAAGAATCGATCGATAGGATACAGCTGAGTGATAGAAGCAAGTAAAATTAAAACAAAAGTTTTGTTCCCATTAGTCACCGGTTAAGAGAATAAATCTCTACGTATCAACCCCGAAGAACGAAATCAACATCAGATTGACACTCAGAGAATTACTCCCATTAAATAATGTTAAAACTGGAAATCTACTTCACGCTTTGAGTAAAAAACCCTATCCTTTTTTGAAATATTTAGATACTTACAGACTACTGGTTGTAACAACCCGTAAATTCTGGGCCAGTTTAAAATTTTTATTTTGGCAATTTTAGTGAATTTTGATTATTTAAAATGAATTATTTTAAATAATATCGACGAGAAATTTATTTAGAATATAAATCGAACGTATATATTATACGCGTCGTCGTTAGAATATAAATATTTATATATAATTATAAAAGGAATTGAAAATGGCGCGGTAGTTCGAAAATTCGATTTCTAATTTCAAATGAATATACAGAATTCAATATAAGTCAGAATTGAACGAAACAAGAAATATTTGAATCTGTATAACTATATCTTTGTAACGAAGTTAACAAACTGAGATTTCATCTTAGAAATGATAAGATATGTCCAGTTGAAAATTAGAAATAGTCGCTGTGGAATTTATA
The DNA here is from genome assembly GCA_030737875.1 of Allium sativum. Classification (NCBI taxonomy): domain Eukaryota; kingdom Viridiplantae; phylum Streptophyta; class Magnoliopsida; order Asparagales; family Amaryllidaceae; genus Allium; species Allium sativum. The sequence continues at coordinate 3,814,062 of CM060911.1, read as the reverse complement.
TATATTTTAATATAATATATGGCCCTTAAAAATAGCCATTTTGCAAACGACCTCGGATTTCGACGAAACCAGTTTTGTTGGATTCGCAGTGTAAAGTTATTGCTAGATTCCAAATTTCATAATTTTTCGAATCAATATGTGAGCGTGGCAAAGGAAAACGCGTTTGACCAGTTTCAGTTGATTTTAATCGACTGGAAATTGGCCATTTTTCAAACAGTCTCAGAATTCGACGAAACTAGTTTTGTTAGGACCGTATCGTCAATACGAAGCTAGAAAATATTTTTCTGCAATTTATAGAGTTATTATGTGACCCCGGTAATTTGAAATGTACGTTTAAAATTCAATATAGTGATTTAAATGTAAATTTAACGGAAACTGATTCAAACGGTCGAATCAGCTTACGATACATATCCCATTGTGTTCGGAATGGGGGTAATTCGCTATGGACGACAGGCGGTGGGCCTCGTTTCGAGGTCTTAGGTAAAAGTCAACTTTATGCAATTAAATTAATAAAAAAAAAAAAAATATCTTTCTCTTTTATCCTCCAGGCCCCCCCCCGTTCAAAAAATTAAATTTCAGAATAAAAAAAAAAAGAGGGCGGAGCCCTAAAACCGCTCGACGGAGCCACATCGCGCGAGGCGCTGCTCCCCCCATCTCCGACAACTCCTCCGCCGCCCTCTCAGGTGAACCCCCCCTCGTGAAAACAACCGAGCGCCTCCCCTTGAAGCCCTCGACGCCGACGAAGAAGCCGCGCCACCCCCCCCCCCCCTCGAAGCAGCCCCTCCTGCCACCACCGATCGAAGACCCAAGCCGCCGACGAACTGCGAAGACCTCCCCCCCCTCTCAGTAAGAATTTCTGTTTATTTTATTATTATTATTTTTTTTTTATTTTTTTTAAAAACCGATTTTAATAATGATTTTGTTTTAAAAATAAAAACTGAAAATGTTTAAAAGTAAAAAACTAAATATTTTTAAAGGTATAAAACTGAATATTTTTAAAAGGAATTTTTAAAAGTAATAAAACAGGAATTTTTAAAAAGTATTAAAAACTGGAATTTTTAAAAGCATTTTAAAAACCTGAATTTTAAAACATAGAAAAAAAAACTGATTTATTTATAAAGTATTAAAAACTGAAATTTTTATAAAGTATAAAACTGGATTTTTTTTATAAAGTATTAAAACTGAATTTTTTTTAGAAATAAAAACTGGTTTTTGAAATAAAGGATAAAAACTGAATTTTATAAAAAAAAAAATAAAAACTGATTTAGTTTTAAAGGTAAAAGCTTTAACATGGGAAGAAAGGTTTGAACTTTCAAGCAAAGTAAAAATCATATTTTTATATGGTGAAAGCAAAAGTAAAAATCATATTTTTATGTGTTGAAAGTCGAAATAAAAATCATATTTTTATATGTTGAAAGTCAAAGTAAAAATCATATTTTTATATATTGAATAGCGAAGTCAAAATTCGATTTTTACATATTGAGTAGCATAGTAAAAATTCTATTTTTACATATGTAGAGGATACGGGCGAAAGCGACAATAGGCGAAGATTTCTATTAAGAAGAGTCTTGAAGTTGGATAGCTATTGGTGAGAATTTCTCACCTTTCAATTTATTTTTCTAGTTATATATATACTAGGATGCAGACGGTGCTTAGTAGCACCCGACACCCGTCCACAGACCATGGACTTGTTTGTTTGACTGTTTGGTGATTGATTGTGATATTGGTTTGAATGTGGTTTGTGGTGTGAAAAATCGAATCGATAAATTGGTTAGGATTAGACGTGCGCCGTTATAAGGCGAAGGAGTAAGGCTAGGTTAGACCCTTACTCCAAAGTTTGTGGTTTGCATAACGAATTGATTTGATTGATGTGTGAATGGCGTGGGCCTTCACTAGACCGGGGATAAGGCTAGGCCTTGTCCCGTTTCTAGTATCGTGCCGTTATGCCGCCGAAATTTTCTAAAATAAGTTAGAAAAATAAAATTAGCATTTTATTTAACGAATGAACTGAATATAAATTCATATGTTAAAATAAAATGTGTTATCGTTAAAAATATAATTTTTAACGTGAATGTGAATAAATAAATATTCATTTACAAACCAGACGGTTTGTTTATGTACACCTATTTGAATGACGTTGATTGGGTCGATAAATTTTACACATCGCCTAACTGCACAAATAAAATATGTGTTTGATTGTTTGAAACCCCACACGGGTGTTAGGATGAAATTTGAAGTTCACTCATCCTGATTTATTAAATATGTCGATCGATTGATTGACAAGCTGCTATAAGCGTTAAATGTCTATATTTGATGCTTATACAGTGTAGTGCACTTTGGTTGATGGTTGATTATTCATCGTTGTTGATATATACATGTGTTGTAGAAAATCCATATAATTAACATTATATGGTAATTGATTGGGCCTCATTCCAGTTTCGAGAAAAATAGAAATATTTGAAATAGAAATATTTGAAATAGAAATATTTGAAATAGAAATATTTGAAATAGAAATATTTGAAATAGAAATATTTGAAATAGAAATATTTGAAATAGAAATATTTGAAATAGAATATTTGAAAATAGAAATATGTGAAGCCGTGAGGATTAGATTGACGCCATTTTGACGTGAACGATATTTATATCGATTTTATTCATTTTAAAATGAATATTGAAACGTGATTTCGAAATCGAATATTTTGAAATGAATTGAATTGAAAACGATTTCGAAATGAATTGAATTGAAAACGATTTCGAAATGAATTGAATTGAAAACGATTTCGAAATGAATTGAATTGAAAACGATTTCGAAATGAATTGAATTGAAAACGATTTCGAAATGAATTGAATTGAAAACGATTTCGAAATAAATTGAATTGAAAACGATTTCGAAATGAATTGAATTGAAAACGATTTCGAAATGAATTGAATTGAAAACGATTTCGAAATGAATTGAATTGAAAACGATTTCGAAATGAATTGAATTTTAAAACGATTTCGAAATGAATTGAATTGAAAACGAATTCAAATGGAATTGAAAGCGAATTGAAATGAATTCAAATTGAATTGAAATTTGAATTGAATAGAAATGAATTTTGAAACGAATTTATAAAGAAGAATTCAATTTTGATTTGAATTGAAAAGGAAGTTGAAATTGCTTTTGAAACGAATTTAAAACCATTTATATAATTCGTTTTAAATAGTAATCGACGAAATATATATTATATATATTATATATATAATATAATGGCCTGAATAGAACGCGCCGCGCTGCGGCAGTTCGCGAATTTCGATCATTTGTTTCAAACGGACATTACGGGAGATCCGACCGTCGGATTCTCCTAAAACCGGAACCGTTGGGTTCGTATCGAAAAGAGCTTTCTAATGAATGTTAGAAATTTGAAATCTAACGGTTGGATTTGGAGATACGTCCAAATCAAATTCGAAAAAGGTCGCTGTAAGTGCAGTTCGATGGCCGTTAATGGAAATCGACCGTACGGGCCTTGATAAAATTATTAAAAATAGTAATAATTTGTGTAAAATCATAAGAAATGATTTGTGAAAGTTTGGGATGAAAAACTCCATATTTGAAAAGATAAAAATAGATTTTTATCGAAATGAACTAGTTTTGAACTAGAATTATAATTCTATTTATTTTTAAATAAATAAATTGAATTTGAAATGGTTTTGAAAATAACCAAAATTTCCAATGATTGCATTGGAGTGGATTTGAATCGAAATTGTCTTCGGAATATTTCGATGTTGGAATTCGTGATATTACAGGTGTTGTTATGGAAATTTGAAAGATATATATGTATATCGTTATTTCCAATACGACATTTGTTAATCGTAGAATTTGATATTGAATATAGGCCGATATAGTTTCTATTCAGAGCCTTGTATTGAATATCGAATGTGATTTGGGTTTGTCGTGAATGGTGTCTTCACTAACACTGTTCTTGAACCCAGTTGAGAAAAGATTAAATCTTTTTATTTAGATTTAATGAAGTGTACCAATTAAATGATATTTAATTGGAATTGAATTGATATTGATTTTTGGGTTTATCGTGAACAGTGTTTTAAATAACACTTGTTCTTTAACCCGATAATTAATGGGATGTGACTTTGGGTTTATCGTGAACCGTGTTTTAAATGACACTGATTCTTTAACCCAGTCACAGATTAAAACTAAGTGGAGTTTTAATGAATCTTTAATTAGATTGAAAAGATCGAGAATGGAGTATCACCAGTTTTGCTCCAGGCGATAGTTAAATCTTTAATTAGATTTGAATGTGAAATTTAGAAACTAACTGGCGGTTAGCCAAGCAGAATGGTTTTCTGGATATTGATCTGATGTTGGTTTCGGCCTTCGGGGTTAATATTTGGGGAATTATTCTCTTGATTAATTTACGGTTAGTGACTAATGAATTGGAATGAGGCGTATGTTGTGTTTGTGTAACACTTTTATAATATATACGCGAGTTATTCGGAAAGACCGGGTTTATCCCATTCTGAATAACTGATACGACGATAAGTCGAAGATGAAGACGATGGTCGAAGACCGGAAGTCTTCACGTCGTTTGGGTGATAACTGATGATCTTGATTGGGCTGTACACCCAAGAAGATGGAAACAGTTAGTGATCGTCCAGACGTACTTGGAGATCGATGGATATGCGGGGTACTAGGTGCCTCCGGTTTCGTTCAGACCCAGAACGGACTTGTAAATGGACTGTGTGTCTGACATCGGATTTCATTCTGTGTGACTGATATCGGTTGCATAGGATGGCTTGCCTGTGTGGCATGCTAAGATGCAAATGATCGAGGCTTCTGTTGAAAAGCAAAGTCTTGTGGTGATGATCAAAGCACGGCCTTTGTGGCGTAGCTTTGTGTAACGTTTACCTCGCGTGTTTCACACCCGGTATGAACCAAAAACGGGAGACGGACCTCAGGGAGGGCATGCGTTTCTTTCTAGCTAGAAGTGGCGTCAGTGGTTTTACACGCCCTGACGAGTTTGACTTATGTGGTTGTTGCTGTTGCGAGGCGCCTCGGTTATATCGGTTTCGGCCGAATGCATTCTGGTCGGCTGACGGACCAGACTTACACCCCATAGGGTGGGGAGACGTATTGTTCAGGCATAATAATCCACTCCGTGTGGACCGGCCCTGACGATCCAAGGCTTGCCTGCGCGCTTGCCTGAGACATGGGCTAGATTGTCTCGAATCGGTTGAGGACTATCTTTTGCCTCGGTTCATAGATGGAAACCCAATTTCCAAATACGAGACTTTGCGGTTTTGATTGTATATCCTATATATGGCGACATAGTGGGATGGGGCGCTCATGCCGCCTATGATTGATACTTATGATTTGAAGTGTTTTATATACTATGCACTTATAATAGTATCAAATGATTTGTTTTAAACGTATCAAGCATTCTTTGGCTGTTATAAGGGAAAACCCTATCCTCGACTGCGTTGCATTGTGTGATGGGACCTGGGTCTTATAACAGCTTCATTTTTCTTTATTTAGCATTGCGCTGTTGGTTTTATGCACTGGTATTCTTGGGAGGAAACCCGTTCCGTGTTATACGGCGTGGTCCCTTGATTTACCTAATGATTTGAAATAAAGATTAATAACTGTTTTAGTTCTCACACCAGTCACATGACTGACCTGGAGTTTATTGTTTTAACCTAAACTCTGGGTGCCCCTATTTTCGACACGGGCAGCTAGTAGTTTTGGTTTTGCAGATTTATATTCACAGGATCCTGGTTTACAGCTGGAACGATATCCGGAAAGCTTTGTATCCGTATATCTCATTCTAGTTGTGTATTGTATTATTTTCCGCTGCTATGTATTTAAATGTAATTTAAATCTCTGATATTTCTGTGTAATATTCATTTATACTCTGTATATTCTTGTAATCTGATGCATTGTTGTAATATACAATGAAACGTTCTTCTGTATGCGTTCTGCTGTGGTTTGTTCTCGAACTATCCGACGCTTTCCTTTACGGGGAGGTTGCGGGTCGTCACATTTGGTATCAGAGCTTTGGTTTACAAAGCTAGAGAACAAGACACATTAGAACCATACGGAAGAATTCATCAGATATTGGATTAGTAATATCCAATGAGAATGACTCGTTAGAGATGGGATCAGTAGTGTCCTAGAACGAGTGTGAAGAGTAAATTTTTAAAGTGAAAACAAATTTTGTTTTGAAAATTTAAATCAATTATTCGTATTGGATTATTTATTTATATTGATGTGGACAATCCAGTATATATAGATTTTGCATATACGTCTGATCCGCGTGTATTCGAAGTTTTAATATACTGGATAGATATAGAATCACACTCTAGTCGCCCGGAGAAGGTACTGATGATAGCACGTGCATCATCAGTATTTATGTTCGTGTTTCGAAGGTGTGATATCTATATATTTCCATTAGACTGGTGTGAGAACCAAAACTTATATAGTTAGGAACACATTGTTGTGAATTGGTATCAAAAACATGATTTTTTGTATATGTATCAAAATTATGAATTTGAAATTCTAATTCACTAATTGATTGATGTTTGTGTTGTTTGTTTAGTTGTTTGCTAATTTTGAACCATTAGCCTAATTGAACCCAATATTGAATTGTATTGAGAATTAGTTGCATTTGCTTGCATATACATATATATCATTGAACAGGTCATAGCAAGGAGGCTAGAGCAGAGAATAAAATTTGTTTGCCTGACAAATAGGTACATGTTTACTACATAATTTCCTGTTTTGTTTGGGTGATGATGATTTTGTGGGCCTATTGGCTAGCCGCTTGGCTTTTTCTTTTTCTTTTTGAGATCTGAAGGACCGGGGAAGCTATTTGAAATTCCCCGATGCTCCCGGTGCAGGGGAGGTTATGGCGAAATTTTTCGAAAATTTAGGGTGTTAGCCAAATTTTTGAAATTTTGAAAATTCTCAGAAACTGAAGAGTTAGAGAATGGAAGCCAGATCGAGCGTAGAGTTGAATTATCAAACCACTTTCGACTTTGTTCCTTTTCGGGGACGAAAAGTTTTAAGTGGGGGAGATTGTAACAACCCGTAAATTCTGGGCCAGTTTAAAATTTTTATTTTGGCAATTTTAGTGAATTTTGATTATTTAAAATGAATTATTTTAAATAATATCGACGAGAAATTTATTTAGAATATAAATCGAACGTATATATTATACGCGTCGTCGTTAGAATATAAATATTTATATATAATTATAAAAGGAATTGAAAATGGCGCGGTAGTTCGAAAATTCGATTTCTAATTTCAAATGAATATACAGAATTCAATATAAGTCAGAATTGAACGAAACAAGAAATATTTGAATCTGTATAACTATATCTTTGTAACGAAGTTAACAAACTGAGATTTCATCTTAGAAATGATAAGATATGTCCAGTTGAAAATTAGAAATAGTCGCTGTGGAATTTATATATATTTTAATATAATATATGGCCCTTAAAAATAGCCATTTTGCAAACGACCTCGGATTTCGACGAAACCAGTTTTGTTGGATTCGCAGTGTAAAGTTATTGCTAGATTCCAAATTTCATAATTTTTCGAATCAATATGTGAGCGTGGCAAAGGAAAACGCGTTTGACCAGTTTCAGTTGATTTTAATCGACTGGAAATTGGCCATTTTTCAAACAGTCTCAGAATTCGACGAAACTAGTTTTGTTAGGACCGTATCGTCAATACGAAGCTAGAAAATATTTTTCTGCAATTTATAGAGTTATTATGTGACCCCGGTAATTTGAAATGTACGTTTAAAATTCAATATAGTGATTTAAATGTAAATTTAACGGAAACTGATTCAAACGGTCGAATCAGCTTACGATACATATCCCATTGTGTTCGGAATGGGGGTAATTCGCTATGGACGACAGGCGGTGGGCCTCGTTTCGAGGTCTTAGGTAAAAGTCAACTTTATGCAATTAAATTAATAAAAAAAAAAAAAATATCTTTCTCTTTTATCCTCCAGGCCCCCCCCCCCGTTCAAAAAATTAAATTTCAGAATAAAAAAAAAAAGAGGGCGGAGCCCTAAAACCGCTCGACGGAGCCACATCGCGCGAGGCGCTGCTCCCCCCATCTCCGACAACTCCTCCGCCGCCCTCTCAGGTGAACCCCCCCTCGTGAAAACAACCGAGCGCCTCCCCTTGAAGCCCTCGACGCCGACGAAGAAGCCGCGCCACCCCCCCCCCCCTCGAAGCAGCCCCTCCTGCCACCACCGATCGAAGACCCAAGCCGCCGACGAACTGCGAAGACCTCCCCCCCCCTCTCAGTAAGAATTTCTGTTTATTTTATTATTATTTTTTTTTTTTTTTTTTTTTTAAAAACCGATTTTAATAATGATTTTGTTTTAAAAATAAAAACTGAAAATGTTTAAAAGTAAAAAACTAAATATTTTTAAAGGTATAAAACTGAATATTTTTAAAAGGAATTTTTAAAAGTAATAAAACAGGAATTTTTAAAAAGTATTAAAAACTGGAATTTTTAAAAGCATTTTAAAAACCTGAATTTTAAAACATAGAAAAAAAAACTGATTTATTTATAAAGTATTAAAAACTGAAATTTTTATAAAGTATAAAACTGGATTTTTTTTATAAAGTATTAAAACTGAATTTTTTTTAGAAATAAAAACTGGTTTTTGAAATAAAGGATAAAAACTGAATTTTATAAAAAAAAAAATAAAAACTGATTTAGTTTTAAAGGTAAAAGCTTTAACATGGGAAGAAAGGTTTGAACTTTCAAGCAAAGTAAAAATCATATTTTTATATGGTGAAAGCAAAAGTAAAAATCATATTTTTATGTGTTGAAAGTCGAAATAAAAATCATATTTTTATATGTTGAAAGTCAAAGTAAAAATCATATTTTTATATATTGAATAGCGAAGTCAAAATTCGATTTTTACATATTGAGTAGCATAGTAAAAATTCTATTTTTACATATGTAGAGGATACGGGCGAAAGCGACAATAGGCGAAGATTTCTATTAAGAAGAGTCTTGAAGTTGGATAGCTATTGGTGAGAATTTCTCACCTTTCAATTTATTTTTCTAGTTATATATATACTAGGATGCAGACGGTGCTTAGTAGCACCCGACACCCGTCCACAGACCATGGACTTGTTTGTTTGACTGTTTGGTGATTGATTGTGATATTGGTTTGAATGTGGTTTGTGGTGTGAAAAATCGAATCGATAAATTGGTTAGGATTAGACGTGCGCCGTTATAAGGCGAAGGAGTAAGGCTAGGTTAGACCCTTACTCCAAAGTTTGTGGTTTGCATAACGAATTGATTTGATTGATGTGTGAATGGCGTGGGCCTTCACTAGACCGGGGATAAGGCTAGGCCTTGTCCCGTTTCTAGTATCGTGCCGTTATGCCGCCGAAATTTTCTAAAATAAGTTAGAAAAATAAAATTAGCATTTTATTTAACGAATGAACTGAATATAAATTCATATGTTAAAATAAAATGTGTTATCGTTAAAAATATAATTTTTAACGTGAATGTGAATAAATAAATATTCATTTACAAACCAGACGGTTTGTTTATGTACACCTATTTGAATGACGTTGATTGGGTCGATAAATTTTACACATCGCCTAACTGCACAAATAAAATATGTGTTTGATTGTTTGAAACCCCACACGGGTGTTAGGATGAAATTTGAAGTTCACTCATCCTGATTTATTAAATATGTCGATCGATTGATTGACAAGCTGCTATAAGCGTTAAATGTCTATATTTGATGCTTATACAGTGTAGTGCACTTTGGTTGATGGTTGATTATTCATCGTTGTTGATATATACATGTGTTGTAGAAAATCCATATAATTAACATTATATGGTAATTGATTGGGCCTCATTCCAGTTTCGAGAAAAATAGAAATATTTGAAATAGAAATATTTGAAATAGAAATATTTGAAATAGAAATATTTGAAATAGAAATATTTGAAATAGAAATATTTGAAATAGAAATATTTGAAATAGAAATATTTGAAATAGAATATTTGAAAATAGAAATATGTGAAGCCGTGAGGATTAGATTGACGCCATTTTGACGTGAACGATATTTATATCGATTTTATTCATTTTAAAATGAATATTGAAACGTGATTTCGAAATCGAATATTTTGAAATGAATTGAATTGAAAACGATTTCGAAATGAATTGAATTGAAAACGATTTCGAAATGAATTGAATTGAAAACGATTTCGAAATGAATTGAATTGAAAACGATTTCGAAATGAATTGAATTGAAAACGATTTCGAAATGAATTGAATTGAAAACGATTTCGAAATAAATTGAATTGAAAACGATTTCGAAATGAATTGAATTGAAAACGATTTCGAAATGAATTGAATTGAAAACGATTTCGAAATGAATTGAATTGAAAACGATTTCGAAATGAATTGAATTTTAAAACGATTTCGAAATGAATTGAATTGAAAACGAATTCAAATGGAATTGAAAGCGAATTGAAATGAATTCAAATTGAATTGAAATTTGAATTGAATAGAAATGAATTTTGAAACGAATTTATAAAGAAGAATTCAATTTTGATTTGAATTGAAAAGGAAGTTGAAATTGCTTTTGAAACGAATTTAAAACCATTTATATAATTCGTTTTAAATAGTAATCGACGAAATATATATTATATATATTATATATATAATATAATGGCCTGAATAGAACGCGCCGCGCTGCGGCAGTTCGCGAATTTCGATCATTTGTTTCAAACGGACATTACGGGAGATCCGACCGTCGGATTCTCCTAAAACCGGAACCGTTGGGTTCGTATCGAAAAGAGCTTTCTAATGAATGTTAGAAATTTGAAATCTAACGGTTGGATTTGGAGATACGTCCAAATCAAATTCGAAAAAGGTCGCTGTAAGTGCAGTTCGATGGCCGTTAATGGAAATCGACCGTACGGGCCTTGATAAAATTATTAAAAATAGTAATAATTTGTGTAAAATCATAAGAAATGATTTGTGAAAGTTTGGGATGAAAAACTCCATATTTGAAAAGATAAAAATAGATTTTTATCGAAATGAACTAGTTTTGAACTAGAATTATAATTCTATTTATTTTTAAATAAATAAATTGAATTTGAAATGGTTTTGAAAATAACCAAAATTTCCAATGATTGCATTGGAGTGGATTTGAATCGAAATTGTCTTCGGAATATTTCGATGTTGGAATTCGTGATATTACAGGTGTTGTTATGGAAATTTGAAAGATATATATGTATATCGTTATTTCCAATACGACATTTGTTAATCGTAGAATTTGATATTGAATATAGGCCGATATAGTTTCTATTCAGAGCCTTGTATTGAATATCGAATGTGATTTGGGTTTGTCGTGAATGGTGTCTTCACTAACACTGTTCTTGAACCCAGTTGAGAAAAGATTAAATCTTTTTATTTAGATTTAATGAAGTGTACCAATTAAATGATATTTAATTGGAATTGAATTGATATTGATTTTTGGGTTTATCGTGAACAGTGTTTTAAATAACACTTGTTCTTTAACCCGATAATTAATGGGATGTGACTTTGGGTTTATCGTGAACCGTGTTTTAAATGACACTGATTCTTTAACCCAGTCACAGATTAAAACTAAGTGGAGTTTTAATGAATCTTTAATTAGATTGAAAAGATCGAGAATGGAGTATCACCAGTTTTGCTCCAGGCGATAGTTAAATCTTTAATTAGATTTGAATGTGAAATTTAGAAACTAACTGGCGGTTAGCCAAGCAGAATGGTTTTCTGGATATTGATCTGATGTTGGTTTCGGCCTTCGGGGTTAATATTTGGGGAATTATTCTCTTGATTAATTTACGGTTAGTGACTAATGAATTGGAATGAGGCGTATGTTGTGTTTGTGTAACACTTTTATAATATATACGCGAGTTATTCGGAAAGACCGGGTTTATCCCATTCTGAATAACTGATACGACGATAAGTCGAAGATGAAGACGATGGTCGAAGACCGGAAGTCTTCACGTCGTTTGGGTGATAACTGATGATCTTGATTGGGCTGTACACCCAAGAAGATGGAAACAGTTAGTGATCGTCCAGACGTACTTGGAGATCGATGGATATGCGGGGTACTAGGTGCCTCCGGTTTCGTTCAGACCCAGAACGGACTTGTAAATGGACTGTGTGTCTGACATCGGATTTCATTCTGTGTGACTGATATCGGTTGCATAGGATGGCTTGCCTGTGTGGCATGCTAAGATGCAAATGATCGAGGCTTCTGTTGAAAAGCAAAGTCTTGTGGTGATGATCAAAGCACGGCCTTTGTGGCGTAGCTTTGTGTAACGTTTACCTCGCGTGTTTCACACCCGGTATGAACCAAAAACGGGAGACGGACCTCAGGGAGGGCATGCGTTTCTTTCTAGCTAGAAGTGGCGTCAGTGGTTTTACACGCCCTGACGAGTTTGACTTATGTGGTTGTTGCTGTTGCGAGGCGCCTCGGTTATATCGGTTTCGGCCGAATGCATTCTGGTCGGCTGACGGACCAGACTTACACCCCATAGGGTGGGGAGACGTATTGTTCAGGCATAATAATCCACTCCGTGTGGACCGGCCCTGACGATCCAAGGCTTGCCTGCGCGCTTGCCTGAGACATGGGCTAGATTGTCTCGAATCGGTTGAGGACTATCTTTTGCCTCGGTTCATAGATGGAAACCCAATTTCCAAATACGAGACTTTGCGGTTTTGATTGTATATCCTATATATGGCGACATAGTGGGATGGGGCGCTCATGCCGCCTATGATTGATACTTATGATTTGAAGTGTTTTATATACTATGCACTTATAATAGTATCAAATGATTTGTTTTAAACGTATCAAGCATTCTTTGGCTGTTATAAGGGAAAACCCTATCCTCGACTGCGTTGCATTGTGTGATGGGACCTGGGTCTTATAACAGCTTCATTTTTCTTTATTTAGCATTGCGCTGTTGGTTTTATGCACTGGTATTCTTGGGAGGAAACCCGTTCCGTGTTATACGGCGTGGTCCCTTGATTTACCTAATGATTTGAAATAAAGATTAATAACTGTTTTAGTTCTCACACCAGTCACATGACTGACCTGGAGTTTATTGTTTTAACCTAAACTCTGGGTGCCCCTATTTTCGACACGGGCAGCTAGTAGTTTTGGTTTTGCAGATTTATATTCACAGGATCCTGGTTTACAGCTGGAACGATATCCGGAAAGCTTTGTATCCGTATATCTCATTCTAGTTGTGTATTGTATTATTTTCCGCTGCTATGTATTTAAATGTAATTTAAATCTCTGATATTTCTGTGTAATATTCATTTATACTCTGTATATTCTTGTAATCTGATGCATTGTTGTAATATACAATGAAACGTTCTTCTGTATGCGTTCTGCTGTGGTTTGTTCTCGAACTATCCGACGCTTTCCTTTACGGGGAGGTTGCGGGTCGTCACATTACTGGTACATATCAGATTATCAAAACCCAGAATGTATGCATCATAGTCAACTTAATGCCCAACACAGATACCCCCAACTTATCACAAACAGATGAGTCGTAACCCTTATGGGGTTTGAGACTATAGAGGGATCAGAAACAAGACTAGTATTAAAGTGCAGAGTCTCAATTATAGAATCCAAATGCCTGAATCAAAAAGAGTTTTAACTCAATAATCAGATAAGGAAATTAAACCTTCTACTGAAATTTCCCTATCTCTATCCTATCTACCAGCCACGTGAGCGTTCACCTGCCCTTCAAAAGTAGGTCCTGTCCTCTGCCCTTGCCCTTGTTTCTTCGGACAGTCCCCAGTGAAGTGTCCCATCTCACCACAGTTGAAGCAAGTGCCCTTCCTCTTTCTGCAATCCTAGTTCAGATGAGTCAAGCTTCCACAAATATAGCACTTTTTCTCCTTCTTATCTTCAGACATCATCCTTTTTTTGTGTTTCCTTTTTGGGCCACACTTTCTTGTTCTATGGTCCTTCGAGCTTTTCCTCTTTTTTCTCACTTTTGGCTTCCTCTTCATGCATCAATGTCGTGTCAACCAATTTCTCGAAGGTTTCCCCCATAGGAATGTGGGTCATTGCCAACCTGTGTAGGGGCTCATTCAAACCTTTAACAAATCTCAGGGCCTTCTTTTCAGGTGTGTTCACCAAGTCTAAGCCAAATCTCGCCAACTGATTGAACTTGTTAACGTACTCCTTTACTGATAAATTCCCCTACTTCAACGCCAAGAACCTCTCCATGTATAAATTCTCTTCTGCTCGTGAGAGAAATTTCATCTCGAACCTATGTCTGAAGTCCATCCATGTCTCCACTAGACGCTCTCCATTCGTGACCTCCCACCAAAACGAGGCTTCGTCCTTCATTAACCAAACAGCTAATTGGACCTTCCTTCCATCTTCTATCTCAAAGATACCAAACAAATCTTCCACCTCCTTAAGCCAATTTCGAGCTTCAACAAATGTCTCTGACCCGTGAAAAGGTTTCCCGCACATTGCCCGAAAGTCTTTGCATATCTTCGAAAAAGTATCAACGCGGGGAGGGGGAGGAGCGGCTACAACTGAGGGAGGAGGAACGTCTGCTGGGCTTGCGGCGGTGGCCCTAGCCTCCAGATACCTTCTGAACCAGGTTGGTATCGGTATGCCCTCGGGTATCTCGGGTACCCCAGACATGCTGAAAAGAAAAAGGAAGAGATTCAAAATGGAGAATCGAAAGACAGATATATGGATTTTTGGGGATTGTGTTTTTCAAAATAAACTTTACTTTTGAAAATACTTCCTTTTTAAAATCTTTTTGAAAATAGTTTTAAAAAAAACATTTTATTAAATCTGGTAACCTTCAGCTCTGATACCAAGTGTAACACCCCATATCCGCTAATGTCATTCACAAAGGGAATGCATTAGCTTCCATGAAGCATTATAAGTAACAGAATAAATACGTAAAGTAGTAATTGAAAATTTTATAACTTTATTATAGTAGAAACAGAAATAAGTTTGGTTACATTCTTCAAAATTACGATACCAAAAAACCAAGTACACAAGTATTAGTCTTATACCAAAATCCTTTAGAATGCATAATTTTAAAACCATAATCCCCAAGATAAACTTCCATAAGGAGGTAGAGTCAAAGCCAAGTAATACTTCAAGCACTTCAAGAAGAGAGGATATGAATCAAGCTCCTATGTTTCCACCCTGAGCACTTGGGGGTGGAACGGAAAGAAAAAAAGGCGAAAACAAACGAGGTCAGACATAAAGCCTGGCAAGTCCAGTGACTTTCAGCATATAAACAGATAGTAATATCATGACATGTAAATAAAGCTGGATGAGAGATTATAGCAACAGGAGTAGTAGGTATGCTTAAGTTAAACAGAAGAAAGCAGAATGATATAGACCAGGATATGCTTCTTACCTATATCTTACTTCTCTTCACTAATACTTAGTATAACATGATTAGGTGTTACCCTAATGTCTAAACTAAAACAGAAACGGAAACAGAATAATCTTTATAGAAGTAGAATGCTAGTAATGGTCCTTTACCACCCCAACAGAGACAGAAGGCACAGAAACAGAATGCTAAAAACGGGCCTTTACCACCCCAACTAATGGACCTTTACCACCCCAACAGAAACAGACAGTACAGAAACAGAATGCTAATAATGGGCCTTTACCACCCAACTAATGGGACTTTACCACCCCAACAGAAACAGACGGTACACCAACAGGAACAAACAGAACTAGGTGTACCCTAAATTCTACCTCAAGCGATCGGCTCCCTAATACATAAATACCCTGTGTTGGCCCTACAGAAGGGTGTATCATTCCCTAAAGTGGCAACCTATAGACACAGACCTATTTAAAGATGTCACGGTGTCTTACATCCTCAGAGCAGACCAGATCCATGCACGCACATGACCTGGTTGGAATGCGCCATCAACACCCCTCGCCGTTATCAGAGTGAACCTCTTACAATTAGTTCAGTAAGCGTGCCCCGGACCCCTCCTAGTGTTGGGTCATAGTTTTGATACCAGAAAAGGGTTACTGACTAATATGGGTCCCACACAACAGATGACACAAGTAATTTATCCTCCTAACCTTGTGTCCACCGACTAACAGATTTCAGATTAACTTGCTTATAGATTTCAGATGTACAAAGTTCAGATTAACTAGTTCTCAGATCAAACATACAGGTTAACAAGTTTTTAGACTAACGGATCAGATATAAAGATTAACAGACTTACCGATTGTTTCACCTAACCTTGTATTGGGCCTACTGATTTACGAAACGGATTTATTAGATTCATCCGCCCAGTTGATTTAACCTTGTCCACCCAACACGTTTTAGGCATCATATTTATCCTAGATTTGCATTAATTAATCACTAATGCACAGACCTCTCACATTAGGTCGGTAGCTTGTGGCCGCTGGATGTGCTGGGCGGTTCCGGGCACACTTCTGCCACAACCCAGACCTAACCTCATGTCTAAGCATCTTTTAGTTATGCCTATGACCTCTCACATTAGACTGACAGTTTGCGGTTGCTGGTTAAGCCGGTTGGGTCCGGGCAGGCTTCTACCGCAAACAGAGTCTAACCTTGTGTCTCAGCATTCTTACTTTTAGCTAAAGTATTCATTCACAGATTATGCGAAAATCCGACTAATTATGCCAATTCAACAAATTAAAATTCTTTACAAGTTACATCAGATTATTCAGAGTTCTATTAACTTGTTTTGCTCAATTTTAGATCGTGCCTACAGATTTTCATACCCCAAATTACCGTATTCAGTTTCAACAGATTTGGCAGATTAGGCAATTTAACAGATTTAATCATCCCTTAAAATTCCATTAACATGCCTCGCCTAATCATAAAATTAAGTCTAATTTTTACATGCTCAAATTATGGTCATAATTCACAATATAAGTATATAACATATGCCTCAAATTTTAGATAAATTTACACAGTACAGAATATTCTCTAAAAACCCCAAATCATGCTATATAATAGGAATTATGTCAAATTATAGCCTTTGATTTCAGCGTATGCCTAATATCCAAAATCCCCATTTAGGCGCATTCACATTTAATAGTTATCCTATTATAATATAGATCTTTGCGCCTGAGTTACATACACAATAATTCTCCTTCTTCCAAATCACAGACTATCATATATAGTATGCCCAGATCCAGATCTTAAATTACAACATATGTTCTTTTCTCAAATCAGTCACAAATCAGTCATGTCTAATTATGCATCATTCACTATTTTCCCAAATTTACCATTCGTGCGTCAATCTCTTATGAGATTTGGCTCAGGCTCGTGGTATCCTGGCTATAGAACAGAAGGAAGGAAGAGATACAGAATAGTTACTATAATATTGATAAGATAGATCTACATAGAAAAACAGATCTGATAAACAAGAATATGCATAATCTCAAATTCGGATTTATAACCATGTCAAGATCATAATTAAATTTCATATATGAAAATAACTATACTCACTTTGGTTGGATTCTAAAAGAAAAAGGGTTGTGGTTATTCTCTTTTAATCATATTCAGATTGGAAGAAGAAGCATTAGTTCTAGCTTAGGTTTCAGCAGAGTAGAAACACCATTAATTTATTTTAATTAGAATTGAGGCAGCATAACGTTACAATGGTTTGCTATAGAGAGAAAGTGGGGTTTGGGGTGTTTAAATAGCATAGGGATCAACGAATCTGGTCAGGGCGGGCGTCCAAATGCAGAAAAACGAATCAGTCCTCGGATCTGGAAATAGGAGGAAGTCGACCCCCTGGTCGACCTATGTGACCCAGGTCGACCCCCTGGTCGACCTGGGTCCTAGGCGGGAAATTTCCCACCCAGCCTGGGTGTGTGATTTGAATTTCAAACTTAAATCTGAGCTGTTTTAATTTATTTAAATTCTTGAAACTTCTGAGGGCCATAACTTCTTCATACGAAGTCCGATTTACGCAAACTCGGACTCTATCTCAAGCAGAATTCCGAGACGAACGCATAAATTAACCCGTTTCCTTTCATTCTTCTTTTGAAAATTAAGTATACTTTGTTTTGTTACTTTTATGTTCACAGAAAATATGGGGTGTTACATTCACCTAGTTACCTCATGTTTTACTGACCTACATGCTCGAAATACATATGCATAATTACTTTACTGTACACCGATTTCTTTTGTTGTGTATACAATGTGGACTTGAACCTATCCACTTAAATTTGGACATGCTATTGTTAGGCAACGCTAGTACCACGTCTTATTGTGTTAAACCCGTGAAAGCATAAGGTATATGTTGTCTCATTTCCTGTACATGCTTATGTTCTCAAATTTTCCACGCATGCTGGGTTGGGTTCATTCATTTGGAAGTTGGTTAACCCATATTTTATTAGGATTAATTATCACATTTGAGTGTATATTGAAATTATTTTTCTTGAACAATGATTAATCCTGACTCGAGTGTTTTGTATTTTGCATGGAACGCTCGGGTCAGATACGAGTGTTGCAGATTTTAGATATCCAGCTCGCAAAACTGGAGAGGCATGTGAAGACGCATACGCGCGCGATCGAGAAAACTGTAAACTTTTATTTTATTTAAAATCATGTACTATATTTATAAATTGCTTTCGCTGTATAATAAATTCTATTTTTACACTCTGATATTTATATATAAAATTTATTCCGCTGCTATTTTCTGTCTGTGATTTTGTGTGATATTCCTTTTAAACCCGTAAGCTAAATAACGATCCTCCATTTTGAGCGTCTCAAGTCAGTTTTATTACTGATTCGAGACGTTAAAAATCGCGAGTTTTTACATGTAGTATCAGAGCCTTGGTTTATACAAAGCTTAACTTGTGAGGTTTAACTAGAATTGTCACTAGAATATCTAGGGACAACGTATTTTGAAAACTTAAGTATTTTTTGTGTAAATTAATTTGAAAAAAATAATTATTATGGAATTGAAATTAAAAGTACTTTTGAAGTTTATATTAATTGAAAATATAATGTATTTATAAGTATAAATTGATTTGGAAATAGATTTTGTTCAGTAGTATAAATTGACATGAAACATAAAACATTTTGGAATATAAGTTAACTTGAAGTATGAAGTATTTTGAAATTTTGATAACTTATAATGAGAAATAAATTGAAATAATTTGGAGCATAAAAAAAATTGAATCCAAATAAATTTTTGGATGTTAATGTGACCAAAATGTATATCAAATAAAATATCATTTGAATTGAATGGGAATCTAGATAAGCCTTTATAAGTAAAGTTATGTTTTGTAAATTGTTTAGTAATATGGAATGAGTATGATTAACAAATCTGATATTGAATTAAGTGTTTTGAAATCTCTTAATGATATAGAAAATGATTGTTTTTTCAACAAATGAATTTTATTATATAAATTGCATATAGAAAATATTGATATTAAATATAAAGAATGTTATGTATTTTCGAAGAATATATTCATAGGGATAAATTGATGTTGTCTTTATTAAAGTATGTTTAAGATATACTAATGGGTGATAACTGATATTCGGGTTAATATATTACAAATGTTAAACCATTGATGAAATATGAAATGTATATGTTGAAAAAATAACATACTGATTTAGTTAAAATTAAGGGGATCCTTTGACTAAAATTTGAGAATTTGATTCCTGAAATTTGTGAAATTGATTTCTAATGTTTCGAAGAAAAAGACTAGTAGTATATACAAGTATTTTCGAATAAAAATGTTTGAGGTAAATTTCTGAAATCTTTTCAAAAAGGAAAATATATGAATGGAGAACCTACTTTTGTCGCTAGAAAATAATTTCAATGACAATTTTACTTCATTGGAATTTATTCTCAAGTCTCAAAGTGGGGGAAACCACTTTAATAGCTTTGCTACATGTTTATCTTGGTTAAACGAAGCTTGATTTGTGGAGCATGATTTGATATGCAAATATATATGTATATTTTGAGTGATTGAAAGAAAATCTGGAATTGATTCTCGAGTTTAGTCGAATGGAATCCTATGTATTAGGACAGTGTAATTGTACATCTTGAAGAGATGTTTTGATAAGAAATGATTGAATGTAAGCATTCAATTGATTAATGATATTTTTGATATGTAACCCAAACTAAAAGTGAACTTTATAATAATGAATTGATTGTCAATATGAACTTTATTTGAAATGATATTAAATATTCAAATCAATTGTGAAATCAAAACTAAATTGATATTGAAATAAAAATTTTGAAGATTTGTCGACTTATGAATATTGTGATTTGAAATGTTCGAAACTTATATGACTTATATAAGCATGAGATTAATCCGAAAACCACTGATTTGGAAGATAACCGATTGAAATAATAGTCTTATATAATAGAATTTATATGAGAATGATATGTTGGAAAACGTGATTTGAATAGAAAATCTTATGTAAATTGATTGTTATGTATGTGCGATACATGCGAAACGTGAAATGAAGTACTATATATATTTAGTATGTATGTTTTCCAAATGAAGATATGGAAAGTGCCTTCCACTGAAAATTGAAAATTGAAAATTGAAAATCGTAGCTACGTTGGTTCTCCGTTGATTGGAGTATCCATCGATATCGGAATCCCACTCGGTGGGATCACATTGATTATTATTACTTATTTGTTTTAGCATAATTCGAGGGGCGCAAATCCTACAGTTACGAGCGGTTCCACTGAGACAGTGATCGTAATCGTCGCGTAACTGCGATCTAGACGCCATAGCAAAATTCGAGGGGTGTGATGCCTACAGTACAAGTGGTTCCACTGAGATAGTGGTCGTAACCGTCGTGTAACTGTGATCTATGGCAACAACCATGGCTAAATTCGAGAGGTGTGATACCTATGGTTACAAGCGATTCTACTGGGATAGTAGCGTAACCGCCGAGTAACCGCAATCCATGGGGGAACGTATTTTCCATATCCATTTTAAATATTTTAAGTATTTTCACTGGATGTTGAAACAAGTATATTTAGTAGTTAGAGATTTTAGTAATGCGCCTGGCCAGCGTATGCCTAACATCTGTAAGAACGACAATAAACTTGATAAACTTCGAGTTATCAAGTATTTTCAAACGTTAAATAACAAATCAATAACCTGCAATTAAATTTATGTAACTTCAACATAATAAACTAAGAAAGAAAAGTTTTAAATCTCTTAAGAAATATAATAGCTTTGAGATTTTAATAAAATACTTATTTCTAATTTCAAAAGTTATTTTCAAACACAAGAATCATATTTTTAAAATTTAAGTTTTGTTATAAATAGTTCAAGTTGTGACTGTAAGAAAACTTGAACTTTAATAAAAAGTGTTTGAAATAATGGTTTTGAATTTAATAAATAGATTTATAACAACTGAATTTAATCAATAATGTAAGGACGAATTTTCGAACTTAAAATCCTATAATTTATTTTGTTTCAAACTTTGTAAAATTCACATAATTATGAATATTTTCTTATATGCATAAGCATTTTTTTTCAACTTCTCGTTTTCGAGGACGAAAAGTTTTAAGTAGGAGAGATTGTAACATTCTGTATATTTTGATTATTTAAGTATATGTAATTTAATTTAATTATTGAAATTAAAATGGATTTAAATAAAATTTATGATATTATTAATGAAATTTATTAATTTCTGCTAAAAGATTGATTGAAAATCGTGTATACATTCTAGGTGTAATAAATTTGAATACATATATGTATATATCTTTGGCTACCATCTTTGATTTTTTTCGTGTTTGTTCAAAATGTAATGTTAAGGAATTCATAACATGGATTACATGTCCAAGTAAACCTTTATTAATTAATTTAATTCACAATGTGAATAACACATCATTTCTTTCCTTCATTATATTAATTTACTTCCCTTCATTGTATTAATGGCTTTCCCTTCATTCTATTTTCATGCATCTTACGTCATGTACTTATTCTCATTCCTTAAATTTATTTTTATCTCGTTACTTTTCTTTCTTTTCCTTTTATCTCACATTATTAATTTTTCCAAAAACAAATAATCTCTCTCTATATATATATATTGCTTCCCTTATTATAAAAAAATGAAAAATAAACGCCATATAATACATATACATTTGAATCTAAATTAGTGAAAGGATGAACTATTAAACATGGTAACATGCTATTATGAAGATTTAAAAGATTACACATCCACGTTTGCTAATAAATTCATACATTAAAATTTTGAACTTCTCTCCCTTCGTTTGGTTTGCAGGGCATGAAACTTGCATGTTTAATTGCTTTGAATTCCATGTGCATATTTATGCATTAAATATTGAATTGTCACTTCCATATATATATAAAAAACATAATGACAACATTAATAACATGTAGGTTTTTCTCATTCAGGTCCTTTTATTTCCTTGATGTTATATCTCTTCCTTTCATATGCATATGTTTTAAATGAAATTATGTCATACAATATACTCATACGCTACTTTATTCCATTGGCCTTTCATTTTCAAGCACTTTTTTTGTAATTAAACGTAATACATTCATTCCTTTGTTAATAATTTAATGCATGTGGTCCATGTTCAAAATGAATGCAAGCCATGTTTTTTATTCTTCCATTTATGTGAAAGTTTTACCATTTTAAATCTGGAAACACACATCCTATATTTATTTATTTATATAAAAAGCTTAAGTAAATTAAATGAATAATTAAAGACGTATAGAATGGTTCAAATCTTGTAACTGTTGTGTCCCTAAAAAATTCTCACTTTTATCGCATTTGTTTATTGTTCAAGTTAATGCATGTTACAAAAGAAAATGAAAGGTTGTAACCAATGCCTATTCATAGCCGTATATATATAAACATGCAACAAAATTAAAGGAGATTTGAATCGGTGAGAGACCATCCGATTCTTTTGACCAAACAGTTCTATTTATATCCCTATCCCTTTACTTGGATTGCTACCATTTTCTATTCTCATACCCATCTTCTCACATCTGAAAGCACAATTTCAAAAGAAAAATGGCCTCCTTCCTCTAAAAATTAAACAAAACAAAAATCTTCATCGCTTAAATTAAATCACCACTGCCTTTTATTGAATCGAGACGGATGCTCTGTCGCTGCCTTGCATAGTCATCACCTTCGACGATTGAAACCAAGCCCGCAACCAGCAAATCGCTCCACCGCGCCTCAAATCAAATAGCCTTCTGATCAGTCGCAGACACTTCGCCCAAATTAAATCAAACCGCGCTGCCATCTATATCCGCCCAAGCCGCGAACTTGCGTTTCAGAAAGCCGCCGCCTGCGTTTCCTTGCTACGGTTTAAGGTGAGTTTTGACTCACGATTCATCTGTTCAAGTGATTTGATTTCGGTTGTACTGAACAAAGTAGTTCCCTTTATTCTTATGTTTGTTGTTGTTTGCTTCGTCACCTTGAAAATTTTGATTTTGGGTTGGGATAAGTTGTGCTGATGAGAAGCGATTCTACTCTTGTGGTCAACTAACACTAGATGTTTAACTGTTAGTGGGTTATTGGCTTGTGCGTATATTATGTGTTGCCATGGTCATAGTCGAAATATCATTATATTATTGTTATAGTTAGGCGTCCAATTTATGATAAACAAACAAAAAAAATTGTTATTTGCATATCATTTCGGTTTAATGGTCAAATTTTCCTCAGCATTCGTTCTATTCTATCTAACATGCTTTTAAATTTTTTATTCATGAAAAACAAACATATGCACTTGAAGGAGTAAACTTATAAGAATGTATCACTTCTTCTGCCATGTATATGCTGGTCTACCTAATATAAACAGTTGGTGTGTGCATATTTTGGTCTGCCATGTGTTTAAAAAAAACTCGTAAGTAAAGATGTATACTGGTGATCTGATTTTTATTTGCATGCATTTACATAATTTATGGAGCTGACATTTTAATTGCCTTTTCATCATTATATGCATATACCCATACGATCTGCATGTATATTTCCATATACATGTGACGCTTAAGCCTGAAAAATGGACTGTTTGTGCCTCCAACCTTAATACCCAATCGATTATGCTGAGATTCCAAGATATATAAATTTTGATATGACCCATACATTCTTAGATGATAATATAAGATAAATTTGGAAACCCATATTGTTTTAGTCCAAACCTGGAACTTGGTTGCAGTAAAGTATATATGAAAATGCCAGTACGAGTCTAATGTATATTCTGTCCTAGTTGAAAGGATGTGTCACCCTGAAGTATGCACATGCGTACAAATATTCATAGCTGTTTCTAACCTTAAGTTGGCTGCTAACTCTAAAAATCCTAGTTCATTTTCAGTTTTCTTTAATTTTGGTTGGTACGTCCTTCACTTGTAGTTGGCACATATTTTGTCATTACCTTTAATTTCTTGTTTTCTTACCTTGCATGTACTAGATTTGGTATCTTAAATGTTGATTATATCACTTAGTTTGCATCATGTACTTGGTCTGTAACATTTGTTAAATAACTTAAAATTTTGTGTTGGAATGATTTTCTATCTTATTTGGCAATGCAGCCTTGCATTGATTACCATGCATTAACTTGAACATCACCTAGTTACCTCATAGTTGACTGACCTACATGCTCGAAATATGTATGCATAATTAGTTTACTGTACACCCGATTTCTTTTGCTGTGTATACAATGTGGACTTGAACCTATCCACTTAAATTTGGACATGCTATCATTAGGCAATGCTACTATCACGTCTTTTTGTGTTAAACCCGTGAATGCATAAGGTATGTGTTGTCTCATTTCCTGTTCATGCTTATGTTTTCAAATTTTCCACGCACGCTGGGTTTTGTTCATTCATTTGGAAGTTGGTTAACCCATATTTTATTAGGATTAATCATCACATTTGAGTGTTTTTTAAAATTATTTTACTTGAATAATGGTTAATCCTGACTCGAGTGTTTTGTGTTTTGCATGGAACACTGGGGTCACATACGAGCATTGCAGATTTGTGATATCCAGCTCGCAAAACTGGAGAGGCATGTGAGGCCGCATACGTGCACTATCGACAAAACTGTAAACTTTTATTTTATTTAAAATCATGTAATGTATTTATAAATTACTTCCGCTGTATAATAAATTCTATTTGTAAACTCTGATATTTATATATAAAATATATTTCGCTATTATTTTCTGTCTGTGATTCTGTGTGATATTCCTTTTAAACCCGTAAGTTAAATAAAGATCCTCTATTTTGAGCATCTTGAGTTGGTTTTATTACTGATTCGAGACGTTAAAAATCGCGAGTTGTTACAATAGCATTCTATTCGAAATAAATATTTATTTCTACATGTGATGTAGAATAGAATAGTACAGTTACAAATGTATTTATAAAATAATATATGTTTCTTATCATCGAAAAAAAATCATATTCTCATATTCAACAATCTCCCTCTTTTGTTGATGACAAGCATACACAAAGATTAAGAAAGAGATAAATGTGTTTGAATATGAAACATAGTGCTCCCACTATTTGTATGCTCTCCTTACAACTGAACTCCCTATATGTGTGTGTGTGTGTGTGTGTGTGTGTGTGTGCATATGAGTGAGATTAATAAACAATTGAATTTCCAATATTAAAATATTCTTGAATTACTAACTCATCAATTAAAATCTTAATCATTCTGCCCTTTTTGTTATCATCAATAGGATAATAGAAATAGAAATAGTGATGAATATAGACTAGAAATATAATTTCAAATGAAGAGAGAGAATGAATATCGCAAACCTCATATAATCAAATAAAAATCATAATAATCTTCAAACTAGAAGCAAATTTCACATTTTAGAATGACGGATTTATGAAGAATTTTATAAAATGGAAAGAGTTATAAACCTTGAATTCCAATAATTTACAAATAAAGTTTAAAAATAAGCACAAAAATATCAATGGATTTGGACCATAATTATAAATTCGAATCAAGAGACAAAATCAAAAATCTCAAATCCTAAAACTATCAAACAAAAAATCATAATAAATCATAAAATAGTAACACATCTCACAATTTAGAAATGGCTCGATAAGTTGGTTTTTAAATACCAAGGAGGATTTCATATACATATATAAAAAAATATTTCCTTTTTTATTTTAATTTATTTTAATTTATTTCTATTTCTTTTCCTTTTTATTTATTTATTTAAGAGCATACTAACCACTAATAACCATAAGGACTTCTAAATGAGGTCAGCTGCCACTTTAATTATTAGCATTCTCTAACCAAGCTTGTATATATCTAAGTTTTTTAAATGAGGTTAGAGTAACGCTTATTATTTAAAAATATCCTCGATATATATAACCAAAATGAATGATAAAAATATGGTAGGAATAGAGATGGTTGTGAAATAAATCTCTAAATTAATTATATTATGAAATATATTCAACCATATCAGGATTTTTGAAAATTTTCAGCTATCTGTCATTCTAAAAGTTAATATAGTCACGTTCTAATCACAAAAACTATACTTCCTTTAATGATGTCAAAAAAACAATTAAACTCTCCACATTAGATAAAACCATGATGAATGACAAAAAGATGGTAGAAAAAGAAGATGTTCACGAAATAAGCATCAATTCAAAGAAATTACAAAGTTTGTCCAATCATCAAGAGAATTTAAATAATATATCCTCTTGTTATGAGATAAATTATAGTGACAACCCATCACAATTTCATAAATATAATAATAATTTTGATGAGCTCCAATATAGTTCAATTTGGTCAATAATTTCAATTTTTGAATAAATAATCAAAAATGATTTTAAATTGAAAAAAACAGTTTCAAGAGGGATTCAGAAAAAACTATTTAAGTTGAAAATAAGTCTCAAATATTAGACAGTTGAATGAGAAATTTTTCAATACTTCTAAGACTGAAACCATGTGAAGGTCTAGAATGCTCAAAGAAGTCCATAAAGTGTAAACGTTGATTTTTCAACATCAAGTTCACTCAGACAAAACTAACAATTTAATTTCCTTAATCAGAGTAGTATAGAAAAAATTAGTTTAAAAGAAAAATTCACAAGAGAATTCTTCACAATATTTACAATAAGCATAAGAGATAATCCTTGATTCAAATAAAAATAAGATACTTGAAATCACTTGACGAAATTTAATTCAAAAATCAAATCCAAATATGGTATCCATGAAATTCAATCACACAAATGATTTCAAAACCAAAATATCAAGGTTACTGTGGCAGTGTAAAAAAAAATCAACATTATTAAAAGGAAAGAATAAAAGGAGAAAAATAAGAGGAAGAATAAAAACAGAACAAGACACATGAGTTAAGAGATCATACCCGATTTACTATTGATGATGTGGACTCTCTAACTTGACAATCATGGTAAGGAGCATTGAATATGGAACAATTTGAATTCAATCTCTCTTTTGCAAAGTTATTCCTTAGCCATCTTTGGTACCTAAATGCTTACAGGATAGAGTGGTCTAAAAAAAAGTTGTTTACCACTCTTAACTTCATTTGAATGTTTTGGTAACTGAACCCTTTTATATAATAATCCATTTGCATCCACTAACGTGCCCTTAGGAACCCAAATTCATTTAATCTTACTGGAAATCATTTTATTTCCTTTTGGGATCCATAGTTTTTTAACTGGATTGTTTCTAAACAAGTTCTTATCTCATTTATGATTAAAAATGCTTTGAAATTATTAAATACAAAATTTTCAATCCGAACTTTTCCAAGGCTATTTGAAGGATTTTTCAAATCATTTGAATTTAGCTTTTCGAAATCATCAATTTCCTGAAACCAAGACCACTCTTATTTAAGAAAATTGGTCTTTCAACGATATATGCAACGATTTTTCTCCGTTAGAAAACCAAGCCAGAATTTTATTTAAAGCTAAAATTTCATTTTCAAGCAATTTAATTTTGGCCTTGGACTCAGAAATTTCAAATTCAAAATGGTTTTTTTTCAATCTCAAAAATCTTGAATTTCTCAATTTCTTTTTCAACCTCATTCAAAATTGATTTAGCATTCAGAAACTTTTCTTTCTCAGCAATTTCATGTTTGGAATTTTAAAACTTATCCAATTCCTTTTGCAAAGCATTGTTTTTACATATTAGCTTATCCTCTTTTCCTTTTAAAACCATAATATCTTTTCCAAGCTTTTGAAAATTCTCATTGAAATGAGTTAGATTAGTTTCCAAATTCAAACAATTTTTGCAATCAAAGTTTTAAGATTTTTTAGAGCTTTCAAGTTTTAATTCCAAAACATTATTTTTACCATTCAACTCAAGGTTTTCAGATCTCAGATTTTTATTTTTTGATTTGAGACTATCTACAGCTTTAGTTAAATCATTGCAAAGAAAGATGAAACTTCATATGTAATATCTCCTATCTCATCACCAATTGAGTCTCCATCGCTATTTTCTTATATTACTCCTGTCAAGCATAAGTTGAACTTGATTTGAACTTCGAGGATTCTGAGCTACAATTGTCTTTTATTCCATACATCACATTGCGAGTTTTCCAGATTTCCTGTGAAGTTAAACAATTGGAGATATAGTTAAACTGATCAGTACTAATATAAGAAAATATAATATGCACAGCACATGCATCAATTACAATATCATTCTTATCAATCATGTCATATCCATTTTTATTAACATCCCAACATCTAATATTAACAAAATTTAAATAGAATTCAATTTTTTATTTCCAATCTAAAAAATCTATTCCGTCAAAAATAGTTGAAGTTATACTGGAAAAATTCTCTCTAGACTGACAACTAGAAAAATTACAGTTAGGGAAATCCATGACTCTAGGGTTAAAAAAAATATTTGCATTGGTACTGCTTGTAGGATCTAAATTAACCCTAGAGGGGGGTGAATAGGATTTATTGAATTTTCAAGGAATATAATAATATCATAGCACAGAACACAGTAGAATAAATAAATGCAGAAAATAAATGATATAGAATTTACCCAGCTTAGACAAACCCCAACATATTGCTGCATTCCCCAAAGTTTCTATATAGAATTAAAACAATTTCTACGCTTACAATTCCCTGTAAACTCGCGACACCCTCTTCCAACTGTTCTAATCCTATGCTAAAACCCTGCACTGATCTTTACTACCGGGATCAGATTTTCCCTAAATACAACACCGTAGCTAGAACCCTAGTTTACAGAAAAACTAGAAAACTCAAGATTGGTTTATAAAAGATGAAACAGCAAAATAAGATCAATACTAACAAAACCCTAACTACACAATTTAAACAAGATAGATCGACCCCTTTTATTTTATTTCTCTTGAACTATTGTCTTCCTTCTTTGATAGCCGACCAAATGAGTAATGTTTTGCCCTAAATCGTGACTCTCGAAAATCGGAGATTATTTTAATAGCTTGCGATTCTTATTGCTTTCTTGTCCATTGATATGGTTTGGCTTTGAGATCAAAACTGTGACTATTCTCTAATTTGTTTTTCTTGATGCTTGAATGAATTTATTTTGTTTCGATAATTAGCAAGTAATGAAAAGGTGTTTAAATAGGGTTTTCAAATCCTTAGATCTCTGATTTCGTGCGCATTGATTTGGTCTTGATTATGTTGATTCTTGTGTATTGCTGCTTGATAAATTGCCCGCATGTGTAACTAGTTTGATCTCTGGAAACCTTTGCTTGATTTTCTTGGGTAAAAGATCGCACTTGATTTTCTAAAAAGTTTGATCGAATTTCTTGCTAAGGATAAAAGATGCAAAATATACTTGTTTGCATGAGAAAACTTCTTGCCAAATTTCCACTGATGAATTCTTACTGGAAACACTTGCATTATTGAAATATTATTTGCCAAAAATGAAAACGTGAATAATTCTTTGGTTTGATTTCCTGTACCTGTTCCATTTTAAAAGAATTATTCCTTCGATTGATATTGATAAGAACCAGAGCCGGCTCCATGTTCTAGGTTGCCCTAGGCGCACACCATTCATAACAGCATGTATAACCCAAAAAAGTTGCCCCTGTGAAAAAAATAGCACACCATTTATAACGGGCGGCATGCATAACCGAAAAATGTCTAGAAAAAAATAATAATAACTGGAAATCTACATGAATGCACTACCTTACCTGTAAAGACTTTGCACTCGTAGTGTTCCTAAAAATTTGCCAACATCCAAAATATAAGTAATCAAGTAAGCATTACCAATGAACAACAATTGAATATTAACTGTAAAAAATGTATGAAATCTGGATCTATCAAATATAATCGAAGCTAGATTGAAAGCTTGAGTTCGGCAAAGAAGCTTAAGCGAATCAGTGCTTGCAACAATCAGGAAGAGGTCTGAAGTTGATGCAGAACACACAAACCCAGAAAAAAACCAATAACTGGAGAACTATAGGACTTGAACCAACAACCTCCAACTTGATAGCCACAAACATAACCAACTGAGCTACCACCACCTTATTAGATTTATTGACATTAACGCTTATTTATATAATTTTAACATTTATCAATGACAACTTCCAGTGCCTGTTGCCTCCGTCCGGGGGGTTGCTCTAGGCCGCCGCCTGATGGGCCTAGCCCTCCAGCCGGCTCTGAGTGAAGAACATATCACTTTAAACCCTTCTCTTAAATCTAATCCGAAAAGATACTATTCTTAACCGCTGATGAGAACAGATATTGTGCTTATACTCTTTAACTTTGCACCTGATACAGCTGTTGTCCTGATTTGATTATATTTGCACTTTGTATGCTATCTAATTGCATTGGTATTTGCTCATGCTTATGGATTTTTTGGTTTACACTTGTGCATGTTATTCCTGCATGTGCTTGTTATACGTATATGTTGCACTTCCTTTCTTTGTATATCTGTTTTACTGCCATATATATTGTTTTATATGCATTCTTTGTGTGATGCCACTATCTTTGTCCATGCACCATATTTCCTTTTGCATGTTTCCATGCATGTGTATTTTTGAACCTAAAACTTGACATTGTTCGAACTGAAAATGCTCTTGTACACTATATTTCGCCATGCTTCGTGCACCTTTAACTTCCATGTCTTTGCTTGCACTTTTGCACCATTTTCACCCTATTTTGTTTTGTATATTATGGGTGATGCCAATGTGTTATATCTCTCCATTCTTGAGTTACTGCTGCACCATAATGATCTACCACGACATTATGTTTGCACCATGTTGCTCTTGTACATGTAGGCATTTCTTTGTGTTTGCATGCTACTTAATTTGGCTCTATGTTGCATTGTGCATTCTTGAACCATTGATACGCAGCTGCCATGCCATGCTGCTTACATTAATCAATGTTCGCTTGCCATGCTGTTCACATTACCTTATATATATATATATTCATGTATGTGAAGCTCCCCTTTTCATGTTGAAGGCTCTTGCCTCTTGTTTGTTGTCATATATGTGTTTTTTGATCTTTAACTTGGCTTGGGTCACTTATGCTCTCTTGGCACTTAAAATTGGCCATTTCGATTTGCTGCTGTGACCATGTTTTGAACCATTTGACTTGCCTCCTTGTAGCTTTTGATGTGCATATGCCATTTGTTTTTCATGTTTTTTTTTTAATTTTTATTGGTATTGAATTGAGATTCTTATTTATGTTGTATAGATAATTATAATAAGTTTACATTCTCACACATACAGACAAAAAGAAACAGATTACTTGGATCACGCAGCTGACATGATACAATCAATAGCTTGCTTGCAGATTCTAATCATTGTAGCCTCATGTCCATACACCTCAAGAGGAACAAAAAGTTCCTTACGCAAAGCCCTCATTTTTGCCAGACCAGTTTGAAAATTTGAACCTCCTTTACAAAAAAAATGTATTCACTTATGATGCCTTTAACTTAAACTTCTTTTCCCTTAGAGCTTTTATTATTCCGTTAGATGTAGCAGCAATGTTGGTGAAGTTTGCAATTCCACCACCGATAAGATGAGCTCTCTTGCGGCCATCGGGACCTGCGGTAGCACAATCAAGAACAACTCTGGCATATTGTAGAACCTCCTCCTCATTTGGAGCACCACAGTATTCTGCATAGTTTCTAAGCTAAGAAGCATAAACTAAATCTCCAACTGTATCAGCGTATATGACACTAGCACTACCACCAGCTACCATTGTCCATATGCGCCCTTTTTGATTTAAAACGGTGAACTTCAGAGAGGCACTTGTCTTCTCATCAGGTCCGTGGTTATATCTTTCAGTAGGGCTTAAAACTCTACCAAAAAGAAGTGAAAATTCGATGTCTCCCCACTTAATAAAATTCTTAAAAGCAGCTGTATCATCTAACTCTCCTCGCATATCTAATGGGTATGTCTCACAATCCACCAATGTAAATGGGTTCATCTCTAGAAAAGTAAAATCCAGATCTTGAAATACAGCAAAAACACCTTTAATGAAGTCACCAATTTCACCCCGAACCTCAAGTGGTAGAGTAGCAATAAGAGGGGCACATGCCTCAGTTGTTATGGATTTCTCAATAGGAAGAAACATTGTCTTAACCTCTTGAAGTCTCAGTGAAAATACGATGCCTATATCTCCCAGGTCGCCTATGATTCTCGAAAAATATCAAAGGATCCATAGGTTGGTAAGCAAAAGACACCATAGGAACGCTTCAAAAGCTCCAGCTCAGAAAGCTCCACCACTCTAGATGGAAAAGCGAAGAGTGCATCACTTGAACGAGAAAGCACAGAACCAAAACCTAAAACCAGTCTATGCAGAAGTAGAAAACATCATAAGATCCGAGGGGGCATGTGTAAAAGGAGAGAATAATAGAGATGAGCAAAGCATCAAAAAAGTAGAAGTCAACCAATTCCTACCTTGGGAGGAGTAAGCGCCTTGGTAACATTGAAGGTATATGCTAACCTCCTAGAACGGTAGCCAAGAGATCCTTTTAAAGGCCTACCTTTAAATGCATGGAAAACATCATTACGTACCTTCTGGATAATGGTAGGCAGGTCCATCGGCACTTCATCGAATATTGCCTTGTTCCATGCACACCAGATATGCTAGTAGATAACATAAGGTATAAGACAAAAGATGATCGACGGAAACGACTTGCCTAAGTTGCCAGTCCACCAGAAACTCAACAAATCAAATAAAGAAGAGGCATTTCCTTGGCAATCCACAAGATTCTCGAAGTAATTCCACACATCCTTAGCACAAGTCCCAGAGAAAAACAAATGGGCAATGGATTCTGAGCATCCGTTTCAACAGCATTTTCACCGAGAAACAAAAGGGATGCCTATCCTTTACAGATTCTCGTCTACTGGTAACCCGTCATGCAAGGTTTTCCAAATAAACAGTGAGACCTTGGGGGAATACGGGAATACCAAATTAAAAAAAGAGGAACAGATGTAGGGTCGGTGTACGAACCAAATTCCACGCCGCAAAGATCGAAAAAGGATTGTCGTCCCATCTAGTTCCATCACCATATGAATCCGAAAAAGCCTTCACAGATTGCATCCGTTTCCACGTCTCACAAGCATAGGTTGGGACACCGATGTAATTCGAACCAGATAGTGTGCTATACTTAGCGTGGAGGAATGTCGTCCAAAGGGAGTTATTAACTCCAAACCTTGCCCACAGCTTGCAAGCAAAGGCGACTCAAATGTACTTAGGGTTATGGAGGCCAAGACCTCCTTTACACTTAGGATGACAAATGACATTCCACGAGATCCAATGATGACGGGAACCATTCACTACAAGAAAAATACCCTATTGCAACTAGCTATTTGCAACAGACGATAAACGACAGTTGCAGTAAGTGATATTTAACAACAGACCTATTATAGCAGTTGCAATAGATAAGATTTAGCAACAGACCTTTTCTTTCTGTTGCGAAAAGCATATTTTTAGCAACTTCGTTTCCCTTCCTGTTGCAAAAACATACTTTTAACAACTGTGCTACCATAACAATTGCAACAAACGTATTATTTGCAACTGCACTTCCAAGCCAGTTGCAAATAAATATATTTAGCAATTGTTTTTGCCACTTGCAACGCCTGTATTTTTTTTACAGCTGGTAAAGCCAGTTGCGAAAAAACATACTATTAAAAATAAATATCAGCTTTTAATGATTAATTTTCAATAATTAATTTTAAATAGTTATTTTAAATGATTAACTACTAGTAATTATATAATAATTGAGATTAATATTAATAATTATTAATTAATAATAAAATTTAAGTATTATAAAGTGATATTTATAACTGATAATCAAACAATATTTATTAATAATTAACAAATAATAATAATTAACATTTAAAAATAATAAAATAAATAAATAATTATTAAATAATAATAATAAAATAATGGATAATAATTGATTTGAAACATGAATATGTTTAAATATTAAATAAGTAGTTTATAATTAAATAATTTATAATTAAATAATTAATAAATTCATAATAAAAATGATAATTGATTAATTTTACTACTAAGGAGTAGTTAATTATTAATAATAATATCATGTATGAATTATAATTTATGTTTCACAAAGGTATTTTTGTAAATTAATTAATAGTTTCTAGTTATCATTATTTTTTAATATTTAATAATTATTAATTAATGATTAAGATTAATATTTAATAACCAATAATTAATAAGAAATTAATATTTACTAATTTTTTAATATGGAATTAATATTTAATATTTTTTAAAATTTGTAATCGATCGGGAGCTAGTCCAATTTGTATGCTAGAAATAAAATAAAATTTTAATTTTAAAGTTTAAGTTTGGTCCATCGGCCTGTCACACAGTATATCTAGTTGTGTTTTGAATTTGAAGCTTGAGATAACATAGATTATTGAATATATAGACAACTGATAATTGCAGCTAATAATAAATTTTAAACATTATAATACATGGCGTGCAAAATATTCCATCGTGAACTGGGTAGAAAAATATCTCGGTAGAAATTGGCTTGCAAAATACTTCATTTAATAGTTCAGGAATTCCCGCCATACTTTTCATCATCCCGCCATAATTTAAATTTTCCTGCTTTATGATTGTTGAAAAATTTCAGGCTCCCTCCAGTTCACGAAAAGAAACATCATACTTTCCCATTAAATCCAAACCCTTGAACTGTAATCCATCCCCATTAAATCCACCATTGAATTAAATTTCGCAACTTTTGTAACCCTTCAATTCGAGCTCCTAGCAGCTCTCCTCCCTTAAATACCAATTACATTTACATGAAAACAAACACCGTACTTTCCCCAAATCTAAATACTCCAAACCACCCTCCTCTCCGTTGATTTCTCTTTCCACTCTACCCTCCCCTCCGTCGCTTGCACTGCTCCAAATCTACTGCTTGTAGCAAGGTGACTGCTCGTTTTCTCGCTTTTTTTTCTTATAGGATTCTAGTTGGTTTTGAATTCAACAAGGTTAGATGTGTTTGATAGTGGGCTGAAGTTGAGTAAATATAGATCTGGTAGTAGGAAATTGGTAGTTTTTGTTCATCGGTTTGGAGCCCTATGTTTGGACAAAGCAGATTCTTTTAGAGGTCTTGAATTGATGGTAGGAAGCATTATTTGACTTCGGATGGTGATGATTATAGCAATAGTAAATTCTGATTTTTTTTTTTTTTGTCCAGTGTTTCAGCTTTGCAAGCCTAGACTAATGCTTCTGAAGTGTCGTGCTCATGACCTTGAGGCTCTTCTACTTATTTCATTTCAACAAAGAGAATTTTTTTAGAAGGTAACCATTTTATATTTGTTTTTAGTCCAGAGGAGCTGTTTAGAATTAACTTCAATGAACGCATCCAATTTAGTAGTATAATATATATTACATGAAACTATATCGGCCATAAACAAACGTGTAGCTTCGTAAAAAATGATCATTCGAATACATGTGACAAAGTTTGGCACTTAAATACATAATGGTATGTCTGTATTCTGTAATTCGAATGGCAGTCCACACAAGCACGTAATCGAACAACTTCAAAGTACCTTCAGATCCTTTAAAAGTTGCATCGAGCAGGGAATTGGCAAACCATATGCTATCATTGCGGGTTGTACAGCGAGCGAGCATGAGATCTTCTAACAAGTGATTCCTACCGTCAAAAATAAAAGTTTTGTATATGCAATAATAAAAATGCTCTTCACAAATGGAGTAATTAAAAAATGTATTTCTTCCTTGGGTTTTAAACTTGAAGATCGTCCACAGCTTCACCTGCCAGGTTAATCCCTCTGGATCTGCAGGCTCCCTTGGCAACTCTTGCTGTTGACTCTAAGTTTGTGAATTTAGACATGTGAACTTCAAAGATGTTTCATGTTTTTTTAATACTACAGCAACTGAAGCATAACCATCGTAATTGGAAGGGTTGTAAAATCGTACAGTTGATTCAGCGGCATGGCTAATTGTTCGGTACCACTAGTGCACAGCCGGTATCTTTGAAGTAATGCAGACGCCTTCAAAAATGAGTTTGGCTAGAGACAACACAGAGTCAGCATGATGAAGGTAACCGTGTTGTAGTTGACTTGAAAATACATTTGTTCGGGTTGTAATGTTGAGTTGCACATATATATTGTGCAATGTATCATATGAAGTATGTTTTTGTTTATCAGCTTAGCTATAAAGTAAGTATCATTTGAAGCATATTCTCCTAACATCATGATATTTTCCTTTGTTATTATATAGTTGTAGGTTCTTCAGATTGATGATTACTTGAGAGAGATAACATAAATTGTAGATTATTATAACTGCTCAAAGTATGTTGTTGGCCTGTGTGTTGCATGCGCATTAATCGCTGTAGTCCTCCAACAAAGAGCAATTAAAAGCAGTAATCAAAAGCATGAAGGCTCTGTTACTGACCACGTGAGAAGGGGCCAGTTGATATCTGATAGAAGAGATATTTATGTCATTTTACTAATTATTTGTACCAAGATAAATGACGATGGTTTTTTTCATTCCATATTATGCTAGCACATGACATAACAAATTTATATAATACCTTTAGTTTCATTGAAAGGTTCTATATTAATTCCTATCTTCTGTAACGTATTTGGTTATTGAAACTCCTATTTCCAGATCTAACCTTCTTGGATTACTTAACTATAACTTGAAAGAACTATACATTAGTTATTCAGGCAAAGGCATGATTTAGGATTCAACTTGTAAAAAGTAACTTTCTAGCATCCAACGTAAAATTGCTAGTTCGTCTCAAATAAAAGCTGATCAGAAATATTGGTCTGTGAAAATGTATACCAAACGCGAACAAGTAATGAAATAGTTGAATTTAACCGTGGAGGGAAAAAATTGTAGATTATTATGTCCAAAGAAGCACTATTGCTGCGGGGAACTTGTTGGGAGGTAATCTTGTAAGTAAATAATGGTATTATTGATAATTTGCCTTTGAGTATTTATGTATTTACATTTTCCAAAGGCATGACAACCATGCGAAGAAGGGAGATAGAAAGAGATAGTTGATTCAAGTCTAGAAGGATACTCGGAAGAAGAAGTACTAAGATATGCAAAAGTTGCACTCTTCTGTGCACAAACAGCTTCTCAAAGAAGACCCTCAATGGCCCAAGTTTGTTCTCTTGTTATAGTATATGTATGATAGAGTAGAAAATACACTATTTGAAAAAAATGTGTTGTGTGGGAGAAGAAATTGTTATACATGAATGGCGTATGAAAATTATAGAAACATTTATTGTAATTGTTTGGACTATTAAAACTTTGTTAAAATAAAATTTTTATTTGTTTATTTCATTCTGAGATATACACTATTACTAAAAAAATACATTTAATATGTAATATCTAAAAACTATAAAAAAAATTTATAGATTTATGAATCTATTGCAATGGGCATATACTGTTGCAAAATGGTCTATTGCAACAACAAAGGCCAGTTGCAAAAAAGTATACCACAACGTTTTATTGCAATAGGCAGCAAACGTTGCCGACTTTTTGCAACTTCGACTATACCAAGAGGCGCGGGCCTATTGCAGTTGGTCTACTGCAACAGATATTGCCTATTGCGAAAAGTTTTTTGTTGTTGTAGTGATTGTCCCTTGTGCCCCGGAAAAAGGAAGAAGCCAAAGAATGGTACAACCGAAAGAAGGAAGAAGTGGGGGGTCATAGAAGCAAAAACATGAGAAACAATCGAGTCAAGAACAGAATTGATGAGGACAAGTATGCCGGCATGTGAAAGAAGATTCGCATTCCAACGAATGATCTTACCCTTAGCTTTGTCGGTGAGGGGATCATA
Source organism: Allium sativum (assembly GCA_030737875.1). NCBI lineage: Eukaryota > Viridiplantae > Streptophyta > Magnoliopsida > Asparagales > Amaryllidaceae > Allium > Allium sativum. Next base: position 3,775,796 of record CM060911.1, on the reverse strand, counting down.
AATGGCATTGAGCTACCTGCCTTGACATAAAACTATACCAAGATAAGAGAGAGGGAGCGAGGCAGCCTTGAAACCTGTAAAGATCTCGATCCAGGAAGATCTAACCCGAGTCGGGTCTTTTGCGGGGATGAAGCAACTTTGAACAGAGTTAACAAGTTACCCAGAGCATCTCTCAAACTGACGAACAAGACAAAGAAGATAGAGGATGGACCGATGATCTCCATTAGTGAAAATGATGATGTCATCAGCAAAAGACAAGGAAGAAATAAGAGGGCAGCCCATTGGAATGCCAAACCAAAGAATCTGTCCGGCAATCGCCAAGGAGTGCAAGCCACGAACAAAGGCCTCAGCAGCAATGACGAAAAGGAAGGGGGAGAGGGGATCTCCTTGATGAAGTCCCCTTCTAGCCTTGAAAAAACCGTTGGTCGATCCGTTAATGAGAACGGAGGACCAACAGTTGGAGATAATCCTCCAAACGACATCAATGAGGGTATCTGGAAAACCGAAAGCTCTCAAGACCTTAAGGAAGAAGAACCAAGCCATGTGATCGTTACCCTTTGCCATATCCAGCTTGATGACCACATTAGACCCTCGAACCTTCCTATCGATCTGAGAGACCAGCTCCTGATCTAAAAGGACGTTATTTGTAATCAAACGTTCTTTTACAAACCCATCTTGGGAAGAAGAAACAACCCTCTCAAGAAACGGTGCTAGACTCGAGGCTAGTGCCTTAGAAATGAACTTGTTAGAGAAATTGAACAAGCTGATTGGGCGAAAATCCATGCAAGAGCAAGGCTGTTCGCACTTAGGGATAAGGACCAAACTGGTGGAGGTCCAACTCAGAGGAAGTTATCTACCCGAGAAAAAAAAACTCGATAGCCAGACAAAAGTCTGCCTGGATAATCGGCCACACACTCCAGTAAAAGAACCCATTGAAACCATCAAGTCCATGCGTACTGACCTTGCTCAAAGGAAATACGCAAGCACGTATCTCCTTTGGCGAAGGTGTGCGACAAGATCAGCGCTGTAGGAAGGAATCGGGTGAGGGACACCTAAGAAAAATTGGAAGTGTGACAGAGTAGTATCTTTGACTTCACTTGGAGTATCAGCCAAAGAGAGATATGGATGCAAAATATTATGAATTGTAAGAAGCCTATTCTTCTTGCGGATGGAAGCATGAAAAAATTTGGAGTTCGTGTTGCCTTCAACAAACCAATTTATCCTCTCTTTCTGATAAAGATAGTTATGTTCAATAAGAAGCTCCAATGAGAAAGCTAATCGGGCAAGCGCCCAAGATTCTTTAGTAGCAGTAGTAGGATCCTCGTCAAAGGACAATTCCTCCAAAACAAGATATTCTTTGGTTGCCCGAACACGATCAAAAATGTTCTTAAAAACAAGAACATTCCACTCCTTAAGGAAAGCCTTAAGACGCTTTAGTTTACGAGAGAACATAACACACAGAGACCTTGGAATAGGAGAGTTATAGGAGCTCTCCATAATGTCGTGGAAAGTGTGATGTGTTCTCCACATACTCTATAAACAAAAAGAGGAAGGGCCAAAAGAGAAAGAGGGGAACAAGAGAGAATCATAGGAGCATGATCCAAAAATTGCGGTGCAGATGGGAGACAGAATAACTGAAAGGAAGATTTAATGTGATGACCCCAAACTTCCGTAGACCGAAAGTAAGGATGATCATTTTTGGAATACAACATATTTACAACAAAAACAGATCTCAGATAATTATCATAACACATAAACCATTTCAGCGGAAATAAATGTCATCAGCATCATAGCAAAACATCAGAGTATGCAGTTTTACAGGATCCACTTAGCATAAAGAAGTCTTAACAAAAGAGAAAACAAGTCTCAAATGAAAGGAAATAAGTTTCAAACCCCATTACATACATCAAAAGTGAAAGATAGAAAAATGTCTCAAAAGAAGAATAAAAGATGGAGAAAAGGTCTTCTTCTTCTTCCTTCTAAAGCAAGCTCCAACTAGAAAGTATCACCTAGAAACCTGTCAATTGGCTGCCCGTGTGGAAAGAGGGCACCCGAGTTTGCAAAAGTGAAACAAACTACGAGTCAGTCATGGGACTGGTGTGAGAATTCTTAACTAAATTAACTATCAAGATTGCAAATCTCAGGACCACGCCGCTAACGCGGAACGGGTTTACTCCATTGGATTGCCAGTGCAATATTTTATAAAGTTTATATAAAACAGCGAAATGACTTTTGAAAAATGAAACCATCATAAGACTCAGATCCTATCACACAATGCAACGCACACAGGAGGATAGAGTTTTCCCTTATGATGATCAAACATGCTTAATACGTGAAAAGTAATATTTTAATATTGTCATTAGTGTCTAGGCAGTATTAAAATACTTCAATATAAATATATCAATCCTAGACGGCATAGTACCCCATCCTACTATGTCGACGTATATAAGTTTACAATCAAAACCGAAATGTCGTCGTATTGGGAATTGGTTTTCTGTCATGAAGTCGAGGCTAGGGATCGTCCTCTTCCGATTCGAGACACTCTAGCAAATGCCTCAGGATCACACCTATGGGCAACCCTTGGATCTTCAGGGCCGGTCCCCACCTAACGGTAGTGGATTAATTATGCCTGAACACACGTTTCCCGGTTCCTATGAACCTATAGTATGACCACTTCCGGCCTATAAAAACCCGAGGTATCGCAATCCAAAATCCACATAAGTAAAATGTCGGGCCGTGTTAAAACCCAAACACCACTAGCTAGAAAGAAACGTGTGCACTCCCTGCAGTCCTAATCCCGTTTTTAACTCATTCCGTGGTGTGAGGCTCGCGAAGTCACGTTATACACAAAGCTATGCCTAAACAGGCTATGCTTTGATCATCAGCCACAAGGCCTGCTTTTCAACAAAGCCCTGATCATTGCATCTTGACGTGCCACATTGACAATTCAACGCCATGCTATCGATTACTACTACTACGTATCCGGGTGTTAAGTAGAGAATAAATTCTCTACCACCAAACAGACATATATTAACAGAAATCGATTTAATTACATGAAGTGGATTTCAACGTCAGACACACATCCATTTACAAGTCCGTTCTGGGTCTGAACGAAACCGGAGACACCAAAAAGGCGCTCGCTTATCCGCACGACCAACACACACGTCCGGGCAATTACTGCTTCAACCCAGTCCTGGGAGCAAGTCAGTCCAAGGTATCAGAAGTCATCGCCCATTCGATGTGAAGATCGCCGGTCTTCAACCGTCGTCTTCTTGATTCTTTGATTCAATCGCCGTTCAATTATTTGAAATGAGTTAAACTTGGCCTTTTCAAATAATTGTCGCATAATTATAGTTAAAAACATTTCATATATATTTATAATTATTTATCGCTATTTTTATTTATTAAAAATAGCTCGAAATATATAAACGACGTTTCGGGTCAATGGGCGGCGCTGGCGCTGTTTTTACCAAAATTTGGTTTACACATATCTTAAAATCTAACCGTCGGATTTTGATGTAGTTTATATTGTTGGAAAGCTCTTCCCGAAGCGGTCCTAACGGTTCCAGTTTTGGGAAAATCCAACGGTCGGATCTTTCTATATATTCGTTTGAAGTTACGATTGTCGATACGCGAACTGCAGCGCTCATTTCGTTTATTTTTTTTATTTTATATTTATATAATATATAAACCATTTGAGCGATTTCCTTTATTAAAACCCATTTCTTTTATTCTATGAAAGAAATATTTTCGTCCGCCAATTCTAGTGCGACAAAAATGGTGGTTTCAACAATGTATCATTTTATATCAAATAGACATGACATTTTTGTTCGCCAACTCTAATGCGACCAAAAATGATAATTTAAAATGTATATTTCTATATTCAACAAAATGACATTTTTGTTCGCTAATTCTAATGCGACCAAAACGATAGTTTAAAAAGTATAATTTCATTATTCAACAAAATGACATATTTGTTCGCCAATTCTAATGCGACCAAAAATGATAGTTTAAAATGTGTAATAAATAAAAATGTAAAAGTCCCTTATTCTTTTATTTACATATAAAATGTACATCTCTTTTTATTCTTTTCTATTTACATTGAAAATGAAAATGTCTTTTTATTCACATTGAAAATGTCTTTTTATTCACATTGAAAATGAAAATGTCTTTTTATTCACATTGAAAATGAAAATGTCTTTTATTCTTTTTTTTTTTTTAGCTAAGGGAACTCAATTTAAAAGTTAATTCATCTTTCTATGTAATATTTTCATTGTAAAATGCAATTAAAAAGGTGGACTTTATTTCCAATGTAAACGTCTTTTCTAGCGTCAACATTCCAAAAATAAATATATTCTCTAATGTCAATATTTGATTCATTTCAACTATATTAACATAACGATGAAATTTTGTTCATTTCAACCATATAAACATGACGATGAAATTGTGTTCATTTCAACTATTTAAACATGACGATGAAATTGTGTTCATTTCAACTATTTAAACATGACAATGCAATTTTGGTGTCATTTCAACTATATAAAACTATATAAACATGACGATGAAATTTTGGTGTCATTTCAACTATATAAACATGACGATGAAATTTTGGTGTCATTTCAACTATATAAACATGACGATGAAATTTTGGTGTCATTTCAACTATATAAACATGACGATGAAATTTAGTGTATACTTTTGATAAATCACAATAAAGGTCTCATCTTATTTTCATTTGTAAATCAAATAAGATGTCTAATATTTATTTTATCTTTTAATTAAAGTTTAAAAGATCTAAACTTTCTTTATTTTATAAATCAAATAAAGACCTAAATTTTCTTTGTAAAACAAAATAAAGGATTCAAACTTTTCTCTTAAATTTTATAAATAAAAGATTCAAACTTTTCTTTTATATAGTAAACAAAAGATTCAACTTCCTTTTATATTGTAAATAAAAGATTCAACTTTCTTTTGTATTGTAAATAAAAGATTCAACTTCCTTTTATATTGTAAATAAATGATTCAACTTTCTCTTTTTGTAAATAAATGATTCAACTTTCTTTTGTAAATAAATGATTCAACTTTCTTTTGTAAATAAATGATTCAACTTTCTTTTGTTTCCAAAAACAAAAGATTAGAACTTTAATTTGTTTTCAAGACGAAAGATTAAAACTTTAATTTGTTTTCAAAACAAAAGATTAAAACTTTGATTATATTTTGTTTATCAAACAAAAGGTTTAAAACTTTGATTATATTTTGTTTATTTTTAAATAAGAATTCAACTTAAATAAAAGGATTAAAAATAAAAATAAAAAGATGAGAACTTTATTATGATTACATCAGAATATTACAGATCTAAACTGTCAACCTATGACATGACATCACAACGAACAAAATTCAACAATACAACAATCACCACATAACAGATCCGAATAATATACAATGATTCAACTGATCGAATAGAATTAAAATAAATTATTTAATTATTTAAATTCAGAATCTCACAGTCATCGACGATTTTTGGCTAAAATTCAAACTGTCCAGAATCAACTCCAGTCAGTCTATATGCGTAGACCTCAGTCACACGATTACAACGTCGCTGAAAACATCGAATTTCGAATTGAAATGAGTTAGATATGGTTAATCAAAGTTTTAAAATAATTTAAATAAATTAATTAATTAATAAATAAGGTAAATCACCTTCTTCCTCTCTCAGACACTACAGGCCGACGCTTTTCAATATTGTTCAATACTAAGGTTCGGATTTGCACTTGGATGGATGCACTAGAGGTTGATCGGATGGCGGGACATCGACTGGCTACGGGTGGCGCACGCGGGGGTTGGTTTGGCCGAACTCGGTGGCGGCTAGGGGGCCTACGGCGGACGAGACGCGGCGGATTTGGGGGTCTGCTGCTCTGGCTTCAGGCGACGAGAAGATGATCCACCCGTATGGAATTGAAGAGGAAGGAAGGGGCTTTGATTTGGTATGTGTGAGGGATTCTAATTCAAAGAGATGATGAAGAAATTAATGGAGCAAGGGGAAGCAAATTCGGCCATTGGTTAGAGGGGGGCGGCGGCAGGAGAAAATGAATAGTAAATTAGGGTTTGTCCTATTTTTATATTGATTTTTGTGTATTTTTACAAATAAATCCAAATCTTTCAAACTGTGTTGATTCCAGTCCAAACAAAGTTGACCCTAGCTAATAGCCCATATTCCAGACCCAATGGGACAGGTCCCGTCAGCTCAAACGGCTGTCTGTGGCCTGTATTATTTAATTTAATATTTAATTCCTTTATTAATTTAATTCGTCTACATAAATAAATTCACCGAGGCCACAAACGAACTCAGAAAAATCCAGAAAAAATATATTTGTCTATGTTATGACGATACGTTCCTAACAAAATTAATTTCGTCGAATTCTGACACTGTTTGAAAAATGGTTATTTTTCAGTCGATTAAATTTGACTATAATCGACCAAACACATTTTCCTTCGCCACGCTCACATATTAAATCGAAAAATTCTAAAAATTGAAACCTAGCAATAATATGACATTCCGGTTCCAATGAAAGTTGTTTCGTCGAAAACAGAGATCGTTTGAAAATTGACTATTTTCACTGGCTTTAATATTATTTAAAAATGGAATTTTTAATTTCTGCACATTTCTCCACCAAATAATTTAAAATAAAAATTTTAAATTGGTTCGGATTTTCTGGGTCGTTACAATCTCCCGCACTTAAGAATTTTCGTCCTAGAAAAGGAAACAAAGTAAAGTAAGAACCAAGATGGAAAATGTGAATTGAGGAAAATGTACCTTAACACAAGAGTTATTCGGAGATATCCACTCTGCACTTGGGGTAAGCCTTTTTAATGCTATCCTCTGTCTCCCAAGTACAGTCTCTCGGATCCCCACTCCATTGGACCTTGACTAGGTTGATCTTCTTGTTCCTCAAGATTTTGGTTTCTTTGCCAATGATCTTAATCGGGTCCTTTCTCACCGTCAGATTTGGAGCAATATCTAGGACCTGTTGGTTTAGTTCATCCTCGATCAGATCTGGATCGTGCACATGCTTGCGAAGTTGAGACACATGAAATACATCATGTACCCCTGGCAACCAGTCGGGCAGCTGCACTCTATAAGCGAGAGTACCAATCCTTTCGAGAATAGGGAATGGACCAATGAATCTCGGTGCCCACTTTCCAGTCTTCCCAAAATGAATCACGCCTCTCAAAGGAGAAACCTTCAAGTATACTCGATCACCCACAGAGAATTCAAGATTCCCTCTTCGCTGGTCTTCATAGCTCTTTTGTCGACTCTGAGCAGTCAACAAGCGCTTCTTAATCAAGTCAACCTTATCCGAAGCTTCGCGAACCATGTCGGGGTCCAAGACTAGTCGATTGCCTGACTTTACCCAACATGCTGGAGATCTGCACGGCCTGCCGTAAAGTAATTCAAATGGTGACATCCCCAAGCTTGCTTGGTAGCTATTATTATAGGAGAATTCCACCAAGTGTAAGTGGTCCTCCCATGAACCGCCATAGTCAAGAATGCAAGCACGCAATAAGTCTTCTAAAACACGATTCACTCTCTCAGTCTGGCCATCTGTCTGAGGGTGATAGGCAGAGCTCAGATTTAACTTGGTCCCAAGCTCTTCTTGAAAAGCTTCCCAGAATTTACTAGTAAACAATGGATCCCGATCACTGACGATTCTTTTAGGAACCCAATGCAGTCTGACTATCTCTTTAAGATAGAGCTGTGCTAAACTTCGAGCAGTTCTATTGGACCGAACTGGGATGAAATAGGCAGATTTTGTTAAGCGGTCGACAATCACCCATATGCTATTGTTGCCCTTTCGGCTTCTAGGCAAGCCATCTATAAAGTCCATAGAAATTTCCTCCCACTTCCAACCAGGAACTCCTAGCGGTTGCAACAAACCTGCCAGTTTCTGTTGATCACTTTTAACTTGCTAACAAGTGGGACATCTAGCAACATAAATAGAAATATCTCTCTTCATTGATTTCCACCAAAAGGTGCGCTTGAGATCATGGTACATTTTGTTTACACCTGGATGGACGATGATTTTAGATTTGTGGCGCTCATCCATCACTTCTCTTTTTAGCTCAGCAATGTCTGGCACACACATTTGCCCTTGTAATCTAAGGGTCCCGTTATCATCAATCTAGAAACTTGAGGCTTCACCCTTATGGACTCGCTCACAAAGCTTCTGAATAAACTCATCATTCTTTTGAAGAGCAAAGACTTTATCAATCAAAGAAGGAGTGATAATGAGACTGGCGATAATGAGATTGTTGCATTCTTCATTCTTTCTACTGAGTGCATCGGCTACAACGTTTGCTTTTCCCGGAGTATATAGGATATCCAGGTCATATGATGCAAGAAATTCGACCTAGCGCTGCTGCCTCATATTCAAATCTTTTTCGGTAAAAAGGTGCTTCAAGGATTTGTGATCCGTGTAAATTTCAAACTTTTCACCCAAAAGATAATGCCTCCATATTTTAAGAGCAAACACAATAGCCATTAGTTCAAGGTCATGAGTGACATAATTCTTCTCATGCGGTTTCAGTTGGCGGCTAGCATATGCGACTACCCTGCCTCTTTGCATCAGCACCGCACCAATACCTTAAATAAATAAGGGATAACATGTTAAAATGAGATTTGTCATTTAAAGGAAAAATGTTATCTTAGACATGTTAATTTATAAAGAAACAACCTTGCTTAGAGGCGTCGGTCCAGACCTTCAAATCCTGATTGCCATCAATGATGGTCAATACAGGAGCATTGGTCAACCTCTTCTTTAGCTCTTGGAAAGCTGTCTCACATTCCGGTGTCCACTTGAATTTCATATGCTTCTTGGTCAGGTTTGTCAATGGATAAGCTACCTTCGAAAAATCTTTAACAAATTTCCGATAATAGCCGGCCAGTCCCAAGAAACTTCTGACCTCCGTGGGAGTTCTAGGCTGCTTCCATTCTTGGATGGCTGAGATCTTTCCTGGATCTACTAAGATGCCTTCCTTTGATACAACATGGCCGAGGAATTTCACCTCTTCTTGCCAGAATATGCATTTAGAAAATTTTGCTTTCAGCACATTTCTTCGTAAAATCTCTAAGACTTCTCTCAGATGCTGTTTGTGCTCAGCAGCGGACTTAGAAAAGACGAGGATGTCATCGATGAACACGAGCACAAATTTATTTAAAACATCTCTGAATACTCTATTCATCAAATGAACAAAATATGCTGGAGCATTACATAGACCAAAAGGCATTACTAGCCATTCATAAAAGATGTCAGGGCCTCTGAAAGCAGTTAAAGGCACACACTCCTCTGCAATGCGAAGTTGATGGAAGCCTGTAGCTAGGTCCATCCTAGAGAATACTCATGCCCCATGCAAGCGATCAAGCAAGTCATCAATATGAGGCAGTGGATATTTGTTCTTAAGAGTTTGCTTGTTGAGATCACGGTAGTCTACACATAGCCTAAGAGTACCATCTGATTTTGGGACGAACACCACTGCTGCTCCCCATTCCGAGAAGCTGGGCCTGATCAGACCCTTCCACAAAAGCTGCTTGGTTTGATTTTTCAGCTCGTCTCTTTCTTTTGGCGACATTCTCCGAATGGGATGTACAACAGGCCATGCATTCGGAGCTAAATCAATTCGGAAGTTGGTTTCTCTATGTGGAGGTAGGCCCTCAACTTCCTTGAATATCAGCATAATCTTTGACGATAGGGATATCCTCAATAGAAGTAGGGGTCACTTCTAGAGAAGACCAGAAGGTTTTCCTGTCGGTGGCTGTGCCATGGCAGGGGATACATACATTTCCGAGATTAGTTTTAACTTTGACAATTCTTTCGGCACATTTGACTTCAGCCCCATGCCTCGATAACCAATCAATACCAAGGATTACATCATACCCAGAGAAATTCATAACTATTAGATTTATAGGGAATTTGTAGCAAGAATAGGAGATTGGCACTCTACAGTATTTATCGAGTATAAGAGAACCTCCTATCGGACTATTTGCTCTAATCAACTCTTTAAGTTTTCTTGGTTTCAGTTTCAACTTTTGAATCGCATCATTAGAAATAAAGCTTCGTATAGCACCAGTATCAAATAAGACAATAATAAATGTTCTTAATATTAAGCGTACCTCCTAAGACATCTGGTTTATTAGGCCCCTCAGTCGAAGCTGGTGCAACTGCTCCCTCATAAACATGTGCCACTTCGGTTTTCTTCAACAGAGGACAGTTTCTGGCAAAGTGCCCTGTCTTATGGCAGTTATAGCAATCCTAGTGTTCCTGGGGTTCTGACCACGATTCTGAGAATTCTGACCACGGTTCTGAGAACTCTGACCACGATTTTGACAAGGGCCTAAATCATCTCTCTTGACCCTTTTAGGTGCTCTACACTCGTAATCAAAATGCCCAATCTTTCCGCAGTTATAGCAGGTCACCTTGCTCCTATCCCTCTTCTTCCCTTGGGGCTTAGCTGTAGAAGAATTGCTCGCCTCCTGTTTCTTGTTAGCCTATTCCTACTGGTTGTTGCTTTGACCTTTCCCCCTATCCTGCGGTCCAGACTCGTCATTTTCCTCATAGCGGCACGCCATCTCCACTACTTCATTAAAAGGAAGCTTAATATGGGCAGTGACTCGATTCAAATATTTCTTGGACAGCCCCTTGATAAATCTCTTATTCTTCTCTACTGGATCCTGAATCAAACTAGGAGCATATCGTGAAAGCTCATCAAACTTCCTCACATACTCAGAAACGGTCATATTCCCTTGCTGTAGGTTAACGAACTGCTCGCGCAGACGCTCTCTAGCTTGTGGGGGTATATACTTCTCATTGAAAATCTCCTTGAATCTGGCCCAAGACATATTGGCCACGTCATTGCAGATTTTAATTGTATCCCACCAATGCCCTACTTCCTTCTTTAGTTGCCAAAATGCCAGGTAACGCTTTCGCTGATCTTCCAGCTCCAAGCCTTCTAGGATCTTTTCGCAATCTTTAAGCCATGCTTCTGCCTGAATCGCAGACTCCCGTCCTGTAAAAGGTAAACCTCCAAGGTTCTTGAATTTCTTTGACATTCTCTCCAAATCGAAAAGTTGTGGAGGTGGAGGTGGTTCGACTACGACCTCTGAATTATGTTGCTCTTGAGTGATGGGTGTCTCGTCTCTAGCTTGCCCTCCAGCTCCTACTCGGGCTCCTCCTCCAGCCCCGCCTCGAGCTCCACCACGGGCTCCGCCTCGGGATGTTCTTGCTCTAGTATCCATTTAAATCAGTTTGTCCCATCAAGGAAAGAGTCAGACCAACAAAATGAGGATTTTCAAGAAAAGATATGATAAAGACGAGATGAAAAGATGATGATGTAATGACTGGTAAATATGTGCTATTCTGCTGTGCTCACTCTAGGACATTACTAGTCCTATCTCTAATGAGCTACTCGTCTTAGAATAATATGGATTCTAACTAGACGAATTGTTTTAAATATGTTATATTCCGTAGCTAAGGTTAACCTTAGGCTCTGATGCCAACTGTGATGACCCCAAACTTCCGTAGACCGAAAGTAAGGATGATCATTTTTGGAATACAACATATTTACAACAAAAACAGATCTCAGATAATTATCATAACACATAAACCATTTCAGCGGAAATAAATGTCATCAGCATCATAGCAAAACATCAGAGAATGCAGTTTTACAGGATCCACTTAGCATAAAGAAGTCTTAACAAAAGAGAAAACAAGTCTCAAATGAAAGGAAATAAGTTTCAAACCCCATTACATACATCAAAAGTGAAAGATAGAAAAATGTATCAAAAGAAGAATAAAAGATGGAGAAAAGGTCTTCTTCTTCTTCCCTCTAAAGCAAGCTCCAACCAGAAAGTATCACCTAGAAACCTATCAATTGGCTGCCCGTGTGGAAAGAGGGCACCCGAGTTTGCAAAAGTGAAACAAACTACGAGTCAGTCATGGGATTGGTGTGAGAATTCTTAACTAAATTAACTATCAAGATGGCAAATCTCAGGACCACGCCGCTAACGCGGAACGGGTTTACTCCATTGGATTGCCAGTGCAATATTTTATAAAGTTTGTATAAAACAGCGAAATGACTTTTGAAAAATGAAACCATCATAAGACTCAGATCCTATCACACAATGCAACGCACACAGGAGGATAGAGTTTTCCCTTATGATGATCAAACATGCTTAATACGTGAAAAGTAATATTTTAATATTGTCATTAGTGTCTAGGCAGTGTTAAAATACTTCAATATGAATATATCAATCCTAGACGGCATAGTACCCCATCCTACTATGTCGACGTATATAAGTTTACAATCAAAACCGAAATGTCGTCGTATTGGGAATTGGTTTTCTGTCATGAAGTCGAGGCTAGGGATCGTCCTCTTCTGATTCGAGACACTCTAGCAAATGCCTCAGGATCACACCTATGGGCAACCCTTGGATCTTCATGGTCGGTCCCCACCTAACGGTAGTGGATTAATTATGCCTGAACACACGTTTCCCGGTTCCTATGAACCTATAGTATGACCACTTCCAGCCTATAAAAACCCGAGGTACCTCAATCCAAAATCCACATAAGTAAAATGCCGGGCCGTGTTAAAACCCAAACACCACTAGCTAGAAAGAAACGTGTGCACTTCCTGCAGTCCTAATCCCGTTTTTAACTCATTCTGGGGTGTGAGGCTCGCGAAGTCACGTTATACACAAAGCTATGCCTAAATAGGCTATGCTTTGATCATCAGCCACAAGGCCTGCTTTTCAACAAAGCCTTGATCATTGCATCTTGACGTGCCACATTGACAATTCAACGCCATGCTATCGATAACTACTACTACGTATCCGGGTGTTAAGTAGAGAATAAATTCTCTACCACCAAACAGACATATATTGACAGAAATCGATTTAATTACATGAAGTGGATTTCAACGTCAGACACGCATCCATTTACAAGTCCGTTCTGGGTCTGAACGAAACCGAAGACACCAAAAAGGCGCTCGCTTATCCGCACGACCAACACACACGTCCGGGAAATTACTGCTTCAACCCAGTCCTGGGAGCAAGTCAGTCCAAGGTATCAGAAGTCATCGCCCATTCGATGTGAAGATCGCCGGTCTTCAACCGTCGTCTTCTTGCATCTTTGATTCAATCGCCGTTCAATTATTTGAAATGAGTTAAACTCGGCCTTTTCAAATAATCGTCGCATAATTATAGTTAAAAACATTTCATATATATTTATAATTATTTATCGCTATTTTTATTTATTAAAAATAGCTCGAAATATATAAACGACATTTCGGGTCAATGGGCGGCGCTGGCGCTGTTTTTACCAAAATTTGGTTTACACATATCTTAAAATCTAACCGTCGGATTTTGATGAAGTTTATATCGTTGGAAAGCTCTTCCCAAAGCGGTCCTAACGGTTCCAGTTTTGGGAAAATCCAACTGTCGGATCTTTCTATATATTCGTTTGAAGTTACGATTGTCGATACGTGAACTGCAGCGCTCGTTTCGTTTAATTTTTTTATTTTATATTTATATAATATATAAACCATTTGAGCGATTTCCTTTATTAAAACCCATTCCTTTTATTCTATGAAAGAAATATTTTCGTCCGCCAATTCTAGTGCAACAAAAATGGTGGTTTCAACAATGTATCATTTTATATCAAATAGACATGACATTTTTGTTCGCCAACTCTAATGCGACCAAAAATGATTATTTAAAATGTATATTTCTATATTCAACAAAATGACATTTTTGTTCGCCAATTCTAATATGACCAAAACGATAGTTTAAAATGTAGAATTTCAATATTCAAGAAAATGACATTTTTGTTCGCCAATTCAGATGCGACCAAAAATGATAGTTTAAAATGTATAATAAATAAAAATGTAAAAGTCCCTTATTCTTTTATTTACATATAAAATGTACATCTCTTTTTATTCTTTCCTATTTACATTGAAAATGAAAATGTCTTTTTATTCACATTGAAAATGAAAATGTCTTTTTATTCACATTGAAAATGAAAATGTATTTTTATTCACATTGAAAATGAAAATGTCTTTTATTCTTTTTTTTTAACTAAGGGAACTCAATTTAAAAGTTAATTCATCTTTCTATGTAATATTTGCATTTGTAAAATGCAATTAAAAAGGTGGACTTTATTTCCAATGTAAACGTCTTTTCTAGTGTCAACATTCCTAAAATAAATATATTCTCTAATGTCAATATTTGATTCATTTCAACTATATTAACATAACGATGAAATTTTGTTCATTTCAACCATATAAACATGACGATGAAATTGTGTTCATTTCAACTATTTAAACTTGACGATGAAATTGTGTTCATTTCAACTATTTAAACATGACAATGCAATTTTGGTGTCATTTCAACTATACAAAACTATATAAACATGAAGATGCAATTTTGGTGTCATTTCAACTATATAAACATGACGATGAAATTTTGGTGTCATTTCAACTACATAAACATGACGAAATTTTGGTGTCATTTCAACTATATAAACATGACGATGAAATTTTGGTGTCATTTCAACTATATAAACATGACGATGTAATTTAGTGTATACTTTTGATAAATCACAATAAAGGTCTCATCTTATTTTCATTTGTAAATCAAATAATATGTCTAATATTTATTTTATCTTTTAATTAAAGTTTAAAAGATCTAAACTTTCTTTATTTTATAAATCAAATAAAGACCTAAATTTTCTTTGTAAAACAAAATAAAGGATTCAAACTTTTCTCTTAAATTTTATAAATAAAAGATTCAAACTTTTCTTTTATATAGTAAACAAAAGATTCAACTTCCTTTTATATTGTAAATAAAAGATTCAACTTTCTTTTGTATTGTAAACAAAAGATTCAACTTCCTTTTATATTGTAAATAAATGATTCAACTTTCTCTTTTTGTAAATAAATGATTCAACTTTCTTTTGTAAGTAAATGATTCAACTTTCTTTTGTAAATAAATGATTCAACTTTCTTTTGTTTACAAAAACAAAAGATTAGAACTTTAATTTGTTTTCAAGATGAAGGATTAAAACTTTAATTTGTTTTCAAAACAAAAGATTAAAACTTTGATTATATTTTGTTTATCAAACAAAAGGTTTAAAACTTTGATTATATTTTGTTTATTTTTAAATAAGAATTCAACTTAAATAAAAGGATTAATAATAAAAATAAAAAGATGAGAACTTTATTATGATTACATCAGAATATTACAGATCCAAACTGTCAACCTATGACATGACATCACAACGAACAAAATTCAACAATACAACAATCACCACATAACAGATCCGAATAATATACAATGATTCAACTGATCGAATAGAATTAAAATAAATTATTTAATTATTTAAATTTAGAATCTCACAGTCATTGACAATTTTTGGCCAAAATTCAAACTGTCCAGAATCAACTCCAGTCAGTCTATATGCGTAGACCTCAGTCACACAATTACAACGTCGCTGAAAACATCGAATTGAAATGAGTTAGATATGGTTAATCGAAGTTTTAAAATAATTTAAATTAATTAATTAATAAATAAATAAGGTAAATCACCTTCTTCCTCTCTCAGACACTACAGGCCGACGCTTTTCAATATTGTTCAATACTAGGGTTCGGATTTGCACTTGGATGGATGCACTAGAGGTTGATCAGATGGCGGGACATCGACTGGCTACGGGTGGCGCACGCGGGGGGTGGTTTGGCCGAACTCAGTGGCGGCTAGGGGGGCCTACGGCTGACGAGACGCGGCAGGTTTGGGGGTCTGCTGCTCTGGCTTCAGGCGACGAGAAGATGATCCACCCGTATGGAATTGAAGAGGAAGGAAGGGGCTTTGATTTGGTATGTGTGAGGGATTCTAATACAAAGAGATGATGAAGAAATTAATGGAGGAAGGGGAAGAAAATTCGGCCATTGGTTAGAGGGGGGCGGCGGCAGGAGAAAATGAATAGTAAATTAGGGTTTTGTCCTATTTTTATATTGATTTTTGTGTATTTTTACAAATAAATCCAAATCTTTCAAACCGTGCTGATTCCAGTCCAAACAAAGTTGACCCTAGCTAATAGCCCATATTCCGGACCCAATGGGACATGTCCCGTCAGCCCAAACGGTTGTCTGTGGCATGTATTATTTAATTTAATATTTAATTCCTTTTTTAATTTAATTCGTCTGCATAAATAAATTCACCGAGGCCACAAACGGACTCAGAAAAATCCAGAAAAAATATATTTGTCTATGTTATGATGATACGGTCCTAGCAAAATTAATTTGGTCGAATTCTGACACTGTTTGAAAAATGGCTATTTTTCAGTCGATTAAATTTGACTGTAATCGACCAAACACATTTTCCTTCTCCACGCTCACATATTAAATCGAAAAATTCTAAAATTTGAAACCTAGCAATAATATGACATTTCGGTTCCAATGAATGTGGTTTCGTCGAAAACAGGGATCTTTTGAAAATTGACTATTTTCACTGGCTTTAATATTATTTAAAAATGGAATTTTTAATTTCTGCCACATTTCTCCACCAAATAATTTAAAATAAAAATTTTAAATTGGTTCGGATTTTCCGGGTCGTCACATTTAACCATCCATTCGATGCAAAAACTTTATCAAGTCTAGACAGAATACGATTTGGCCCATCCTGGTTGTTACACTAAATAAAGATTGAACGAGAAAGAGACTTTCGAAATCCCCGAGCTGATGATGAAGCCATTTAAATCTGCCACCACTAAACGATTAACAACATTGCCACCACATTTCTCAGCTTGACAGGTGACTACATTAAAGTCGCCTCCCAAAACTGCAGTAGAGAAATCTAGCTTAGAGAGAAAGAGAGAGAGGATGTCTGACATCCAAAGGTTCAACCTCTTAATCCTGTCGCACTTGGCGTAGACAACCAATAAGGAAGAGGAGAAAGGAGGAAACAAACAACCTACCAAAAGCAGCTGGTCCGAATCAAAAATAGGGTGAGCAACGACGTCTTTGGACCACAGAATCCAAATCTTATCGGAAACATTGGTCATAGCACCACCATAGCCAAGAGATAAAGCACATTTGTTGATCGCCCCCTGCCCCACTAATGGTTCCAAAAGTGCCATCAAATAGATCGAGTGCTTCTTAACAATGCATTTGAGTCTAGCGATAGACGCATCATTACCTATACCACGAACATTCCAATAAAGGAATGTCGCCATAAAGGACACATGAAAAGGAGAACACAGACAAGCAGCAAGAAAAGGCAACTGCACAACTCAAATCAGATAAAGCATATGCCGAGTGGATCTAACGATCTTCTCGGACGTCGCTACAGAGCATGTGCAAATGGTGCGGGGGGTGCAAGTAGTCATACGATGTCTACATCATGAGCAACCCATGTACGAGCAAACGGGTCCCTCACAACCCTGATGTGGACAGCTAGGCGACATCCTAGAACTGGACAGATAAGAGTTCTTAGTAAGTCAAGCTAGGCGATCATTAATAATTGTTATCTCGTCCTTACTACAAAGGGGAATTGAAATGATAGCAAAAGAAGCAGATCGACAATAAGAAACAGAAGGACATAACGGGACGATAGAGATAGGAAACCAATCTGAGAATGTGGAGTTGCTTAGAGCTGGTAATACCCTTTGCTATTTGAACTTTACTAATGTTGAATTGTCATTAGATTGACAATCCCCTAACATAGGTAAAGTTCGTAAGCCCACAAACTGGAATACTGAAAAGGTAAAGTCCAAACGGTGGGGCCATCTCCACGGTAGTCCATATAGTGAATCGAACTGGAATCCACTATACGTCTACAACTGGAAGAATTCCCACACCATCTAGCCAGTACCCAAAATAGTCTCCTGTAGAACCAGCAAAACCCGGAGAACCAAGAACAAAGCAACTAAGTCATTGTGACACGATTAAGGCCACGCTATGAGTCACTGTGACAAGGACCCCAAAAACCAACATCAAATCCGCCAGACTAAAGGCCGAGCCAAAAGTCAAAACCACAAGATCAAAAGAAAGGCACACCCAACTAAAAGAACTAGTCATCGACACCATAACTGGCCTAATCATCTGCGCCACAAAAAAGCCATGAAAATACTGGCAAGAAACAAACAAACCCATAGAAACACATCAATGACCCATCCAAGGATCAAAGTCGCCGATGCCAACATATAAAAAAGGAGAATAACCCTCATGAAAAGCTAAAGCAAGAAAGGACAGGCACAAATGCCGCAACCCCAAACTCAACACAATCAGCACCACAAGGAAAAACACATGCATGACCCTCGCGACTTCATCTGTAGATGAATGGTCAATGACAAGGAGCACACACAAATGTGTGTCACGGCTCATAATAGTAAACTCGACACAAAACAACCGCAAGTAGTACATAGAGCCGGGCCAAGAAAAGGAGAAACTACAGGAGTAAAAAGGGGAAACCCGAACCTAGCTGGAAATTCTGATAACTAACGAAAGTAACACAAACGATACCTGTTATAGCTATTTGCTAATGCTAACGCAGGGGAAGCCTGCACAGAAGCACCTACTGAGGAGACAGCACAAACCTCTCCATGGTCAACCGATAAGAAGGACAAAGAAGCAGATCGACGCTTGTGGTGACGCTTTCGCTTACGCTAAACCGAACCTGTTAAACCTATAGAATTGCACTCCATACTTGGGTAGATGGGACTAACCTCTGTTATGCTAACCTTTGGTAAAGTTTGGATCGGGGCCACCAAATCCCTAACGCGAACTCTTCCCAAACATAAGGCCAGAAAAAGCGAGTGGTCCCGGCGACCCACTGTAGTACAGGGATCTGAACATCAACCCAGTGGGCGATGCACGAAGTTCACGAGAAACCAAAGAGAAATCTTCACCCTTAAATGACAGACTAGGAACAAAAGGGGTGATGAAATCCCTTTCGCCTTGTCTGACATCCAAATTATTCGTGAATTCTAACATTGTTCGACAACCAGCAACTGGCAATCGAGAAGCAAGTGGAAGCAATGCCAGTGACCTAGAGTACACTGGGAGCAATTCCAGAAAACTATCCCTGACCACCAAATACTGATGCCTCACTAACTCAATGAAAAAACCCAGAACCCCTAAATGAACCTCAAATGAATAAATGCAAGTCAAGACAATCTCTATCGGACAAGAAGCCACAACGGTAATAGATTTAGAAATGACATCAAGCGATGGGCATGGACCATAGAAACAACCCTGAACCAGAAAATCACCTTCAACTCCTCTCGATTTCATAACCATACAATGAGGTTACAATCGATAGACATAGCAATATGATGTAAGCCGTGCAGACAATAGAGAGATCTTACGAATAGAGCGCACTGGGAGACTAGAAAAGAAAAGAGGAAAATATCGATTGAGAGTCAGAAGGAAGACATGGATATAGCCATTGATTTGCTTTTCATATCATGTGCATATGTGCATTGGCATTGCTGCATCCTCTATTTGCTTTGGCTGCAGCTGAAAGTTTGTATTCTTGCATTTCTGACTTGTGTTTGTGCATTTGAACTGCTTTGATGGGCTCGAGCTAAAAAGGCTCACTTGCAGTTGCGTTGACTTGAAATACACTTGAGCTTGATGTTGCATGTGTTATCCAGATTTGATTTTAGGCCATAACTTGTTTCTTTAGCTTGTTTGGTTCTCCACTTTGCCATACACACACACACACGTGCTCATGTGTGTGTATGTGTGTCATGTTGCATCTGAATTGTTATTGACTAGACTTTAGTAGTTGGCAGTTTTGTGCATTGATTTGGTTTCGTACCTATTCACCTGAAAATTATTGTATACATGTGAAAGAATATATATTTTATTTACATCAGCAGACAACTATACAATGTGTCATGGCTGGTCAAGATCCGCGGGCCACAAAAATGGGTTGAGGTTGGTCTTGATCAGCATACCACTACAGCTTTGTTGAGGCTATTATGCGAGCACTAACATACAATCTGGCTTATAGTATTTACAGTGAATCACTGTGAATATCACAAGCAGTCTAGACTCAAATAAATGTATATACATATCAGATCAAATCTAGAAATATGACGAGAAACACACCAAAATTGCGAGGTAAATAAATTTTAAAAATAAATTTATACTTCCTAGAATCTAAATCAATTTTACTCCGGTTTACTGTGTGTTTCTGTGACAGATGTGCATATGATTGGACTGAGACTGAAGTAGCTGAAGACTCGGTATGTTTCAGTGTGTGTAACAGAGTTTATACATGAAACTGGGTTAATTTTGAGTGTTGTACTATGGAACCATTGTATATGGAATTGAATGTATGTAAATCACAATGAGATGTACAATAGTGAAGTTATAAGTTTGTAGCATTCCAAATGTTGAAATAAATATTTATTTGAATAAAACACTATTTGAATATTAAATTCTTGTGCAATAGCATTTTATTTGAAATAAATATTCATTTTTGTATTTGATGTAGTATAGAATAGTATAGTTACATTCACATTTATAGAATGATATATGTTTGTTATCATCAAACAAAATTATATTGTTATATTCCACAACTTCACGATAACACTAAGTAAATGTAACATCAATGCATTACAACTATCAACAAAGATTATTTATGACCATCTGATCGCGTTGTTATATTGATGGGAGTTTGAACATAAATCACAAGCAAATAGAGACCCTGGATATATATACATACATATATATATACACACGTTTCACCAATTGAGAGCAGATCCGGCTTTTAGGCTTAAAGAAAGAGAGCTAATTTTTGTCTTCTATAACGTCCCAGAATTTTAACAATTTAATAATTAATTTTATTTATTTATTTTAATATGTTGTTTGATAATTTAAATGGTTTGAATTCAAATATTTTGAATATTTAAATAATATAAATAATGGGATAATAATATATTTATTTGTGAAATAGTCGAAAATAGTTAAATTGGCAATATTGCGTGAAATGGATAAATTAATAAATTTAATTCAGTCTAGAATTAAATTATTATTATGAGTATATAATTTAAATGACGTTCGAATGTATTAATTATAACATAATTATTAACGAGCTCGTAACTTCGTGGTAGTTCGTACTTTTACGTTTTGAACTTCAACTGAGTATATAAGTTTTGGTATAAGTCGGGTTTCTTTGAAACAAGAAACGTTGGATTTTATTAAACTATATTTTTATATTGGAAGTGAAAAATGGAGATTTCATCCTATAGATTTTGAGTCATCGCTAAATCAAGTTTTAAAAAATTC
This sequence comes from Allium sativum, assembly GCA_030737875.1. Taxonomy (NCBI): domain Eukaryota; kingdom Viridiplantae; phylum Streptophyta; class Magnoliopsida; order Asparagales; family Amaryllidaceae; genus Allium; species Allium sativum. Next base: position 3,754,457 of record CM060911.1, on the reverse strand, counting down.
GTTGTGGAATCATTTATAAAATACCACAATTTTTCTAAATTAAAATTAATGAATATTTGTGCATACTACCTTGATCAAACGATTGAATTAAAATGCGAGAAAAGTTCCGTTGAGTTTGTATTGACATTTAGAAATTTTCTATAAATTTTATTTTGGAAAAATAAGCTATTTTTCATTTAACGCAATTTGCGCCCTAATCAGCACTTTTGGGATTGCCCAAAGTAAGTTATTTTGTCTATTTTATTATATTTTTGGAATCTTGACACATTTCTCGTCACAATGATATTTTTATTTTTGTCAATAGAGGTCCATTCGTGAACGAAGCTTTATAAAACAGTGCCAAAACCATTTATAACTATGGCAAACATATATATATATATATATATATATATATATATATATATATATATATATATATATATATTTCACGCATGAACATCAAATCCAATGGACATGCACGTTTCATTCATTTGTCCAAAAAGAATAGAAACCCATTTTTTTTCATTAAGCACATAAGTAGCCTACATCTGTTTTATTTCCAATATGTCCATTTTTCCCACAAGGATTTATTCACTATGAAGGAACATAGGGATAGGGTTACTATACTCTTAGATGACCCATTTCATTTCATATCTGGTATCCCTACTCTAAACTTATTGAAAATGAATGAGTGCGGCCAAACATCTTGTATTACAATACACTATAATAGGGTACACTGCTATTGGGCTTAGCCCAGAATGTTTAACGTTTAGCCTATTTTTTGTTGCAAGCCTGTACAAGAAAACGGTTATACAAACACTTGTACAAATATGACCTGACCAAAGACTTTGTATTCTATTCTGTTCTTTCGCTAATAATATAATTCAAGATTACATTCTGCATCAATATAATTTCTGCTCGAGCTTTTCTCTGTTCTTAACTTGGTATCGGAGTTATTCAGCCTAACGGCATCTTCTCTTCATTGTTGCGCCTGATCAGTTGTGTGGAGTATCTTCTTCTCAGAACAATTTTATCATCGAAGAAGATCAACCAAATAACCGCCTGTGCCATGTCATAACAAGTTATACATGGCTGCATCAAAACTGTGTCGTGCCTCTATACAAACTCATGGCTGCAACTCGACAGTAATTGGTTATTGCAAAGAAAGATTCAAGAACTCTAATAAAGTTATCAAGAAATTACAAAACTCAACTGTGCCATACCAAACGAACTTGGATCAGATGTGTTCTTCATAACCTCCAAGTTCTTAGTTGCAGCAGCTGCAGTCTTGTCAATCTCCATCAAACTTCAATCCACAATTCTTGATCTCTTTGCATTTGTTTCCTGATCTTGAACATGGCCAACAACGACGGTACATCTAGATCATCTGCACCACCCGTTAGCTTAGCAAATTCAGGCATTCCTCCCAATAACCTGACAAAGCCAATGATTAGTCTCATGTCTCAATTAATTACTGCACAGTTAGATGAAAATAGTTATCTGTTATGGAAGTTACAGATAGAAACTGCTATAAAGGAATACGGCCTTGAAGGATATGTAAGGGACCAATTTCAATTCCTCCAATGTTTATTACCAATCAAGAAAACAACATAGCACCCAATGAAGAGTATAACAACTACTACAGAAAAGACCGACTTATTATTTCATGGATGTTGTCATCAATTGGACAGAATCTCTTGCCGCAAGTTATTGGGTGTAAATCTGCCAACGAAATATGGTAGACATTGGAAAAATCCTTCAATACACAATCATATGCAAAAGTTATGTTCTATAAAAGACAGCTTCAGAAAATAAGGAAGGAAGGGGTGACTATGAGAGAATACTTATCCAAGATAAAGTCAATTTGTGATATGTTAGATGCTGCAGGTAGTAAACTTTCTGATTCAGAACAAATTCTTAGTATATTAAATGGTCTTAGCGAAGAGTATGAAGCAGTGGAAGCCATAATAGCATCACAAAAACAGTTTTCTTCCATTGATGATGTTCGTGCAATATTATTATCTCATGAAGCTAGGATTGAAAGCAAAAAGGCTCAGGAAAATGAATATTCAGTTAACTATGCTAGCAGCAGTATTAAAAACAAGAATCAAGTTAGCAAGGCAGATCAAACCTTCCAGATAGGGGGTCCCCCTACCCGCGGCATAGGCAGAGGAAGATGGTCCAATACTGGTAATAGACCAAAGTGCCAAATCTGTGAAAAGATTGGTCACCCAGCCCCAAGATGCTTTTTCATATTTAATGCCAACTTTGCTGTGAATCAGAATCCAAAAGGATCGAATCCCTCAGTCAACATTGCTCAAACTCAGGGTGACATCACTCAACCTGAGTCATCAAGAACTCAGACCGAATGTGCCAAAGCTGAGCATATCAGTAATGATAGCTGGTACCCAGATTCGGGAGCTACCAATCATATTACCAACAACCTAGAAAATCTCAACCTCGGCAATAGAGAATATATAGGTAATCAGTCAATTTCCATGGGAAACAGTAAGTGTATTAATATTTCTCATATTGGTAAGGGTAGTATTAAGGGAAAAAGGCAATTATTCTTGCATATCTGTTAAGGGTACCAAAAATCAAGAAGAACTTGATAAGCGTGTCTCAGTTTGCTAAGGATAACAACATTTACTTCGAATTCTTTCCAAATTACTGCTTAGTGAGGGATATACTGACTAAAGATATACTTTTGCACGGTGATGCAGTGAAGGGATTATATAAGTTCAATTTTAATAGTTACAAAAACACTGCAAAGATCAATTCTGCATGTAATATGTCTGTTCTAAATAGTCAAACTGATTCCTTGTCTGTATTTGAACTCTGGAATTACAAATTAGGTCACCCAAGTGTCAAAGTTGTTAAACAAGTTCTTCTTGACAATAAAATACCCTTTAATGATGTTGATCTACCCTATGTTTGCACATTCTGTCAAATGGGGAAAAGCCACAAACTGCCATTTACTAACTCTAATACTGAATACACTAAACCATTTGAATTAATTGCCATAGACTTAAGGGGTCCAGCCCCAATAAGCACTAATTTTGGATATAGATTCTATATATCTTTTGTACATGCTAATACTAGATATACTTGGTTATACCCTCTGAAGTCAAAGTCTGACACATACAGTATTGTTCAAAATTTTATCATAATGGTAGAAAACCAATTCAACATTACCGTAAAAATCTTACAATCAGATGGGGGTACTGAATTCAGACCACTTAACAATTTCTTTCTGAAAAAGGGTATAGTTCATAGAATAACATGTCCCTACATGTAATGACCCAACTTTCCAGTGCCTCGGAAGGTTGTGACATTATATAAGAAAAGAAATAGGTAGAAGATAGAACTGAGTAAAACATCAGAATCTCACAGCGGAACTTGGGACAATATATTAATAACCCAAAATATTACATATCATAAGTCAAGTACATTTAAAGTACTGGATACATAGGGATACAAGTTACATCGATTATATAATAATCAGTCGTAATACTAACTTGCATAATGATAGTACATAACATCATAACTGAACCAACATTCGGATAGTTATACATAACATATGATAGATAAGCCAACACTTCAGATCCTGCCATCCAGCTACTCCAAAGTTACTTTAGAACCTGGATCACTTGTCCACTCATAATAAATATTATGAGTACCCAAGAGTTTAAGGAAAACACAGAAAATAAACTCCGGGTCAGTCATGGACTGGTATGAGTAAACGATTTATAAACAAGTTTTAATAAATCACAATGATTCATAAGACCACGCCGTGAATACGGAACGGGCTTTTGCCTTATGAGATCAAAACAGTTTGCATATTTAAACATATATTATGGTAATGTCTAGGGTGTCCACAAATAATTCATAATCTAGTAGAATGTTTGCATCTCACATTCTACTTAATAATATACAACAAAAACCGCTTGTGCTTATGGATATTGGGTTTCCAATTTTGGCAAGGTATGGAATCACCTTCCGGAGGTTTTTCTCTAGGTACGAAAACACGGGTTCAACAAGAACATCTTGTAACCCGGCCACACATGACCGACCACTCATTTCTCTTGAGTGTATCGAATGTATATCACCAACGGTGGTAGCAAGCCAACCGTTTCCCGAAATGGGTTAGAATCGATAGAATAAGAAACAAGGAAATATCTCTAGATAGGTGATGATACATCCTAATGGGAGCTACCCACATAGCCATGCTGCCTGCCCGATTTTTGTCATTTCCGGTTGTGAAGCTTGAGGCTAAACCTACCTTGACACTCTTTTGATTTGCTTTGAATGCCACATTATCAAACCCGCTAATTTACTAATTGACTTCTTCAAAAATATATTATAAGTATAAAGCAAGAGAAACGGATTCCTCTGCAATTTATAACTACGTTTGAAAAGATCAATGTACGTGATTAGTTAGGAATATTCTGTCAGACATTCATCTATACAAGTTGTCCTGGGATTGGACAAACCGAAGGCACTATTCAGTACATCCATCTTAGCCAATCGTTATCTAAGATTTATACAATAGCCCTTGTACTTTACTCCGTCTTCAATTATCTTCTGCGTTGTTGATTCGCCATGCTTATGCTAATACGGAGTGGTTCTTTGGATAATAATACAACCGGTCTCTCCATATTAACAACGTTAAATGGTTAAACTTTGATAATCGGTGATTTAACTATCAAATGAAAACACGTGTGTAAACAACAATCTTATTTCCAACTGAAATTTCTATTGACGAATCATTATATATATTTATATACATATATATATATATATATATTCATGTTTTCTATGTTTACGTATCACTATCCTTTCACATCAATCAGTCGCTGACTGTAATCATTTAGAGAACAACTTCCTAAGTATACACCCCGACGGCCGAAACCAACATCAGATAAATACTCGGAAAATCATTCGACTTATTAATTCTAGTCAGTTCCTAATTTCAGTAATTCCATTTGAATTCTTATTTCAAAAATTCACATTCCTTTAATATTTTTATTTCGAAAAATATTAATTTAACTCCTTTATTTAATATCATGCTACACCGTGTGCGAAGCACGGGCTTAAAAGCTTTCTAATGTAAAATCTTCTTTTTATAAAACCCGGGGTCAAACGTTTGAATCTAATATCGACAGTAAATCCTTTCTTTTGTTCCACTCTTATTTTATTTATCGTTGCTTTGATTTAATAAAATAAACATCTCCTTTATTTAAAATTAATGTATTCACATGAATAAATAATATTAAACAAATACACTTTGATTCCATATATATATACAAGTGTATACGAAATCTACTTCCCTTGTATATTTTTTCCTTATATTATTTTATTTATGTTTATAAACTTAGCAAGGTTATAAATCATAAATTTATTAAAACAAATCCTTTTAAGTTATTTAGAAAAAAACCATTGTCTAACATATAATTTAGACAAAACTTTCCTTTTTATTAACATTCTACTATTTTTAATTAAACAGGCCCATTTACTAACTCAGCCCACTATTTCTCTAATTTTTCTTTTCTATTTTCTATTTAACTTAAAACCTATTTTCGGAGGCCCAAAACCTCTGGCCCAAATACCTCTCTATACTAATACAATTGCTTTTACTACAACCGTGCGTGACCAGACAAAAACACCTCTTCTCCCCTCAAAAGCCAACACTCCCTTTAATGCCACGTGGATTTGTGTTTATCCATGAAAATAAAACCCGCTCCAGATAATTAAGATTTCCGAAACTTGCAACAAAAAGTTCACCATCATTTTACTCCCTTCCTATTACACTTACTAATACTCCTCCCCTCTTACTGCCGTGAACTGGTACCCCCGCTCCTCTTCTTCCATTTCTGGTGACTGCCGAACTCATTACTCCTCCACCATGTTACAGACACCTACCTCGATCTCAAATCCTTCTCCTTATTTGCGTTGACTGCTACCCCTCCGCCTCTTCTTCCATCGCTCGTGAACTGTTCAACTCATCACTCATCCACTGCTTTACAGACCTATTATTGCTATGGCAATATTATTTAAATTATGATAAAACAAAGTCTGTATGCTTGCATTTTTATTTTTATAACTAATATATGAATATTGCTCATACTTGGATGCTATATCTATCTGATCCACTCAATAAATAGATGAGAGTGGCAGTTTTCTTTCCTTCTTACATTCAGTTAATTCAATAATTGATCATGGTGTATTTTAAAAATATGTAAACTGTTTCCGAAACCTGTTGTTTTTCCCATGTCTTTCCCATTTTCCCATTAACCCTTTGTTGCTCCTTTCTGCCGAGAACCATTACTCCTCTCCATATCTTCTAGTTCCGGCGAACTGTCGAGGTCTCCCACCCATACACTTTTTTGCAACTACAATCACAAGCCTCCTTATTTTACATGTTCTGTTTCAATACTCTTCCCAGTGTACATCACTGGTGTGCACATGCACACGCAAATGAGTCTTCGGGCATCAATAATGAACATTTCCACACTTGCTCACGCCATACTGGAGTCATCTCCAGTTGTCCAGACGCTCTCCGATCTCCTTGATCTGGAAAACATGTTCCGACCGAGCCAGAAAGTGACACACGCAAACTATCGATCACAAAATGGCCTATTGGTACCAAAACGCACCATTTGTTTACCCCAAGCCTTCGCCACATTTTGCCGATAACATAACCGATACCTACCCGAATTTCTCGACACTCGATCAAAATATGTCACCGCAGTTCATCGATGAATCCATAGTGAAAACAAACCCCAAAATCTAACGACAAGTTAAAACTCAAGTTCTTTATATTCGAAGATATATGCAATACTTTTCCTTGCTGTATATTTTTATATTTCTGAACATATGTGTATTTATTTCATGGTGATTTACTTTAATGTTTTTAAGTACTCTAAATGAACATTTCCTCGAAGAATAACAAAATAAGATTTCACTAAAACAGAGACATGGCTTTTGAACAGAGTAACGTCTTATTATTATATACATGGTTTGCAAGACAGAGAGTCTCAAGTGTGATCAATAATATGAGTCGTATGGTTTAGCATTTCATTCATAACAAGTATAACATATATATGAGTAAATAAACTTGTATGCAGTTTACAGAAGTAAGTAGTAAGTGTTTTACTCACAGTTTTACAGCAGGTATGATGGTGTATTTTATATTTCCAGTTTCCTTTTCTTTTGCTCGAGTTTTCAGGTGCAAAGAAATGGGAAAATAACTACATATATATAGGCTATCATATAATGTATTATAATGGTTTTCCTTTATCATTAAACTAAATAAATCTTAATTACTCCTATCATATATCTTGTGCGCAGAGATTTGGTAGAGGAAATGTTCATTGATAGCTACATCTTGGTTTGGCCTTACATGTACAATGCATGGTTGGAGAAAGGATGGCCATACCCTTGTTTTCAAGCCATGACAAAACATCAACTTGCTGCTGTCCTTCTCTAATTTATACTCATAAACTAATGGAAGCTTCTATGGAACTAACACATGTCAAGCTCCCAATGGTTCATAGTTTTCCACCTATTGTTTCCTTAAATCTTAAATGCAAATGTGTGGAGATCTTATGGAATTGAATGCCTGCGGCCAAGTTAGAATAGCATCATCAAAAATCTTATTTAGCCTAAATATAATTCATTTAGAAATTAGTCCTTTTCATTATGTCCTTACAAACTTAGCTATGAAGTATGTTCACTTAAATGGACCTTAAAACCTTAGCTGCATACATAGTGCCTTCTTTGCGCAGGAATTGGTTGGGCTAAGGCCTGTTGAAGTGGCATCAAACCATGGGTTTTTAGCTTAACTAGTTGTAGTTGATTAGGCCACATGTTTCTCTAATAGTTGTTGCTGGGTCATGCTCAAAGTTGGTTGCATTAAGGTCTTTAGATGGCTAAGTTATCATCCATTTAATTCTCTAATTTAATTGCTACTTAAATTGTTTCTCAAAACAATTTATTTCTCTAGCTAAGGTTTTGCTACGCTATAGCTTTGGTTCCTTTAGTAACGCTTTGTCACAGCACTTTAGTCGTGTTGTTGTTGCCTAGTTTAGTTACACTTCCGTTATACTAATTTTAGCTACGCTTTTGGTCGTAGTGAATAAGTCTTACTTAACTATTCTGGCCCTGTAAATGAGTTAACACATAAATAAGTTAATTTATTAATGTATTGTTAAATTTTAAGTTCATTTACAAATTTGTTTTTCGTCCAGAATCCCGGGTCATTACAATCTTTCCCCCTTATAAAAATTTCGTCCTCGAAATTTGTAGTTAAGTCGTAAATTCAAGTTATAATTAAAGTTATAAACTTATATCCATAAATAATCAACACATATCAGCCAATTGTTATTTATCACAGTTATTTTCATAACTAAAACATCGGTTACTACTGTTTACAAAACATTTTTATTAGTGCATTACTATTTCTCACATTCATTAGTTTCTAACCGTAGATTGGTAAGTGAATAACCCTCTAAGTATCGATCCCGAAGACCGAAATCAACATCAGATAAATACTTAGAAATTTATTCAACTAATCCAATTTTCCGTTAGGTTCAAATTTCTTAACTTCACATCTTAATTCCTCGTTACCCATATTACTTAAAATATCATTGATTATATTTGGAAAATAAATCCCAAAACTTCATTAACTTCCTTCATTTGAATTGACTTATTCAAATATATTTATCTACCCCGAATTCTCTTTTAACTTGAGTCCATATCCAACGATCTCTATTTCCATTTTTACTTAGCTCCGTTAGGTATTATACTAATAAATTCCGAAATTAGTTATCTTCATTTCGGAACTCACCAATCTGATTTTATTCAAATCTTAAAATCCTAACTTTATTATAAAAAGAATAAGGTACCTTCCATCACTTCTTCCATTTTCACATCCGCAGAGGTTGATGGCTTATCCATTATGGCAAAGACTGTTGGTTGTGTTCCTTTCTTCATAAGTGGGCAATGGTAAATCATATGTCCAGGCTGATGACACTTATAGCATAAATACTGTCGGACAGAAGCGTTATCTGATTCCTGTGGTGCCTGCTGAGGTTGCTGTGGCTTTTCTGCTGCTGGCTTCTTACAGAACCTAGCAATCTGACCTTTCTCTTTACAGTTGTGGCATATGGTATTCTTGAAACGCTCCTTAGCTTTCTCATTCATCTCTCCTTTGCCCTTCCAGTTCGGATTAAATTTCCTCTTCAGAGGATTCTCCCCATTGGCTTCTCCGGTTTGTGCCTTTGCTACTGGCTTCTTCGTGCTTAGTGCTTCATAACGGATTGCCATGTCGACTATGTCGATGAATGGACTCTTCAGATGTCCGATCACCTTATCCTGCAGATTCTCACTTGATCCAGCAATGAACATCTCGTTCTTCTTGAGCGAGGTATTGATTAGGTCTGGGCCAAAGCAAGATAGTGTGTTGAACTTATTCTCATACTCAACGATTGACATGTTACCTTATTTCAGATCGATGAAGTCTCGATACATTCGGGTCTTTCCAGCTGCAGGTAAAAATTGTGACTCAAACTCTTCTTTGAACCTTCCCCGGAAAAAATAATTCCCAGAAACATTCGCAGTCTGTGCATCCCACCAGATTGCTGCAGTTCCTTGTAGTTGTCACGAAGCCAAAAGTCGTTTCTGTTCATCATTCAAATTCTGCCCTTTAAAAATCCTCTCACAAGATCTCAACCACGCTTGAACTTCAATGAACGATTCGGTTCCTTTAAAAACCTTCCCTCCCAGTGTTTGATATTCCTTACAGATTGTCGCCAAGTTCGACCTGGGTTGAACTGGTGTAACTGGTATAACTGGTGCAACTTCGATCACAGTTTCTACCGAAATCTGAGTAGTGTTACGACCATTGGTATTGGTGGCTCCACTAGTTTGACCTCTTTGTCCATGGGTATTCATTCTTACTAACCTGAATATAACAGGTTGACATCAAAACTCGATCGGATATTAAGATACCCTATCTATATAAAGCTTAAGTCGATCTTCCCTAAGTATATATATAATAACATCCAACTTTTAAAAATACGCTCTCTCAACACTCACCCAAAGCCTATGTATACGGTAATCTAAGCTCTGATACCAACTGTAATGACCCAACTTTCCAGTGCCTCGGAAGGTTGTGACATTATATAAGAAAAGAAATAGGTAGAAGATAGAACTAAGTAAAACATCAGAATCTCACATCGGAACTTGGGACAATATATTAATAACCCAAAATATTACATATCATAAGTCAAGTACATTTAAAGTACTGGATACATAGGGATACAGGTTACATCGATTACATAATAATCAGTTGTAATACTAACTTGCATAATGATAGTACATAACATCATAACTGAACCAACATTCGGATATGTATACATAACATATGATAAATAAGCCAACACTTCAGATCCTGCCATCCAGCTACTCCAAAGTTACTTTAGAACCTGGATCACTTGTCCACTCATAATAAATATTATGAGTACCCAAGAGTTTAAGGAAAACACAGAAAATAAACTCCGGGTCAGTCATGGACTGGTATGAGTAAACGATTTATAAACAAGTTTTAATAAATCACAATGATTCATAAGACCACGCCGTGAATACGGAACGGGTTTTTACCTTATGAGATCAAAACAGTTTGCATATTTAAACAAATATTATGGTAATGTCTAGGGTGTCCACAAATAATTCATAATCAAGTAGAATGTTTGCATCTCACATTCTACTTAATAATATACAACAAAAACCACTTGTGCTTATGGATATTGGGTTTCCAATTTTGACAAGGTATGGAATCATCTTCCGGAGGTGTATCTCTAGGTACGAATACACGGGTTCAACAAGAACATCTTGTAACCCGGCCACACATGACCGACCACTCATTTCTCTTGAGTGTATCGAATGTATATCACCAACGGTGGTAGCAAGCCAACCGTTTCCCGAAATGGGTCAGAATCGATAGAATAAGGAACAAGGAAATATCTCTAGATAGGTGATGATACATCCTAATGGGAGCCACCCACATAGCCATGCTGCCTGCCCGATTTTTGTCATTTCCGGTTGTGAAGCTTGAGGCTAAACCTACCTTGACACTCTTTTGATTTGCTTTGAATGCCACATTATCAAACCCGCTAATTTACTAATTGACTTCTTCAAAAATATATTATAAGTATAAAGCAAGAGAAACGAATTCCTCTGCCACTTATAACTATGTTTGAAAAGATCAATGTACGTGATTAGTTAGGAATAATCCGTCAGACATTCGTCTATACAAGTTGCCCTGGGACTGGACAAACCGAAGGCATTATTCAGTACATCCATCTTAACCAATCGTTATCTAAGATTTATACAATAGCCCTTGTACTTTACTCCGTCTTCAATTATCTTCCGCGTAGTTGATTCGCCACGCTTATACTAATACGGAGTGGTTCTTTGGATAATAATCCAACCGGTCTCTCCATATTAACAACGTTAAATGGTCAAACTTTGATAGTCGGTGATTTAACAATCAAATGAAAACACGTGTGTAAACAACAATCTTATTTCCGATTGAAATTTCTATTGACCAATCATTATATATATATATACGTATATATATTCATATTTTCTATGTTTACGTATCACTATCCTTTCACATCAATCAGTCGCTGATTGTAATCATTTAGGGAACAACTTCCTAAGTATACACCCCGACGGCCGAAACCAACATCAGATAAATACTCAGAAAATCATTCGACTTATTAATTCTAGTCGGTTCCTAATTTCAGTAATTCCATTTGAATTCTTATTTCAAAAATTCACATTCCTTTAATATTTTTATTTCGAAAAATATTAATTTAACTCCTTTATTTAATATCATGCTACACCATGTGCGAAGCACGGGCTTAAAAGCTTTCTAATGTAAAATTTTCTTTTTATAAAACCCGGGGTCAAACGTTTGAATCTAATATCGACAATAAATCCTTTCTTTTGTTCCACTCTTATTTTCTTTATCGTTGCTTTGATTTAATAAAATAAACATCTCCTTTATTTAAAATTAATGTATTCACATGAATAAATAATATTAAACAAATACACTTTGATTCCATGTATATATATATATATATATATATACACACACAAGTGTATACGAAATCTAATTCCCTTGTATATTTTTTCCCTATATTATTTTATTTATATTTATAAACTTAGCAAAGTTATAAATCATAAATTTATTAAAACAAATCCTTTTAAGTTATTTAGAAAAAACCCATTGTCTAACATATAATTTAGACAAAACTTTCCTTCTTATTAACATTCTACTATTTTTAATTAAACAGGACCATTTACTAACTCAGCCCACTATTTCTCTAATTTTTCTTTTCTATTTTCTATTTAACTTAAAACCTATTTTCGGAGGCCCAAAGCCTCTGGCCCAAATCCCTCTCTATACTAATACAATTGCCTTTACTACAACCGTGCGTGACCAGACAAAAACACCGCTTCTCCCCTCAAAAGCCAACGCTCCCTTCAATGCCACGTGGTTTTGTGTTTATCCACGAAAATAAAACCCGCTCCTAATAATTAAGATTTCTGAAACCTGCAACAAAAAGATCCCCATCATTTTACTCCCTTCCTATTACACTTAGTAATACTCCTCCCCTCTTACTGCCGTGAACTGGTACCCCCGCTCCTCTTCTTCCATTTCTGGTGACTGCCGAACTCATTACTCCTCCGCCATGTTACAGACACTTACCTCGATCTCAAATCCTTCTCCTTATTTCCATGGACTGCTATCCCTCCGCCTCTTCTTCCATCGCTCGTGAACTGTTCAACTCATCACTCATCCACTGCTTTACAAACCTATTATTGCTATGGCAATATTATTTAAATTATGATAAAACAAAGTCTGTATGCTTGCATTTTTATTTTTATAACTAATATATGAATATTGCTCATACTTGGATGCTATATCTATCTAATCCACTCAATAAATAGATGAGAGTGGCAGTTTTCTTTCCTTCTGACATTCAGTTAATTCAAGAATTGATCATGGTGTATTTTAAAAATATGTAAACTGTTTACAAAACCTGTTGTTTTTCCATGTCTTTCCCATTTTCCCGTTAACCCTTTGTTGCTCCTTTCTGCCGAGAACCATTACTCCTCTCCATATCTTCCAGTTTCGGCGAACTGCCGAGGTCTCCCACCCATACATTTTTTTGCAACTACAATCACAAGCCTCCTTATTTTACATGTTCTGTTTCAATACTCTTCCCAGTGTACATCACTGGTGTGCACATGCACACGCAAATGAGTCTTCAGTCATCGATAACGAACATTTCCACACACGCGCACGCCATACTGGAGTCATCTCCAGTTGTCCAAACGCTCTCCGATCTCCGTGATCTGGAAAACATGTTCCGACCGAGCCAGAAAGTGACACACGCAAACTGTCGATCACAAAATGGCCTATTGGTACCAAAACGCACCATTTGTTTACCCCAAGCCTTCGCCACATTTTGCCGATAACATAACCGATACCTATCCGAATTTCTCGACACTCGATCAAAATATGTCACCGCAGTTCATCAATGAATCCATAGTGAAAATAAACCCCAAAATCTGACGACAAGTTAAAACTCAAGTTCTTTATATTCGAAAATATATGCAATGCTTTTCCTTGCTGTATATTTTTATATTTCTGAACATATGTGTATTTATTTCATGGTGATTTACTTTAATGTTTTTAAGTACTCTAAATGAACATTTCCTCGAAGAATAACAAAATAAGATTTCACTAAAACAGAGACATGGCCTTTGAACCGAGTAATGTCTTATTAGTACATACATGGTTTGCAAGACACAGAGTCTCAAGTGTGATCAATAATATGAGTCGTATGGTTTAGCATTTCATTCATAACAAGTATAACATATATATGAGTAAATAAACTTGTATGCAGTTTACAGAAGTAAGTAGTAAGTGTTTTACTCACAGTTTTACAGCAGGTATTATGGTGTATTTTATATTTCCAGTTTCCTTTTCTTTTGCTCGAGTTTTCAGGTGCAAAGAAATAGGAAAATAACTACATATATATAGGCTATCATATAATGTATTATAATGGTTTTCCTTTATCATTAAACTAATTAAATCTTAATTACTCCTATCATACATCTTGCGCACAGAGATTTGGTAGAGGAAATGTTCATTGATAGCTACATCTTGGTTTGGCCTTACATGTACAATGCATGGTTGGAGTTCAAGCCATAACAAAACATCAACTTGCTGCTGTCCTTCTCTAATTTATACTCATAAACTAATGGAAGCTTCTATGGAACTAACACATGTCAAGCTCCCAATGGTTCATAGTTTTCCACCTATTGTTTCCTTAAATCTTAAATGCAAATGTGTGGAGATCTTATGGAATTGAATGCCTGCGGCCAAGTTAGAATAGCATCATCAAAAATCTTATTTAGCCTAAATATAATTCATTTAGAAATTAGTCCTTTTCATTATGTCCTTACAAACTTAGCTATGAAGTATGTTCACTTAAATGGACCTTAAAACCTTAGCTGCATACATAGTGCCTTCTTTGCGCAGGAATTGGTTGGGCTAAGGCCTGTTGAAGTGGCATCAAACCATGGGTTTTTAGCTTAACTAGTTGTAGTTGATTAGGCCACATGTTTCTCTGATAGTTGTTGCTGGGTCATGCTCAAAGTTGGTTGCATTAAGGTCTTTAGATGGCTAAGTTATCATCCATTTAATTCTTTAATTTAATTGCTACTTCAATTGTTTCTCAAAACAATTTATTTCTCTAGCTAAGGTTTTGCTATGCTATAGCTTTGGTTCCTTTAGTAACGCTTTGTCACAGCACTTTAGTCGTGTTGTTGTTGCCTAGTTTAGTTACACTTCCGTTATACTAATTTTAGCTACGCTTTTGGTCATAGTGAATAAGTCTTACTTAACTATTCTGGCCCTGTAAATGAGTTAACACATAAATAAGTTAATTTATTAATGTATTGTTAAATTTTAAGTTCATTCACAAATTTGTTTTTCGTCCAGAATCCCGGGTCATTACACTACACATCTGAACAGAATGGCTTAGTCGAGATAAAACATAGGCATATAGTTGAAACTGGCCTAACATCACTTGCACAAGCATCACTACCCCTAAAGTTCTGGTCTGAGGCATTTACATCAGCAGTATTTTTAATAAATAGAATGCCAACTAAGACTTTAGGGGGAATCAATCCTTTAAAAAAAATATAATGTTAAGCCAGACTATATCAACATTAAAACTTTCGGCTGCCTATGTTTTCCACATCTAAGGTCATATAACTCAAATAAATTTGACTATAAGTCAAAACCGTGTACATTCATCGGGTATTGCATCAATCAGAAAGGATATAAATGCATCGACTCAAATGGCAGGATTGTCATAAGTAGACATGTTATATTTGATGAAAAGAATTTTCCATACAAGAATTCTGAAATAAAAACTTCAAGAAAAGTTTACAATCCAAAGGTGGTTTTACCTGAACTGCGCATTATTCATGACCTGTGGGAAAGGCAAAGTGGTAATGAGGCTGCTGGCGCTCATACTGGCATTTAAGATACCACAGAATGGCAAGATCAGCATCAATTTGGTACATCCAGCCCCGCCATCCAACAACCTGCAACAGAGGATAATCAAAATATTGATGCGGAGGACAATAATAATAATCAAGAGTCATCAACCAATTGTAATAACCCGGAAATCTGAGCCAATTTAAAAATTTTATTTTGGCAATTTTAGCGAATTTTGAATATTTAAAATGAATTATTTTAAATAATAACGACGAAAAATTTATTTTGAATAGATTAGAACGTATATATTATATAGATCGACGTTAGAATATAAATATTTACTTATAATTGTAAAAGGAATTGAAAATGGCGCGGTAGTTTGATAATTCGATTTCAAATTTCAATTGAACATACGGGTGCAAAATAAACCGGATTTTAGCAAAACCAAAAATAACGGAATCTAATTGAGGATATCTTTCCAATGAATCCGAAAAATCAAAATTTCATAGCGGGGATAAAAAGATATGTCCAGTTGAAAATTCAGAATAGTCGCTATGGAATTTCGACCCTTAAAAATAGCCATTTTGCAAACGACCTCGGATTTCGACGATACCACTTTTGTTGGATCCGCAGTGTCTAGTTATTGCTATGTTTCAAATTTCATAATTTTTCGAATCAATATGTGAGCGTGGCAAAGGAAAACGCGTTTGACCAGTTTCAGTTGATTTTAATCGACTGGAAAATGGTCATTTTTCAAACGGTCTCAGAATTTGATGAAATTAGTTTTGTTAGGACCGTATCGTCAATACGAAGCAAGAAAATATTTTTTTGGAATTTTTCGAGTTAGTATGTGACACTAGTAAATTGAAATGCGCGTTAAAATTCAATATATTGAATTATATGTTGATTTTGATAAAAAAAACTGATCGAAACGGTCGAATCAGCCTACGATACATCTTCCATTGTGTTCGGAATGGGGGTAATTAGCTATGGACGACATGCGGTGGGTCTTATTTCGAGTTCGAAATAAAAAGTTGCTTTCTGGAATTTAAAACTGAATAAAATATAATTATATTTACATAACCCCTTACCTCTCTATCCTCACTTTTCTGGTCAATGCTCAATTAAAAATAAAAAATGGGAAAAGGGGTGAGAATCGCGATCTCCCTCAGGCGATCCATCGCCTCGACGCCACGTAGGCAGAGCAGCCTCCCCCTCCTCCTTCCTCGATCCACGCACCCTCCTACATCCTCTTCCCACAATAAAACCGCCCCTAGCCTCGAGCTCGCGACCGCCATCGACGAGACAGATCAGCCCGGAGCCGCCGCCCTGCCATCCGCCTCCCCCTTCCACTCTGACCCCTCCAGCGCCAACCTCCGCCTGCTCCTGGTCTGCGTGACCCCTTTCTTCTACCGCAACTCCTGTTCCCCCTCCGGACGCTCAACTCCAGCCCCTCCACTTGCGATGGCACCAGTAAACCCCCCCCCCCCTCTCTTCAAGCGCAGACAACCTTCTCCACACGAAATATGGTGAGTTTAATTCCTTTATTTTATTTACAGTAAATTTGTTTCAGTTTTAATTATAAGGCCCGATCTTTAAATATACGATTAGAGAATAAACAAAGACATGTTTTTTTTTTTGAAAGACATAATTGTTAATTATTTTAAAGCAAAGATTTTTAGCATACGTTAGAAATATTTCTAAGAAGACAAAGCTTTGATTTTTTATTGTGAACAAGATTTGATCTCTAGAAAGAAAGGAATATATTTTGGTATGTAAAAAGATTATGTTTTTATAGAAAGGTTAAAAATATAATTTTTATAATACAGAAAGGTTAAAAATATAATTTTTATAATATAGAAAGGTTAAAAATATAATTTTTATAATATAGAAAGTTTAAAAATATAATTTTTATACTAGTGGCATATTAAAAATATGATCTTTATATAGTAGCGATGATAAAAATATGATTTTTATATATGTAGTGAAATAAAAATTCAATCTTTATATTAGAAGTAGAAATAAAAATATAATTTTTATATACAGGATAGCGTGATAAAAATATAATCTTTATTATAGGAACACCGATATAAAAATAGAATTTTTATCAATATAGGGTGATTATTAAAAAATATGATTTCTATTTATAGAAATGAAGCAATAAAAAAAAAATTATATGAACAACGTGAAAAGAACTGCATTGGGATTTCAAGCAGATCCAAACGGTTCAGCAGTTCAAAAGCAAAGCACGGCGGAGTGGAACCCTCAGTGAGAACTTCTCACTTTTAATTTAATTTTCTAGTTAAAATATATACTAGGTTGCAGACGGTGTTTAGTAGCACCCGACACCCGTCGTCCACAGACCATGGACGGCTTGTATGCTTGTTTGTTTGATTTTGATGTGTAGTTGATTGTGTGATGTGATGTGAAATGAAATAAAATATTTAGATAATTAAAAATATTTTATAGTTAAAAATAGAATTTTAACGTGTATATGAAATGAAATAGATTAATATAAACAAATCGAACGATTTGTTTATATTCACACATTTGACTGATATTGATTAGGACGATAAATTTCACACATCGCCCAACTGCACAAATAAAATCTGTGTTTGATTGTTCGAAACCCCACATGGGTATTGGGATGATATATGACATACATTAATCCCAATAATTAGTTGTATGTCGATCGATTGATTGACAAACTGTTATAAGCGTTAAATATTTATATTTGATTCTTATACAGTGTAGAATGCACTTTGGATGATGGTTGATTATTTGTCATTATTGATATATACATGTGTTGTAGAAAACCCATATAATCAACATTATATGGTAATTGATTGGGCCTCATTCCAGTTTTGAAAAGAAATATTTGAAAAGAAATATTTGAAATAGAAATATTTGAAAAAGAAATATTTGAAAAAGAATATTTGAAAATAGAATATACGAAGCCATGTTGATTAGATTTACGTCATTTTGACGTGAACGATATTTATATCAATTTTATTCATTTTTAAATGAATATTGAAAAGTGATTTCAATAATCGAATATTTTAGAAATTGAATTGAATAGAATTCAAATCGAATTAGAAATTGAATTGAATAGAATTAAAATCGAATTGAAATTGAATTGAATAGAATTCAAATCGAATTAGAAATTGAATTGAATAGAATTCAAATCAAATTAGAAATTGAATTGAATAGAATTCAAATCAAATTGAAATTGAATTGAATAGAAAATGAATTCGAATTAAATTGAATAGATTTGAAATTCGAGTTAAATTGAAATAAATTGAAATTCGAATTAAATTGAAATTGAATTGAAATCGATTTGAAATGAAATTAAAACAGATTATAATGAAAAATTCAATTTTGATTTGAATTTGAAATGAAGTTGAAATCGTTTCGAAAACGAATTTAAAACGGTTTTTAAAATACGTTTTGAAAGGAAATCGACGAAGTATATATTATATATATAATATAATGGCCTGAATAGAACGCGCCGCGCCGGGTCAGTTCGCGAATTTCGACCATTGACTTCGAATGGATATTGCGGAAGATCCGACCAACGGATTCTCCTATAACCGGAACCGTTGGGTTCGCATCGAAAAAGCTTTCTAACGAATTTTAGAAATTTGAAATCTAACGGTTGGATTTGGAATTATGCCCAAATCAAATTTGAAAAAGGTCGCTGTAAGTGCAGTTCGATGGCCATTGATGGAAATCGATTGTACGGGCCTTGATAAAATTGTTAAAAATAGTAATAATTTATGTAAAATCATAAGAAATGATTTGGGAAAAATTAGGGTTAAAAACTCCATAATTGAAAAGATAAAAATAGATTTTTATCGAAATGAACTAGTTTTGAACTAGAATTAAAATCAATTTATTTTGAATCAAATAAATTGAATTTGAAAAGGGTTTTGAAAGTAACCAGAATTTCCAATAATTGAATTGGAATGGATTTGAATCGAATTTGTCTTTGGAATATTTCGATGTTGGATTTAGTGATTATACAGGTATTGTTATGGAAGTTTGAAAGATATATATATATATATATATATATATATATATATATATATATATATACATACATACATATCGTTATTTCCAATACGATATTTGTTGGTCGTAGAATTTGATATTGAATATAAGCCGGTATATTTTCTATTCAGAGCCTTGTATTTAATATCAAATGTGATTTGGGTTTGTCGTGAATGGTGTCTTCATTAACACTGTTTTTAAGCCCAGTTGAGAAAAAGATAAAATCTTTTTATTTAGATTTAATGAAGTGTACCAATTAAATAATATTTAATTGGAATTGAATTGGTGTTGATTTTTGGGTTTATCGTGAACAGTGTTTTAAATAACACTTGTTCTTTAACCCGATAATTAATGGAATGTGATTTTGGGTTTATCTTGAACCGTGTTTTAAATGACACTGATTCTTTAACCCAGTTAAAGATTAAAACTAAGTGGAGTTTTAATGAATCTTTAATTAGATTGAAAAGATCGAGAAGGGAGTATCACCAGTTTTGCTCCAGGCGATAGTTAAATATTTAATTAGATTTGAACGTGAAATGGTAATTGAATTTACCGATAACACCGTGGTGTTAGATATGAAGTATGACCAGTTTTACTTCATGGGATGAATAGGTTGGGATTGGGAAATAAAATAAATGATTACTTCGGTGTGGTTCGCTAATCCCGACTAGTTTAAATTGATATTCAAAGAAGATTAAAGAATAAATTTAAAGAATTTATCATTGATAAAATTAATGGGAACCTTTCCCAAAGTTTAAGAATATTTGAATAAAAGAATATTCTGAATTGGAATGAGGCGTATGTTGTGTTTGTGTAACATTTGTTTAATATATACGCGAGTTATTCGGAAAGACCGGGTTTATCCCATTCTAAATAACTTATACGACGATAAGTCGAAGGTGAAGACGGTGGTTGAAGACCGGAGGTCTTCACGTCGTCATGATAATTGCTAATGATCTTGATTAGGCTGTACACCCAAGAAGATGGAAACAGTTGGTGATCGTCCAGACGTACTTGGTGATCGATGGATATGCGGGGTACTAGGTGCCTCCGGTTTCGTTCAGACCCAGAACGAACGTGAAAATGGACTGTGTGTCTGACATTGGATTTTAGTCTGTGTGATTGATTTCTATTAAGTATATATCTATTTGGCGGCGGAGAATTTATTCTCTTGCTTAACGCCCTTCTCTGAGACGTACGAGCTCAGGGGTTATATGTTGATAGATATCAAACGCATGGGGTGAATTGCCTGTGTGGCATGCCTAAGTGGCAATTGATCAAGGCTTCTGTTGAAAAGCAAAGTCTTGTGGTGATGATCAAAGCACAGCCTGTGTGGCATAGCTTTGTGTAACGTTGATTCGCGAGCCTCACACCCCGGTTGTGAACTAGAAACAGGAGAAGGACCTCAGGGAGGGCATGCGTTTCCTTCTAGATAGAAGTGGCGTCAGTGGTTTTACATGCCCTGACGAGTTTGACTTATGTGGTTGTTGCTGTTGCGAAGCGCCTCGGATATATCGGTCGATCCAGGACCGATGGAGTCATTTGTTGGCTCATTTACGCCCCCATAGGGCGGGGAAACGTAGTGTTCAGGCATAATAATCCACATTGGTGGACCGGCCCTGACGATCCAAGGCTTGCCTGCGCGCTTGCCTGAGACTCGGGCTAGACAGTCTCGAATCGGTAGAGGACTATCTTTTGCCTTGGTTCACAGATGGAAATCCAACTTCCAAATACGTGACATTTGCGGTTTCGATTTGTAGAGCCTAGTATTGGCGACATAGTAGCATGGGATGCTATGCCGTGTATGATTGATACTTATGATTTGAAGTTGTTTTATACACTATACACTTATTATAGTATCAAAAGATCTGTTTTAAATGTATCAAGCATTCTTGGCTATTATAAGGAAAAAACCCTATCCTCCGGCTCGCGTTGCATTGTGTGATGGGACCTGGGTCTTATAATAGCTTCATTGTTCTTTATTTAGCATTGCGCTGTTATTTTATGCACTGGTGTTCTTGGGAGGAAACCCGTTCCGTGTTATACGGCGTGGTCCCTTGATTTACCTAACTCTAAAATGAAGATTAATAACTGTTTTAGTTCTCACACCAGTCCCATGACTGACCTGGAGTTTATTGTTTTAACCTAAACTCTGGGTGCCCTTATTTTGACACGGGCAGCTAGTAGTTTTGGTTTTGAAGATTTATATTCACAGGGTCCTGGTTTACAGCTGGAATGATATCCGGAAAGCTTTGTATCCGTATATCTCTTCTAGTTGTGCATTGTATTATTTTCCGCTGCTATGTAATGTATTGTAATCTATGATATTTTATAATGTATATTATTTGTTAATACTCTGTATATTCTTGTATTATGATGCATTGTTGTAATTAACAATGAAATGTTCTTCTGTTTGTGTTCTAATTCGTCGTGTTCTCGAAACAATTAGGGGTTTTGAACGGTCTTAGTCAGTTTAGCGACTGATTCAGATCGAGCGAAATTTCTTGTTGTCACATTTGGTAAGCAAAAAATTCTGAATGGAATAATTTTGAATATAGATTTATTACTAAAAAGCTTTCGCCCAATTTTGAATTGTCGAAGCAAGAACTTTATGTGAGAGTAGAAGCCCCAAAAGGAGAATTAGGAATTTATTTGATTGAACATTTAATTATTATTATGTTGACTAATTGAACTTAGTGGGTGGGGGCTTCTAGCCTGTAGTGACATAATAGTCCTTTTTATATCTTATTATTATTTATTTAAATATTCCAGGAAACATAATATAAATATTTCAGAGCTTTGGTTTACAAAGCTCAGAGAACAAGACACATTAGAACCATATGAAAGAATTCATCAGAGATTGGATTAGTAATATCCAATGAGAATGACTCGTTAGAGATGGGATCAGTAGTATCCTAGAACGAGTGTGAAGAGTATATCTTTGTAAATGAAAACAAATTTTGTTATGAAATTTAAATCACTTATTTGTTTTTGAATATTTATTTATATTGAATTTGGACAATCTAGTATATTATTTGAAGTTTTAATATACTGGATAGATATAAAATCCCACTGTAGTCGCTCGGGAATGATTCCGATGATGGGTACCCATCATCAGTGTTGTGTTCGAGTTTTGAAGGTGTGAGATTTATATGTTTCCATTAGACTGGTGTGAGAACCAAAATTAGATAGGGTCAATTGTTGTGATTTAGCATCAAAAATGTGGTTTTTGACTATATATCAAAGTTATGAATTTGAAAAGATAATCAACTAATTGATTGCTGGTTGTGTTGTTTGGTTATTGTTCGATCAATTAAATTTGAACCATTATGTGAATGAACTGTATATTTAGGCCAAATTGAACCAAATACTGAACTGTATTGAAATTATTTGAAAATTGCATGCATGTACATGTATATCTATTAAGCAGGTCATAGCAAAGAGGCTAGAGAAGAGAAATTGTTTGCCCGACAAATAGGTACATGTTTATTGTATTTCTTGAGTTTTGGGTGATTTTATGAGCCGATTGGCTAGCCGCTTGGCCTTTTCTTTTTCTTTTGGATTGAAGAAGGCCATGGGAGGCTATATGAAATATCCTGAAGTCCCCAGTGCAGGGGAGGTTATGGCGAAATTTTTCGAAAATTTTGGGTGTTAGCCAAATTTTTGAAAAATTTGACATGTTCTTAAAAACTGAAAAGTTGAAGAACTTAAGCCGTAGTGAAAATAATGAAAGTTGAGTTGATTTGTTAAACAACTTTCGGGGACGAAAAGTTTTAAGTGGGGGAGATTGTAATAACCCGGAAATTTGAGCCGGATTTAAATTTTTATTTTGGCAATTTTAGCGAATTTTTAATATTTAAAATGAATTATTTTAAATAATAACGACAAAAAATTTATTTTGAATAGATTAGAACGTATATATTATATAGATCGACGTTAGAATATACATATTTATTTATAATTATAAAAGGAATTGAAAATGGCGCGGTAGTTCGATAATTCGATTTCAAATTTCAATTGAACATACCGGGTGCAAAATAAACCGAATTTTAGCGAAACCAAAAATAATGGAATCTAAATGAGGATATCTATCCAACGAATCCGAAAAATCAAAATTTCATAGCGGGGATAAAAAGATATGTCCAGTTGAAAATTCAGAATAGTCGCTATGGAATTTCGGCCCTTAAAAATAGCCATTTTGCAAACGACCACGGATTTCGACGAAACCACTTTTGTTGGATCCGCAGTGTCTAGTTATTGCTAGGTTTCAAATTTCATAATTTTTCGAATCAATATGTGAGCGTGGCAAAGGAAAACGCGTTTGACCAGTTTCAGTTGATTTTAATCGACTGGAAAATGGCCATTTTCCAAACGGTCTCATAATTTGATGAAATTAGTTTTGTTAGGACCGTATCGTCAATACGAAGCTAGAAAATATTTTTTTGGAATTTTTCGAGTTAGTATGTTACCCCAGTAAATTGAAATGCGCGTTTAAATTCAATATATAGAGTTATATGTTGATTTTGATGAAAACTGATCGAAACGGTCGAATCAGCCTACGATACATATCCCATTGTGTTCGGAATGGGGGTAATTAGCTGTAGACGACAGGCGGTGGGTCTCATTTCGAGTTCGAAATAAAAAGTTGCTTTCTGGAATTTAAAACTGAATAAAATATAATTATATTTATATAACCCCTTACCTCTCTCCCCTCACTTTTCTGGTCAACGCTCAATTAAAAATAAAAAATAAAAGAAGGGGGAGAATCGCGATCTCCCCCAGGCGATCCATCGCCTCAACGCCGTGCAGGCGGAGCAGCCTCCCCCTCCTCCTTCCTCGATCCACGCACCCTCCTCTATCCTCTTCCCACAATAAAACCGCCCCTAGCCTCGAGCTCGCGACCGCCATCGACGAGACAGATCAGCCCGGAGCCGCCGCCCTGCAATCCGCCTCCCCCTTCCACTCCGACCCCTCCAGCGCTAACCTCCGCCTGCTCCTCCTCCGTGTGACCCCTTTCTTCTACCGCAACTCCTCTTCCCCCTCCGGACACTCGACTCCAGCCCCTCCACTTGCGATGGCACCAGTGAACCCCCCTCCCCTCTCTTCAAGCGCAGACAACCTTCTCCACTCGAAATATGGTGAGTTTAATTCCTTTATTTTATTTACAGTAAATTTGTTTCAGTTTTAATTATAAGGCCCGATCTTTAAATATACGATTAGAGAATAAACAAAGACATGTTTTTTTTTTTGAAAGACATAATTTTTAATTGTTTTAAAGCAATGATTTTTAGCATACGTTAGAAATATTTCTAAGAAGACAAAGCTTTGATTTTTTATCGTGAACAAGATTTGATCTCTAGAAAGAAAGGAATATATTTTGGTATGTAAAAAGATTATGTTTTTATAGAAAGGTTAAAAATATAATTTTTATAATATAGAAAGGTTAAAAATATAATTTTTATAATATAGAAAGGTTAAAAATATAATTTTTATACTAGTGGCATATTAAAAATATGATCTTTATATAGTAGCTAGGGATGAGCATGGTGCGGTTTGGTGCGGTTTTGGCTTAAAACCGCACCCGGAACCGCTAGGGTGCGGTTTCTAAAAGTAGGAACCGGAACCGGACCAAAAACCGTTGTTGCGGTTTCGGTTTTAAAAGTGCAGTTTCGGTTTTAAAAGTGCGGTTTCGGTTCCAAAACCGTTTGACCAAAAAAAAGCATTGTTCCCTAACCTGCTCATACAAAACAACACCATTATATACACGCACAGGAAACTCATGCTTTACTACATACAAAATCATGCACCACACAAAAACCCACACAACAACAGCATGAACATAACGCTAGCATATATAAACACAACCCAGTCGCAACAATCAATATTTGCCTAAAAATATAACTTGTACCAGTCTCATATTTACTTACTGAAATGCTATCAGTATTATAGTCTGGAATGGAGCCACTCCCACTATAATTCGTTATTGTAATCTTCATGTTGATTTAGTAATTAAACATGCAGATTACAATAAAGAATTGATACTTGCACGCTTGCAACATAAAAGCAACAAAAATGAGGGCACACATCTACATACAAATGCATGCACCACTGTAAAAACACATACAATAACTTCACATATGTTAATGCATGTATGCAAAAAATGCAAGGTAATATTAAAATTTATATATAAATAATATTCGGTGTGGTTTCGGTTTTGCGGTTTGAAAAAGAATAGAAACCGAAACCGGACCGTACTAATGGTGTGGTTTCATCGGTTTTGCGGTTTTACTTCGGTGCGGTTTTTTAAGATGCGGTTTTCATCGGTTTTTTGCGGTTTCGGTTTGTAATCGGTTTTTCTGCTCATCCCTAATAGTAGCGATGATAAAAATATGATTTTTATATATGTAGTGAAATAAAAATTCAATCTTTATATTAGAAGTAGATATAAAAATATAATTTTTATATAGAGGATAGCGTGATAAAAATATAATCTTTATTATAGGAACACCGATATAATAATAGAATTTTTATCAATATAGCGTGATTATAAAAAAAATACGATTTCTATTTATAGAAATGAAGCAATAAAAAAATATAATTTTTATATGAACAGCGTGAAAAGAACTGCATTGGGATTTCAAGCAGATCCAGACGGTTCAGTAGTTCAAAAGCAAAGCACGGCGGAGTGGAACCCTCAGTGAGAACTTCTCACTTTTAATTTAATTTTCTAGTTAAAATATATACTAGGATGCAGACGGTGTTTAGTAGCACCCGACACCCGTCGTCCACAGACAATGGACGGCTTGTATGCTTGTTTGTTTGATTTTGATGTGTAGTTGATTGTGTGATGTGATGTGAAATGAAATAAAATATTTAGATAATTAAAAATATTTTATAGTTAAAAATAGAATTTTAACATGTATATGAAATGAAATAGATTAATATAAACAAATCGAATGATTTGTTTATATTCACACATTTGACTGATATTGATTGGGACGATAATTTTCACACATCGCCCAACTGCACAAATAAAATCTGTGTTTGATTGTTCGAAACCCCACATGGGTATTGGGATGATATATGACATACACTAATCCCAATAATTAGTTGTATGTCGATCGATTGATTGACAAACTGTTATAAGCATTAAATATTTATATTTGATGCTTATACAGTGTAGATTGCACTTTGGATGATGGTTGATTATTTATCATTGTTGATATATACATGTGTTGTAGAAAACCCATATAATCAACATTATATGGTAATTGATTGGGCCTCATTCCAGTTTTGAAAAGAAATATTTGAAAAGAAATATTTGAAATAGAAATATTTGAAAAAGAAATATTGGAAATAGAATATTTGAAAATAGAATATATGAAGTCGTGTTGATTAGATTGACGCCATTTTGACGTGAACGATATTTATATCGATTTTATTCATTTTTAAATGAATATTTAAAAGTGATTTCAATAATCGATTATTTTAGAAATTGAATTGAATAGAATTCAAATCAAATTAGAAATTGAATTGAATAGAATTCAAATTGAATTAGAAATTTAATTGAATAGAGTTCAAATCGAATTCGAAACTGAATTGAATAGAATTCAAATCGAATTGAAATTGAATTGAATAGAATTCAAATCGAATTAGAAATTGAATTGAATAGAATTCAAATCGAATTAGAAATTGAATTGAATAGAATTCAAATCGAATTGAAATTGAATTGAATAGAAAATGAATTCGAATTAAATTGAATAGATTTGAAATTCGAGTTAAATTGAAATGAACTGAAATTCGAATTAAATTGAAATTGAATTGAAATCGATTTGAAATGAAAATAAAACAGATTATATTGAAAAATTCAATTTTGATTTGAATTTGAAATGAAGTTGAAATCGTTTCGAAAACGAATTTAAAATGGTTTTTAAAATACGTTTTGAAAGGAAATCGACGAAGTATATATTATATATATTATATATATAATATAATGCCTGAATTGAACGCGCCTTGCCGCGGTAGTTCGCGAATTTCGACCATTGACTTTGAATGGATATTGTGGGAGATCCGACCGTCGGATTCTACTAAAACCGGAACCGTTGGGTTCGTATCGAAAAGAGCTTTCTAATGAATATTAGAAATTTGAAATCTAACGGTTGGATTTGGAATTGTGTCCAAATCAAATTTGAAAAAGGTCGATGTAAGTGCAGTTCGATGGCCGTTGATGGAAATCGACTGTACGGGCCTTGATAAAATTATAAAAAATAGTAATAATTTGTGTAAAATCATAAGTAATGATTTGGGAAAAATTGGGGTGAAAAACTCCATAATTGAAAAGATAAAAATAGATTTTTATCGAAATGAACTAGTTTTGAACTAGAATTAAAATCAATTTATTTTGAATCAAATAAATTGAATTTGAAAAGGGTTTTGAAAGTAACCAGAATTTCCAATAATTGAATTGGAATGGATTTGAATCGAAATTGTCTTTGGAATATTTCGATGTTGGATTTAGTGATTATACAGGTATTGTTATGGAAGTTTGAAATATATATATATATATATATATATATATATATATATATATACATATCGTTATTTCCAATACAATATTTGTTGGTCGTAGAATTTGATATTGAATATAAGCCGGTATATTTTCTATTCAGAGCCTTGTATTTAATATCAAATGTGATTTGGGTTTGTCGTGAATGGTGTCTTCATTAACACTGTTCTTAAGCCCAGTTGATAAAAAGATTAAATCTTTTTATTTAGATTTAATGAAGTGCACCAATTAAATAATATTTAACTGGAATTGAATTGGTGTTGATTTTTGGGTTTATCGTGAACAGTGTTTTAAATAACAGTTGTTCTTTAACCCGATAATTAATGGAATGTGATTTTGGGTTTATCATGAACCGTGTTTTAAATGACACTAATTCTTTAACCCAGCTAAAGATTAAAACTAAGTGGAGTTTTAATGAATCTTTAATTAGATTGAAAAGATCGAGAAGGGAGTATCACCAGTTTTGCTCCAGGCGATAGTTAAATCTTTAATTAGATTTGAACGTGAAATGGTAATTGAATTTACCGATAACACCGTGGTGTTAGATATGAAGTATGACCAGTTTTACTCCATGGGATGAATAGGTTGGGATTGGAAAATAAAATAAATGATTACTTCGGTGTGGTTCGCTAATCCCGACTAGTTTGAATTGATATTCAAAGAAGATTAAAGAATAAATTTAAAGAAATTATCTTTGATAAAATTAATGGGAACCTTTCCCAAAGTTTAAGAATGTTTGACTAAAAGAATATTCTGAATTGGAATGAGGCGTATGTTGTGTTTGTGTAACATTTGTTTATTATATACGCGAGTTATTCGGAAAGACCGGGTTTATCCCATTCTGAATAACTGATACGACGATAAGTCGAAGGTGAAGACGGTTGTTGAAGACCGGAGGTCTTCACGTCGTCTGGATAATTGCTGATGATCTTGATTGGGCTGTACACCCAAGAAGATGGAAACAGTTGGTGATCATCCAGACGTACTTGGAGATCGATGGATATGCGGGGTACTAGGTGCCTCCGGTTTCGTTCAGACCCAGAACGAACGTGAAAATGGACCGTGTGTCTGACATTGGATTTCAGTCTGTGTGATTGATTTCAATTAAATATATATCTATTTGGCGGCGGAGAATTTATTCTCTTCCTTAATGCCCTTCTCTGAGACGTAGGAGCTCAGGGGTTATATGTTGATAGATATCAAACGCATGGGGTGAATTGCCTGTGTGGCATGCCTAAGTGGCAATTGATCAAGGCTTCTATTGAAAAGCAAAGTCTTGTGGTGATGATCAAAGCACGGCCTGTGTGGCATAACTTTGTGTAACGTTGATTCGCGAGCCTCACACCCCGGTTGTGAACCAGAAACGGGAGAAGGACCTCAGGGAGGGCATGCGTTTCCTTCTAGTGGCGTCAGTGGTTTTACATGCCCTGACGAGTTTGACTTATGTGGTTGTTGCTGTTGCGAAGCGCCTCGGATATATCGGTCGATCCGGGACTGATGGAGTCATTTGTTGGCTCATTTACGCCCCCATAGGGCGGGGAAACGTAGTGTTCAGGCATAATAATCCACATTGGTGGACCGGCCCTGACGATCCAAGGCTTGCCTGCGCGCTTGCCTGAGACTCGGGCTAGACAGTCTCGAATCGGTAGAGGACTATCTTTTGCCTTGGTTCACAGATGGAAATCCAACTTCCAAATACGTGACATTTGCGGTTTTGATTTATAGAGCCTAGTATTGGCGACATAGTAGCATGGGATGCTATGCCGTCTATGATTGATACTTATGATTTGAAGTTGTTTTATACACTATACACTTATTATAGTATCCAAAGATTTGTTTTAAATGTATCAAGCATTCTTGGTTGTTATAAGGAAAAAACCCTATCCTCCGGCTTGCGTTGCATTGTGTGATGGGACCTGGGTCTTATAATAGCTTCATTGTTCTTTATTTAGCATTGCGCTGTTATTTTATGCACTGGTGTTCTTGGGAGGAAACCCGTTCCGTGTTATACGGCGTGGTGCCTTGATTTACCTAATTCTAAAATAAAGATTAATAACTATTTTAGTTCTCACACCAGTCCCATGACTGACCTGGAGTTTATTGTTTTAACCTAAACTCTGGGTGCCCTTATTTTGACGCGGTCAGCTAGTAGTTTTGGTTTTGCAGATTTATATTCACAGGATCCTGGTTTACAGCTGGAATGATATCCAGAAAGCTTTGTATCCGTATATCTCTTCTTGTTGTGCATTGTATTATTTTCCACTTCTATGTAATATATTGTAATCTCTGATATTTTATAATGTATATTATTTGTTAATACTCTGTATATTCTTGTATTCTGATGCATTGTTGTAATTAACAATGAAATGTTCTTCTGTTTGTGTTCTAATTCGTCGTGTTCTCGAAACAATCAGGGGTTTTGAACGGTCTTAGTCGGTTTAGCGACTGATTCGGATCGAGCGAAATTTCTTGTTGTCACACCAGTACTGGAAATACAAGTGAATCCAGTGAATCAAATTGACCACAAAGCTCTCCACACAAGCAACCAACTCATTACATGATGACTAGAGCAAAAAGTGGAATTTTCAAGCCAAATGTCTATGCTGCTGCTATCAGCTAAGATGAGCCAGTCGATTATAATCAAGCTGCGAAAGACAAAAATTGGAGAGATGCTATGAAAGAGGAGTATAATGCTCTTATTAAAAACAACACATGGGAATTAGTCCATCCTCCTCAAAATAGAAATATAGTAGACTGTAAATGGACTTTCAAGCTCAAGAAAAATCAAGATGGATCAGTAAATAGATTTAAGGCAAGACTGGTAGCCAAAGGCTTCACACAAGAGTACGGTTTTGACTTTAGTGATACTTTTTCTCCTGTTGTGAAGCCTTCGACTATCAGACTCATATTTACTATTGGTCTAAATAATAACTGGAAAATCAAGCATCTTGATGTAAATAATGCTTTCCTGAATGGTGTGTTACAGGAAGATATATATATATATATATATATATATATATATATATATGCAGCAGCCACAAGGATTTACTCAAGATTCAAATCAAGTTTGCAAGCTAAAGAAGGCAATATATGGACTCAAATAGGCCCCTAGAGTGTGGTTTCAAAAACTCAAGGCAACCCTGAATTCTATGGGATATCATCCAACAAAAACTGACTCATCATTATTCATTAAAATTAACACCATATCTACTGTATACATACTAATTTATGTGGATGACTTAATTATTACAAGAAGAAGTGAGGATGATATCAAGCACTTGACAGAATATTTACACAACCAATTCTCTATTAAGGACCTAGGAGAAGTCACTCACTTCCTGGGTATTGAAGTTACTAAAAAGTCAAATACAGAAATGCATCTCTGTCAGAAAATATACATTTCTGAATTGCTGTTCAAAACTAACATGAGTGAAGTCAAACCTCAACCTACTCCATTGATATCCAATCAGCACTATTCTAAAAACAAGGGAGAAGCAATTAATAATGTAAAGCAGTATAGAAGTGTTGTAGGGGCATTACAATACGCCACTATAACACTACCTGATATTGCATTTAGCTTTAACAAAGTTTCTCAATTTATGCAGAGACCCCTAGACGAGCATTGGAAGGCTGTAAAAAGAATTCTCAGATATCTCAATGGCACAAACAACTTTGGACTGACATTAATAGCAAGTAACCATCTAAATATTACAGCCTACAGTGACTCAGACTGGGCTACAGACAGTGACGATAGAAAATCTGTTGCAGGGTATTGTATTTACATTGGAAACAACCTCTTATCCTAGTGTTCAAAAAAGCAAACTACAATATCCAGATCCAGTACTGAAGCTGAATATCGCAGTGTGGCTAGCACTACAGCGGAAATCCTATAGCTACTGTCAATTTTGAAAGAGTTAAACTTGCTTGCTGAGAAAAAGCCAGTTATATGGTGTGATAATCAAAGCATTATTTACTTATCATCATATCCAGTGCAACATGCAAAGACAAAACATATAGAGATTGACATCTACTTTGTACGAGAGCTTGTACAACAAGGAAAGCTACAAATCAACGATGTTCCAAGTTTTCATCAAAAGGCTGATATATTTACTAAATCGTTATCAGCTAAGAACTTCACAAGGCTTAGAGATGAACTTAAAATCAAAGGAAATATACAACCTGACAAGGTTCACTGGAGCAAAGCCTTCGAAGATGAAGCCCTATTGGTGCACCTGAGCCTTAGATTCAACTATTTCCAGCATCAGGAGGGCAATAATTAACAAGCCGCCACAGCAATTCGCCAGAGCAAAGTCTTCAGAAATGATAACCAGCACAAATGAATCTCGCTGGGTCCGATTCCACTTGATGAAGCCCTTTGATGTGTTTTGAGCATTGGATTCATCTATCTTTAACATCAGAAGGGCGATAGCTAGGGAGCCGTCACCACAAATTAGGGTTTTCCAGAGAATACGAAAGCCTAATTTGAGAGGGGGTATTGAAAATGAATGAGTGCAGCCAAACATCCTACACTATAATAGGGTACACTGTTATTGGGCTTGGCCCAGAATGTTTAACGTTTATCATATTTTTTGTTGCAAGCCTGTACAAGAGAACGGTTATACAAACACTTGTATAAATATGACCTGACCAAAGACTCTGTATTCTATTCTGTTCTTTCACTAATAATACAACTCAAGATTACATTCTGCATCAATATAATTTTTGCCCGAGCTTTTCTCTGTTCTTAACTAAACTGTCACCTACAAATGTATAGCACTTCCCCTTGCAGCTATACTCTTTGTTTTCAACGACTATTTTGCCCAATTTCTATTTGGATGGCTACCCTACAGTCCTACTCATATGCTAGTACTTTATGGCAAAGTAATACAGAACCTACCTATAGTCTAAGCTAATCTAAAATACATACTAGCCAAGGTTCTTACCTTATAAATACACAAGCAGATATTCCTTTTGTTGCCTCTTCAGTTGCAAATCTAGCCATGCCATTCAACGGCTTCAGAAATTCGGATCAAACAATGTACTCCCTAAAAATATAATCGTGCCATTAAAAAGATTATGAGATTATTAACCAGTCAATCTGAAGTTGTTGTCCCTAAATTAAGGTAATAAGTAGCCGAGGTTGCGCGATAGTAAAAGCATTAATGAGTACATCAAGTGCTTATGAGTTTAAAAACAAAAAACAAAAAATCTTACAAGTGAAGCAATTCTTCAGTAAGCTTTCCAAAGACACCACTTTAGAATAGAAGACTATGAAGGAAGGTGCCAAATAACAATGGTGGAAAAAAGAAGCAAAATCATGACAAATTACCTTCAGCTATAAATCTGATTGCAGATTTTAATATCAAAAGAAAAATCATAAACATGTTAAGTAACCGTTATCAAGACACACCGTTATTAGCTTGCAATGCTTTGGAAGGAGATTGTCGATAAGTGGTATCTAGATACTGGATGCAGTAATCATACGTGTAAACAGAAAACGGGGTATATATTTGTGATCAGGAGGTATTATAACTTTAGTTTTGAATTTATTCAGATTTAAAAAAATCTATTGCAATGTTTTACTGATAGCGTGTGCAAGGGGGGACGGTGTCTTGGTTTATGGGAAGCTCGGGTGTTAGAGAGCAAAGATGGTGGTGTTTGGGAAGGAGAACAGGTGAAGAAAAGGTTAGCAGTGTTGATTATTTCATTTTTCATTGAGGAATGTGGTGTGCGTGGTTTGGCTATGACATTTAAATATTGCATAAAAGCCAGCGATTTCTTTTAGTTGGAGAAGATGGAGTACTATTTGAGGGAAGCGATACGGGCTGGATTAAATAATATGGGCTAGTTTTAAATTAAAACATGAGGCCTAATATTTAAATTTATTGTTCTAATTAAAATGTTGAAGAATTTTAATATGCAGTGGTGAAATGGCAAACTAGGAACATGTTTTCTATCTGTAGAAGGTGATATTGTCTTGAACGAGTTGGAGAAAATGATGGGCCAGTTTAAGATAGGGGTAAGGCCCATGCTTTTATAAGATTAAGTTTTAAATTAATTTAAATAGTGTGTGATCTTGTAAATGTTATGTTGTTCTCACACGTAATCGAAATTTAACATAGGATCACGGGCTACATGGTGGTACAAGTCTGGAGAGATCTGGAGATTGTGGCAACTTTAAGCAAAACAAAAAGCCTAGTTAAATCAACTGACATTAATCGTTTTCAACGATTAATAACTAAGGTGAGTAAAATCACTAACCCTGTCCACTTTTATAATATTATAAACGTTATTTAATATTGATAGCAATGGTTGAATGTTGTGTGATAGTTGTTTGGATAAATTATTATTAAATTAGTTGAAAAATATATACAAGTCATTAGTTGAATACTTATTCTATTTTGTTATAATATTTCATATTATATGAGTTGGTGTTATTTATATGGATTAAAATCTGTGGATATAGGGAAAAAGGTTAGAGGGATCCAACTGGATTCCTCAACAGTTTTTGTTATTTTTCATATATTGCATTATATGATGTGACAAATAATCCATCCTTGATTATTATGTGTTTGGGATGTTTGAACAACATTGACCCTGAAATAATTGGCATTTAAATATCATAAAATATATTTGAGTGAAATGGAAAAGAATTCGATATTTGAAAATTGAAAAAATATATTTAAATAGAAAATTAAGTTTGATTGGGCTAAAATATAATAACATGTTATAATAAAACAAGTAGTTTGATTTATGAACAATTCTCATAAATGAGATAAATTAGTTATTATTAAATAATTTGGGGAATATAAATTCAGAAATCAATTTAAAAGGGAATGGGAAATAGCTTAAAAGGAAAATGATGAAATTTATTTTGATGTTCGAAATGTAAATAGAATTGAATACATCCGTAAGGATTTACAAATTTTAATTCAATGTCGAATGTTATAAAATAATTTATTTTTAGGAATTGTATATTACGCCATTCATAATTTGACAAGATAAGTAAAATTTGATTTGAAACGAATAATTTATAATCGAGTATGTAATCGAGATTAAGTTATAACTTATAAACGGAGTTTATGAAATGAAATACAAAGTATGAATCTATAAAATAATTAAATAGATGGAATTTTAAACTGTACGGATATTTACCATTCAAATCAAGATTTGATTTAATAAATCGAGTCCATATTTCTATAGAGGAATAATATTCACGTTTTAAAGTGAAGAATGGTTTAAAAGCAAATATTTTTACGAATTGGAATGGTTATAAAGAAAACTGGTGATGTTTTGTTAGTGATAAATTCAAAAATGGATTAAGAAATTGAGTTGACCTGAAACATTGAATTTATTTTGACATTCAGAATGTTAATTAAATTAAGGTTATTCGAAAGAAAGTTATATGCTGAAATTCGATTATATCGAATTCAGGAAAGTATACTTTTCTTTCCATAATTAATCAAGTTTTATTTACTTATTTAATTAGTTAAATATCATTTTTTTCAAAATAAAGAATCAAGGTTATATTTTAAATTTAAATATTTTAGAAACATATTGCAAATAAAATCGGAGATGTTTCTAAGCATAGAAAATGAGATGATTTTGTTGATAAGAAATCAAAAATGGAGTTAATGAATTAGAAACTGACTGAGATTAGTCAAGTTGAATTACTTTTTGAGATGTTTCGGAGTTGATACTTATGGAGTAGTTCTCTTACCAGTTACAGTAGGGGACTGATAGTTGTGGAAGGTAGTGATGCGTGAATAAGAAATGGAAATATTTTCCAATATTAATAACGTATATTTTCTAAATATAGAAAATAAGGAGTTATGAAAATATGGAAAGGTTTTTCTGTGAATCGTGAGAAGCTAAACGGGTTTAAGAAATATGGAAAACGGGATATTAGAATGAATAAATTAATGATAAACTAATTTAGAGGGCTCAATGTTGATTGACAGTCGATCGAAAAAATTTCATTTGGAAGTAAGATCATTGTTTGTATGCATGTTTTCCTTTGATAATTAAATAACCAACTATCAAAGTTTTTGACCATTTTTCTGTTGTCAATACGGAGAGACCGTGATCCGATTTATTATTTGAAAACAACTTCGTATGGGCGTTAGCATTATGAATAAAATATGATGAAGATAATTGAGGACAATGTTTATGCAAGGGCCGTTCTGGTGGACCTATGTACAAATTGCCTAAGATGGATTTACAGAATAGTGCCTTTGGTTTATCCAGTTCCAGGACAACTTATATGAACTGATGTCTAACAGGGTATATTTAATAGATCATGTAAGTTGATCTCTTCAAACGTATTCACATTTGACAGCAGAGGAATTCGTTTCTTTTAACTTTATACCCATGGTATTTTTGGGAAATCAATTTGTGATTTGGAAGAAATGACGATGTGATGTTCAAAGTAAATGAAGATGTGACCTGTCAAAAGATACGTTATGACCTCAAGCATTATCAATTGGGAAATGACTAAAATCGGGCAGGCAGCATGGCTAAATAGGTCGCATCCAATTATGGTATATTATCACCATCTAGAGAAAATACATTTTTGGTCTTCTTTCACTTTTGCTTCTCCCCGGAATGGTTATATCCATATACCAATCGTAAAGTGATAATATATTCGGAACATTCAAGCGGAATGAATGATTGGTCATGTGTGGCCGAGTTGTAAAATATTCTTGTTGAACTCATGTGTATCATCTCCAGAGTACACTGATCGGAAGGTGCTTCCATACCTTGTCATAGTTGGAAATCCATTCACTAATAAGAGCCCGCGGTTTCGATTATATACTATGTACATAAAGCATGAGATGTAAGCGTTCTTTTAGATCGCTATCTGCTCGTATGAGACACTATCAGAATAGTATTGATTTTAAAAATGTTTTGGGTTATCGTAAGGTAAAAACCAACCGTACTTATGTGTGGATTGATCTTACGATTATCCATTCTTTTGAAAAGGATTTTTAAAAGTTAAACCAAGTGGTTGGAGTTTACTCACACCAGCCCTATGACTGACCCAGAGTTTTTTGTTTTGTTTTATCCTAAGCTCTTAGGTGCTCAAATTTGTATGGTAGTCAAGTAGTTGGTATTTTACATCTATACTTGGAGGAGCTTGGAGCAAGAGGCTTCAATGTTAGATATATATATATATATATATATATATATATATATATATATATATAGTGTATTTCCACTATGTTATGCATGTAATGGACTCTGATGATATATGTAAGTACAAATACGGTTTTACATTTCAAAAGTTGTTATATAATATATTTTATTCGTTTCGCTATGAGATTCGTGTTTACTCTGATTCTGTTCTGTTGTGTTCTTCTTCTTCATTCATTCTAACTTTCTTTCTTTTTTATTTCTCACCCTCTAACTTCTTTTTATTAATGATCTGGTATTTTTGATACTTGAATAGTCAACATGGTGTTTTATGTTGATTTTCGGGGTCGAAAATCCTGGTTTGTTATAGTGGTATCAAAGCTGAAGCTTAAGTGATTACCTTGGCTCTGTGACGTGACGCAATAGAGATGAGGTCAATAAATCCCTAAATTGAGTTGAGTGTATATATACGAGAGAACATATTTATAGATTGTGTAAAATAGTTTTATATTGTGGAGATTTATTGGTTGAGTGGCTTATGAATTATGGTCGACTGTGGGGCACCACAATGTCGATAGGGGTTTCTATACACTCCAATATGATGAACTGACATAGTATGTTTTGGAAACATGGTAAATGAAACAATTTTGCCCAAAATATATTTTGATATAAAGACGTATATATCTTGGGATTATTATATTATATATTGGATATTTTGGGTGTTATTATAATCAAATAAGATTTTAATTGAGATGGTTATAAATAACCAATCTGAATTCGTAAGTATAGTATATAAAATCAGATGGATTAAATCTGAATTTATATCAGATTTGGGGTTAAAATCCTAGAAACTTGGGAAGTCCTTTGAAATAAAATTTGAAAATGTTTTCCAAGCATTGAAAAGGATATTTTAAAATAATTTCAAAATGGAAGTGTTTAAGAATGAATTTTGGAAGTGATATAGTATTGAACTCACTTCGGTAGATGGAAAATAATTCTGATGATAACTGCAACATTATTAGTATTCATCTTCTAGTTTCTAAGTGATAAATTACCACCAAAGTTTTGTTCTGAATTGTTTTGAGGAGACAAGTTGTCAAAAAATTCAAATGTTTTGAATTACTATTATTATATGTAAATATATATTATTTCAACTGATTTGAAATAAAACACAAAAGTTTGAATTTTGAAATTTAAATTCAACTTATGAAGTTAAAAAGATTGAAATGGTATATGGTGAATGAATAAATTAGAATTTAACCTAAACTAAGTTAAATTAAATTGGACTGGATTAGAGATAATCTAGAATGGAATTGGATTTTTGAGTAAGAATTTGGAATTGAGATTGGAACTGGATTTTGAAATGGAACTTTGCTTTAGTATAAGAGAATTATTGGTTTGAGGATGAATTGATTGGAGAACATTTGGGAATGCGTGGGTATATGCTAAAGTGACAGCAAATGAAAGAGAGAGAATTGGATGACCGACAAAAAGGTACAAGTTTTTTATTTTATTTGGGTATGAGATTTATGAGATATTTTCGCAAGTCATTTGGCTGTTGATTTTCTTTTGGATTGGAGAAGGCCTAGAGAGGCAAACTGTTGTTGTATCGATTGAGTCGTGCAAAGGAGACGTAGGCCAAAAAATTGGAAATTTAAGGTGTTAGAAATTTTTCGGAATTTTTGAAAATATTCGTTAGTAAAAATAAATTAATATTTTCATTGAGATTAGTCAGCTAAGTTAAAACATAAGTTAAAAAGTAAAACAAGTAGACTTTTAACCTAGTTAGTAGGGTTTGTAACATTTTTCCTACGTTAGTAATTTCGGGGACGAAATTCTTTTAAGGGGAAAAGAATGTAACATCCCGGAATTTTAACAATTTTATAATTAATTAATTTAATTATTATAATATATTGGTTTGATAATTTAAATGGTTTGAATTCAAATATTTTGAATATTCAAATAATGGGAAAATAATATATTTATTTCTGAAATATCGAAAATAGTTAAATTGGCAATACTTTGTAAAATGGATAATTTAATAGATTTAATTTAGTCCAGAATTGAATTATTATAACGAGTTAATTATTTAAATTATGCTTAAACGTATTAATTATAATATAACTGTAAATGAGCTCGTAACAACGCGATAGTTCGTAACTTTACAATATGAACTTCAATTGAGTATATAGGATTCAGTATAAGCCGGATTTCTTTAAAATAAGAAACGTTGGAATCTATTGAACTACATTTACCAATAGGAAATGAAAATTGGAGATTTCATCTTATAGTCTGTGAGTTATTGCCAAATCAAATTTTCAAATAGTTTCTATGGATTCGTTTGTAAAATATAACGATTTTATTAAATTAAATTTAATGCATGGTTATGCGTAACTTGATCAAAAGATTGAATTAAAATACGAGACAGTTTCATTGAGTCCGTATTAACATTTCGAATTTTTCAGTAAATATTATTTTGGAAAAATAAGCTATTTTATGTTTAATGTATTTTGAGCCCTATATCTGTACTTTTGGGATTGCCCAGAGTAAGTAATCTTATATATTTTATTATATTTTTGGGATCGTGACACATTGCTCGTCACAGCGATATTATTATTTTTGTCAATAGAGATCCGTTCGTGAACGAAGCCTTATATAACAAGTGCCAAAATCATTTATAACTAAGACAAACACACACACACACACACACACATATATATATATACACACACACACACACACTTTATGCATAAACATCAAATCTGATGGACATGCATGTTTCATTCATTTGTCCAAAAAGAATACAAACCCATTTTTTCATGAAACACACAGGTAGCCTACACCTATTTTATTTCCAATATATCCATTTTCCCTACAAGGATTTATTCACTTCGAAGGAACATAGGCATAGGGTTCTAGTACTTTTAGATTACCCGTTTCATTTCATGTTTGGTATCCCTACTCTAAACTGTCACCTACAAATGTATAACACTCCCGCTTACAGCTATACTCTTTCTTTTCAATGATTACTGTACCCACATTCTATTTGCATGGCTACCCTGCAGTCTTACTCCCATTCTAATATTTTGTTGCAAAGTAATACAGAAGAACCTTCCTGTAGTCTAAGGGTGTGTTCTTTGCAAGCGGAAGCGGAGAATTTAAGCGGAGAATTTGAGCGGAGTATTATAGCGGAGAATAGAAGTTAGCGGACCATGCGTTTGGCGGTTTTAGCGGAGTATTTAAGCGGAGTATTTTATTTATATTTTGTAATTTAACTAATTACATATTAAAACATAACATTATAATTATTGTAGAATAACACAGCTAACAAAACATAACAGTTCATTACATAAAAAAAGTACAGAAAGTGATACATTGCAGAAATACAAAAAAAACAGCTAAAGGGATACATTGCAGAAATAAGAAAACAGTAGATAAAGTGATACATTGCAGAAATCTATTAGTGCAATCCTGCTGCAACAAGCTCGTCTCTTATGTGATCACGACGCACTGCCATATCAGCGCTGCCTTGATAGCGTTGAGCCGGTGCTAGGTCATTATTGCCTATGTTTCGCACGTCGGTGTATTCTTGTTCGTACTCTTCTGGAATAAGATTTGGATCATCATCATAAGCCATAAACTCTGGATCACCCATATTGTATTTGCATATATAATTGTGTATAGCCATCGTAGTAACAACAATTTTTGTTTGAGCTGCGAACTTGTAGGTTGACATATTTCTGATTATAACAAATTTCTTTTTCCATATTCCGAATGTCCTCTCAATTTCCATACGTAAACTAGAATGGTAGAAATTAAAATTTTCATTATGGGATTTCGAATGATTTGTGGTCATACGAAACTGGGGGATGTGATATCTAACATTTCGATATGGTGGTATATATCTAGTTGTAAGTGGAAAACCGGAATCCACAACATAATACTGGCCAGTAGGAGGATGAGGAAAATTGGAATTTCTGTCATTCATCACGGAATTAAAAATTCGACTGTCGTGTGCAGTACCTTCCCATCCAGATACAGCATACATAAATAGTAAATCGAACGAGCATACAGCCAAAATATTGTGTGTAGCGTATCCTTTTCGTCTGATATACGGAACAATTCGATCTAGAGGTAAGTGTGCCATAACATATGTGTCGGCTATTGCACCAATACAGTTTTTAAAGTATGGATAGTAACGGTTATCATTGCTAATTTCAGCAGGAATTGAGTTAAATTGAGGATCACCCGGTTTTATAATAGTGGTAGATAATACTAGGACGGCATTCAAAACAGCATGAAAATAATGAAAGATTGTGCAATCTGACCTTTGAAATCTTTCAACCACTTGTCTGTTCGAATTAGCGGTGGCAATAGTCCATAAAAATATCCCAACCGCTTCTCGAGCAGTAACATTTTCTGAAGTGGTCAATCCGCAACTTTCCAGCCTATCGCATAACGAAAGAAAACATAACCGTTTCGTACAAAACTGCCTTTGACATCTTGCCTGATGACCGTTAAGTATGTCGTCTATCCACATCAATCTGGTATACGTCAAAGTATGAATCCGTCATCCTATTTCGCTTCGGCGACCATGTAAGTACGCTCCAATTAGGATGATATCCTCTAAAGCGTCTGAATCGGAATCACCATCATTTGGAAATGGATTCTCCATTGTAAGAAAGAGTGGAAGAAGGTGAGTTGGAAGAAGGTGAGTGAGGAGAAGATGAGTGAGGGGAGGATTTATAAGGGTATGGGAATGGGGGGAGAAGTGCCAACGGCTCAACTTTGAGCCGTTGGCACAACGGACCCATTTAGAGCCAAAGAACAACCCCTAAGTTGATCTAAAATATGTGCTGGCAAAGGTTCTTACCTTATAAATACACACGCAGATCTTCCTTTTGTTTCCGCTTCAGTAGTAAATCTAGTCGTTCCATTCAATGGCTTCAGAGATTTGGGCTAAGTAATATACTCATCAAAAATCTAGCCATGCCATCAAAAAGAGTATGAGATTATTAACTAGCCAATCTAATGATGTTGTCCCAAAAATTAAGGTGGTAAATTCCCGAGATTGCATGATAGTAGAAGGATTAACAGGTACATCCAGTGCATACGAGTTTAAAACAAAAAAAATCTTAGAAGTGAAGTAAATCTTGAGCAAGCTTTCCCAATTCAGAACTAAAAAGTGTGAAGGAAGGCACCGTAAATAACGATGGTGGAACAAAGAAGCAGAATCAGGAAAAATTACCTTGAGCTATAAATCTGATTGTAATTTTAATCTCAAAAGAAAAATCATAAACATGATAAGTAACCACTACCAAAACAATATATAAGAAAAAGCACTGTTATTAGCTTGCAATGCTTCGCAAGAAGATCACATTGATAAGTGTTATCTAGATACCGAATGCAGTAATCATACATATGGACAGAAAATGGGGTTTATATCTGTGATCGGGAGGTACCATAACATTTGTTTTGAATTTATTAGGATTTAAAAAAACTATCGCAATTTTTTACTGATCCCATGTGCAAGGGGGCGAAGTCGTGGTTTATGGGGATCTCGAATGTCAGATAGCGGAGAAGGTGGTGTTTGGGAAGGAGAGCAGAAGAAGATAAGATCAATAGTGTTGTTTATTTCAGTTTCTATTGAGGAATGCGGTGGTCGTGGTTTGGCTATGACGTTCGAATATTGCATAGGAGCTAGCTGTTTCTTTTAGTTGGACAAGATGGAGTACTGTTTGAGGGAAGCGGTGTGGGCTGAATTAGATAATGTGGGTTGGTTTCAAATTAAGACGTGAGGCTCATTATTTAATTTTATTGTTCTATTTGAAATGTGGAAGAATTTTAATATGCAGTAGTAAAATGGCAAACTGGGAACAGGTTTTCCGCTTGTAGAAGGTGATATCATCTTGAAAGGGTTGGATAAAATGATGGGCCAGTTTAAGATAGGGGTAAGGCCCACGTTTTTATAAAACTAAGTTTAAAATTAATTTAAATAGTGTGCCATCTTGTGAATGTTATACCGTTCTCACGCATCATTGAAATTCGACAAAACATGATCCTTTAGGATAGTAGGATCGGGTCTACATGATGGTATAAGTCTGGAGAGATTTGGAGATCGTTATAATTTTAGGCAAAACAAAATGCCTTGTTAAATCAACCGATATTAATCGTTTCTCTATAATTAATGATCAAGATAAGTAAACTCACTAACTCTGTTCTGTTTTATAATATTATAAACGTTATTTAATATTGATCATAATGATTGAATGTTGTTTGATGGTCGTTTGGATAAATTGCTATTAAATTGGTTGAATATATATAAGTCGTTAGTTGAACATTGATTCTATTTATTATAATATTTCATATTGATATGAATTGGTGTTATTTATGTGGATTAACATCTCTGGATGCAGAGAAACAGGTTGGAGGGGTCCAACTGGATTCCTCAACATTTATATTGTTGTTTTTCATATATTGCATTATATGATGTGACAAATAATCTGGGGTAGATTATTGTGTGTTTGGGATGTTTGAAAAACATTTACTCTGAAATAATTAGTATTTTAAATACAGTAAAATATATTCGATTGAAATGGAAAAGAATTCGAGTTTTGAAAAAGGGAAAAATATTTCTAAATAGAAATTTAATTTCGATTGGGATAAAATACAATAACTAGTTGTAATAAAACAAGTATTTTGATTTATGAACAACGTTTATAAATGAAATAAAATAATTATTATTAAATAATTCTGGGAACATAAATTC
Organism: Allium sativum; assembly: GCA_030737875.1. NCBI lineage: Eukaryota > Viridiplantae > Streptophyta > Magnoliopsida > Asparagales > Amaryllidaceae > Allium > Allium sativum. The sequence goes on along the minus strand of CM060911.1, from coordinate 3,710,375 downwards.
AGAAATAAATTTAAAAGGGAATGGGAAATTGTTTAAAAGGAAAACGATGAAATTTATTTCGATGCTCAAAATGTAAATAGAATTGAATAAATCCGTAAGGATTTATAAATTTGAATTCGACTGTGTCGAATGTTATAAAATAATTTATTTTTAGGAATTATATATTATGCAATTCATAATTTGACAAGACAAGTAATATTTGATTTGAAATCGATAATTCATAATCGAATATGTAATCGAGATTAAGTTATAACTTATAAACAGAGTTTATGAAATGAAATACGAAGTATTAATGTATAAAATAACTAGATAGATGAGATTTTAAACTGTAATGATATTTACTTTTTAAATCAGGATCTGACTTAATAAAACAACTCTAGATTTCTATAGAGGAATAATATTCACGTTTTAAAGTGAATAATGGTTTGAAAACAAATGTTTTTATGAATTGGAACGGTTATAAAGGAAACTGGTGATGTTTTAGAAGTGATAAATTCAAAAATGGATTTTGAAATTGAGTTGACCTGAAATGGTGAATTTATTCTGATATTCGGAACATTAATCAAAAAGAGATTATTCGAAAGAGAGTTATACGCTAAAATTCGATTATATTGAATTCAGGGAAGTACTATTTACTTTTTGTAATTAATTAAGGTTTGGTTTATTTATATAATTAGTTAAATATCATTTTTATTCTAAATAAAAAATAAAATTAATATTTTAAATTTAAATATTTTGGAAATGATTTCCAAATAAAACTAGAAATGTTTCTATGCATAGAAAATAAATGATTTTGTTGATAAGAAATTAATAATGTACTTAAAAAAATTAGAAATTGACGGGAGAATAGTCAAATTAAATGACTTTCTGAGTGCCTATTGATGAGCCTTTCGGACAGCCCATCAAGGCATTACAATGCATCAGATTCATACCCGAAGTACTCAAAACGGGTCAGTCGATGAAACCTGATATTTAATTCATTCCACTCGTCAAGCGCAGTCCAAAAGAAGCCCGATACGACCAGGCATGTTTAGCTATGAGCCTAAGGGCCTGGCTATAGAATAGCTCATCCCTAATCTTACATTTTCCGTGTCATCCGAATCCGATGGATCAGGTGCCACTTCATGCTGATAATTCAAGGAATACCAGATCCTTAGGAGATTCCGACTCGTTCAGCATCAACTACTTCCTTGGATCCCATGACACATGTCCAGCCGAACGCAGTACTGTATCACTTACAAATACCCCTTCTTAACATAGAAAGATGGGACTTTTTAAGAAAAAAAGGAAAGAAATCCCAGCTTTCAAATTCTTAATCTCTTGTACCACCGTTGTAACTATTGTGTCTGATAGTTGAATTATTATATAAGAGATTATAAAGTGGACGTAGGCTCATTAACGCCAAACCACTATAAATTTATGTGTGGTTTTCTTCATTTTTAGTTTCTTACTATCATTAGTCTTCATTTATTCTCTACGTAATCTTTTCTTTGTGTTTTATGCCATTTTTTGGTGTCAACATTTTGGTGCTTTCACTGAGAACTGATATTCTCAGCCTAATACAGGTTTTTGTTCTACTTTCGGATCACCAAGTCCAAGACAAAGATCTTATCTTCATTTCCTCATTATTGAGTGATGGTCGAAAAAACAGCTCACAATACTGGAAAGCAACAGCAGGTAGGAACGTCTGCGAGAGCGGCCAGCGGATCGGCTGTCCTTGAAACTACTTCGGATCAACCTGCATTATCCCCCGCAGCTAACTCAGCTCCATCCTCTGCTTTTGCCACCCGAGATGTGTTTATAGCTATGTTTAACAGGCTCCAGGAAACTACGGATGCCTTAAAAGCCCATGCTCAAGAGAATGCCGCGATGCGGTAGAATATGACTTGCATGACGAGGCAATGAGAGGAGTTCGGAAACCAAAACCCGGAGGTTAGGAACCATCAGCCTCCTCCTCCCTAGTTGGATCAGGTGTCGGAAGGCTCCTCATCATCTGGGAGGAATAGAGTGAACGACGGTCTTGACGTCCACTAGAAAGAGCTGAGAATGTTCGGCAGTTAAACCTCGAGAGACGTCAGAACCAACCATAGGCGAGTGACCAAGCCTAGGCCAACCAAACCGAAGTAGAAACTGTCAGTCGTATAGCTCCACAAAATCGAGAGGCTTCTCCTCATGCTCATTAGAACGTTGCCCAGTGTGATCGGTCCCCTATCCATCCCCCCGGAATCTTGTGATTGACCGAGATTCCTGGGGTGGAAGAAGGAATGCCCGGATGGCATTACCTGACGACAGAGCCAGAAGAGGCCGGTCTATTGAGGAAATCGACCAAGACACGATTGATATGCCAAATCTAACTGCCACGGTATGGCAGGTTATAAACGACAGTTACATACATAGAAATGAAGACGAGGGAGCCGACCGAAGCCACACATTGTTCACCAATGATATCTTCCAAGTGGAATTCCCCAGGAGGTTTAATATGTCCCATATGAACCAGTACAATGGTACCTCCGACCCCCAACGACATCTAATGAGGTACTCTTGGCATATGGAGGTAGCATTGGCCCCCACACCATCAGTGCAAAGCCTTTCCAATCTTTCTGAGCGGAATAGCACTCATTTGGTTCGTGCGATTTCCCGCAAGATCGGTCCCAAGCTTTGAAGATTTAAGCGAGAAATTTTTGACTCAATTTCGCCTCCACGCAACCAAATCAAAGCACGTTATGGCTCTCTCAGCAGTTAAGTAGAGAAGAGGTGAATCCCTGAGAAACTATCTTAATCGATTCAACCAGGCCGCTACTGAAGTAAGCAACCCCAACCATGAAACTGTCCTGATGGCCATGGTCGATGGCATCGAGAAGCGGATGGAGTTCGGAAAATATTTGATTGGAAAGCCACCTACCGCAGTAGAGGCTTTTTATGAGAGGGCCCACATCCGACTAAGATAGGAGGATGCGCAGTTAGAAGAAGAGGATGGACCAAAAGAAGCGTTTACCCCCATCGACCCAGAACAATGTCACGGTTAAACAATCTGGAGACAATTCTGGCAAAGTGGAAGTAAATGTTGGCAACCGCAGCAAGATAAATGGTAAAGGATCGAAAGAGGCCAATGGAAGCTCGGGACAGAGGGTGAACGCCTGAAAGAGCCCCCGATTCCAGGTATTCGAGTCCTATACAACCTTGATTGACACATGAGAGAACATCTATCTCGGTACCTGTAGCACGATTTGGTATAAGCAACCGCCCCTACGTGAACCTATGGAGAAAGAGCGGGCGACTGGGAAATATTTCTTGTTTCATGATATGATATACACGTAAATGTGTATATTTTATCCGCTTATTTATCTAGTTTTCTATTTAAAATAATTAAAATTGTGTATTTATAGCTGTGTTTTCAGATTGTTGATAAAAAACTTGGTTTAGAGCATTTGATGGATAAAGCATGAAGAATTTGCTTAAAAAGAGTGAAGTTGAAATTACTAAAGCTTGAAGAGTTTAAAGCTTGAAGAACGGTTGCAAATAGAGTTCAGTTGGGTAGATTTGGCTCACTAAAGACTAATATTGCGTTCACATTAGCTCATTTGCAAGGCCTCTCACTCTACAGCTGCGTTCACACTAGCTTATGTGTTGGTTGGGCTAATTCTTTAGTCCCACATTATGGAATTTGCCAAGTAGCCTTTGTGATATCAGCTATAAATACACTTTATCTCATTCATTGTAAAACACACTTAGTTTTAATCTGTAATCCTTTGCTTGGAATAAAACTCTTCTTTCTCTCTTCTATTTAGTTTTTATTTTCATTTTATTTATGTTCATGTCTGTTATTTTCTTTTTTTTTTTAGCTATGTCTAGCTAATCCTCTTTGATTAGGGGGTAATGACGCTAATAGATATGATTCAATATGAATCACATAGCCAAAAGATTAGAACTTCATGTATGTAGATCTAGATTTGAACTAAGGGTTAGATCTAAACCTTCATACCTTATGTCGTTTAAGAGCTGCGCTCCTTCATAGGGTATATTCGAGTTCGATCTAACACTTATCAGATTTAGATTTAATATTTAGGGTTTTAGAAATAAAATAGTGAATCTGTCCTGATAGCCTATGGTTGTTTAAGAGCTGAGCTCCTGCATAGGCTATACTTGTTGTTATTTACATATTTGTTTCTAGAAACCTAATTATAGTTGATTCATGTTTGTGACAGAAACATGAATTAGATCTGTATTTATTCGATTGGCTATTGATGAATATTAATCTAATCTATGTCATTATCCCCTAATTGCTTTCTCTTATTGTTAAAACTCTCTTTTTGTTTATTTTCTGTGTTTGCAACCAATCAAAATTCTGAATAACTTGATTGGATTTATTAATTAAAATATTTTTGGTCCCAGAGTTCAACACCCTCTACAACAATCCTTGTTGTTTAGGAAAACCGAACGGATTTTACAGTTGTTTACAATTGTATAATTTGTTCGCAAACATGATATCTGTGGACATGCGACCAATGAGTGTCGACATCTCAAGGACATCGTTGAGAAGTTAATATGGGAAGGAAAACTTGATGAATACAAGACGGCTTCGAGAGATAGGGGTAGGGAACTTTGGCGTCCAAACAGAATCAAGTTGCATCTCACGCCACCCCTCAGGAGAAAGGAAAGGGGATTGCCATCAACGCCATTGTTGGAGGGCCGCACCCAGCGAGTCACAATATCATAGCCATGGAATGTTATGTAAACTCTGCGAAACACCTCGACATTAAAGTAGCAAGCCCCCTAAAAGTTGCTAGCCCTGTCAAACAAAGAAAAACATTGGTTGACGACATCGTCTTCCGTGATCGGGAATCGGCCGGTACAGAATCCCCGATGGTTGACCCGTTGGTGATAACGCTCATTATTAGACCAGTTACGGTCCAAAAGGTTCTGGTCGACAACGGAAGATCAGTAAACATTTTGTTCAAGCAAGCCTACGACCAAATGAAGCTGGACCAAGAGGACTTGGAGCCCTGCACCAGACAGATACGTGATTTTAATGGAGCGTCAAGCAAGCCAATCGGTCAGGTTAAGTTATCGGTAGAATTGGGAGATGGGGATCTTCGGAAAGCCAGAATCCTTCCTTTTGTGGTGTTGAACATTAACTCGTAGTACAATGCATTTTTGGGACGTCCGGCCCTGGCTGTATTCAGGGCATGTATCGCCCCCTGGTGTTTACTCCTGAAATTCCCGACTGATAGCGGAATTAGGACGGTAAGAGGAGATCAAGTAATAGGTCGAGCCTACCACTTGGAAGAATGGAAGGAGCTAAGGGGAAGTAGTAGCAAAGATACTGAAGAATCCCCTACCCCCGCGGAGGGGAAAGAAGCATAGCAATTATAGATAACATCCTAGCCGGGACCGTCCATTTGTGAGGCTGAAGACATCGACCCAAGAGAGGACGAAGAACCAGGATGTCGAAAGGTCGCCCCGAATGAGGCCACCGTGGAAATTCCGATCGATGAAAACAACCTTACCAAGGTTCTGAAGACTGGGTCCCATCTTGATCCCCTCCGGACGAGGGAACTGACTGAATTTCTCTGCGTAAACCTGGATGTATTTGCATGGATTCATGCTGACATGTGTGGGATTTCGCCTTCTATTATAACTCATTCCCTCAGCATTAGCCCGAAGTATACTCTGATAAAGCAATAAAGGCGAATGCTTATCCCTGAAAGGTCTGCGGCTTTGAAAGAGGAAATTGGGAAGCTGCAAGCTAATGGACTCATCCAAGGATTTGACATATCCCAACTGGATAGCAAACCTGGTACTTGTGAAGAAGGCTAATGGGAATTGGAGGACTTGTATTGATTTTTCCCTCTAAAATAAGGCTTGCCCCAAGGACAACTTCTTATTACCTAGGATTGATCAGTTGGTTGACTCAACCGCAAGGCACGAGCTACTCTCATTTATGGATGCATATTCAGGATACAATCAGATCGTATGCATGTCCCTAATCAAGAGCATACTAGCTTCGGCACTGACCTTAGGCTGTATTATTATATGGTAATGCCCTTTGGGCTGAAGAATGCAGGGGCAACCTATCAACGGTTAGTTAATCGGATGTTTCACGACCAGATATGGAAAACGATGGAGGTATATGTGGATGATATGTTGGTAAAGTCAAGACAATCACCCGAACACGTGAATGATCTGTCAAGAATGTTTGGCATCCTCCGGAGGTATGGAATGAAACTAAATCCTTTAAAATGTTCACTCGGGGTAGCTTCAGGCAAATTCCTGGGTTTCATTGTGAGTTCTCGAGGAATTGAAATTAATCCCGACCAGATTTTGACCCTCAAAGGAATCTAGGAACCCCAATGAATCAAGGATTCTCAAAGTCTAGCAGGTAAAGTGGCAACAATAGGTTGGTTTATTTCGAGGGCAACCGATAAATGCCTACCCTTCTTTGAGTTGATTAAAAGAGGGAAACGGAACTTTACTTGGACGCCCGACTGTGTCGAACCTTTCAAGAACCTACTTGATCATTTAGAGAAACCCCTTTTTCTATCTAAACCTATCAACCATGAGGACTTATTTGTTTATTTAGCAGTGTCCGCACACGCAATCAGCTTTGTCTTAATTGGTGAAGAAGAACGAGTGCAGTGGCCGATTTATTCTGTAAGCAAAAAATTGACGGGGGCCGAGCGCAATTATCCAAAGATCGAGAAACTCGCTTACAACTTATTGATTGCATCAAGGAAGCTTCGTCGCGATTTCCAAGCCCATCCAATTAAGGTGTTCACCGACCAACCCCTTCGACGGGTCTTACAACGACCCGAGGCAAGCAGACGATTACTCAAATGGAACATCGAGTTGAGTCAATTAGACTTAACCTTCGTTCCATGAAAATCTATCTAGGGGCAGGCCTCGGCCGATTTCATAGCTGAATTTACTACCCCAGAGGATGAAGGCTAGGAAGAGGATCCCCAACCGTTAAAGACTAAGTTGAAGCCAGTTGCCTGGAAACTATATACGGATGGAGCTCTAAATAATCGACATTCGGGGGCTGGTATACTGCTACTATCTCCCAAAGAACGATCGGTTTATTATGATCTGAGGTTAGAATTTCTAGCAACAAACAATGATTCTAAGTATGAGTCCCTGATTGCCAGGCTTAAACTCGTGAGAGACTTGAAGATAACGTCGCTTGAGATCTTTTGTGATTCACAACTTATGGTATGCCAAGTTCATAAAGAATATCTTACCAAGGTGCATCGGCGGACTTCTTACCTAAAGCAAGTCGAGAAATTGCTGTGAAGTTTTAACAAATATAGTATTTCCCACATTCCCAGAAGGGAGAATCAAATAGCAGATAGATTGGTGAAGCTAGCCAGTTCAGATCACCCGAGTGAGACGGAGTTGGTTCCTATAGAGACCCTAAGTGTACCAAGTATCGAACAAATGGAAGTCGACCAGACCGATAATGAGCCCAAAAGGGATTCTTGGATGACTCCCATCAAAAATTTCCTTCTCCACGGCGCGTTACCTAAAAGAAAGAACGAAAGAAGGGCTATAGTGCGACAAGCTTCCAGATATGTTGTTCAAGAAGATCAGCTATATAGAGGAGGTTTCTCTGTTCCCATGTTTCAATGTGTGGCCAACGATGATATCAAGAGAATACTGAGGGAAGTGCACGAAGGGGACTGCGGAGCACATACTAGGGTACAAATGCTTGCTTGAAAATTATTGCGATATGGATACTTCTGGCCAAATTTCAACAAAGATGTCACTAATTACTCCAAAAGATGTGATAAATGTCAAAGGTTTGCGCAAATCCCACGAGCTCCTCTGACAGAGATCACCCAAATGGCTAGCCCCTGGCCATTATCTATTTATGGAATAGGCATTATTGGAACCTTGCCCATTTCGAAGGGAGGCGCCAGATATGCGCTCGTGGCAGTAGATTATTTCATAAGTAGAGGCTGAGAAGATGACTATAATCACGACAAAGAAAGCCATCAACTTTATTGTTAGGAACGTTATATGCAGGTATGGGAAACCTTGTACCATCATTACAGACAACGGAACTCGATTCGATAGCCTGGAGTTCGGAGATTTTGTGAGAAATATCACATTGAGAAGAAGTATAGTGCAGTTGCGAATCCCCGGTCTAATGGCCAAGTTGAAGCGGTTAATAAAATTATCAAAACCATCTTGAAAAAACGGCTGGAGCAAGCTAAGGGAAAATGGGTTGACGAATTACCCCTAGCCCTTTAGGCATATCGTACCACTCATAAGACGACTACGGGTCACACCCCTTTTTCCATATCCTATGGTTTAGAACCATTTCTTCTGATAAAACTCATTTCTTCTGATAAAACTCGAAGTCCCTTCTCATCGGACGACTTACTACGACCCCTTGACTAATAAAACACTTCTCTTGACATCGTTAGACACGATTGATGAAAAAAGAGAAGAAGTGAACCTTCGTGCAGAAGAAGCCCATAGACAAAGGGTCGCAAGATACTATAACAAAAAAAGTCCGACCAATGACTTTCGACATAGGCGACCTTGTTTTGAAAAAGATCTTCCATGTTCCTGTCCACATGGGCCCTAAGTGGGAAGGACCCCACGTTATTCAACGAAAGCTTCAAGCTGTCAACTTTTTATGGCAAACCTTTTCAAAGAGCATGGAATGTGGAGCACTTACGGCCTTATCTTTCTTAAAGTTTCTTTATTTCCTTATTATTTCATTTATTTTAGTATTTAATAAGCGATTATTTATCAATTGCGGTAGCTTATGAATAAAAGGCTCATTTCCTTGCTCTGTTTCGTCATTATAAGAACTAAATATCGTGATTCGACCATCTATAACTCTCGTTAGGACACTCTAAGGCACCGGCTTGGGACAAAACAGCCCAGCACCCTTGGAAGAATAAAAACTCAGTGAGAGCAAGGACACTGATCTTAAACCCAAGTTAATCAAACACTCTTTTTGACTCCTACTTTACTGACTTAAAGAAAAGGGTAACGCCTAACCGAACATATCAACTTACTGTCGGGCTTAACTCTAACCTACATGACTCGGGGATGAGTATAAACAACGGAAGAGCGTGAAAGGTGAACCCTGACAAAAGACCGCTTAACCCTTAAAAACTTTAACCCTTATCGACTAAAGGATGAGTATAAAAGACTAAAAAATCGCCCTCACTTGATGACATCCGGCTCCTGATCAGGGTTGGATCTACTTGAGTGTGATGAGAGGGCATGCAATCCGAATGACTTACCCGGACACCGGGGGCAAGAGGGTCGATGAACAATCCTGACTAGGATAGCATTTGAATAGCCCTTAGAAGCTAAAATAGGATAAGAAATCCAAATAACATTTTTTGCACATAATCGACACAAGTGTTTGCAAAATAAATAGATTTTCATTACGATAGCATGACATGCTTACATATTATTACTGCAGGTACAGTCTAAGTATCATCTCCAGGGATACAAAGCTCGATAAACAACAAAATTGTGAGGTCCGCACTTGCATAAGTCTTGCAGAAGGCCTATAAAAAAATACAACAAAAGAACTTTTGAAAAGGAGATGGAATTAATCCTTGATCAATCATTTTCGTCAGCTCCTTTTGCTGAATCATCTCCAGTACTTCCTCGGTGTTCAGCATACGTCTCGACCCCCCAATCCTGGTTCCAAAAGAAAGAAAAGCTGGTGCTGAGGCTTGTGAATTAGCGGCATCCACGGGAACCGGTGTTCTGACTGAAGAGAGAATGGTCAGTGGAATGGATCAAAGAGGTTGAATGAACAATGAATCTTCAAGTAGTTCGGGCTTCAAAGAAGAAATTTCCTTATCACTTTGAGCTTTGATCTCGGCCAGGGACGGGTGATCGTTTCTCTTTGACTCCCCGATAATTTCGATGTCGTCATCCTCCGATGATGCTATGTTGATCCTCTCCTCCCTCAAGACTTTGGTTGTCCCCTCAGCACTGCTCTTCTCCCCAGCAGCAGGTTCTACCTCTACACTTTCACTCACCAACGAAACACCTGCCATAAAAAATGGAAGTCAAAAATGGGACAAGTAAACTTAGAATTTATTAAAGAACTTACCCCCAACATTGAACCCAATTGGCTGCCCTTCTGCGACTTTAATTGGCTCGGGCGGAGGGATAGATGACGAACCCTTTTCAACAATCATAGGAGCGGAAGAAATGGATGTCTTAGGCCGACTACTACCAGCTTCTCTCTTAGGGACGGACTTCCCCTTCACTCAGTGGTGTTCTTCCTCTGCCGCTTCTCTTGACTTCTTACCTCTGCCATAACCGCTCACTCCTTGTCATTTAAAATTCGGGTCATCAGAAATTACTCGTCGACCGGTTGCCCCTTCGCTGCTCCTTTTTCTTCCCACAAAATTATTTTCCATGTATCAGTTAACAACTTGGAATACCTAGGAATCCACGACAAATCCCTATGATGAAGAAACATTGCAAAAAATGAAAGAATCTGGCGGTAATGTTCCTTTTTCAGCTCGACCTTCTCTTGTGTGTGCTCGGCCTTAATGGCTTGAATGTTAATATCATGTTGAAGCTTCAAATTGTTAGCAGACTCAATTACTGCAGCGGCATTCTCTTCGGCCCGATTTTTGGGTGGTTTAGATGAATGAAGGGAAGCTTTGAGATTCTGTATCTCTAAATCCAATCGAGCTTGTCATCTTTTAAAGATTCAATCTCCCCCCTCATTGAATCACACTCCCGACCTTTCTGTTGGACTTGGAGGTTCAGGCCCTCGACTGCTTTTTCATGCTTTTCATTATCAACTGCTACCTGAAAATCCTGGTCCTTAGTTTTCTTTTCAAGAAACCCGAAGGTCTTCTTCCCATTAGCTATATCTGTTTTTCGACCAACGATCTTGGTCAGCCTCTCCTTCAACACTCCACTTACCTGCCCGCGTGCTCGCATTGCGTCATATTGAGAAAGAGCATATTTGAGTTTATTGCGAATATGACGGTGAAAGCCATGCGATTATGGCTGTAGCTTGGGGGTAGGATCAATTCCTAAAAAGATGAGGTCGGGAAAATCTCGTTCCAATTCTCTAACTCAGTCGATGGAAGAAGGTTCGACCGAAGATCAAAGGCAACTCAGTACATCCCGAGAATGTTTGGCTTTTTCTCCCTCCTTAGGGGTTCTTTTTCTGCAAAAGTGGAGAAAGCTGAAGCTTGATGGACTTATTCCCTTTCTTCTTTTTGGGAATGCTCCCCAGCTCTTCCACGTCTCCCAATTTTCGATCATGTTTCCCCAAGCTCACCTTCTTTTGTTTGCCATGATCTTAGGTCATATCTTTCTCTCTCCTTTCCTCTCTATCGTTCTCTTTCTCTTTGCATTTTTCTTTTTTCTCCTTCTCCTTCTCTTCTTTTTTCTTTCTCTCGTCGTTGCTGTCTCTCCTTGTGTTCTCACTCTCCTTTTCTTTCTTCCTCCTGATGTTATCATCTTCTTCGTCATTATCTCCCCCAACGTGTAACGAAGTAGGCTCATCTGGTTTGATATCCGTTGGGAGGGAGGAAAAAAGATTACCATAAAACTCTTCATCAATGCCCTCTGGGAAAAGAAGAAAAAATCATGAGTAAGACAATCAACATTCAATTTATACGTGAAAAACATGGTATTCTGGCGTGCAATGTAGAAACTATGTAACAGGTAAAATCATACCTTCGACACTTTTTTGTTCGACCGGGAAAGACATTCCCTCGGATTGATTGGCAAAAAATTGATTTGGGTCTAAGAATTATGGTGAAATAATGACGTCGGGCATCTGCAGTTTTTCTAACCCATGAAGAGGGGATACGGCACCCTCTTCCTGCAAATTGCAGGCCGTAGGAGAATCTCTCTCGATGTCAGAATGCCTCGAGCAAGTCTCGGTAGGGTCCTCCTTGATTGGCTCCCCTCGTGCTTTCTTCAAAGCTTTCTTGGTAGGAACTTTCTCTTTCCTTTGATGCTCGGCCTCTCGACGCTCGACTTTTCGATGCTCAGCCTCTCGAACCCGTCTTTTGAAAATCGGCTTTTTTGGACCAAGTTTATTTTTCTTCTCGTGCGAGGGATGAACATAAGGTCCCCCGACCGAACGAGCCGCCTGCGTATCCTCAGATTTCTTCTTCGTTGGGGGCATCACATCCTGACTCAGTGCTGCTAACTCAAATCCCTCCTTCGACGTTCTGATTGTCCTGTTTTTGTTAAGGAGAGCATATTGATGTAGATGCTCGTCGGTCAAGTAATTCCAAAACCACCGCAGCTTCGGGTCCAGCTCGATCATTCGTCCATGGCATTCCTCAGTCACCTCCTCCTCAGGCCTCGCCGAGTCGTCCCCTATATAAAAAAAGAGAAAAGAGAAAGGAAGTACAGCGACCAACCAAGGAAATTTTAATGTGAGAAGTATCGACTAGCAGAGAGACTTACTGCATTGAAGCCAGTATCGAGCGCACCCTGGCTGCACTTTAATCCAAAACCATTCTCGCCTTGGATCACCCACCTTGCTTGGAATTTATTCAATAATTAACCAACCCCGAGCGGCCTCTAAGTAAAGAAGAGAAGGGGACAGTTTCTCGTTATGTTTAAAATGAAAAAGGAATGCCAGGTCATCAAAGGTTAGAGGGTAACCTAAGTATCTCATATATAGGTAGTAGATCGACAACAAGTCACCATAAGCAATTGGGTGAAACTGCATCGAGGCCAAACTCATCCGTTAAAGGAAGTTGACAATAAATGAAAGGAAGGGGAATAGCTCCCACATTGCAAATTGGAAGGGATATCGCCATGTAACCATCTTGGGGATTGTGAGGTCGATCGTTTTTCTGAGGGAGGAGAACATCGTCAAAAGGAATGTTATGTCTACTTGTCAATTTAAGTCATTGTGGACCTTTATGCGTCTGGAGGGCACTCTAAGATTTCCACACTTAGAATCATTTCAGGTGTTATGGGAATAGGAATTACTTCATTTGAATCGACGGTTACTTATGGAGTAGATGGCGGACTCGTCGAACGACTTCGGGAGTTGCTATCATGACCCGATTTCGATTGATCTGACTATTCAGAATTACTATCCACTCTAATGCAGAAAGATAATCCCTCACCCGATCCTTTTTTGTGGGTGTCACGTGCTTTGACCAACGGTATATAAGTGGGTTATCAGGCTAAAATCAAAGATTAATCCAAAAATAATAAAAAAGGGTTACTACCCCTCTGCAGTGCTATTTCAATAGAAGACAAACCATAGAGGCTGCAATTTAGATCGTACAGAGATCAATATCTTTTCACCATCATCTTAAGCACTGCCGCGTGTCCTAGGGTTCAACAACACCTTTAACACATGAAAATGCTATGAATGGGCGGGAAATTTCTCTACATCCATGATATGATCAAATCAGCGAACCGACACCGTCAGATCCTACTTAAATGATACTGGTATCACCATAGATAACCGCATCGTCGCTAACTCTGGCAATTCAGCGCTGGTGAACCCAATCATGGATCAGATTAAACCAGAACTATAGCAAGAAAGTAAAAAGAAGGGAGATCATACGCAAGAATGACATTTAAATACTTTAAAAAAAAGGAGAGGGGAGGGGGTAAAGAATCAATTTCTACCTGAAAGGGCTGACTTCGAGAGAAGATGGCAATCGTCCTTCTTTCTCTTTCTATGGAGCAGTAAATCGGTTCTTGTAATAGTAAAAGTAAAAGTAAAAGAGGTGAAAGATGTTTTCCTTTTATAACATAATGGAGTGGCTATTCGCATTCGGTTGGCATGACCAGACTCTGCTGACGTGTAAAGCAGTTAATGGGCCAAGGATTAGTCGATAAGACGGAAGATAGTGAGGCATTATTATTATCTGAACTCGTTTACGTTTCAAAAGCGGTTGATAGGACTTATTGCGACTTACGAGGCTCTTTAAGTGAACGAATCAGACCAACTCATGAAATTCTCTGGGTAATGTGAAAAGATTCAAGGCACACGTTTACAAAGTATGCCCCGTTTCCAACATGCCATACTTTGGAGGGCAAAGTGTTGATGGGCCATTCAGAGAGCCCATCAAGGCATAACAATGCATCAGATTCATAACCGAAGTAGTCAAAATGGGTCGATCAATGTAACCCGATATTTATTTCATTCCTCTCATCAAGCGCGGTCCAGAAGAAGCCCAATATGACCGAGCAAGTTTAGCCGCGTTGCATTTAGCTATGAGCCTAAGGGCTCGCCTATAGAATAGCTCATCCCCGATCTTACCTTTTCCATGTCATTTGAATCCAATGGATCAGGTTCCACTTCATGCTGATAATTCAAGGAATACTAGTTCCTTAGGAGATTTCGATTCGTTCAACATAAACTACTTTCTTGGATCCGACGACACATGTCCAAGCCGAACCCAGTACTGTATCACTTATAATTACCCCTTCTAAACATAAAAAGAGGGGACTTTTGAAGGAAAAAGGAAAGAAACCCTAGCTTTCAAATTCTTAATCTCTTGTACCACTTTTGTAACTATTGTGTTTGATAGTTGAATTATTATATAAGAGATTTAAAGTGGACGTAGGCTCATTAACGCCGAACCACTATAATTTGTGTGTGATTTTCTTCATTTTCATTTTCTTTCAATCATTAATCTTCGTTTATTCTCTACATAATCTTTTCTTTGGGTGTTGTGCCAATTTTTGGTGTCAACAGTGCCGATCTGATGTTGGTTTCGGCCTTTGGGTTGATACATAGGGAGTTGTTCACTAATCAGTTTACAGTTGGGGACTGGTGGATGTGGAAGGTAGTGATGCGTGAATAAGAAATGGAAATGTTTTCCAATATTAGTAACGTATATTTTCTAAATATAGAAACTAAGGAATTATGGATATATGGAAATGTTTTTTCATGAATCGTGAGCGGCTAAACGGGTTTAAAGAATATGGAAAACGGGATATTTGGAAATGAATAAATTAATGATAAATTAATTTAGAGGGCTTATTGTTGATTGATGGATGGTCGATAAATTTCCATTTGGAAATAAGATCGTTATTTGTATGGATGTTTTCCTTTTATAGTTAAATAAACGACTATCAAAGTTTTTGACCATTTTTTCGTTGTCAATATGGAAGATCGGAATTAAATTTATTACCTGAAAACCACTTCATATGGACATTAGCGTTACGAATCAAATACATTGAAAATAATTGAAGACGATGTTTATGCAAGGGCTGTTCTGGCGATCCTTGGTAGAAATTACCTAAGATGGATTTATAGAATAGTGCCTTCAATTTGTCCAATCCCAGGACAACTTGCATAGATGAATGTCTGACAGAGTATATCTAATAGATCACGTAACTTGATCTCTTCAAACATATTCATGTTTGTTGGCGGAGAAACTCATTTCTCTTAGCTTTATACCCGTGGTATTTTTAGGGAAATCAATTTTTGATTTGGAAGGTATAACAATGTGACATTCAAAGTAAATGAAGGTTTGTCTTGTCAAAAGATACGTTATGACCTCAAGCCTCGTCAACCGGGAACTACTAAAATCGGGCAGGCAGCATAGCTAAGTGGGTCGCACCCAATTAGGGTATATTTCCACTACGTAAAGAATATTCAATTTTGTTCTTCTTTCGCTTCTGTATCTCCCAAGAACGGTTATGTTGGTATGACAACCGTAAAGTAATAATATATTCGGAATATTCAAGCGAAATGAATAGCAGGCTATGTGCGGCCAAGTTGCAAGATATTCGTACCGAACTCCAGTGTATCCCATCTAGAGTATACTGATCAAAATATGGTTCCATACCTTGTCATAGTTAAAAATCCATTCACCAATAAGAGCCCGTGGTTTTGATTATATGCTATGTATGTAGAGCGTGAGATGCAAGCATTCTGTTAAATTGCTATCTACTTGTATTAGACAGTATTATAATATTAGAATAGTATTGATTTTAAAAAAAATTGGCTTATTATAAGGTAAAAACCATCCGTATTTATTTGCGGATCGGTCTTACGATTATCCTTTCTTTTGAAAAGGATTTGAATGTTAAACCAAGTGGTTGGAGTTTATTCACACCAGTCCTATGAGGGACCTATGGTTTATTTTGTTTTGTTTTACCCTAAACTCTTGGATGCCCAAATTTGTACGGGCAGTAAAGTAGTTGGGATTTTACAGCTATTTTTGGAGGTACTTGGAGCAATAGGCTTCAATGTTAGATATATATATATATATATATATATATATAGGGTTTATTTTCGCCGTGATATGTATGTGATGTATTGTGATGATATATTTAAGTACAAATACAGTTTTATATTTCAAAAGTTGTTACATAATATATTTTATTCTTTCTACTGTGAGATTATTGTTTACTCTTATTATGTCCTATTGTGCTCTTTTTCTTCTATTTTAACTTTCTTTCTATTTCTCACCCTCTAACTTCTTTCTATTAATGATCTGATATTTTTGATACTTGAACACATGGTGTTTTGTGTTGATTTTCGGGGTCGAAAATTCTGATTCATTACAGTGGTATCAAAGTTGAAGGTTAAGCAACTACCTTATCTCTGTGGGTGACTCAATAGAGATGAGGTCAGTAATACCCTTAATTAAGTTGAGTGTATATATACGAGAGAACGTATTTGTAGATTGTGTAAAAATGGTTTTGTATTGTAGAGATTTATTGGTTAAGTGGCTTATGAATTCTGGTCGACGTGGTGTACCACAATGTCGATAGGGGTTTCTAAACATTCAAAGATGAATCGACATAGTATGTTTTGGAAAGAGGGTAACTGAATTAATTTTACCCAAAATATATTTTGATATAAAGAAGTATATATCTTGGGATTATTATAATATGTATTAGATGTTATTATAATCAAATAAGATTTTAACCTAGCTATGAATAACCAATATAAATTCGTAAATATAATATATAAAATTAGATGGATTAAATCTAAATTTAAAATAGAATTAGGAATAAAATCCTAGAAACTTGGGAAGACGTTTGAAATATAATTTGGAAATGTATTCCAAGCATTGAAAAGGATATTTTAAAATAATTTCAAAATGAAAGTGTTTAAGAATGAATTTTGGAAGTGATATAGTATTGAACTCACTTTAGTAGCTAGAAAATAATTCTGATGATGATTGCAACATCATCAGCATTCATTTCCAAGTTTCTAAGCGAAGGATTACTACCAAAGTTTTGTTTTTGAATTGTTTTGAGGAAACAAGCTGTCAAAAAATTCAAATGTTTTGAATTTCTATTACTATCTGTAAATATATATGATTTCAACTGATTTGAAACCCAGGAATTTGAATTTTGAAATTTAAATTATAAATTTAAATAGACTGAAATGGCAAAAGGTGAATACATAAAATAGAATTTAACTTTAACCAAGTTAAATAAAATTGGATTGGATTAGAGATAATTGGATTGTTGAATAAGAATTTGGAACTGAGATTGAATTCGAGTTTGAAACGGAATTTGGTTGGGGTATAAGAGAATTATTGGTTTGAGGATGAATTGATTGGAGATTAATTGGGAATCCATGGATATATGCTAAAATGATAACAAATGGAAGAGATAGAGTTGGATGCCCGACACAAAGATACAAGTTTATATTTTATTTGGGTATGATATTTATGAGCTATTTTAGCAAGCCATTTGGCTGTTAATTTTCTTTTGGATTTAAGAACGCCTAGAGAGGCGAATTATAGTTGCACCGATTAATCCATGCAAAGGAGACGCATGCAAAAAAATTCGAAAATTTAAGGTATTAGAAAATTTTCAAATTTTTTGAAAACATTCATTAGTAAAAATAAATTAATATTTAAATTAAGATTAGTTAGTTACGTTAAACCATAAGTTAAAAAGTAAAACAAATAAACCTAGTTAATAGGGTTTGTAACATTTTTTCCTACCTTAGTAATTTCGGGGACGGAAATTCTTTTAAGGGGGAAGGAATGCAACATCCTGGAATATTAGGAATTTAGTAATTAATTTATTTAATTATTTTAATATATATTTTGGTAATTTAAATGGTTTGAATTCAAATATTTTGAGTAATTAAATAATATAAATAACGAGATAATAATACATTTATTTTTGAAACAGATAGAAATAGTTCAATTGGAAATATTTTGTAAAATGGATAATTTAATAGATTTAATTCAGTCTAGGATTGAATTATTATAACAAGTTTATTATTTAAACGACGTTTAAATGTATTAATTATAATATAATTATAAATTAGTTGGTAACATCGTGATAGTTCGTAAATTTACTTTTTGAAATTCAACTGAGCATATAGGATTTGATATAAGTCGGATTTTTTTGAAATAAGAAACGTTGCAATCTGTTGAACTATATTTTTCAAATGGAAGTTAAAAAGGGAGATTTCGTCTTATAGATTGTGCATTATTGCGAAATCAAATTTTCAAAAAGTCACTATGGAATCGTTTATAAAATATAACGATTTTATTAAATTAAACTTAGTGAGTATTTGTTCATAATTTGATCAAACAATTGAATTAAAATGCGAGATAAGTTCCGCCGAGTTCGTATTAACGTTTGGAATTTATCTGTAAATTTTATTTTGGAAAAATAAGTTATTTTTCATTTAACGTATTTTGCATCTTAAATCAGCACTTTTAGGATTGCCTAAAGTAAGTTATCTTATTTATTTTATTACATTTTTAGGATCATGACACATTGCTTGTCACAACGATATTTTTATTTCTGTCAATAGAAGTTCATGAGCGAAGCCATATATAACGAGTGCCACAACCATTTATAACTAAGACAAACACACACACACACACACACACACACATATATATATATATATATATATATATATATATATATATATATATATATATATATATATATATATATATATATATATATATATATTTCAGGCGTGAACATCAGATCCACACGCAAGTTTCATTCATTTGTCCAAAAAGAATACAAACCTTTTTTTTTAACGAAGCACACAGGCAACCTGCACCTATTTTATTCCCAATATGTCCATTTTCCCAATAAGGATTTATTCACTTCAAAGGAACATAGGCATAGGGTGCCTATACTCTTAGATGACCCATTTCCTTTCATGTATGATATCCCTACTCTAAACTGTCACCTACAAATGTACAACACTCCCTCTTGCAGCTATGCTCTTTCTTTTAAACGATTACTATACCCATATTCTATTTGCATGGCTACCCTACAGTCCTACTCCTATCCTAATTCTTTATTGCAAACTAGTACGGAACCTACGTATAGTCTAAGCTAATCTAAAATACGTGTTGGCCAAGATTCTTACCTTATAAATACATATGCAGATCTTCCTTTTGTTTCCACTTCAGCAGCAAATCTAGTTGTTCCATTCAATGACTTTAGAAATTCGGATCAAACAATAAACTCCTTAAAAATCTTGCCGTGCAATCGAAAAGATTATGAGATTTTCAACCAGTCAATCTAATGATGTTGCTCCAAGACACAAGGCCCTTATCTTTGACATTTTAATATTTAATATGAAAGTCCAAAGCCTTCATAGTCCATTCATTCAAACCCTTATGTGTTCATGTCATTTGTTTGATATAACATGTGGGGCTTTAGTATTTATGAAGATATATCCACAAAACATACGCAATGTGAGACTTTGTTTTATTTGTATTTCTCCACTATCTCATAACCTCTTCTTCACTGACCTTTTCATTCTTTCCAACAGATATGTGGTATCTAGGTACTGGATGCAGTAATCATAAGTGTGGACAGAAAACTGAAGTTTATATTCGTTATAAGGAGGTATTATAATATTAGTTTTGAATTTATTTTGCAACTTTCTAGTGCCAGCTTATGCAGGTGGGACGACGTTGTTGTTTATAGGGAGCTCGAGTGTCAAAGAGCGGAGATGGTGGTGTTTGGGAAAGACAGTAGGCGAAGAGAAGGTTAGTATTGCTGTTTATTTCAACTTTCGTTGAGGAATGCGGTGTGTGTGGTACTGGTAGGGCTATGATATTTAAATATTGCACAGAAGCTGGCGGTTTCTTTTAGTTGGAGAAGATGGAATACTGTTTGAGGGTAACGGTGCAGGCTGAATTAAATAATGTGGGCTATTTAAAATTATAATGTGAGGCCCAATATTTAATTTTATTATTTAATTTCTTTGTTCTAATTAAAACGTGGAAGAATTTTAATATGCAGTGGTGAAATGGCAAATTGGGAACAAGTTTTCAGTTTGTTAAAGTTGTTACCATCTAGAACGGGTTGGAGAAAATGAATGGCTGGTTTAAGATAGGGGTAAGGGCCACATTTTATAAAATTAAGTTTTTTTTTTCATAATCGACCAGTTTTTATAGTGGTTCGTAACACTCTTTTATTATGACTAATAAAATTACAATATATTACAGGTGACTGTAATTAGCAGTCCGCTAATTGGTTTCTAAGGTGAACCGTCCATCGCCTTCAACATTTATAGTGGGTCTTCCACTGGATCTAAGCTAGATTACAAGCCAGGAGTTAGTTAAATTTACTAGACTACTATACATACCGAGAAAATAGTAGATTACATGGGTATAATGACATTAAGACTTGCTGAAACAGCATTACATGCTAGTGCCTAGAGCAGGCATCCTCCTTCTTGAGCCACACAAAAGGACAACTTTCCATACTGCCGCAGTTTCAAACAGGATCTAGGGCTCCACAGCCAACTCTACCGTACAATAGAAAAGAAAATGGAGCAGCATACTTTGACAAATGACATGAAGATAACCATGTGTTCATCAGCCACCAACTATTACTCAGACATTGCCAAGGGCACCTCACACCTGTAGCAGGCTAGAGTTTATGCCATAGGCATCACATGTTTAACCCACAAACGGAGAAAGTATGCCCAGGAAGTAATCAGGGGCAGAGAATACAACAATAACATAGGAAAGATCCAAAATCCATAAACCATGTAAAAACAAACCAAATACCAGAGCATTACTCAAACAACCAGAAACACACATCGGTAACCCAAGACCCCAACAAGATGAACTTGAAGGAAAATGTTGAAGATCTAATACTCAAGAAGATCCATCACAGTCCAACAGACGAGACGCGAAATCAACCCAGATAGGAGGAGTTACTGCTCAACGAGAAAACTCGGCGTAAGAGTGACATCCATTCTTTAGTCGTCGCCACCAGTTGAATATCACATGAGCGAGAAGTTACCTGAATTGGTAACAATGCATAGGAATGAAGGGGGTTACGAAGTGGTTTCACATCGAGGAGCACTGCTTCAACGAGGCGAAGAGAATTGGGTTAAATCGAATATGCGATCTAACATCCGAAAACTTACATCTAAAATTGATAAAGTGCGTACGTAGAGGGTATCATGCAAGACGAAAGCAAGGACGTGGGAAGGAGGAATTTTTGTAGAATTAGAAGAAGAAAAATAATATTGTAAGGGAGGACAATTGTGTGAAGAAACAAGAAGGTGAATTACCTTGTCGTCATTAAGAATACCCCCTATGCATGAAGTTTTTTTGATATGTTTTCTATAAAAGCTTGTAAATGTTATATCATTCTATACGTTATCGAAATTCGACAAAACACAATCGTAGAATCGTGGGCTAGACGATGGTACGAGTCTAGAAGGATTTGGAGATCATTACAATTTTAGGCAAAATAAAATGCCTGGTTAAATCAACTAACGCTAATCGTTTTTCTACGATTAATGACCAAGGTAAGTAAACTCACTAATTTTGTCCAGTTTTATAATATTATAAACGTTATTTAATACTGATAATAATGATTGAATGTTGTATGATGATTGTTTACATGAATATATATGTGTGTGTGTGTGTGTGTGTGTATGTGTGTATAAGTCATGTTAAATACTGATTCTATTTATTATAATATTTCATATTAATATTAATTGGTGTTATTTATGTGGATTAACATCTGTGTATGCAGGGAAACAGGTTGGAGGGATCCTATTGGATTCCTCAACAATTAATTGTTGTTTTTCATATATTGTATTACATGATGTGACAAAATAATCTGGTGTATATTATTCTGTGTTTGGGATGTTTAAACAACATTGACGTTGAAATACTTAGTATATAAATACCGTAAAATATATTCGACTGAAATGGAAACGAATTCGAGTTTTGAAAAAGGGAAAAACGTTTATAAATAGAAATTTAATTTCGATTGGGCTAAAATATAATAACTTGTTATCATAAAACAAGTAGTTTGATTGATGAACAATGTTTATAAATGAGATAAAATAATATGAAATAATTTGGGGAACATAAATTCATAAATGAATTTAAAAGTGAATGGGAAATTGTTTAAAAGGAAAACGATGAAATTTATTTCGATGTTCGAATGTAAATGGAATTGAATAAATCCATAAGGATTTATAAATTTGAATTTGACTGTGTCGAATGTTGTAAATTAATTTATTTTTAGGAATTATATATTACACAATTCATAATCCAACAGACAAGTAATATTTGATTTGAAACCAATAATTTATAATCAAATATGCAATCGAGATTAAGTTGTAACTTGTAAACGGAATTTATGAAATAAAATACGAAGTATGAATCTATAAAATAACTAGATAGATGGAATTTTAAACTGTATTGATATTCATTATTTAAATCAGGATTTGATTTAATAAAAGGAGTCCAGATTTCTATAGAGGAATAATATTCACATTTTAAAGTGAATAATGGTTTAAAAGCAAACATTTTTACGAATTGGAATGGTTATAAAGGAAATTGGTGATGTTTTGGAAGCGATAAATTAAAAAATGGTTTTAGAATTGAGTTGACCTAAAACAGTGAATTTATTCCAACATTGGGAACGTTAATCAAATAGAGATTATTCGAAAGAGACTTATACGCTAAATTTGATTTTATCGAATTCAGGAAAGTACTATCTACTTTTCGTAATTAATCAAGTCTCATTTATTTATTTAATTAGTTAAATATCATTTTTATTAAAATAAAGATTCAAAGTTATGTTTTAAATTTAAATATTTTTGAAATGTTTCCTAAATAAAATCAGAGTTGTTTCAAAGCATAGAAAATGAAATGATTTTATTGATAAGAAATTGACAATGGAGTTAAGGAAATTAGAAACTAACTGGAGATTAGTTAAGTTGAATGACTTTCTGAGTGTCTATCTGATGTTGGTTTCGGTCTTCAGGGTTGATACTTAGAGTGTTGTTCACTTACTAGTCTATAGTTGGGGACTGACGGATATGGAAGGTAATGATGCGTGAATAAGAAACAGAAATGTTTTCCAATATTAATAATGTATATTTTCTAAATACAAAAAAGAAGGAAATGTGGATATATGGAAATGTTTTTCCACGAATCATGAGAAGCTAAACAGGTTTAAGGAATATGGAAAATGGGATATTTGGAGATGGATAAATTAATGATAAATTAATTTAGAGGGCTTAATGTTAATTGATTATTGATCGATAAATTTCCATTTGGAAATAAGATTGTTATTTGTATGGATGTTTTCCTTTGATAGTTAAATAACCGACTATCAAAGGTTTTGGCCATTTTTCTATTGTTAATACGCAGAGACCGAGATTAGATTTATTATCTGAAAACCACTCCGTATGGGCATTAGCATTACGAATCAAGTATGATGACGATAATTGAAGATGGTGTTTATGCGAGGGCTGTTCTGGCGATCCTAGGTAGAAATTGCCTAAGATGGATATACATAATAGTATCTTTGGTTTGTCCAGTCCCAGGATAACTTGTATGGACGAATGTCTGATAGAGTATATCTAATAGATCGCATAAGTTGATCTCTTCAAATGTATTCACATTTAGTGGCGGAGGAACTCGTTTCATTTAACTTTACCCATTGTATTTTTGGGGAAATTAGTTTGTGATTTGGGAGGTATGATGATGTGACATTCAAAGTAAATGAAGATGTGACCTGTCAAAAGATACGTTATTACCTCAAGCCCCATCAACTAGGAAATGACTAAAATCGGGCAGGCTCCATGGCTAAATGGGTTGCACCTACTTATGATATTGTCACCATCTGGAGAATATTCAATTTTGTTCTTCTTTTGCTTCTGTATCTCCCGAGAACGGTTATGTTGGTATACTAACCATAAGTTGACAATATATTTGGAACACTCAAGTGAAATGAATGGCGGTTATGTGCGGCCGAGTTGCAAGATGTTCTTGTTGAACTAGAGTACACTGATCGGAAGGTGGTTCCATACCTTGTCATTGTTGGAAATCCATTCACCAATAAGAGCCCACGGTTTTAATTGTATACGATGTATGAAGAGCGTGAGATGCAAGTGTTCTGCTAGATTGTTATCTACTTGTATTAGACATATTATAATATCGGATTTGTATTGATTTTAAAAATGTTTTTGGTTAACGTAAGGTAAAAGCCATCCGTATTTATACGTGGATCGATCTTACGATTATCCTTTCTTTTGAAATGGATTTTTTAAAGTTAAACCAAGTGGTCGGAGTGTGCTACACCCACTGTTTCAAATCTCGTAAATATCGACCGAGATCTCCTCCGAGATCTCGTTTTGGGCTCCTTCCGAAACAAAATAGCAAATATCACTCTAAACCTCCTTTCGAATATATCGCCCTAGATATTGCAATATCGAATGATATATCGACCGATACGAAATACTGGAATATCGTCCGAGATCTTAGTTTTTTTGTTAAAATTTAAATTTGTGCCCGAACTAGAACTATAATTAAAAAAATCAAATCTAGCCATATCATTCTTTTGTTATTTTACATTTTGCATGTTAAATGACTATATGTTTGACAATGCTTATGGTTTTCATATTCGTCTTTTTACATACATGTTTCCTGTCTGACAATATTCCTGTTCTAAGCATATTACGATTTAGAGTTTGAATGATCTTTCGCAAAATAAAGAGTAATAAAGTTATTTTGCATTTTAAGTTTAAGTTACTATGTATTTGATAGCATTCATAAAAATCATTTTGTTAAAATATCATTTTTAACATATCATGTACCCCGAGATTGTTCTGTTATGAACTTTCAGACCCGAGATGAAAATCCGAGGCGAACTCCCGAGTTAGACTCATCTCGTCAGAGATCTTCCCCGATACGAGACCGAGTCTACAAAATCCCCGAGACGAAACGCGACCGATATCCGAGATTTAAAACCTTGGCTACACCATTTCCATGACTGACCCAGAGTTTATTTTGTTTTCTTTTACCCTAAACTCTTAAGTGCCCAAATTTCTATGAGCAATCAATTAGTTAGGATTTTACAGTTATATTTGGAGGAGCTTGGAGCAGGAGGCTTCAATGTTAAATATATATATATATATATATATTATTTCGGCTGTGATATGTGTGTGGCGTACTTTGATGATATATGTAAGTACAAATACAGTTTTTTATTTCAAAAATTGTTATATGATATATTTTATTCGTTTCGCTGTGAGACTCGTGTTTACTCTGATTCTGTTCTATTGTGTTCTTCTTCTTCTTCTTCTTTTTCTTCTTCTATTCTAACTTTCTTTCTATTTCTCATCCTCTTACTTCTTTTTATTAATGATCCAGTATTTCGATACTTAAATAGTCAACATGGTGTTTTGTGTTGATTTTCGGGGTCCAAAATCCCGGTTCGTTACATCTTCTTAGCATACGAAAATAAGGAGATGTGACGTCCAAACAGGTAGCATAGGATGAGTGGCTCACTCTGCCTTTTGGATTCGTTGAATGAATTCAAAGTAAACAGAGGAGCAAAGCCATAACGAATAGCTTCGGGCAAGCGGACCGATGTCAATAAGCATCGGGCCTTACGCAGGGTGTGCACCAAGCGTACGACTCTACCACACCAAATGCAGATGACATAGAGACGTGTATAGGGGAATACCTAAAGTAAGGCGTTGAATGTCTAGAAGGAACCCCCTTTAGTCAAGGGGCTAGGGGGATATATTCAAATTCTCACATAAGGACAAATTGATCCAATTGTTAAGATTTTTTGTCCCTTATTTGTGTTTAATTTTTGTGTCCAAATAGCCGTTTTATATATATACACACATACATACATATATTCATATATATATATATATATATATATATATATATATATATAAGAAGTGTTCTAAAGCACCCCTGTTTTGCAGCACCTCTTTAGCACCCCTAACCTACTAATTACCCCTGATTTTCGCCTCTCACGGAAGTACAAAAAGATCCAATGGCAGAGATTTTGTGCTCTCTAATTTGTATTTAATTTTTGTGTTCAAATAGTCACTATATATATATATATATATATATATATATATATATATATATATATATATATATGTATATATATACACATAAGGAGCGTTCTGGGGAACCTCTGTTTTGCAACATCCCTTAGCACTTATTCCCTACCGTGAGCTACACTAGTTCAAATCCAATAAGATTTTGTAGATGCTCAATACACATGTATATTATCATCATTCCAAAATTTGAGCTTGTTCTGACATTCATAACATTTTCAAAATCTTAGCTCAATTATTCATCGTCTAGACATTAATTTGAATCGTTAAATTTAAATATCAAATATATTATTCTATGAATGTTAAAATAATATCAGATTTTGGATAGATGATAATATATCCGGATTGAACATCTACAAAATCTTGTTGGATTTGGATTAATGCAGCTTACGATAAGATATGGGTGCTGCAAAACGGGGTTGCCTCGGAACGATCCTCTCTCTCTCTCTCTACGCGCGCGCGTGCACACACACAACACACACACACACACACACACACACACATATATATATATATATGAAGCAGCTATTTGGACAAAAAATTAGACACAAACATAGAGACACAAAGCTTCAACCATTGGATCTTTTTATCCTTATGTAAATGAGTAAAATTCAGAGGGCAATCCAATGGTGGAGACCAATTGTGTCAAGGATTTGTATCTAAGCAGACTTTCCTATATATATATATATATATATGTGTGTGTGTGTGTGTGTGTGTGTGTGTATTGGGGGATGCAGACTAAGAATTTTAAGGCAAACTAAACACTAAAGATGCAAGCAGAGGTCAGTCGCTTGAAAAGATTGAATGTTGCAGCAAAGGATGAAATGTTGTATGGGTGCTACGGTACATCCTGAAACTATGGGTCCTAGTTATGTGGTACTACGCCGTAATTAGATGTATGTATTCAACAGTATGTCATACTTTATCATAGTTGTATGTTGGGTCGAACGATGAATGTTTCCTTTATCCTATATTTTGTCATATTGAATGAAGTTTGTATGCAAGTTAAAGGTTGTGCGTACATTTATGAATGCAAAGGAGTCAAAAACTAGGGTCGCCCCATTTGAAGTGAACATTTATTAACGTAAAGAAGTTAAAAATTATGGTCGTACTCAACCACATGAATATATGCTTGTGACTTCTCAGCTTTTAAGAAACTTTAATCAATATGGTCAATTCATGCTGTTTCAATCTCCTTTAATAAGTGAATGGTCATTTCATATTTCAAACATCAAAAGATACCTGAAGAAGTAAGTGGGTATTTATATAGGTAGATAGTGCAAATCAGATTAAATTATATATTAATCGATGTTTGAGGAAAATTTGAAATGAATTTATTAATTAATCAATGTATGAACGTATAATTTATAAATTATATAAAAACGTACTCATAACGTTGCATTGGTTCGAAGTTATACATTTCGAACTTCAATCAAATCTACAGGGTCCAATATACATCGAAATTCTTTAAAAATACAATCATTCGTATCTATTTGATTATTGAATTCCAATGAAAAAAAATACTCGAGTTTTCATATTGTAGTTTTCGAGTTATGTCAAACTCAAATTTTCGAAAGGTTGATGTATAATCGTTTATGAAATTTATTGATTCATTTAATAAATCGAAAGGAAAATTTGAAAAACAAAAAAGTTAAAATATTTGTCATCACTACACTAGAAAATTCCTTTAGTAGCGTTTAAAAAACGCTACCAAAGACTTCGGTAGCGATTTAGAGAACGCTATTACAGGTCCCGCAACTAAAAGTCTGTTTTTTTCTGTTGCGTTTCCATAAACGCTCCCAAACTAAAGCAACCAAATATTTTCTGCAGCGTTTAAAAAATCCAACCAAAACTAACATTTTTTGGTTGCGTTTGTGCTTGGCTCTTTTATTGAAGTTTCTGTAGTGTTTATTTTATGTAACTAAAAACTTTTCGTTGCATTTAATTTATGCCGCTGTAAATTCAAATATTATTTTACGTTTGTTTCAGTAACGTTGCTGAAGTGTATTGATTGTTTTGTAGCATATTTTAAATGCTACTATATACTGTTAATGGCTTACATTGTTTCCAGCAGCCAGCTTTGTAATAGTCATACCATAATCATCAACAATCATACAAAGATCATATTTAAACCAACAATCAACCAATCATATAATCAACATATTTATATAATTGAAAACACGTAATTACAAAACTACTATCCATAACCATTTAGATAATAATTGTTTGACAAAATGAGCAAGTTCACATACTTCAAAGAGTTTTACTTAAGTACCGACTAATATCATAATACATATAACAATTGAAGTCATGTCCGTTGTTGGTGATGGTCTTTACTTCGGAAAAGCAAATTACCTGTAAACACATTTAATAATCAACAATAAGTATTTCTCATGAATTATCAAATAACATTCAAATAATGTTAATTGATTGTTATTAAAACAAACACATAAATAATTAAAATGAATATCAAATAACATTCAGGCAATACTGTACATTATGATGAAAGATATAGTGCATTTAAAATATGACGATAGATATGAAGCCGTATGCATTGTCCTACACAGTTTCGTAATTTCAAATCTCTATGATTTTTCAGATAGAACCGTAAATTTACATGATTTGGGTACAACATTGGCTAAAAACTATAAAACTCAAACATTTTGTACTTATAACTAGACATATTTCTTTAAAGCCCTTGATTTTGCAATAAATTACTGTTAAAGCTAAACAAATTTATGCCTTACAATTTTTTTCCTGAAGGTTCTAGCTTCTAAGAGAACATAGTGTTAAAAAGCTTCAAAGAGAACTCAGTGTTAAAAAGCTTCTAAGAGAACTCAGTGTTAAAATTGGTAGCCGTGGTCCTTGTCAAATACAAATGTTCTATTAGTCTGCTTATTACCAGTGTTTTGCATGATAGAGGATTTTCGTTAATTTCCGCTGCAAGCTATAGCGCTTTGTGTTCTGTCTCATTTCATCGTTGTTTAATGGCCTGGTATTATGATTCATTTCAAACGAAAGTACAATCAATAAAATGCTAACTAACTGGAATAAAGCTAACAAAATTATCGAAACTAGAAAAAAAATCTAGGCTAACAATTCCAAAACAAGTGAAATAAACTAAAATACTTAAAAAAAATTGGAACACTGAAACTAATACCAAAACTGTATTTTCTAAGGATGCTTGCAGCCACATTGAATAAGGATATAATTTTAGTGCAACTTAGTATATCAGGTGGCAGAAAC
This sequence comes from Allium sativum, assembly GCA_030737875.1. Classification (NCBI taxonomy): domain Eukaryota; kingdom Viridiplantae; phylum Streptophyta; class Magnoliopsida; order Asparagales; family Amaryllidaceae; genus Allium; species Allium sativum. The sequence continues at coordinate 3,680,824 of CM060911.1, read as the reverse complement.
TAACATTCATATGTGATATTTACCAAGCGTGCTATGTGTATTTTGGGCAAACTGAAACGCAAACAATACAATAGAATCAACCCCTTAAATCTTCAAAAGTGTCACCAACACCTGAGGTTAATAGGTTGTAAATCGAAATGATTTAACTAGAAATAAAGATTTAACTCCGGAGAACAATTTCTTAATGTTAAAACTTTTAATATTGTACAGGTTTATTATTGTACAATCAACTTTTATTACTTTACGGGTTTATTATTGTACATGTTAAAACTTTTATTATTATACAGGTTAATTATTGTACAGGTGGTCACCAACAACGTGAAAAAATATCATGTTAAAACTTTTATTATTGTACAATCAACTCAAATTCACACTGCGATCTCAAATTTGGTTCTGTTAAAACTTTTATTATGAATTAAATGACTTTATTGTAAAACTAACACCAAATGCCTCCTTTCACACTGCGAACACTCTCAAATTCATTCATATAACTCAAATTTTTAGTGTAACTCATATTCAAAATCAGCTGCTTCCAGTGGAAGATCCGTTTGATAAATGAACCAAATGTAAAAAAAAACCTGGTACTTGAAAATATCATGCACCTTAAATCAACCATAAATCATTAATAATACATCTACCGTAGATAGTATATTTCATAGATTATACATAGTTTTCCTTTGCATTAACTATGTTTACCCAACAGACCCACCCAGATTAATGGGCTTGACCTCACCTATTCATCGTTGAGTAATTTGATTGGGTAAATGAGTTGGTTGTGTTTTTGACGGCCTTAACATATAAATTACAGGCTACATCAGCCGTTTAAGGCCTTAACCACTATAAATAATACAGCACACTGCACAGTACATGCACGCATCTGCTAAACACCAGCACCCAACCAACTGTCACCAATTCTCCATCACAAACTAGGCGAGAAAATACTGAATTTCAAAGTGTTCAAACCGACGAACATTTTCTAAGAATCCAATCAGTTATGGAATACGCTAAACTGAAAAATAATAGCCCTTGAACAGTCTGATAGGAAAAATAACAGTTAGGATGATGCGTACAAGTCAATGTCGAATTGTTCGATATTAATTATTGACTAATTTATATATTTGAGTCGCACAACTATAATTTTGATTTCTCTAAAAAAATCACAATCTAATCATTTATAAAATACTAAAAATTAATTAAAAAAAACATACTTGAGAAATATTAATTACTTTTTAATTTTTGAATGTTTGGGAGTTGTCTATAATTATTTAAATGCATACATAAAATTATATTTGTATCCACTGATATACAATATTAGTGGAGTATTAAAATCAGTATAGATAAAAGATAGCTGCATAAAGGGATTTACATAGCTGCATAAAGGGATTTACGTAAACTTTTTCATTTGAAGGCAAGTAATTTTTGCTTTACCATGTAAGGGGGGAGGGGGAGAGAGATAGAATTAATGAAATTAATTAGGGAACTTTGAATTTAAAATATGTAAAAATTCACATTCTTTCAATCAAAACATTTCCATTAATTCATTTCTAGTAAAGATTCATTCGTCCTGGCCTGGAAAAAACCATTGTCATTTTTCTCTTTTTCTTTCTTTCCTTAACTCCTCTAATGCTTGAAAGTTACTGTCTTCGTGAAGAGATAAATTATTCAAGCATCAAATGGAATAGATTGAGTGGTATATCGTTGCAATTTTTATAGATGACCCAACCAGTTCTAAGCGTATTCCTACATTCACAAAGTGTGATTTACTGTTATGCTAACTTTTCAAACGCTAAAGAAAATGATAGCTCTGGAACAGTCTGATAGGAAGAATTCATAAAAAAATATTGTTAAACTGAAAAATAATACTTACTTGAAATTGATTCCCCAATGACATAGGCCGTCGGCCAAGATACGGTAGTTCCAAAAGCATCTTCCATGTATGTGCACTTCGATGTAGGTCTCCACAGTAATGCATCATTAACTTTCACAAAGTCTACCCAAACTTTTATCGCATCTTTTCCTAAAGGAACACAGTGAACCGTTGATGTTGGATTAGTTGAAGAGATAGTTCCTTCGGCCACTACTCATCCAGTTCCAGCCACGTCAATCAACTTGCATTTATTATTTGCTACCTGAATCGAGCTATGCTAGATAAGTAAACCAAAATAACATTTTTTTACAAGATAGATCAGTCAAAATATTATGTAATTTATTATGAAAACTGAAATGAAGCATTTACAACATAAATGCAATATATTTTACCACTTTACCATGATGATTCAGTGTCCAATAAATTACCTGACGAGTTGATTTAACCTTGCAAGGAGAAGTTGAAATGTTTGTTGCAGCCTTGAAAGGAGAAGACACGAAGCTTGTTTTTTCAGCTACAACTTTTGACTTTGGCCATGCTATTTTCTTGCCAACGCCCTCTTTAATGCATGGCATATATACTGTGGGGCGCCACAAGTAAGCATCCTTTTTTTTTTGCGTAGTCTACCCAAACCACCACGGCTAACGGACCAAGCGGAATACCATTCACAGTCATGTTTGAATCACTCGAGCAAAGTCTTCCTTCGGCAACCAACGCCTTACCCACATTCCAATCATAAAGCTTGCATTTGTTATTAGTGCTACTAGTTTTACTCTAGAAAGAGCAATAAATGTATTTAAAGGAAAATATATATATACAATCACAAACAGTTACCGTGAATCATAAATTTTACCGTAAGGTCTTCTATCATGTGTCCTCCCAGAGCAACAACATGATTTGCAGTCCATGCCACTGACTTATCCTTAGCTTCTCCTAATACTGATAAACTAGATGTAGGCCTCCATAAATAAGCATCTGGTCTCTTTATGCAACCTACAACAACTTTCACAGTATTTGGTCCAATACGGATGTCATTGACAACTTCATTTGGCTCGGTGGACACCACTATCCCTTCAACCACAATTTCATCGGTTCCATCCCAATTCAACAGCTCACATACGTTGTCATTATTCTACAATCATTCAATCAAAAATTATGTTGATTATTGAATTTAAAACTAAACTCTAAATGGTGTTATATCAATATAAATGATTTATACCATTTCATTTGTGCTTCCTTCTTTTGAACATTCGTCACCCTGCCAAATTGTCAAGGTAAAATACATGTTAACATTCATAGAAAACCAGCAAAAGTCATTTGGCTAATGAAATTCGACTGATGATTTAGAATGATCAGAACTCTCGATAATTGAAGACCAGGACTTGCAAACAAATTTAAATCGCAATGGAGACACTACTGTTAAATATAATAAAATTGAAAAGTCCGAGTGCGTGTACGACTTATGCAGGGTCTATAATATGGCTATGCGGAATATGATATGATAACAATATATATCACAGATAACTTTAAATGCAGTAAAGTAAAGTAAAGTAGAGCAACGACACCAGGATTTTATACTGGTTCGGACCTCCCGTCCTACGTCCAGTCCTGAAGGTCCTCTTCGGCTTTTCACTAAACAACACCCTCTCTTCACCCAGAGGAACAGGTTCACAACACTACTTGATTTACGGGCTACAAGTTTACCCACTTGATTTCACGGGCTACAAGCTTACCCACTTGATTTCACGGGCTACAAGCTTACCCACACAGGACAATTACAAGAGTTTGACTTCTGATTGTGTTCTTCTTTCAACACTGATTTGCCAACGATTGAGTACACCCTTCCTATAATCTTATCCTCAAGTATATGAATTGAATGCGAAGATTTGAAGGAAGTTAGTTGCTTGTTGAATCAAAATATGAGAAACATTATCAAGGATTCAATAAGTAACTTGAATTTGGGAGCTTTTAGAATGCAAGAGTATTTAGAAAGTAAGATCAGAAAATATGAGAAGATTATGTGATGTGAAAAAAATGCTTGTGATGTATATATAATCGTTGAAGAGTTGTCAACTTCCATGAAGAGTTGTCAACTTCCATGAAGAGTTTTATCAAAGAGATGCACCCATTTCCTTTCAGAAACGAAAAGGAATCTCTTCATGAAATATGATGCCTTTTAGAAAATATGGCCATTGTAAAATATGACCGTTAGAAATATGACCGTTAGAAAATATGACCGTTTGAAAATATGGCCGTTGTAAAATATGACCGTTGTAAAATATGACCGTTGGAAATATGAAGTGTCTCTTCGTGAAGTGTCTTTTCGTGAAGTGTCTTTTCGTGAATTGTCTTTTCGAAGTGTCTTTTCGCGAAGTGATGAAGTATCTTTTCGTGAAGTGTCCTTTCATGAAGTGTCTTTTCGCGAAGTGGTGAAGTGTCTTTTCGCGAAATGTCTTTTCGCGAAGTGTATTTTCGCGAAGTGTCTTTTCACGAAGTGTCTTTTTGTGAAGTGTCTTTTCACGAGGTGTCTTTTCACGAAGTGTCTTTTCACGAAGTGTCTTTTCGCGAAGTGTCTTTTCGCGAAGTGTCTTTTCATGAAGTGACGAAGTATCTTTTCGCGAAGTGTCTTTTCACGAAGTGTCTTTTCGCGAAGTGTCTTTTCACGAAGTGTCTTTTCATGAAGAGTCTTTTCGTAAGTGCATTTTTGTATGCTATATATTTGAGGACAGATTTTAACAATATATAACACATCTAAGAGACAATTAAATAGATAATCATAACCTATATCACTTTTCCTTTGATCTTCTCTTCTTCCTTGTCATGAATCAAAAACCTATGATCTAACATTCTCCCCCTTTTTTGATTGATGACAACTTCTTGCAATCTTGTAGAGTTATTTATTTTCTCCCCCATTCGTTACCGAAAACATCGATTCTTCTTTTTGTCGATCATGAAGCTCCTTCTTGTCATTAATCAAAATATGCTATGAAACCTTTGACTCAACATTTCGGTTGTGTTTTGAGGTTTCATATGGTCAAGATTCATGTTGGCTAAGAACAACTTAACAAGCAAAGGGTATATTTTGACATTGTTTGTATTATATTCTACCAAAGATTCAAAGTGGAAATGTCTAGCGAATTGGAGAAGTCTATAATTAGAAAAGGAATCAAATTTAATGAAAGCACCTTCAAAAAACTTGGAATTCTTCATTGCTTTGTACCTAGCCTTTGCAATGTCTCCATGAAGCCATTTTTGGATTTGATCTTCTAATGGAGGTAGAGCTTCTTGTTCTCGTGTGCATTTGCCTCTAGTAGTCATGATTAATAGAGAAAGATTGAAGATTTTGAAGTAGTTTGGAATTGGGGATTTAGGGTTTTTTATAGTGGGTGAAAAGGTGAAAGTAAAAAGTGAAAAGATAGAAGGTGTTTATGAGGAGATATACTTCTTTGGAACCGACGTGTCTTTTCTTTTTTCTTTTTTCTTTTTAAAAAAATGTCCTGTCATTAATTCAGACGTCTGGTTGAAATGAAGGAGACGTCTGTTGCTAACTAATTTTAATCCAGCAAGCTTTTAGTTCATTTTGGAACCATTTCAGGCGTCCTTTTTTAACAAAACAGACGTCTGTTTTCGCTTAAGTTTTAGTTGGTTCTGCAGCAACAGAAGTCTGTTTATAAAAAGAAAGACGTCTGTTTTTAGTGTTTTACGAGGCAGCAAAGAATTAGTTTATTTTAGCCTTGTTTCAGACGTCTGTTATATTCTTGTCAGATGTCTGTTTTACTTGTTAAAACAAATAATTGTTTTGAAGACAGACGTCTGTTTTGATTTTTTCAGACGTCTGTTTTATAACAGACATATATATTTGAAAAAATAAATATACATTAATATCAAAAATACTATAAAATTCAAATTTATTTTAGGGATAAACGAAATCTTATTTTGAAGGAGGTGTTGTCTTCGGAGTGGAGTAACTTGGCCCTTCATTTTTATTATAATTCTTGTCCCAAGAGTTTGGACTATATGGTGGATGTTGATGAGAGAAGGTATAGTATTTCTCCTTTGCATAATTCACCGGATCATCTTCAGTTCGATATGCAGCTGATGGATCGATAGGATTTGTTGGGCTTGGTAAAGGTGAGACAACATCTTTTTCATTTGATCGGCAAAGCTTTGATATCATTTTTTGAATTGTACTTAAGCGAGTTGAAGTTGCTTTTTGTTCGAAATACAATTCTCTCTGAAGTTCGATTTGCTGTCGCTGATAATGATGAATCTCATCGATTTTTCGTTTAGTATCCGGAGAGGTAAATAATGATCATTTGGTTTTCTTTGATTCCGGAGTATAGCCAGTATGATATTCTCCCCACTTATATGTTGGTTCAATTTCGGGAGTAGGAGTAGGAAGAACTGGAGTTTCAGCTGAGCTATTAGTTGATACAATAATGTTGATGGAATGTTTTTGACTTTTAAATCTTTAGAGTTTTGAATTCTTTTTATAAACTATTTAAAATGATCGAACGTATCACTTTTATTTTTCATAAATATAGTCCATGTAAATCTTGAAAAATCATCAACTATTACAAAAACATATCGATTGTGATTTAATGATTGAATTTGAGTAGGACCAAATAGATCCATATGTAATAATTCTAGAGGTTGTAAAGTAGAAATAACCTTTTTAGATTTAAAAGAAGATTTTGTTAATTTTCCTATTTGACAATCTTCACAAAGATTTTTTACTTTAAAATTTATATTTGGTAAACCTCTTACTAAATTATTTTTAGAAATTTTCTGAATTGTTTTGAAATTTATATGACAAAACCGTTTGTGCCATAGCCAAGAATCATTTTTACTAGCTATTAAACACATTTGTCTATTATTGTTAATTTTCATATTTAATACATAAATATTTCTATCTCTATTTCCTTCAAATATAATATTTTGGTTTTCATCAAAAATACTACATTTATTTTCAGAAAACGTTATTTTAAATCCTTTGTCACATAATTGACTTATACTGAGTAAATTATGTTTTAAATTTTTAACTAAAGAAACATTTTTAATAATAGGTAAATTTGAAGTACCGTAGTTGCATACATCTCCTTTGCCAATGATAAAACCTTTTGAATTATCTCCGAAGGTAATAGAGCCACCATCAAAGTATGTTATATTTGTAAGCATATCTTTGTCTCCAGTCATGTGTTTTGAACAACCACTGTCTAAAATCCATTTTCTTTTCTTGAGTGGTACCTGCAAAAAATATTAATAATCACATTGGTACCCACTTTTGATAGGGTCCTAAGAGTTAGATCTTAGGAAGCCAAACCCATGTGGGTTTAGTATCCCTTTTGTATAAATAATTTTTATTGTTATGTACAGATTCCATAAATGATTTTATATGTTTGTTCCTTATCAAATTATTATTTGTTTTTGGAACCCATATCTCAATTTTATTAATCCTTTTTGAATCAATTTTCTTCTTTTCGTTTGAAGAAAATTTTAATTTCTTTTTATACCCTAGACCACTTTTATTTGAAGAAGGTCGAGAATTTTCAATAATTTTTGATAAATTTTCTCTTCCTTTATTAAAGTTTGAAACATTTTTAGAAATATTTTCAAATTTAGTTTGAATACTTTGATTTTCTAATTCTAATTCCTTTATTCTAGTTTTCAACACATGATTTTCAGAATTTATATTATCATTTTTTACTTTTTGAGTTTCAATTTCTTGACTCAAAAGCAAAAGTTGACTATCAGTTTTTTTAAAATTTTCTTGAAGTTTTTCAAATTCTTCTTCTAAAATAATTTTTTCATCCTTTATCATATCCCTTTCAAATTCTGCCTTATTCTGATTTTCACGTACTTCTTTAATTTTTCTTTTCAGACTTTTGATAATATTTAAAAATTCAATGTTAACTTCTATTAATTCTTCATAAGATAAATCACTTACTTCGGATTCTTGAGCCATGAAGCATACATTTGCTTGTTCATTGTCACTATCACTATCACTGTCTGATGAATCTGAATCTGAGTTATCCCATGTGACGGAGAAAGCCTTCTTTTTGAATTTCTCCTTTTTTGTTGTTGAAGTTTTTATGATTTTCTTTTAGTTCTGGACAATCCTTAGCCATATGACCTTTCTTGTGGCAATTGAAACATTCTAAATTAGAGGATGAAGGTTTGCTTGAATTGTTTTTCTTGAAATTTCCTTTTCGATATTTCAAGAATTTCTTAAAATTTTTAGCAATAAATGCTAAGTCTTCATCTTCTGATTCCGATTCTTCTTTTTCAGCATGAAAAGCTACATTCTTCTTTTCTTGTGCTTATTCTTTTCTAACTTGAAGATTCACCTCATATGACATTAGATTTCCTATGAGTTCTTCTGGTTTCATTGCTGATAAGTCATTTGCTTCTTCAATAGCTAATACTTTTCTCTCCCAATCATCTGTTAGAGAATTTAGCACTTTTGATATAATATCAAAATCGCTATACTTTTCTCCTAATCCTATCAAAGCATGCAAAATATCTTGAAACCTTGAATACATTTCATTAATCGTCTCATTTTGTCTCATTTTGAAATTTTGGAACTGATTCTTGAGCATTGAAATCTTTGTTTGTTTGACTTTGTTTGTTCCTTCATGAATAGTTTTAAGTGTTTCCCAAATTTGATGAGCAGATGTACATATGCTAACACGATTGAATTCATTTCTATCCAAAGCACAATATAGCATATTCATTGCTTTTGCATTTGCATTTGCTTCATCTTTTTGAGTCACTGTCCAAGTCGAATATTCAGTAGTAGGTGCTGTGAATTCTTTTTGAGTAGCATTCCATGCACTAAAGCCATTTGCTTGCATATAAATTCTCATTCTAGTAGCCCAGTAGTTGTAGTGTAATCCGTTAAATAGTGGTGGTCTTTGAGTAGATTGTCCTTCGGCAAAAGTAGTTGAGCTAGCACTTGGGTTATTCTCCATTTTATCAAAATATCGAATAACAGTGTTACGGTTATAGGATGTCCTTGCTCCGATACCAATTGAAAAGTCCGAGTGTGTGTACGACTTATGCAGGATCTATAATATGGCTATGCGGAATATGATATGATAACAATATATATATATCACAGATAACTTTAAATGCAGTAAAGTAAAGTAAAGTAGAGTAACGACACCAGGATTTTATACTGGTTCGGACCTCCCGTCCTACGTCCAGTCCCGAAGCTCCTCTTCGGCTTTTCACTAAACAACACCCTCTCTTCACCCAGAGGAACAGGTTCACAACACTACTTGATTTACGGGCTACAAGTTTACACACTTGATTTCACGGGCTACAAGCTTACCCACATGATTTCACGGGCTACAAGCTTACCCACACAGGACAATTACAAGAGTTTGACTTCTGATTGTGTTCTTCTTTCAACACTAATTTGCCAACGATTGAGTACACCCTTCCTATAATCTTATCCTCAAGTATATGAATTGAATGCGAAGATTTGAAGGAAGTTAGTTGCTTGTTGAATCAAAATATGAGAAACATTATCAAGGATTCAATAAGTAACTTGAATTTGGGAGCTTTTAGAATGCAAGAGTATTTAGAAAGTAAGATCAGAAAATATGAGAAGATTCTGTGATGTGAAAAAAATGCTTGTGATGTATATATAATCGTTGAAGAGTTGTCAACTTCCATGAAGAGTTTTATCAAAGAGATGCACCCATTTCCTTTCAGAAACGAAAAGGAATCTCTTCATGAAATATGATGCTTTTTAGAAAATATGGCCATTGTAAAATATGATCGTTAGAAATATGACCGTTAGAAAATATGACCATGAGAAAATATGGCCGTTGTAAAATATGACCGTTGGAAATATGAAGTGTCTCTTCGTGAAGTGTCTTTTCGTGAAGTGTCTTTTCGTGAATTGTCTTTTCGAAGTGTCTTTTCGCGAAGTGATGAAGTATCTTTTCGTGAAGTGTCCTTTCATGAAGTGTCTTTTCGTGAAGTGGTGAAGTGTCTTTTCGCGAAATGTCTTTTCGCGAAGTGTATTTTCGCGAAGTGTCTTTTCACGAAGTGTCTTTTTGTAAAGTGTCTTTTCACGAGGTGTCTTTTCACGAAGTGTCTTTTCACGAAGTGTCTTTTCATGAAGTGACGAAGTATCTTTTCGCGAAATGTCTTTTCACGAAGTGTCTTTTCGCGAAGTGTCTTTTCACGAAGTGTCTTTTCGTGAAGAGTCTTTTCGTAAGTGCATTTTTGTATGCTATATATTTGAGGACAGATTTTAACAATATATAACACATCTAAGAGACAATTAAATAGATAATCATAACCTATATCACTTTTCCTTTGATCTTCTCTTCTTCCTTGTCATGAATCAAAAACCTATGATCTAACAAAAATGTCGAATAGTATATGGTAGTGTATATCAACCATTTTGTATCTATTTCCACTGATCAATATTTGATGGTGCTCTGCAAATAATGAATGAACACATAAGGTCAATTTGAATACATAATTTTAAATCATCAAATAATTGCAAATCAATGCCCAATGTATTTGACGAAACTACAGAAATAACTTAATATGAGAAGTCCGAAAATATCAAAATTTGAATACAGCAGCAGACGGTTCTACAAAATGCCAAAAAAAGACCCATTGGTTTGAAAGACTGAAGCCCAAAAATCATCGAATAATAAACATTGCAAAGTCTACTCAGATAATACATTCATTTCTCTTCAAAATTCAAAAGAAAACAATTTCAAAAGCTTGTAGGAAAAAAATGAAAAATACACATTGGTGCTTAGATTACTATTTGACAACATCATTGAAAATGTGGCATCAAATCAAAGTCACAACATTGAAGATAATTATGTTTGATAAGTTAGAATGCCAAAAGGACGTGGTTGGACAAAATGCAAGAATGTGATTAAATACCAATGACAACAAGGGCTGGCTTTGATGATATTTGGTTAGGTGTGTGTTGTTCAGGGAGGCTGGGTGATGTACTACGTCTAATTATATGGATTTGCATGTACGTACATAACTTAGCTCCATGCTACTTGTAACGACTCACAGGCAGTGGGTTAACCTCCCACCGTGACATATAAATGATCCCCCAGACACCTTGTTTTACGACCAGCCTCTCGACTGCAATAACCAACCCTAATAAATAAGGGACATGTAAGGGTAAGAGCCCACTGTTCGCCACCAAACAACATGGCGAGAACCCCCTATCATGCGCTGCCAGCTCCATAATTCCAAATTATATTTTCACTGTTAATTGGGTTAAAGTGGTAGTTTGTCTGGACGTGCTTGTTGATTGTCCGGATATGCGAGCACCTCACTTCCGTATTGGACATACGGGACGAGGAATAAGGTGTCTCTGGTTTCGTTCAGACCTAGAACGGACTTGTAAATGGATGTGTGTCTGACATTGGATTTCATTCCATGTAATTAAATTGATTTCTATTTAATATATATCTGTGGTGGCGGAGAATTTATTCTCTTTCTTAACACCCTTCTCTAAGACACACGAGCTCAGAGGTTATATATTGGTAGTTATCGGTTGCATGGCGTGAATTGTCAATGTGGCATGCCAAGATGCAAATGATCGAGGCTTTCGTTGAAAAGCAGAGCCTTGTGGATGATGATCAAAGCATAGCCTATTTCATCATAGCTTGGTGTATAGCGTGACTTCGTGAGCCTCACACCCCGATATGAGTCAGACTCGGAGCAAGGGAACGCAGGGAGTGCACACGTTTCTTTCTAGCTAGAAGTGGTGTCAGCGACTTACCAGCCCTGACATTTTACTTATGTGGATGATGGAATTTTCGAGGCCTTGGATTTATTGGTCGCCAATGGCCAAATTATAGGTTCGATAGGACCGGGAAGCGTGTATTCAGGCATAACTAATCCACTAACGTTATTTGTGGACCGGCCCTGCAGGATCCAAGGGTTCGCCAGCGTCCGAATCCTGAGACATTGCTAATTGTCTCGAATCGGTAAGGAGATCATTCCTAGCCTTGACTCTTGATGGAAACCCAATTTCCAATACAACATCATGCGATTTTGATTGTAGAACTAGTATGGCGACATAGTAGGATGGGGTACTATGCCGTCTATGATTGATACATTATGATTGAAATGTTTTAAAAATATATATACACTAATAATAATATCAAATCCATTTTTATCGTATCAAGCATTTTTGACCATTATAAGGTAAAACTCTATCCTCTGGCTTGCGTTGCATTGTGTGATGGGACCTGAGTCTTATAATGGTTTCATTTTTCTAAAAAAGCATTGCGTTGTTTAATGATTTACTTTATTTAAATTATGCATTGGCAATCCAATGGAGTAAACCCGTTTCGCGTTAGCGGCGTGGTCCTGTGATTAGCCTTATTATTAGTTAAGTTAAGTAAAGATTTCTCATACCAGTCCCATGAATGACCCATAGTTTGTTTCACTTTGCAAACTCGGGTGCCCTCTTTTCCACATGGGCAATCGAGTAGCTTATTTTGCAGATATATTGAGAAGGATACTGGATCGAAGCTTGAAGCTGTGTCCAGAACATTGATAGACTTCTGCTGCATCAGTTTATTCATTTCCACTGCAATATATTAAATTATTGTAATTTAATTTTCCACTGTATTATTATTTATTCGATGTACTTTGATATATTCTGTACTCTGATGTAACATGATTAGAATATTTTATAAAAGTCTTCTGTTATTTGTTCTAATGTGTTGTGTGCCCAAAGTTAACGTATTCGGGTTTTGAACGGTCTTGGTCGATTTTGCGATCGATTAGGTTCGGGCGAAATCCAGGTCGTTACACTACTGCTATCGCTTTTTTGAGCCTGTATATTATTTATGACTAGCAACTAGGTATGTTAGTCAAATGTACTACTATTATTTTTATGCATATCGCTTTCCAACTCTGGGTCGTATATCCTTTCTCTCTAAAAATTAGAAAAGTATTCAGCTCTCCAGGAAGTTGCTCATCATTATCCTCAAATCTAAGAACGCACAAGCGCATTTCATGACTAGGAAAATTCAGCATTTCCAAACAAGAGGCGTCTAAGCATAAGATTCAAATCTGTCAATTCACATTGTGTGTTTTTATGGAGTGCAATTTTGTTTACACTTTATAAAAAATTACACAAGTTATCAAAAAACGAAGGAAATAAAAAGAAAGCAAAAGAAAAGACAAAGGGACTGCACCAAGTATAAAAACTGTTACAGTATTATTTACTTAGTGAGCAGACGAACACAGGGGAAACCCAAGTGTTCTTACATAAATATTCATTAAATTATACATTATTAAAATAAAGAGCATTTTCAGTGTAAACGAAGGGGATCTATATTAAAATATGAATTTCACACATAGTTCATGTACAATCTGCATTTTTAGTGTAAACAAAGGGGATGTAGTCTTGCCTTATTTATTTGATTTGATGTTAGATTATATGAAACGTTAGAAATTTTAGTAAACTTGAAGAGTAAAAACAAATGTAGTTATATGGGAATATCTTTATTTCAGCATTTGATATTCTCAGTTATTTCATAACAAACTGAATGATGGTTTGGAATGAGTTTCTTAATTAATGATCAAGTAAACAAACTACAAAGGGTGAGAACACCGGTTTATAGAAGAATCACTAACTAAACTGTAAAAGGTTGATTGAAAGACCTATATATGATGGTTCTTGGCCTATGGTTTTCTGAGTGCTAACACATATCCTCCCTAATGGCAACCAGATCTCTAATATGAAATTACATACTAGACACTTATAGAATAAAATTATAGCTTCGCTACTTTTTTCTAAAAGGGACCTAGGCTTGAAAAGGAAATGCTAAAGGTCAGTTCACCTTACACGTAGTTTTTGAAGGGACTCACCCACAATATTCAACTATTCGGTGCTATGAATCGATATGGAGTATGAATGATGACCCCAAAATGGTACATGTTACATAGAAGGCTCTTATTTTAAGGCTTCCAACGAAGGGTATACATCTAAATTAGGGGATTTTACAGGAAGAAAACTGCACCAACTATAAAAATTGTTACAGTATTATTTACTTAGTGAGCAGATGAACACGGGGGCAACCCAAGTGTTCTTACATAAATATACATTAAATTATACATGAACTACATCCCCTTCATTTACACTGAAAATGCAGATTGTACATGAACTATCTTTGCGCAAATAAGAAGAAAACTGACAGAATTTGGAGAGCAAGTTTAAAGAAGACAACACCAATTTAAAGAATTTGCAAGATAAGAATAAATAGCATGAAAACCAGCTCGAGTCCAAAGTGCAATTACAAGATTTTCTGTTAATGATAGAATCAAATAGAGTACGTATTGAGCTTATGTGAATATCCTTATCCTTTGGCTGTAAAAACAATATCGATAAACAAAACAAAATTAGATGAGCACTCAATTAACATTTATTAACAAACACTACATACACTCCCATATAAGTCTAATATTCTCTGAATAAGTCTAATATTTTCTGTAATATGCATGTGTACAAGTAGAGAAAAGTTGTATAAAAAATATAGTGAGAAAGGCTAACACTATAAACCTGACGAGTCATGATCACTTACATTTTAGCTATGATACACACACACTAATTAACTGAAAAAATGCTATGTGTATATTAACCTAAATAGTAAAGGAAGGGTTCGGTATATGTGGATTAAATTTCAAAATTGCAAAAAAAAAAGAAAGCGGCAAGATTGTCAAACTCTTAACCTGGAAATAAATTTATTATTTGATTAGAAATATTATTAGACTTTTATTCTTGTATGAACTTAGCCGTTATGTCCAAGGGACCAGTCAAAAAGACATGTCTTTATCATACCAAAAAATCTGATAGCACTGGAATTTCTTTTCCAAATTGAATTTGATATTAAATACCTTAGATCCTACAATATAAAACTGCTGACCGTAGACACACAAGTAATGGAGTTATCTACAAGACTGGTTCTCATAAAGCGGATTATAGATGAATTTGATTATGATAAAATTCATAAATCAAGATTTACATAAAATATTTAACAGTTTATGTATTTCGTGCGTAAGCATACTAAAATTATAAATATTATGCAACTAGTCAAAAATTATTATTTTAATGTATTGGAATTTTTCTGGAATCCTTCTTTAAAGAGTCAAAATGAGAATTCCATAAATCTACCCTTACCTTACCAGCTCCATTTAAATCGTGCCCTTACCTTACAACTTGATTTAATGTGGCGTTTGCTTCGGTGGATAAACCAGATACATTGCTAGTGTTGATGGCAGCAATTTTAAGAAATGAGACAATACTAATTCTAAAACATATTGCTTAGGAAACATAATGCTAGTGTTGAATGAGATTTACCATGTGGTTGTATAATAATGTTTACACAGTATTTCTTAGGAAACAGCTAGAGATTCAATGTTATTAAATGATAAACTAACTTGACATATTTCACCAGAAAAATAAATGATTTAAAACTAACTTCATACCTTCATGATCAAGATTATGAGCGTCTTCAAATATGAAAATCTCTATGATAATCAATAACTCGATACCTGCATATATGAAATAATAAATTTTATGAGATATATAACTCAATAACTCCTCTAGTGATCACCAATATTTTTATAATTAAATGTATCTTATTGATTTAGATATTGAAATGGAAAATATAAAGTCAAAATCATTTATATAAATCAACACATATCAAATACAATAATTATTGCATAAAAACTAAAATACTGAAATATAACTAAACAAAAATTGCCTTGCGCGAAGGGTAGTTATACCTCTCTTAAATAATGCATGTAACAATATTTATTAACTCTCCATAGGGTAACAAATTCAACAATATTGAGTTATTCGAGTATGCCTTCGCAGTCCTCCCTAGAATAGCAAACATCGTCAACTTTCATATCGGTTACATCGAGATCTTCTGGAATATTGATAGTTTCTTCTACATAATCGTTTGTCTCTAAATCAAGAAAACCTCTTGGCGGTGCTTTCATTACGACGTACCAAGTTGAAGAATCGTTTTCCCTTGAATAAAATACTTGTTTAGCTTGAGATGCAAGAATGTATGGATCTTTTGAAAATGATGCTTGGTTTTGATGTAAATTGACAACGGTGAAACCATCTTCATCAACTTTTACTCCATTTCCAACATGCGCCCAATGACACTTAAAAATAGGAATATAAAACACGTGATAATCTAATAAAATTATATTGGTCAATATTCCATAATAAGTTACCACATCGGCTACTTGAGAAATATCTTTTGCACTTGCTCTACACAAAGTAGTCGCATCGTAATCACTCCACTATTCTGAGTTTCTCTCGCTACATCTTTTATGTGAAACCGTTGTCCATTGATGACATATCCTTTGTAAGACAAAGCATCATTTTTCGGACCATATGCAATCCACTTCAGCATGTCATCATGATCATTGGAGTTAATAGGTATCTATAAAATATTTTGAATTACATTGGCTATTTTAGAATAATATTCTTAAAAAAAAATGAGAGTGTGTTTAAAAAATTCATTTTACCTTATTTTTAATCCAGTCAGCAAAAAAATTTGTATGCATTTGTCGTAGGAAAGCTGAATTTCTCTCCATGCGCTTGTTTGAATTTTGTAATTCCCCTAAGTGCAAACTAGTATAAAACAAGGAATTTAGTGTTATATTTACTAGCAGAAACATATTAAAATAATTGAAACATAATATAATATATACTTACTCTAAAAATGGTTCAACCACGCCCATATTCATTAATACGGCTAAATGAGCACTTTCTTTCTCATTTGAGGATAATGTAATTGTCTTAGACGCTGAAATTAGATGTCCCTCGAGTATTACATTGCTTTCGTAATCTTCATTTCAACCATCTGTCTCCTCAATGTGCCCTGATTTTTTCAAGAATTTACTACAAAAAATCATGCATTCCTCCGCAAGATAATATTATGCAATACATCCCTCGGGTCGTGAGTTGTTTCTTACATAATCTTTGAGTGTTTTCATATATCTTTCAAAAGGAAACATCCAGCGAAATTGAACCGGTCCACATATAAGTGCTTCCCTACCAGGATGAATTGACAAATGCACCATTATGTCAAAAAATGAGGGTGGAAAATATTTTTCAAGCTCACATAAAATTTCTATAATCTCAATGTTCATTTATTGCATTTTTTCTCTATCAAGGACACGTTGACATAATTTGTTGAAAAATGAACATAAGCGAATTATTGATTTTCTTGCCTTTTTTGACAATAACCCTCTTACTGCTATAGGTAATAAGTGTTGCATTAAAACATGATAATCATGTGATTTCAAGCCACCAATTTACAATTCTCTAGCGATATATGATTTTTCAAATTTGAGCAGTAACCATCGGGTCCTTTGAAATCATACAGTCTTTTGCAGAATATTTTTTTCTTTGAATTTGACAACGTATAAGGAGCCGGCGGAAGATATGTTTTCTTCCCACAAGGTTGTGCATGTTGCTCATGTCGAATTCCCCAATGCTCTAAATCCTTTCTAGAGTTCGTTCCATCTTTTGATTTGTTATCATGCAACATTGATCCTAAGATGCTTTCACCGATGTTTTTCTCCACATGCATTACATCTAAATTATGCCGTAATGGAAGTTCCTATAAAAATCAATAATGTAACTCATAATTATATTATATTATAAATTTTTTTTTTAAAAAAAAACTACCACTAACCTTCCAATACGGCAAATCAAAGAAAATCAATCTCTTTTTCCACCGTGTTAACTCTAGTTTAATAGGATCTTTATCTTCATCATATTCATCTTCCGTACCATGGACAATTTCATCTTCTGCTTTTTCAACTTGATGGATTTTATCTTAATGGCCTTTTTCTTATTATTCCTTTCCTTCTTCTTTTTCTTTTCTTTCTCTTTTCCAAAGTTATTTGGAAAATCTTTTAACAATTCAAAAATATTTCTTCAAGTTAAAATTCTAGGCGTGTTTCCATTCTCCACGATGTTATCAAACCATGTCTTTTTTTTCCTACGTGCATCATATACAGATAGATATCTTCTTTGACCCATGTAGACATTCTTTCGACTATAATTCAACCAACGATGATGAGTGTTAACACCACACAATGGGCAAGCTTTTTCTCCCTTCACACAACATCCAGCTAGATTTCCATAAGCTGGAAAATCATTTATTGTCCAATGCAAGATTGCATTCAGTTTAAACAATGTTATACTAAATGCGTCATAAGCATCAATTCCATCACTCCACAAATAATGCAAGTCTTCAATCAAAGGTGCCAAATATACATCAATATCATTTCCGGGCTATTTCGGGCCGGGAATAAGTAATGTTAACAAAATATTTTCCTTCTTCATACACAACGTATGTGAGAGGTTGTATATCACAAGCATTACTGGCCAACAACTATACTTAGAATTTAACATAGAAAATGGATTAAATCCATCCGTAACAAGACCGAGTCTAAGATTGCGTGGATCGGCAGAAAAAGGTTTCCATCGTTCATCCACCATATTCCATGCCACAGAATCCACAGGATGACGCATTTTTCCATCATTGCTTCTATTATTGAAATGCCATTTTAAATTTTCTGAGATCTAAACATTCTTCTAAATCTTGGAATTATTGGAAAATATCTCAAGACTTTAACTGGAACACCTTGTACAATCTCCTTGGTATCTTGATTTATTTTCCATCTTGAAGAACCACATTTTGGACAAGCATTTAAATCTTTGTATTCTTTTCTGAAAAGACAACAGTCGTTCTCAGAAGCATGTATCTTTTCAAATCCCATGTCAAATGCTTTAAGAATTTTTATACTTCATATAAAGTCTTAGGAAGTACGTTGTATTTTGGCAAAAACAATTGTTGCACATTTAGAAGCTTGTCAAACCCACTATCTGATAGACCGGTCTCACATTTAAGATTATACAAGACAGCGATGGCTGATAATTTTGTATGATCTATGCAACCAGGATATAATGGAGTTTCCGCATCTTCCAAATTTTTAAGCAACACATCCTCTCTTCTTTGAAAATCAACATCATCTTTATCATCAGCAAGAGAATCATGATCCAAAAAATCTTCGTCTTCATAGTGAATCATCTTGAATAATCCATACGTGTCGGACGAATTTGTCTTCTCATCTACATTTACTTGATCGCCATGGCTATACGACCGACTGCTCTTATACTTAGGATCCGTTCCTTTTATAACTAAATGCTCAACAATGATGTGGTCATCATGACATCTAAGATTTCGACAATCCTTGCACGGGCACAAAATTTTCTCCACATTTCTCAGATTTTCCTTTGCCACACGCACGAAATTCAAAACACCTTACCGATATTCTACACTAGTCCTATGACAAAAACAAAAAACATAAAAAAAATTAAATTTTAATATTAACATATAAGTGCTAATTCTTAAAATAAATTTAAGTATCATATACTCACCTTTTTAAATTCACCCAATCTTTTTCCATCGGCGATATAGGCAATCAAGTAATTTCTCAAGCTTTGATGTAGAATATGTTTTTCTATTTTAATCAAACAAAATATTACATGTTTCATAATTTATATTTTCCACTTCAGGATTCATATTGGGATTTTTAAAACTTTTTAAATGATAAATCATAAGCCGCTATAAGATTTTATATTTGAAAATTTGACTTCAATTTTATTTAGGTTTCCACTCGATCATGCTTGGTAGTGTATGACGTTGGAGAGTATAGTGAGATCATAGTAGCAACATTGTTATATCATTAACATATGAACAAAGTCATCAACCAAAGACAAAATATAGATGTAGCAGTTGTTGACCGAATGATAAAATAGAAAGATAACATCAAACAAAGTCACATATGAACAAAAAGGTTTCCGATCAGACGGAGATGACTTGAGGTCAATATTCAGCACAAATCCATATAAATTTTCAAAAGGTGAAATACCTGAAATATGACAAGTGCTCTAAGTTTTTTTTATATATCAAAAAGGGTAGGATGCTAATTTCACTACATAGACCTGACATTAACATGTATATATTCATCAATAAAAAAAAACTGTGTGTATTGTAGTTAGGCCTGCACATATGATTGAATCATATCAAATAGAATCGAAGAAATAAAGATGATATCATTATGGTAAAGTGGAAAACTTTTCCTATTTAGACCTGCTACCAAGGTAGTCAAGGCGAAAAAGCCCCAAAAAGCCCCAGGCTGGCGCCTAGTGCTTTTTAGAGCCTAAGGCTTTTTTGGGCGCCTTGAGCATGACTTTTACTGTTTTACAGCAAAAAAACTACACTTAAATCTGCACTGGTTAACAAAAATCTGCACCGGTTCAACAAAAATTCTGCACTTGTTTAATTTTCTGAAACTGCCCTCCTTTAAATTACAGCTCTTGTTAAAAAAAAAAAAAAAAAACTGCACTGGTTTAACAAAAAATCTGCACTTGTTTAACAATAAAAAACTGTATTTCTTTAACAAAAATAAAATGTATTTGTTTTGCTTAAAAATTGCAGTAGTTTTATAATTATAAAAAAACTGCACTTAAAAAAAAACATTGATATATACAAGTGCTGCTAATTTGTACATCCTGCAAAACTAGGATCAGAATTAAACATTGATATGTACAAGTGCTCTAAGTTTTTTTTACAAAAAGGGTAGGATGCAAATTTCACTACATAGACCTGACATTAACATGTATATATAGTCATCAATAATAAAAACATTGTGTATTGTAGGTAGGCCTGCACATCTGATTGAATCAAATCAAATAGAATCAAAGAAATAAAGATGATATCATTATGGGTAAAGTGGAAAACTTTTCCTATTTAGACCTGCTACACAACACACTACAGTCATTCTTCCCTTCCAATACATCATGATCCAGTACACGAACCATACACCAGTCCTCATGTCAACTTCACAGCTTCACTATTACAGAACCTAGGATCCGCCGCATCATCTGCATGCTCCACATCAAAGTGGTGAACCCGAACCCGTGAGATACAACAGCTCCATCTTCTTCCTTTTCTTTTGGAACTTTGCAGTCCCACTGTGTTGCTTCATCAGACTTTCCTCACGCTGATAGTAATTCTTCTCGAATCACTACACTCACGCTCCACACCTCAACCCCCAACAACGGCCTTCTCTTCTCCCTTCCCAAAAACTGTACTTACTTTCTGTGTAAACGAACTCGTTTCTTTCATCATGACCATCACGTACTTTCTTATACCCTGCGTTTCAACTCCCTCCCTTCACCTCATATTTACACATCAACTTCACCATTTCATACGCCCACTCACGTCCGCTTCCCTGATTCTACACCATTAACCACACTTCATGCCTGCATTATCACAAATGGATACTACCCAGAATGCAACTCCCCTCTCATTCTTCTAGATCCATACACTTACTTATTTCTCCACCAATAACAAGACAACAATACTCCTCCTTCCTCTATATTTTCATGTGTTTCCTTCCCTAGCGAGAACTCCTTGCTTCCTGTTTCTCGTCAATATCTCACGCTCAGATTCATAGCCTCCCTCCCCATACGTTACTTCATTGCACACTCATCACATATACACTGCAAAGAACAGATCGACATCTCCCCTTCTTCTTAGAACACAGCTTGCATGTTGTGCTTAAACCCAACTACACTTTTATAACCGAACCCCTCCCTGGCTCTTACATATATAAAATATTTGAATTTATAGTGGAGGGTTTGTTTTCGAATTACTGGTTTTTGTAGTATTTGATACAAAGTTTTGAAGTGGCGGCGTGCTTATTGAAGACGCGAAGAAAATCAAGGAAAAATAAAAACTGTATATTTCAATGTTTATATATGAAGCTACTTACTTCGCAGCTAAGTATTTGGTAGTAGGGGTCTACATAGGTCTGCAGTATGTTTGATTTAACTATTCGAAACTTCTTTTCAATGATATTACTTCACTGCGAAGGAAAAGGAAATGTATATATATAATACTTCACTATTTATCTGGTTATCTGGACAAGCGCTACTATATATTTTGACATTAGTTGTATTTACATAGGACCTATGTGTGAAACTGTTGGAAATGACGCAATATTATAAAGTGAATCTAATATGTTTGTCTAGCTAGGGATGTCTTCTGATTAAATTTTAGAACATGCAGCTAACTTAACTTCTAGCGCATTTGGTCAAAGCAGCACAATTTTGTCGAATTAATACAAGTAAATATAATCTACAGAGTAAATAAATAAGAATACAGTAACATAAATCTCAAGCGCATACCTTTCCAGTCTAATCTTGGAATTTCTTCAGAGTCTCTACACTAGATGGAGCCAAAACTCGCTCAACTGATTGATCTGCATGGAAATAGTACATGCATATTAAATCTAACATTTACTTCAGATGCTTAACCCTTTTGCTTCAGTTTAAAGACCAAAGCAATAGTAGGCAGTGTAAAAGACATATTTCGCTTTGGTTATTTAGCTATTACTTTGGTTATTTAGCTATTACAAATGCTTTGGTTATTTAGCTATTACAAATGACATATTTCGCTTCAGTCGTTTGGCAATGACAAAAAATAATGCACTTTTTCTTTTGTTATAAAGGAATTAATGAAGCAAAAGACTTTATTCGCTTTGGTTGTTATCAAACGGCCAAAGAAAAAGTAGTAATGTGCTACAGTTCAGTGACCAAAGTAATGGAAGTTAACTTGCATCGATTGCGTTTGCTTCGATTGTTGGATCAAAGTAGCTAAGGTTAAACGAGAGTATTATGTTTTGTACTAGTGCAACAGCCATTGCACAGAAGCAAGTACTGCATAAACATTTGTTGACACTGATAAATTTTGAGTTTCCTTATACATACTAGGGAATAGGTTTTGAATTCAGGAAGAACAATACTAATATTTATAGGACCTTAAAATTTTCAACTATTATATAATTAATAAGTAATGGTCGTATAAATAGTACTACATGTACATTACGACTACATGTACATCATACCAATAATGGTCATATAATAATAAGTTATTGTTATATAGTGGAATCAAACAATGACCACATATAAGAATAAAAAACAGTCATATTAAAATATCACTTTTCATTATGGCTATAATGATTACAACAAGAACATAAAATCAACAACGTGCATATAAACAATAATAGAGCAAATGTCCAACTAATAGAATCTACTAGAACATAGAAGTAATACACATGTCCCTAAATAATATGATCTAAAGTTTTACTAAGTGTATTGAACAATCATCATCGTCTATGCATTATCAAAATATGACAATTATCACCAATGTAACAAACCCAAATTTTGACCACCATAATTAAAGATATTTTAACTAATTTAGGTTCAAATAGGGATTATATAAAAATAGTAATCAAGATTGAAGAGATAATATAGGATAATAAATTTATTTTTGAAGATTATTCTGGAGAATATTTCCTTAAGGAAATTACTGATGAACTAACTGAAATCATTTTATCAAAAAACTGATTTTTATCCATAAGAATCGTGAATCGTTCTAATTACATAATTAATTTCATAATTGATAAAGAATATAAAATAAACTTTGGTATTTTATTTTTGAAAGATAAATGAATTGAAGACATTTGAAGTAAATGTTAGTTGAAGTAGCATAGGCATCCTAGCCTATTTGTATTGATTTATACATTTTATCAAATAGACAAGCATTGATTTTCTGGCATTTGCCCTGATTTTGTAATTTTTTTTTTTTTGAACAACATTTCAGCAAAGATCCAATTATACTCAAATTTCTACTTTCATGGCCTATTTTAGCAAAGATCCGTTGCATAGCCTATTTGTATACATATAGCTATCATCCTAGCCTAGTAAACTAACAGTACAAACAAAAATTACTGTCTTAATCGCTTAAACAAATTAGTGCGATTTGTTACCTTAATCTGAAACGCTTGAACAAAAATCACGATTTGAAAGCAAAGCT
Organism: Allium sativum; assembly: GCA_030737875.1. NCBI lineage: Eukaryota > Viridiplantae > Streptophyta > Magnoliopsida > Asparagales > Amaryllidaceae > Allium > Allium sativum. Next base: position 3,656,962 of record CM060911.1, on the reverse strand, counting down.
GTAGATCTGTGAATCAAAAAACAAAAATAGTTAGAAAACAACTGCAAAACATACGTGGATCTAAACGAAATCGAAGAGGAGAAGGAGCGAACGTGGGAAGAGTAGGAAACCGATCTAAGAGGGCAAAACGTCACAAAATTTTCGATTGAAGGAGAAGCTGGGGATTTGTGGATTGGAAGAGAAATTGTGATGGAAGAAAACGATACGAGGATAACGAGGAAGCTTTTAGCGGAAAAATGAAATAAAGGGGGGGGGGTTAAACGCAACGGAACCCTAGAATAAAGAAAATACATTTTTTGCTGTATTTTCACGTAAATGCTGCCATCATGAGTAACCATATCCACATTTTCTTGTAGTGCAAATTACATACAAAGACCGGATCGTCCTCACCCAATTGGCTATAATTCTTGTGACTTCTCAACACAATATCCAAAGTGGATGCAGTATACAGTGATGTAGTAGATATTATAAAGTATAAAGTGGATGTAGTTGCACAAATTTCAACGCACTTGTTAGGTTTGACTCATTTTACCCATAATTGTCTCACAGACCATTAGTAACAATAATTGTCGTATTACATTCAAGAAACCAAAGGAGTTGAAAAATTAGTCGGATTACATAAAAAGCATACATAGAAAATAGGTACTATAACTAATCATACAACAGAACAACTAAAACATCAAAGCATACATAAGAAGTAGTACTAAAACTTAAGATACAACTGATGTTAATATGAAAAATAATAATGCACGCAAGCTAAATGTTACGTTCAATCTCAAGGGATTCTAAAATAGTTCTAAGATGCTTTATCTTTTGTTCAAACTCGTTGGCGTAAGACATACCCCTTGGACATAAACGGTCGTCAATCCATTCAGCGCAATCGCAATCGTTCGACCATAATGAACATAAGTGGATCCTATGACCAATATTTTCTCCATCCTCCCTAACCACAACCTCCACCGCATGCCCACAGTGGCAACAAAAGCGATATGATTCAGTCGCTCGCTCGTTTGGGGGTTAAATAATTGAAGTCGCTCGTACCTCTTGTACATACAGAGGTTGAACTACTGAGAATTGTTCTTTCACTTCTTGAGTTGGAGGTTGAGCAATTGAACCGCTCGTACCTCTTGTTGATGTAGAGGTGGAACTATTTGAGGACTAAAATCTGGGATCGGAGTATTAATAGGTTTTTGAAGTCTATGTAGGCTAAAATTTGGTTACTCACGACGCACATCCTCGTATTGTTTCTCTTGGTATTCGATAAGCCAACCAACATCGGTTCTTGGACTAGCTGGCAAAGGTTAAGCTAAGTTTGCTTCCAGTCAGAATTCATATACGAGGGCCATAAAGGCATGACTTTCGGTATGCTAAGTTGTATAGAGCAAAAAACTTGTTTGAGTGAGCAATGGTAAGTAAAAACCTTAGAGATGTATAGACGTAAAGTATCGAGTGAACAATATAAATTATTATGTGATCGGTCACTGTTCCCACTTTGCTTTACGTGCTTGACTACACTACTAAGCCTAATTTTATACTGTAGCAAATATGCTATACGAACTGGCCTGCACTGTTAAGCCTGACGTTATACTGTAGCAAATCTGCTTTACGTAAGTTAAATGTTGTGTATACATTTATGAACGTAAAGAAGTTAAAAGCTAGGGTCAACTCCGTTTATAATAAAGATTTAAGAACATAAAAATGCAAATCAGACTAAATAGGTTAATTATCCGGAAATAAAACAAATAAACCAAATTAATATATTAATAAAGTTAAGTGGTTAATATATCTGTTAACCTAAACTAATAAATAATCCTAAAACAAAAATTTAAATTTCTGGAAAAAGCTGTTGAGATAGCACGCTGAATTTATCGGTGCGTCAACGTAACGTGTCGATAAATTTGGCGCGCTTCCATTTTATAAGAGCGCGCTGATAAATTCGGCGCGCGTCTGTTGGGAGATTTTATCGAATGTCCCCTGAATCTTACGAGTCGTAATATTATGACTCATAAAACCGTTGGAGACGCTCTAAATGCCTTCTCATTTTAACCACATGTTTCCATTTATTTCACTCATGCTTTATTCACTTAAACTATTATTCAAATACTAATTTATTGTTAAAAATGATAGCATTAGGATGTCCCGTAAGCGCATATGCACGCGTACACACACACACACACACACGCACGCGCGCGCGCACACACACACACACACACACACACACACACACACACATATATATATATATATATATATATATATATATATATAAGAAGAGTTCTACTACAACTTTTATATTGCACGTAAACTCTCCCCTTGAATCTCAGCCATTCATTTCCCCACTCATTTTCTTTTTTTTTCACTAAGAGAGAGAATGAGAGGGAATGAATGGCTGAGATTCAGGGGGAGAGTTTAAGAGGTGTAGTAGTACGCTGCCTATATATATATATATATATATATATATATATATATATATAAATATATATATATATGTATATATATATATATATATATTAAAATTTGATATACTTATATTAATAATCATAAAAATACAGAGTAAGGTCAGCATACTAACTTGAATTCAGATAGTACAAACAATATGCAATAAAAAACATTTAGTAAGCAAATAATTAAACTAAAAGTGAAGTTGGACCTATGATGAGGTCGACAACTCCAATCTGACGAGTGTGATCTCCCTGCACTCCTAACCCGTATCCTCAAACTTTTGGCTTGTGCATGACAATAAGAAGCAACCATGCAACATTGCATAAATGAAAGAACCCTTCGTCTTCGATTTGGTTTTGTATTCCTCAATGATATTTCAGTTTGGAGAACTTCAATTGCGTTGGATTATTCATTTATTTTATTTAAGATGAAAAACTTGTGTAATACCAATCGTAAAGATGACTGGTTTATCAGTAGCTGCGCCAAATTCTCTCTTCATGCGACTTATACAAACGACACCTAAAACTTAAACCATTGTTTGTTGTGACATCAATTGGTTGTCCCCAAACCCATTAAATAGGATACACATGAATTTTGGTAAGAAGCAGATGTCCTCACCCATATACAGTGATTTTTCTAAGACATAACATGCGTGTGCTCATATTACTGTAAGTGCATTTACAACAGCGAGTGGCTTTGGAGGTGAGGAGCAAGAGAAAAGAATGGGAGAAATTTATACTCATTCAGCAGCGAGTGGGGAAATAAAAAAAGGAAAAACATTAAATGGGGAACACTTTCCCCGTTTAACGAAGATTTCCGTTTTTGTCTGTCGGTTTCTAAGCGACTTTCAATTTACCGTTTAGAGATTCTCATTCAAAAAAAAGCGTGAGAAGCTCCCACTTTCCGTCTTTTCTCATACCGTTTAGTGATTCCCCACGTTCCAACCTCCCCCCTCCCCCCTCCCCTCCCTTTGTCACTGCTGTAAATTCCCTAAGGCGGAAGCAAAATGTCACCGCAACATATTCTTATATCGAATTGTACGTTGTAGTTCTCATCAAGAAAACAATGCCTGACAGTTATTTGCATTGCTTACAGGGCAACAACCCATAAACGTGGTGTTTGATGAATCTCAACACCGTCGTTAGTGTGTTAACAAAGAGTTGTATTTGAACTCAGGAGGCCCAGAAAATTAACGCGGACAGTGGCCCAATAATCTCGTTTTACACCAGGAAGTTGTAGATTAGCAGAACTGTAGGAAACTGCAAGCACTTCAAAACTTATTGGTTTCGATTTACATCCATCAGATCATGTGGCTCGTTTTACACCTTAACGTGTGAAACATTTCCAACATAATTTCCCAGTAACCGATTAAATATCTGCAGTATAATGAATCCAACCCAAAAATCGAATGGATCTAAATCGCAGTACTTAAATTCGAAGTAAAACATTTTTTTCACCTACCAAACAATTTTACACGATCATTCCGCTCTCCTCCTTTTCCTCAATCCACGTTTTCCCACTACACCTCTGAATCGATTACTCCTTCCTATTTCCGTTCTCATTCACAGCAATTATTCGCGTTTCCTCTCTTTTCTCCTTATTAGGCGTTAAATCTACCAATGTCATTAAATTGAATTGAATCAAATCAGAGCGCTGTTTGCCGACGAAGTATAAAAGAGGGAGAGGACGATTTGGGGTTTTCCGTTAGTCAGGCTTATTTTCTCAGGTAGAATTCTCTGACATCATTAAACTATAAACTATCGAAATCCTATTTGTTTTCTTTTCTTATTATATGGATTTTTTTAATTTTTTTTGGCTCTTCTAGTTTGCTGTTAATCTCATTCTTTACGGATTAGGTTTGTCATTTTGTTGGTTTTGAATTATTGTTGTTTCAGTTTGCTATTAATCGATCTTTACGAATTGGATGTATCATTTTGTTGGTTTTGAATTTATTAGAATCTGTGGAAGTTTTTTTTTTTAAAAAAAAAATATATTTATGAATTTGTGATTTGAACAAACAGTCGACTCCATTAGCTAAGTTGATCAAAAATATCGTATAGTCTCTAAGGATAAGGTCATCATTATTATTCAGTTATGTAGGTTGGTTGATGTGTATGTGTGTGTGATACCTATCTATCTTTACATATAGTGAAAGAATGAGGAAGTTACACCATATACAGTGCGCGTAGTGGTATAAATGAAGATTGTGCACTTCAGATTTTACTGGAAGAAGTAGGTGTTCTATATACAGATTCAAATTATGGTATCTTTTTTCTTTATTCTGAGCTCACAATGAAGCATGCCAATAATAATTAAGCTCTCTTTTTTGTTTTTTGTGTGCCAGGTCTGGGAATTATACCCTAGAAAACATGCATGGATAAAGTATCAACATCTCTTGCTCTTAAACAGGTACGGTCCTCTTACACGAGTTAGCAACTAAAATCAGCCGCCAATTAAGCTTCCTGCACTTCACTCCTATTAGCATGTTCTGTTACATTTTTTAATAGGGAAATAATACTATTTATTTCTACTATATTGTCGATTGTGTATGTGGTACATTTATGTTGAAAAATTAGGGAAAAACTATCATAGTTGACAGCTAATATTTTGACTCTTGGGTAAGCAACATATTTTACAACCTTATTTTTCTACTATCGCAGGCAACCCATTGTATCCGTCAGTAGCTATAATTGGATTTTGCATGCGTTCATAATTTTTACAAAAATTGCACCAAATAGTGAGTGTTTTTTGTGTTTCTCAGATACAACAACCTGTAGTTTACTTTTTTTTTTCTTTGTAAATAATGACTTGGTTCTAGACTATATAGGAGCATTTGTCTTTATGTCAAAATATAGTATATAGGAGCAGCTGAAATCTTAGATTGGGACGAATATTATTTAACATCATCAAAACATGTTTTTATGTCAAATATTTTGCGGAATAACCAATGAAACTCATTTAGGTTTTCTAAAACCCGAAAGCTTTCACTTTGAATATCCCAAGTACACATTGACTCTAATGGACTACCAGACTACTGGAAGAGCTGTGGGAAGACAATTTTCTTTCAGCAAAACTTGGTAAACAACCAAACAGTAATATGATCAGTTTATAGCAGTATCTCGTAATCTGGAACACAATAAACAACATGATGATGTCCTCCTATGCATACAAAGTCCTATTAGGCTAACTTAGTACTACTGATCAATTAAGAAACTGAGGCATACAATGTGATGATATATGTGTCACGTGCAAGGAGCAACCGAATATTAGTGACTTATTTTTGAATTGCAACTAAAGAACATACTTATGAGTGCTTACAAAGTTAAAATTAAACATTAGTAATAATGCTACCACCCTGGATCTTGAAGATGAAGTCTAAATGATCGAAAACCGATTTTGAACAGAAAATGGAACTAGCCAGTTAGCCTCCCACTGTCTCGTAACCATTATATACAATATCTGGAAAGAAACGAACAAACAGGTGTTTGAGAAAAAACGTAGATAAACACTAAGGAAAAAGATAAGTAAATTCAGATCAAAATAACCTATCTTATTCAAGGCCGAAGTCTATGAAATCGTATCATAATGAGGGCATCAATTTGAACCATGCCCATTGAATGCCATTTCCCAATTTACTTTTTTTGGTGTTGTTAGCGATATCTTAAAACGATAACTACAGGGTATGTTGTACTGTCAATCGACGGAAATAGCATCGATTTACGCTGATGTATTTTATTTGTTACTTACATGTTTGTTTATCCACAGTCCAACTATGGGCTTAGTGGGATAGTTTGGTGTATGTATATATATACACACACACGCACACACACAAAATACTTGATGTGTGTTTACTGAGTTCTTCATATTTGTTTTTAAAATTTAAGTTGAGATATGAGGTGAGTAAGAAATAGGGCTAAAAAAATAGTGATAGAAAGAGGTGTTTTTGTTGATGATATAAAACTTTAATATTTTCAATATGGTTTCTAAAAGAAATTACAGCAATGAAAAGTATATCATAAAATGGAGTTTTAACGAAATACGATAATATGAGCAAATTTATAACCATACTACATCAATTTATGTTAAATATATATAGTTACTCAGCAACAATAAATCGGCATATTATGTGATAAGATATATTTCTTGTTGTTGAGGTTGTAAAATACTATAAATAAACTTCAGATTATTGAATGGTAAATTAGAGATATAATTTATTGGTAATCAAAGAAACTTGAGTGATAAATTAGATAAACAAAATCATAAATTTTTATTTTCAGTAGGAGTGTAAGCAATTAATAAACAACAAAATGATGATATGTAGCAAATTTGCTTAAAAAATCCATACTTTATTCTTTTTCACTATGACACTTAAGGCATTCAATATAGCATAATAAAACTGGATTATCTGCTTAACTAATTGATGTCATCTTTAGATTACAGATTACACACGCTCAGCATCTCAAATAAAACATCAATTAGTTAATGGAACAAATGAGTTGTTAATCAAGATAATGCAATAAAACTGAATAAAAAATACTTGAGAAATGAAGCCTTTTTTAAGTTGCCAAAGATGTCCTTTATATAATTATTCTGTTTATATGAAATAAGGGTAAATTAGTCTTTTTGTCCTTAACATGCTCCTAATCAGTTTGTACTGCCACATTTTCACATTCCCGTTTATTCCTTGCATCCCCATTTCATTTTCATGACTTCGTAAAACGGGAGCAAATTAGGTTTAATCGAAAAAAAAATCAAAGCAGTCGATAATTTCAATTAATAATTGGTCCATAAATTTTTCGATAGATGACAATCGAAGCAATTCTGAATGACAGCTCCACGCGATGGAGTTGAACTATAGCATTATATGGTCTTCCAAAGGTTTTTTGCCTCTCTTACACCGGATACAATCTGAAATCATTATGTTATCACCATTAAAACATTGATTTTCTATATTAGCATTTTCAAATTATGATCTGTTTGAACAAGTTCGTGAAGCATCTGATGTTTTGTTGGTGTTCTGTTTTCTTTGCTTGGGTGATCATAGTTTTTATGAATTGCTTGATTTATTTATAGATACATGAACGTCTAATTGTACACAAAACAACAGATGTTTTACGAACCTGTTAAAACAAATCATAATTTGATAATGCTAGTATAGGAAGTCAATATTTTAATGATGATAACACAAGGATTTTAGATTGTACCCGGTGTAAGAAAAGGGAAAAACCTGTGAAAGACCATATCTTGCTATAGTTCAACTCCACTGTGTGGAGCTGTCGTTTGGGACTGCTTCAATGTTATCTATCAAAAATTTCATCGACCCATTATTTATTGAAATTATCGTCTGCTTTGATTTTATTTTTCCCTTTTTCAATTAAACCTAATTTGCTCCCGTTTTACTAAGTCATGAAGATGAAATGGGGATGCGAGGAATAAACGGGAATGTCAGAACGTGACAATACAAACTGATTAGGAGCATGTTAATGACCAAAAGACTAATTTACCCTTATTTCATATAAACAAAATAATTATACAAAGGACATATTTGGCAACTTAAAAAAGGTTTCATTTCTCAAGTATTTTTTATTTAGTTTTATTGCATTATCTTGATTAACAACTCATTTGTTCTGGTAACAAACTAATTTATGTTTTATTTGAGGTAGTGAGCGTGTGTAATATGTAATCTATAGGTGTCATCAATTGGTTAAGCAGATAATCCAGTTTTATTATGCTATGCATTTTATAAGCAAATTTGCTATATATCTTCATTTTGTTGTTCATTAATTGCTTACTCCTACTAAAGACAGCTTTATGATTTTGTTTATCTAATTTATCACTCAACTTTCTTTGATTACCAATAAGTTATATCTTTAATTTACCATTCAATAATTTGATGTTTACTTGTAGTATTTTACAACCTAAATTGCAAAAATATAACTTTTTACATCATATGCGGATTTATTGTTGGTGAACAACTACTTATATTTAGCATAAATTTATTTAGTATGTTTATAAATTTGTTCATATGATTGTATTTCGTTGTAACTTCATTTTACGATATACTTTTCATTGCTGTAATTTATTTGCCATACTTGAACAATTGTTGAGAAAGTAGATTTATGTGAAATTGATAAGTAAATGGATTATTTTATATAAATAAATTCCTAGTAGCTAGATTTGATTTTTTTTGAAGATTATATTGAAAATATTGAAGTTTTACATCATCAACAAAAGCATCTTTTTCTGTCACTGTTTTTTTAGTCCTATTTCTTACTCACCTCACATCTCAACTTAAATTTTAAAAACATATATGAAGAACTCAACAAACAAACATGAATTATTTTGTATATATATAGCTACACACCAAACTGTCCCACTAAGCCCATAGTTGGATTGGGCTAAACAAACACGTAAGAAATAACATACATCAGCGTAAGTCGCTGCTATTTCCGTCGATTGCCAGTACAACATACCCTGCAATTATCGTTTTAAGCTATCGTTAACAAAAACACCAAAATAAATAAATTGGGAAATAGAATTTAATGGGTTTGGTTCAAATCGATACCCTTTCTTGGTAAGATTTGCTCATTATGATGTTATTTCATCGTCTTTGGCCTTGATTTCTTCGTAAGATAGGTTATTTTGATCTGAATTTACTTAACTTTTTCTATATTGTTTACCTATGATTTTTTTCTCAAATACCCGTTTGTTCGTTTCTTTCAGATATGATATATAATGGTTACGAGACAATAGGAGGCCACCTGGCTAGTTCCATTTTGTGTTCAAAGTTGGTCTTCGATCATTTAGACTATCTTCAAGATCCAGGACAGTAACATTAGTATTGTTTAATTTTAACTTCGTAAGCATTTATAAGTATGTTCTTTAGTTGCAATTCAAAAATAAGCCACTACTCTTTGGTTGCTCTTTGCACGAGACACATATATCATCACATTGTATGCATTGGTTTCTTAATTGATCAGTAGTACTAAGTTGACTTTATATGCACAACAGGATATCATCCTGTTGTTTAGTGTTCCAAATTACGGGGTACTATAAATTGATCATATTACTGTTTGTCAAGTTTTGCTGAAAGAAAATTGTCTTTCCACGACATTGTTAGTAGTCTGGTAGACCATTAGTCAATGTATACTTGGGATATCCAATGTGGAAGCTCTCGGTTTTAGAAAACCTAAATGAGTTCCATTGGTTATTCCGCAAAATATTTGACATAAAAAATGTTTTGATGATAAATAATGTCTGTCCAAATCTAAGATTTCAACTAGTGATTTGTGGTTGAACCAAGCTTCAGTCCATAAAAAGGTGCCTCCACCATCTACAAGCACCCTTGTTATACATTTTAAGCTATCATTTTCGTGTCTAGGCGTATTCTTTGTAGTGTAGGACATAATCATATAGCATAAATCCATAAGATGAAAGCATGTAAGACTTTTTAAACATCGACTATTCTGCGACCAAATCCTCAAGATAATATGTTGTACATCACTGATGGATTTCAGCATAACAATTGAACAAGTATTATACATAATCCTACATTTTAACATCTATATAAGAATTTTGAGATGCCAAAATTTAGTCAAAATTGTTTGCTGTCTGCAGTAAAAGAATCAAACAGTTTGACCAATTTCACTGTATCACAGCAAATTCAGCCTGGAAGCACACAAGTGATTGAAAACCAATCACCATATTCATGTATTCTACAAATCACACAGTATTATTTAAGTATCCTCAAATATAAGCAACTGCTCAATTAGTACCAATTATGTGATAACCAAACATTATGGTCCGAACAACGAACACCAGAGAGGATTGGATATTGAAACCGAATACAGATATCTTCTTTCTATTTTTTTAGAAAAAGAAAGAAATCCATATAAAAAACAATCAAGCAACATATCCTAGGCACACAAAAAATAACATCCATCTCTATCGTATTACCTCTCACATCTGGCAACAAGTAATTAATTTGAAGCAGAAGGCAAGAGGGGTCCTTTTTTATTTTGTGTGAAACCGATAACAGGAATAGTGGAGGATTAAAAAATAAATTAGAAATTGATAATTCCTTTTTTTATTAAATTTTGTGCGGACCCGCAAAGACTGATGATATCCTGACATGTATGTAGTTTTGATGGCCTGTTGTTTTTCATCCTGAGTGATAAATTTAGTGATGTATAATTTGCAAAACAAAATTTTAACCTTCTGGCCTAACGATCTGAGTACTCGGCGAGCAATGTAAATAAGGTCATCCCCGTTTCAGTGGTTTTAGTTGGTAGCCATGTTATATGTTAGCTTTTGAAAGAAAAGAACGTACGCATACATAGCAGGGCAAATTTTCTTTTCAGCTGCACAAAGTGACAGTTCGTTTGCCCAATTGTCTTTCTTATCAAGCGTTCTTTGCGCTTAAATATCAAAACCAAAATGGTTACCAACTAAAACCACTGAACAAGAGATGATCTTTGTTACATTGCTCGCTGGGTCCTTAAATTGTTAAGGCAGAAGGTTGAAATTTTGTTTTGCAAATTATGTGTCACTAAATTTATCACTTAAGATGTAAAACAACAAACCATCAAACTACATAGATGTCAGGATATCCTCAGTCTTTGTGGGTTCGCATAGAATTTAATAAAAAAAAAGAATTATCAATTTCTAATTCATTTTTTTATTTCTCTTCTATTCCTTTTTCCTGTTACCGGTTACGCACAAAATAAAAAAAGACCTGTCTTACCTTCTGTTTTCGAATTAATTTCTTGTTGTCAGATATGAGAGTTAATGCGATAGAGATGATAATTATTTTTTGTGTGTCTAGGATTTGTTGTTTGATTATTGTTATGTGGATTTCTTCTTTTCTTTATTCTAAAAAAGAAGAAGAAATCCGTGTTCGGTTTCAATATCCAGTCCTCTCTGGTGTTTGTTTTCGGATCATAATGTTTGTTTGTCACGTAATCGGTAGTAACTGAGCAGTTGCTTATATTTGAGGATATTTAGATGATGTTGTATGATTTGTAAAAATATTGAATCTGGTAATTGGTTTTCAATCTCTTGCATGCTTCTAGGTTGGATTTACTATGATATAGTGAAACTGGTCAAACTATTTGATTCTTTTACTACAAGAAGCAAACATTTTTGATTAAATTCCGGCATTCCAAAATTCCCAAATAGATGTTAAAATGTAGGATCATGTATAATACTTGTTCAACAGTTATGCTGAATCCATCAGTGATGTACAACATATTATTTTGAGGATTTGGTCACATAATGGTTAATATTTTAAAAAAACTAGCATGCTTTCATCTTATGGATTTATGCTATATGATTATGTCCATTTGCTCATTGGTTATTTGAACCTTTTATGCACTTGTAACACAATGATGATAATGTAAGCATGTTTCCTTTCCGCATTTCATTCTGAAAACAAATATAATCAGCTGTTTGCTATCTGAGCGACTAGTTCAGGCACCTACAAGTTCTGAATTATTATTATTTTCTTATCGATAATAAGTGAAATAGACTCCTTTTGCATCCTACATCTGCTATAATTATTGCATCTCTAACTTGTATGCAGATTTTTAATTAAACATTTTTTGCTTCCTGTGGTCATTCAGTCGTATATTTCAATCGAGAAACACACACGATAATACAGAGACATGTCTGGTTTTGTCGGGGTTGTCGTCTCTGATCCTAGCCTTCAGAGTCAATTTACCCAAGTAGAGTTAAGAACGCTCAATACCAAGGTAAGCAGTAAAATTAAAACTTTTATTCATTATGCAACTCAAAACCATATGACATTTCGCTCTTCGTATTGTTAGTTTCTTTCTGCAAAGAGGGAAACAGGTCATGTCACCACAGACAAGTTACCGCCTGTAATGGCAAAACTTAAAGGACTTAGCAATGTACTCACCGAAGAAGAGATAGCTGCAATCTTATCTGAATCAGATCCAGATACAAGCAAGGAAATAGAATTTGAATCGTTTCTTAGGGTATTTTCTTTTTCTAATCTAATGTATTTTGCTTAAATCACAATTTGGATTTAGAGTTGCATTAAGGGGCTGTTGATTTATTAGGCATACTTGAATCTTCAAGCACGAGCAGCAGATAAAATGGGTGGTGCGAAGCATTCTTCATCTTTTTTGAAGTCATCCACAACTACAACTCTTCATAACATCAGTGAATCTGAGAAGGCATCTTATGTGGCGCATATTAATAGTTATCTTGGTGAAGACCTATTTTTGAAGAAGTATTTACCAATAGATCAAGCTACAAATCAGTTATTTGATCTTGCAAAGGACGGAGTACTGTTATGGTAAGTTGCTTAAGTCGGTCTTACGTTATTGGTGAATAATAAAATTATAGTTATCCTATGTTTCATGCTACGCCTATATGAACTGATGCTAAACTTTATTTTTTGAATAGTAAATTGATAAATGTTGCTGTTCCTGGAACAATAGACGAGAGAGCGATTAACACAAAACGTGTGTTGAACCCATGGGAAAGAAACGAGAATCACACGCTCTGTCTTAACTCTGCAAAAGCTATTGGGTGTACCGTGGTCAATATTGGGGAACAAGATTTGGTTGAAGCTAGAGTAAGCTTTTTATTCATTTTATTCTATTTTAAATAATAGTTTAATTTATGTTTTTCCTATTTCTTTCAAATTTAAACTATTAAGCTGAATGGTGTCTTACCAAGTTCTCTTTGAAAGTTTTCCACACTGGTGAAATATTCCTCTAATATTTCTTGAGGCAATAGAACTAACATATGTATTCTACTCTACGATAAAACCAAATAAATAAATGAGTCATATACACAAGTACTACAAGTTTTTAACGTATTTTCAGTAGTGGTCAATTATTTTATTTGACTTATACCTCGAGAACGCATATAGGGTAAAATCAGCTTCATGTTTGTATAACTATTAGCTAGTTGACTCTTATTATTTATTTTTACTTTTGTTTTGTACATTTGCTCTCAACATTTGTTCCTGGTATCTCCGAACCCTTATTTTTTCTTTTCACAGTTTGAACATGTTGCACCACTCGTTTGTATTTTGATATATCCAACTGATATTCTTCCTATGTGTTTTGCTAGCCTCATTTGGTACTTGGATTAATCTCTCAAATAATCAAGGTATGTGTAATATATAATTGTACTAATACTTGTTCGCTTTCTCGTTCTTTCCATCTATATGTTATCAATTATGGGTTATCTTGGTTCTTTGTTCAGATTCAACTATTAGCGGATCTCAATCTAAAAAAGACTCCACAGTTGATGGAGATTGTAGAGGATAACAAGGTTAATTATCAGACACGTTCCTTTTCTTATGTGTCAAAACCAATTTACTTGCACAACTTAATTTTGTTCTTTAATCCATATGATGATAGGATATGGACGAGATTATGAGTTTACCACCGGAGAAAATGTTGTTGAAGTGGATGAATTTTCATCTTCAAAAAGCAGGCTACAAGAAAACTGTATCTAACTTCTCTTCTGACGTGAAGGTAAATTGTCAGTCTCCTTAATTTATGCCTTGTTACATGCATGACTAAGGCTCTGCTTTGGACTTTTTTTTTTTGCTGCTTATGACCAGTTTTGGACAGTTCCGTATTTTAGGCGTTGGCATAACCCTACATGTAAAAAAATTCTTGTTATACTCGTGCTAATTATGTTGAAAAATTAATCTTTACAAAAAATAAATATAAGTTTATGTAATGTTAATTTAGTGGAAAACTCTTAAAACTACGTATGTTAAACTTTTTAAGTATGTATCCATCGGCTATAACAACACTTGAAGTAAATCAATTAAAACCGCCACGATTGTTGATGGTAAAAACGATGCTTTGAAGACATCTTATAATCGGTACTGCAAAACTTCCAGGCGGGGCCTAAGAAAATGCATTATTCTGTAACCTATAAATTATCTATCTTTTGTTTTTATATTAAGTGTCTTATTCAATACTATGGCATTCATAGGATGGAGAAGCCTATGCATATCTCCTTAATGCTCTTGCACCTGAGCATAGCACCGCTGCTACATTGGATACTAAAGATCCTACCGAAAGGGCTAAAATGGTAATTGAACAAGCAGAGAAACTGGATTGTAAAAGATACTTGACTCCTAAAGATATAGTTGAAGGTTCAACAAATCTCAATCTTGCATTTGTCGCACAAGTTTTTCAACATAGGTATCTATTATTCCTGTATACCTTACATTTTTGCATGCTTGTGTTTGAAACTATTGTACGTGGTGTTAATTTCTCTGTCCCCAAGATTGTCGTGTCCCGTTCCCATTGAAATCCAACAGTTTATTCTGTGTGAGGAGTAGGACCTCAATTTTTTAACCAAAAAAAATAAAATGGATGTGATTCAGTGGGCACACTAGGACAAAGGAATTGAACTCATTCTAAGGTCCTGCTGCTAATAGTAATTACTTTATTGCAGGAATGGGCTGTCAACTGACACAAAGAAGCTCCCAGTTACTACTCAGAGCACACCAGAAGATGTTTTAACAGCTAGAGAGGAGAGAGCCTTTCGAATGTGGATCAACAGTCTCGGCATTGCTACATATGTTAATAATTTATTTGAGGATGTTAGGAATGGGTAAATAATAAAGACTTAACTCTAGTTTGACATAAAAAATGAAAGAAATAACTTATGCTAAGCACGGGCTATATTTAATATTAATCTTTTGGGAAAGTCTGGCAAGTTAACTGTTACATATTTAATGAATTTTAATGCGTCTTTTTTGATCAGATGGGTATTGTTGGAAGTACTTGATAAAGTAGTTCCAGGATCAGTAAACTGGAAGCAGGCATCAAAACCTCCAATCAAAATGCCATTTAGAAAAGTAGAAAATTGCAACCAAGTTATAGGCATCGGTAGAAAGTTGAATTTTTCACTTGTAAATGTTGCTGGGAATGACATTGTACAAGGAAATAAGAAGCTAATCCTTGGTAAGGTTTCCCCCCTTGCTCCATTGCAGCATGTACTTTGCTTTATTTGTGATTTTCTTTTTTTTTCTACGCCTGACCTTTGAAAGAGTGGTTCAAATAAATTTGCAAGTTTTTCATGCAATAACAGTGATTAAAAAATGAAAATGTGCATGATGACATTTAAGGTTCTTATTGAAGACGAGTCAATTTGAGTTCGTCTTCACTGAACACCTATGTATGTTGTTTCATCGAGGTTTTTGGTATGATCTTATAAGTAACTTGATGTGTTTGTTGGCAACTTAAAATCATGAGTAGAAAATAGTTGCTTTCCATTTTACCTCATTTATAATCTAATATGACCGCATTCAACTTAACCTTAGTATTACTTGGAAGTTACTTTACTTAAAAACTATTTTTGGGTGATTAACATTGAAAGTTGTTCTTGACTAGTTTTTAAATTGCTATCTCTGCAAGGTTATGAAATTCAGATACAAATCGTGCATTGTAAAATTCAAACTTTAAATCGAAGCAAGATTTAAATTGGTTTCGATATAAATTAACCATAGATTCAAAAGATCCATGTTTTGAGGTTGTACATATTTTAAATTTGATTTTATATTTAAAACTTCTTTATATAAACTTGAAACTCAGTTTTCTTCTTAATTTTGTTTGGAAAACATTGAAATTGAAATTGTAATTGTTGATTCAATTAGGTACCTTGAATGAATCATTTTGTTAGATGAATATTCTCATTTTAGGTTTCAGAAGAGTTTGAATCAGAATTTAAATTGATGAATATTCTCATTTTAGGTTTCAGAAGAGTTTGAATCAGAATTTAAATTGAATCATACAGTGGAAGAATTGTTTGAAACGAGACTCAAATTCTAAAAGTTTAAGACTAGCATTAACAATGAAATTGACCACAAACACGTGGGGAACTCATGATACAGTTCACGAGTAAAACTTTTGCCAGCAACATTATTATCAAAACAATTGTAAACTAATGATCCATGTATTGAGGTCGTACATATTTTAAATTTGATTTTATTGCTGAAACTTCTTTATATAAACTTGAAACTCAGTTTTCTTCTTAATTTTGTTTGGAAAACATTGAAATTGTAATTGTTGATTCAATTAGGTACCTTGAATGAATCATTTTGTTTGATGAATATTCTCATTTTAGGTTTCAGAGGAGTTTGAATCAGAATTTAAATTGAATCATACAGTGGAAGAATCGATTTGAAATGAGACTCAAATTCTAAGAGTTTAAGACTAGCATTAACAATGAAATTGACCACAAACACGTGGGGAACTCATGATACAGTTCACAAGTAAAACTTTTTTCCAGCAGCATTATTATCAAAACAATTGTAAACTAATGATTCATTTCGGTTCTCAGCCTTTTTGTGGCAATTAATGAGGTCTAATATTCTTCAACTTCTCAAGAATTTACGAGGACATTCTTTAGGAAAAGAAATTACAGACACTGATATTCTAAACTGGGCAAACAATAAAGTGAAGAAGTCAGGGAGAACATCCCAAATTGATAGCTTTAAGGTATAATCTTAGCCTTCTGTGTTCTTTTACTCTTCCCGCTTTATCGAAGTTAATTTAAATGGTTGTTTCTTTTCTATTTTTTGTTCTTAGGACAAGTCGCTGTCATCTGGAAAATTCTTCTTGGAGCTTTTGAGTGCTGTCAAGCCTAGGGTTGTTAACTGGAAGATGGTCACAGAGGGTGAAGATGGTATATTTTGTAGCCTTTAATCATTTAAATTTGGGGTTATTTGTTAGTTAGTAGTGTATGCGTGAGTAACATAATTGAAATCCTTAACATAATTTTATCGTTTAAAATTGCAGAGCATGATAAGAAATTAAATGCTACTTATATAATAAGTATTGCAAGGAAGCTGGGTTGTTCGGTTTTCCTGTTGCCTGAGGACATCATAGAGGTAGGCATAGTAAATCACTGGTTGCTATGATCGTAATCTTTCTTCCAGGGGAAATATTTATGAATCTGTAGAAAATTTGTCCAGGTGCACATTATGCAAGCTATCCTGAGTTGAATTTAGCAAAATATTTGAAGCTACCCTTGAACTCAAAATGAAACCAAACTGGCCCTTAAACTCTGTTCTATAGATGTTGGCTTGGTTAACAATTAAAAGAAAACTTGTTTTTGTTTTCATTAGATAGTCTTTTGCTCCTAAAAAGCTTGAGTAGTCGAAGAGAAGCCATTTGGTGAAAAATCATCTCCAAGCTAACATTTTACCCTAATCTACTTTAAAAGTTAAAAGAGGCACAAAATTGCTTTCAAATTAAGTCAAAAGCATCTTTGAAAGTTGGTTTGTGTTACTTTTCTAATGACCTATGGCAGGCATCATGGATTTTAGTTTAATTTATGTTCTTTTTTAAAAAAAACCATGGCAGGTAAATTCGAAAATGATACTAACCCTAATAGCAAGTATCATGTACTGGAGTTTGCAAAATCAATCTGCAGGGGGCTCAGAGCCTTCGTCGCCATCTGAGGTTACTCCCGAAGACACTGCATCACAAAAAGACGGAGAAGAGGCAGCTGAAAGTGTTTCGAGTTTGACGATCGATGATGCGGAAAATGCTGCTAGTTAGCAAAATTTTTGTTTCTTGAAAGGATGATAGATATATATTTTGTTGTAAAGGAACGCCATTTGTTTATCTTCCTATAATGTTTTGACCATGAATTTGGTAGAAATAAACGGAAGTATAGTGTAGGTACCAGTAGTTTACAGATATCAGTTTGCCCTTTTGAAAACAACATTGTTTGCTCATAGTTTAAAAAATAAAAAGTTTTTTTTTGGATGTCCTGTTAAGTCTGATGGGTTTTACAACATTGTGTGTCCCTCAAGTTTCTAACTCATCTTCTCTCCCTTTTTTGTCTCCACGTCTTCTGCAGACATCAGCGTTCGAATTTTCCAGCCTCTCACCAATCCGTTTGTAAACTTACTTTCGGATTTCTCCATTTGTTTGCTTTAGCTCGTACCAACAAATACGCACCTCCATTATTTTCTATCTTTTTTCTTTTGCATAAAGTTTTTCGGTGTGTAAGTGGTGGTGTTGGAACAGTTCGTGGTTGTGCATGGAGAATCGTACTTTGTTCAGATGTGTTTACATTCATAAATTCTATATGTACTATTTAAATAACATGATATTTTCGTTGACTCTCAGGTCCTAGCTACATCACAACATTCAAGCCACGAGGTCATTGGTTCATCTCTTAACAAAAGTATTGCTATTTTGACTGAACCGTATACTATGGACGCCAAAAAAGTTATGCAATACATGTTCGATCATCAAATAAGACTATTCATCACGTTAATAATATAACTTCGATTTGATTGGTTTGTTCACTTCAGGAAAGCCAAATAAAAATGATAATGTAATTGAATAGATCATATATCTAGAAGCACTTACATAATCAAACAAAGATGTCAAGCGGTGATGAGATATCTATATAGTGAGCTGACAGATAAATGGCTTGCAACGAAGTTTAATGACAACCATAACCATTCATTTGTATCTCCACAAAAAAAGTCCAACTACGAAATAATATGATTATGTCAGCTGCTACAAAAGATTTTACTGAAGTATTCCAACAACAAAATTTACTAATAACTAAAATTCCTGCAATTTTTGGTGGTGTCAACGTAGGATTCAACCAAAAGATTGCTATAATCATTTAAAGGCGGCTAGACATAAAGATTTGGAAACAAGTGATGCTCAATATGTGTTGAGTTATTTTCAGATGCGACAAAGAGAAAATCCTCAGTTTTTTTATGCAATTCAACTTGACGAGGAAGGACGTGCTACAAATATTTTTCGGGTAGATGCACGATCAGGTATGTCTTACCAAAAATTTGGAGATATGATCGCTTTTGATACTACATTTAGAACAAATAAATATTCAATGTCTTTTGCTCCGTTTACTGGTGTAAATCATCACTATCAAACAATACAGTTTGAGTGCACTTTTATGTGATGAGACTGAGCCTACATTTACTTGGTTATTTGCAATTTGGTTGGAAGCAATAGGAGGTTGTCATCCAATATCAATAATTACCGATCAAGATATTGCAATGGACGTAGCTATTTAAAAGGTATTTCTTAACACTACACCAAAACAGGGGATTCCCAACGAGTGTAAGTGTTACATATAATTTCTGTAACACTTTTTAAGTATTACCAATAGCCTCTAGGGAATTGGCCAGCTATTTCGTAACACTTATAAGTGTTACAAACAGAATAAGTAGTAATACTTGTAAATGTTGGAACCATAAGATATTGTAAAACTTATAAGTGTTACAAGCATATTCATTGCAAACACTTATGAATGCTGGAACCATAAGATATGATAACACTTATAAGTGTTACAAACATGCTCATTGCTAACACTTGTAAATATTGGAACCATAAGATATAATATCACTTATAAATGTCAATATCATAATCCTACTAACACTTATAAATGTTGGCATATATAAATTGCTAACACTTATAAATGAGTATAACATGTCTTTATGATTTCCAATCACATATATAATTCAACATATCAATTCAATATAAGATTTGGTACACTTCTATATTTCAAATTCAACAATGTCACATTTGCATAATGCTCAAATATTTGTTACATGCTTTCAATTTCAAAATACCATAATATCATGTTCAAACTATAAAAAGAAATACAATGTTTTACTATAGATACATAATTTTATATACTTCGAAGGCGAAACGTGGACCATATCACAAAGCCCCCATCCGAAAAGTCATAAAGCTTGTAATGTCTCTTTTGAGGACCATCGTAAATCGGTGCTTCCGGATGTAAAACTTCTGCTATCCAAACAATTTTCTCAACACTTTGCACTATCTCTCTAAAATGACACATTGTTTGTGTTCCAATATAAGCTTTTGCTACATTCTTCTTCAAATCTTGTGATAATAGCATTACAAGCTATTTTCCCTTGTTGATGATCCAACATCATGTAATGGAATAAGCGAATTAGCATTTCCAATGTTCGGTGTAGATTTATCCAAATTAGAGGTGGTTTTTGTACAGGCGTTACAACACCGCCATTAACGTTATGTTGCAATCCCAATACTATGATAAGAAAGGATGAAACAAATGATTTAAGAGCATCGTTGATTTGGATTGACACTTATTCACCACTTGACTTGCAACTTGATTTTGTAATTCCATAGACCATTGACGAAAGTCGTCCTTTTTATTCTTGTCGGCAATTGCTTTTGAAGCTTGTATCATCTTTACTTGCTTTACGGAAGAAGTGGAGCTAATTGCACGACAATAATTTTTCTTTTTATCAGAACCAAAAACTTTGGAGATATGATCATTGTCAAGATTACACATATTTGTTTTCTCTTTGCCATTACATTCCAAATTCTGTTTTTTTCCTCTTTCTCCAGAAGTGCCTATAAAATATAAATGCACTCATTTTTACAGAAATAAAAAATTGCAAAACTGATAAATAACAAGTGTATTTATAAACAACAAGACTGAGTGTATTTATAATAAGTGCATGCAAAAACTGATAAATAACAAGTGTATATATAACAAGTGCATTGCAAAAACTGATAAATAACAAGTGTATATATAACAAGTGCATTGCAAAAACTAAGGCTCGACTCAGTTTGCAAACCGAGTCGAGACTTAGTTTGCGCAAACTGAGTCGACTCAAATTTTGCGAAACATGTACTGGGCACCCCACTCAATGGCATTTTAAAAGGTAATAGTGTAGTAATCGTGAATCCACCATCAATTTAAATTCCTTCTTGGTTCCCTACCATTATGCAACATAGTATCACCAAATCCCATAACAACAAATTTTGCAAACCCAAAATAATTCTATAACTGCAAATTTTGCAGACCCAGAATATTTCACCATAATCATTTTAGGTTTTTCAGAATTTCCTTTCTACAACAGAAAATTTTGTTTTTGCACAAAAACCTGAAAAAAGAGAAACACTTTCTAACTGTATGAATACTTGCTCAATATTAGAAAAATAATTAAATATCATGCTCAAATGTATACTTTATTCAAATTTCAAAAGCAATACTTCAAATTTAAAAGGATATTGCAATGAATTGAAGTTGAAACATTTAATAATTTAGCCATCCTCATTTAATGCACAACTTTGAATGCGTGATACAAAGTCTTGCATAAGCTTTGTATCACCCACAAAAGGTATCTAGATTAAACAATAGTGTATAAAGTACAAAATATTTGAATTGAAATAGTCGTTGAAGATGTGGATGTTTAACTAGAAAGAAAATATCAAAATTCAGTAAAGAAAAAAACTTACATAGGCTTTTGGTGCATATGAAATTACTTGTCCAATTTTCTTTTTTATGTGTCGCCTTCCAAACCATTGTTCTTGTAACTTTCACCTCCGGATATTCGTTAACCTGCAATAAGAAATATTATTAAACTAATAACTATTTATTAATAATATTCACAAGAAATATTTTTAATATAATTGCTTACCATTTTGTCGTAAACTTTACGGTATGATTTTCTTCCTAGCGTGTGAGTGATAGTATTTTTATTTTTGGCTTGGGCACTTCTCTTACATTGCTCTTTTTTCTTATCAGTGCATTTGTTGTCTACAAACTTCTCCCACCATACTTTGTCAATATCTGCAGGACATTTAGTGATAGCGATATTCTTGGGTATGATGTTTCCTTTGACTCTAAGCAATCTTTTTCGCAAAGTAGACTTTATCATACGAAAAAAATCGTGGAAACGTTTTTTTTTTTTTTTTTTTGGCCAAGCTAGATCAGGGTCGATGTCCATGTCAAAATCATTCTGTTTTAACAAAGAAATTTCAATACGAAGAATAAATCTTGCGTAAAAAATAATTATTTAGATAAGGTGAATTTGTGACATACCAATAGTTGCCACAAATTATCTTTATAGTAATCATCAACATTTCTTCACTCGTCATAGCCAATTGGTATATGACAACGAATTAGCGCTCCGCATCTGGAGCTCCATTTAGCTTTATCATTACCTTTAACACCATCGAAGTCAACTATTACTGAGAATTTTTTATCACTTGGTGGAGGACAATTATTTGCTTCAAGCTCCTCATTTGTACCTTCAATTGCACTAGCAATGTAATTGATGGACATTCTACATTAAAAAGATTTAATATGCATACTGAAACAATATGTATGCTTGGTTTAATTTTACAAATGGATATTGAGTATAAACAAAGCAAAATCATTTAATGCATTTCACATAAATAAGCAAATCAATACAAATATTCATTTCAAAATAACTTCTCTTTCATTTAAATACATTTCAATAATGGTACTAAGTTCTATTGTTCTCTCAAAACAGACTGAAAATCATTTGGTGTAATGTAGTCATTACGTTGTCTGTCACACGTTGTGGAGAACGTCGAGCAACGGATCAATCAGGATTTTGAGTGTTTTGCACATAGAAAACTTGGCATGCTTCAGTTTGCTAGAATGGCTGGCTCGTCATGCTCCCTATTCCCATGTTTGAGCCTTTTCAAGTTCACCATTAACAAATGGGAATCAGTGCAAATCTTACAACCATTTGTCTTATCTGCAATGTTTACCTAATCACAATGGAATACAACACGTTGGAAAACATAATAATCAACCTCTATGATTTTTTTAATGATACCATAACACATTGGAACCTACAATTTTTGTATATATTGGAATAATATACTTTTTTGACTAACCAATCAATAAATTCGATTTGAACGATTACCACTACACCAAAATAGGTGATTACCAACGAGTATAATCATCGCAAATAATTTTAGCAACACTTATTAGCGTTGCTGTGGGGGCATGGCAATTTATTTCCAACGCATATAGGCGTTGGTAGGTTTTCTCTACCAACGCTTACAAGCGTTGGCAGATCTTCCTTCGCAACGCTTATAAGCGTTGGTAAATTTTCCTTTGCAACGCTTATAAGCGTTGGTAGATTTTCTTTAGCAATGCTTATAAATGTTGGTAGATTTTCTTATGAATAATCAATTAGTAACATTAATAGTCAATTAATGTTGCTAAAATGACAATTAATAACCAACATAATTATAATATAGAAGACATTTAATATGAATCCAAAACTAATATTATTATCAATTTAAAAAGTATAACTCAATGAATATCAATAAACAACATTCATAATCAAGTAACGATATAGAATATCAGTTAATAGCAGACAAATGCCATGCATAATTAAGTTGCTAAATTCAATACATAATGATATTCTACAAATACCGAATATGAAAGTTAGGCCATATAACGAAGCCTCCATCTGAAAATTCAAGATCTTCTTTATCGTTACCACTACATCTACCCTCCAATCTTCTCTTTTCTTCTAAAAGTACCTACATGCATTCAATATCACATTGATTAAAATTTATCAGTTAAAGCCAAGACATCGATGCTCAAAGAACTGATGCACTAGTCCAACATTCAAATTCAAACCGAGCTGCAAATTCAGTTGCGCAACTGAGTTGTTCGGCAAACCGAGTTGCAAACCCAGTTCGACAAACCGAGTTGCAAACCGAGTTGCGCATGCAACATCCCATATTTTTGTAGTCAAATATTTAATTTAATTTATTATATTAAATATTGATTTGGAATTTTAAATGAATTTATGTTATATAATTCGTTTATACAATGAATTTTGAATGTTGAATTTATATATAATTATAAAACAAACTCGAAATGGCGTGGTGGTTCGTAATTTACAATTTGAACTTCAATTGAATATACGAAATCCGATATAAGTCAGAAATCTGTGAAACAAGAAACATTTGAATCGATTTGATTATAATTTTCTAATGAAGGAGAAAATTCGGGATTTCAGCTTATAGATTATTAGTTATGTACAATTCAAATTTTCGAATAGTCGCTATGAAATTCGTTAATAAACGATGACATTTATTTAAATAAATATAAGCGATGTTTATATATATGAATATCGTTTTGACTCGGAATTTTTATTATTGAGTTTAAATTATATATTGGTTTATTTTGAAGCTGTGTAATATTGAAATATACGATAATAATAATTTATTATTATTTAAAAACTGAATCGTTAGATTTAATTATATTATATCGATATTATATAGGCGGTAGAAATGATTATTTTTCAAATGATCTCTGTTTTTAACGAAACAAGTTTTATTGGAAAACGTATAATTAGCTATTGCTGGATTTCCAGTTTGGAGCAAATCGTAGTTGTTTTATCTGCGTATGCAATTTAAAGGTGAGCTAATAAATAAAATAATGTCGAGCAAACGTAGTCCGTTTTCAATGAAATTAATTTCGGTAGGACCGGAATATTGAGACATAGCGGTGTGTCAAGTTTCATTGTGTTCGGAGACTACGTGTGACGATACGAATATAATGGTTAACAGCAGATAATGGTTGACGGTAAAATTGGATACCGCATTAAAATAAAATAATAATGAAGCTTAAGTCTTAAGCAACTAAACAAAACAATAGGGTACATACCTATCCTAAAATGTATACAGCTAATCTATACATGCTAGTATCAAATTAAATATATGCATATCGGCCTACTCATCTAAAAATGCAGTTATCCTACTTCTATATGCACATGCGTATGTCCCCTTCAACAACACATACTTTCACCTCAACATACTAAGTTTTTGCACAGACCTAAAATTCTTTTTCTTCATTGTTAAGTTTTATAAAATCTTTTGTCAAGGCACCTATTTTCAATGCCTAGTTTAGATTTTTTTTACTGCATTACCAGTCTCTTCAGTTTAAAAAAATAGCAGTCCTATTTGCCTAAAAGTTTCAAGACGCCTACCTCTTCACCATGTATTTTCCTTTCAAGTTGTTAATCAACACATCTTTCTATTATCTGTATTTGCTAGAAAATTTTTAAATCAATGTTTTGGGGGGAGGGGGTTGTTTTTGAAGAGGAAAGAAAGAAGGAAGAAGGAATGAAGAGTTGTCTTTGTCCCACATCATGAAATAAGAAAGGACTTATCTCTATATATGTAAAGATATGGTATATTATTTCAAAAGAAAGAAGGGAGAGGGATATAAGGCAAGTACATGAACATGGCATAGACATTAAATATTTAAATGTCGAAAGATGGGCCTTAGGGCTCTTGGGTTCTCGTGATCAATTGGGCCGAGAATGCTAATGGGCTTGCGCTGCGAACCGTTGTAATTTTTGAATTAGGCGTGCAGGGTTGTAACGTTTCCAGAATGTTACAAATAAAGAGGCATATCATTTGAAATTCAAACAAAGGGATACGACGTTGTACGAACTGATATGACCGTAGCAAACGGTCGTGACGTTTCGCTGAATGGATACCTCTTCAATGTTATAAAAAGCCACATCCAGAAACCATTTGAAATCACTTCATAAAATAGTTCTTCTTCTTCCTAAATTCTGCAACGCTCTACCATTACTGTAACGACTCGTATTCTACGCATAAAAGGATCGTGGAATATTTATTTCTTTCACATACGAAGTCGTATGGTCATGTAACTTTGGGAGACGACTATTGGGATCATTTCTCATGTTCATGATTTTTGCCGATTTTTAGATGACCATTTTGCCCCTAGCTGATTTTGTTTCAGCCATAACTATTGATTGGAAAGGAGTTTTGACCTGAAACCACTTCCATTAGGTTCGGATGATGGTTTACCTTTCCGTAGAGTGATCATATGTGAAAAACGGACTTACCGTTTGAGAGATATGGCCGAATTAAGGTTTAGAAGGTGAAAAACAGCTTAACCGGGCTTAATTGGGTAATTAACAGCTAGGCCCAAAGGGGAATTTCGGGATTTGGAGTATTTAAGGGCTGTTAGGGTTTAGAGAACACCCTTTTCTCACTTTCACAGCCGCCACGTTCATTCTTAGAACCCTAGTAATGGCCTCCAACATCTAAAACACCTCTAAACCACTTTCTAATCAAGGATTAAGCCAAATCTACATCAAATCAAAGCGGATTAGCACAAGAATCGAGGTAGAACTGCTGTATAGCCTTGGGAACAGCGCCGAACAGAGAATCATTTCAGATTTGATAATTCGTTTGTGGCTAAGGTGAGTGATTTGCGTAGTTCCTCACTAATTATGGTTAATTAAGGGTAATTAGTGTTAATTAGCAAATTTAAACATGATTAAATTCTGGAAAAATATTCATAAATTTCGAAATATTGTTTTAGGCCTCTGTTAGAAAATTTGGTTAATTTGGTTAAGCTTTACTAATCCTATCATTAGTCTTGCTTAAACAAGCTTAAGGGAAAATATGGGATCTTGGCTATGTTTAATCCGTTTTAACCTATCAAATTGCCGTTTTGGTGTTAGTGGTCAATTCTATATGTTGCTATGACTGTATGGTATGTTTTGTGATCAATTTGAAAAGTTAGATTAGTCGAAAACGCCGTCGAATGGCGTAGAACAGTCGCTGGAAAGAAGTGCAGGAAATTACTCGAACCGGAGGGGGAAGCACGAACCGAACCGCGCCACTCGACCCGAACTGCTCACACTTGAAGCTCCACGATCCGACCTGAGCATGGTGGCACGACCTGAAGAGAGCACCTGATTCGAACCGCGTCACTCGACCCGAACTAATGCACCATGGATGGACTTGAGAGACTCGACCCGATCCGACCATGAGCTAGTACAAGCCCCGAACCGATCCGAAGCTCCATCTCAAACCGATCCGTATGGCGTGATCCGAACCGAGCCGACTTGGATAGGGAAATCCGACCCGACCCGATGTGGATGATCACAGACAGGACTACTTCGAGGAGCACGATCCGAAGCATAGTGAAGAGGAGCATATCCGAACCGATCCGGAGAAGACCAAAACCCGAGATGCAAAGGTAGTCCAAGTGGGCAGTTTGTACTCAGGATCCAGTTGGGAACCAACGAGTCAACTTCATGAGTTGGGATTTGCTGCGGGACGTGTGCTAAGGGGTTATCGACGTCTATAGCTTTTATTCACCACCAAGACGGATGTTAGGCTACGTATCAGTGCAGTGGGGTAGTTATTACTCCATGGGGCAGAGTGATCGTAGCATGGCTATGAGCCAGTGCAGTCGAGTTATTATGACTTCATGGGGAAGAGTGGACATAGCAAGGACTAGTGGCTATGGATCAGTGCAGTGGTGTCATTATGACTCCATGGGGCAGAGTGATCATAGCAAGGAATAGGGTGGTCAAAGTGGTGGATGTCGTATGCTTTACGCACTGAGTGAGAGATGTGAGGATGGATACAATGCTTGATTGTTTGTTATCACTATGACATGCACACCCCCACCCCGTATTCTTTACACCATATGTTAGCGGCACCTTAGAGTATTGAGCGGTATGTTGTGCTAACTCTTTGGTTGCAGGTCCAGGTTCAGGTATGGTTTAGTATACCTGTTATTGTTCTGTTTTGATGCTTATCGCTCATACCAGACTTTTGTCTGACCCAGAGTTTTATGTCTCTTCTTATTACTCTGGGTGCTCTTAAACAGGAAGACTATAGACATGTTAGGTGGTATGCACGGGTAGCTGTACCGGAGACGAGCAGGAGGCTCACATGTATGATATATATAGATATTCTCCCTGTGTCGCTGTTGGTCACTACTTTGGGCATTAGTAGTGTACATTTCCTTTACTTTACTTTAGAGACAGTTTTCAAAAGTTGTAATAATGATGATGTGGAACATAAGCTGCATTTGGATTTTCCACTGCTATGATGTTTAGTTTTCATCTTATACACGGTCTCGCCTATTTATGTCAAAGTATGTTATTATTATATTTTATCCCATGCGCTGTGAGACATCCTACATGTTCCTTGCTAGTTCAAATTCCTTACCGTTCCTTTCTTTGACAACCGTCCCGTGCTGGTTGGACATCGACACAACGCACTTTCGTTGGAAATGTCGGCTGGTGCGAGGCGGGCTGTCACAATTACCAACGCTTGAAAAGAGTTGCGAATTTCTGAATTTGCAACGCTTGAAAGGTGTTACAGAATTGTCTCTCTTCTTCCTCTTCTTTCTATATTTGATTCTTGCATCATCAGATTATAAAATCAGAGTGTTCTTGATCGGATCAAAGCCGCACAAACATTGAATCTGATTTCGTTGTTCAAGGCTTTATTGAATCCTGAAAGTCAATAGTTCGAAAATCGTATTGTACCTGGTAGATTGAACTACTGTCTAAAAGAATTTGATCCGCAAATCCTTACAGTATGAAGTACGACATTCATTCTCCTCCAAAAGCGTCTCAAACCACAAAATCGACAACAAATTTTCAGACAATATCTTCAATCATGGAAGGTTTAAGCGCATCGCAAGTTATGAATCAACATTTGACGAAATTGGAGTGTTTTGATGGTAAAAATTTTCTCATTGGCAAGAGGCGATGAAGTTCTTCCTGATCACTGTGAAATTGTTCTATATCTTGGAAGATGATTTGGAAATTATACCATGGGTGTAAAACCCCATGTCCATTAATGTCACTCACAAAGAGAATGCATCAATGTCCATGAAGCGTTATTGTTGTATAGAACAGATAAATTACAAGAATAAATAAATAAAACAACACAACAGAAGTTAAAAACTTATTTCATAGCACCATAACTCAAAACGAGTTTACATAAGTGGTTTCCAAAACCATTACAACAGGATCAGTAGTCTTTTCCAAAAACTTCAAAGTACATAAAGAAGCAAATACTTAAATAACAAAAATGCATAAATCCCCACTGAGCATAAGCAAAGCCATAAAGATGAGAGAGTCCCAAGCGATACATCTACTCTCTTCAAGCGACTGAAAGAAATCGGCACTAAGCTGTAGTATTCCCTCCTTGCAAACCTGAGGGGGGGGGGAAGGAAGAAAAGAGGTGGAAAGAAAAGGGGGTCAGACATAAAGTCTGGCGAGTGCGATAACTTTAAAATATAATTATCAAAACAACTAGGCTAAGGCATAAGCTGGAAAATAAGGAAATGACTGTGAACAAGTGAGTATGGCAGAGCAAACAAAGGAAATAAGATGAACAAAGATAACGTTAAAGGCGCCCCTAATCACCATAGGATAATTACTACACTGCACCACTACTAGTCACCCTAAAGGTTGATCCCGCCTACAGAACTTAATACTGCTAATGGCAGTTTCGTGTACCCCTAGCTTCCTCCATAGGTGTCGTCTGCCCCTATCTCCACTAGGTGTACCCACTACCCCCATTCGATCGGCTCTTAACTCGTAGATACCCGTGCTGGCCCCACAGTGGGGTGTATCACTCCCCAAAGTGGCAACCCGATACAACCAAAAATGCATGGCTTATATCTACACGATGCAACAACGTCTTACCTACCATCCCGGGCCCACACACGCATATGAACCCGTTGGACTTGCGTTGCCACCGCTGACCCATTTTGACCTCTTACAATCAAACCCAGTACGCGTGTCCCGTCCTCGACTTGGGTCGAGCCCACAAAGATACTTAATGGGTTACTGGTTTGAAAAGGGCCCCCATGCATGACACAAGCTTTCCACCTATGCTTGGTCCGCTCTAAGGTTTTCCCCCACTTAACCCCATTCTTATTCATGTCTTCTTACATATTTCAATCTTGGTTAAGTGCATCTAATCGTATTTGAAATGCCACCCAAGGAACCCACTAAATTCCACATGCCACCCAAGGCACCCACTTAACCCCCTCATGTCCCACTACATGTTTATTTGGTTAAGTGTTTCTTAATTCATTAAGACCGTAACCTTGTAAAGACCTCCCACATTAGACTGGCATTTGTGGCAGCTGGATTTGTCAGGCGGGTCCGGGCAGCCTTACACCACAAACGAGCCTAACCTCGTGTCTTTACAACTGTTACGCATTTAATTTATGCCTAAGACCTCCCACATTAGACAGACATTTGTGGCAGCTGGATTTGCCGGGCGAGTCCGGGCAGTCTAACACCACAAACGAGTCTAACCTCGTGTCTTAGGCGGTTTATTATTACACATAATTAATTATCCCCAATTTGAATTAACTTTCCTATTCAAATTGTCAATCAATTACAAATTTAACTATATCCATAATTAACACCTTAATTATGTCCATCTATTTATGGTATATAAAATTATACCAATTAACATCACATTTAAGGCATTTATGCCAATTCTCAATATTAAATCTTTTAATATTATCCCATTGCCCTACGTTGTACGTTCGTTCGTTTAACGTGAAATATACGTTAGACTCGAATAGTCTAACTAATGGAATAAATAGAAAACATCACAACATGCATAGAATAAAAAACTAGATCTAAACAAAAGGGGTGAACTTGCATGTGTGAATAAGGTTTTTCATCTAAAACTTGCATAGGCCAAAGTCACAAACTTGCATAAACTATGGATGTCATAGATCTAATCATAAGGTGTAAACTTGCATAGGTAATAGTCACAAACTTACATTACATGATTCATACTCCAACATATATATACTTGCATATGTGATTTTTGCAACATAAACTATGGTGTAAACTTGCATTTAAACATGTAAATTAAGATCTACATGTAAACTAGCATATAAAATTTTGTATACTAGCATATAACTCACACATGTCTTAGCCTAAACTTTAGATCCAAGCTTACACATAAAATTAATGTCATGAAACATGTAAGGTGGTATGTGATTCTCATTAACTTGCATATGATTCAAATCTAAATTAACATCTAAACTTGCATACATACATATGATTTAAAATATGAATTAGTTCCAACAACATAACCAAACTAGCATATGAAGCATCATTATGAATTGATTGTACATAAGCCAACAATTAACATAGATTTACAACATAGATACTAACATCACAGCTTTACAACATAGATAATAACATCATAGATTTACAACATAGATAATAACATAACGGTCAATGATTCACAACATAACCATATAACCCAAATCATAACTCAACCTAATTAAATTGTTAATTAGCTTATTAAAGAAATCGAACTCACAACTCAAAGAAGGTCTTTAGTTCTGAAATTGATTTAGCTCTCCTTTGAAGAAGACAAATTCTTTGTTGTTTAGATTTGAGTAGAAGTTGAATACTTGAGATTTGATTTAGAGGCGACGGCTAGGGTTTAAGAGAGAGTTTGACAGCATAATGGTGTCATAGAAAATATTTATGAATTAGGGTTAGGTCTTAGGGTGTATATATAGGTGTAGGAAGTTATTTAGGCCTTAGGATTAACCCTAGAACTGATCTGGACCATCAAAAATCGTCCCAGCCCAAAAATCGCACCATCCAGCAACCTGGCCGAAGTTGGTTCGACCCCCCAAATGGGAGGTCGACCCCCAGGTCGACCTGGGAGTACCCAGGTCGACACTATGGCCGACCTCCCTGGTCGGCCTGCTCAAATATAATTTTTTTTTTCTTATCTTCCGAGGGCCATATCTCCTTCGTCCAGACTTCGTTTTTCGAAAACTTGGACTCTGTTCCATGCAGAATTCCGAGACGAATGCAATGGTGCAACCCGCTTCCCTTCATTCCTCTTTTAAAAATTATGTGTTCTTAAATTTAGTTAATTCAATTATTCAAAATTCGGGGTGTTACATTCTCCCCTACTTAAAGGATTTCTTCCTCGAAATCTCTAAGTCAAGAAGAACATATCCTACCATCCAATCATCCATCTACTCAACCATCAACCACTAGCAACAATGGTCCTTAAAAGATTTCTAATGCTTTTCATGTACACATGCATAGTGTGTGTATATGTCCGTATACTAATGCAAAATCAGGCGGTCTACTGATTCAGTCAACCTCTTTAATGCAAATAATGATAGTGTCATGTATCCATCATGTATGCAAAGAACCCTATACATATCATTACTACATGTGTGCACAACCATTCATTTAAATGCCACATCCATATGATACACACATTCAATGTACATTCATTTTACTAAATACATCCATTTATATGCAATATGCAATATGAAAGTGACTGAGCCAATCTAGTGCCTAAAATGTGTGTATATGCATCCACGAGCAACCACTAGCAAACACTTGCATCCACATGCATCCACTATACATAACATTTCTCAAACACATGTTTCAACCATAGGACTACCCTATCTAAAGGCCAAAGATACTAGCGAGAGGACATACTAAAGATAGAATAAGTACAAGCTAAGCGATAAAGGAGAAATTAAAAGACATACCCTCGAAAAGAAAAGGGTACAACGAACGCATCTTCTCTTCCGTCTCCCAAGTAGCGTCGCTCTCATCATCTTCCCATTGCACTTTGACTAGCTTGACCTCTCGATTCCCCAACTTCTTAATCTCCGACCCAAGAATGCATGTAGGAGCTCGTCGAATCGTCGCATCACGCTCTATCTCCACCTCTCTAAGCAAGCTCGGCTCTACCACTTCCGCGGTCTCGTGCAAGCACTTCCTAAAATGTGATACATGGAATACGTCATGTACACCACTAAGTCTCTCGGGCAACTCCACTGTATACGCCATATGTCCAATCCTCTCCTTAATAGGAAACGGCCCTACGAACCTTGGTGCTAACTTCCCAACGGACCCAAAGCGAACAACATTCCGTAATGGGGACACCTTGATAAAGACCATGTCCCCAATATCAAACTCAAGATCTGTCCTCCTCTTGTCCGCATAAGATTTCTGCCTATCTTGCGCCGTCTTCATCCCCCTTCGAATCAAATCGATCTTTTCCGAAGTCTCTCTAATCATATCGGGCCCAAGCAAGATCTTATCCGTAGATTCCCACCAACATGTAGGTGAACGACAAGGCCTTCCATAAAGAGCCTCGAAAGGTGCCATGCCAATGCTAGACTGAAAACTATTATTATACGCGAACTCCACCAAAGGAAGATGCTCCTCCCATGTACCTCCATAGTCTACAACACATAGCCTCAAAAGGTCCTCTAGAATACGATTCACCCTCTTGGTCCGGCCGTCCGTCTAAGGATGATATGAGGTGCTCAAACATAACTGAGTCCCTACCGCCTCTTGCAAGCTCTTCCAAAACTCGCTAGTAAAGATAGGATCGTGATCACTCACTATGCTAGAAGGAACACCGTGCAAACGAACTATCTCTGGAATGTATACGGAGGCTAACCATGGAGTAGTCCTCTTACTCTTCACGGGAATGAAATGGGAGCTCTTAGTAAGTCTGTCTACCACGACCCAAATCCCCGTATTACCCTTCCTCGATCTCGGTAACCCGTCAACAAAGTCCATTGAGACACTCACTCACTTCCATTGTGGGATCTCCAATGGGTGTAGCAACCCACCGGGCTTCTTTTGCTCTGCTTTTACTTGTTGGCACACCAAGCATCTAGCGACAAACTCGGCCACATCCCTCTTCATACCGGCCCAAAAGTAAACTCGTTTCATGTCCATGTACATCTTGTCTCCACCGGGATGAATGGTCATCTTCAAGTTCTCGTCTCGTGGTACACAAAGTCTACCGTCCCTACGTAACTAACGCTTATCATCTCGGGTATACCAAGATGGCTCGATGACTCCCCCCTTATGAGCTTCTCTACCAACTCAACCAATTGTGGGTCATCTCGCTGTGCCTCACCAATCTGTCCCAAAAGCGTAGGTCTGACCTCTAAGGATGCTAGCAAACGGGGTACAAATTCAATGGAAGGTCTAAAGTCAAACATAGAGATGAACTCTAAGCTTCGTCGCTCAAAAAACAACGAACTCAAGAACAACCTTTTTCCTACTTACGGCGTCTGCCACCACATTACCCTTGCCAGGGGTATATGCTATCTCGAAATCGTAAGACGCTAAGAATTCCATCCACCTTCGCTGCCTTAAGTTCAAGTTCTTCTGAGAGAACAAGTATTTTAGCAATTTATGGTCAGTGAACAATTCGAATTTCTCGCCAAGAAGATAATGGCGCCAACCAACTGATCAAAGAGATCGTCAATCCTCGGCATTGGGTGCCTATTCTTCTTAGTAAGCTTATTAAGTTCTCTATAGTCCACACAAAGTCTAAGGGACCCATCCGCCTTTATGGCAAACACTACTAGAGCACCCCACTTCGATATACTACGTCTTATGAACCCCTTCTCAAGCAACTCCCCTACTTGCTTATTGAGCTCCCTCCTCTCACGAGGATCCATGTGGCGCACTGGCAGAGATACTGGTTTTACATTGTCTACAAGATAAATATGAAAGTCTATCTCACGTTTTGGGGGTAGACCCCTAACCACATCGAAGACATCAACATATTCACGGACTATACGAACAGAATGTAAATCATCATTGGATGCGTCAAGTGACTCAAGATAACTAAGCATCACCGATCCTCTAGGGTCACAGGAAATATCAAGGGTCTTTCCACTACGAGTCAACAATTTTACTACCCTTCGTTCACAATCTAGGATGGCGCCATATCTGGCTAGCCAATCCATCCCTAGAATCAACCCATAGCCCATGAAACCAAGCACAAAAGCATTACATTCAAAACCAACACCTAAGGTAGACAATCTCAAATCCCTACAAACCATGGATAAATGAGCCGACCCACCAATAGGATTTGAGACTACAATGGGATCCACAACAAGACTAGTATTTAAGTGCAGTATTTCAACTAATGATGTAGAGATAAACGAATGTGATGCGCCAGAATATAATAAAGTACGGACATGATGATCAAACAGAAAAATTAAACTCTCAACAGAAATGTTTCTACCTCGTTCTTGCAGCGGTGGGACCGCGAGAGCATGGACCTGCTCCCTTGCCTGCCTCGGTGCCATGAGAGCCTGAAGCTGCCCTCCAGAAGTTCTTTGCCCTTGTCCCTGTTTCCTTGGGCAGTCCTTAACTAAATGACCTGCCTCTCCACAGTGGAAACAGCCAGTCTTCTTCTTTTTCCTACAATCTTTACTCAGATGGCCCGGTGTCCCACAATTAAAGCACTTCTTCTTTCCTTTGCCATTATTGCCTTTACCACCTTTCTTGTTTTGTTGTTGCTGCTGCGGTTTCTTTTGATCCCCTTCCTTCTCGGGTGCCTTATTAGCATTGGCGCCCTTTTCCTCTTCATGCATAAGCGCCATGTCAACTAGTCTCTCAAAGGTAGCCCTCATAGGGATGTGGGTCATAGCTAACCCATGTAGCGGCTCATTCAAACCCTTGACAAATCTCAGGGCCTTCTTTTCGGGTGTATTCACCAAATCCAAGCCAAATCTCGCCAACTGATTGAACTTGTTGACGTATTCTTTCACTGATAGATTCCCTTGCTTTAACGCCAAAAATCTTTCCATATATAAATTCTCTTCATCCCGTGAGAGAAACTTTGCCTCAAACCTACGCCTGAAATCTGGTCATGTATCAACTGGACGCTCCCCATTAGTGACCTCCCACCAAAACAAAGCTTTGTCCTTCATAAACCAAGCAGCCAATTGGACCTTCTTACAATCGTTCAAATCGAAAATGCCAAGCAGATCCTCCACTTCTTTCAACCAATTTCTAGCTTCAATGAACGTTTTAGTCCCACTAAAAGATTTTCCACCCATCGAACGAAAGTCTTTACATATCTTGGAGAAAGTATCTCCACGTGGAGGAATGACTGGAGCTGGGGGAGGAGGAGGAGGAACGTTGGCCGGTCCCGCGGCAGCGGCCCTAGCCTCGAGATATTGACGAAACCAACCGGGTACATGAACACCCTTTGGCATCTCAGATGCTCCAGACATGCTGAAAAGAAAAAGAAAGAGTTTCAAAACAAGGGAATCAAGAGAGGGATGTATGGCTTGCGGGGATTATGCTCTTTAAAGTAAACTTTCCTTGAAAATAGCTTCTTCAAAACAAGTTTTTGAATATACTTTCTAGGAAAATAATACTTTTGAAAACGCTTTTAAAAACTTTTTATCTGTTCTTGTAACCATAGCTCCGATACCACGTGTAACACCCCATGTCCATTAATGTCACTCACAAAGGGAATGCATCAATATCCATGAAGAGTTATTGTTGTATAGAACAAATAAATTACAAGAATAAATAAATAAAACAACACAGCGGAAGTTAAAAACTTATTTCATAGCATCATAACTCAAAACGAGTTTACATAAGTGGTTTCCAAAACCATTACAACAGGATCAGTAGTCTTTTCCAAAAACTTCAAAGTACATAAAGAAGCAAATACTTAAATAACATAAATGCATAAATCTCCACTGAGCATAAGCAAAGCCATAAAGATGAGAGAGTCCCAAGCGATACATCTACTCTCTTCAAGCGACTGAAAGAAATCGGCACTAAGCTGTAGTATTCTCTCCTTGAAAACCTGAGGGGGGGGGGGGGGGAGGAAGAAAAGAGGTGGAAAGTAAAGGGGGTCAGACATAAAGTCTGGCGAGTGCGTCAACTTTAACAATATAATTATCAAAATAACTAGGCTAAGGCATAAGATGCAAAATAAGGAAATGACTGTGAACAAATGGGTATGGCAGAGAAAAAAAAGGAAATAAGATAAACAAAGATAACGTTAAAGGCGCCCCTAATCACCATAGGATAATTACTACACTGCACCGCTACTAGTCACCCTAAAGGCTGATCCCGCCTAAATAACTTAATACTGCCAAAGGTAGTTTCGTGTACCCCTAGCTACCTCCATAGGTGTCGTCTGCCCCTATCTCCACTAGGTGTACGCACTACCCCCATTCGATCGGATCCCTAACTCGTAGATACCCGTGCTGGCCCCACAGTGGGGTGTATCACTCCCTAGAGTGGCAACCCGATACAACCAAAAATGCACGGCTTATATCTACACGATGCAACAACGTCTTACCTACCAGCCCGGGCCCACACACGCATATGAACCCGTTGGACTTGCGTTGCCACCGCTGACCCGTATTGACCTCTTACAATCAAACCCAATACGCGTGTCCCTTCCTCGACTTGGGTCGAGCCTACAAAGATACTTAATGGGTTACTAGTTTGAAAAGGGCCCCCATGCATGACACAAGCTTTCCACCTATGCTTGGTCCCCTCTAAGGTTTTCCCCCCACTTAACCCCATTCTTATTCATGTCTTCTTACATGTTTCAATCTTGGTTAAGTGCATCTAATCGTATTTCAAATGCCACCCAAGGCACCCACTAAATTCCACATGGCGCCCAAGGCACCCACTTAACCCCGTCATGTCCCACTACATGTTTATTTGGTTAAGTGTTTCTTAATTCATTAAGACCGTAACCTTGTAAAGACCTCCCACATTAGACTGACATTTGTGGCAGCTGGATTTGCCGGGCGGGTCCGGGCAGCCTTACACCACAAACGAGCCTAACCTCGTGTCTTTACAACTGTTACGCATTTAATTTATGCCTAAGACCTCCCACATTAGACTGACATTTGTGGCAGCTGGATTTTCCGGGCGGGTCCGGGCAGTCTTACACCACAAACGAGTCTAACCTCGTGTTTTAGGCGGTTTATTATTACACATAATTAATAATCCCCAATTTTAATTAATTTCCCTATTCAAATTGTCAATCAATTACAAATTTAACTATGTCCATAATTAACACCTTAATTATGTCCATCTATTTATGGTATATAAAATTATATCAATTAACATCACATTTAAGGCATTTATGCCAATTCTCAATATTAAATCTTTTAATATTACCCCATTGCCCCACGTTGTATGTTCGTTCGTTTAACGTGAAATTTACGTTAGACTCGAATAGTCTAACTTATGGAATAAAGAGAAAATATCACAACATGTATAGAATAAAAAAACTAGATCTAAACATAAGGGTGAACTTGCATGTGTGAATAAGGTTTTTCATCACAAACTTGCATAGGCCAAAGTCACAAACTTGCATAAACTATGGATGTCATAGATCTAATCATAAGGTGTAAACTTGCATAGGCAATAGTCACAAACTTATATTACATGATTCATACTCCAACATATATATACTTGCATATGTGATTTATGCAACACAAACTATGGTGTAAACTTGCATTTAAACATGTAAATTAAGATCTACATGTAAACTAGCATATAAAATTTTGTATACTAGCATATAACTCACACATGTCTTAGCCTAAACTTTAGATCCAAGCTTACACATAAAATAGATGTCATGAAACATGTAAGGTGGTATGTGATTCTCATTAACTTGCATATGATTCAAAACTAAATTAACATCTAAACTTGCATACATACATATGATTTAACATATGAATTAGTTCCAACAACATAACTAAACTAGCATATGAAGCATCATTATGAATTGATTGTACATAAGCCAACAATTAACATAGATTTACAACATAGATACTAACATCACAGCTTTACAACATAGATAATAACATCATAGATTTACAACATAGATAATAACATAACAGTCAATGATTCACAACATAACCATATAACCCAAATCATAACTCAACCTATTTAAATTGTTAATTATCTTATTAAAGAAATCGAACTCACAACTCAAAGAAGGGCTTGAGTTCTGAAATCTGAGTTCTGAAATTGATGTAGCTCTCCTTTGAAGAAGACAAATTCGTTTTTGTTTAGATTTGAGTTGAAGTTGAATACTTGAGATTTGATTTAGAGGCGGCGGATAGGGTTTAAGAGAGAGTTTGACAGCATAATGGTGTCATAGATAATATTTATGAATTAGGGTTAGGTCTTAGGGTGTATATATAGGTGTAGGAAGTTATTTAGGCCTTAGTATTAACCCTAGAACTGATCTGGACCATCAAAAATCGTCCGAGCCCAAAAATCGCACCATCCAGCAACCTGGCCGAACCAGGTTCGACCCCCCCAAAGGGGAGGTCGACCTCCCCCCTTGGGAGGTCGACCTCCCTGGTCGGCCTGCTCAAATATAATTTTTTTTCTTATCTTCCGAGGGCCATATCTCCTATGTCCGGACTCCGTTTTTCGAAAACTTGGACTCTATTCCATGTAGAATTCCGAGACGAATGCAATGGTGCAACCCGTTTCCCTTCATTCCTCTTTTAAAAATTAGGTGTTCTTAAATTTAGTAATTCAATTATCCAAAATTCGGGGTGTTACATTCTCCCCTACTTAAAGGATTTCTTCCTCGAAATCTCTAAGTCAAGAAGAACATATCCTACCATCCAATCATCAATCTACTCAACCATCAACCACTAGCAACCATGGTCCTTAAAAGATTTCTAATGCTTTTCATGTACACATGCATAGTGTGTGTATATGTCCGTATACTAATACAAAATCAGGCGGTCTACTGATTCAGCCGACCTCCTTAATGCAAATAATGATAGTGTCATGTATCCATCATGTATGCAAAGAACCCCATACATATCATTACTACATGTGTGCACAACCATTCATTTAAATGCAACATCCACATGATACACACATTCAATGTACATTCATTTTACTAAATACATCCATTTATATGCAATATGCAATATGAAAATGACTGAGCCGATCTAGTGCCTAAAGTGTGTGTATATGCATCCACGAGCAACCACTAGCAAACACTTGCATCCACGTGAATCCACCATACATAACATGTCTCAAACACATGTTTCAACCATAGGACTACCCTATCTAAAGGTCAAAGATACTAGAGAGAGGACATACTAAAGATAGAATAAGTACAAGCTAAGCGATAAAGGAGAAATTAAAAGGCATACCCTCGAAAAGAAAAGGTTACAATGAACGCATCTTCTCTTCCGTCTCCCAAGTAGCGTCGCTCTCATCATCTTCCCATTGCACTTTGACTAGCTTGACCTCTCGATTCTCCAACTTCTTAATCTACGACCCAAGAATGCATGTAGGAGCTCGTCGAATCGTCGCATCACGCTCTATCTCCACCTCTCTAAGCAAGCTCGGCTCTACCACTTCCGCGGTCTCGTGCAAGCACTTCCTCAAATGTGATACATGGAATACGTCGTGTGCACCACTAAGTCTCTCGGGCAACTCCACTCTGTACGCCATACGTCCAATCCTCTCCTTAATAGGAAACGACCCTACGAACCTTGGTGCTAACTTCCCAACGGACCCAAAGCGAACAACATTTCGTAATGGAGACACCTTGATAAAGACCATGTCCCCAATATCAAACTCAAGAACTGTCCTCCTCTTGTCCGCATAAGATTTCTGCCTATCTTGTGCCGTCTTCATCCTCCTTCGAATCAAATCGACCTTTTCCGAAGTCTCTCTAATCATATTGGGCACAAGCAAGATCTTATCTGTAGATTCCCACCAACATGTAGGTGAACGACAAGGCCTTCCATAAAGAGCCTCGAAAGGTGCCATGCCAATGCTAGACTGAAAACTATTATTATACGCGAACTCCACCAAAGGAAGATGCTCCTCCCATGTACCTCCAAAGTCTACAACACATAGCCTCAAAAGGTCCTCTAGAATACGATTCACCCTCTCGGTCCGACCGTCCGTCTGAGGATGATATGAGGTGCTCAAACATAACCGAGTCCCTACCGCCTCTTGCAAGCTCTTCCAAAACTCGCTAGTAAAGATAGGATCGTGATCGCTCACTATGCTAGAAGGAACACCGTGCAAACGAACTATCCCTCGAATGTATACAGAGGCTAACCATGGAGCAGTCCTCTTACTCTTCACGGGAATGAAATGGGCGCTCTTAGTAAGTCTGTCTACTACGACCCAAATTCCCGTATTACCCTTCCTCGATCTCGGTAACTCGTCAACAAAGTCCATCGAGACATTCTCTCACTTCCATTGTGAGATCTCCAATGGGTGTAGCAACCCACCGTGCTTCTTTTGCTATGCTTTTACCTGTTGACACACCAAGCATCTAGCGACAAATTCGGCCACATCCCTCTTCATACCGGCCCAAAAGTAAACTCGTCTCATGTCCATGTACATCTTGTCTTCGTCGGGATGAATGGTCGTCTTCTAGTTCTCGTCTCGTGGTACACAAAGTCTACCGTCCCTACGTAACTAACCCTTATCATCTAGGGTATACCTACTGAGATTTCTCAATGGCTCCCCCCTTATGAGCTTATCTTCCAACTCAACCAATTGTGGGTCATCTCTCTGTGCATCTCCAATCCGTCCCAAAAGCGTAGGTCTGACCTCTAAGGATGCAAGCAAACCGGGAACAAAGTCAATGGAAGGTCTAAAGTCAAACATAGAGATGAACTCTAAGCTTCGCCGCTCAACAAACAACGGACTCAAGAACAACCTTTTTCCTACTTACGGCGTCTGCCACTACGTTACCCTTGCCAGGGGTATATGCTATCTCGAAATCGTAGGACGCTAAGAATTCCATCCACCTTTGCTGCCTTAAGTTCAAGTCCTTCTGAGAGAACAAGTATTTTAGCGATTTGTGGTCAGTGAACAATTCGAATTTCTCGCCAAGAAGATAATGGCGCCAACCAACTGATCAAAGAGATCGTCAATCCTCGGCAGTGGGTGCCTATTCTTCTTAGTAAGCTTATTAAGTTCTCTATAGTCCACACAAAGTCTAAGGGGCCCATCCACCTTTGTGGCAAACACTACTAGAGCACCCCACTCCGATATACTACGTCTTATGAACTCCTTCTCAAGCAACTCCCCTACTTGCTTATTGAGCTCCCTCCTCTCACGAGGAGCCATGTGGCGCACTGGCAGAGATACTGGTTTTACATTGTCTACAAGATAAATACGAAAGTCTATCACACGTTTTGGGGGTAGACCCCTCACCTCATCGAAGACATCAACATATTCACGGACTATACGAACAGAATGTAAGTCATCATTGGATGCGTCAAGTGACTCAAGATAACTAAGCATCACCGATCCTCTAGGGTCACAAGAAATATCAAGGGTCTTTCCACAATGAGTCAACAATTTTACTACCCTTCGTTCACAATCTAGGATGGCGCCATATCTGGCTAGCCAATCCATCCCTAGAATCAACCCATAGCCCATGAAACCAAGCACAAAAACATTACATTCGAAACCAACGCCTAAGATAGACAATCTCAAATCCCTACAAACCATGGATAAATGAGCCGACCCACCAATAGGATTTGAGACTACAATGGGATCCACAACAAGACTAGTATTTAAGTGCAGTATTTCAACTAATGATGTAGAGATAAATGAATGTGATGCGCCAGAATATAATAAAGTACGGACAGGATGATCAAACAGAAAAACTAAACTCTCAACAGAAATGTTTCTACCTCGTTCTTGCAGCGGTGGGACCGCGAGAGCATGGACCTGCTCCCTTGCCTGCCCCGGTGCCATGAGAGCCTGAAGCTGCCCTCCAGAAGTTCTTTGCCCTTGTCCCTGTTTCCTTGGGCAGTCCTTAACTAGATGACCTGCCTCTCCACAGTGGAAACAACCAGTCTTCTTCTTTTTCCTACAATCTTTACTCAGATGGCTTGGTGTCCCACAATTAAAGCACTTCTTCTTTCCTTTGCCATTATTGCCTTTACCACCTTTCTTGTTTTATTGTTGCTGTTGCGGTTTCTTTTGATCCCCTTCCTTCTCGGGTGCCTTATTAGCATTGGCACCCTTTTCCTCTTCATGCATAAGCGCCATGTCAACTAGTCTCTCAAAGATAGCCCTCATAGGGATGTGGGTCATAGCTAACCCATATAGCGGCTCGTTCAAACCCTTGACAAATCTCAGGGCCTTCTTTTCGGGTGTATTCACTAAATCCAAGCCAAATCTCGCCAACTAATTGAACTTGTTGACGTATTCTTTCACTGATAGATTCCCTTGCTTTAACGCCAAAAATCTTTCCATATATAAATTCTCTTCAGCCCGTGAGAGAAACTTTGCCTCAAACCTACGCCTGAAATCTGTCCATGTATCAACTGGACGCTCCCCATTAGTGACCTCCCACCAAAACGAAGCTTCGTCCTTCATCAACCAAGCAGCCAATTGGACCTTCTTACAATCATTCAAATCGAAAATGCCAAACAGAT
Source organism: Allium sativum (assembly GCA_030737875.1). Taxonomy (NCBI): domain Eukaryota; kingdom Viridiplantae; phylum Streptophyta; class Magnoliopsida; order Asparagales; family Amaryllidaceae; genus Allium; species Allium sativum. The sequence continues at coordinate 3,613,618 of CM060911.1, read as the reverse complement.
CCTCCACTTCTTTCAACCAATTTCTAGCTTCAATGAACATTTTAGTCCCACTAAAAGATTTTCCACCCATCGAACGAAAGCCTTTACATATCTTGGAGAAAGTATCTCCACGTGGAGGAATGACTGGAGCTGGGGGAGGAGGAGGAGGAACGTTGGCCGGTCCCGCGGCAGCGGCCCTAGCCTCGAGATATTGACGAAACCAACCGGGTACATGAACACCCTCTGGCATCTCGATGCTCCAGACATGCTGAAAAGAAAAAGAAAGACTTTCAAAACAAGGGAAGCGAGAGAGGGATGTATGGCTTGCGGGGATTATGCTCTTTAAAGTAAACTTTCCTTGAAAATAGCTTATTTAAAACAAGTTTTTGGAGATACTTTCTAGGAAAATAATACTTTTGAAAACACTTTTCAAAACTTTTTATCTGTTCTTGTAACCATAGCTCCGATACCACGTGTAACACTCCATGTCCATTAATGTCACTCACAAAGGGAATGCATCAATGTCCATGAAGCGTTATTGTTGTATAGAACAGATAAATTACAAGAATAAATAAATAAAACAACACAGCGGAAGTTAAAAACTTATTTCATAGCATCATAACTCAAAACGAGTTTACATAAGTGGTTTCCAAAACCATTACAACAGGATCAGTAGTCTTTTCCAAAAACTTCAAAGAACATAAAGAAGCAAATACTTAAATAACATAAATGCATAAATCCCCACTGAGCATAAGCAAAGCCATAAAGATGAGAGAGTCCCAAGCGATACATCTACTCTCTTCAAGCGACTGAAAGAAATCGGCAGTAAGCTGTAGTATTCTCTCCTTGCAAACCTGAGGGGGAGGGGAAGGAAGAAAAGAGGTGGAAAGAAAAGGGGGTCAGACATAAAGTCTGGCGAGTGCGATAATTTAACAATAAAATTATCAAAATAATTAGGCTAAGGCATAAGCTGGAAAATAAGGAAATGACTATGAACAAATGGGTATGGCAGAGCAAACAAAGGAAATAAGATGAACAAAGATAACGTTAAAGGCGCCCCTAATCACCATAGGATAATTACTACACTGCACCACTACTAGTCACCCTTAAGGTTGATCCCGTCTACAGAACTTAATACTGCCAATGGTAGTTTCGTGTACCCCTAGCTACCTCCATAGGTGTCGTCTGCCCCTATCTCCACTAGGTGTACGCACTACCCCCATTCGATCGGATCCATAACTCGTAGATACCCGTGCTGGCCCCACAGTGGGGTGTATCACTCCCCAAAGTGGCAACCCGATACAACCAAAAATGCACGGCTTATATCTACACGATGCAACAACGTCTTACCTACCAGCCCGGGCCCACACACGCATATGAACCCGTTGGACTTGCGTTGCCACCGCTGACCCGTATTGACCTATTACAATCAAACCCAGTACGCGTGTCCCGTCCTCGACTTGGGTCGAGCCCACAAAGTTACTTAATGGGTTACTAGTTTGAAAAGGGCCCCTATGCATGACACAAGCTTTCCACCTATGCCTGGTCCCCTCTAAGGTTTTTCCCCCACTTAACCCCATTCTTATTCATGTCTTCTTACATGTTTCAATCTTGGTTAAGTGCATCTAATCGTATTTCAAATGCCACTCAAGGCACCCACTAAATTCCACATGTCTCCCAAGGCACCCACTTAACCCCCTCATGTCCCACTACATGTTTATCTGGTTAAGTGTTTCTTAATTCATTAAGACCGTAACCTTGTAAAGACCTCCCACATTAGACTGGCATTTGTGGCAGCTGGATTTGTCGGGCGGGTCCGGGCAGTCTTACACCACAAATGAGCCTAACCTCGTGTCTTTACAACTGTTACGCATTTAATTTATGCCTAAGACCTCCCACATTAGACTGACATTTGTGGCAGCTGGATTTGCCGGGCGGGTCCGGGCAGTCTTACACCACAAACGAGTCTAACCTCGTGTCTTAGGCGGTTTATTATTACACATAATTAATTATCCCCAATTTTAATTAATTTCCCTATTCAAATTGTCAATCAATTACAAATTTAACTATGTCCATAATTAACACCTTAATTATGTCCATCTATTTATGGTATATAAAATTATACCAATTAACATCACATTTAAGGCATTTATGTCAATTCTCAATATTAAATCTTTTAATATTATCCCATTGCCCCACGTTGTACGCTCGTTCGTTTAACGTGAAATATACGTTAGACTCGAATAGTCTAACTTATGGAATAAAGAGAAAACATCACAACATGCATAGAATAAAAAAACTAGATCTAAACATAAGGGTGAACTTGCATGTGTGAATAAGGTTTTTCATCTAAAACTTGCATAGGCCAAAGTCACAAACTTGCATAAACTATGGATGTCATAGATCTAATCATAAGGTGTAAACTTGCATAGGCAATAGTCACAAACTTACATTACATGATTCATACTCCAACATATATATACTTGCATATGTGATTTATGCAACATAAACTATGGTGTAAACTTGCATTTAAACATGTAAATTAAGATCTATATGTAAACTAGCATATAGAATTTTGTATACTAGCATATAACTCACACATGTCTTAGCCTAAACTTTAGATCCAAACTTACACATAAAATAGATGTCATGAAACATGTAAGGTGGTATGTGATTCTCATTAACTTGCATATGATTCAAATCTAAATTAACATCTAAACTTGCATACATACATATGATTTAACATATGAATTAGTTCCAACAACATAACCAAACTAGCATATGAAGCATCATTATAAATTGATTGTACATAAGCCAACAATTAACATAGATTTACAACATAGATATTAACATCACAGCTTTACAACATAGATAATAACATCATAGATTTACAACATAGATAATAACATAACGGTCAATGATTCACAACATAACCATATAACCCAAATCATAACTCAACCTAATTAAATTGTTAATTATCTTATTAAAGAAATCAAACTCACAACTCAAAGAAGGTCTTGAGTTCTGAAATCTGAGTTCTGAAATTGATTTAGATCTCCTTTGAAGAAGACAAATTCGTTGTTGTTTAGATTTGAATTGAAGTTGAATACTTGAGATTTGATTTAGAGGCGGCGGCTAGGGTTTAAGAGAGAGTTTAACAGCATAATGTTGTCATAGATAATATTTATGAATTAGGGTTAGGTCTTAGGGTGTATATATAGGTGTAGGAAGTTATTTAGGCCTTAGGATTAACCCTAGAACTGGGCTGGACCATCAAAAATCGTCCCAGCCCAAAAATCGCACCATCCAACAACCTGGCCGAACCAGGTTCGACCCCCCAAAGGGGAGGTCGACCCCCAGGTCGACTTGTGAGTACCCAGGGAGAGACTATGGTCGAGTTCCCCACTTGGGAGGTCGACCTCTCTGGTCAGCCAGCTCAAATATTTTCCATATCTCCTTCGTCCGGACTCCGTTTTTCGAAAACTTGGACTCTATTCCATGCAGAATTCCGAGATGAACGCAATGGTGCAACCCATTTCCCTTCATTCCTATTTTAATAATTAGGTGTTCTTAAATTTAGTTAATTCAATTATTCAAAATTCGGGGTGTTACAATGGTAAACCGCTGACAAGGATGCCGCTCTGAAAGAGAAACGAGCAAAGTGCAAAGAGGACGATTTTCTATGCAGAGGGCTGTTGGATCTAGATTAACCCTAGAGAGGGGGTGAGTAGGGTTTATTGAAAATTAAGCGAGATATTAAAAATAATCAAATCACAGAATGCAACAGAAAATAAATGCAGAAAAGTAAATGACACAAGATATACCCAGCGTCGGCAAAATCCTGCCTACTACTGCATTCCTAAAGTTTCTACTAGGTAATAGAACAGATCCCACTTACAAGACCATGCAAACTCGCGAACCCTCGCTCCTATTCTAATCCTACGCTCAAAGCCCTAGATTGATCTATATCCCCTAGATCAAATTTCCAATCCCGTAACCCGTAACCCTAGTTTTTATAGACTCTAGTAAACTGCCAGCTAAAACCCTAACTGGATTCCCTAGTATTTTACACACACTAGAAACTGATGGATCGAATACAACCCAATTAAAAAGACAAAAAAATAAGCAACTAAAACCCTAGTATTTAAAAAGGAAGGGTCATCCCCTTTATCACTTAAAACACTTGGCCGACCACTTTATAATTTGTTAAGCCCGTTCTCCTTTTCTCTGGAATTCAAAACGGTGGCTGTTCAAATTAGGGATTAGGGTTTCAGTGAATTCCCAAATCAAATTGCGATGCTTCTTCAAGTCTGGATAAATCTTCTGATGCTCGAATCTATATTGATTTCTGATGCTTCGATTTGGGATATTATTGATCGAAAATCATGTAAGTTTCTCTGGAAATTATTTATCTGATTTTTTCTCTCGAGTTTGTTGTTGATTTTCGAATTATGATGCCTGTGATGAAATAGTGTTTTGTATAGGATATAGAAATCCTATAATTGCTCAGATTTCACGTAATTGACTTGAATTGATTTGCACGGTTTCCTCTTTTGACTTCCTCGGCTTTGATTGGGATTTTCTTGATTATTGCCTTTGTTTTAAGATGTTGTGTGATTCCAAAAAAAAAAAGATTGCCAATTAAACACGTTGTGATATACTGGAGATATTGAAATTGCTGATTTTGCTCCATTATTGATTTTGTTTTTTTCCTTGAATGAATTCAGCCGAGATAAAAACTAAAAACAAATATAAATCAAATTGTGGCCCCTTGATATTATCTCTTGCGTGACTTTGGCTTTGAATTGATTTGGTTTGAGTCCATTTTTGTTGCACAGAGAATTGCCGTGGTTTATTTGTTTAATTCTGGAAATAGATAATTGAAATTATTTAAAAAAACTTCTTCAAGAAAAAGATGTATCTCTATGAATTATAGATTGAAAATGGAATTTCCAATTTTAAAGCATGCCTCCAGTTTAATTGATTTCATAACTGGAAAGGTTTAATTTTGCAAAGACTAATTTCTAAATATTCTTGCTCTTTGTAAAAACTGAAAAGACATGATTTTTGCCCAAAAACTTGATTGCTTTCACACATAACCACTACTGATTTGTTCACTGATTATGGCTTGAACCTGAAACATGAACTTGTGACTTGAACTAGCTTGAAACTTGTGTGTGACCACTTTAAAAAGTCTTGAACCTGATCATGTATGAGTTGCACCGTATATGTTGTTCTTGTTCAAGTATTTTTGAACTTGAGTCCACGAGAACCTGTTGTGTCCATCCGTGTCATCATGTCCACTATTTTTATGCATTTTACTTGGCTATACTCATGTATTCTTTGACTTGCATTTCCATCCATGTATATGTTTCCTGAATGATGCAACATCCATTTCGTTGCTCACTTGTTCTTCATTGATTTGCATCCTACTGTTTATGTTGCACTTTGAATGATGCAACATCCATTTGCTGTAGTATCCATTTTGTATGTTACTGTGTATCATCCTGATCTGCAATGTACTTGAGAGGTTGATTCATCCATAAAAATGCTTGTTGAACCTATCCAGTATCATAGCATTTGCACACTTATTTTGTTGGATGCAATTCATGCAGCTTGACCATGCACATGCTGCCATTCATACTATATGTGTATATATGTCATGATATGTTTGACTTGGCTTCATTTGCTGCATGCCTTTAAATTGCTTTATCCTGAGCTCACTGTCTTCATGTTTGTATATGCTGCACCTAGTAAACTGTTTGGACTGAAATGTTTGTCCCTCGTCTTCTTCAGTCAATTCAGGTGCTGATCGAATCTCTCCATTTGTGCATTGCTAAACAGTTTTGTTGTGATGCTTTGATTAACCTATTGTGTTCAACCTCTTGTACACTTGATCATTCCATATTATGCTTGCTGCTTTGATTTCATGTTGCATTGAGTTGATCTGCCTTGATTTTGATGGACTGATCACATTTGTGTTGTTCCTTGTCATGTATTGAGCTCGACCATTTTGATACATTGCCATGCACCGCACTGATCATTTGTTGTACTTCATGTTGATTGTTTTTTTGGATAACGTGAACATGTACATGGCTTGACCACAATGAAAAAACAGAAACTCACTTGACCAATTTGGCATGAGTTGACTATGTTGACCACGCTGTACTGAGTCGAGATGGTCCACATGGCTACTCCTCAGTTGCACACTGGATTGGCGAGGCAGTGCACACGTGTGTATATACACATGTGTATATGTAGCCATTCAGAAAATATTCTTGTCCCTGCACTGAAATATTTTGTATATACACTGACTACCTTGTGGTATTTACAGTGTATCGCTGTGAATATCACAAGATGTCTAGACACAGATTGATGGATTAATAAATCAGATCGAGTCATGAAAAATGATGAGAAAACACTCCAGAAAACTAAGGCAAATAAAATTTTTATAATAAAAATTATATCTACAAGAGTTTAAAATTATTTCTGTTCTAGATACTGTGTGTGTGTTTCTATGACAGGTGTAGATGACTGGACTGACTAAAGGCTATGAAGGCAGAAGACAGAAGAAAACTGAGTGTCAGAGTGAATTTGTAGTGAGGAGATTTGTATAAAATGAAATTGATTGTACTGTAATGAATATCAGTGAAATGTATAAATAGTGGAGTTGTAAATCTGTACTGTTTGAAAGTTGAAATAAAATATTATATATAATAAAATACTGTTTGAATATTTAATTCTTGTCCAGTAGTATTTTATATAAATACAAATATTATATTTCTTTTTGTGACACAGAATAACAGTACAATAATAAATACATTTAAAATAATATTTATTTGGTTGTTATCATCAAACAAAAATCATATAATTGTGTATACAACTACGTCAAGTACAATCTCCCCCTTTTGATGACGACAAACAAATATTAAGGTTTTGAATATAATAAATGTGTTTAACATGAAGAACTGAACTCCCCCTATTTGAATGCTCGCCCTACAACAGAAACTCCCCATATAACTGTGCACGAGTGGAAAGAATGACTTGAATGAATTTTCAATATTAAAATATTTATAAAATATTCACTCATAAATCAAAATCTCAACTTATTCTCCCCTTTTTGTTACCATCAAAAGGATACAGAAATTAAAACATAGATGAAAAAATGACTAAAAATATAATATCAGCTTAAGAGGAAGCACAGTCATCATAAATCTCAATCAGCCAAACAAAAATCATAATATTCTAAGAACCAGTAGCGTATTTCACATTGTAGATAATGACGGATTTACGGTGAAATTTATATATAACGAGAGAGTTTATACAATGAATTCCAATTATTTTCCAGGGTTTTATTAAAAAAATGAAGCACAAAAAACAATGATGAATTTGGACTATAATTATAAATTCAACTTAAGTAACGTAATCAAATATTCTTAAATCCTAGTAGCTATCAATCAATAAATCATAATATATCATAAGATATTAACACATTTTACAAGTTAGAAAATGGATTGATAGGCTGGTTTTTTACACACCAAGGAGGATTTCACATAAAAATTTATTTAGCAGTTTATTCCTTTTTCTTTTTATTGTTATTTAAGAGCACACTGACCACGCATAACCAGAGCTTGGATTTTTAAATGAGGCCAGTCGCAGCTTAATTTATAAGTTGTCTCATGACCAGAGCTTGGATTTTTAAATGAGATTAGAGACACACTTATGTATTAATTAAATATATTTATCATTTTCAGTTCCAAAAGAAAAACTCCTCGGTATATAAAACCAATATGGATGATAGAAATGCGGTAGGTACAGAAATGGTTTGTGTAACACCCCGAATTTTCCGGTAATTGTAAGATGAACAAATTAAAGTATAATTAATTTCAAATCAAAGAATTAAGGGAAACAGGATACGCCATTTCGTTCGTCTCGGAATTCTGCTTGAGATAGAGTCCGAGTTTGCGTAAAACGGACTCCGTATGAGGGAGATATGACCTCCGGAAGTTTCAGAATTCAGTTTAAAATTCAAACAGGCAGAAACACTTCAGAAAAACGAATTCAAATTCAAAATCGGACCCAGGTTGGGCTGGGCGGGAATTTTCTCGCCCAAGACCCTGGTCGACTGGGTAGTCGACCTGGGTGTCGACTGGGTAGTCGACCTGGCCCCTGAGCCAGGTCGAACCCAGCCCCTCCTGGCTGGCCAGGTCTGTGCTTGGCCGAATTTCTGGACTTGGTCTTGTCACTAGGGCTTATGTGTCAACTCTTGATTGGTTTCTCTTTAAAACGAGCGGCTTATATTAATCTTGGCTCCATCGACGGCTCTAATCAATTCACAAACTCTATAAAAAGGACCTAAGACTCCACCTAATTCACACAAATAAAATGAGTAATGGAGCGGTCATGCTGCTGAAGAAAGACTAGGAGTAGCCGTCAAATCGAGAGACGATTAGGAGTTGATTCAAAAGCTTAAAGCCACGACAATTAAATCAAAACCTACAACAAAGGATAGCATCACCAAATTCAGTTTTCAGAGTCCTGAATACAAGATTCGTCATACATTGTAAGTAGAGTGCTATTCCGATGTGAATGAATAATTGAGACTTGATCTGTGTAGAATAAGAAATGGGATTGTACTTTAATTATAATGATGTTAATTCATAATTGTATGTTGCTATGATTTGCTATGAATGGATTTGGGATGTGGTAGTGTAATTAACATGATATTGGATCTATTGAATAGTTGCGATACAAGTATATAACTCATGTTGGAAATTTGATACGTTGTGGTTAATGAGAAGTTATATATATTTCGTTGCAACCAAGTTAAGACTTATGCAAGTATATGATTCACTATTATGCCAACATGATTTATGATCCTTCTATGTATATTTTCATGATCATTTTTAGTGTAGTTGGATCCAATTGGGTATTATGATTCATATGAATTTATGTTGGAATAGGCATCATGATTCAAGTGAAAACCATACTTTTGTATTAGTGACAAAAGTAAGCATCTTTGTGAACTTGTGTTGACTTTATGAACATGACTAGTTTATGTTTAACTTTATGCCCAAACAAAATATGTTTTAGGCTTAGGTTGTTGTTAAAAAACATATGATAATATATGTGGCACATAATTAAGTTAGATTCATACTTTAAATAAAAGTTTACATGATTAGATTAAAACCATGATTCATGTTTAGGTATGTTTTATGTCAAGATTATATGCTATTACAATGCAAGTTCACAAGTGTCTAATTTATGTTAATTAGATCGCTATGTTGCAAGTTCATGCGTTTACACACCCCTTTTTGATGTTACTTAGAATATATATATATATATATATATATATATATATATATCATGTTCTAAGCCTCCCCTTTTTATGTGGCTAAGTTGGGCTAAAATGTTGAAGCCCAACATATGTTATATTATTACGTACAAACGGGGGAATACGTTGGGGTTAATTAAAGTATATGTGTTGGCATGTTTGGCACATGCCAACGATTCATGACATTTTAAATGGTATAAATTATTATACCCAAGAATGATAAATTTGGATAATGGGCCGCAAATATTTACATATAAAAGAAAAAGAGACAAAATATGTAAACTTAGAAAATACGACATGCTTAAACCGAGGTTGGATTGCGTTGTGACATAAACCTGCCCGGACCCGCCCGGCTGTCCAGTAGTCACAACAATACCTATCCAATGTGGGTGGTTAAGCATTGAGCCCAATAAAGACCCGAGGTTAGACTGAGTTGTGACGTAAGACTGCCTAGACCCAACCGGCAACAGGCAGTCACAACAATACCTGTCTAATGTGAGTGGTTGGGGCTTTAATAAGACAATTAAAGCTAAGTCGGGATTGATAGGATTAAGTAAATTGAATTAATACTTAATCAAATACAACATGCTAAACTATACAGACTGATTGGGGGTTAGGTTTATACAGAACACTTAACCAACTTAGCATGTTGGCTAGAAATAGAAAACCTAGTAGCGGGGGACCCTTTTCAGCAGTAACCCTACAAGGTGTATCAGGATACCCTGAACTAGGCAAGGTGGGGCACGATTACTGGGCTGACTGTAAGAGGTCAAATAGACGGCGGTGGTGCAGCAGTGTAGGTTCTAACGGGGTGCGGGCGTGCACACACTCCGGCGCAGAAAAATTAGGCACTGGGCACCAGTAGTATACCTGTGCATTCTAGAACTGTGTCGGGCCACCACCATGGGACTTGATACACCCCATGGTGGGACCAGCATAGGTAGCTACAACATCGGGGGCCGTAAGACACATGTAACTATGCGAGTAGGAGCCGATCATTAAAAAGGATCACTTCACCCTGATTGTGGGGTGCCAATTGGGAACTAGTTTATAGGGGGTGCAGAGATTAATATGGGGTACGATAGTGTATTCGACTCTAGACAACTTAACTTTGTCTATGGTGCTTTCCCATTTCCAGTTTGTACTTATCATGCTCTTTTTCTTATTCATAAACTGAATAGTCCTAGACTTACTCAGGTTTTATGTCTGACTCTACTTTTCTTTCGTCTTCTTTTCTTTCGTTCCCCCCCCAGGTCCGCAGGGAGGGAATACCGCAGCTTGACCAGTTTCACATCCAGCTTGAAGAGAGAGAATGTATTGCCTGGATCTCTTTCGTTTTGAACTACGGCTTTGGATAGCAACTATGGGGACTTATGCAGTTTACTTATGTTTTTATGCTTCTTTAAGTTATGAAATCAAGACAGTATTATGGTTGTAATAATTAGAAGAGTGTTTGGAGACAATTATGGAAATGTTTGTGTAAACACGTATTTTATGAAATAAAAGTCTGTTGTTTCCGCTGCTTATACATATGTTTTTATATCTGTCTTATGTTTTTATCTTTGACTTTTACCTATAAACCTCCACCAAAATTAAGGCATTCCCTTTGTGAGTGACCTTAACGGAGGTGGGGTGTTTCACTTGGTATCAGAGCAAGGTTAACCAGATCAGATAAAAAGTTTTGAAAATTTATTTTCAAAAGAAAATTTAGAGAAGCATTTTTAAAGATAAAATGTTATTTTATTTTAAAAAGGCATAGTCCCCCAAAGCCATAGGTACTATCTTTTATCCTTCGTTTTGAATCTGTCCTTTTTGTTTTAGCATGTCCGCAGAACTTAACTTGCCAGAGGGTGTACCAATACCTGGTTGGTTCAGACGATTCTTAGAAGCAAGGGCCAATCAGCCAGGTCCCGCTATTCCTCCTCCCCCAGCTGCAGAAAATCATCCTCCTCCCCCAGCTGCAGCAGCACCTCCTCCTCCACCTCCTCCGCGTGGTAATGCTTTTGCTAAGACATGTAAAGATTTCAAAACTATGGGAGGGAAGGACTTTCATGGAACCGAGTCCTTCGTGGCAGCCAGGAACTGGCTAAAGGAAACTGAGGACTTATTCGTCATCTTTGAGGTAGAAGATAGGCAGAAGGTACAACTGGCAGTATGGCTACTTAAAGGCGAGGCTTCCTACTAGTGGGAAGTTACCAATGCAGAAAGACCAGTGGAAACATGGGAGGACTTTAGGGCGAGGTTTGAGGCTAAATTTCTCTCAGAAGCTGAAAGGAGCCTTCAATTGGAAAAATTCTTATTTCTTAAGCAAGGGAATATGACAGTCAATGAGTACGTTAATCAGTTCGATCAGCTGGCTAGGTTCGGACTGGACCTAGTCAACACTCTGCACAAGAAGGCTCTCCGCTTTGTCAAAGGATTGAATGAGCCATTACACAGCTTGGCCATGACCCATATACCTATGGGAGCTACGTATGAAAGGTTGGTATAGATGGCATTGCTGAACGAAGAGGATAAGGGCAAGAAGGAGACAAAGGCAGAAGGGTCTCAAGGGAAGAAAGAAGGTTTACAGCCTAAGAAGACAGACTTTAAGAAGGGTGGGAAAGACAACAAGTCCCAAGAGAAGAGGAAGTGTAATTTCTATGGCAAAGTGGGGGCACTTAGTGAAAGACTGCCGGAAGAAGAAGGCCAAGTTGAATGGTGGGTGCTTTTCTTGTGGTGAGACAGGCCACATGGCTAAGGATTGCCTAAAGAAGCGAGGGAAGGGGCAGAAGGCTGGATCCACCTCAGGGGCACAGGTTCATGCGCTAGAAGCACCGCCTCTGCAACAGCGAGGTATAAATACTTCTGTAGAAAGTGTAGTTTGTCTTTATGATCACCCAGTTCGCACTTTATTTGATTCTGGCGCATCACACTCCTTTATTTCATCTGCTTTAGTAGAATCTCTGCACCTAGAAACTAGTATGGTAGAGGACCCCTTAATTGTTTCAAATCCAATCGGGGGCCCAGCTCATTTGTTTATGATCTGTGTGGGATTGAAATTTTCTATTCTAAGCGTAGAATTTAGATGTAGTGCCTTTGTTTTGGGCTTCTCGGGATATGGTTTGATTTTGGGCATGGATTGGCTATCCAGTAATGGTGCCATCCTTGATTGTGAGAAAAGGGTGGTTAGGCTTCTGACCCAACTCGGTAACACTCTGGAAATTACTTGTGATCCCTCGTATGCGGTTATGCTTAGTTATCTTGAATCGCTAGATGCTTCTGTTGAGAGTTTGCAATCGGTTGGAGTGGTCCGTGAATATCCGGACGTCTTCGAAGAGGTGAAGGGCTTACCTCCGAAGCGGGAGATAGACTTCCGCATATATCTTGTAGATAATGCAAAGCCCGTTGCGTTTCCCGTTAGACACATGGCTCCACGGGAAAGGAAAGAGCTCAGTAAACAGGTTAAAGAGCTTCTAGAGAAGGGGTTCATTAGAAGGAGCATTTCAGAATGGGGCACTCCAGTGGTGTTCGCTACAAAGGCGGATGGTTCACTCCGTCTATGTGTTGACTATAGGGAGCTCAACAAGCTAACCAAAAAGAATAGGCACCCTCTCCCCAGAATTGACGATCTATTTGATCAGCTTGTAGGAGCGTCAGTTTTCTCCCAACTCGATCTGGTGACCGGATTTCATCAGCTAAGGGTGACTGAAGATAGCATCGATAAGACAGCATTCAGAACCCCAGACGGCTTCTTTGAATGGCTTGTCATGCCTTTCGGCTTGACAAACGCACCCGCTTACTTCGTGGACCTGATGAGTAGGGTGTTCAGAGAATTCCTCAACAAGTTCGTGGTAGTCTTCGTAGACGGTATCTTGATCTTCTCAAAGAGTGAAGAAGAACATGCTCAACACTTAAGGGAAATCATGGAAACTCTACGAGTCCATCAGCTAAAAGCCAAATTCTCCAAGTGCCACTTTTGGAGAGAGGAAGTAAGGTTTCTTGGGCATGTAGTATCCAAGGAAGGGTTAGCTGTGGACCCTGCTAAGGTAGTAGCGGTACAGGATTGGAAGACACCAAGGAATGCAACCGAGGTCCGAAGTTTTCTAGGACTAGCAGGTTTCTACCGAAAATTCATAAGAGATTTTGCGAAAATATCATCTCCGCTCACTAGATTAACAAAGAAGAACCTAGTGTTTGCTTGGGACTTGGATTGCGAGTTTGCTTTCCAACGACTAAAAAGGGCTCTTACAACAGCCCCAGTTTTGACGTTGCCAGATGGAAGCAAAATGTTTACGGTATACACGGATGCTTGCGGCACATGACTAGGGGCTGTCTTAATGCAAGAAGGAAGGGTAGTAGCTTATGGCGGGAGACAGTTGAAAGTGCACGAAAAGAACTACCCAATCCATGATCTCGAGTTGGCCGCCATTGTCTTTGCGCTTAAGTCTTAGCGCCACTATCTCCTAGGTGAGAAATTCGAACTTTACACTGACCATAAATCGTTGAGGTAACTCTTCTCGCAGAAGGACCTTAACTTGAGGCAACAAAGGTGGATGGAGTTTCTTGCCTCGTACGATTTCGAGATCTCCTACACTCCGGGTAAAGGCAACGTAGTCGCAGATGCTTTGAGCAGAAAGAAGCTAACATTAAGCCCGCTGTTTGTTGAAAGGCAAAGCCTAGAGTATATAGCCAATTTTAACTTTAGGCCCTCCTCTGATTTCGTACCGGGTTTATTAGCATCTCTTGAGGTGCGCCCTACTCTTTTGGACTCAATAGGGACAGCGCAACGTGAAGACCCTCAGCTTGTGGAGACGATTGATAGGCTAATTAGGGGTGAGACTTCAAGTCACCTCAACAGATACTCCATCGACGATAAGGGTTGGCTAAGGCGAGACGAAAGACTATGCGTCCAAAGGACAAGAGATTTAGTAAAGACGGTTCTCGAGGAAGCACATCACTCCAAGATGACGTTACATCCAGGTGGAGATAAAATGTACAAGGACATAAAGAGAACTTTCTTTTGGAGCGGCATGAAGAAGGACGTGGCAGATTTCGTTTCTAAGTGTATGATTTGCCAACAGGTTAAGGCGGAACAGAAGAAACCTGGCGGTCTGCTCCATCCTCTAGAGGTTCCACAGTGGAAGTGAGATAGCATTTCAATGGACTTCATTGATGGGCTGCCTAGGTCTAGAAGAGGGAACACTAGCATTTGGGTAATAGTGGATAGGCTTACTAAAAGCGCCCACTTTTTACCTGTCAAGAGTAGAAGGACTGCCTCATCTCTAGCATCTCTTTATCTCAAGGAAATTGTTCGACTTCATGGAATACCATCCAGCATTGTTAGCGACCGAGACCCTATCTTCACAAGTGAGTTTTGGCGGAGTCTGCAAGAAGCGGTAGGCACACAGTTATGCTTGAGTACAGCCTGTCACCCCCAAACCGACGGCCAGACGGAAAGGGTGAACAGAGTTTTGGAGGACCTTTTAAGATTGTGCGTCCTTGACTTCAGAGGGACGTGGGAAGACCATCTTCCTTTGGTGGAATTTGCCTACTACAACAACTACCAAACCACTATCGGGATGGCACCCTTCGAAGCCTTATACGGAAGACCGTGTCGATCACCCACTTGTTGGTGGGAGTCTACTGACAAGCTCATACTTGGACCAGATATGATCAGAGAGACTTCAGAAAAAGTAGACTTAATACGAAGGAGGATGAAGACAGCCCAAGATAGACAAAAATCCTACGCGGACAAGAGAAGGACTGACCTTGAGTTTGAGGTTGGGGACAGAGTTTTCCTTAAGGTATCTCCTCTAAGGAATGTCGTTTGTTTTGGAACCACAGGGAAGCTAGCACCAAGGTTCGTAGGGTCGTTTCCTATTATCGAGAAAATTGGGAAAATGGCCTATAGATTAGAACTACCTGAAAAACTAGCTGGAGTTCACAACGTCTTTCATGTTTCGCACCTCCGAAAATGTCTACATGAATCTGCTGAAGTGGTAGAGCCAAACATCCTTGAAGAAGCTGAAGTGGAACGCGAAGCAACCATGAGGAAAGTTCCAACCCGCATCTTAGGAACGAAAGTGAAAAAGCTACGCAACCGAAAAGTCAAGCTCGTCAAAGTTCAGTGGAGCGACGCCGAGGAAGACGCGACTTGGGAAACTGAGGACAAAATACGCGCAGCCTACCCTTTTCTTTTTGAGGGTACATCTTTGATCTTTCTTTTTCCTTAAGTTGTGCTTTTATCTATCTTTTAGGGTATATCTCCTCGACCTTATCTTTTAGGTAGAAACCCTTTGGATGAAAACATGTAATTGAAACATGTTATGGATGATGGTTGCAAGTGGTTGCAAGTGATTGCTAGTGGTTGCTAGTGGTTGCTCGTTGTTGCATATACACACACAATCTAGGTTTTAGATCGGCTCAGTCACTTCATATTGCATATGCATATATGTATTTACATTCTTATGTGGTTGAAGTTTAAGGTGTTGTCATATGGATGTTGCATTTATATGAATG
The DNA here is from genome assembly GCA_030737875.1 of Allium sativum. NCBI lineage: Eukaryota > Viridiplantae > Streptophyta > Magnoliopsida > Asparagales > Amaryllidaceae > Allium > Allium sativum. Next base: position 3,597,804 of record CM060911.1, on the reverse strand, counting down.
ATTGTGCACTCATGTAGAATCATGAATAGGAAGGTTTGCATACATAATGGATACATGACACTTACATAATTTGCATTAAGGAGGTCAACTGAATCAGTAAACCGACTGATTTTGCATTAGATAAGTACATGTACACACACTTCGCATATGATCATGAAACTTTAGAAGTCTTTTAAGGACAATGGACGCTCATGTTTGATGGATGAGTAGATGGACGTTTGGATGTTAGGATATACATTCTCCTAGACTTGAAGATTTCGGGGACGAAATCCTTTAAGGAGGGGAGAATGTAACAACCCGAATTTTCCGGTAACTGTAAGATGAACAAATTAATGTATAATTAATTTCAAATCAAAGAATTAAGGGAAACGGGATACGCCATTTCGTTCCTCTCAGAATTCTACTTGAGATAGAGTCCGAGTTTGCGTAAAACGGACTCCGTATGAGGGAGATATGACCTCCGGAAGTTTCAGAATTCAGTTTAAAATTCAAACAGGCAGAAACACTTCAGAAAAACGAATTCAAATTCAAAATCGGAACCAGGTTGGGCTGGGCGGGAATTTTCCCGCCCAAGACCCAGGTCGACTGGGCAGTCGACCTGGGGGGTAGTCGACCTGGGTGTCGACTGGGAAGTCGACCTGGCCCCTGAGCCAGGTCGAACCCAGCCCCTCCTGGCTGGCCTGGTCTGTGCTTGGCCGAATTTCTGGACTTGGTCTTGTCACTAGGGCTTATCTGTCAACTCTTGATTGGTTTCTCTTTAAAACGAGCGGCTTATATTAATCTTGGCTCCATCGACGGCTCTAATCAATTCACAAACTCTATAAAAAGGACCTAAGACTCCACCTAATTCACACAAATAAATTGAGTATGGAGCTGTCATGCTGCTGAAGAAAGACTAGGAGTAGCCGTCAAATCGAGAGACGATTAGGAGTTGATTCAAAAGCTTAAAGCCACGACAATTAAATCAAAACAACGCCTACAACAAAAGATAGCATCACCAAATTCAGAATTCAGAGTCCTGAATACAAGATTCGTCATACGTTGTAAGTAGAGTGCTATTCCGATGTGAATGAATAATTGGGACTTGATCTGTGTAGAATAAGAAATGGGATTGTACTTTAATTATAATGATGTTAATTCATAATTGTATGTTGCTATGATTTGCTATGAATGGATTTGGGATGTGGTAGTGTAATTAACATGATATTGGATCTATTGAATAGTTGCAATACAAGTATATAACTCATGTTGGAAATTTGATATGTTGTGGTTAATGAGAAGTTATATATATTTCGTTGCAACCAAGTTAAGACTTATGCAAGTATATGATTCACTATTATGCCAACATGATTTATGATCCTTCTATGTATATTTTTATGATCATTTTTAGTGTAGTTGGATCCAATTGGGTATTATGATTCATATGAATTTATGTTGGAATAGGCATCATGATTCAAGTGAAAACCATACTTTTGTATTAGTGACAAAAGTAAGCATCTTTGTGAACTTGTGTTGACTTTATGAACATGACTAGTTTATGTTTAACTTTATGCCCAAACAAAATATGTTTTAGGCTTAGGTTGTTGTTAAAAAACATATGATAATATATGTGGCACATAATTAAGTTAGATTCATACTTTAAATAAAAGTTTACATGATTAGATTAAAACCATGATTCATGTTTAGGTATGTTTTATGTCAAGATTATATGTTATTCCAATGCAAGTTCACAAGTGCCTAATTTATGTTAATTAGATCGCTATGTTGCAAGTTCATGCGTTTACACACCCCTTTTTGATATTACTTGGAATATATATATATATATATCATGTTCTAAGCCTCCCCTTTTTATGTGGCTAAGTTGGGCTAAAATGTTGAAGCCCAACATATGTTATATTATTACGTACAAACGGGGGAATACGTTGGGGTTAATTAAAGTATATGTGTTGGCATGTTTGGCACATGCCAACGATTCATGACATTTTAAATGGTATAAATTATTATACCCAAGAATGATAAATTTGGATAATGGGCCGCAAATATTTACATATAAAAGAAAAAGAGACAAAATATGTAAACTTTGAAAATACGACATGCTTAACCCGAGGTTGGATTGCGTTGTGAAATAAACCTGCCTGGACCCGCCCGACTGTCCAGTAGTCACAACAATACCTATCCAATGTGGGTGGTTAAGCATTGAGCCCAATAAAGACCCGAGGTTAGACTGAGTTGTGACGTAAGACTGCCCGGACCCAACCGGCAACAGGCAGTCACAACAATACCTGTCTAATGTGAGTGGTTGGGGCTTTAATAAGACAATTAAGGCTAAGTCGAGATTGATAGGATTAAGTAAATTGAATTAATACTTAATCAAATACAACATGCTAAACTATACAGACTGATTGGGGGTTAGGTTTATACAGAACACTTAACCAGCTTAGCATGTAGGATAGAAATAGAAAACCTAGTAGCGGGGGACCCTTTTCAGCAGTAACCCTACAAGGTGTATCAGGATATCCTGAACTAGGCAGGGTGGGGCACGATTACTGGGCTGACTGTAAGAGGTCAAATAGACGGCGGTGGTGCAGCAGTGTAGGTTCTAACGGGGTGCGGGCGTGCACACACTCCGGCGTAGAAAAATTAGGCACTGGGCACCAGTAGTATACCTGTGCATTCTAGAACTGTGTCGGGCCACCACCATGGGACTTGATACACCCCATGGTGGGACCAGCATAGGTAGCTACAACATCGGGGGCTGTAAGACACATGTAAACTATGCGAGTAGGAGCCGATCATTAAAAAGGATCACTTCACCCTGATTGTGGGGTGCCAGTTGGGAACTAGTTTATAGGGGGTGCAGAGATTAATATGGGGGTACGATAGTGTATTCGACTATAGACAACTTAACTTTGTCTATGGTGCTTTCCCATTTCCAGTTTGTACTTAACATGCTCTTTTTCTTATTCATAGGCTGAATAGTCCTAGACTTACTTAGGCTTTATGTCTGACTCTACTTTTCTTTCGTTTCCCCCCCCCCGGTCCGCAGGGAGGGAATAACGCAGCTTGACCAGTTTCACATCCAGCTTGAAGAGAGAGAATGTATTGCTTGGATCTCTTTCGTTTTGAACTATGGCTTTCGATAGCAACTATGGGGACTTATGCAGTTTACTTATGTTTTTATGCTTCTTTAAGTTATGAAATCAAGACAGTATTATGGTTGTAATAATTAGAAGAGTGTTTGGAGACAATTATGGAAATGTGTGTGTAAACACGTATTTTATGAAATAAAAGTCTGTTGTTTCCGCTGCTTATACATATGTGTTTATATCTGTCTTATGTTTTTATCTTTGACTTTTACCTATAAACCTCCACCAAAATTAAGGCATTCCCTTTGTGAGTGACCTTAACGGAGGTGGGGTGTTTCAGTTTGTGAAATAAGTTTCTAAATTAATCATATTATGAAATATGCTCAACTGTACCGGGATCATTGAAAATTTTCAATTATCACTAATTTTGAAAAATAACATAGTCCCATTTCTATCACAAATATTTCAACTGTTTATCCAAAAAGATTTTAAAACATATTAACTCTCCACATTAATATAAAATCATGATGGATGGCAGAATGATGATAGATAAAGGAGATGGTCGTGAAATAATTGCCAATTCAAAGATATTATAATAACTGTTCAACCAACATGAATAATCTAAATAAAATCTCCTCTTGTTGTGAAATATACTGCAGTCACAATTCATCACAATTTCAAAATCTGATAATAATTTTGATGAATTATAAATATAGTTCGGTTTGGTTATTGATTTCAATTTCTGAATGAATAATCAATAAATAATTTTAAAATTGAAAAACAATTACAAGAAGATATGAAAGACTATACAAGACAGGAGGGACTAAAAAATATATATAAAAAAAATACATCACTTCTAAACTGATACCACTTGATGTCTCCATTTACGATGATTTTAACATGACACTGGAGATGAACAAGGATATCTTAGACAACAGAATTTTAATCACAAAGCCAAAACAAACAAGATTAACAAATCAAGCATATTTATCAGAGTAGCAAACAGTTTTACTCAAAACAAGAAGTTATCAAAAAAAAATTTCAAAAGCAGTATCAGAGCAACACCAATATCTGTTTCAAATCAGACTTGTCAAGATGATGGTCACATAAGATGATTCATGATCCAAGATTAAAATACAGTTTATTTGAAATCATTTGAGGAAATATGAAAATCTCAAGATTCAATGAATCAATCACACCAGACTATAAATTTCAGATGCAAGATATGTGTGTGATTCAATAAATCAATAATTTCAAATGATTTTAAAAAACAAATATTCAAATCAAATCATCATGAAATAGCAGCGAGTTTTAAGACCGGATTTTCAGAGAAATTTTCACAAGTAATACTAACAAGTACAAGAGTAATTTCAGATCATTTACATCAAGCTTGAGTAACAATTCATGATCCAAAAACAATGATTTATCCGAAATCACTTGAACAAATGTAAATCATGAGATACAATGAATCAATCACACATGATTAATAATTTTAGATCTGAGAGGTGTGTGGGGTTCAAAATATTAGAAATTTCAAATGATCTCAAACAAACAAAAATCTAAACCAGATGATCATGAATAACAGTGAATTTCAAGATGTAAACAATGAGTGTCAAGTCAATTTAAAATTTTCAAGCCAAACTGAAAATCAATGAAATTATCACAACTGAGAAGTAGCAGTGTGCTGTAATGAGTATAATATTCCAAGCTTTTCTAAAATGAATTAGGAAAAAAACACAAAACAACAAAGATATGTGAAATTTCATTAAATTCTCAGATCTTCAAAAAAACTTTGGAATTCAAAAAAACAGTGTTCAAGATATGACAAGAATACATTAACACTATTATGAATCCAGAAAACAGAAAATGAATTTCAAAACAATTGCAGATATTTACAAGTTTAAATTCAAGATCTGGAAAATATTAAAAACATCATAGTTTTATTCAAGTAAAGCGAATTTCCAGAAAAAATATGAATTTGCAATTGGAAGTTAAGAAAGCCCATAATAAAAGAAAAGAATATGGCAGTGACAAATCAAAACAGAATAAAAAAAACAAAATAAATAGAAGGGATAGAAGGAGGGAAAAATATATTTACAAACGAGTTTAGAGATCATACCAGATTTGCAGTGGATAATGTGGATCTCTAACCCAGCAGACTTGGCTAAGGAACTCTAAATAAATCAAAGATGTGGAATAGCTTGAATCCAATTTTTCTTTTCCAAAGCGGTTCCTCAGCCATCACTAGTACCTAGGAGTTGAGAGGATTAAGTGGTCTAATAAAATCTGTTAAACTACTCTAAAATGTGTTTGCCACCTTTGGTACCTAAACTTGTCTATATAACAATGCATTTGAATCTACCTTTGTGCCCTTAGGAACCCAAATCTGTTTAAATTTAGTCCAAGTTGTTTTATTTCTTTTTGGGATCCAAGAATGTTTAAATGGGTTGATGCAAAACAAATTCTCATCTCGATTATAATTTAAAAGTACTTTGAAATTATCAGAATTTAAATTTTCAAAACAATCTTTTCCAAAATGGTTTGAGGGAGTTTTAAAATCATTTGAATTTCATTTTTCAAAAATAATGTTTTTCCTAAAGCCATGACCACATTTATTTCCAATAGAAACTTGGTTTTTTAATAGCATATTCAAAGATTTTTCCCCATTAGAAAATTTATCCAAAGTTGATTCAAATCGTTGAATTTTGGATTTTAGATTGCTATTTTCTTTTATTAAATTTGAGCAATTATTTATAGCATTCTTTCGTTCAGCATTGGACTGTTTCAAAACTAAATTCTCATTTTCAAGTAATTTAATTTTGGCTTGAGACTCAAAAATTTCAAATTCAAAATGTTTTCGATTTTTAAATTCAAATTTCTTGAAATTTTCAATCTCGTTTTCAAGTTCTTTCAAATCGAATCACTTTTCAACAAATTTTCTTTTTAGCAATTTCAAATTTGGAATTTACATCAGTCTTAAAAATTTCAAATTCCATTTGTAGAAAATTGTTCAAACTTGATAACTCAATCTTGTTTTCTTTTAAGGTCAGAATTTCATTTACAAACCTTTGAATATTTTTATTGAGATGAACAAGATTGGTTTTCAATTTCAAACAATTTTTGCAATCTGAATTTTAAGAGTTATTAAAATATTCAAGTTGTAATTCCAAATCATCAATTTTGCTGGTCAACTCAGAATCCTTAAATTTCAAAGATTTGTTTTTCAACTGAAGTTTATCAACATATTTAGTCAAATCAGTGCACATATAAACTAAATCTTCGTATGTGAGATTTTCAGTTTAAGCATCTGTTAATTCTCCATCGTTTGATGTATCAATTTCTCCTTTTAAGCATAGATCCGAATCTGTGTTTCCATTCTGGGGTTTTGAGCAGTTGTCATCTTTTCTTCTATGCAATGAATTGAGAGTTCCCCAGATTTCCTGTGCAGTTAAACAATGAGATGTATAAATAAACTATTCGGTACTAAGATAATCAAATATGATATTCATAGCACGAGTATTGAAAACAATATTTCTATTATCTGACATATCAATCCCATTGATAACAACATCCCAACATTTAATATTAACAGACTTTAAATACAATTCCATTTGGGATTTCCAGTTTAAAAAATCTGTTCCATCGAAAATACTTGGAGATGAATTGGACTGACTCTCTATGGACTGACAACTAGCAATCACCATTTCTCTGGAGTTAATGAATACCAAGCTCTGATACCACTTGTTGGATCTAGATTAACCCTAGAGGGAAGGGGGGTGAATAGGGTTTATTGAAAATTAAGCGAGATATTAAAAAATATCAAATCACAGAATGCAACAAAAAATAAATGCAGAAAAGTAAATGACACAAGATATAAACAGATTCGGCAAAATCCTGCTTACTGCTGCATTCCTAAGGTTTCTACTAGGTAATAGAATTGATCCCACTTACAAGACCATGTAAACTCGCGAACCCCTCGCTCTTATTCTAATCCTATGCTCAAAACCCTAGACTGATCTATATCCCCTAGATCAGATTTCCGCGGATTACAATCCCGTAACCCTAGTTTTTACAAACTCTTGTAAACTGCCAGCTAAAACCCTAACTGGATTCCCTAGTATTTTACAGACACTAGAAACTGATGGATTGAATACAAACTCAATTAAAAAGACAAAAAAATAAACAACTAAAACCCTAGGATTTAAAAAGGAAGGGTAATCCCCTTTATCACTTAAAACACTTGGCCGTCCACTTTGTAATTTGTTGAACCCGTTCTCCTTTTCTCTGGAATTCAAAATGGCGGCTATTCAAATTGGGGATTAGGGTTTCCGTGAATTCCCGAATCAAATCGCGATGCTTCTTCAAATCTGGATAAATCTTCTGATGCTCGAATCTATATTGATTTCTGATGCTTCGATTTGGGATATTATTGATCGAAAATCATGTAAGTTTCTACGGAAATTATTTCTCTTATTTTTGCTCTCAGGTTTGTTGTTGATTTTCGATTTATGATGCGTATGATGAAACAGTGTTTGTATAGGATATAGAAATCCTATAATTGCTCAGATTTCACGTAATTGAGTTGAATTGATTTGCATGGTTTCCACTTTTGACTTCCTCGGCTTTGATTGGGATTTTGCTTGATTATTGCCTTTGTTTTGAGATGCTGTGTGATTCCAAAAAAAAGATTGTCGATTGAACACTTTGTGATGTACTGGAGATATTGAAATTCCAAATTTTTCTCCTTTACTGGTTTTGTTTGTTGCCTTGAATGAATTCAGCTGAGATAAAAACTAAAAACAAATATAAATCAAATTGTAGCCCCTTGATATTATCTCTTGCGTGACTTTGGTTTGGAATTGATTTGGTTTGAGTCCATTTTTATTGCAAAAAAAATTACCGTGGTTTCCTTGTTTAATTATGGAAACAGATAATTGAAATTATTTAGAAAACTTCTCCGAGACAAAAGATGTATCTCTTTGAATTGTAGTTTGAAAATGGAATTTCCAATTTTAAAGCATGCCTCCTGTTTAATTGACTTCATAACTGGAAAGGTTTAATTTTGCAAAGACTAATTTCCAAATATTCTGCTAATTGTAAAAACTGGAAATGCATGATTTTTGCCCAAAAACTTGATTGCTTTCACACATAACCACTGCTGATTTGCTCACTGATTATGACTTGAACCTGAAACATGAACTTGTGACTTGAACTAGCTTGAAACTTGTATGTGACCACTTTAAAAAGTCTTGAACCTGATCATGTATGAGTTGCACCGTATATGTTGTTCTTGTTCAAGTATTTGTGAACTTGAGTCCACGAGAACCTGCTGTGTCCATCCATGTCATCATGTCCACTATTTTTATGCATTTTACTTGGATGTACTCATGTATTCTTTGACTTGCATTTCCATCCATGTATATGTTTCCTGAATGATGCAGCATCCATTTCGTTGCTCACTTGTTGTTCTTCATTGATTTGCATCCTACTGTTTATGTTGCACTTTGAATGATGCAACATCCATTTGCTGTAGTATCCATTTTGTATGTTACTGTGTATCATCCTGATCTGCAACGTACTTAAGAGGTTGCTTCATCTTTAAAAATGCTTGTTGAACCTATCCAGTATCATAGCATTTGCACACTTATTTTGTTGGACGCAATTCATGCAGCTTGACCATGCACATGCTGCCATTCATACTATATGTGTATATATATCATGATATGTTTGACTTGGCTTCATTTGCTGCATGCTTTTAAATTGCTTTATCCTGAGCTCACTGTCTTCATGTTTGTATATGTTGCACCTAGTAAACTGTTTGGGCTGAAATGTTTGTCCCTCATCTTCTTCAGTCAATTCAGGTGCTGATCGAATCTCTTCATTTGTGCATTGCTGAACAGTTTTGTTGTGATGCTTTGATTAACCTGTTGTGTTCAACCTCTTGTACACTTGATCATTCCATATTATGCTTGCTGCTTTGATTTCATGTTGCATTGAGTTGATCTGCCTTGATTTTGATGGACTGATCACATTTGTGTTGTTCCTTGTCATGTATTGAGCTCGACCATTTTGATACATTGCCATGCACCACACTGATCATTTGCTGTAATTCATGTTGATTGTTTTTTTGGATAACGTGAACATGTACATGGCTTGACCACTTTGAAAAAACATAAACTCCCTTGACCAATTTGGCATGAGTTGACTATGTTGACCATGCTGTACCGAGTCGAGATGGTCCACGTGGCTACTCCTCAGTTGCACACTAGATTGGCGAGGCAGTGCACACGTGTGTATATGTAGCCATTCAGAAAATATTCTTGTCCCTGCACTGAAATATTTTGTATATACACTGACCGCCTTGTGGTATTTACAGTGTATCACTGTGAATATCACAAGATGTCTAGACATAGATTGATGGATTAATAAATCAGATCGAGTCATGAAAAATGATGAGAAAACACTCCACTTTAAAAAGTCTCGAACCTGATCATGTATGAGTTGCACCATATATGTTGTTCTTGTTCAAGTATTTGTGAACTTGAGACCACGAGAACCTGCTGTGTCCATCCATGTCATCGTGTCCACTATTTTTATGCATTTTACTTGGCTATACTCATGTATTCTTTGACTTGCATTTCCATCCATGTATTTGTTGCCTGAATGATGCAACATCCATTTTGTTGCTCACTTATTGTTCTTCATTGATTTGCATCCTACTGTTTATGTTGCACTTTGAATGATGCAACATCCATTCGATGTAGTATCCATTTTGTATGTTACTGTGTATCACCCTGATCTGCAGTGTACTTGAGATGTTGCTTTATCCATAAAATTGCTTGTTGAACCTATCCAGTATCATAACATTTGCACACTGATTTTGTTGGACGTAATTCATGCAGCTTGACCATGCACATGCTGCCATTCATATTATATGTGTATATATGTCATGATATGTTTGACTTGGCTTCATTTGCTGCATGCCTTTAACTTGGTTTATCCTGAGCTCACTGTCTTCATGCTTGTATATGCTGCACTTAGTAAACTGTTTGGGCTGAAATGTTTGTCCACCATCTTCTTCAGCCAATTTAGGTGCTGATCGAATCTCTTTATTTGTGCATTGTTGAACAGTTTTGCTGTGATGCTTCGATTAACCTGTTGTGTTCAACCTCTTGTACACTTGATCATGCCATATTATGCTTGCTTCTTTGATTTCATGTTGCATTGAGTTGATCTGCCTTGATTTTGATGGGTTGATCACATTTATGTTGTTCCTTGTCATGTATTGAGCTCGACCATTTTGATATGTTGCCATGCACCACACTGATCATTTGTTGTACTTCATGTTGATTGTTTTGTTTGGGCTAACATGAACATGTACATGGCTCAACCACTATGAAAAAACAGAAACTCCCTTGACCAATTTGACATGAGTTGACTATGTTGACCAGCTTCATTGAGTCGAGATGGTCCACGTGGCTACTTCTCAGTTGCACACTGGATTGGTGAGGTAGTACACACGTGCGTGTGTATATATACACGTGTGTATATGCAGCCATTTAGAAAATATTATTGTCCCTGCACTGAAATATTTTGTATATACACTGACTGCCTTGTGGTATTTACAGTGTATCACTGTGAATATCACAAGATCTCTAGACACAGATTGATGGATTAATAAATCAGATCGAGTCATGAAAAATGATGAGAAAACACACAAAAAATTGAGGAAAATAAAATTTTTAAAATAAAAATTATATCTACAAGAGTTTAAAATTATTTTTGTTCCAGATACTGTATGTGTGTTTCTGTATATGACAGGTGTAGATGACTAGACTGGCTGAAGGCTGTGAAGATAGAAGACACAAGAAAATAGAGTGTCAGTGTGAATCTGTAGTGAGGAAATTTGTATAAGTTGAAATTGATTATACAGTAATGAATATCAGTGAAATGTATAAATAGTGGAGTTGTAAATCTGTACTGTTTGAAAGTTGAAATAAAATATTATATTTAATAAATACTGTTTGAATATTTGATTCTTGTCCAGTAGTATTTTATATAAATATAAGTATAATATTTATGTTTGTGATATAGATTAACAATACAGTAACAAACACATTTAAAATTTATTTGGTTGTTATCATCAAACAAAAATCATATAATTGTGTATACAACTACGTCATATACAACAAAGGAATATTCTGAATGCATTGTCTACTCCAGTCTACAACGCTCTTAGGACCTTGGAAACTACAAAGGAACTCTAGACTGCTTTGGAGAGAAAGTATCGCATATCCGAGGCAAGTAATAAAAAATTTCTTATTTGTAATTTTATGGATTTCAAAATGGTTGCCAACAAGTCCATAATTGGACAAGTGAGTGAAATCTTACTGTTGGTGAATCAACTTAAAGATGCCGGCACTACAAGAAAATATATATTTAGTTATATCTATTAGCAGCGTTTATAGTGTGAAAGCAACCAATACTATTTTAATCCTTTTTTCCTTAATTTTTATTCATTAACCTAGGCCAAATTAACGTTTCTTTAACAAACACCTTGTCACGTTTAGTCTTCCCCTTTACACGCCAAAACTTCCCTCTGCTGAAAATTTTCAGTTTTCCCTCAACTTCCCTCCTCCTGAAAATTTTCCCCCTCAAATTTTCGTTGGCGCTTCACCAAAATTACGTTCCTTTATTCCCCTCAAAATTTTCCCTCAACTTCCCTAATTCTGCGTTTAACAAACCCTAATTCCGCGTGTCAGGATCGATTTCATTGCCCTTCATTCATGGATTCAGGATCGATTTCAGATCGACTGAGCTTGCTAATTTGGATTTTCAGATTTTCGTTCACTTCGGGATCGATTTCATCTTGCCCTTCAGTCACTTCAGGATCGATCTCATCTCATTTGAGCTTGCTAATTTGGGTTTTCAGATCTAGAAATCAACAGAGATCTTCATTCAGATTGGGGTAAGATTTATTAAAAATTATTTCATGTTTACAAATTATTGTTTTCAGATCTAGAATTAAATTGAGATCGTGTTTTCATTCAGCCATTTCAGTTTTCATGCCAGTTAACCTTTCCAGTTCTGTGTAGTTCTATTGACAATGTTTATGACGCAGCAATCCCAATTCGCTAGCATTACTTCTATAGTATAAATTATTTTTAGTGAAGACTTAAGCCTTTAGCAGGTACTGAATTCAATTCAGCATTGCTTGTGATACACTTAGCCATGCTATGTCTTGGCAAGTTGCAGTATAGCACCATTAGCACACTTTCTAACGCGACTCATCCATTACATTACACAACGCAACCAGTTCCACTTCTGTTGCCTTTATATTCAGTATATCTCTTTTCGTCAGTTTAGGCTATGTAACTATTGTTGTAATAGTATCTATTTTCATGTAGTGTCAATGTTTTTCGCGTTCTTCGGTAACCACTGATCTATTTATATGTTTTAGTATTAGATAATTTTGTCATTACTATTTACCTCCAGCTTTCAGATTTGTTGGTAGCCATTTGCTTTACAGAGTAGCAAATAATATCGGCTACTATCCTCAATTTAATGCAGGATCAAAACCTTTCCCTCCAAAGGTCCTGTTCATTCGTTTACAATTTCATGTTGCGAGTACTATGTTAACATCACAGTTATCTTAAGATCACTTTTTGTCTCTCGGTAACCACATATTTTCGCTAACTACTTAACATAGATTGCTTCAAGTGACAAGCACAATTTTCAAACATTTTTTTTGACCTTATGGTCTCAAATCATATTTCACATCTTGACACTTAAATAATTTCTCTTACCACTTAGCTTAGAAGAAATCAAGTTGTAATCACAATTTTCATATATTGTGACCTCATAGTCTCAAATCAGATTTTACCCATCAACCCCAAATAAACATTTTTTCTTACAATCCTGCATAGATGGCTTCAAATAGTAAACACAGTTTCAAATATTTTGAACTTGTTGTCTCAAACAATATTTCATCTCCTGACGCTCAACAATTTTGCTTACCACTTTGCCTAGATGGCTTCAAGTGACAAACGCAATTTTCAAACATTCTGACCTCATGGTCTCGAATCAGATTTTGCATCTTCACGCTCAAGCAATTTCGTTTATCGCTTAGCTTAGATGGCTTTAAATCAAAAATACAATTTTCATATTTTTTGAGCTCACAGACCATACTAAAACTTCGTCTTCCAACTTCCAAAACGTTTATATATTCATCTTTTGACATAAGCGACCAGCTTAGACTTGGCCTCTGAGCATCAAATTAAGTCCAAACTTAAGCAAAATAATTTGTTTTTCTAAATCAAGTTAAAGATTTGTTATCTCAATATTCCAAATACTCCATTCATAACTAAGTGTCATGAAATCTTCCCTACATGTAGGTAGAGCTGACTGATACCGGAAGATGAGTAACTAAACCTATTTACGTCGAAGTTCGCTCCCTCAACACAGTTTATGAAATCCATAACTAAGTGTCAAGGCTACCAACTCTCGCACAAATCAGCGAAGTCATTCGTAAATGGTAGGAATGCAGCAGTTAAAGTACATAGCTTTATTAAAAGAAAGAATTTAAAGAAACATAAAATATTGAGTGCTCTTTAACAAGCTTACGACAGGCAAAGCAATTGATTTTTCCTTTAATTTTCCAGTATGAGCAAATAGTTGTACGTCTTTGACAAAAATAAAATGGCATTTATGAAGTTTCCGGTTTTCATATCAAGTAAGCACATCTTAGATCATCATTTAATTCCATACAGGGGATTTTCAACCATTTCAGCTCAGAGCTTATTTATATTTTCAATATCAAGCAAAAGGTTCATGCACATTAAATATATGACTTGCCAAAAATATGGTGATATCATAATGAAGTTCCTATTTTTCAATGTGAAGTGAATCAACGTTTAAATTTACACTGAGATTGCTTCACTCAACACAGTTTCAGGTCTGAGCTTATTCATTTATAAGGATGATTGTAACCTTATATGTACCAGCTAATCTCAATAATTGATTTCCGATCAGATTAAGGCTGGACATATAGAACAGCTAATTTGAAAACAGACCGATGCATACCTCTTATCACAGGTTGTTTCATACACATTAACTATATATGGCTAGCTAAAAATATACAAGGATATTTATGAAGTTTCCATTCTTCAATATCAAGTTAATACATTTCAGATTTTCGTTAATTGCTGGATTTGATACCATTTTAGGTTCTAGCGTATTAATTAATTCTTGTAGAAAAAAAAATCATGCCATCCAGTAACCATGTAATAGCTTCATTTTTTTATGATAAAATATGTTAACAATCTTCGATCGATATCACTTTCATTTCTTGACTTGATATTTTAAAATGATAGGACTTGATATTAGAACAAAGAGAGGCAAGGAGTAAGATGGAGAACATGCCATTTATTTAAACTTGAAGCACCAACCATGAAATTAATTGAAAGCAAAGTTAGGGAATGAGAGCCTTCCATATGGTCAACAACCCTGTCCAATTCTGTCTACATGTGCTTTTGTCCAATTCTGTCTACATGTCCTTTTCATTTTCATCCCTAACATGAAAAACTTGTTTGTTACTCAAGAAAGATCATTGAGTGGAAGGAAAGACATCACTTCATTCCTATCTTGTTGAACTTTTCTATGAAGCTTAGATATGCAATTTCAATAGTTGATTAATCGTCCGTAATAAATATTGAATTATTTTCGAATATGATATGTCTTGGTCTAAGTAATCCATTCTCATCACATGACAAGGAAAAAATAATGTGATTCATCAAAATAACTTGATTATAAACTCGAAAATGACCATACTGTTTAAAATTAAAAAAAAATGATCACAAAACGATTTGTTTATGAACATTTGATGTTGTAATTTTTCATCATAGTTAAAACTAAATATTAATATATAATGTTTGTGGATCAAATATGTGTTAGTTCTTGTTATGAACTTACAGTTAATGATTTTTTTTAATATAAATTTCCGCCCTCATTGAGTTAAAACTGCGTACGCCACTGTTCGTGCATGAAAAAAGAAATTAGGTGAATTACTATTTTGAAGTATTTTGTTGTCTTATTATAGCAGGAAATCAAATTCTACATCAAAGTTTGAGAACTTATTTGAATGCCTGTATTGCCAATGGAAAAAGATTGGGTGTATTTAAACAGGTGACTATTTAATGCTTAATCTAAATTTGTATTTTGAGAAGTATCACATGTTTTAATATTAAAATTTATTTTTAATATTTGTTTTAGGACCAGTATAGATTATCGACAAGGAGCTTTGAATTTCGTGCATGTGGCAAAAAGAAATCTAACGAATGTGGAGAAACTTTTGTGTCCATGTACAGATTGTCGAAATCTTAGCCGGCAAGATGACCACATCATCGTTGAGCATTTAATTATAAAAGGAATGGATTCTAAATATAAGACTGGTAGATGGTATTGCCATGGCGAGCTAAAAAATATAGATAAAAAAATAAATTCGTTTGACACATATGACTTGTTCAAGATGATTCACTATGAAGATGAAGATTTTTTGAATTCTGATTTTTTTGTTGATGATAAGGATGATGATGACTCTCAAAGAAGGGAGGATGAACTTCTTAAGAGTTTGGAAGATGCAGAAACTCCATTGTATCCCGGATGCACAGACCATGCAAAGTTATCCGCCATCACCGTCTTATACAATCTTAAATGTGAGACTGGTTTGTCCGATAGTGGATTTGACAAGCTGTTAAACGTGCAACAATTGTTTTTGCCAAAGGATAATGTACTTCCCAAAACTTTATATGAAGTAAAGAAATTTCTTAAAGCATTTGACATGGGTTTTGAAAAAATACATGCTTGTGAGAATGACTGTATTCTTTTTAGAAAAGAACACAAAGATTTAGAAACTTGTCCAAAATGTGGTTCTTCAAGATGGAAGATAAATCAAGATACCAAGGAGGTTATAAAAGGTGTTCCAATTAAAGTGTTGAGATATTTTCCAATAATTCCAAGATTTAGAAGAATGTTTAGATATCAAAAGATGGCTGAAGATTTAAGATGGCATTTCAATAATAGAAGCAATGACGGAAAAATGCGTCATCCGGTGGAATCTATGGCATGGAATATGGTGGATGAACGATGGAAATATTTTTCAGCCGATCCGCGCAATCTTAGGCTTGGTCTTATTACAGATGGATTCAATCCATTTTCTATGTTGAGTTCCAAATATAGTTGTTGGCCGGTAATGCTTGTGATATATAATCTCTCACCTCTGTTGTGTATGAAGAAGGAAAATATTTTGTTAACATTACTTATTCCTGGTCCAAAGCAGCCAGGAAACGATATTGATGTATATTTGGCATCTTTGATTGAAGACTTGCATTATTTGTGGAGCAATGGAGTTGATGTGAATGATGCATTTAGTAAAACATTATTTAAAATGAAAACAATTTTGCTATGGACAATTAATGATTTTCCTGCTTATGGAAACCTTGCTGGATGTTGTGTGAAGGGAGAAAAAGCTTGTCCGTTGTGCGGTGTTAATACTCATCACCGTTGGTTGAATTATAGTCGAAAGAATGTCTATATGGGTCATAGAAGATATCTACCTATGTCAGATTCACGGCGGAAACAGAAGGCTTGGTTTGATAACACAGTGGAGTTAGGTAATGCTCCTAGAATTTTAACTGGAAGAAATATTTCTGTATTGTTAAAAGATTTTACAAATAATTTTGAGAAAGAGAAAGAGAAGAAAAAAAGGCAGAGGAGAAACAATAAGAAAAATGTCATTAAGATGAAGCCTATTAAGCTGAGAAAAAGGAAGAGGAAGAGTACGCATGATATGAACGATGGAGGCGATAAAGATAATGATCCTACACAGTTGGAGCTATCAAGATGGAAAAAGAGATCAATTTTTTTTGACTTGCCATATTGGGAGGTGAGTGTTTTTTTTAAAATGTTTTAACAATTAAATATACATAAAATTATGTGTTACATTTTTTTTATAGGAACTGCCGTTACGTCATAATTTAGATGTAATGCATGTGGAGAAAAACATTGGTGAAAGCATTTTAGGCACAATGTTGCATGATAACAAATCAAAAGATGGATTCAATTCTAGAAAGGATTTAGAAGAATGGGGAATTCGGCACGAGCTTCATGCACAACCTCGTGGGAAGAAATCATATCTTCCACCAGCTCCTTATACGTTATCAAAATCCGAAAAAAAATATTTTGCAAAAGATTGTACGATTTCAAAGGACCCGATGGCTACTGTTCAAATTTGAAAAATCGTATATCGTTGGAGGATTGTAAGATTAGTGGTTTGAAATCACATGATTACCATGTTTTAATGCAACACTTGTTGCCGGTAGCAATAAGAGAGCTATTGTCAAAGAAGGCAAGAAAAGCAATAATTCGCTTATGTTCATTTTTCAATAAATTATGTCAGCGTGTCCTTGACATAGAGAAGTTACAGCAAATCAACATTGAAATTATTGAAATTTTGTGTGAGCTTGAAAAATCTTTTCCGCCGTCGTTTTTTGACATAATGGTACATTTGTCAATTCATCTTAGTAGAGAAGCGCTCATATGTGGTCCGGTTCAATTTCGTTGGATGTACCCATTTGAAAGGTATATGAAGACGCTTAAAGATTATGTAAGAAATTATTCACGACCCGAAGGATGTATTGCAGAATCTTATCTCGCAGATGAATGCATGAGGTTTTTTGGTGAATTTTTAAAAAAATCAGGACATGTTGAGGAGAAATTAGTTCGAAATGAAGAATATGAAAATAGTGTAATACTTGAAGGACGTCCAATTTCAGCGTCTAAGATAGTTACACTATCCTCCTATGAGAAAGAAATTGCCCATTTAGCTGTGTTAATGAATATGGCAGTGGTTGAACCATTTTTAAGGTACGTATACGTTACGTTATTTTTCAATTATTTGGATGTGTTTGTGCTAATAAATATAACTTCGCATGCCTTGTTTTATACTAGCTTGCACTTGGAGGAATTGCAAAATTCTAGTAAGCATATGGAAAGAAATTCAACTTTACTTTGGGAAACACATGCAAAAAAATTTGCTGACTGGATTAAAAAAAAGGTTAAATAATTATTTGAATATTCTCTCGTTTGCCTAAGAATATTACTCTAAAATATCCGTTGTCAATGAAATTTTCTGCAGATACCTATAAACTCTAATGATCACGATGAAATGTTGAAGTGGATTGCATACGGTCCGAAGAATGATGCTTTTTCTTACAAAGGATATATTATCAATGATCAACGATTTCATATAAAAGATGTAGGGAGAGAAACTCAAAATAGCGGAGTGACTTATGATGCGACTACTATGTGTAGAGCAAGTGCAAAGGATAATTCTCAAGTAGTTGATGTGGTCACCTATTATGGGATATTGACTGATATAATTTTATTGGATTATCATGTGTTTTATATTCCCGTTTTTAAGTGTCGTTGGGCACATATAGGAAATGGAGTAAAAGTCGATGAGGATGGTTTTACTCTTGTCAATCTACATCAAAATCAAGCATCATTTTCTAAAGATCCATACATCCTTGCATCTCAAGCGAAACAAGTATTTTATTTAAGAGAAAAAGATTTGTCGAATTAGTATGTTGTAATGAAAGCACCACCAAGAGGTCTTCACGACTTAGAGACAAATGATTATAAAGAAGAAGCTATCAATATCATTGAAGATTGTGATGATACCGATATAGATGTTGAAAATGTTAGTTATGTAAGGGAGAATTGCGAAGGCATACTTGAGTAGTTTGAGTATTTTGTTTGATTATGAGAATTGTTTTTGAGAACCTGAACATGTCATTCATGTTTGTTTTTTCCATTATTTGCTTCTAAGATCAATGATTGTTGTGTAATAAATGATGTTGCAATTAAAGTAAATGTGATTATTTTTTATGTTTAAATTAGACAAATGTAATTAATATGTTTGATAACCAATTAATATTTTTTGTATGTAGATATTGAGTTAGTGAGTTAGTGATTTATCATCGAGATCTATATACTTGAAGGCATACTCAATCTTCGTCATGAAGGTATCCATGTTAATTTTTATTTTATTAAATAAATTGGCTTTCAATTATCTGCTATGTGATTTAAGTATTCATGTTCCATGTGGCCTTCACACCTTACTTTCTCATGTTTCTTATGTTCCTATATTTGTCATTATTATACAACTTTATTCTATTTGTTAATTACACATAATTTAAAGTAAAAGCAGTAAGACAAATGTATCTTCACTAATCTTGTATTGGAATGTACATCAAAACATATATACAGATACCCTATACTTGTCATTAATTGCATATAATTTTATTCTATGCAAGTTCAACTCTCATGTCCTTTTTCAAATCCACTCATTTGTTGATTAATTTTTTTAAGATCGTTATACAGATAAATGCATAACCTGCATTGTATTATACTTTATTCCTGAACTAAGTGGTTATTCTCATATATTTCTACCTGCATATATGCACATATATTGTTTTTGTAGCTTAAATATAGCTAAACAACTTGATTTGTTGTTAGTCTGCTGATTCCGTACACAAACTTGTTTCCCATTAACATAAAATAATGTGCATCAGTGCATGTGAAGTGGTTATATTTCTTTATTCTAAATGCTTGCTATCAACCATCTTAAATTAAAACTTCTTTTACATACGGAATGTGGATTTTCTATGCTGCATATAGTTGTATAATAGCTACTCCCATCATTGGAACATGTAGAATATATGATATGCTTGTTTTCTATTTTTTAATGTGTTATTTATATTAAGTTCCATATCACTTAAAATCTGCACCGATATATTTATCAGATCGCTATGCTTATTACCTGTCCTTACAGCATCTACATTGTTATTCAGATTGCTTTTTTACATCTTCTATTCCCACATTTTGAACTGGAATTTTATTTTGTGTTGCCACACTAAAATTATTATTAATTTCATTCTGAGTTACTACTGTTAGTACCATGCACCACATGAACGTATGCAACACCATTTGAGCTATGGCTACTTGCATTAATACCATGTTGCCCATCAATTACTATTTTCTCTTCCACATCTACAGTATTTGTTTCTGATTTTGGTACCCATATCTCCATTGGTTTCGCCTTTGGGTTTTAATTAAGCATGACATAATGAGTAATTTCATGGAACTCTACGTTGGTAATCTTCAATTAATCATATTTAATTTTGTCGATGTCATTTTGAATATTAGAAAGGAAAAACTCAACATCCGATGTATTTAAGAGTTATTAAAACTGGTAACAATAACAACATATTCCTAGACTTTAATCTGGTATTAATAGTAATAATGTATCTACCATTCAGTATATTGATGTCACATTATATATTCTTCTATACATATTCACTTAAACACATTTCCGCACTAAAATTAATCTTATATAGTTTCTAATTGCTTTCAGTACTTTGTTTCTGCATAGAAGCTCAGTTCTTATACTGAACGATAAATTGAATCTCAAAAATGAAATTATAATGCTTTGATCTAAAGTGCATTACAATTCCATGTAAATTACTTAGGTGTTCCTATTTGAGTAACTATACCAATAAAATTAGGACTGATACATTATTGACTAGTTTGACCACTGAATAATTTGAGCAAGCTAAATAACTTAAAAATGCCGAGTTGTTGACAGGGACTGAATAATTTCAGCAAGCCAACTCTTCTATTATTTAGCTGTATAATATTTTTTTTGGTTGTTCTTTAACCTGACCTGACTATACAGCTATGTGTAGTGCACCTATATTCACTTCTTTTGTACATTTTTGTCTCGAGTTTTCATTTGTTGTTATTAAATGCTTTTATTCCATGTTTTTGAAGAAAAAGGATATGCATACAAGCAATGTACGCACTCGTCATCAATTGAAGAATGAGAAATATCGGAAGTATAAGCGAAAAGGAAAATCCATTGTGCCAACTTATGAATCTTTTCATGTAGAGAAGGAACAAGAATTAAGGCCCAAGATCATACGAATGCCATGTGAAGAAATTGAAGTGCCTTGTGCAGAAAATGAAATGCGCAAAGAGAATGAAATGCCTTGCGAAGATAATGAGATGCGTGAACTAAATGAAATGCCATGTAATGAAAATGAGATGCGCGAAGAAATTGAAACGCGTGAAGAATGCGAAATGGCTTGTGAAGAAAATGTTGTTACCGAAATGGAAATCGAGAGGTCAGTAGAAGCTGAAATTCCAAATGTAAATGTAAAAAAGCGTGGTAGAGGACCGACGAAAATAAAAAGACTTTCATTAAATATTGAGAGTCGAATTGAAGTAGAATTCAATGAGGCAGGCATACCGATAGGAGAAGGCTCGGTCCGCTTATCTTCTTATCTTGGACCACTAGTAAGGAAGCATGTTCCGGTTACACTTACCGATTGGAGGCTTCTAAGCGATGAACTAAAAATTGTCTTGTGGGATTCCATTCAGGTAACAAAAATTTATATTTAAGGAAATGATTTATTTAACAAAATGTTCTTTTAAATTCATTTTAATATGAAATAACACTAGTTTTTTCCTTTTGATTTGTAGGCTAGATTTAAATTGGAGGATGAATGGCAAAAAACGACCATATTTCAGCAAATGGGAACCATTTGGAGAACTTCAAAAAGTAGATTGGTTTGACAAATAATTAGAACGGCGACGGAATAGGAAAGACTTGCTTTCAAACCATACAACATAAAAACGTCATGGAGTGGAGAAAGTTTGTAAAGGAGAAAACAAGTTTGGAGTTTAAGGTAAAATACTTACATTTAAATTCAAGTGCAAAATATTTGAATCTTTGAGCTTGATTAATTTATACTATTCACATAAATTTTCTTCTTCAAATGTATAGAAATTATTTTTTTGACTAATTTATACTATGTAAAAATTAGTTTTTCATTTATGGGTGCGCTTATATTGGTTAAACCGAATGCAGCACAAACAATTAAATTTGATCAATTTGGTTTAGTTTCGCTAGTAATTAATTGACTAATCTTGATTTCTGTTTTATTCTTAGATTTATTGGCCAAGTTTGATTTATAATATTCTTAAATAAACCAAACCAACCAATTAAATAATTTAAAATTCAAGTTCTATTAAAATAACATATCACCACCGGAGCCGGTATTATTTACGTTATCTTTGTAACAACATCGTTTTTTTTTCAATTCTTTTTAATATTTTTAAAAGTTGGAGTTTGTTTTTCAACATAATTGCATGATATGAACTCAATTAATTGTTTTAATCAGGGTTTGCCCTTGGGTCGGGCTGTCAGGACGACTGCCCAAGGTCCAACTCGTGGAAATGACCCATTGCAGGTTGTCTTCTAAAATAAACAATGATAACATTAGAATTAAATAAAAGCTAAGTTGTTAATTGTAAGTGGTAAGTTCTTTGGTTGGCAAGTTAAAAGTTTAAGGTTCAATACCTTGCACCTATAACTTTTACACTACATATTATCGGTTTTGCCGGTTTTTTATTTTAGAAAAAAAAATCGATTTAGTTTGATCAGTTCTTATTTTTTTAACGTTTTTCTGATTTTTAACATTTATGAGGGGTTTGAAATCAAGCCAAATATTTAATCGCCTCTGTTTTCAATTATTATAATTTTTATGCAACATAAATGACGATCTAGCTACACAATCTCGTTGCGCGTTTATGAGCAGAATAAACTAATCCTAAACAGTGGATTAAAATTGCAAACGAGAAGTTTATTTCAATCTCTCATCGAAATAAATCTGAACTGTTTTGTTCTACGTCTCCAATTCTCTACTGTGTGATTCTTTGGTTTGGGTTTGTGCTGATTTTGATCAGGTATACGCGATCTTCTCTACTCTTTGCTCGTTTTCTAAATAAAATATCGACCTAGCTGAAATGTCAAGCTAGGCACGCAAGTTCAAAATGCCAATGAAATTAGACCTTAGAGTCTTCAGAATTAATAGTTTAAAACAATCAACAGTTTAAGTTCAAAATGCCAATGAAATTAGACGGATTGGTAACATATAGCTATAAAACATAGCAACCCATGTTCATATATGACTGCCATGTATTTTATTTTTGCATAAAAGGACAAGAACTGATATAAATACTGCACAGAGGCCTACACAACCTTAACCGATCGACCAAGTTTTGTAGTATAAAAAGAAGCAAACAAGCATGCTCTAAAACCTATAAGTGTTTAAAACCTTAAATCTTGATCATCAACTGGTATGATAAGATGGGCCAGCAGAAAGCTTGCATGGGGAAGCAAGATTTAAACCCTTAAATCTTGATCATCAACCCTTAAATCTTGATCATTCACGGTCGCACCATTAATATGTCTGTGTGAACATAGACAACAATGACCAAATCATGCAGCATGTGAATATTCTATGTACTGTTTATATTCCAATACTTATATATTTTATTCGTGCCTATATACAACTACCTCCATATATAATAATATAAGCGCTTGTACTAAAATTTATTCATATTATACCTTCTTATGCCTATGCAATGCTTTTATTTGCTGTAATTTCGTACATGAAAGTAAAACTGATGCAATTGCTTTAGCAAAATTCCATTACTTCGTTCTATTTTTTGGTTACCAAAAATGCTTTCTGTTTGTCTAGAAAAATCTATTTTTTTGACCAGATTTTGCAGTTATTTCTATTTGTTTCGAGTCGAGTTTCCTTGAATGAAACTCATGTGAAATAATTATTGGGATCTGAGTGATTATTTCTATTTGTTTGACCATATTTTGACAGAAGGTATGTGAAATATTTATTGGCATTATTTGAATGAGTCTCATGTGAAAAACCTGCACAAACCTGAAAGAAGGTATGTGAAATAAATTGTTTTTTTGACCAGATTTTGCAGTATATTGTAAAGTAAACCTGACAGAAGGTTTGTGCAGGTTTTTCACATGTGAAATAATTATTGGGATCTGAGTGATTATTTCATGTCAAAAAAACAAATATGAAACTCATGTGAAATAATAAAAAGTTATTGGGATCTGGGAAAATCATATGAAATAACAATTTATTGGTCTTCAGTTTTGTTCAGGTTTTGCAAATTAATGTATTGAGTAGGTAGTGAGAAATATACTTCCATTAGGTAAAAACAATTGCCACATACGACTGGACGCAGAGGAATGGCCGGATTCACCGATGATGTGGTTAGTTAATTATTTGTAGCATTATTTACCCAATTATTTAATTACTTATTGATTTATTAAATGTCTAAATGCAGAAAAAGCAAAGTAAGAATTCATTGCCCGTATCTAGAGTTGATGTTTGGGTTAAATCCCGCACTAAAAAGAATGGCGAACCAGTAAACACGGATGTTGCGAGTATTATTGTAAGAATATTTGTTTTTTTTTCAGCAACTAAACATTGCTTTAACACTACCATCGTATATAGCCTATATGTTTTTTAATTTATGTAGGAGGAGATTAAATCAATTGATAATTCAAGACAATCCGACTCGGCAAATAATATCAGAGAAGATGCAATTGTGCAAGTATTGGGGCACGATAAACCGGGACGCCTAAGAGCACTAGGAAGGGGCTACACCCAAACCAAGCTAGCGTTGTCACAATGTAGAGATAAACATATAACTCACCGTCATAAAAGAATTTCAGAAATGGAGAGTATGGTCCACATGCTAATGAACAAGCTGGAAAACCTACATCAGAAGGTTCACGTATTACGTCATTGATTTTTCATGAATTTCTTTAAATTTCAAAATTTAAACCATAAACTATTAATACCGCTTTTTTTTTTGCTTTGACAGGGTAAAGAATGTTCGAAAGAAGGGAGCACACCAGAAATGGTTGAAATCACTTCTATTGTTGATATAACATCAGTTGTAGTTTACTTTTAATCCAATAATCAATATTTTTTTTATTTGATAGGGTAAAGAATGTTCAAAAAAGGCAAGCACAGTTGAAATGGTAAAAAAAACTCTTATATTATCGATATAACATCAATCGTAATTTAGTTCCCGAACCAATAATTAATATAATTTTTGGTTGAATAATTGTAGGGCAATTATAACATGTGTGAGTTAATGAATTGGGATGGAACCAACGAAATTGTTGCTGAAGGAAGAGTAGTGTCCGCTGATCCTAATGAGGTTGTCAATGATATTCGCATTGGACCAAATGCTATGAAAGTTGTTATAGAGCATGTAAAGAAAGAAGATGCTTATTTATGGAGGCCTACACCAAGTTTGTCGCTATTAAGGGAAGCCAAGAATAAGTCAGTAGTATGGCCTGCTAATTATGTTGTTTCACGACAAAACTTGGAGGAAGACATTACGGTAATTTTCATAATTTACGATAACTATTTGCAATTGTATACATATCTTTTCCCATTAATTTTGTTGTTGTTTTTAGAGTAAAACTAGCAGCACAACTAAAAAATGCAAGCTTTATGATTGGAATGAGGGCGAAGTGTTAGTTGCCGAAGGAAAACTGTGTTCTAGTGATTCAGAAATGATGGTAAATGGTATTCCGCTTGGTCCGTTAGCCTTTGTGGTTCTGGTAGACTATGCCAACAAAGGAGATGCTTTCTTATGGCGACCTACAACCGATATGTCATGCATTAAAGACGCCGTTGGTAGGAAAATAGCATGGCCGAAATCAAAAGTGGTAGTTGAAAAAACAAATGTTGTGAACCTGACTTCAACAAGTGTTCTACCTACTCCTCAGGTAATATAGTTTCATACAACCGTTGGTAAAATTCATACAACCATTGTACCAACTATAGTTTCTTTGGCAGACATGATTTCTCATATAATATAATTACACAAAAATACGATAATTCATGCATTTTTGCTTACCCAATAGACGACTGGAAATCTAGTAGCAAATAGTAAATGCAAGTTGCTTGATGTGGGTGAAACGGGATGAATAGTGGCTGAAGGAACCATCATGTCAACCGATCCAACAACGATGGTTCACTTTGTTCCATTGGGAAAAGATGCCGTAAAAGTTTGGATAAAATTTGTGAGAGTCAATGATGCATTGTTATGGAGACCTACATCGGAGTGCACATACATGGAAGATGCATTTGGTACGACTGTAGCTTGGCCAGCCGCATATGTCGTTGGGGAATCAAGTTCAAGTAAGTCAATACTGTCAACCCAGTCAATAATTATAGATTTTTCATCTGTTTTGGTGACTGTTTTACATGTCGGGTTTGATTAATAGATTAGTGAATTGGTGACTGTTTTGCATGTTGGGTTTGATTAGTGAATTGGTGATTGTTTTGCATGTCGGGTTTGATTAGTAGATTAGTGAATTGGTGACTGTTTTGCATGTCGGGTTTGATTAGTGAATTGGTGACTGTTTTGCATGTCGGGGTCGATATACGAGGTTATTTCTCCTAGACGTGATCTGTTGTAGTTTTAATATAGGCAATTCTGAAAAATCTGAAAACGGATAAAGTATCGGGTGCGAAAAGAGAAAATCATGATTTGAATAGACCCAGCCATTAAAAAGATTGCTTTAAGACGTCATCGTTTTCCTGCCCAGTGATCAAAGCCAAGGCCATTTGGTGATAATACTTTTGATGGCTCAATGCTGAGCTTCTCTTACCACCTATTTTTTTTTTTTTTTGGTTCATGATTTAAACTTGAACTTCAATTATCATTAGTTTCTTTTTATTCTAGTCATCTTGCCATACCGTTGTCCTCTGCCAGTAACAAAATCGTTCGGACTTTACTTGGTAAATGGTGTGTATATTAACTTTTTTTTAGAATATTAAATAATTTTATAAGAAAATCGAATAGTTTCAAATAATTTTAATTTAGAAGAGGGAAAAAATCATAATTTTGTACGCGGGTTTGATTATTGTAAAAGAAATTAAGTTCATTGGAAAAAATATTTCTTTTTTGAAAACAGATAGGAACTATGACCGGTCATTATCACTTAATTATGGGATTTGTGTTGTTTCACACTATTGCTATGGGTGGAAAAACGTTTATGGTTTCTTGTAAATTTTCGCATTTATAAGCTCTTAAGGTTATAATTCTGTCATCTCCAGCATCTTCTTGTTCAGTGGTAGGGATCTTTAAATATTTATTTATTTATTTATTTTATTTTTTATTTTTAAAGAAAGTTGATTCATTGCAACTGAAAAATCATACTGTCACCAACAAAACATTAGATATCAAATAAAAACAAGATGACTGACAATTAAATGTACCGTTAACATAATGTCTCACAGTAACACAACAAAATGAAACAACCAAATATCAAAATTTAAGCAGATTTAGTGATCGGATACTCGAACACCACTTCCTTGCCGCACAGCCTGCGGCAGACCCCAGCAAACGTATCAAGCTTCGTCTCAGTATTATTTCTTTCCTTTGGATCAAGGAATATCTTGATGAGCTTAGTGCCATCCAAACGATACCTCTCCCTCCTGCCAACAATTTCAGCAGGGTAGACAACATCCTCTAAAATAGCATCATGCACAGCCGTCAATGTTCTGTTACGTGGGCGAACAACAGCTGAGCCTTTTTTTTGGTGGCCTCAAAATCCTTCTTGTAGCAACAAAAACAACATCCTTTCCACTGAACTTCTTCTCTAGCTCCCTCACAAGACTAACATGGATCTTCTTGAAAGCTTTCCTTAGTCTATACGGAACATGGATAACAATGGTTTTCTTCTCGCCTGCCACATCAACTTGAATTGCAGAGTTTATAAACAGGTCCTTCAACTCGGTTTTAAGCTTAGTATTTGAACTCTCCAAGTCGAACAGCGACTGAGCAACAATATACTCAAATTCAGAGGGTTCCACTTCCTTTTCCTTCTGAATCTTCCTAGCAGCGGTAAACATCTTTCTTTATCTGTATCCTTTTGAAACTGAAAGATGAGCGTAGATGAGGTAGACCGGCTAACTTAAATGACTTATCAGGGGAGTTTTGTTTATTCAAAAAAGAAAGGTTTAAAGTGACGGTTGCTGGCAGTTGTCGCAGTGTAACTGGAGACGCAAAAAGCTGAACACCATTATCATTAGGTTGAGCGTTAACATAGAGGTCTAAAACTTCGACACTAGCAAACTTGGTGTTGCCAAAATTTATAACATCATACAAAAGTTCTTTCATATTGTTTTGAGATACCAAAATATTTATATCTTCAGAGATTTCAGTTAATTCAGCACATTTTGCTAAAATCACTTACTAGCTTCTCCTTGTTAAGTTTGTCTTCAACACTAACTAAATTTGCCACCACAGACACAGTTTCATTCACTAAGCTAGCTTGTGATTTACCTTTATCAGTACCAAAGTTAGAGTTATCCACTGACAGTCACTAAACTGTCTTGTTCATTTTGAGCACTTATCGCACTCGTCATCAAACTCGCGGTCTTCGTCCAATAATAATTATATATGTCGATCTGTGACCGTATTTATATTTTTATGTGGTCTTACCTTTGTGATACTTTCATGCGTGCATTTTCCCTTTTTGTCATGTAAGCCAGTGATTTGTTACATATACCTTTGTGGTTAAGGGAAATTGAACTGTCTGACCGGATGGTCCTCGTATTGACAAGACACTGGTGGATACGTGTCACGATGACTGAGAGGTAAATAAGACTGTAGATACTTATTGTCTTTGGAGCTAGCTTCGTGCTATTAGTCTCTCATCCGGTTCCGATGGAGTAGCAGATTGGCATATACATTTGTTACACCTCATTGTGGAATAGATGAGTGTCGGTTGCCACACGATGTGTTATACGTGCACACACACACACGACTCTACTTAGGACTTCATGTCTGCTGTAGGATCCTTTTCCTTCATGATACAATTTTGATATTTACGTATATAAGGAGATAAGAATATACTTGAGATATTTATTCAATGCATAGTGGATTCTCAGTATTTGATATGTTGCCCATCTTTTTATGTATACACACATTGATCTTGGTTATTTATAAATAGAGATTGGGAGAAATTTGGTTAAAGCTCTGTCCTAGTCTTCTTTTCCAGATCGATATGTTATTTTTGGATTAGATGATGATTTTGGGAACGAACTTTGAATTTACATGACGCAAGTCACATTGAAATTCCAACCTATTCATAGAGAAAATGCATCACACAATAGAATAAAAGTAAAAATTCTGGATAATAAAATATAATGGTAAAAGAAGCATGAATGTTAATTGGAAACAATGTGTGTACTAATGATAATTTAGAAAAAAACTATAGTGCAAAAAGTTCAATTTAAAACTACTTGGATCTGAAGTCGTAAGGTTAGATTTTATCTAGCCTTAAATGATGGATAGGTACACAACATTTTCATACTTATGCTTATACTTCTTAGTTCAACAACAGATCATGAATAGGAAAATAAATCATACCCTTATTCCTTCTAGAAATGACTAATAGTCTGGGTATGCACATAAAAGATCATGCAAGTTGTTACTATGAAGATTTGCTACATTGGGGTCTCAATGGTGAATCAACATCTCTAAAGCAGCAAAAACATCTTTCTTAAAATTCTAAAGCAGCAAAAAAAATTATTTAGATTTTAGATTTTGGGAATGACTTCAGGTGTTGTTTTTGTGATTTCTGATTTAATGGGATTCTAGATGGGTGATGACATCTGGGGGTATTAGTGTTGATTATTTCTTATTGATTTGAGATATCTTGTTTATAAAGTGTTACACTTATAAATCTTTGGTTAGACATAATCTGACACATGTGTATTTTATAATGTTGGCATCAGTCTAAAGACATTTCAGGTATCGAGACATCATGACTAGCATTTGTTTTATTATGCTTAAAGGAGTTTCATGTTAGGATAATTAAATGACATTCACAAGACCTCAATTCGTAATACATGTTGTTGACTAGGCGGAGGCCTATGCCTGCAGTGGCAGCATTTGTTTTATTTTGTTTCATATTTGTATGTAATTCTTACCGTTGATCCTTTTACATATGTGCAGGTAATTAGATTTTCAAAGTGAAGAACGACCGCATCAAAGAACTGGTGGTTATTAAGCTATGAAGAAGACTTCAACTATTATTTTGTTTGTAGTAGTCGGGTAGACTTGTTTGTAAGAAACTGTGGTATGTGGATTCACTTATTTTGTTGAAATACTACTATTCAGATGATTATGCGTGTTATATTTGATATTGCGAGTAATGTGTTTTTTAAGTATTTAAATATGATGATTATTGATTTTAGTTTGAAATGATACTCCTATAATTATCTGTTTTAATATTTCTAGTA
Source organism: Allium sativum (assembly GCA_030737875.1). NCBI lineage: Eukaryota > Viridiplantae > Streptophyta > Magnoliopsida > Asparagales > Amaryllidaceae > Allium > Allium sativum. The sequence continues at coordinate 3,567,443 of CM060911.1, read as the reverse complement.
TATATAAGTGGTTGATGGAAATATTAGAAGCTATTAACAGTAAATAACCACAATTAAAATGTGGTGTACATCAGTTAGTTTTAGTAGCGTTGAAAAAGTGCTACAAATGTAATTGACAAAAGATATTGTAGCTGAAACAAAATACATATAGTAGGATTGAAAAACCGCTACAAAAAACATATAGTAGGACAGGAAAACCGCTACAAAAAACATATAGTAGGCCCTAAAAACCGCTACAAAAACCATATAGTAGGACAGAAAAACCGCTACAAAAAAATTGAAAAATGATGCAACTATCACTTTAGTAGCATTTTTTGGACGCTGCCAAAAAAACTTTTTGTAGGGTTTCAGAAACGCTACAATATTTACATTTTCTGTTGCGTTTACTAAAACGCAACCAAAACTTTCAGACTTTTAGTTGCATGTCGTACAGCAGCGTTTATCGAAACGCTACTACAAGTTATTGTAGCGTTTTTTCAATGCAACTAAAAGCTTTTTCTGGTGTAGTGCGGTATTGATCTCCCTGAATCTTTTGTTGTTGGAGTTATTATTTCAAGACTTCCGAATTCTCAGAATGATTATAAGAAAAAATTGAAACATGCGGAAACGGATTATAATTTAGACGGTTTACAGCGTTATCTTCGTATTGAAGAGGATTCTCGTAAACGCGAACTAGATGATAATCCGCAAACTGAGTCTCAGGCTAAGGCAAATAATGTTGAAATTACTGATAAATTGAAGCCTAAGAATGGGACACGGTTTAAGAAGAATGGTAATTCCAAGAACAAAAAGAAAGGTGCCAGTTACTTTTGTAACAAACCCGACCACTATGTCCGAGATTGTTGTCTTCGGAAGAAACAACAAAAAGCGAATGTGGTTGAAGAAAAGCTTGTGGCTGTCGTACAAGAGGCAAACTCCGTTAGTGGCATTGATAATGATTGGTGGCTCGATACTGGAGAAACCATTCATGCTTGCAATGACCGTAATCTGTTCAAGACTTACGAAGAGAATAATGGAGAATCCAACGAAGTTACTGACGCAAACAAAGTTGCGAGCAAAGTTATGGGAAAATGCGCAGTTGAACTTACATTCACCTCTGGAAAATTTCTTACATTAGTTAATGTATTTTATGTACCCGATATGTGTAAGAATTTGGTTTCTGGATACCTTCTTAATAAAGGAGGATTCAAGATGGTGTATGAGTGTGATAAGTTAGTGTTGTCCAAGAACAACAAATTTATTGGATAGGGATATTCTTGTAACGGCATGATGAAGTTGAATCTAATGAAGAAATCTTCTGCTTATATTGTTGATTCTGTTAATTTGTGGCATGGTAGATTATGACATGTTAATTATAAGTCTCTTAGAAATATGCATAAATTAGGATTAATTTCTGATTGTGATTTTGATTCCATCACTAAATGTGAAATTTGTGTTCAAGCAAAAATACACCGGAAATCCTTTAAATCTGTTGAAAGGAATACTGGTTTACTTGATTTAGTATATAGTGATGTGAGTGACTTAAAAAGTCATATCACCTATGGTAGTAACCAATACTATATAACATTTATTGATGAGTATACTAGATATGCATATGTATATCTAATGAAATCGAAAGATGAGACCTTTGATAAATTCAAAATTTACAAAGCAGAAGTCAAAGCACAATAGGAGTTAAAATTAAAGTGTTACATTCAGATCGTGGTGGTGAATATTTTTCAAATGAGTTCACTTTATTTTGTAAACAAAATGATATAATTCACCAATGTATCTCTCCATATACACCACAACAAAATGGTGTTGCTGAGAGGAAAAATAGAACTTTAGTAGAAATGGTTAATGCCATGCTCATTAGTTCTAATTTACCTTATAACCTAAGGGGTGATGCTATGTTATCTGCATGTTACATTTTAAATAGAATACCACTTAAAAAGAATAATATTTCCCCTTATGAATTATGGTTTAATAGAAAACCTAACCGTACTAGACTTAAAGTTTGGGGTTTCTTAGCGTATGTTAGAAAACCTGACCCTAAACGACCAAAGTTAGGAAATAGGGCATTTAAGTGTGTTTTCATAGGATATTCTCTTAATAGTATAACTTATAGGTTCCTTATTTTTGACACCTTAGAAGTTATAGAATCTGTAGATGTAGAATTCTTTGAAAATCAAACTATTGAGAATCCATTGAGATCATCTAGTCCGGAACCCACCGAGACTAATGATATCAATGATGATGAATATGCTTCTGCTCAGAACAGCAAGGAAGTGTCAGTACCAGATAATAGTACTGAACACAGAAGAAGTAAAAGAGCGAGAATAGAGAAGGACTATGGTCCCGACTTCATAACATATCTCGTAGAATGCAATAAGGACGGAGTCCTTAATGTGACAAGATATGTAATGAACGTCGATGATGATCCCAAAACTTATTCTGAAGCTATGAGTTCCAGAGATTCTAATTTCTGGAAAGAAACTATCAATGATGAAATGAATTCCATGATGTTAAACCAAACTTGGGTATTAAATCACCTCCTGGTGCTAAACCTATAGGATGTAAATGTTATTCAAGAAAAAGTTGAATACAAATGGACCCATTGATAAGTTTAAAGCCAGATTAGTTGCTAAGGGATATAAACAAAGACAAGGAGTACATTATTTCAATACATATGCTCCAGTTGATCGCATATCTTCCATATGCTGCTTAATAGCACTTGCATCAATTCATAATTTAGTCATACATCAAATGAATGTAAAGACAGCTTTTCTAAATGGAGATTTAGAAGAAGAGATATACATGGAACAATCTGAAGGTTTTATAACCCCAGGCCAAGAAAAGAAAGTTTGTAAATTAGTCAAATCTCTTTATGGCCTGAAGCAAGCTCCCATGCAATGGCATGAGAAGTTTGATAAAGTTGCACTGTCATTTGGATTCATTGTTAATGATGCAGATAAATGTATTTATAGCAAATCGGATAACAACGGTTATGTTATAATATGTTTATACGTTGATGACATGCTAACATTTGGTTCAAATATATCCTATGTGAATGAAACTAAAAAGTTACTATCTTCTAAATTTGATATGAAAGATCCAGGAGAGGCTGATGTAATTTTAGGAATTAAAATCATTAGGAAAGCGGGGGAGTTATTACTTACCCAGTCTCATTACATTGAGAAGTTTTTAAAGAAGTATGGTCATTATGATGACAAACCAGCACCAACTTCTTTAGATCTAAGTATTAAGTTAGAAAAGAACACCGAACGTACCATTTCTCAACTTGAGTATTCTAGTGTTATTCGGAGTCTCATGTATGCTATGTATTGCACTAGACCCTACATCGCACATGCTATAAGTGTATTGTGTAGATTTACGAGTAACCCTGGTTTGGAACACTGGAAAGCCATTTCTAGAGTTTTAGCTTATTTGAAAGGAACCATTAACTATGGTTTATCTTATAAAGGATATCCTGCTGTAATAGAAGGATATAGTGATGCAACCTGGAACAATGTAGAATCCAAATCCAAGTCTACGACTGGATGGATATTCACATTAGGAGGCGCTGTTGTATCTTGGGCTTCCAAGAAGCAAACATGTATATCTGATTCAACTATGTTGTCAGAATTGATTGCATTAGCAGATGCATATATGGAAGAAGAATGGCTTAGGAATTTGTTAATGGAAATCCCATTGTGGAAGAAGCCATCTCTAGCAGTCTTGATTAACTGTGATAATCAAGCAACGATATATTATGTATCTAATAAGACATATAGTGGGAAGTCTAGACATGTGAGTGTAAGACATCAGATGGTAATACAGCTACTCAAAAGTGGAGTTATACCTGTTGATTACATAGAAACGAAGAAAAACTTGGCTGACCCACTTACAAAAGGTCTTCCAAAGGCTGTGGTTTCTATAATGTCAAAAGAAATGGGACTAAGGTCTGTGAATGAAGATTGATCATCCTTAACAGAAACCCAACTTGTGTCTTGAAAAGGAGAGACAAAGTTCAATGGGTACCAACAAGTTAAGAGTATGATTATGGAACACTAAATCAATTATCCCATAATACTTAGTGTTGGATTCTGCATGAACAAAGGATGGATACGTATCCTTAATAAGTCTAGAAACCTTAAAAGGTGTCTTGCAGAAACACCTTAAGAGACTTACCAATATGAGTATGGAAATAAGGTCGTTTCCTAAGAAAGTAAGACCGCTTTCTAAAGTAGACTCATGAACCAGGATTAAAGTACATGGCCGTTAACATGCTGAGCAATACAGAACACTCTAACTAAGTAATACAACATGTGTGATTGTTCCGATTTTATCATTAAGGGATACTTAGTTCAAGATTCGTTCACCATAGAATCTCGATAGAACTTTGAATGTTTTACACTAAGTAAAGGTTCAAATCTAAAAGATACCTTTTATTTATGTGTTGTTTTCCACGATGATGCAAAACTTGATCTTAGAACAACATTGGCTTGATCCCGCTTGGGTATGTAGGAAGTCACTAGTGATTTAACCGTCCACTCTATTTATTTATTTTGAAAATCGGGGGAGATTGTTAGAAAATTTTCAAATCAATGTTTTTGTGGGGGAGGGGGGTTTGTTTTTGAAGAGGAAAGAAAGAAGCAAGAAGGAATGAAGAGTTGTCTTTGTCCCACATCATGAAATAAGAAAGGACTTGTCTCTATATATGTAAAGATATGATGGTATATTATTTCAAAAGAAAGATGAGAAGGGGATATAAGGCAAGTACATGAACATGGCATAGACATTAAATATTTAAATGTCAAAAGATGGGCCTTGGGGCTCTTAAGATCTCGTGATAAGTTGGGCCGAGAATGCTAATGGGCTTGCGCTGTGAACCGTTGTAACTTTTGAATTAGGCGCGCAGGTTTGTAACATTTCCAGAACTTTACAAATAAAGAGGCGTGTCATTTGAAATTCAAACGAAGGGATGTTACGTTGCACGAACAGATATGACCATAGCAAACAGTCGTGACGTTTCGCTGAATGGATACCTCTTTGTTGTTATAAATAGCCACGCCCAGAAACCGTTTGAAATCACTTCATAAAATAGTTCTTCTTCTTCCTAGATTCTGCAACGCTCTGCCATTACTAACGCTTGAAAAGTGTTGCGAATTTCTGAATTTGCAACGCTTGAAAGGTGTTGCAGAATTGTCTCTCTTCTTCCTCTTCTCTCTATATTTGATTCTTGCATCATCATATTGTAAAACCAGAGTGTTCTTGATCGGATCAAAGCAGTACAAACTTTGAATCCGATTTCGTTGTTCCAAGCCTTTATTGAATCCTGCAAGTCAATAGTTTGATAGTTCGATTGTACCTAGTGGATTGAACTATTGTCTGAAAGAATTTGCCCCGCAAATCCTTAAAGTCTAAAGTACGACATTCATTCTCGTCCAAAAGCATCTCAAACCACAAAATCCCCAACAGTATTCACATGCCTATGCCTAACCTACGTTATATGCTTTGGTGATGGACGTTATCTCTATCTTCTTGTGCTACCTCTGTAAATAAGGTGCTGAGCCTCGTCCATTCTTTCCATCCAGAGCAATCAAACCCAAGTTAAGAAAAAGTCAGGTTTCAAAATAATGGAGAAACAAATATGGGGTGAGGAGTTGGGTTAAACGATACAGTGGCTCGCGGTCTCTAATGCAAGCCGGGAAGAAACCATTTTGAGGAAGCTTCAGGAGCGACAATGGAACCTGGATGGTGAAGACTTGCGATTGGAATAAACAAGAAAAAAAGAAGACGTTAGTGTTGGGTTCGAAATCACGGTGTAAGGAAGCTTCGGATGGAGCAGGAAAGCCTGGTGATCACGACGGAGCTGCTAAGCCCTGGAGTGGAGTACTGACGGGGTCGGTGGCATAAATGGTGGGAGAACGTGGCGTGCGGTTTTCAGACAATGGGGAAGAATGGGAACGGTATACGGTAGAAGAAATAGGGGGATAATGTGAAGAGAAAAGGCACTGTGCAGTGCGGTCTTGATCTTGGCATGGACTGGAACACGCATGGCTTCTGCCTTGTAAACAAGTAAAAAAACAGAGATTTGAAACGAAGAAAAGTATGGGGGTGGGAGAGACAGACGTGGGAAGGAGTGGTTACAGGAGAATGGGACGTGGAGAAGGAGTTAAGAGGGAGATGCCGATACAGTTTGTTTGATGGACTGATAGAACGGAAGTGAGTAGAAGAAATAGGGGACGTGCAGGCACTGGTCGGGCTCTGGCAAAGTGGTTGGCACTAGGTGTGGAGGAACAAAGCGAGACGTTGTGTTCACAGGAGCAAAGGAATGAAGCAATGCATGCAGTCTGAAAGAAGAAGGCGAACAGTACTATTTTGCCTGGAACAATTATGAAATGCCTAATTTTAATTAAAAGATGCCTAAACCAGTTTAATGCCTGCATAGTTATAACGTGACCTTAAAAATATTTATATGTGTCCAATTAATTTAATATAAAAGTAGGTGCTTAATATAGTATATACTATATATAAGGTAGCCGACTAAAGTGACAAATTCTTGATTCAGAAACAAACCAAATTCCTAATATACATGTTAATGAAATGTGTGGATATGTTTAGCAAGGAAATTCATATGACATGGAGGACCATGTAATCATGTAAACATTTACATTACACACCAAAAAGCGTGACCCGTAAAGAAGAATATAAGTTTCGAAACAGACCAGATTTGTGCGTGCGTGTAGCAGCGTAAGCAGTATGCCTATATCATTTGGATTTTTTAGTATATAGGCAAGCACCTCACTTCGGATCTTTTAATATGACGTAAGGTTGATATATATAAACCGCTTGTGTAAATATATAATATGGTGACCGTGTAATGTCTCTAAACCATTAGTATGTGCCTAATTAGGTGTTTGAAACATGGCTAACCGAAGTTTTAACTAACGTTAACTAGTAACCTAGATATGAATATATATGTATTTAAGTTATTAATAATATTATTATTTAAATAAAGTAAACACCGCATTAAATTGTAATTATGTCATACAACAATGGTATTAGACAAAACAAGTGGCGTTAGATTCATATCGACAAGCACGACAGATGAAGCTGGTTTAGTCAGGATTGACAGCTATAAGGATTTTTAATTAAATTAAACGTTTGTTTAATTTAATTAAACCAAACCATTCAGAGACAAAGAAATCAAAGTGAGTTCAACTCACCCAGTTTTTCTACCACTTATATTTTATATAAGTCGGGTTTAAATGTTTGTATGCTATGATTATTATTTGGTTGATGGATGCTGATATATATTTATATTGTTGACTGAACCGATTATATTAAACGTTTGTTTGATTTAATTTAAAACCAATCATTATTTTTAACGATCATTTCCAATGGAGGTAACTTACCTCATTGGTCACGTTTATAATAATATAAACGTGTATAATTTATAGATGAATGTTTGGATTGTTGAATAATCTATTTGTTTATTGAAATAAATGATATTGGTGAAATAACGTATTTGGGTGTAGGGAAAAACAGGTTGGAGGAATCCAATTGGATTCCTCAGATTTATTGCTATTTTCATATTACAATTATATGAAATGTTTAACCAATATGATTGGGTGATGGATTTGTTTGTTGAGTGTTGAATCAAAATTCAATGGTTGTTTGATATTAACAAATGAGCAGTATTGGTTGAGTAATTAGCAGTAGTTGGTCCAAAATAAATTGTTTTACAAATATGAATTTACCGTCAGGTGAATTGACGTTAATAGAGTTATAAAATTTATTTTATAACTAAAGATGGATTTTTAAATCGATATATTTAAATAAAGGTTTCAATAAAAAGGAAAATAATATGTATTATTTATTATTTAAGTTTTATGAAGCAAATTAAATGATTTTATAAAGTAAACCCTATTGTAATAAGATTTATAATCAGATGAGCAGAGATTAACACAATGATTAAGAATTGGATTAATTATTTAAAAGAAACAATTAAATGGAATTAATTATATTATTCATTAATTCAAAAGAATGGCTAATTGGAGTTGATTAACAAGATAAGCATGGTTTGAACTGATGAAGTTAACTAATTTAATTGGAATTAATTATTTGATTAATTTACTTTTAATTGGTTAAATAAAATAGTTTGACAAATATTTATTTTAACTTTAATAAGATTTAAAAAGGAATTCCCTGTTTAATTGAGTTAAATAAGAAGTTAACTATTTCTACGATATTTAGTGATGATATAGATCATTATTTTAATGAATAATGATTTCAGTGATCAAGCCATAAATGAGATTCATTAAGGTAAGTAATCAAAGTGGATATTGGAATATAATTGGATTTTTGAAAAGAGTTGATGAACGGATTTTTATATTGAAGCCAAGTTTTATAACTAAGTCATACAAGAGATTTTAAGCCGATACGGTAGCTTAAATTTAGGGTCGAGATAAGTAGGGCTTTATATAAAATCCTGAGAGTTATAAACGATGTTTATAAAAAGGGATGTGGGGAAAGATGTTAGGTTAAAATTAATGTTACTTAACAATGGAATTTGAAATAAGATATTCAAAGTAAAGAATGGTTAAATGAATTAGAAATAGAATAAAATGAGTTGATTACGTTGTTGATCAAGGTTTGAGAGGTAATCTAAAATGCCCCAACTCAAATAACTTCAGGATTTATCAAGGGATGATATTTGTTGGGATGGTGAAAATGTTAAAAGGAAATTAAAACGGGTTTGAGAATATGAAATGAAATTTCCATAGAAATAGAAATAAAGGAGATTTGTGAAAAGATAACGATATTTCCAGAGTAAGAAGATGAGATTTAGAATGAGTTGCTCTAGAAAGGTAATTGACGATTATAGTGGTTAAAATAGCGAAACCAAAGCAGATGTCGTAATGATTGTATTACAAATGACAAGTGGAATCGATGATAACTAATAAATGGTGTTGTAATTAAGGTTTTGGAATAATAGTAAATTAGAAATTTGATATGGTTATTTAATATTTTTCTAAAATATAAGATTGAAAGGGGTTTGAGAAGATAAATATATTAAAAGAGAATTGAATACCATGTTTAAAAATATGAATTGTTTAGAAGTTTTAAATTAACGCTTCGTTAATTATTTTAAATAAAATAGGGCCAAGTGATGCTGAATAATGAACCAATAAATTCATTTTATTTTTGTAATTAAATAACCGACTTTCAAATCTGGCCAATATGATTATTCGTACGGAAAGACCGGGATCGAATTTATATTCGAAAACCATTTCGAACAATGAATACGTAAACATTGAAGATATCAGATACTGGTCGAGATGAAGAAATTGAAGACCATGGATCTTCGTAAACTGTAGAATTACTTAAAATCTCTAGTCATCTCCCAGAGATATACTGTGACTCTATCGGGGTTGAAATCTAAGGATTTGCAAGGACTACTCGCTATCAATCCATGGGGTGATTCCTAGGATGTGATAGGAGAGTACATTCGGTTCATCCTGTTCTTGGATGACTTGTATGGACGAATGTCTAGCAGAGTATTTCGTAAGAATCACGAACATTGATTTTTACAAACGTACTTCTGTCAAGTGCAGAGTATTTTTGTGGACATCAATTAGTGATTTGATGGATCTGACAATGTGGCATTCAAAGTAAATGGTGGCCAAATGTTCTAAAGGTAAATTCTAACCTCAAGCCTCATCAACCAGAAAATGACAAAAATCGGGCAGACAACATGGCTATGTGGTCACTCCCATTAGGGTGTATAATCACCTATCTAGAGAAATTCCATTTGCATCTTTAATCTATTCGATGATGTCCCTTTTTCAGGAAACGGTTGTTGATCCCAACCGTTGGTGATATACATTCGATACACTCAAGCGAAATGATTGGTCGGTCATGTCCGGGCCGGGTTGCAAGACGTTCTTGTTGAACCCAGTGTATTCCCCTCTAGAGATACACTATCGGTAGGTGGTTCCATACCTTGTCATAGTCGGAATCCAATCTCCAATAAGAGCCCGCGGTTTTGATTGTATAATGTATATGTGGGGCGTGAAATGCAAGCATTCCGCTAGATTGCTATTTATTTGTATTTAAACACTATTATAATATTATAAAATATATATGATTTCCAAATGTTTTCGGTTATCATAAGGTAAAAACCGTCCGTATTTATGTGTGGATTCAGGCTTACGATTATTCTTTTCTTTCGAAAAAATTTTGAACTTAAAATCAAGTTGGATGATTCCTCTTAAACTTAGTGTGTTTATCTCACTCTAGTTCACCAGACTGACCCGGTGTTTGTAATGCTCGGGTTAGACCGGATGTTCAGGTTATTGGATACTACGAAGTTTAAAAGACGTGCTGGAGGAATTCAGACGTATAATATCTAGTTTTATTCCGCTGTGTGTTGTATATAAGGACGGATTATTGTAACTGCCCGGATGCATTGATGTATTCTGATGATTGTAAGTTTTGTTTCAAGCTCTCAATAAAGATTTATTTCTATATTATATTTTGTTCCGGTATGAAATTAGACTCTGATTCTGTTGTGTTTCCTTCTTCTTATTTCTTCTATTCTAATATTTCTTTCTCCCTTATTTCATCATCTAAATTCTTTCTATTGACACCTGGGTTTCCAGTACAATTTGGGTTGGACTGGTGTTGTTTGGTCAACTCAAAAGGTGCCGAAAATTTCGGTCGTCACAACGCAACTCAGTTGTAAACTCAGTTTTCAAAACTGAGAACTCAGTTGGAAACTAAGTTGTAGTTTTGCAACTCAGTTGCGAAACAGATTTTTTTTAAGTGCTCATGGGTTTTTGGTCTATAAATCTTATATATTTGATAAATATAAGTTAAAATAACCAAAAATACATAATCTCGTTCCATGCATACTTCAAGGATGATTGGACAATACGATGGTACAATATTTAGATACTTTCATATACTATCAACATGACACACTGATGTAAAGGGTGCATGTGCAGAAAATCCAAAGGATTTTGCAATGTTGATGGATGCCTTAGGAGAGGTACATCATATAGAAAAAATTCGCCATATGCAACTTTTATAACGAAAGCATTCATAGCATACCCAGCTTATACCCATAATAACATATGAAGCACAATCTCAATGTTGTCACGTATACCAAGTAAATACTAATGAATATGCAACTCACCATAGTCAGTTTGAGTGGAAATAAGGTGAGTTTGTTGAGTACATTAAAAAAAGTTCTAAAATAGCATCTATGCAAAATATGTGCACTGACATAGTGCCTATAAAAGTAAAGCAAGCTTGACTGTATAAACAAGACAAAGAAAATAATTCAAAATAGTTGTGTTTTCCTTACTTCGTAAGGAATTCACTAACATCTTGAAGATTTCCAAAATTTGGGACCTTGTGGTTTTGGACAAACTTTTTGATCTTGCAAGAGACACCAGCTTGTGTCAATCTAATAGAGTAATGCCTGAAATCGATCAGCTTTGTCTCACTATTGTAGTTCAATAGCACAAGTCTTTGATATTCTGAAAGCGAAGCAGTTTTAGGGTCTATGGTTGAAAACATATTCTAAAACATAATGGTTGCGTGCTTCAAATGTTGATCATCGGTACCATACCCAGAAATAACCACCTGCAAAATTTTGAAAATACCAACAATATGATCATGATGAACACATAAGAACTCTAGTGCAAATACAGAACGCAGGCAAATGTGAAGCAATACAATATTGCTAGTTTGGTTATTTATAAAATTACATGGCTGCTTGTTTTTTAGGCTCAAATTGTTTTTTTTTAATAGTAAGTAAGGGTTGTGTATTAGATAATTATATTTATACATTACATTTTCATAGTTCACATATTCACAAAATGAATGCACAAAATAACTGCTTAAAACTGTAAATTAATACTTATTATACTTGGCAGCCTATAAATAACACCTACACATCAATACTTAAAGAGATTACATGGTCTAATCTGGAACTGCAAGTCTTAATAAAAACAAGAAAAAATAAGAGGATGGTTAGTCCATAAATAAAAATTGATTTATATTTCTCATTAAGATTGTCGCTGGACTAAACTCCCTCACAAGAAAATATATTCTAATGATGCATGCTAATAGACTTGATCCTTTAGTGGTTTGCATACTTGAACACAAACTAAATAGTGATGATATTCATGTCTTTATTAAGTATTATAAACCTGACTGGGCCTATAACTATAATGTATTGGATAAGAAAAAGAAAAATTCTGGTACCATAACCCTAATATATCAAGCAATATCATTTGATTCCCAAATGATATCTTGTTAAGTCGTTTGGATTATACCCTCGCATCATATTACAATTGCCAAAAAAAGAAGCAGTCACATCTACAAAATCACAAGAGTGAACCAGTGTAGTGAAAAAAAAATCAGTTTAAATGGATTTCTTAAGCTTCATCCTAGGTTTGAGATGTTGTATGACAAGCTTAAAATATTGTGCTAATAAATGACAAGAGCGATCAAGGATGGATTTACCGTCGGACATATATACCATCGGAAAAAAAAGATTGTAGAATCCTTAAGTTGTATTAAAGATTGGTTACCATTGGATATTTGTTAGCATTCAGAGGAGACTACTTTTGTTATCTAGCATCATTTTATTTTTACGAAGAATAATCTGAAAAATCAAAGTGATTAGTCGTTCATTTAATTTACGAAGAATAATCATTTCATATTCACGAACAACTGCTATTCGCTGCGTAAGCGAACAACTACGCGACAATGAACAGCTGTTGTTCGTTGTCGCGCAACGAACATCAGCTGCTCGTTGCGAACAGGAGCGGTTCGCTTCCGCAGTGAACAACAGCTGTTCGCTTTGTTGTTCGCTCCCGTTCGCGAACAGCTGTTGTTCGCTCCCGCAGCCGCGCAACGAACATCAGTTGCTCGTTGCGAACAGCAGCTGTTCGCTCCCGTTCGCAAACAGCTGTTGTTCGCTCTCGCAGCGAACAACACCTGTTCGCTGCCGTGCAGCGAAGCTGTTGTTCGTTGCCGTAGCGAACAACTGAACAACAGCTGCTCGCAAACAGCAGTCGCTTGCGAACAACTGCTGTTCGCTCCCGCAGCGAACAACAACTGTTCGTAAACAGTAGCTACTTGCTTCGCCGCTCGCGAACCACTGTTGTTCGCTCCCGCAGCGAACAACAGTTGTTCGCTGCCGCGTAGCGAACAGCTACTATAGCAGCAGTGATGCAACTCCAAAATTAAGAATAGTGTGCATCTCCAAGTAGACTTATCAGGTTCAAAGTATATAACTAAAGCGGCAATTCAGTAATAATAAATCTGCAAGTACCCGTGTTATTAAAAGCATATGAGATGTGGATGAAACGTTAATTTTTGGAAAATGTCTAAACTCCAAAGCAAAGAATACTTTGCATCAAGGACATTACCAATGGAGATTTGTTGAAGAGGTCTTTCAGACACTTATATCTAATCTCGGATTGCGCATTGTGGTGCACATGCAAGATACGGAAATTAAGTAACTTGTTTAAAAATTAGTTAAACTATTGTTATTTTATTTCAGACCATATAAATTCACTCACCATATAGATTTGCACAAAATCAAGCATGAATTATCTCCCTACTATAAAAAAGATTACTCACCTCACAACAAGAAGAGGATCAAAATTTGGCCATTATTTTTGTCAATTTCTGCATTCCATTGATGTTGCACTCCAAATTTTTGACAACCCGGAAAATCCGAGCCAATTTAAAATTTTTATTTTGGCAATTTTAATGTATTTTGAATATTTAAAACGATTTTTTTAAATAACGATGACGAGAAATTTATTTTGAATAGAATTAGAACTTATATATTTATTTGAATCGTCATTATAATATAAATAATTATTTTTAATTATAAAAGGAATTGAAAACGGCGCGGTAGTTTGAAAATTCTATTTCAAATTTCAAATGAACGTATAGGATTCAAAATAAACCAGATTTTAGTGAAACCAAAAATATTAGAATCCACAACACCAGAAAAGGCGTTTTATAACAGTTATTACTGTTGCTAATGATCTTTGTAACAGTTATAACCGTTATAACAGCATACGTGACAAACTGTTGTCACGGATATTGTAACGGATAAAACCGTTATAAAGGTTTCATATTATAACGGTTATTACCGTTATAAAATATGTGTATTGTAACAGTTAAAACCGTTAGCACTGAAACTTTTACAACATTTATAACCGTTATAAATATTATCTTTATAACAGTAATAATTGTTATAAATATTAAATATGTAACAATTATTACTGTTAGCGTATAAAACTGACTATTTCATAGAATAATTTACTAACAGTTATAACTGTTACAAACGTGAATATTATACCTACCCTCCACTAGATAATTTCATACAGCATACACCAATAATAATATACAACATATAACATAACAATAACTTAAAGCAAATACAACATATCACAATTTATATCGTTAAGCAAATTCCATTTCGACCAACATCACAATTTAACATACAATCATAATACCATTCATCGTCCATAACAAATACCAAAATAACATCCAAGTATCATAATTTTGCATACAACCATTACACAAAACGCAAACGATTAACGGACCAAATTACAAATCCACCATCGACAAGATCAGATAGTGTATACATACCATTTTGGGGTGCATCAAAAATTAACGCATCCGGATCCAGAACTTCCTCCACCCAAATGGCTTTCTCTCCTTCTAGTACAGTTCTATGATGACAAACTTTTTGCACTCCTACATATCCCTTCGCTACCTCCTTTAATGTTGACGACAATAACACTACCGACTGTTTATCTCTCGTGGATGATCCAATGGCATCAATAGAAGTAGAATGTAGATTGTTATTACCTCCATCGGAAGCAACGTCTTCATGTGGTTTCGTATTCCCTCCTTGTTGATTGATAAGAAGCTTCATAGATTGTTGCAAGTACGCCAATGCCGAGTTCATTGATTTGATGTCTTCATGCATTTGATTTTGGTTGTTCTCCAATTTAGTTAACTGTTGCTTAGTTGCGTTCTCTTTTGCCGCGCTAATTGCTTGTGAAGCTTGTGTTATTTTTACTTGCTTTACATTACATGTAGAGCTGATAGCACGACAATAGCTTCTTTTTTTATTATCTCCAAAAACTTCAGCAATGGGATCTTTATCAAAATT
The DNA here is from genome assembly GCA_030737875.1 of Allium sativum. NCBI lineage: Eukaryota > Viridiplantae > Streptophyta > Magnoliopsida > Asparagales > Amaryllidaceae > Allium > Allium sativum. Next base: position 3,552,241 of record CM060911.1, on the reverse strand, counting down.
ATCTAGACTTAGAGCATCATCGCCACCTTCTAATCTTTGTCTTGCTTCAGCTGCTTCAACCAAAGCCTGTTCAACAAATACAATGATATGAGCCGATGTTCAACAAAATACGTTGCATATAAGCCTATTCAACAAATACAATTATCTAGACTTGTAGGTTTACTGAGCCTACAAGGCTCAGCATAACTGAGCCACTCGGCTCAGGTTTACTGAGCCTACGGCTCAGTAAACCTGAGCCTGCAGGCTCAGTGTGACTGAGCCTATGGCTCGGTAAACCTGAGCTGAGTGGCTCAGGTTTACCGAGCCTACAGGCTTAGTGTGACTGAGCCTATGGCCCGGTAAACCTGAGCCGAGTGGCTCAGGTTCACCGAGCCTGCAGGCACAGTTACACCGAGCCTATAGGCTCGGTAAACCTGAGCCGTGTGGCTCAGGAGCGGCTCGGTTTACTGAGCCTGCAGGCTCAGTGTGACTGAGCCTATGGCTCGGTAAACCTGAGCCGAGTGGCTCAGGTTTACCGAGTCTGCAGGCTCAGTGTGACTGAGCCAATGGCCCGGTAAACCTGAGCAGAGTGGCTCAGGTTTACTGAGCCTGCAGGCTCAGTGTGACTGAGCCGAGTGGCTCAGGTTTACCGAGCCTGCAGGCTCAGTGTGACGGAGCCTATGGCCCGGTAAACCTGAGCCGAGTGGCTCAGGTTTACCGAGCCTGCAGGCTCAGTTACACCGAGCCTATAGGCTCGGTAAACCTGAGCCGAGTGGCTCAGGAGCGGCTCGGTTTACTGAGCCTGCAGGCTCAGTGTGACTGAGCCTATGGCTCGGTAAACCTGAGCCGAGTGGCTCAGGTTTACCGAGCCTGCAGGCTCAGTGTGACTGAGCCTATGGCCCGGTAAACCTGAGCCGAGTGGCTCAGGTTTACTGAGCCTGCAGGCTCAGTGTGACTGAGCCGAGTGGCTCAGGTTTACCGAGCCTGCAGGCTCAGTGTGACGGAGCCTATGGCCCGGTAAACCTGAGCCGAGTGGCTCAGGTTTACCGAGCCTGCAGGCTCAGTTACACCGAGCTTATAGGCTCGGTAAACCTGAGCCGAGTGGCTCAGGTTTACCAAACTGAAAGCAAATTAAGTAATCAGAGCCGAGTGGCTCAGGTTTACCAAACTGAAAGCAAATATAAGTAATCATTGCCATTGGCTGGTTGAATTAACATGTTGATTATGATAGAGGTGTACTATTATGTAATCATTGCTATAACAGGGGCATGAAACCTTCAATTCAGATACTGATTTAGTTGACAAATTTCATTGTGCACATATCTTGGCTAAAATGTGGTATATTAATATAGAGAAATGCAGCAACATCAATTGTATTCATAACATTTTATTTTAAAAGATTTCACATATCTAGTGCGCAAGTCACATTTGAAATGGTAAAACGTAAATTTTTAACAACACAAAAGTTATGGTCTACTATATGAAAAAAGAACTAAAGATGAAGCAGTCAACAATTAGGTAACTGTATGAAAAATCAGTTTTAACCATGACCGAATTTAGAACAGCGAATCAAAAACGGTCTGAAGACAGTAGAATGTTGGAGTTAAAGCACCGCACTAACATTGAAAAAACGACAAAATTTAACAGAGAAAAAATATGTATAGACCCTATGTTTGTTGGATTCATACTTGAATTTGAAAGAAGACCCTATGTTTGTTGAAATAGAAAAATGACTTTTGTTTCTTATTTCCGAAGAAGAAGAAGTTCTTGAATGCAAATTAGAGAGCCCTCCAAATACAAATATGCAACCAGAATTTTACGATCAAACCAACAATGCGATGAATGAGTGTAGCTGTTCTCTGAATAAAAACATGAACCTCGGGTTCTATCAGCGCACAAGTTTAAATTTGAATTTGAAACCAAGATCAGCAAGAGCTACCAGAACAACAGCAGTTTTCATTCCTCAAGCAAGAGCTAGCCGGACAGCGATGGCAGTTTTCATTCCCCGAGCAAGATCAAAAGGGACAGGAGTTTAATTCCTCAAGCAAGAGCCGGAGGGACCGGAATTTTCATTCCACAACCAGCACCAAATTGTTGTATTCATCGGAAAAATCCTTGTAACACGCGAGAAGCCAACCAAAAATTTGTGTTCAAGGAAGGGAAGACAATTGTGAAGTCTGCATTTGCTAAAACTAAACAGTGTGGAATGGACGCATGTTAGGTTTTAAAATATGAATGCTTCCTGTTATCTTTCGTTTAATCATGGTACCGAAGAATAATATAATGAGTTCCTTAGCATACCTTTCTATTTTATACAATGAAAAATTATCGCGGTCTGTAGTTGATTCAGAACTTAAACGAGATAAACTGTTTGCCAGAATTTGATGTCTTCGTTTTATACAAAATGATCTACCAAAATATTATAGTTGAAGTTAACCTAATTCCCGAGAGAAGTGATGAGGTCCTGGCTAATTGAGGGTGAAGAACAGTTTGGCTGTTTAGAGCTTATGATGCCATTAAATTGTTTACTAAACTAAAAATGTAAAACTCTTTAGTGAATTATTATCATCAGTACGTTGAATCTATGCAAAAAAGGCTAAAAGCATATTTATTCAACGTCAGATAATTAATAGATATATCATATATGTATATACAGATATATAATATTTGAATAAATATTTGAGTTAATTTTTTATTAATATTATGAAATAGTATAAATAAATACACTCAAAACACCCTGCTGTATTAATGTTGTGGGAAAGTTGATGTGCTGCGAAAAAGTTTTATTCGAATATAGTATTGCCTACTTGAATGCTAATGCAACTTGAAAATCAATTATGAAATCATAAAAAACAGTGGACAGAAAAATAAGAAGAAGGCAAATTCTATACTAAACTGAAACAAAAGTGCCAAAGCAATTACATATGTATAGACTAAAATGGAAGTGTATAATAATAGATCTCTGGATAGGTAGTTCAATCTTCTCATATAACTCATATATGCTATTCACTGGGTTGCCTCAACTACAGGACCTTAACCAGTTTAATATCGTTATTATGAATTCGCTTTAAACCACAGGACCTTAACCAGTTTAATACCAACAGCTAAAGAAAGACATGAAGCAAACATCTATAAACAATCTTATAGACAAATGTATTGCATGACATCAGATTACTTAAAGATTAAGGAAACAGCTAAAGAAAGACATTAAGCAAACAACTAAAGATTATTTAAAGACATGAGTGCAAACAGCTATAAACTTGATACCATTTTATTAATAATGAATTAAAAAGGGCTCGGGTTACTTACATATTTTTCAGCGGCACACGGAAGCACTTCCCCGGTTTTTTTGCTTGTATGTGCTATTTTCCAAACATGAGATCGCATAGGCTTACTTTCCGGATTTTCGTTTTTCTAATGAAGCATACAAATAAATAAATATAATATAATATACCATAAAGTTTATTTAAGATATCTGAACTACATACCAATTCTTCATAGAGTGTACGGTACGATTTTCTGCCCAATGTATGATTTATAGTAACCTTTGATTTGTTTGCAGTATTCTGCTTACATTGTTTTCTCTTTCTATCACCATACTCCATGTTAACAAAACCCTCCCATTGAACTTTATCAATATCATCAGGACGATTTTCCATTGCAATACGTCTAGGTATAAGCTCATCATCCTTCTTAAGGTATTTGTTACGTAGTTTCGATTTTGAACTTCTGAATTTTTGTGAGAACCCTTTTTCTAATATAGGTCTTGCTTTATCGGGATCTATATCCATATCAAACTCTTTCTGTAGAATTAAAAGAAAAAACAACCAATGCTTGATTAGAACAAACAAAACAAACCCTATAAGTCAATAACTTGTGTTATTCTAGGCTGTATGCATATCAATTATACAATTGCATTTTATAATTTCTACTCTACCTTCCACAAGCATATCAAATGTGTTGACTATATTCCATTGTGTACGAAAAATTTATAGTCCAATTTAAGTCAACCGTCTCCTTACATATCTAACTTTTAAACAAGAAGTAAGATATCAGTATTGCTCTCCATAAAGCATCTTTATAAAAGGTATCTACATTCCTCCAATCATCATAATTGATCGGAATGTATGCACGGATCAAAACACCACATCGGGAACTCCACTTAGATCCATCTTTCCCTTTAGCACCATCCATTTCAACATTTATAAAGTACTTTTTATTTGGAGGAGGCGGAGGGACATCTTCTGTGTCTTCTGTTTGTCTCGATGAACTACCTGACATTCTGTTAATTTTATTGCATTAGCACGATTACAATTTTTTGACTTGCAAATAAAAGAAAGAAATGCAAAAAGACGGTGTAGCTTACATTTCTGAAAGATAAGTGGAAATGGTGGATGCCCCTTCAACCAAAAATAAAAATAGAAACTAATGACAAAATTCAGCACATTCGTTTTGCAGCACAAAATAAAAATAGAAACTCATGTTCCAAAAAAACAATTAACAAAATAGAGGAAAAACACAAAAACACTCTTGCAAGCATAACCCGATAACATAAAAAAAATAACTGAAGATACTTACATAAGATGATACATCCACAACCAGTCAATTGATAGATAACATTTACGAATGTTCAAAACAAGATAGCAAAATGAATAAAGCAACATCAACAACTTCAACCAATTTGTCTATTTGGATTCAATACAATTTAACAATGTTGTTAAGTTGGGTTGCTCTTTTAAAACGGATTGAAAGTTCGTTGGCATCTCATAATCATCCACGTTATCCGTCATGCGTTTAGGAGAGCGTCGTACAATGGACCAATCAGTATTCTTCTGTGTGTTCTTTATGTAAAAAACTTGGCTAGCTTCCGATGCAAGAATGACAGGCTCATCATACTCTCCATCATTGCTTTTGAGCCTTTTCAAATTCACCATCAGTAATTTGGAGTCAGGACAAACTTTATAACCATGTGTTTTATCAGCAATATTGACCCATTTGCAATAGAACACAACATGTTGAAATTCATAATAATCAACTTCAATGATCTCCTGGATAATACCATACCAAGTAGTGTCCTCATCCGTAGGATTTAAATCTTTTGCGCTTGCAACAAATGTTGTAATTGCATCCATACAAACGCCACTATCTTGTGTTGAAAGAGTGCCGTCGTAGTGCTGAGGAGAGAATAGATAACCATTGATTCTATATTTAAGGTGAGTTTTGGCTTCCCATGTTGGTCCACTAACATAATACCATAATAGGAAGTCCATGCGTTTTTCTTCCATTAACTGAAAAAAAGTAAAATATGTTCAAAAATGTTATTTATTATCAAATTGTGAGTTCATTGTAATCCAACAAACCTTTTTATGCAACCAGTCAATAAATTCAGACTGAATTACTACTTCTGCCTTTGATTGGAGCCGCTTTTTACCACGTTGAGTCTCTTCTAATGATAATCGATATTCGCTACAAACAAAAAAAAAAGTAAATTTTGGACTAGTATTTAAAATTTTAATGTGTAAAAAAGACAAACCTATAATAATCATCTCGATCTGGAATGTCTATTCTGAAAAGTATCCATCTTCGAATTTGTACACGTTGTACACCGGATAATTTTATTGTTTTCCCCTCAATAATGGAACGCTCATAAGTATCACCATAGTTCTCATCTAAAAACGGTGCTTGTTTAGAGCTATGATTACCATCACGCGGATTTGGCATATATTCCATTGCATATCTAACGGACTCTGAAACAAGATATGCTTCAGAAATTGATCCCTCGACAAATCTTTTATTGCTTGGTATGTTCTTACACTCCTTCATAGCTCTAAAAAAACAACATTTAATGTAACTAATAAAACATAAATCAGTTATCAATCATGTAAATGAAATGTCTACCTTTCAAATGGATACATCCATGTATAATTAACCGGTCCACATAATAATGCTTGATCGGCTAAATGCACCATGAGATGTATGCTGATGTCAAAGAAATAAGGAGGGAAATAATGAGCCAGCACACATAATGCCTCAGCAATCATATCTTTGGAAGCTTGGACATGCTCTCGATTTAAAACCTTCGAACAAATAATATTGAAGTACAAGCATACTTGTAATATTGCACGTCTTAAATCACGGTTCTTTGGATACGCATATTGAACCATCACAGGTAGAAAATATTGAATTATAACATGATAGTCATATGACTTTCTAATATTCAAACTAGGTGGCTGTGTATTTACCAAGTTGCTAAATTTAGTCCGGAAGCATGATGGAAGTTTTGCATCCTTAAGAACTTGACAGCACTGCGTCTTGTGATTTTTGTCGAATGCAAATTTAGAAGATTGTTTGTATTTATCAAACAATATATTAATAAAATGCTCTGCTACATTCTTTTCGGTGTGCATCACATCAATAGTATGTCGCACCTTATGAACACTCCAATATTCCAAGGAAAAAAGAATAGACTTCTTGTACCATGCTGGTATTTCACCGTCTTCGTTCTCATTTTCAAAATATTCATCATCAAGATCGGTCTCATTTAGCACGCGTTTTTGTGTTTTCGTTAATTTACCTGGTACATATCTTATATGAGCAAGCTTTTGCAACAGTGTCGATCCTATCAATCATGTTGGAGGTTTCTTATCCTCCGTATCTTTATACCATCCATGTTTGAGTGCTCTATATGGATGATCACTCTTCAAAAACCTTCTGTACTTCATATAAACAATCTTATTGCCGATGTGTTCTGATTCTGTTTCTGTTGCACAAACAGGACATGCTTTGTAACCATGTGTTACACAACCAGATAAATTTCCCAATGCAGGTAGATCATGAATTCCCCATAGTAGCATTGCTCTCAAAGTGAAATGTTCTCTCTTGTCCATGTCATGTGCAAGCACTCCTATCCAAAGTTGTTTTAACTCATCCACAAGAGGTTCCAAATAGACATCGATATCTTGACTTGGTGCCCTTGGTCCAGGAATTAACAAACACAACATTTGAAATTCTGGTTTCATGCACAATGAAGGGGGTAAGTTATAAGGAACCATATACACAGGCCAACAACTATAGCTACCTGATAGGTTTGTACTAGGATTGAACCCGTCAGTAGCAATGCCAAGCCAAACATTTCGTCCATTTCTAGCAAACTCGGGCCATTTGTTTTTAAGTGATCTCCATTCGGCCGAGTCAATGGGATGACGCATCGAATTCCAAGAAGGTTTTGCTTCACTATGCCACAACATTTTTCGAGCTATCCATGGCACGGTGTACAACCTTGTTAATCTCGGAATAAGTGGAAAGTGTTTTAATACTTTTCGTGGTTGTTTTGTGATTTTTTTCAACTTCTCCTTGTTTTTTCGTTTTAAATCTCGAAGTATGGCATCGAGGACATTCCACTGCATCTTTATAATCCTTCCAAAATAATATGCAATCATTTTCACAAGCGTGTATACATTCTACTTTCATTCCCAAATCTTTTAACATTTGTTTCATTGTGGAATACTTCTCAGGTATTGTATTCTCCTTTGGAAGGCACCGTTTCAATCGCTTCAACAACTCGGTCATACTGTTTCCTGACCAATTAAAGTCTTTTTTCAAATTATGAAGCTCTACAATGACACTTAATGTTGTAATACCATCTTCGCAAGAGGGGTATAATTTTTCGCTTGCTTTTCCCTTGTAATCATGATACTTTTTCCACTGACTACCATCATGCATTCCTTCTATGCTATCATATACTCCATATGCATCATCAATAAAGTTTCCAAGAGTATCTTCTATGAGGTTTTCCTCTCGAGATTGATTGGAGTTGTAAGCATCATATGTAACATTTGGTGTATTAGTGACCCTAACGTCAACGTTGCTTCTCTCCCCATGAAGAAACCACTCATCGTATGTTGGATCCATACCATTAATGATTAAGTGCTTCTCAACCATTTCAAAAGACAACTTCTTCGTATTTCTACACTTCATACAAGGGCAGCTACACATTTCAAAGTCGGGTGGTGAATGACACTTCACGAAGTCCATAAAATATCGAACTCCTTGTATATATTCATTGGTATTCCTATGTCGAATTCGAATCCACTCTCTTGAAGTAGGATTCGACATTAGCAAGAACTTTACTCGTGCCTGTTATATTTTTGTAAATGAAAAAATAATGCAATTAGATAGATTAATAAATTTATAAATAAACTTCTAATATCATTAATAAACTAATAAATAAATTTAAACACTTTTGAAAACAAAACACGCAAATGCAAAACCTCAAGCACATTACACAACACAGAATATGCTAACACACAAAAAGGATAATGTCCATGACACAAAAAGGAAAATTCTGCATGTAACTGAAGTCTAGCAACAAATTTCATTTTTATTTAGAACTATAGTTCACTACCTAATCCATTTGATACTATTTTCAAATACTAATTATGTCACATGATTATTTTTGGTTATTTAATGCTGTAAAGTGTTCTCACTCCAAGATTTTTAATGATAAACTGCATTTGTTAAAAAAACTGCATTTGTTAAAAAAAACTGCATTTGTTAAAATTCCATAAACTGCATTTGTTAAAACTGCATTTTTAGTTAAAATAAACTGCATTTGTTAAAAAAACTGCACTGATTTAAAAAAACTGCACTGATTTCCATACCAAACTGAAAGCTCCTTTTTAAGATTTTTCAGTTTAGATTTTTCAGTTTAGATATTAAGATACAAGTATCCTTGATAGTCCTACATAATTTCAGTTTAGATATTAAGTTACAAGAAATTGCTAAGAGGGATTCAAAAATAAGATGTAGAACGAACGTCCGAACCAATATAAAAATTATAATATGAACTTTTTATTTTGTTTGTTTTACTGTACTCTAATATAATAATTATGGTGTGAACGTTTTCGGGGCTTATGTTGATATTTGTACCATTGATAGTCCTACATACATAAGAGTCATGATGCCTTTCCTTTTAACACTGTTTAACTTTCCTAGTATTCTTGTGAAACGTTAATTCAAAAGTATAAAATTAGTTTGAAAATAAATAAATGCTAAAATTGGACTGTAGTGTCTTAGGTTTCTGAAATGGCTATAGTGCCCATCTATTATCACACTATGAAGTATGAACGAAGTCATGAAACAGAGTATATATATAATCATATATACTAGTATAAAAGGAAAGGAACAGGTTAGGGAGGATGAAGGCAAAGGTGCAGCAGAAGAAGCGGAAAGGCACTATTTAATAAAGTAATAAAGGAGAGACACAGAAAGTGGAGAGTGGGTAGGAAAAAGAGAAGGTGGAAAAGTCCGCACGATTGCTTATTTGCCTGGGTAGTGACGCCACCCAGATCTGATTGTGGGTCGCCTTTCCTTTTGCCTGGGTATTCCTATGTCGCTTGCGTGCGAAAATACGAAGTCGCCTAGTTTTAATTGGTCGCTTTGATACGTATGTAGGACGCATTTGACCTAACATTGAACACGTTAAACGCCAGTCGTGTGTCTGATGCCACGTAGCACCTTTGTGTCCACCTTTGTTGAATAATGAAGTTTTTTACCTTTACGTATAGTACGATATTTTATAAATGATAATTTAATAATGTACATACTAATTAATTTTAAGATTTTATAATTTTATAAAACTAGCTAATAATTTGTGCAAATGAAGGCCATTTGACGTGTGATCATTTCGAAATGCTTTAGACCATCTCCTACCGTGGGCAATTACAATTTTGAATTCGGAATTAAGAGTGAAAATGCGTTTCAATGGACGTTCTTAATCTGAACATTCAATGTAAAATTTAAGGATTAATCATGAATTTGGAATTGGTCTCATACGCCGATTTTATCACCGTCCTGTAGAAAACGCTAAATGAATTGGCTCAGGCTTATAAATTCAATGCACCGAAAATCGGACAGTTCAACCACCATGCTCCATTGATCAATCTTTTTGCTGCATTTTATGTTGCTGGGGACCGCAATATTTTTGCTACATGTTTTCAATTTCGGAGCACCACAAATTTTGTTTAATGGAGCAATGCTACTGTTATTTTCAAGGACCACAAATATTATAATATTTAGGACACACCAATTTTTTTCAATAGATGTTACACGCTGATTTTATTGATGCGTTACCTTAACACGCTAATTAAGTTGGCATGCTTTGATAAAATTAACGTGAAGATAAAATATATGTGCATCTGTGGGAACATTTGGCCAATTCTTCCCAGAATCCTACGAGTCGTAATACCACGACTCATAAAACAACTGAAGATGCTAACATGGAAAATGGGGCCAACATGCTAGGTAGCAACATGAAATGGAGAAAGAAAAAGAAAAAGCAGATATCTGGTGGTCTACATGCAATGCAAAATCTGTGAACAGTCCACCCTTAAAAGAAAGATTACAGATTAGTAGATTACCATCCTTTCATAATCCTGCTGCTATCCTCGTCATTCCTAGTATGCATTGCTTTCATCAACGATTGATATAACTTAACTTCTGGCGCATCATGTTCATAGACGGATCTACTAGGCCAGCTGTTATTAACAATCCTTGAGTTAATAACCGTTGCCAATTTAAATAGAGATTTTATTCGTGTGTGACGTAAGGCCATTTGTTGTTAAGCATGAAAGTTATCAAATAAAATATAAAATAATTATTATGGTTGGTCCTAAAGCCAATGACGAGGAATTCTCAAAACTTGCTTCTAAGATCCCAGTAAGACCAAGTTTATAATAATCAAAATTAGTGTTCCCTCGTATGTCTTGCATTGCATTGCTTTCCATAATAGATCAAATAATTTCTAGCATAAAAAGTTGAGGACTGCTTTATAAGAGAAATTCAAAAGGCTTATGTTATTATTTTATTTATTTTTATTAATGACAAGCAGTTTTAACTTCTAGCTACCAGCATACATTTCCCTCTGCATAATTTCCATACCAAAATGAAAGCTGACACTATACTCTAATACATAAGTTGATGCAATTGAAATTATTGAATGTATATTTGCTACATAGACATCAACATATAAATTTTATTAATGATAACAGTCAATAAAATAACACTGTGCGACATCAAAACATGCGCAGTCGTATACGAACAGAAGGGCTATCTAAATTATTACATTATTACTCTATGCATATTAAAGCATTATTACATTATTACCCACCGTCGCTACATTTTTAAAATTCTTTCTAGACTACAGTAACGTATTCTCAAACTAATAATCAGAATATTCATAAAATTTAAAACTTTACAGATTTAACAACATAATAAAAAAAGAATAATATTTGACCGTAATAAGTTAACATATATATATAACGAAAATTTGATTAACCGTCCATACGTAGATAATTCAAATTGATTTTCCCCACAAGTTTCTTGGTAATTAATCTTTGACTCTATACACAAATCGTTCAAAAATTATAAAACGAGTAACCGAAAAATTATCGGGGGATGAATTCCAGAAAATCGAAACAAACATATAAAGAAACCACTAATAAAACACTAATAATAAGTAAATTGTTCAGGGACGTTTGGGGTGTATTGTGGATTGCACAAACAAGATGCTGGAAACATTGCAAAAACCCGAAGTCTATAATGAGCTCGTTTTATGTGAAGTAGTCAAACTAATAATGTGAAGAGATAATCCCTATGTTACAGGGATTGACTCAAATAATGAGCTCATTTCGACAAACATGGAACATAAAAATGCAAAAGAACAAATCGTAAAAATGCAAAAGAACAAATCGCAATCGGGGAGAAAGAATATCGGTCAGAAAGGATACCTGCGGCTTCGGCGGAGGAAGAATCGAGCTCCAAAACGCGGTCAGGTGGAGAACGAATCGACGTCGTGGCGATGGAGATAAAGAAGCTGATGAGAAAATCAAGGCGGCGGCTTTGCAAAATTAGGGATCTAAAAGTGTTGTGGCATATACGAAAAGGAACGGAAGGGTTTAGGAACACGCGGAGAAGGGAAATTGACAGATGAGCCCTTGCGCACAAAAATCTGGGCTATTGTAACGGTTATTACTATTATAATTAAATATAATGGTAATAAACGTTATAAAATAGTAACAATAATAATCGTTACTAATAGGGTCCGCGAAAATGTTACAAAACAGGCTGTTTGGTGTAGTGATCTATCTGAAAATATCTTTCCAACGAATCTGAAAAACCCGAATTTCATAGCGGAAATAAAAAGTTATGCCCAGTTGAAAATTTAGAATAGTAGCTATAGAAATATAACCCAAAAAAGTCACATTTTGCATACGAATGAATTTGGACTGGAAACCACTTCCATCGAGTTCAAAAGGCCGTTTGCAACTCCGAAAAGTATAAGCTTCGATATATTCCGAGATCCGGAATAGTGAGAATTGGATGAGGTTTTCGGTTATCAATACATAGCCCTTAAAAAGTGAAATTTTGCATATGAGCTCAGAATTCGACGAGATAATTTTTTCTAGATTCAGAATGGCAAATCATTTTTGAGTTCCAAAGTGCGCATCGAACGGAGTTAGTATGTGGCCGTGCGAGCTAAAACAGTTCAGGGTAAAACAGATAGTCATTTTACAAAGGAACATTATTGATACGACCTCAGAATTCAATTTCGTTTTTTTGGATTCGTATCGTCTAGTAATGGTTAAATCCAAAAGGTCATAATTTTTGGAGTTAGCGTGGGCGTGCAAGAAGAAAAGGTGCGCTAAAATCTTATTTTTGAACAATATCTGAGCATCTTTGACAATTCTAACGGATGGTCAAATGAACTCGGAATTCAAAGAAACTTGTTTCGTTGGACTCGTCTTCACGTGTACTATGTCGTGTCCGAAATCCGCGGCAAATGGAGGTCGTTTGCAGTCGGACGATTCGGAAGAAATTGGCATATAATCACATATATTCCATTTCTCTCTTCATAATTTTCATTTCCTCCTTCCTCCACATTTCTTCAAAAATGGATTCCTCCCCTTGGCCTCCGCTGCTGCAACCCACCCAGCCCACCGCCGGCCTCCCTCCGGGCACCGCATCTCCTCCTCCTTCTTTCTCTCTTCCAATTTCAAATCCCTAAACCCCAAATCACCACCAACCACATCCTCCGGCCGCACCGCCGCACCACCACTGCAACCCGCCGCCTCCCCCACGTCATTCAGGCCCCACGCCGCCCCCTCAGGCCATCCCTCCGGCCGTGGGCCCCCTCCTCCTCCAAAACCCCTTTTTCACAAAAATTCCGTTTTGCAAATAACCCCCTGGCCTTGTTTTCTCAATAACTCCTAAACCAGGCATTTTTAGCCAAAACTCAACTAGATCAAAGTTGTAGAGCACGATTTTCTCTTCGATTTGGATATATGGAAGTCGTGTTTTGGAGTTCGGAGCTGTTCAGAAAACGCGTCCAAAGTCTGCTATCCAAACACTATTAAAATACTGTCTTTTCGCGATTTCCGGCGAAATGGCACATTTTCGGAAGGATGACCACTAGGAGAAAGTTGTCTGAAATGGCGCGTTTAAGCTAGAAAAAAAATGGTGCGAAGATTGGAGCTCGTTTGCAAATTCTAGAAGCAGAATAACAAATTGGACGATAGAAAATATGTGAGTTTTCTCCGCTTTAAAGCTTCTATGGTTTTTGACGTATGGAGTATGTAAAGTTATGATTTTTATTTATATAAAGTTATGATTTTTATTTATATAAAGTTATGATTTTTAGTTACATAAAGTTATGATTTTTAGTTATGTAAAAATATCATTTTTGGTTAGTTAAAAATAGGATTTTTATCGAAGGAAGGAAATATTTTTGGCAAGATTAAAAATATAATTTTTAACTAGTGTATGGCATGAAAATGTTTTTAGAAAGATAAAAATATGATTTTTACCTATGTAGTAGAATTATAAAAATATGATTTTTATACATGTAGCGACATTAAAAATATGATTTTTATATACGTAGAGTATTAAAAATATAATTTTTAGCGAAGTAAAAATATAAATCTTAGAACTGAAATAAAAATGTGATTTTTACTATGAACAGCGTGAAGAAGAATGCGTTGAAATTTCAGGCAAGTAAGGACTATTCTGAAATTCAGAAATAAAAATGGTGGAGTGGATCCCAAAGGTGAGAACTCCTCACTATAATTTTCTTATACAGTTATTTATTTTATAACTGCATATATGAACTGTTCCCCGTCGTCCACAGACCATAACCGGCTTGTTTGATTGTTTGGTTTGGATGATTAGATTATTTGGTTGAATTTGGTTGTTTGGGTGAAATGAATTGATTAGAATTGTTATGTGTGTATGGCGCGAGCCAATATCAGGAGAGGGGTAATGCTAGACATTACCCGATTTTGATATCGTGCCGTTATGCCGCCGAAATTTTCTAAAATATGTTAGAACAATAAAAATATCATTTTTATTGTATAAATGAATTGAATAGAATATTCATATGTTGAAAAAAAAATATCGTTAAAAATATAATTTTTAACGTGTATATGAATAAAATAAATTTTCATTTATAAATCAGATGATTTGTTTATGTACACCCATTTGACTGATATTGATTGGGACGATAAATTTTACACATCGCCCAACTGCGCAAATAAAATTCATTATTTGTTGATTGATACCCTACACGGGTATTGGGATGATATATGACATACACTAGTCCCGATAATTAGCTGTATGTCGATCGATGGATTGACAGGCTGTTGTAAGCGTTAAATATTTATATTTGATGCTTATGCAGTATAGAATGCACTCTGGATGATAGTTGATTGTTTATTATTGTTGTTATATACGTGTGTTGTATGAAATCCATATAATCAACATTATATGGTAATTGACTTTGTCTGATTCCAATTCAGAAAGAATGAATATTTTAAAATAACGATTATTTTAAAATAACGAATATTTTCAAATAATATTCAGAAAAGAATCAAAATATGATTTTGAAGTCCGATTTGGGATGGACACGAAAATATTTAAATATATAAAGCCGTATTGATTAGATTAACGCCATTTTGGCATGAACAATATTTATATCGATTTTATTCATTTATATAATGAATATAGAAAAGGAATTGATTTCCAAATCTAATGTTTTGAAAATACTATCAATTATATATCGATGATATAGAATATTCAATTTTGATTTGAAATTGAATATGAAGTTGAAATCATTTTGAAAACGAATTTAAAACGATTTATAAAATACGTTCTAGATGGAAATCAACGAAATATATATTATATATATTATATATATATAATATAATGGCCTGAATAGATCGCGTCGCGCTGCGGCAGTTCGTGAATTTCGACCATTGACTTCGAACGGACATTACGGGAGATCCGTCTGTCGGATTCTCCTAAAACCGAAACCGTTGGGTTCGTATCGAAAAGAGATTTCTAACGAATATTAGAGATTTGAAATCTAACGGTTGGATTTGGAATTATGCCCAAATCAAATTTGGAGAAGGCCATTGTAAGTGCAGTTCGATGGCCGTTTATGGAAATCGACTATATGGGCCTTGATAAAATTATTAAAAATATCAATAATTTGTGTAAAATCATAATAAATGATTGGGAAATAATTGGGATGAAAAATTCCATATTTGAAAAGATAAAAATAGATTGGATTCCAATACTTCAAATAAATAAATAAATTGGATTCCATATTTGAAAAATTCCATATTTGAAAAGATAAAAATAGTTATTAACTAGAATTGTATTCCAATACTTTAAATAAATAAATTGGATTTGAAATGGTTTTAAAAATAACCGAAATTTCCAATATATGAATTGGAATGGATTTGAATCGAAATTATCTTCGGAATATTTCGATATTGGATTTCGTGGTTATGCGGATATTGTGAAGGAATTTAGAAGATATATATATATATCGTTATTCCAATACGGTATTTGTTGATTCCAGAATTTGATATTGAATATAAGCCGATGTATTTTCTATTTAGAGCCTTGTATTTAATATTAAATGTGATTTTGGATTTGTCGTAAATGGTGTTTTCATTAACACTGTTCTTGAACCCAGTTGAGAAAAGATTAAATCTTTTTATTTAGATTTAATGAAGGATACTAATTAATTGATATTTAATTGGAATGGAATTGAAATTGGTCTTTGGGTTTATCGTGAACGGTGTTTTAAATAACACTTGTTCTTTAACCCGATTAACAATGGAATAAGATTTTGGGTTGTCGTGAATGGTATCTTTAATAATACTGTTCTTAGACCCAATGGAGTTAAGAAAATTAGAAACTAACTGGAAATTAGTTAAGTTGAATGGTTTCCTGGGTATTGATCTGATGTTGGTTTCGGCCTTCGGGGTTAATGCTTAGGGAATTGTTCACTTGCTAATTTACGGTTAAAGGCTGATGGAATGGAATGTGATTTTGGGTTTATCGTGAACCGTGTTTTAAAGGACATTGATTCTTTAATCCAATTAAAGACAGGAATAAGATTTTGGGTTGTCGTGAATGGTATCTTTAATAATACTGTTCTTAGAACCAATGGAGTTAAGAAAATCAGAAACTAACTGGAGATTAGTTAAATTGAATGGTTTCCTGGGTATTGATCTGATGTTGGTTTCGGCCTTTGGGGTTAATACTTAAGGAATTTGTTCACTTGCTAATTTACGGTTAAAGGCTGAAGGAATGGAATGTGATTTTGGGTTTATCGTGAACCGTGTTTTAAATGACATTGGTTATTTAACCCAGTCAAAGACAAGATATGATTTCCCAAGTTAAACAATCGTTAATATTGATTTTTGGGAAGATTAAATCCTAGTGGAGTTTGAATGCATCTTTAATTAGATTGAAATGACATCCAAAGGAAGATTAAAGAATAAATTTAAAGAATTTACCTTTGATAAAATTAATAGGAACCTTTCCCAAAGTATATGAATATTTGAATAAAGGAATATTCTGGATTGGAATGAGGCGTATGTTGTGTTTTTATAGCACTTGTTTATTATATACGCGAGTTATTCAGAAAGACCGGGTTTATCCCATTCTGAACAACTGATTCGACGATATGTCGAGGATGAAGACGGTGGTTGAAGACCGGAGGTCTTCACATCGTTTGGATGATTACTGATGTCTTGATTGGGCTGTATACCCAAGGCAAGGTAATAAGTAGTGATTGTCCAGACGTACTTGGAGATCGACCAGATATGTGAGGGCCTCTTCCCTGTATTGGACATATGGGGGAGGAATAAGGTGCCTCCGGTTTCATTTAGACCCAGAACGAACTTGTAAATGGATGTATGTCTGACATCTGATTTCACTCTGTGTGATGGATAGACATCGGTTGCATAGCGTGGATTGCCTGTGTGGCATGCTTAGATGCAAATGATCAAGGCTTCTGTTTAAAAGCAGAGTCTTGTGGTTGATGATCAAAGCATGGCTTTAATATAGCGTAGCTTTGTGTAGCGTTAATTCACGAGCCTCACACCCCGGCGTGAACCAGAAACCGGAGAGGACTTCAGGGAGGATATGCGTTTCTTTCTAGCTAGGAGTGGTGTCGGCGTTTTACACGCCCTGGCATTTTACTTATGTGGATGATGGATAGCGAGGCGCCTCAGTTATATCGGTCCGTCCGGGGACGATAGTTTGGTCGGGATATGACCAGTTTACGCCACATAGGGCAGGGAAACACATTGTTCAGGCATTTTAATCCACTCCGTGTGAACCGACCCTGACGATCCAAGGTGTAGTTGCAGCTGTTCCTGAGGCTCGAGCTAAACAGTCTTGAAGCGGTAAGGACGATCCCTTGCCTTGGTTCACAGATGAAAATCCAACTTTCAAATACGTGACATTTGCGGTTTTGATTGTAGAGCCTATTATTGGAGACATGATATATGGTACCCATGCCATCTAGGATTGATACATTTATATTTGAAGTTGTTATATACCCTGTGCACCTATAATAGTATCAAATGATTTGTTTTAAACGCACCAAGCATGTTTGGCTATTATAAGGGAAAACCCTATCCTCCGGCTTGCGTTGCATTATGTGATGGGACCTGGGTCTTATAATAGCTTCATTTTTCCAAAAGCATTGCAATGTTGTCTTATATGCACTAGTATTCTTAGGAGGAAACCCGTTCCGTGTTATACGGCGTGGTCCCTTGTTATATCTGATTTAAAGTAAAGTTTTAAATAACTGTTTTAGTTCTCACACCAGTCACATGACTGACCTGGAGTTTATTGTTTTTACCTAAACTCCGGGTGCCCCTATTTTCTACATGGGCAGCTAGTAGTTTTGGTTTTGCAGATTTATATTCACAGGATCCTGGTTTATAGCTGGAATGATATTCGGAAAGCTCCGTATCCGTATATTCTTTTCAGTTGTGTTTTGTGTTATTTTTCCGCTGCATTGTAATTTGTAAATCTCTGATATTTAGTAAATGTGTAATATGTAATTCATACTCTGTATATTCTTGTATTCTGATGAAATTGTTGTAATAAGCAATGAAATGTTCTTATGTTTGTGTTCTGATTCGTTATGTTCTCAATTCAATCCGGGCTTTCCTTCACGGGGAAATTTGGGTCGTCTCAAAATGGCCACTCATCTTCTTTTTCAGCCAACTTATGAAGCTTGTTTTGTTATGTATTTTACTTTCATGCTGTAAAGAAAATAATATTTCATATAAGTTTGAAAATTAAATCCAAACTTAACTGAAAATCAATTAATTCGGTCAACTATCTCTACACATATATAAATTAATGCAATTAGCTCAACCCAGTTTCCATGCACAAATACGGTCACACAGAATTAACTCACTTTCACTAGTTTCCCCTAAAATAGTTCTCATACATTGTTGCACAAGTATTAAGATAAAACTTCCAAGAAATACAATATATATATATATATATAAGAATACAATATGTTCCTATATATTAAGGAATATAATATGTCCCTATATATATATATATATATATACACACACACATATATATATATATATAATTCTCATTTTGTCTACATGAAAGAGATATTGATTTTCCAAAAGTCGAAATCAAATGAGCTTTCGGGATCAAAGAATTTTTTATGAATCTTATAATGCAACTGATTTTAAAAGCTAATAACATGAAATTAGGCATTTTTTGGTAAGGGGTGTATAACATGAAATTGCAGTCTGGTTAATCAAACTTGAATACTGCAAATAAAATAAGAAATTCCAAAGTATGTTTAATCATACATGAAACTGGAAAGTCTACTAACAAGAACTAACTCGGTTTCCAAAGTTGACTTGGCTCATTTTATGTAAATGAGGTTTCCCAGTTCAAGAACCGAGCAAAAAGCTTAACTAAAGTTATTAAATATATACTAAATTTATTGAATATATACTAATTTTATCTCAAGTACTGAGCAATTACCTCTTGTAGAATTCACATCCATATTGAATGGAAAAGCTAAAAAGACTTTGTAGTATTCAAGTTTGAATTTACGAATTTTTATGAAGTATTGTTTCTGTACAAGTGAATAACACGAAATCAGGTTTTACAAGTTAATACAATATACTCATATATAAAATTGGCATGTCAAAAAATAAAGAACATCGACTAAGACAGCTTTATTGGTAGAACTATGGAAAAATCATTTAAATTATAATAGGAATACATCATTTTATTGCGTATGAAGTGACCAGATTGCTACTTCAATTGTTCTTTGTTAGCAGTGCAAATTTAGGGTATTTCGTCCTATTTTTTCATTAGTAAACAAGAAGAAAATAACCGACTGTATTGCTGTAAAAGATGATGGTCATTGTAATTACGTTCACAAGGACCTTTTTTTCCTTCTGTTTCATTGGAAAATCTTCGGCATGTGAAAATTTTCATGTTCAATACCTTATATTGGATTTTTGTACTTTAAAAACTACCTAGCAAAATTCAGCATGATAAAGAAATAAGATATAGTGGGAAAACTCCTATACTTACGATTATGTATTCGACAAATTTGATGAGAAATAATGCAAATTTCTTCCCTGCATAAACATGTAGAATATTTTTGAAAAACCAACATAGTAAGAAGAAATGAAGTTAATATTAAAAAGCCCTTCAACCTTGTTTGTCCTTCCAATATCCCTGACAAAATTCCATTTATCTTTATCCAAATCTAAGATTTACGTACCTCCATCATCATAGTGTACCTAGAAAAAATAAACAGAGGTTACCTAATTTGTTCCCAAAATCAAAGAAAACTATACTGCAAACTTAGGTCAGACCAAATTTCCAATTGAATTTAAATCTACATTAGTAACATACGCAACTCACCTCAAAATCGCGATTACCTAAAGCCAAAATCGAACAGCCTGAAATTTAACGATTCCCTCAAATCTAATGTTGAATCGATTCGGAAATCGATCGCTATGGGTTGTCCGCTGAAGCAAGCCGAGATTGATTCAGAAATCGATGAAATTCCCTCAACTTTTCCTTCGTCTCAAATTCACAAGCCGAATTGATTTTCAAAAAAAAAATAAAGAAGGGGCCATATATGATAAGCGTTGGGAAATAATTAGGGTTACGAATGAAGTCAATAGCTCGATTACTTTTCTAGCCCAACCTTAGTTTCTCTGGCCTTACCAACGCATATACGTGTCATAATAATAAAAAATTGTAATTATCTATTTTTGATAACACATTTCTAGCATAGCAATGCATATTTTTGTGAGACTACTCCACGACACGAATAAGTGTTGGCGATTGGAAAAAATAAGTGTTGCTGAATGGCTGTTATGGTGTAGTGTACTTCTGCCGTTGTGGTAACTATTCTTTTACCATGAGAAACATCTTCTAAGAAAAAGTGATATGCACAACAAATTAGAAATTATCATGTAAATATATTTGATATTTTATGTCAATGGTATCTATTAAAATATAGAAAATTCATATGTATAACATTCATCTCTTTCAGGAATATCGGTACTAAAAAGTATCTACCTTCGAATTTGAACACGTTGCATCCTAGTTAGCTTAATATAGTTGCCTTCCATGATGGGACGTTCATATATATCATCACCATCATCTAAAAAAGATGCTTGTGTAGAACTATGATTTCCATCATGTGGGTTCGACATATACTCCATTGCATATCTAATTGATTCTGAAACAAGGCATGCTTCCCCAATTGATCCTTCTATGTAGCGCTTATTGCTAGGTATACTTTTGCATTCTTTCATAACCCAAAAATAGCACACATGCATATATATATATATATATATATATATATATATATATAAATTGTCATTTTGAAAAAACATTCATAAAATTTGTAAGAAAAATATATCACCTTTCAAATGGATACATCCATATGTAGTTTGCAGGTCCACATAGAAAAGCTTGGTCAGTTAGATGCACGATATGATCAATGCTTATATCAAAGAAGCCCATCAGAAAATAATGCATCAGTACACATAATACCTCATAAATCATATCTTTGGCAGCTTGAACATGTTCTCGAACTAGAACTTTCGAGCATATCAAGTTAAAATTCAAACTCACTTGTCAAACAGCTAAACGTAAATCATAGTGCTTCGGATATGCATGCTAAACCATTATAGGAAGTAAGTAAGGCATTACAATATGATACTCATATATTTTTTTAGGTGCAAAGTAGGTGCTTGAACAGTAACAAGACTACCAAATCAAGTTGCAAGGCACGATGGAAGTTTTGTATCTTTTAGAACCTGACAACATTTTGTTTTATGAATCTTATCGAATGCAAACTTAGATGATGGCTTTGACCTATCAAACAATGAATAGAGAAGAAGCTCTACAACGTTCTTCTTTGTATGCATCACATCAATAGTATGTCTACTCCAATAAATTAAATTATAGAAAATTGACTTCTTATACCAAGGAGATTTTTCTATGTCACTACCTTCAACTATTAAGGAACATTCATTACTAGCTTCAAATATTGTTCGCTTCTTATTCTTCGGTAATTTTCCAGGAAAATTACTTATATGATCAAGCTTTTCCAAAAGGAATGGTCCACTTAACCTTGTTGGCGGTTCTTTATCTTCGCTATCCTTATGCCATCCATTTTTGATAGATCCATATGGATGATCATCCTTCAAAAATCTTCTATACTTTGGGTAAACAACCTTGTTACCTATGTACTTCGACTCGGTCTCCATAGCACGAACTTGACAAGATTTATAACCATGTGTAATGCTGTTAAGTCATGGATTCCCACATAGATATTGTCTTCATCGTAAATATTTCTCCCTTGTCCATATCAAAAGAAGCTACACCTTCCATCCAAAGTTTCCTCAACTCATCTACAAGAGGTTCTAAATATATATCAATATCTTGACTTGGTGCTTTCAGTTCAGGAATTAATAAACTTAGCATTTGAAATTGCAATTTCATGCATAATGAAGGAGGTAGGTTGTAAGGAATAATATATATGGCCAACAACTGTAACTACTGGAGAGAACCCCATTCAGATTAAATCCATCAGTAGCGATACTAACCCAAACATTACGTCCTTCATTTGCAAAGTCCGACCACTTACATTTGATTGTTCTCCATTCAGCTGAGTCAATGGGGATGACGCATAAAATCCCAAGAAGGATTGGCATGCTTATGCCATTGTATTTCACGAGCTATCCACGGTATAGTGTACAATCTAGTCAACCTTGGAATTATACGCATCTTTAAATCTTGATGTATTACAATGAGGACATACTACCATGCTAGCGTTCACTTTCCAAAATAATATGTAATCGTTTATGCATGCATGAATGCATTTTACCTTCATTCCCAAATCTTTTAACATTTTTTCATGGTAGGATACTTGTCAGGTAATGTGTTCTCTTCTGGAAGACATTTTTTGAATACTTTCTGTAATTCTATCATGCTGTTTCCCGACCAATTAAATTATTTCTTCAAGTTATGAAGCTCTATCATTACACTCAAAGTTGTGAGTCCATCCTTACAAGAAGGATATCATTTCTCATTTGTTTTGCTTTTGTATTCATGGTACATTTTCTTAACATTTATCTCCTCAAAATTTGCTTCACCACTAACTTGTGGCATATCATGTACTCTAAATGTATCATTAACAAGATTTCCAAGAGTGCCCTCAATTGACTCTTCTACTTGCATTTGGTTTGGAATGGACTCTTCTACTTGCATTTGGTCTGGAATGTGAGACTCTTCGACAGAATCCGATGTATGAGTCATTTGTATAGTAGTATCATTTCTCCCTCTATGAAATAACCACACATCATATGTCAAAAGCATACCAAAAAATAACAAGTGTATCTCAACTGTTTCTATTGAAGTTTTTTTTGGAGTTTTTTCACTTTTAACAAGGCACACACATAACTGAGTATCATGTGGTGAGTGTTGCTTGATGTAGCTAATAAAGTTCTGAACACCATGCTTATATTCATCCTCATTTCTATATGGATTTCTAATCCACCTTCTTGATGTTTGTTCGGTCATGGCTATCAATAAAAAACATTCAAAATAATAATTAATACGACATCTATACATTGTAAATAACTGAATTATAAACAACTCTTCAATATGCAAAATTCCACGAAAATCTAAAAATTAGGTTGCTTCCCAGAAATAAAAATTAATTGGTTATCATTAATTACATACTCTGATCTTAATCTTTCTTTAATTTAAATACGTACATTAATATATATTTTTTAGCAAATACGATATTGTGCATCATGATTTTCCTTATATGTTACGAAATAAAATTAAAGAAAGTCTACCAGAGCATGATTCTGCATGCTGGATCACGAATTTGAATCCAACAAACATATTTGGTGATGTATCTAAATTCTGAAGTACTAGTTATGAGATTGATACTTGTTTATTCAGTGTTTATTACAAAAATGAAAATTTGCTATATTTCTTTTTAATCTTGAATAAAAGTTGCAAAATAATGTATTACCTGTAAGATTGTTACCTTACCAATTTAAAAAAAGATTATTTACTTTTTTTCGTTTTAGTATTAGAAATATTTCTTATGTATAAACTCTTTCTTCATTTTTCCATATTATGTTTTAAAGAAGACTTTTTTTGTTAGAAATATATACCTATTTAGTTGTATGTATTAAATTAATTAAGGGTAATTTCTTATTAAGATCACATCAATTAGTGATAACTCTGTTTTCAGGGAAATCGTATGACAAAAAGGGTTTCAGATTGAGATTTTTTTTCTATACGTGGTCATCAAGACCTGTCATTTAACAATACAAACTATGCCTTAGTATGTTTTAATATATATAGTAAGAACACTTAATCTACGAATGTAAAATTTGATAGTTAATATGAGATGACTTAAAAAAATATACAAAGCAAAACATAACTAACCAGACATACTAAATCTTCAATCTTTTATTTTGGAATGTATGATCTATAAAACAAATCGTTGAAGAAAAAGCATTAGTAATTCAGTAATACGGCAATAAGTGAACATGTAGTTTAAACAATAAAAACACAAAAAAGCATTAAGCTTGTGACTACTAATTAAAAAATATTTATTTACAAAGGTTGTAACTTAAACATGTTAACAAAAAGAAGAAGTTGGTATTGATAACAGACAACAGGTACTAATAACGAACAACGATGAACATGCCAAACATCAAGTTTCTATGTGCATGAAAATTATGTAGACACATCAGTTGTTGGCACAAAACTGTGTAGGTTGATATGTATTTACTCTTGCATACCTCCTAGTAATTACCGATTTCAGTATAAAGAGATAAGATACCCATTATAATTTTATGTCCTAAGCTGGTTGCAGCTGCCCAAATTGAAATTGAGTTGCCAACAAAGCAACAACACTGTCATTACATATTGCATGTTAGCCTTATTATATATACATAATATACACTTCAAACTTTGATTTGAGTGTATGTTAATCGAATTGGTGGTAGACGCAAATTCATAGGCGGCGGCTATTCTTGCCAAAAAGAAAGATAAAAACAGAAGATAAAACGGTGGATAGCAGATTCATACCAGAACAACCAAGCCTATCATTCTGATACAAAATATTTGTAAATAAAGAAAAATGTAAGTATAGAGATTAACACGAATTTATTCTACACCATTGTGCACTACTATGGACGACATGTTTTGTAGGATAGGTGTGTCCTACATTAACTAGATGAAGGGGTATTTAGTATCAAAGTGAACTCCACAGTTCTTGTTGGTAGGTCAAATTCTGGTTTACTTGTTGGGTTTGGTACTTGGTAGTCAAGCACCATGAAGTTTTATCCAATTACAGCGAAGCTTTGCGTGCATGTTTGTCTCATATTGATAAATCAAAAAGGTTTATGCAACCTAGCTACTATCATAAGAGCAGTAGCATCTAGTTTCAAAACAAATATTGTGTTTTGCTTTTTCATTATTTGCACGTCAAAGTGGAAAAATTGGAGCATACCCACTAATCTAACAATGGGAAGTAAGTAGGAAGCGAAAAAACTGTTGGAATTCGCAAGTATTGAATGAAATATACTTTTTCCATTAAGTAAACAGGTGCGACTGTTAAGTGAAAGGATGTGACTATTAGAAACATGCTTTTCCGCGAAAAGACACTTCGCGAAAAGACACTTCGCGAAAAGACACTTCCTTTCACCAACGGTCATATTTCTCAACGGTCATATCTGACACTTCGCGAAAAGACACTTCACAAAAAGACACTTTACGAATAGGCACTTCATTTCGCCAAGCGATTACATTTCAGCGAAAAGACACTTCGCGAAAAGACACTTCCTTTCATAGAAAGAGGTGCGTCTGTACGAAGAGGTACGAGTACGACCGTTCGAAAGAGATGCAATCGTACGAAGAGGTACGGGTGTGACTGTTCAGAAGAGATGCGACCGTACTAAGAGGTACATGTGCGACCATTCGAAGGGATGCAGATAAACTATAAATACGGAGGAAACCTGATCACTTTCCTCACTTATTCCAATCTGAACTTCCTTCTCTCTTCTCTAATACTCTTATATATATAATCACAGAGTGACATACTCATTACAATCTCGTGCAGAATACGTCTGCTGTATCTTGGGAGAATTTTGAAATAAAATTTTTAAGAAAATTGTTACGACAAGCCTCAGACATCATTCAGTTAGATTTTTATTTCGTATATTTATATACATTATTTCATAATCTTTCCATTCTTTATGTTGTGCTATTTATTGAAATAGTATAACATAGTTGTTGTAAATTAATTACAACATATTGATTGCTATCATTAGCTAATATTGAATTCCAAAGTAGTGGAAATTCAACTTATAAACTTGTACGACGAGTTTATAATTGATTATTCTCTGTTTTGGTGTACTACATATACAACAAAAACTCAGTTGCATGGCAAAATGAGTCTACAACTCAATTTTGCGCAAACTGAGTTGCAACCCCAGTTTGCACCAACCGAGTTGCAAGCCTAGTTTGCGCAAAACTGAGTTGCAAGCCCAGTTGCGCACAAATTGCGTTAGCAACTCAATTTTGCGCAAACTAGGTTTGCAACTTAGTTTTGCATAAAACTGAGTTGCAAACTTAGTTTGCGCAAAACTGACCAGTTTAGCAGTATTTAGGCTACCGCCTACCAGTTATCATACAAAGATCATACTAGCATCTTCATGAGAATAATTAGCAATAATTTATCAAAATAATAAGTTCATTAAAAAAGAAGGCGAAAAGAGATAAAACTAGAGAATTACTTTCAAAAATATATTAAAAAACCCACAAGAAACCAGAGTAACCAAAAGAGCTAGCTTACTAGTATTTAGGCATGCAACTAAATAAGGTGGCAAGCCATGATTCGCATCTAATAAGATTTCCCTAAAAAGAAGAAAAAAGATTGGCAAAGCTCTGGATTGTCCATAACATTTTATTCTGAAAATAATTCTAAATTGAAGTTAAAATTGTTTTGGTGGAGTGAGCTCCTTAAGTGATTATTTGATGTTAATAAAGACAAAAGAAATTGCTTTAAACCATTTCTGAATTGAATTACCCTTTCTTAAAACATATAGCAAAGAAACAGAAATTAAACTGCTTCATAATTTTACCAAACATTACAACATCCACAAGTGCTCCTCAACCTGAATCACAAGCAAACCCCTGACACACAAACATTACCAAACTGTTCAATTTTGCTATAACTATTTGTCCAATATTGGCATACATCAGTTAGTTACACTATATTTATTTTGCAAACAAATATGACCGCGTTTAAGTGAAAATACATGGAAAAAAAGATGTCAAAAATAAATTGACTGAAATATTAGATTCAAAAATAGCGTACCTTTTAAATCTAAGAATAGTAATTCATTGAACTATTAGATTCAACAGGACTAACATGATTTAAACTAAATAGAAAATCTTAGATAAGTTGATTCGAAAATGCAATCCAAAAAACCAACGGTCTCAATTATATAATAAAACCCAAAAGAAGATCCAAGCTGACATGATTGAAAAATCACAAAAACTTCTTGATGAAGGAAACAGCAAGGCGATGGCGTATGGCCTATAGATCGAGTGGTCGGATAGAAAACTAATGGAAAGAGGAAAAAGTAGAAAGCGAGGATACTTAGGGTTTACATATCAGTAGCTAGATGCGAACATCAAGGATAGGAAAAGATGCTACTGAGATTGCGTGCACTCAAGGAACGGTTGGGCACGGACGAAGGCAGAATTTCACATTGAAGAAAAAGCTGAAGAAAGAATACCTGATCTATTGTGAATTTTAATTTTGTGCGACCTAGAAAAAGGTAAGTGTGACAAATGATATGTCCCTCCATTAATAAATTATTTACCCATTTCACAAATTTTATAACACTTGTTTGTGTTGTGAATAATAATAAATATTTTATGAAGTTTATACTAACACTTTTTTAAATAGGCTGACACATTTTTAGTGTTAGTAGTTTATAACATTAATAAGTGTTAGCAGTTGATAGACATTAAATGTTGGGAAATAAATGATTTGGTGTAGTGTAACACTCGTCATCGTATTTGTATTTGGCACGTTATTTTTTTTTTTGGAGAGAACTTACCTAATGTATATCGCAAAAAATATCCTTTTAAGATAGAACATAAACAGTGTTTGAATTTCACATACATGATACCAGATTTTGAAGATAAGTGGAAAGCATTATCGATAAATATGAATTGCAAAATAATCACTGGTTGCAAAAAAAATGAACAACGGTGAGTCTTGGGGGCCTGTGCTTCATCTTTTTTTTCATGTCAGAATGAGCACTACATGTTGTAGTGAAGGGATTAACAGTTTTTTAATACGTTTGTCTCTACCACAACAAATCTTAAGGACTTTGTTTCTAGAAATGAACAAGCACTGCAAAATACTATCCGAAGAGAAGCTGACGAGGATTTCATTTTTGAGCATAAAGAAAGAAGCATTTTTGAAACATGCTGCAAGTATATCTACAAGAAATATGTTTGATCAGTTTTGCGAACAACTAAAGGATTCCATTCGTTTCAGATCTATTTAAAATGAAACTACTGAAGAAATGACATCATACACTGTGTCGTCTAAAATTGGTGAGTAGGAGAGCTTTGTTGTGAAAATGAATGCGTGCTCTTACAAAGGTTTTGTCAGCGCCAACTGTTTGAGTTCAAAGAAATACCATGTAAGCATATATTAAAATTTTTCACAAAACTGGAAGTATATGAGATACCTTTTCATTTCATTTAAAAAGGTGGGCAAAAGGAGCTAGCTCTTTTAGGGTTATGGATTATATTATATATGATGGTCAATCAATTTCAAGTGAAGTGTTCTGACTCAGTCATATCGACCGGCAAGCAATATAACTTGCATGCATTGCATCAAAATTTGAATTATTGTGCAAACTAGTGGTAGATGGAATAGAACAACTATTCAGGAGAGTATATGATGAAAAAATAAGTTTGATGAATGAGAGACAGTGGATGGTGATCTGATATCTAGTTCACACAATGATCAACTACCTTTGCTAATCCAAGATCCTCATATTTCACAATCAAAGGAAGACCAAAAAATTATAAAAGGTGCATTCAAATTGGTGGTAAAGACATAATTGAAAGCCCTATTGAGTTATCTGCTGGGAAGAATAAAGAGAAAATGTAAAACATATGGAGGGGAGGGTCATGGTAACAAAAACTGCCCTATTAACGCCACATATTGAGGTAGCATAATAAGTATTATTTTGTTTAGTTATAAATGTTCACCACTGGAATATTTCATATGATATATTTTTTATTGACTACAACAAAAGCTAACATTGTTAAACTTGTGTTATGGTGCATAGTTTGTTAGTTGACAACCGTCTAGGAGAAAGCTGCAAACAAAAGAATGGTTAAATTAGATCGAAAACGTCAATAGTTTTGGTGTTTCAATTCTTAAAATAACGAAATAAAAATGTAAAGTTGTAGAACTGCTGCTTCAAAACTACTTCATATTTATTTACGCCATGGTGTTAATGAGTTGTAAAATTGTCATTCTTTGTGTCTCTCGTGTATCTCAATGCTTTTTAAGTACTGCACATACACAAAAGTATTGCATGCACGTAGGGAGATGTTGCATGAGTGCACAATGCAACCAAGGAAACTAGCATATATCTGTTAACTATCATTCTTCTTTAATGCTTTTAATTGTAAGGACATGACAGCTAATTACTTAAGTCTTGACAGGCAAAATTTGATTATATTTTATATATATTCATCTTTGTTGCCAATACCAGGGAAAGGCATTGCATGATGTGCTCTATTTCTTCTAATCTGATCATACTGAGCATACCGCTCAATTTATCTTCATATTCAATATTCCTCAAAAGTGTAGTTTGTAATAAGATCGAGTATAGCATTGATCCATACTATATCAAATTAGTAGGTATGCATGCCTTGCTCAGGCAGTGGGATAAAAACAAAGTAATTAGTTTTGTGATAGATTTTCCTCAACCTGACTTGAAGCAAAGTACTGATCATATAAACAAATTCAATACTACTCCATTATGAAGTTCCTTCACAAATTTGGGTATGAAGCATTGTGTTGGAATTTGATATAGAGAGAAGGAGAGAGATAAACGTAGAATAGTTGAATGACTACATTTTTATTGCTTCACTTTTTTTCATTCAACTTTATTACAAATGAGGGAGTACAACCCTTTTATAACATATCCAAGTATCTAGAGTCTTCTTATTCTAGAGTTTTCTTTTATTCTCTAATTTCTACTTTCCTCAACAAATCAATTCTAAAATTCTCCATTTGATAAATCTAAAATTTCTTGCCATATATTTTAACCTTCCCCTAATACAATAGTTAATTTATTCCATAGTGTTTCTTATTAAAACTAAATTTATTTGTTTCCTTAAAACCAAGTTTATTTCCAACATCCTCCCTTAAACTTGGTTTTACTACTCCAAGCAGATTCCTTGTCTCGAAGCACTTTCTCTTCGATTTGTGATGCACTCTCTCATCACCTTCAAAAATTAACGAAGCACTTTCTCTTCGATTTGTGATGCACTCTCTCATCACCTTCAAATTTTTTTAATATTGGAGCACTTTCTCTCCATGGTGCACTTTCTCACCCACAACTCTAAAATAAAATTTCTTCCACGGCCACTTGTGCCATGTTCTCTTTATCTTCATTTGTTGCATCAACATCTTCTACAATATCATCTTCGATCTTCTTCTCAGTCTTCTTCTTCATCTTTGATCTTCTTCCTCTTAATCTTCCTTCTAATTTTTTTTTTTTTTTTTTTTTTTTTTGATCTTCTTCCTCTTAATGTTCCTTCTGATTTTTTTTTTTTTTTTTTGGCTTCATAGAGATCTCTCTATCCTCCCTCGTTAACCTAGCTCCGATACCATGTTGGAAATTTGGACATAGGGAGGAGGAGAGAGATAAAACGTAGAATAGTTGAATGACTACATTTTTATTGCTTCACTTTTTTTCATTCAACTTTATTACAAATGAGGGAGTACAACCCTTTTATAACATATCCAAGTATCTAGAGTCTTCTTATTCTAGAGTTTTCTTTTATTCTCTAATTTCTACTTTCCTCAACAAATCAATTCTAAAATTCTCCATTTGATAAATCTAAAATTTCTTGCCATATATTTTAACCTTCCCCTAATACAATAGTTAATTTATTCCATAGTGTTTCTTATTAAAACTAAATTTATTTGTTTCCTTAAAACCAAGTTTATTTCCAACACACTGGATTATCGTAAAAAAGCGATATAGAAAACAAGTTTGAGTGTTGCACAATGCTACAAATGAAACAAAATACACGTACATAGAGAGAACTTAAGATCAATATTCAGACTGCACAACAAATATTCAGATATGATTACCATGATAGTGCAAATATTCAGATATGTTGCTTGTGTTTCTTATGTTTCTTTGGATGTATAATACTTTTTAGTTATTCTGTCTACTTTCCTTGCGGTAGAATACATTTTAGTTACTTGACCGATCTTTTATTTTAGGGAAATCCATGTAAATAAGCATATTTGTGTAAATAATAATGCAAATAGCCCTGTTCCAGAAAAAAATTCAAATATAGATCTGGTTGCATTTCGAAGGCGTGTTTCGGAAACACGTCTTCAGTAAAATGCGAAGGCGTGTTTCCAAAACACGCCTTCAACAAAAACCTGCATGCAAAAAACCCGAGACCCTTTCTTCACCGGCCGACTTAACTTTTCTCCAATCCCTCTTTCTCATTTCAGCAGCGAAAATAAAATAAAAAACTCAAATTAACTCCATTTTTCATCCAAATCATTTCTAAAAGCTCACAATGGCTAGCATATCTGGCGTACAACACGAAATCAGTAAAAATCAAAACCCTAACTCTTAATTTTGATATTAGATTATTATAAATTTATTTGTTATTGGTTAAGAAGCTGATTGTAGCTTACAAGCACGTAGATTGTATGATGTAATTACTAATTTTGATGTGTAATTTGTTCATAGTATTGATTATAGTATGTTGGTTGGTTATTGGGTGTTACGGTTTGGATTTAGTACCGTTTTGTGGTAATGCTACTGAGTTTGTCATTTGACCACTCGTCTTAGACGTCAAACCCCCATTTTTTTAATCTATTAAATTTCCAGAGTGACTCTACTGAGTTTGTCATTGACCACTAGTCTTCACTTTCGAAAGTGACATCCTTGGATCCTCACGTTCTTGCCGAGATCCAGAGGGATGGATTCATGCACATTTTTCGTTTAGGTTACATCTAGCTCGATCATTGCCTTGTTGGTGCTTTAGTAGATAGGTGGAGGCCTGAGACGTCCACGTTTCACCAACCAGTCGGTGAAATGACTATCACCTTGGCAGATGTGGTTGTTTTGCTAGGATTGCCTATTGAAGGCAATGCTATTGCATTTGATGGTGCAAGATGTGATTATTTGCAGCTATCTCGCGACTTACTTAGGCTAGATCCACCATCCAATCAAGTAAGGGGTGGTGTGTCTGTTCAGATCAGATGGTTCTGTAATCAGTTGACAGATGAGTTGTCATTTTACCGCAATGAGTTGGACGTCCTTACAGACGAAAGGTTACATGGAATCCATACACTCAGGAGGTACTTGCCCCACTACCAGCCATGTGCAGAGCTAATAGGTACCTTTGGACGGTGAGAGCACTACAACAAAAAGCACTTTTCGCAATAGGTAATATCTGTTGCAGTAGACCTATTGCAACAGCCCTGCGCCTGTTGGTATAGCCGAAGTTGCAAAAAGTCCGCAACATTTTATGCCTGTTGCAATAAGATGTTGCGGTATTCTTTTTTGCAACAGACTTTTGCCGTTGCAACAGATCATTTTGCAACAGTATATGCCTGTTGCAATAGATCTATAAATCTATAAAAAAAATACAGCTTATAGATATTACGTATTAAATGTATCCGTTTTAGTAATAGTGTATATCACAAAATAAAATAAACAAATAAAAGTTTTATTTTAACAAAGTTTTAAATAGTACAAACAATTACAACAAAAATTTCTACAATTTTCATACACCATTCATGTATAACAATTTCTTCTCTCACACAACACAGTTTTTTCGAATAAAGCATTTTATAATCGTATTTCTACTCTATCATACATATACTATAACAAGAGAACAAATATCATCAGTTCATTAGAACAAATCTGCAGTTCGTGCTCCAAGTTTGCTATCGATCGTGAACATCATGATGCTTAACAGTTGCTGCTTTGATTCATGGTCAGGTACTTCTTAAACATGCCTCAGTATTCGAACAAAGGTGCAAACCTGATAAATTTTTTGTTGTGATAGATGGCAAAACAAGCTATAATCCTGCGTACACCGCATGCTCTTCATCCTCCATTGGTGCTCCGGGTGTAATTTGTTTATATTTCTCTAATCCCATTTGGACAAACCGAAAATACAGTTAAAAGTAGCCGCCTCTGCTATTATTCCCAATATTAACTGAGAAAACCATAAAATAATTATCATTATCATCATTTATGACTAATTATTGATTAAAAACAGCAGCAAGAGAAGAGTATGTATCGGACGTCCAGTGGTAGGCACTAGTCATTTCGTTTGTCTGGAATATAAAGACAGTAATTGATTTCGCATGAATATTTTTATAAACAAGAAGCACGTGGAATTTAGGGATCGAGATCTCACGTGAAATAATATATGCCAACACTCTTCTACACTAGTCTTGAGTTCAGATTCAGTATTTTCCATGTGAAACAAATTCAAATGTGATGTAATTTATAAAATTGAATCACTATCCCTTTTCAGATTCAAAGATTTGAGTGATTTCTTAAATCAAATGACAACACTCTAGCTATTATCATCAAACAACAAAAATACTCTTGTGCAACTGGAACTTATCTGAGAACGCATGCTGAGTGTAGCTAAGTGAGGTAGCAGCTCCAATCTTGTCGGACCCGACTGTGTACTTTCACTTGCTTTGTAAGGAGGTTCAAACTCCCCTGCAATACATATCAAAAGATGCATTTTTTATATTACAGAAGCAAAATAAAGAAGAGACCTATCTTCTATCATTCAGACTAAAAATGTGCAACCATAAAATAATTTAATCAAAACAATACCTTTTTCATGTCAAACCAAAACTTCATTAACATTTAGGCACTAAACCTAATTAACAAATTAAAGATACAACAATATACCTAAACTCGATACCTTCTGTCAGCATAAAACTTATATTTTCATCTCTAGCTAAAAACGAAAAAAGAATTTACATTTCAGAAATGCAGTGCAATAGCATAACAGTGTAATTGATATCACTCGATTCCGAAATAAAATAAGCTCTTTTCATCGTTTTAAGTTAAAATAGAGGGGCGAAAAAATAAATTTTAGTAAAAGAAAAGGCCTACAAAACACTTATCTTAGATGGGAAAGAAGTAGATTTCAAGAAGAAAAAAGGTGAAGAAATTCTTATGTTGAACATAGATGGGTGGAACAGACATCCATAGCAAAATTCAACCATCGGAAGCTTTCACCTTCATGGAAATCTTTCGCACGAGATAGATCTGAATTTTTACGATTATTGCCACTAATTGTAAATATTTTTGAGAAACGAAAAAGAAAATAAATATGAAAAGTAGAATGCGAGAAAGTTCTGGGATGCGATGATGAAATTAGCGAAAAAGTAGATCACGTGATGCATTTGGAACTTGGAAGGACGTTTTACAATTTGGAGGGACGTTTGTGCGGGAGCCAAATTTTTAACATGGAGGGAAATAATTCAGTATGGAAGGAAATTTTTAATTTGAGCTGATTGTTTGAACAACTAGTACGGGTTTGTTAGAAACATGTTTTTATTGCAACTGCTAACAATTGTAATATACATTTATTACAACAACCATTTTTTGTTGATCGCCTTTTTCACATTTGCAATGTTGCTATATTGAATGTTGCTTGGCTAATTTTATTGGAATTACATGACTAACATGGAATATTTTGCACTAATAAGAAATTTTGAATTTTATGATATCAACAAGCAAAAACAAACCATAATGAGTACTGAGATTTGAAATGTAAAGTTTTTACTGTTGGATTTTGAACTTTTTTTAACATCTTTAAATTTTCTGAATTTTGAATATTTTATTAACTTTTTTTTTTTTTTGAAATCCATGAAATATCAATATTTTATCAATAATTTAAAACTATTTTCAATCCTTTTAAGAATATCAAGTATAATAGTTAATTTTAATTATTGTTAGATACTAAATAATAAATATCACTTATTAATTGTTAAATAGTACTATTAAAATGTTGTGTTCTACCGAAAACATGTTGTACATATATGTACTACCGTCAAACTACCCAATTTCAGGAAGAAACATTTGGTTATCACATAATTATTAAGTATTTACAGCGATTGAAATTAGTCGTCTATTATGCATCTCTATTACAGTTGACTAAATTAATACGTATCATATTTCAAATTATTTATTAATTAATAATAGCTAATTATTTAATAGTAATTATTAAAAAGTTAATCATTAAAAGCTACTTCTTATTTATTCTTATTTAATATTTATTTATTTATTTTGTTATTTTTTAAATGTTAATTATTATTTGTTAATTATTAATTATTATTATTTAATTATCAGTCATAAGTATCACTTTATAATACTTAAATTTTATTATTATTTAATAGTTATTAAATATTAATTTTGATTATTATAAAATTACTAGCAGTTAATCATTTAATAGTAGCTATTTAAAATTAATTATTAAAAGTTAATCATTAAAAGCTAACACTTATGTTTAATAGTATGTTTTTCGCAACTGGCTTGACCAGTTGTAAATAAATACAGTTATTGCAAGTGGCGAAAACAGTTGCTAAAGATATTTATTCGCAACTGGCTTGAAAGTGCAGTTGCAAATAATATGTTTTTTGCAACTGCTACAGAAGCACAGTTGCTAAAAGTAGGTTTTTGCAATAGGAAGGGAAGCGCAGTTGCTAAAAATATGCTTTTCGCAACAGAAAGGAAAGACCTGTTGCTAAATCTCATCTATTGCAACTGCTATAATAGGTCTGTTGCTAAATATCGTTTACTGCAACTATCATGTGTTGCCAGTTGCAAATAGCTAGTTGCAATAGGGTAATTTTCTTGTAGTGGAGTACTTATGATAGCCTACAGCTTCCCCGCTTGGCACCTTCCCGATAGGGTTATGAGACAGTTCGTCCTGATACAGCATATACCGGATGACGCATCTCCTTACATTCAGGGTTATACTGCGTAGGACTTTCCCACATTTGTTGATATGTGGAATGATCGTGGAACCGTATTGAGTTTGAGGGGGAGCACAACATATATACAGCGCAGTACATGAGGTGGCACTGGAACATAACACAACGTTGTGTCGTTAATCCCAGAGTAGATTCTGCGTTAGCACCGTTTGTTCTTAGAGCACCACTAGAGAGGAACGTGGTAAGTTGATGCATGTAATATTAAATACAATTAATTTCATTTATTCAATGTATCTAATTTTCTTTTAAATTTGCAGGTTGACGGTATTAACCGTGCATGGGAAGAAGCAGAGAATCTCTGACAGAGGCAGACGGACGATGAGCGAAGGACTATGTGCACAAACATACAAAAGATTTTAGACGTGATCTTGTGTAGAAACAAACTTGGTCGGTCGAAACCACCATCTCCTCCACCTCCTCCTCCTGTAGGTCCTCCACCACCTCCTCCTCCAGTAGCACATGAGGAAATTGCGCTTGGCCCATCGCAACCAACACCTACATTACCCCGTTCCAGCAGTGCACGACGCACTAGGAGCAGCAGCGGCAGTGGTTCGTCTTCAACTTCCACACCACTAGTCAGGCGGCCAAGGCAGAACTATTACACGTTTGATTCGTCGTATTAGTAGTGTATGTCTAATTAATTGGATAGTAGTCTTTGTCTAATTATTTGCTGTGTTTGGTACATTTATTTATTTCTTATCTTTGGATAAAACTAGCGTATGTATAATTATTTGGTACATTTGGCTATTTATCATTCGGTTTCCTTGGTTGCCATCCGTATTTTTGGTTTTGATATTAGTATTAATTAAATGACGTTTGAATATATAATTTATAATATAATTAAAAACGAGCTCCTAACATCGTGATAGTTCGTAGTTTTACGCATTGAACTTTAACTGAATATATATGATTCGTTCTAAGTCGGATTTCTTTGAAACAAGAAACGTTCAAATCTACTAAACTATATTTTTATAACGGAAGAGAAAAATGAAGATTTCATACTACAGATTTTTAGTTATGTCCAAATCAAATCTTCAGAAAGTCGTTGTGCAATCGTTTATAAACCATAATGATTTATTAATAGTTTATACATAACTTTTATATAATATAAACTGAGCGTCCAACTTAATGTAAAATGGAGTAGTCAACATAGCACTACATCACTGTGTTGTGCGTAGACTAGTTTGAATGTGGTGTTGTGCATAGGCTAGTTTGAATGTGGTGTTGTGTGTACATTTGTAAGAATGGGGTATTATTGAAGGCGAGTTTTGGAAACTCGCCTTTGTATTTTACGAAAGGCGAGTTTCCAAAACTCGCCTTCATAACCCAAACAGGTTTAAATCTGTTATTAAATTAAAAACAAGCTTATTTGTGTTATTGTTCTTATAAACAGGCCTGCACATGTTAATTTCCCTTTATTTTATGGTGGTAGAAGATGGTGCAATTCACATACTTGATGTGGGTAGCAGTATAAAGCATGATAATATTAGGAAGATTGCTAGTTTGAAACCACGCTTTGCACCTGTTAATTTGCTTGGTTTCGAGTTTCCTTGGCTTGTATCATCATGTGATGGGAGGTTATGACTAATCAATATAAGAAAGTTGATTCCAAGTAATAAGGAAGGTAAGAA
The DNA here is from genome assembly GCA_030737875.1 of Allium sativum. Classification (NCBI taxonomy): domain Eukaryota; kingdom Viridiplantae; phylum Streptophyta; class Magnoliopsida; order Asparagales; family Amaryllidaceae; genus Allium; species Allium sativum. The sequence goes on along the minus strand of CM060911.1, from coordinate 3,514,393 downwards.
AATTGGTCAGTGTGCTATAGAATCACTTCAGAGAATGCTTAACTTATTTGTCAGGAGTTAGTTACTGTTTAAGATTATGTATTATGATATTATTAAGGAATATGTAGTATGGTATTGCTCGCACTGCAAACTGTTGACGTTGAACATAAAAAAGGCTTTGTAACATACAATTTGAATTAAACACTTTGAGCAGTGTTATGTTGAACTTGCATTGTTGTTTGTTTGTGTTTGTGCACATATGAGTTTTGGAATATTGTTGGCCATGTATGTAGCAGGCTGCTACATACCCTTTAAAAAAGACTATTATAGAATAAATTCCTTTAAGTTTTACAATCTAATTTGTATAATAACACATCCACAAGTTAATAATTACCATATTTTGTTCTTAAAATGAAGTGAAATGTTATAATAACGATGAGCATGAATTGAAACAAAAACTAAGAGGTATTCATTGAATGTAGATTAAATCAAACTTGCTATAACATATATGCTAGTGCTGTATTTTCTGGATAGTTATACCTGTAACATATATGTTAGCATGACAAGAAAAACCCAACTTTCAACTTGGCTACTATATATATATATATATATATATATATATATATATATATATATATGAAGAGCATTAAGAGGTTGAAATGAAGTAGTAATTTGAGGCAAGATATATATGATTTTCAGATATACTTCTAATCACATGTATGAGTTTCAGTTCGTATCTCAAGGATCTCATGTAAGCCTTAGCCCTTAGGGGCTGCCACCGCCTACTGCAACAGCAGAGGCTGCTGCAATAAAAAAAAGAAGGTTTCATGGATGTAGCAGTAGGCTGTGCGATTTTTTTGTTTCAGTGAATAATTCATTTGATTAGATCATAAGATTGGTGAAGACTGTGGGATTTTCCATGCATGAAAATTAGTGAAGAAGCGTTTTTTCCTTTAAACAGATGAGAAGAGCGAATTGAGGGCGAGAACATAGAAAGTAGAAGATGACGTGGCCCTTTTTAAATTAAATGACGATGTGGATCGCTTTAATCTAATGGTCGTTGAATTGTGTTTTTAATTTGTGTTTATATATATATTTATATATGTATGTATGTATATATATTGTTCGGTAATGGAGAAACAACTAATGAAAATTTACCGTGTCTTCCCCAATCCTGATCTGCTTTTCTCTCCACAAAAAACAATCCATCTTCTTCCTGGAATCCTCCTCAACCAATTCCACCATCAAATCCAATCATTAACTCGCAACCTTGCTTGGCATCACAAGGTTTGAAGGATCGAAATCTCACTTTTGTAAAACCAGCATCAGAATATGTTTTTATTCCGTAACAGATTTTTAGTGAATAAGATCTAGCATGGATCAATACGATCGCATTAATTCTGGTTCATTATAAACTTTCTGTTTTTAAGTTGAAGGATTATATTCAGAAAATATGAAGACTAGAGGGAAGCTTCAATGTCCATTTAACTCCTCGGTATTTTTTTATTGTTCAATTTGATAATGTAGATGTCTTTTCATGAATTTTAGAAGGTTCTACATATTCCTATTTTGGGCGTCTATTATTGGTAGATGCTTGGACTCCAGGTTATGATTTCTCAAGTAAACAGAGTGATAAAATACAGGGTAAGGTTTCATGGACTACCTATGGAGTTATTGACTAAATCTGCAATTCAAATGGTAGCTAGTTTTATCTCAAACCCTTTGATTATTGATGCTAACACTGCTGAAAAACGTTTTACAAAATATGCAAGAGTTAAGTTAGCAATTGATACTCAAACTGAATCCAAGACAAAAATTCCTATTCTATTACACACTGGTCAGAAAGTTGAAATTGTTGTTGAGTATGAATTTTTTCCTTTAAAGTGTTTCAAATGCAAGATGTTTGGCCATGATGAAGATGAACATGATGTAGCAACTAATCCGAGATAGATGCAGATTGAATCTGAATATGAATTTAATGAAGAAAATTTAGATCATCAATTTACAAGACCAACTTCTCTTAAAGGTTCTGATGAAACTAAAGTGATGCAAAATGAATCAGAAACAGTGAACTTTGCAGTAGTTCTTATTGTTCATAGTGAAGTTAATGAGTCTGGAAAAGCTACTGAAACGTTAGATAATCTGGCTTTTCTAAATTCAAAGCTTCCTGGAGATTTATTGCCTGATAATTTGAACTATATAGTAGATGCAATTGAAGGAAACAACCTGTAAAAGACCCTGACAATGGAAAACAAATAGATGTTTCTGCTTATATTAATAAAAATTCAGGTTATATGCAAAAGAATAATTTAGCAACTTCTCAAAGCATTATTGCTCCTCCTAAAAGAAGTACAAGGATCAGTGTAACTATTAAATGACAATGGTGTCTTGGAATGTCAGGGGTATGAGTACAATCTCTCGTATAAAGGATGTACCCTCACTCTTGACTCATACTAAATCAACAATTGTTGGTTTAGTAGAAACAAAGTTAGCTAGATCTAACCTGGATTTTTTTAATTCTCCTTTACCAGTTTCTTGGAAGTACTGGAAGTACTGTACTAATGATTCTTCAGTTTCTAAAGGACGTATTTGATTACTATGGGATTCTAATGTGTGGGATTTGACAATGATAGCTAGCTCCTTTCAACATGTGACAGTTGATGCTTCAAATAGAGGTGGATTCTCTATGACCTTTTCTTTGACCTACGCTAGTAACTCTTTTGTGGGCAGACAAACTCTTTGGAATATATTGGCTAATGAAGCAAAATTGATGACAAATTCGTTGATATTAATGGGTGACTTCAATAATGCTCTATCCCCAAAAGACAAAAAAGGTGGTCTCCCTATTCCTTACAATCAATTAAGGGAATTCCAGAAATTTGTATTACAAACAGATTTAAATGAGAATAAACCTTTTGGATTTACAGGTAGAAAAGGTATAGCTACTAATATTGATAAGATTCTGGTTAATAACTCATGCATTCAGCAATTTTGAAGGCTCTGTCTCTTTCACAATGCTCAAGTGATCGTAATCCAATTTTGCTTGATTTGGTTCCTACTCCTTTAGTAAAAGCTTTCCATTTCGCTATAAAAATGATTGGCATCTTCTTCCTTGATATAAAGAAGCAATTTCAAATGGTTTAAATGCAGCAATATGGGGTTTTCAAAGTTAACAATCTCTTCAGAAATTGTAGAACTGCAAATCAGAACTGAAAAGGTGGAAAAAATTAAGAGATAAAAATGATGCAAATTCGAAACAAGCTGAATTACTTGCTTCTCAATTAGAAATTGTTGCTGATCAAAACCCAGAGGACATTCTAGTATATGAGAATTGTTTACAGGCAAGGAAAGAATTTCAAAATTTACAAAAGATTCATGCTAATGTTCTGAGACAACAATCTAAAATTTCCTGATTGCAAGAATAAGATACTAATTCGAAATTCTTTTATGCTAGAATGTCAAACAGAAGGTTTTTTAATCACATTAGAGCTTTAATTGATCAACAAGGAAATCTTTTATTTAAACCAGAAGAAATTGAATCAGAGGCCATTAACTATTTTTCTAATATGTCCAATGGTGTTTCATCTCAAAGGTTTCCAGAGTTTCAACCAATTTCCTATATAAATGAGCAGGGTCGGAAATTCTTAATGAAGCAGGTGGATTAAGCAGAAATACATGAAGCTTTATTTTCAATTCACGATGATTCTAGCCCAGGGCTAAATGGTATAAATGCAAAATTTATGAAGATTCATTGGGAAGATATAAAGGATGATATATTGGTTGCCATTTCTGATATTTTTATATCAGGTAAATTACCTAAAGCTTTTAATCATACTTTTATCTCCCTATTTCCCAAGACTGAAAAATCAACCGAGATCTCTCATTTCCGTCCAATATCTGGCTATAATGTTTACTACAAGATTTTTTTCCAAAGTTCTTTGCAATAAATTGAAACATTTCTTGCCTCTATTAATCTCAGAAAATCAGAGTGCCTTTATAAAAGGAAGATACATAGGGGATAATATCTTACTCGCTCATGAAATGCTTAGAGATTTTAAAAAGAATGGATTTTCCTACTCGAATGAATTTTCCTACTCACTTTATCAATCTTATTTTTGAATGTATGTCTACGACAACATTTTCAATCCACATTCAAGGAATACCCAAGGGATTCATTACATCATCAAGGGGGATTAGGCAGGGTGATCCATTATCACCATATCTTTTTGCCATTTCCATGCAGTACTTCACTTTTTTAATGGATCAAGTTACAATGAAAAAGGAATTTCAACCATGTGATCAGATTAAGCCTGTAATTACACATCTGCTTTATGTAGATGACTTGATGATTTTTGGGAAATTTTCTATTAAGAATGCATTTACTTTAAGCTCCATTTTTCAGAAGTTAAAGTTTCATGTAGGGCTGAATGTTAATGCACCAAAAACGAAAGTGTTTTTCAGGGTCAATACAAATAATTCAAGTGAGATCTTAAATATTCTGGGATTTGATCAGAGGTTTCTACCTATTAAGTACCTTGGTGTTCCTTTGTCATCTAATTATTTAAACTATTCTAAGTGCAATTCTCTAATTCATTGTGTTCAAAGTAAAATCCAAGGATGAGAGGCAAAGTATTTAAGTTTTGCTGGAAGAGCAGAATTGGTTAATATAGTAGTGACTCCTATCATCCTATATTGGTTGTTCATTTATTAAATTCCAGTATATACATTAGACAAACTGAAATCAATTTGTTCTGATTTTTTTTAGGGTGGAACAACTCACAAAGTTTCATGGAAAAATTTGTGCAAGCCAAAATCAGAAGGAGGTATTGGATTGAAATTTTTATTTGATCTCAAAAAGCAACTTGTATTAAATTGTTATGGAATTATCTTTCAAACACTTTTTCTCTGGAGTAAATGGATGCATAGTAGATATCCAAGAAACAAGCAGTTTTGGACTATGGCTTATGATAATAATGCTTCATCTACATGAAAATCTTTGTTAAAGCTTCGAACCCATTATAAACAATTGTTTAATATAGTCATTTCTAATGGTTCGGAAACTTCATCACAGTTTGATCCATGGATTAATTGTCAATGTTTGGTTGATTTGTTGGGGTATGATAGAGTTTCTATGATTGGTGATGGTGAAATCAAAGTTAATTCTATTATAAGAAATGGGGTGCTTGTTCCAGAAATTCATTCAGCTACCCGAGAACTTATTCTAGAAATTAATCCTATCAATACCCATTTGAATCAGAGACAAGATTTCTATGAATGGTGTGAAGGAGGACAATTTACATTTTAAAAAAGTTGGGATTATATAAGGATTCGTGAAGAAAGTGACACAATGTACTCTGTGATTCGGCGTAAAAAGAATAGTAAAAAGATCTGTCATTCATTGCTTACCTTGCTGCTGTGGTAAGGCTTAATACTAAAGATAGGATCATTTACTATGGCAATATATCAGATACTACATGTCCTTTGTGTAATAATCACCCAGAGTCAGTAAACCATCTCTTCTTTGAATGTGACTATGCTGCGTATATTTGGATTTCTTTAAGGCAGAAACTGATGCTGCCTTAAAGTGGTGTAGTAGATCTGAGAAATGAAGCTAGATTTCTCCATTCTAGTTTCAGAAAACAGGATCAAATTCGCAATTTGGCTTGTGCATCGTTTACTGCTGCTATCTATTTTATATGGAAGGAGAGGAACCAAAGGATTTTTAAAAATCGAAGCACTCATTCCGCAATAAAGTTAATGCAAGTTGAAAGAGAAATTCAGTACTTAATTCGAAACAATGGGAGTAAAACGGCTAGAAATCCGAAAAATGTTTTAATGTTGGGGTGATGGGGAATTGAGCTGTTTGATGCGGGGTAGTTGAAGTGTTTGATGATAGTTTTCGTGGGGTTTTGAATGTTCAAAGTAGCGGGCTAATGGGCCGAAGAGGGTTTCTGTTTTGTTTCCGTCTTATGTTTGTTTCATTTCAGCCTTTTTTATGTGTTGTTGATGTAATGAAGAGATGTTATACCAAATTTACATGTATTCTTTTTCCCAATAAGACACCCATCTAGGTTAGGGGGATTGTTGGGTTTTAACGAGGCACACAAAGGCGATTTTTATTTGGTTTCGTAATAAAGAGAACCAATTTTCAATATAAATATATACACATATATAAAGTATTCCATTGTATTTCAAACAATATTATAAATCCCTAAATGCACTCTCATTTCAACCACATGTTTCTGTTTCTCTTTCTTTTCACTCATTCTTTTTTCACTTAAACTATTATTCAAATACAAATTTATGGCTAAAAATCAGAGCATTAGAATGCTATGCGTGCAGATGTGCACGCGTGTGTGTGCACACGTGCACACACTCATACACACACAAATATATATAATGTGGTGCTAAGGGCACCCCCAATATGTTCTTCCAAATACCGCGACTAAAAAATACCACAAGAATTAGTATTACGCACTTCTTAATACCACACACTTAAAAAATAGGGGCTACCACACTACCCTATTTCTACTTCACTCGATATTTATTCTTCCTCATTTGTAAAACCGATCGACGAGGTAAACTCTAGATCTATAACCGATCAACGAATTCGACACCGCAATAAACAAAAGTTGTGAATAAGGTTTGAATTGAGCAAACTAGAAGAGGAAATGAGAGATTAGGGTTTTCATATCACCAAAACAATTGAAATATTACCTTGAGAATTTGAATTTTCCAACGAGAGATGCGAAGAAGACAAGGATTACGAAAGATTAGGGTATTTAGATTAGCTTAGTACACGATTAGTTTGGCAAATAATGATTAAATGAGAGACTAGAATGGAGAAGTAATGTGGTATTAGGAAGCATACTAAATTTAATGAGTTTTATTTTTTTAATTGCGACATTATGAAGAACATATTGGGGTGCCCTTAGCACCACACTATATATATAAGAGGTTATATGGCATAACTCTTTCATAGCACCCCTTTTGCACCTCAATTATAGCCATAAATTTATAATAAGTTAGTGTAAGGAGAAAGATTTAGTGGGAAGAGAAAGAAACTGGATTGTGGGGTGGAAATCAAGAGGGTGAAGGAGTGACACACTATTTGAGGTGCTTTTGATCAAGAGCATCCTAAATTGTGCATCACCCCTCGAGCCTCCCTAATTTCCACCACACAATCACTTTTTTTCTCTCCTTTCACTTATTCTCTCTCTCTTACTCACACATTATTTAAATATAAACGAGTGACTACAATTAAGGTGCAAAATGGGTGCCATATAACCCTCCTTATATATATTTGCATGCGTTGTAAATTGATTGCTTTATTAGTCATCAAAAATACATTAGTCTAACACACACCAAACCGTCGTACAATTCCCATAGATGGGCTGGGCATAAACAAAACGTAAGTAACAAATAAAATACATCAACGTAAGTTGTTGCCACTCCATGCATTGCCAGCATAACATACCCTGCAATTATGGTTTTAAGCTATCATTAATAGCAACACCAAGAAAAGTAAATTGGGAAATGGAGTTGTAATGGCCCGCATTTTAGTCAATTTAAAAATAAGAATTTTAATATACGTATAAATATAAATGGGTTTAAATGTTTAAATAATGAATCTAGACCTGAAAACAATTGAAAATGAATTCTAATTTTATTTTATATGTTGTTGAAGTTAAAATAAGGTTTGTGAACTATTAAAATTGAATTAAAATAAATATATCGAAATTCGATAATTTAGTATTATTTTAATGGCAAATAATATACCACTTTGGATATAGTCTCAGAATTCGACGAAATCAATGTCATTTAATCAATATCAGTGAAATGTGGTAGGATTTTAAATTTCGTATCGATTGGACTTATGGTTTGATCGTACGAGTTGAAAACGTGTAATAATCATTTAATTAAATCATGTGATTTAAAAAGAAAAACAATTCATTTGCATTAATTCCTAAGCCTCCTCCCTTTTTGACAACACATCCGCTCTCTCTCTTACATTTGTTACCTTCTTCCTAAATGTCATGTTGTGTTGATGTGTTAGCTTGGGCCCAAAAGATAAGATATGAGAAAATTTACTTAGAACCTTAGTTGGAAAATTAGTCAAAACTCCTTTACTTAGCTACTACACCATCTCCTCTTGTGTTGACACCTAGGCAAAGCTCTTTTGCACTTAAGACTTTAGTGTTTGTGTATAAATAGGAGGCCATTTCATTTGCCATGCTAGCACCCACCTCTCCTCCGATCTAGCCACCGTCAGCGCAACTCCCCCCCTTTGTCGTGGTCCCCTCCACCTTAAACCCTTAAAACCCAAAGCTTCCACCATTACACCCTTCCTCCTTAAATTCGACCACCACCCCTTCAGCCATCACCACCACCGCTCCAGCACTATACAACACCACGGTGGACCCCACCCCGTTGGTCGTGCCCCTCAAGTCTAAAGATCTGACCTTTAGCCTCCTATATCCAATATATACCTATATATATATATTGAATCTCTATTTTGTAAAACCCGCACGCATTGAAGCTCTATCTGTTTGAAATTCGATAATACATGATGATGCCGGATGGCTGCCGAATTGGTTCTAGATTGTAGAGGAGTCCTACGCTTGAAGTTACCAAGAAATGGATAATTTGATGAGAAACTATGCACGTAAAGGGCTAAGTAGTATATGCTTGTTAATATTTAATCACGTTTGGATTTAATGATGATTAGTGAAGTAAAGATATGATTTTTAAGTGATAATCATATGACACTTAAGTAAGTAACACCATATGATGATGATTATGTGGATATTGTATGATTGGTTGTGGATATGAACCTTATTGGGAGGTTGAATACAATATTAAATAGCAATGGGTTAATGGATATTACTTTGCTAAGTTAATAACACCTTGGTTGGTTGTTGTTGGATGTTATAATGGTTGGTTATGATGTGACATATGTTACCATGATTAATTATACCCAAAATGTTGGATTATTGGGTTAATGGTTGAGTCTCCATTGAATAAAATAATTTAATTGAATATTTTATTAATTAAATAATAAGTGAAAATAAAAGTTTGTATTTTTAATCCAAAATGATTTGTAAAGATAGTTTAAGTAATTAAGAACAACTTTCGTAAAAGTGGAAATTTTATTTGAATAGTTTTCAAGTAATTAAGGCATGTTCAAATTTAAAATTGAAAATGGATAATAACTACGAAAAGTGAAATTTGGCTTGGGTATAGAGAAAATGTTTTAACTAGATTTTATTATCAAAACTAACTTATTTATTTTTATAATGTGTTTCAGAAAATTTAGGGTTTCAAAAGATGAAGTTTGAAAAATAATATTATTTTAATTATTTAAATAATATTATAATATTTAAATAATTGAATATTGGAAATATAGTTTTGAAAAGTTATTATACATGTTTTACATAATTAATAAATTATTTTAAAGGAAATTCGAATTGATTTAGATATAAGTCAAAGTTTGGTTTCAACAAAACTAGTCGCGCAACACTAGTTCGCGAATTTTGACCATTGACTTCAAACTGACGTACTGGGAGATCCGACCTTCGGATTTTCTAGGAACGAATTTTTTTATTTCGTAAATGAAAAGAGATTTCGAATGCAATGAAAAGTTTTAAGATCCAACGGGTAGATCTTAAATTAAGTCCAAATCAATTTTCCAGAAAATCCTGTTTTTGCACCTTAATTACCAAAATCGGATTTTGTTTATAAAGGCTGTTGACGGCAAAAAAATTAGTAACACCCAATGATTTCTTGTTACTTAGATAATTATGTTTCACATGGGAAAGTAAGTGCGGAAAGCAGTAAATAACACAGTAGATTTATAGTGGTTCGGTCCCGTGAGGGGCCTACGTCCACTTTAAAGGAGTTCGCTGATATTTTATTCAAAATAATAGATTACATGCTTTGAACATCACCTAGGCATTAATTACAGGCATTTCCATGTTATTTGGAGTCATTATTGTCAGATATGAATCTTGGGAAAAAGTAGTTTTTATGCTTTTTCTTCCTCAAAGCAAGGCTGGCATAAATGAGTTCTTGGAGCTCTAAGAGATGTCAAATCAGTAGAAATCCAACCTTTGTAATGAATGAGCATGAGAATATTTATAGTGGAAGGGTTAGGTAAGAGTAGATAGGATCTGGGGACCACCCAACAAAAATTCGTATCCTTGAAGGCCATGGTCGAGAATTTCGACTCCCTTCAAACATGCGTGGGAAAACTCATATCCCTGCCGAGGGATACAAATTTTGTATTCCAAGGAATACAAAATTCGTAACCCCCGAGGATACGAATCTTTCGTATCCCCTGAGGGATATGAGCTCGTATCCATTTGGGATATGGTGGATGCAGTATGTGGTGGTTGAGGCGAGTCGAAGAAAGCTGGGACCGAGGGAGCCGAAGTTGTTGTATGGTGGAGAGGGAGTCGAAGTTTGCCTGGTGGAGAGGGAATCGAGGCATTTGGGAACGAAACAGGAGGATTCGGAGGACATGGAGGTCGAGGGATACGAAGTATCTAGTGATGAGGGATCTGAAGTTCTCAAGTATGAGGTGGAGGGAGTCGAACCGAAGTGGTTCGAAAACTTCGGGTTTTCTAGGGATTCGAAATGTATATGTTTGGGGGGACTCTAAATGTGAGTACTGCGAGGTATGAAATTTGTAGAACGCATTGTTTATCAGATTTTTTAGGCTTGCGCTTGCGCGAATTCTCTTGGTCTCGAATCACTGGCGTTTTGGCGACGCTTCGGGCTTTAACATCACACGATGTGTTGAGTCGAGCGTGCCCGGTGTACTTTTGGGAACCGGACCAAAAGGTCGGTTAACATTTGCCCCTAAAGTACGTCTTGCCTTGACTGATATGCTTTGAGTTGAAAGAATTATTTTTGTTGAATCGTCTAACTCCTGTTAATTCATGAATATAGATGTTAGTCATCGATTCTCGTTTACATTGTAACGTAAACGAGATGTTATCGACATGGCATCAAGTGTACCCTCACACGTTTTCACGTGGTTTTCGCGGTGCGATTGGAGAGTTAATATGAAACGGAAAGCATGTATATATACAAGTGCGAATATATATATATATATATATATATATATATATATATGAATATATATATGAATATATGAAATATATGCCCGTACATACCATTACGAAAATATATACACGCACATATATACATTACTGTTATACATATGTATTTATTTTGAAAATTGGTTCACTTTATTTCCACTAAAAAATGGTATAAGAGAAAGGTTAGCATACTAACCATTACAAATAAAAAGAATAACAAAAAACTGAAAATACAAGTAAATATAAATCTAACTAACATATAACAACCCATGATGAGGTAATCATCCCACACATATGCATCACTCTGCACCTCACACGAGCCAAAGGCTCTTCTTGAGCATGACCATCAACTGATCATTACCCAAAAACGATACACCAAAATAAGAAATCCATTAATCATGTTTAATTCAAAATAGGAAGTCGTAATCATCTCTTCAAAACCATTTATAACCTCCAGCAAATGAGTGCAAGTAAAAACATATTGACACATCAAAAACCATATCACTCAGCGGCAAATAACTTCCATATAAATCTGCGCAACACTAACATCCTTACTGCGTATCTTCAAAACACTTTTCACACTGGAAGCTTCCACTTTAGCACCAAATCAGAAGAAAGCTTGGTAAAATTGAGGGTTCCAAGTAAAAAAATTGTAAATCCGCGAGTTCCGTAACATCAGACAAGCATAATGCAACTGGAACCCCTACAAATAGTGGTTAGTGACAAGCAGAATACCAATTAAACATGCAATAGCTCCACTCTTGAATAAGAAGTTAAAAATCCATTTAAATCCCATTTCATCCAGAAACCAAAATACCAATTAAACATGTTCATCAAAATGACATCAGATCTAATTATCTGAGAAGAACCCGCTGATCTATTGATGTGGGATAACTGTTTTTTTTTTTTTTTTTTTTGCATTTACAGTAGCTGAATAGGCTGAATCTAATGCTGACTTTTCTAGATAATAATCATGTTTATTTGCTCCTAACTTTGTCGATGCGATTCAGTTGTTAGTCGCCATATATCGAATTAAAAAACATCAAACTCAATACATAATCTCAAACTGCACATTTTGGGTTGCAACTGAAGAATGCAGGAGCTTGAGAATCAAGTATAAAATCTGTATACAAATTAGATCAAATGCACTTGATCTCCTGTTACTTAAACATCATTTGCTACCAGATTTGAGTTGAAATCATGAAATCATACTGGTCTGAACACCTTAAGCAGTTAATTCCAAATCGATCCCGAAGTTGCCAAAGTTAATAATGGAAACTAAGATATAATGAACAGTAACCCAAGCAAACATGAGAACATTTTCTAGAAGTGGATTTCTTCTACAATCAAGGATTAATACTGAACACCAATTTTGATATCTAAAAGTTGCATATGAAAAGCAGTACAAAATCATTGATAGCAAAAATATCACCATTTTTGCTCACTTGGAAAACAGGTACCAGTTATATGATGAAACTGGGCCCCTCCAACAAATGTAGCAAACATTCAGTCATAAGTGACCAACGAGAGTCCATAGGAGAAAAAAATAGATCTGAATATATATGTTGGAAAACCAAGAACAACCATTTCATCCAGAACCAACAACATATTTTACTCACTGATTTACTCCATACTACCTTGTGAAAACATATACGACATGTTTACATAGATCATAGAATTCCAAAACTTCTGGATAACCTCAACAAAAACCCATAAAATAAAAAACAATATGTGTATTCCATAACCCAAATGAACTTTATGGATCCGCTGAAATCATCACCACTTAGAAGGTTATTGGGAAAAACATGTCGTAAACAATCTAGGGAGAGAAACATGAAGAGGCCTAACAGCCGATAAGACAGATCTTAAATGGATCCAAATATAATCGGTAGTGTCTAAACTGCCTAACAAGATTTAAGTGAAAATGAAATGTACACATATACCATTAACTCAAGGCCAAATATAGATTAATCTTACCCAATGCACTATGAAAAACGAACTAGCTCAAAAAGATGGAAGATCGGTTGGGTAACTTGGAACTGAAGCCAGTTCAGTTGTGCCGGCCATGCCGAATCCCAAATTAATAGTGGCTTGATAATCCATAATCAAACTAATTTGATCTAAAGAAATTGGGAAAATAGAAAGCGAATCAGAATGCAGATGTCTAGTCGGTTAATAGATTTAGCAGTTTACTTTGTTGAAAAAGAAACTGGTCTATAGCAGAACAGGCAATCGCCTGTCGACCGAAGAACCCTAGATCTGGCTTTGCAACAAATTGAAGACACCCTAGATCTGGCTTTGCAACAGATCCAAGATGATCTAAATGATATCGATTTAGATCGGGCTTTTGATTGTAAAAGTAAGTGAAACTCTGTTGTCCTATCAACAAACAAGGAGGTAATTTACTAAAGCTTAATTAAAGAAATCGGATAGAAAGTAGATGAAATTAAAGGATAAGGGAGAACTCACACATAAAGAAAGTAGTGGAAACAAAACCGCCTGTCGCCATTAACGAGCTTCCCTTACTGTTATACATATATACATACATATATATATATATTAAGAGGTTCATACTTCGGATGGGGACACGAGATATTCGTATCCCCACATGGGGATACGAAATCTCGTATCCCATTGGGATACGAGGTTTCGTATCCCTACGTAGGATTCAAATCGTTAGTTAGGTCTAGCCCACATTCTTTCCTCCTTATAAATTCGAAAGCCTCCCTCCATTCTCCCTTCTTCTTTTTGTTTAGCCCGAACTCGTGACTTTAATCACCCGAATATCAGATCTCGAACATTTTGAACATAAAATCACAGGTGGGACCTTGACGTCGATTGTCTTAAGGGATGGAGTTGGGTTACGAAACGGATCTGACACAGTCGTTCGATTCCCCCTCGAGATAGTGCCTCGTCCATGGCTTGAAGTTGGTTGTGCCCACATGCTTGACAGTGGAGCTCGAGGGGGGGTAAAACCAAGCTTTAAATCGGTTTCGAGGTTAGTCTTAGGGTTGAAGACTCAAATCACGCGCGTGGATTCGACTCGAGAATCGGTGAGAGTGGAAGTTTGAAGAGGAGGAGTACGTGGAAAAGAGTATTGGAAAAGAGGAGGTACAGAGTCGAAGTTTCAGTGGAGAGGAACGAGGGAAGTGAAGCTTATGATGGGGTTGAATTCGGGTGTTCGTCGTGCTAAAATTCATATCCCTTTACTGAGGATACAGAATTTTGTATCCCTTTATTGGGGACAAAGAATTTCGTATCCTTAAGGGAAAATGGGATTCTATGTCGGGCCGATCGCTTTGGGTCCCGCTTTCGTGGAGCCCTGTGTTCCTCATTCGAGACTTGGACCTTCAATTTCTTGCCTTAGGATTCATGTTGCTTCTACGACGTTGCGTTACTGAATCGAAACTTACGTTAATCATAATTTGGTCAATAATTCAGCCCATCACATATGATTAGAGCATATAACTGGACTATGGACTTGACTGAAATATCGGATTATTGTACGTGTTTTCTCGATTTTAGTCGTAACGTAGTCCTGGCTTGATATGAATCCAACAACATTGGTCAACAACGATGATGGTTGTTGTCTCGAGGACTTGTAATCGTCCCCGTGTCATAAATTTTCAATTTACAGCTATACTAATCACCACCTTGCACATATTAGTTTACACCAACATGAGGGGTACAAGTTATACGATGCGATACCTAATGCAACCATGTTGAAAATATAGTTAGCAATGGAAACAAGATCTAAAACATAGTAGATTTTGGATGTCGACAATTAACAGCATTCACCATCCCCATCCAGCTCAACTAGCAATGTTATCTCAAGAGGTCGCGAGCTTGAGACCTCCGAAGAGTCCACTCCTTCTCAATCGACGGATTCGCCGAAAGCGCCCCATTGCGGAGTGCCATCGGAAGGACAACAGTTGTCAGTCGAGCATTCGGTGGAGTCATCGATGTAGGGAAGGCTTGGAACGACTGGAGGTGAGCATGAAGAAGAAGAGCACGTAGATATCATTGAGAGATCACATTTCTGGCACCGGACATGATGGCGGCCGCGGTTATACTTGACAACCCGTCGGATTCGGTGCCATCGCATATGGATGAGACGACGGTGAGGCGCATGGCGATGCGGTATTCCTCAAAGAGATGATCGCACACTCGGAAAGGACGATAAGGCTCATGCACCACCGGAAGGGTACACTGCCTGGAACAGGAAGGCGTGCACTTTTGGGTGTGTTCCCTCGCTAATAACTTCACTTGGGATATACTGCACTATTTTTCCTTGCACCGTCGCAGCTCTACCCAAATGCGTACGCTTCCCTTTAGGTGCATGCGTTCTCTACAAAGAGTACCTGCAGCTACAAATCACCAGAGTGGACATCCAGTATCTTTTTCAGTTAAAGAGGAGGGCCATTGTTGCACTGTCCCAGTAATTTTTGGAAACTCTTCCTTGCACTTGGTTTTTTGATGGAAAGTGGAGTAAGTTAAGTGTTTATGAGCATGACTGGTTCTTCGTGTGTTGTCCTCCCTGGTTAGTGAGGACATGGTTGGAAGGAAGTAAGTATTCCTAATTGCTTTGAATTTGAAACCCGTCGGGCGGATAGCTTAGTACTAACTTTGTTCTTGTGTTATAGGGAATCCTGTTGCACCCACGGACACCATATATCTGCAACGTCTCGAGTCCTCGTTGACCATCATGGCTGAGGCTCGTTCTACCGAGAGTGTTTGGGACCCGGACCAACTTCGTTGTGCGGGCTTACTTCCCACGGGTCATGTTGACGAGCTTAAGGAAAGCATCCCATGGTTGGAAGGAAGTAAGCATGCTCTTCGAGTCGTAAAAGGAAAGCATCCCATGTCGGGTCTAAGCTGCATAAGGCTGGAAAGATTCAGGAGGAAGCTGGTGGGGGCGAGATCGGCGATGTTGAGGCGGTTGGTAGGGACGAAGGTCTGTCGATCGCTCCTTACCTGCCCTCGACGGGCGAGGTAAGGGCAAAGGTGTCGACTAGGCCGCAGTCTCCAGTAACTCCCTCTGAGACCGCCGTCTCTCTTGAAAAGGAGGGTCATCTTGACGAGCTGAACAAGTTCCCGCTTATTACGTTTTCCTGGCCTTAAGCCACAAGTATGGAGGAACTAGCTTTAGCTGCTAGGAGATCACTCCTTCGAGCAGGCCGCTATCTGGTCTATTTGGAGAATACTTAGGACACACATTCATAAACACTGCATGACACAACATTTTTTTATGTATATAGGGTGTTCGAGTCTAATCTTGAATTTGTTCTTTTCGCAAAAGTGAAATGGCTCGAGGAGGTAGAGGCCATGGCCAAGGGTCCGGGAGTCATCGATCTTCGAGGAATGTTTTCATCAGTGATTTTAGAAGAGATGATACTAGGTATGATTAGCCCCCACCCCCTCGTGACTATGGCAGCGAGCATCGTCGCAGAGAACATATCGACGTTCCAAATCTCCTCCTCCATACACTCGGTCATCGGGAATAGATACAAGACACGTTACCACAAGCACAGGGCACCCCTCTTCGACAACCGCTCATTACAATTCGCATGCATCGCCCATTATCTCTTCCAAGGGAAAAGAGTTGATGCATCCCGACAGAAGAAAGAAAGCAGCATTGAAGAAAAAGGGGCGACTGCTAGAGGCGTCCGAAGCTCCGGAACTTACTGTGGACGAGAGAAAGGCCTTGCCGAAAGAAAAGTTTCCCAAGCATTATTTTGCTGAGGTAAAATGTATTCCTGACTTAATCCTATCCCTCGGCAGTATAGAGATTGTATGGCAGCAAGTGTATGCTGCTTACTACCAGTGTAACGAGTATTACAAGTATTTGGGGGCATCTCTTGGAGTTTATCTTCAACAAGAATGTGGAGATTTCCAACTTGAAGTATAGGGTCAAGGATGAGCAGCTGACAGTCCAGGATTGGGAAAAGTCGTTATGTAAGATGATCTCTTTTAAATTGTTCCTATTTCTGCGTATTCGAACCACATGTTTATATGTTGCTCTCTGATGCCGAAATAGGTGAACTGAAGGAGAAGTATGAGAAGCTGGTAAGGGGGCCATAACATGCCGCTTCAACTTTTAAAGACACTGTGGCCTCAGTGTCGACATAAAATGCGCGTCTAAAGAAAGAAAATGCTGAACTGGAGGAGGTAAACACTCATTGTCCAAAGAAAATGAGAGAGTACATCAACTTCAGGCGAACAATGAGGTCTTAGTAAAGGAGAACCAAAGGTTGAAGGCTGAGAAAGCCGAGAATCAGAGGCTCATGAATGAGAATGCTAAGTTAAAAAGGTAGCTGAAATAGGCCAAGAAAGATACAGAAGCCACCGAGGCCTGCAACAGGGATGTGATGAGCTCACTGGATGGGTTAAGGCCGAGCATCAAAGGGAAGTAGACAGGCTTAAGGAGAAAATTGAGAATATTGAGGCCAGGGTGGAGGCGTCTTTGGAGGAGCAAATCCGAGGTATGTATATCAAAGCACTGAGATTTCGCGAATTCTCATAAGTCATATATTATCCCCGAGTGATAGTCCAGACATGGGAAATGTTGTTGCGGTTTGAGGCTCGGTTGCGAAGGGTTGAGACAGTGGATGAGAACCAACTTATGGTGGAACTTTTGATCGAGCCGGAGCGCAAGGTGTTGGTGGAAGGACGTTATTGTAGGAGAATGCCGAGAGGGCGAGCTTGGTGGAGCTTGCTACCAAAAAAAGGAAGTTTGTACCTACCGAGAGTGTGGTCGTCACTCAACAGTTTGCAGAGGGGAGTTCTGACATGACCCGAACTTCCTTGGTCTCCGAAGAGAAGAGAAAGAACGGAATGCTATGAGAAAGCGACAAATCAGAACTCAAACGACAGAACATTTCATTGATTATTACAACAATTTCCATCAGAGTACAAGAATAACAGAGTATGAATAAATATTACTCATTGTTAAATATCAGAGATTTAAAATACATCATATGGCAGTGGAAAAAATAATACATAACACAACTGAAGAGAATAAACGGATACAGAGCATCCCGAATATAGCTCCAGCTGTAAACCAGGATCCTCTGAACAGAATATCTGCAAAACCCAACTACTAGTTGCCCGTGTGGAAAATATGGGGACCCAAAGTTTAGGTTAAAACAATAAACTCCAGGTCAGTCATGTGACTGGTGTGAGAACTAAAAACAGTTATTAATCTTTATTTTAAATAAAGTAAATAAAGGGACCACGCCGTAAAACACGGAACGGGTTTCCTCCCAAGAATACCAGTTCATAAAACAAACAGCGCAATGCTTTTTGGAAAAATGAAGCTACTATAAGACCCAGGTCCCATCACACAATGCAACGCAAGCCAGAGGATAGGGTTTTCCCTTATAATAACCAAACATGCTTGGTACGTTTAAAACAAAATTCATTTGATACTATTATAAGTGCATAGTGTTAAAAAAAACTTCAAATATAAATGTATCAATCATAGGCGGAATGGGTACCATCTATTATGTCGCCAATACTAGGCTCTACAATCAAAACCGAAATGTCGCGTATTGGAAGTTGGATTTCCATCTATGAACCAAGGCAAGGGATCATCCTTACCACTTCGAGACAATCTAGCCTACCATGTCTCATGAATAGAACGCATCGTCCCTTTGGAGCCACAGGGCCGGTCCACATTTTAAGTGGATTAAAAATCCCTGAGCAATATGTCTCCCTGCCCTAGGGGCGTAAATTAGCCAGATGACTCATTATCCATCGGCTCCGTAGTAACCGATATATCTGAGGCACCTCGCATTCCAACAACCACATAGGTAAAAATATAAAAATGTCAGGGCGGGCAAAACCCTGACACCACCTCTAGCTAGAAAGAAACACATGTTCTCCCTGGATCCTCTCCCGTTTCTGGTTCACACCGGGGTTTGAGGCTCGCGAATTAACGCTATACACAAAGAGGCGCTATATTAAAGCTATTCTTTGATCATCAACCACAAGACCCTGCTTTTCAACAGAAGCCTTGATTGTTGCCACTTAGGCATGCCACACAAACAATTCATTCCATGCGACTGATGTCTATCGATATATAACCTCTGAGCTCGTATGTCTCAGAGAAGGGTGTTAAGCAAGAGAATAAATTCTCCGCCACCAAACAGATATATATTTAATAGAGATCAATCAACATAGAATAAAATCCTATGTTAGACACACAGTCCATTTACAAGTTCGTTCTGGGTCTGAATGAAACTGGAGGAACCTTATTCCTCGTCCCATATGTCCAATACAGGAGAGAGGCCCTCGCATATCCGTCGATCTCCAAGTACGTCTGGACGATCACCACTTATTACCTCGTCTTGGGTGTACAACACAATCAAGACATCAGTAATCATCCAAACGATGTGAAGACCTCCGGTCATCGACCACCGTCTTCATCTTCGACTAATCGTCGTATCAGTTATTCAGAATGGGATAAACCCGGTCTTTCCGAATAACTCGCGTATTTTATAAACAAGTGTTACACAAACACAACATATGCCTCATTCCAATTCAGAATATTCAAATATTCAAATATTCTTTTTACAATTTTAAACCATATTAAGGTTTTCCAAACTAGTCGGGATTAGCGAACCTTACCGAAGTAATCTTTTATTATATTTTCCAATCCCAACCTATTCATCCCATGGAGCAAAACTGGTAATACTCCATATCTAACACCACAGTGTTATCGGTAAATATTAATTACTGTTTTAAGTTCAAATCTGATTAAAGATTTAACTTCCGCTTGGAGCAAAATTGGTGATACTCCATTCTTAATCATTTCCCAAATTTGATAATTTAAATTATCAATTCTCATTTCAATCGAATTAAAGATTCATTAAAAATCTACGTAGTTTTAATCTTCCCAAAAATCAATATTAATGATTATTTAACTTTGGGAAATCATACCTTGTCTTTAACTGGGTTAAAGAACCAATGTCATTTAAAACACAGTTCACGATAAACCCAAAATCACATTCCAATAATTATGGAATCTTCGCGGAAAACAGATCAATATATAATCGATATCAATTTCCGTATCTGACTAATAATATAAATGGAATAACGACAAAGCCTTTTAAATCCCATATATATTAACAGTCTACCTCCACAGAAGCTCATTTCGATTTTTACCAAATCGAATTCCATTCTTTTCCAATTAGATATTAATTAATTGGAAAACTTTACTTTGGAATATCCCATTATATCTTACTAAAAGATTAATAAATTCCAAATTACATTTCATTGTTTATTGGGTTAAAGAACGAATGTCATTTAAAACACAGTTCACAATAAACCCAATTCACATTCGATTTTAATTCTAATTAAATGTTAATTAATTGGTAATTCTTCCTTAAATCTTAATTAAAAGATTTATTCTTTTCACACGGGGTTTAAGAATAGTGTTATTTAAGACACCATTCATGACAAACCAAAAATCACATTTAATATTAAATACAAGGCTCTGAATAGAAAATATATCGGCTTATATTCAATATCAAATTCTGAAACCAACAAATATCGTATTGGAATAACGATATATATCTTCCAAATTCCTCCACAATATCCGTATTATCATGGAATCCAATATCAACATATTCCAAAGATAATTTCGATTCAAATCCATTCCAATTCTTATATCGGAAATTTCTGGTTATATTAAAACCATTCACAAATCCAATTTATTTATTTAAAAATTATTGGATTTCAAATATAGTTAATAAGTAGTTCATTTTGATAAAAATATATTTTTATCTTTAAAAACATGGAAATTTTCATTTCAATTCTTTCCAAATCATTTATTATGATTTTACACAAATTATTAATAATTTTATCAAGGGTCGTACAGTCGATTTCCATAAACGGTCGTCGAACTGCACTTACAGCGACATTTTCCAAATTTGATTTGGACATAATTCCAAATCCAACCGTTAGATTTCAAATCTCTTATATTATTTGAAAATCTCTTTTCGATACGAACCCAATGGTTCCGGTTTTAGGGGAATCCGATGGCCGGATCTCCCGTAACGTCAATTCGAAGTCAATGGTCGAAATTCGCAAACAGCGGCGGCGCATTCTATTCATGCCATTAAATATACATAATATATATATATTATATATATTTCATCGATTTCCATTTAAAACATATTTTATAAATCGTTTTAACTTCATTTTAAACACGATTCTAACTTCATTTTCAATTTTAAATCAAAATTGAATATTCCTTATCATTATAATATATAAATGATAATATTTTCAAAATATCATATTTTGAAATCATTTCCTTTTCGATATTCATTATAAAAATGAATAAAATCGATATAAATATCGTTCACGTCAAAATTGCGTTAATCTAATCAACATGGCTTTATATATTTAAATATATTCGTGTCCATCCCAAATCGGACATCAAAATCAAATTTTGATCTTTTACTGAATATTATTTTAGAATATTCATTATTTTAAAATATTCGTTATTTTAAAATATCCATTCTTTCTGAACTGGAATCAGACATAGTCAATTACCATATAATGTTATTTATATGGATTTCATACACACGTATACACAACAATAATCAAACACAGTCAACCATCATCCAGAGTGCATTACACAGTTGTATAAGCGTTAAAAATAAATAAATAATGCTCATCACAGCCTGTCAACCCATCGATTGACACACCACTAATTATTGGGATCAGTGTACGTCAAATATAATCCCAATACCCGTGTGGGGTTTTCAAACAACAAACACAGATTTTATTTGTGCAGTTGGGCGATGCGTAAAATATATCATCCCAATCAGTATCCGATAAATGGGTGTACATAAACAAATCGTCCGATTTGTTTATGAATATTTATTTCAGCACATGACTGTTTTATACAGTTCATATATAAAATAAAAATGATATTTTTATTATTCAAATATTTTACTCGTCACATGAATATTTTATATAGTTCATTATACATCACAATCTCAATCAAATTCCACAGCACAATACAATCAAACAAGTCGTCCATGGTCTGTGGACGACGGGTATCGGTGTTGCTAGCACCGTTTGCATCCTAATATATATTTTAACTAGAAAATAAATTAAAGTGAAAAGTCCTCACCTTGGGTCTCCACTCGTCATTCTTTATTGTCGCTTAGATTCGCTGTTTTGATTCCAACGCAATCTGTTTCACGAAATTTATATTAAAAATAATATTTTTAATACGCTACTTCATATATAAAAATCATATTTTTATTCTAATGTTATGCATATAAAAATCCATTTTTATTCTTGTACTGTTCGCATAAAAATCACATTTTTATACTTTTACTTCATATATGAAAATCACATTTTTACCTCATTAAAAATCATAATTTTACTTTAAAACCATATATGTAAAAATCACATCTTTAACACGATGTTTACATTATAAAGATCATATTTTTATATCGCTACATAAATAAAATTCATATTTTTATGTCGCTACTTATATAATAAAGATTATATTTTTATGATACCACTTCATGTATAAAAATATATTTTAACAACCATAAAAAATCTCATCTTTATATTATAAAAAAAATCAAATCTTTATATGTGTAAAGATTACACCTTTATAACGCTATCTTATCTATAAAAATCAAATTTTTATAATACTACCATATAAATAAAATTTACATTTTTATTTAAAATCGTATAAATTAAAAATCACATTTTTATCTCCATACATACATAAAAATCGTAACTTTATATGCTAACAATCCAATTTTTATATAATAAAAATCTAATCTTTACGTATTTGAAAATCAAAGCTTTTTGTATTTTTAAAATCCTATTTTTAACCTCATACACAAACCAAAAATAATGGAAATAAACTCACAAGGGAGAGGTGGCGCCGGAGTCAAGTCGGCGGCTCTGGCTCAGAGGCGGCGGCGACGCTGATTCGGGCTAGGGTTCCTCGATGGAGAGGCTAGGGGGCTCGGGGATGATCGAAGAAGGAAGGAGGAGAGGCGGCGGTCTCCTGGGGTGGCGGCGCTGGAGGCGCGACGGTCCCGGTGGCCCCGGCGGCGACAATCCCCCCTCGTCGCATTCATTTTTTTTCTTTTCTAGATCTCGACTTTAGGTTTGAACGATAGAAGATGGGAGGGGTTTGACCGGGTATAGGGAGTAAAAAGGGGTTGACTATATATATTTTTTTTATTTAATTTTTTTTAGAGTCCCAAAAAGTTACCTTTCCATACGAACTCCAAATCGAACCCACCGACTGTCGTCCCTAGCTAATTACCCTCATTCCAAACGCAATGGGCTATGTCCCGCAAGCAGTTCGACTATTTCGATCTGTTTTCATTAAAATTAAAATATAAATTAATATTCTCGTCAATATTGATTTTATCGTACATTTTAATTTACTGGGGGCCCATACGAACTCCAAAAATTCCAGAAAAATAAATCGGTCTATGTTTTGACGTTACAATCCTAAAAAAACTAATTTGGTTGAATTTGGAGACCGTTTGAAAAACGGTCATTTTTCAGTCGATTAAATTCAAACTGAATTGACCAAACGCGTTTAAACTCACCACGCTCACATATTGATTCCAAAAATTATGAAAATTGGAATCTAGCAATAATTTGACATTCCGGATCCAAAAAAAGTGGTCTCGTCGAAAACGACGGTCGTTCGCAAAATTTCTATTTTTAAGGGCTATATTTTCATAGTGACTATTCTGAATTTTCAACTGGGCATAACTTTTTATTCCCGCTAGGAAATTTGGATTTTTCAGATTCATTGGAAAGATATTTTCAAACAGATTCAAATATTTCTGGTTTCACCAAATCCGGTTTATTTTGAATCATGTACATTCATTTGAAATTTGAAATCGAAATTTCAAACTACCGCGCCATTTTCAATTCCTTTTATAATTAAAATAAATATTTATATTCTAATTTTTATTTAAATAAATTTGTATGCTCTACTTCTATTCAAAATATATTTCTAGTCGTTATTATTTAAAATAAATCATTTTAAATATTCAAAATTTATTAATTTTGCCAAAATAATTGGTTCTGATTTTCCGGGTTGTTACAATCTCCCCCACTTAAAATCTTTTCGTCCTCGAAAAGAAACGGAGATGAATGTTGTTTAGCTAATCAACTCAACTTTCAGTTTGGCTTTTCTTCTTCAACTTTTCAGTTTCTAAGAATTTTTAATTTTTCAAAAATTTGGCTAACACCCTAAATTTTCGAAAAATTTCGCCATAACCTCCTTTGTACGGGGAGACATTTAAAACCATAACTCTCCTCGCAGGGCTCTCATCAATCCAAAAGAAAAAAAGAGAATGCCAAGCGGCTAGCCCTAGGCTCATAAACTCTTTAAAAGCAAACGAAAATGCCAAGCGGCCAACCTTAGGTTCATAAACTCTTTAAAAGAAAAAGAAAATGCCAAGCGGCCAGCTTAGGCTCATAAATTCTTTAAAAGCAAAAGGAAATGCCAAGCGTCCAGCCTTAGGCTCATAAACTCTTTAAAAGAAAAAGAAAACTAGTAAACACGTAACTATTAGTCAGGCATAAAATTTTATTTCTCTTCTTAGCAGTTTATCCATAACCTGTTCAACAATGTGTGTATATATACATGTATGCATTTCTAAACAATTTCCAACTCAGTACAATATTCGATTCAATTTGACTAAATCCACCTTACATTATCATATTGGTTTAATTAATTATCCTTTCAGCATTTTTATTAGTTACACTAATAGTCGAACAACACAACTAACAATCAATTTATGAATTAGATTTTCAAACATATATTTTTAATATATATAGTCAAAAATCGTATTTTTGATGTCAAATCACACCAATATATTCTAACTATATTTTGGTTCTCACACCAGTCAATTGGAAATATATAGATATCCTACCTTCGAAACTCGAACATAAATATTGATGATGACATGTCAATCATCAGTATCATCTTCGGGCGACTAGAGTGTATTTGAGGTTACCCGCTAGCAAGGTGTATATTCAAAATCTTCATATACTCGATTTTCCAATAAATTTAAAATAAAATATTTAGTTATGTATAATATGAATTAAATTTTAAAAACAAAATTTGTTTTCATTTTTATTTTAAAAATAACACTCTTTCAACTCATTCTAGGATACTACTGATCCCATCTCTAACGAGTCATTCTTATTGGATATTACTAATCCAATCTCTGATGAATTCTTTCATTTGGTTCTAACGTGTCTTGTTCTTGAGCTCTGTAAACCAAACCTCTGATACCAAACTGACACGACCCGAACTTTCCCGATCTCCGAAGAGAAGAGAAAGAACGGATTGCTATGAGAATGCGACAAATCAGAACTCAAACAACAAAACATTTCATTGATTATTACAACAATTTCCATCAGAGTACAAGAATAACAGAGTATGAATAAATATTACTCATTGTAAAATATCAGAGATTTAAAATACATCATATGGCAGTGGAAAAAATAATACATAACACAACTGAAGGGAATATACGGATATAGAGCGTCCGAATATAGCTCTAGCGGTAAACCAAGATCTTATGAATAGAATATTTGCAAAAACCAACTATTGGCTACCCGTGTGGAAAATATGGGCACCCAGGTTTAGGTTAAAACAATAAACTCCAGGTCAGTCATGTGACTGGTGGGATAATTAAAAACAGTTATTAATCTTTATTTCAAAATAAAGTAAATCAAGAGACCACACCGTATAACATGGAATGGGTTTCCTCCCAAGAAAACCAGTGCATAAAACAAACAGTGCAATGCTTTTTGGAAAAATGAAGCTACTATAAGACCCAGGTCCCATCACACAATGCAACGCAAGCCGAAGGATAGGGTTTTTCCTTATGATAGCCGAACATGCTTGGTACGTTTAAAACAAAATTCATTTGATACTATTTTAAGTGCATAGTGTTAAAAACAACTTCAAATATAAATGTATCAATCATAGGCGGCATGGGTACCATCTATCATGTCGCCAATACAAGGCTCTACAATCAAAACCGAAATGTCATATATTGGAAGTTGGATTTCAATCTGTGAACCAAGGCAAGGGATCATCCTTACCGCTTCGAGACAATCTAGCCTACCATGTCTCATGAACAGAACGCATCGTCTCTTTGGAGCCATAGGGCCGGTCTACATTTTAAGTGCATAAAAAATCCCTGAACAATACGTCTCCCCGCCCTATGGGGCGTAAATGAGCCAGATGACTCAATATCCATCGGCTCTATAGTAACCGATATATCCGAGGCGCCATGCATTCCAACAACCACATAGGTAAAAATATAAAAATGTCAGGGCGTGCAAAACCCTAACACCACCTCTAGCTAGAAAGAAACACATGTTCTCCCTGGATCCACTCCTGTTTCTGGTTCACACCGGGGTGTGAGGCTCGCGAATTAACGCTATACACAAAGCGACGCTATATTAAAGCTATGCTTTGATCATCAACCACAAGACACTACTTTTCAACGAAGCCTTGATCATTGCCACTTAGGCATGCCACACAGGCAATTCATTCCATGCGACTGATGTCTATCGATATACAACCTCTAAGCTCATACGTCTCAGAGAAGGGTGTTAAGCAAGAGAATAAATTCTCCACCACCAAACAGATATATATTTAATAGAGATCAATCAACACAGAATAAAATCCTATGTCAGACACATAATCCATTTACAAGTTCGTTCTGGGTCTGAACGAAACCGGAGGCACCTTATTCCTTGTCCTGTATGTCCAATACAAGAGAGAGGCCCTCGCATATTCGTCGATCTCCAAGTACGTCTAGACGATCAACACTTATTACCTCGTCTTGGGTGTACAGCCCAATCAATACATCAGTAATCATCCAAACGATGTGAAGACCTCCGTTCTTCGACCACTGTCTTCATCTTCGACTAATCGTCGTATCAGTTATTCAGAATGGGATAAACCCGGTCTTTCCGAATAACTCGCGTATTTTATAAACAAGTGTTACACAAACACAACATATGCGTCATTCCAATTCAGAATATTCTTTTATTCAAATATTCTTTTGACAATTTTAAACCATATTAAGGTTTTCAAAACTAGTCAGGATTAGCGAACCTTACCGAAGTAATCTTTTATTATATTTCCCAATCCCAACCTATTCATCCCATGGAGCAAAACTGGTAATACTTCATATCTAACACCACATTGTTATCCGTAAATATTAATTACCATTTTAAGTTCAAATCTGATTAAAGATTTAACTACCGCTTGGAGCAAAACCAGTGATACTCCATTCTCGATCATTTCCCAAATTTGATAATTTAAATTATCAAATTCTCATTTCTATCTAATTAAAGATTCATTAAAACTCCACTTAGTTTTAATCTTCCCAAAAATCAATATTAATGATTATTCAACTTTGGGAAATCATATCATGTCTTTAACTAGGTTAAAGAACCAATGTCATTTAAAACACAATTCACGATAAATCCAAAATCACATTCCAATAATTATGGAGTCTTCACAGAAAACAGATCAATATATAATCGATATCAATTTCTGTATCCGACTAATAACATAAATGGAATAACGACAAAGCCTTTTTAATTCCACATATATTAACAGTCTTCCTCCACAGAAGCTCATTTCGATTTTTACCAAATCGAATTCCATTCCATTCCAATTAGATATTAATTAATTGGAAAACTTTACTTTGGAATATCCTATTAAATCTTATTAAAAGATTTATAAATTTCAAATTACATTTCATTGTTTATCGGGTTAAAGAACGAATGTCATTTAAAACACAGTTCACAATAAACGCAATTCACATTCCATTCTAATTCCAATTAAATGTTAATTAATTGGTTACTCTTCCTTAAATCTTAATTAAAAGATTTATTCTTTTCACACGGGGTTTTAGAATAGTGTTATTTAAGAAACCATTCACGACAAACCCAAAATCACATTTGATATTAAATACAAGGATCTGAAGAGAAAATATATGGGCTTATATTCAATATCAAATTCTGAAACCAACAAATATCGTATTGGAATAACGATATATATATATATATCTTCCAAATACCTCCACAATATCTGTATAATCACGGAATCCAATATCCACATATTCCGAAGATAATTTCGATTCAAATCCATTCCAATTCTTATATTGGAAATTTCTGGTTTTATTAAAACCATTCACAAATCCAATTTATATATTTAAAAATTATTGGGTTTCAAATTTAGTTAATAACTAGTTCATTTTGATAAAAATATATTTTTATCTTTACAAACGTGGAAATTTTCATTCCAATTCTTTCCAAATCATTTATTATGATTTTACACAAATTATTAATATTTTTATTAATTTTATCAAGGCCCGTACAGTCGATTTCCATAAACGGTCATCGAACAGCACTTACAGCGACCTTTTCCAAATTTGATTTGGACGTAATTCCAAATCCAACCGTTAGATTTCAAATCTCTTATATTCATTAGAAAGCTCTTTTTGATACGAACCCGACGGTTCCAGTTTTAGGAGAATCCAACGGTCGGATCTCCCGTAACGTCAATTCGAAGTCAATGGTCGAAATTCGCGAACGGCCGCGGCGCGTTCTATTTAGGCCATTAAATATATATAATACATATATTATATATATATTTCGTCGATTTCCATTTAAAATGTATTTTATAAATCGTTTTAACTTCATTTTAAAAACGATTCTAACTTCATTTTCAATATTAAATTAAAATTGAATATTCCTTATCATTATAATATATAAATGATAATATTTTCAAAAATATCAGATTTTAAAATCATTTTCTTTTCGATATTCATTGTAAAAATGAATAAAATCGATATAAATATCGTTCATATCAAAATGGCGTTAATTTAATTAACATGGCTTTATATATTTAAATATATTCGTGTCCATCCCAAATCGGTCATCAAAATCAGATTTTGATCTTTTACTGAATATTATTTTCAAATATTCATTATTTTAAAATATTCATTATTTTAAAATATCCATTCTATCTGAACTGGAATCAGACACAGTCAATTACCATATAATGTTATTTATATGAATTTCATACACACATGTACACAACAATAATCAAACACGGCCAAACATTATCCAGAGTGCGTTACACAGTTGTATAAGCGTTAAAAATAAATAAATAATGCTCATCACAGCCTGTCAACCCATCAATTGACACACCACTAATTATTGGGATCAGTGTACGTTAAATATCATCCCAATACCCGTGTGGGGTTTCAAACAACAAACACTGATTTTATTTGTGCAGTTGGGAAATGTGTAAAGTATATCGTCCCAATCAGTATCCGATAAATGGGTGGACATAAACAAATCGTTCGATTTGTTTATGAACATTTATTTCAACACATGACTATTTTATACAGTTCATATATACAATAAAAATGATATTTTTATTATTCAAATATTTTACTCATCACATGAATATTTTATACAGTTCATTATACATCACAATCTCAATCAGATTCCACGGCACAATACAATTAAACAAGTCGTCCATGGTCCGTGGACGACGGGTGTCGGGTACTGCTAAGCACGGTCTACATCCTAGTATATATTTTAACTAGAAAATAAATTAAAGTGAGGAGTCCTCACCTTGGGTCTCCACTCCATCATTCTTTATTGTCGCTCAAATTCACTGTTTTGATTCCAACGCAATCTGTTTCACGAAATTTATATTAAAAATCATATTTTTAATATGCTACTTCATATATAAAAATCATATTTTTATTCTAATGTTATGCATATAAAAATCCATTTTTATTCTTGAACTATTCGCATAAAAATCACATTTTTACCTCATTAAAAATCGTATTTTTACTTTAAAACCATATGTGTAAAAATCTCATCTTTAACGCGATGTTTACATTATAAAGATCATATTTTTATATCACAACATAAATAAAAATCATATTTTTATGACGCTACTTATATAATAAAGATTATATTTTTATGATACCACTTCATGTATAAAATATTTTAACAATCATAAAAAAAATCTCATCTTTATATTATAAAAATTCAAATCTTTATATGTATAAAGGTTATACATTTATAACGCTATCTTATCTATAAAAATCAAATTTTTATATTACTACCATATAAATAAAATTTACATTTAAAATCGCATAAATTAAAAATCACATTTTTATCTCCATACATACATAAAAACATAACTTTATATGTTAAAAATCCAACTTTTATACGATAAAAATCTAATCTTTATGTATATGAAAATCAAAGCTTTTTGTATTTTAAAAATCCTATTTTTAACCTCATACACAAACCAAAAATAATAGAAATAAACTCACAAGGGCTGAGTGGCAAGGGGGAGGCGGCGCCGGAGTTCGCAGGTGGCGGGGTGCCTCATCAAGTCGGCGGCGCTGGCTCAGAGGAGGTGGCGGTGCTGATTCGGGCTAGGGTTCCTCGATGGAGAGGCTAGGGGATGATCGAAGAAGGAAGAGGGAGAGGCGGCGGTCTCTTGGGGTGGAGGCACCGGAGGCGCGGCGGTCTCGGTAGCCGCGGCGGTGGCAATCCCCCCTCGTCGCGTTCGTTTTTGTTTTTTTTTCTTTTCTGGATTTCGACTTCGGGTTTGAATGATAGATGATGGGGAGGGGTTTGACCGGGTATAGGGAGTAAAAAGGGGTCGATCATATATATTTTAATTTTTTTTAGAGTCCCAAAAAGTTATCTTTCCATACGAACCCCAAATCGAACCCATCGACTATCGTCCCTAGCTAATTACCCCCATTCCGAATGCAATGGGCTATGACCTGCAAGCCAGTTCGACTGTTTCGATCAGTTTTCATTAAATTTAAAATATAAATTAATATTCTCGTCAATATTGATTTTATCGTACATTTTAATTTACCGGGGCCCCATACGAGCTCCAAAAATTTCAGAAAAATAAATCTGGCTATATTTTGATGATATGGTCCTAATAAAACTAATTTCATCGAATTTGAAGACTGTTTGAAAAACGGTCATTTTTCAGTCGATTAAATTCAAACTGAATTGACCAAACGCGTTTAAACTCACCACCCTCATATATTGATTCTAAAAATTATGAAAATTGGAATCTAGCAATAATTTGACATTCCGAATCCAACAAAAGTGGTCTCGTCGAGAACGGACGTCATTCGCAAAATTTCTATTTTTAAGGGCTATATTTCCATAGCGACTATTCTGAATTTTCAACTGGGCATAACTTTTTATTCCCGCTATGAAATTTGGATTTTTCAGATTCGTTGGAAAGATATTTTCAAACATATTCAAATATTTCTACACCAAAATCCGATTTATTTTGAATCCTATACATTCATTTGAAATTTGAAATCGAAATTTCAAACTAACGCGCCATTTCCAATTCCTTTTATAATTAAAATAAATATTTTTATTCTAATTTCGATCTAAATAAATTTGTACGTTCTAATTCTATTCAAAATATATTTCTACTCATTATTATTTAAAAAAAATCATTTTAAATATTCAAAATTCATTAAATTTGCCAAAATAAAAATTTTAAAATGGTTCTGATTTTCCGGGTAGTTACAAGTTCTTACCAGCCGCAAGCCACGCTCTCTGCCACAATCAGCAGTCCTACGGTCCCAACTCATGTTACAATCGAGTATAACCCTGATACGGAAAAATAATTATAAAGTATAATAATGATTTAAAAAAGTTTAGTATAAAATATATCAGGTTTTGAGTAATAAAACATGTTGACCAAAAATAGACCATTTAACAATGCCTTTTGTAACGATTTTAAGGAATGTTTTAGGTTAAAGGTTTTTAATTTCCAAATTGAATCTAAACCTTGGCAAACCTTTTTTATGGTTGTTAAAGTATTTTCAAGATGATTTTGGAAGTCTAACGGCTTAACCAAGTTTAAGAATGAGATCCATCCTTTTGAAACATGTTCCAATTAAAGGGGACTTAATTGGGGATCCGATAATCCAAAAGGTCATTGTTTTGACGCTAATTTGTTCAAAAAGATCATGTTCAACCCATTTCGCATAATTATATGAAAAAATAGAGAAATCAAAGATATCGAAGACGGGGAAAGACCGAGAATCATCACATCGAAATGACTGTTTGCTAATGCCTTGGGTAGCTCATATCCTTCCAGTACTTGAAATGTCAATACATGATGTATTAGTGTCGAATCCCAGGGACCGAGAGGGTAGGTCATCACATCTAGTATCAGAGCTAAGGATTAACCTTAGTTCCGGGGTATAACTCATTAAAGGGCTAATAGAGATAGAATCAGTAGTATTTTAGGGTGAGTAACTCATTAGAGATAGGGTTCGTAACACGCTAGAACGAGTACAGCTGGAGAAAACATACATTTGTTAAATCATTTTTCATTCGTATCTATTTCTATGCTTTATCATATTCTCTAAGGTATCTTGTCTGCTTGCCTAACTCTTTTCTTACTATGCAGTTAGTGGAAAATGAGTAGGAGAGGAAGAAGACCAAGTAGGGGCAGAGGTAGCACCGCGACTAATAGTCAAGCCTCCATAGTAAAAGAAGTCGAGGCGGATTTGCAAGAATAACCTTAGCCAAATCTGGAAGTTTTACCAAAGAAGTACAAGAATCTTGGAGGACCACAATTCCTTGGAAAAGAATCAGTTATTGAGGCCCAAGCATGGTTGCGTTCATGTGAAAGAATTTTCAAAGGCTTAAAGCTTAATGATGTGCAGAAGAGATATTTGGCAACTTGGTTACCAAAGGATGAAGCCTTAGTCTGATGGGAGATAGTTACATTAAAAGAACCCAAAGAAAACTTCTCTTAGGAAGGCTTTAAGAAAGTTTTTGAAAGCAGGTTTTTACCATCTGAAGGAATAGCTTGTTTATACTATGAATTTTTCATCTTGAAGCAAGGAGATATGAATATTCAGAAATATCTCAATAAGTTTAATGAACTTTCTCGTTTTGGGCCTGAACTGATCCATGATCCGATCAAGAAGAAGGAAAGATTTATTAAAGGGTTGCGAAGGAAGTATCAAAACAAAATGATGACTCATGTGAAAGCATGATTTGTGGATATTGTAGATATGGCGTATTGCTTTGAATCCTTAGACAAACATAATGATGTGGAAAATAAGGGTAACAAAAAGGACAACTCAAAGAAGAAGAGAAAAATTGGAGGCAAGAAGTCTGAATCAGATGAAGAAAACCAAGGAGAATTGGGTGAAGTGTGCCACATGTTATAATTGTATTGAAAAGCGGCATTTTTTGACTGATTGCAAAAAGCCAAAGAAGCCGAAGAGGGTTGATCAAGAACCCATGAAGAAAGCTCCAAATGCCAAAGAATGCTATAATTGTCATAAGACCGACCATATTCCGAGGAACTATCCACTGGTGAAAAAATAGAGGTAGCACATGTTTATGCCACTGAAGATGAACCGTCAACATCCTCGGGCAAAAGGGAAAGGAAGTTCTTAAAGGTAAACTTTTTATTATGTATATTCCAGTTAAAGCATAATTTGATACCCGTGCCTCGCATAGTTTATAAGGAATTAAATCTAAACCCCAAATATATTGAGAATCCCGTTTTGGTTAGAAATCCGGTAGGAGGTTCTACCCATCAATGTTTACATGGTAAAGTGCATATTTTTTATTCCCATTATCGAGTTTCCTTTAACTTGATTATCTTGGATTTCACCGATTTTGACGTTATGCTTGGGATAGATTGGCTGACCCTACATTAAGCTAATGTCGAATATTTGAAAAGGATTTTAGAGTAAAAAAATAGAAATATTATAGAGATACCATGTGAACGCCCAAATTTAAGTAGAGATAGTTTCTGGTATGCTATAAATGCCTCCCTCACCACTATAGAAACCATTCTGATTGTTAAGAGTTTTGTGGATGTGTTTGATGAAGTTAAGAGTCTTCCACCATGTTGGGAGATTGATTTTAGAATTGATTTGGTTCTGAATGCAGACAAGTTGCGATTCGTAGAATGGCTATAAAGGAGAAAGAGGAGTTGAGTGACCAAACTCAAGAACTTTTGAAGACAGGTCTGATCAGGCCTAGTTATTCAAATTGTGGTGCGGCAGTAGTATTTGTTCTGAAGTCTGATGGTTCTCTAAGTCTGTGCGTGGAGAATAGAGATTTATATAAGCAAACTCTTAAAATTATATATCCTCATTATCGCATTGATGATTTGTTACATCACTTGAGTGGAGTTCTAGTATTTTTAAGGGTGGACCTAACTAAGGGATTACACCATCTAGGATTGCGGAAGATTGTATCCATCTAATTGCTTTCAGAAAAAACTGATTTGTTCTACAAATGATTAGTAATGTCTTTAGGATTATGCAACGCCCCTGCTTATTTTGTTGATTTAACGAACCATATATTTCGAGAAGTATTAAATAAAGTGGAAATTAGGCAGCGCCCCCTGTTATAGTTTTAAATATAAACGGCCTCCCTCCCCAACTTTCAATTCAAACCCTGTCCCTAAAATAAGTGTTACGTGTTTTCTTAAAAAAAAAAAGCGCTGCTGTGTAAAATAAAAAATAAAAAAAATTCTAAATTCTGCAAATATTCCCAAAAGACCATGGAAACAAAAAAAACTTGCATATATGTGTCCAAGTATTCACAATAGTTGCACACATGTATGCAAGTATTCACGACGCAGTTTACACTGAATATCTGCGTGAATTATTGCATATATGTGTGCAACTATTTTAAAATATTTGCACACATGTAAGCAAATATTGCATGAAAGTTTCACATTGAAAAATATGTCTGCGTATTGTTGCACACATGTGTGCAAGTATTCTGAAATACCTACATGCATGTATGCAAATAAATATGAACTGATTTGCATGCATGTGAATTTTTGCACACTTGCATGCAAGATTTATGTAATGCTTGCATGCCTGTATGCAAGAAAACCAATACTGATGCATGACTGAAATACTTGCACAGATGTATGCATGAAATTTAAAATACGTGCATACTAGTATGCAATTAACTGCAGTTATGTTGTTTTTATGTAAATTTGGTTTTTGAAGTGTTTTTTGATGGTTTTTTGATCTGATTTTTTTTCGATTAATTGTTTTATTTAATTATGAGTTTACGTGATTTTTTTTATTTTTCTAATGAATTTTCGAAAAATAGGGATGTATTTTTTAATAAGATGAGGACCGAATGTGAGCCTAATTTTTAAACTTTCTAGGGATGTGTGCCAAACGGACCCTTAAATAAATTTGTGCTGGTCTTTATTGATGATATTCTCATTTTCTCTAAGACTGAAGAGGAGAATGTTAGGTGTTTGGAAGTTGTCCTAGAAATTCAGAGAAGGAATGTGTTGAAGGCAATGTTCTCCAAATGTCATTTTTTGGAACAAGAAATTAAGTTTTTAGGACATATAGTGTCGAAAGTAGGAATTTCGGTAAATCAAAATAAAGTTTCTGTCATCCAGATTTGAAAGCAACCTAGAATCCCCATAAAGGATAGAAATTTCCTTGGCTTGGCAGGTTACTATCGGAGGTTTATAAAAGATTTCTCTAAGATATCCAACCCTTTTACGAAGTTAACCAAGAAACACATCAGGTTTGTTTGGACTGCAAGATGTAAAGAAGTCTTCCAAGAATTGAAGAAGAGACTGACCATTGCTCCAGTCCTAACAATTATTAATAGCAACAAAGGATTCATTGTTTATATAGATGTCTGCAAAGAAAGAGTTGGTGCGGTATAAATGCAAGAAGGAAATGAATTACTTATGATTGTAGGCAATTGAAACCGCATGAGAGGAAGTATGCAACTCATGATCTGGAATTGCTTGCTATTGTATTTGCTTTGAAGATCTGGAGATATTATTTGTTGGGTGAGAAGTTTGAGCAGTTTACTGATCACAAATCTTTGAAGTACCTTTTTTCTCAGAAGGATTTGAATATGAGGCAACAGCGCTGGTTAGAATTTCTGGTGGCATATGATCTGAATATATTTTATACTTAAGGGAAAACCAATGTTGTGGAAGATGCACTCAAAAGAAAGCATCACAACAACAAAACTAGTTTAATTACATTGTGGTTGCATTTCAAAACCATATGCGACCATTCACCAAATTTTTGCTAAAATTTTTCGTGGCCACTTAAATTTCTTTCGACATTTCACTTTTGTTTTCCCTCGTCTCAAAAGTAGGTCTTCTTTCAATCCTTCGGAAGCTTCATCCTCGTTTCTCAAGTCCCTCCTCTTCCTCATTCGAAATCCCCAAAAACCTTCTTGATCCCTCAAAACCCTCGTCTTCCTCCTCAAAATCCCTCTTCATCCTTATCCAGACCCGAAATCATCTTTCAATCAATCAAAACTGTCATCTTCATCAACGAAATCCCTCATCTTCCTCGTCTCCCTAAAATCATCTTCCAGTCTGAAACTGCCTCTCTCTTTTTACCGATGTTGTGCTACAGTTTAGAAATGGTGAAATATACAAGTTCGTCGATAAGAGCAAAAACACCATTAGTTGGTTTAGACATATAGGAAGTTGCGTTTGGTGCAATAGGCAAGCCAATCACCACTGCTGATAAGGTATGCAAGTTCTTTAATATGATAGCTCCATTACCAAAAAGCTAGGGCTTTTTTGTTGTTTCTGTTATATATCACAACTAGCTCGTTTATATGATGGTTGTTGATTATGAAGAGATAGATGCACAAAGAAGCATCTTTTTATCTTTTCTTTTCTTTTGGTAATAGAAGAAGTTTATTTTTATTCCTCACCGGATACTTTCCTTTTTTGCTATTATGTACTAAGTTCAATCTGACCATTCTCCAATCTGTAATATATATGTTGATTGTTTTCCTCTCAAAAATATAGTCATACTGAAGCTAATTGCACATTTTCAGTTAATCCTATGTCATTGTTAACATACCAGGTTGTATATTGGTTCATGTGCATAACAATTGCTTTACATACCAGGTTGTATAATGGTTCATGCTGAAGCTAATTGTATAACATTTTTTACTATTTTATTTTAACGATTTTTTTAAATATTTTCTTGTGTTTTGAAGTGAAATGAATTAGTATTGTTGCTGTGATGAAGAACATTCTTTTTTTTTTTTGCATACTACTATTTGTGAATTTTTAAGTTAATTGACTTAATACTTTAGCTTGTTGTTGTAACGAAAGAAAACCAGTCATGATATCTGAAGCAATATAATGTAAAATTTCTAACTAGTATCAGTTTACTTTTGCCTGCTGTTGTGATATTTGAAGCTGTATCATTGTATTTGAAACTATATTACGATATTCGAAGTTATTTATTTGCTTAGTATATTTGTTTGTGGATATTAATTTATTGTATAGTTTTTGTTTGTAATTTAAGTATATCTGCACACCCCTCAAAAGATGTTTTCCTTATCCAGTATTCTTTAGATAATGTTACTTTGCTTTGATAGAATATGTTGGGTTTGTACCATTTGGATAGTACTGGTTGCATACTTCTTTAATAGTCCAATGTGATAATGTACTCTTTTACCTGTGCTATATACTAATTGGTTGGGTGTGATCATGTGCTAGTTTTAAATATGTCTTGCCTTTATGTTACCAGTTATTTTGGTTGTTACGCCTACTACATTGAAATGGTTTTTTTGACTTACACCAGCTTTCACCAAGGAAAAATTATGATCAAATTGCTAGAGGAGGATAATAATCATTGAATATTATTTTATATTTAATTTTTCTTATATCTAGTGTTTTTAGTGTTACCTTAAGGATTTAATGTGTGCGAACAATGGAGTCAACACAAACCTGTACATATAGACTAATGTATGTAATGTCTCTACGAGTAAATTGATAACATATTTTTTAAATCATACTTCATAGCTATATCTTATTATTAATTTACAATGATAATAAATGTGTAATAAAATCACAAAGAATTCACCATGGATATTTTTTTAAGTAGGTAAAATAAAATTGTACTAGAGCAAGTAAAAAGTAAACGGACGACGTGATAGAACAACAAACAACTTGAATTTCGTCGTAGTCTGTAATTTACTGCTGCCCCAATAAAATCATAACTGAATTCCTCTTATTTACAATGTAACCAAAGCTCAACCTGCTACTGTATTACGTTTATTGAGAATTCTTACTAAAAAAATTTCCAAGTTGCACACTAACGAATAATTCTGGATAATCTACATTCACTGCTTCAAATATCTCCTTTGCTATAATACCTGCATGTGTTGAAGACCTTTCTTGTGCATGCATTTTACAAACATATTTTTTTATCATAACCATCATGATAGTCTCAATGTTGTTTGCCTAAGAATGTTTAGTTATGCAATACTCCATAACTTTCGAATGTTGCATTAAAAATTAATATCAAGGTTAGTTTTCTCTCTTGACTTACTATATATATATACATATATATATATATATGTGTGTGTGTGTGTGTGTGTGTGTGTTTGTATATACATATACATATATATATTTGCATGTATGAATTTTTATTTTGTTATTAAATCATGATACAGTTAGAGGGAGAAATACAGTGCTCGTTGATGCAGTTAGGAAGAACAGTTCTAATATTACAGATAAACCTACTATCATTTTCAGTGCTGATGTTACTCATCCACCACCTGGAGAAAACTCCTCTACATAAGTTGTTTCCGTAATTATATTTTAGTGGCAAATTTATTTTTCTAATATCTATAAAATTATGCATTATGATTTTGTTTGTTCCATTTTAATTATGTTGTTGTCTCTATGGATTGGCCTGAAATAACAAGATACAAATAATTAGTTTCTGCTCGATTATATGGAGAGATAATTAATGATCTTTATACTACTAACCTGAAGGCAAAGGAAGAAGTGGTGCCTGGAAATATGATAAGGTAATTCATGCATTGGATGGAAATTTACATACCATTCACTTGCTTACTGCTAACGGATGTGCATCTATTTTCCTCTTTTGTAGAGAGCGGCTTATATCCCGTAAGTGATCTTTAGGCCCTAAGCTCCATCCAATTATCTTTTATAGGTACTGAATTGCTAATACTTCTTTAAATATCTCGCTAAACTTATTCCAGAGACGGTGTATGCGAAGGATAGTTTAATATTGTTTTACTCAAAAAGTTTGATGCATTAAACAGAGTAAGCAATAACAATTGTTTTATCATTTGATTCAACATTCCAGCTTATAGTAACAACTTTAACACTTCCTTTATGGCAGGCCTGTCAATCTCTTGAAGTGGATTATCTTCCTCTAGTTACATTTGTTGATATAAAAAAAGACATCGCACATGCCTTTTTCTTATAAAAACATGGAGGCAATCTAGCTGATAAGAACAATAATATACCTCTAGGTTTTGTGCACTATAATTTAAATAAATGCTTCAGGTTCCTATTTCTTACATTTGGATATAATGTACATATATCAGGATTCTAGTTTAAAACCGGTATCTGTTGGAGAATGGAGTTTTGATGACAACAACCTTATTTCAATATTAGTTGATTATAAAATGTATACTAACACTTTTGTATAGAATATATGTATACACATATGCAGGATTTATATACAGGAAATATTACTGAAGACTGTACAGTTTAAAGATATCAGAGATTCAGAATTCAAAGATATTTCATGACCTAAGAGTATTCAAGATTTCAAGACTAATATAGTTATAGAGTCTAGATTATGTAAGGCTCTAAATAGCACTCCAGGTTCAAATTCAAATTCTATTTTTCAAATTTTGTTCCCAAATTCTATCTT
The DNA here is from genome assembly GCA_030737875.1 of Allium sativum. Lineage (NCBI taxonomy): Eukaryota > Viridiplantae > Streptophyta > Magnoliopsida > Asparagales > Amaryllidaceae > Allium > Allium sativum. Next base: position 3,474,492 of record CM060911.1, on the reverse strand, counting down.
CAATCTTCTCTATTTTATTTTCTGTCTTTTCTATTTTTCTTTCTTACTTTACTCTTGTTTTCAAACTCAAGGATTATAAGTTTTATATTTTTATATTTTATATTTATATAGTTTTAAATTTATAATCTTATAAATATGTTTATATAGTTTATATTTATGTTTTCATATGATTTTCTACTTTATGATATTAATTTATAACACTATTTTTAAATTCAAGAATTTCTAGAATTATATTTATATCAAAACACTTGAAAAATGCTCAAAAATTAATTTTACACTAGGTGTATGTCGACATAAGAAAAACACTATGTCGACATATAACTGTCATTTTTTCAATTTTGAAAGAAGTGCCTTTTCACTAATTGTGACTGTTCTGAAGCATTGCAACCTTTCACACACTATAAAAAGGGTTTGAATTCAAATTTTTAATCACTCCTTCTCCACTTTCACTCTCTTCCATTACACCATTATTTCTTATCATTTTTATGATTTCTACACCTAGAATCTGCCAAACTCAATTCTGTTTTCACTAATCTTCTTCTCCCTACATTCTCTACTCATTGCTCTCAAGATCAAGGGCAATTGAAGAGTTATAGGGCTGTTTGTAATAGTTTGTGTTGTGTAAAGGAATTAGTGTTATCCCTTGTAGTCGTGAAATCAAGGACGGGTAATCCGTGGTATCCCCTGTAGCCGTGAAATCGAGGAAGGTATACTTGATCAAGTGTATGGGTGGAAACAGTGGTATCCCTTATAGCCGTGAAATCAAGGAGGATTGTAATTGGATATTGATATAGTAATAAATCTCTGCGCAGTCCAGCGTTGCGTGGGACTGGACGTGAGAGCAATTTCGAACGAGTATAAAATCTGGTATGTTCTTTCCTTTTCTGCATTTTTATTTCTGTTTATTTTTGTGTATGTGTTTGAATTTGTGTCTGTGATTGTGTTTGTGGTGTTTGATTCATATAGTAGTTCACATAAGTTTTAGATTTTGATTAAATTCTCAAAAACACTATTCACCCCTCTCTAGTGTTTGTTTTGCCTTAACGATCCATTCCGCAATCCTTAACAATTGGTCTCAAAGCAAGGTCTTTCGAAAAGTTCATAATCTGATTTTTGAAAAATTTTAAATGGCAAATTTTGAAGCAATTCATAACACTAGTTTAAATTCATGTCTTGCATCAGTATTAGATGAGTGTGCATTCAATTTGATTGAAAATTCAAGTTATCATGATATTATTTCTTGAAAGGTTTAAATGGATAAATCACATAATCATCATGATGTTATTATTTCAAATTACAATTTGTTATTTTGAAAAGTCACTTGATTCTTTGAAAAGGTTTGTTGTTTTGCAGGGAAAGAGTTATGTCTGATGACTATTGGCTGAAAGACATCAAGACGATCATTCATTAATCAAGAAAAGAAGCGCTTATGAAGGGATATGACTTTTGGGCTTATAGTAGTTGAAGTGTCCGTTCATTCAAAATTTTGATGCTAAGTTGACCAGGCCATGTAAAAAGGATGTGTCCTTATCTAGACGATTCAGACTCACCATCAAGCGATGAAGAGCCATAAATCAGAAACTCAAATATGTGTTTCACATCAATTCAGAATTCATAAAATATCGGAGAAATGGATCGAAAAACCAGATACACCTTAATTAATTTTTTAAATTCTTTTTTTGGTGGAATGGATGTTTTATTTGCTTTGTTTTGATTGCCTAGTTTTGAATTTGAAATAAAAAATTTAAAATTCAAACTTGAAATTTAAAAATTCAAATTTGAAATTTGAATTTTGAAATTCAAAATAATAATAAATATAATAATAAATTTTGAATGTTTGTTAGGATATATTAGTATTATTTCAGGAAATATTTAAACCTGAAATATAAATCAATAATATAATAAAACCAAGAAGTCAAAATATTTTTTGATTTTCCACAAGTATGTCGACATACATAAATGGTCATGTCGACATAATGAGATTCAAAATTTGAATTTCAAAAGTTTACGCTTTCAAACTTCCCTCCATTTTTTAAATTAGAAAATGCCAGTTTGAACTCTAGTTATTAACTTTGTTTGTCTACTTATTTTCTTATATCTTGTTTCAAAATATTAAAAGTATATAATTTAAGAAAATTATATAAACATATGATATACAAAGTTAATATAACTTTTTGATATTGTTATAAAATATAATTTATTCATCTTTTATATAGTTTAAACATGCATAGTTTAACTTATATATTATTCATATGATTTCATAACTATTTCGGGTTACATTATCACAAACATTATTATTAACTTAATATTTATTTTGATTTCTTATTAAGATTTATAAAAGCTTGAATATTTAACCTAATATTTTGGTATAAAAATAATTATATATATATGATTTTATGTCTTAAATATGTAGTTTAAATATAAGAACTTATAGTTTTATAGTTTAATTTATATCAAGATTTTATAATTTTGTTATGACTACAAATTTCTTTTTAAAAGTTTTAATATATAAATAGTTCTTTAGAAAATTAATATATTTTGATTTCTAAAAGTTTAAATTTAAAATTGATTTGTATTAAAAGATTGATTGACATAATAAATTAAACTTTTAAGTCCTTTTTAAAATTAGTTTATATATACACACAATTATGAATATATGTTTATATAAAAATAGTTTACTTTATATATGATACAATTCTATATTCTCTTTAAAAAAATCTTCAATTTTTACTATATTCAATAAGCACCCTATTAAAATTATATTCATATTTCTTAAAAAATTAGTTTGAATACTTATTTTTTTTCTAACTATCATGAATATATATATATATATATATATATATAAACAGAGGGAGAGAGAGAGAGAGAAACTTTTTACTATCCTTTAAATCTCTTTCATAAGTATCATTGACCTAAGTCTTGAAATTAATATATATTATCCGTGTTTAATTCAAATAATTTGTCATAAGTATGTATATGCATAATAGTTAGATAGTACTTTGAGTATATTTTACCAAAATAGATATAATTATCAAATCATTCTGCATACTACCATTACACATCTTATTTCATATCATACATCATTATTATGAATCACAATGCATCATAAAATCATTCACATCACAAGTTGTATTTTATTCAATATATCACTTCATGTAGTTTTGCATATGACATACTGCATTATAACCAACACAATGCATTACATGTTAATTTTAAATCCACACATAACAAGTATATAGTATGAGAAATTTTTATGTAATTAGAAATATAGGAGTATTAATCAAATACATAACATATTTACTTTTTCTTGATTAACTTGATTGACTTGTTTGGCTTGATTGAATTGATTAGCTTGATTGGTTTGATAGATTTGTTTGGTTTGTTTGATTTATTTAGCTTGATTTGATTGACTTGTTTGACATGGTTGAATTTCATTGGCTGTTGATAGGTGTGTTAGAAATTTACTTATGCATTTGTAGTTGATAGGAGCTTTATAGTTTTCAGGATAAATAGAAGTTGCAAGAAATGTTTAGTTCATGTTTGAATTGATGTTTTGTGACAACAAAACTTAAATTGATTGATTGGATTGGATTGAACTGCTCTTCTTATATCATAATTTTAAGGATATCTTATCAGAGTTATTTCTAAGTCTAGATTAAGGTCTTATTATAGTTTTAAGGGAATTAGAATATAGGCTAGGTTTAGTCTTGCATTAGATTAAGAGGGAGTTTTATAGTTTATAGGATTAATTGAAGGTTCAAGAAGTGTTCATTAACACATATTATTTAATTTGGTTGATTTGGTTGATTGCTTGAATTAATTGCTTGAGTTGATTGCTTGAGTTGATTGCTTGAATTGCTTGTTTGAATTGCTTGTTTAGATTGACTCGCTTGTTTAAATTGATTATAAATATTGACTGATTCGATTAGTTTATTATCCTTCTATTTAGTTTATTAGACTAGTGTAGTCATAGATTTAGGAGGAGTTATATAAATTTATAGGGAATTATAGATTAAGGGAGAGTTATAGATTTATGAGGAGTTATATATATAGAATTAAGATATTATATTGGCAAAAATTTAGGGGGAGTATTTTACTTTAGGAGTTATAAAGATAGATATTGGATTTAGGTGGAGTAGTTTTATAATTTCTTTTTGATAATGCAAAAGGGGGAAATTATAAAATATAGACATAGTTTATAGGATTCATATAGACAGGGGGAGTATTTGTAGGATCATAATCAACAAGTATATATACAGGTATGATATTTTATAAACTAAGGTTGTCATCATCAAAAAGAGGGAGATTGTTGGAGAACAGAGTTTTGATGACAACAGCCTTATTTCAAAATTAATTGATTATAAAATATATACTAACACTTTTGTATAATATTTATACACACACACACATATACAGGATTTATATATAGGAAATATTACTGTAGACTGTACAGTTTAAAGATATTAGAGATTCCGAATTTAGAGGCATTTCAAGACTCATAAGTATTCAATATTTCAAGAGTTCAAGACTAATATAGTTATAGAGTCTAGATTAATTAAGACTCTAAATAGCACTCCAGGTTCAAATTCAAATTCTATTTTTCAAATTCTGTTTCCAAATTCTATCTTCATTCTTCTCTATTTTATTTTCTATATTTTCTATTTTTCTTTCTTACTTTAATTTTGTTTCAAACTCAAGGATTATAAGTTTTGTATATTTATATTTTACATTTATATAGTTTTCAACTTTATAATTTTATAAATATGTTTATATAGTTTATATTTATGTTTTCATATGATTTTCTACTTTATAATATTAATTTTTAACACTATTTTTAAATTCAAGAATTTCTAGAATTATATTTATATCAAAACACTTGAAAAATGCTTAGAAATTAATTTTACACTAGGTGTATGTCGACATAAGAAAGACACTATGTCGACATATAACTGTCATTTTTGCAATTTTGAAAGGAAGTGTCTTTTCACTAATGTGACGGTTCTGAAGCGTTGCAACCTTTCACACACTATAAAAAGGGCTTGAATTCGAATTTTTAATCACTACTTCTTCTCCACTTTTACTCTCTTTCATTACATCATTATTTCTTATCATTTTTATGATTTCTATATCTATACTCTGCCAAATTCAATTCTATTTTCACTAATCTTCTTCTTTTTACACTCTCTACTCATTACTCTCTGAATCAAGTGCTATTGAAGAGTTATAGGGCTATTTGTAATGGTTTGGGTTGTGTAAAGCAATCAGTGGTATCTCTTGTAGCCGTGAAATCAAGGACGGGTAATCGGTAGTATCCCTTGTAACCGTGAAATCAAGGAAGGCACACTTGATCAAGTGTGTGGGTGGAAACGATGGTATCCCTTGTAGCCGTGAAATCAAGGAGAATTGTAATTGGATACTGATATAGTAACAAAACTCTGTGTAATACAGCGTTGCGTGGGACTGGACGTAGGAGCAATTCCGAACCAGTATAAAATCCAGTGTGTTCTTTCCTTTTCTGCATTTTTATTTTTGTTTATTTTTGTGTTTGTGATTGAATCAGTGTCTGTGATTGTATTTGTGGTGTTTGATTCATATAGTAGTTCACATAAGTTTTAGATTTTGATTAAATTCTCAAAAACACTGTTCACCCCCTCTAGTGTTTGTTTTGCCTTAATGATCCATTTCGCAATTCTTAACAGTATCTTATAGCTTAAACATCAAAACTTGACATTTTCCAAGTTCTTCAGATGAACTGTTTTACATTTATATATTGAATATTTCTATTTGTGCTACATGCTAGGGTAATTGAAGTTATAGTTGACCATCCTACAACTTATCTAGGCGAACAACATCGAATGATACAAATACATATATTCATGTATTTAGGTATCTAATTACGAAAAAGAAATTCTTTTTTGTAATTACATACCTAAGTACGTGTATAGATGTATTTGTATCATTCGATGTTGTTCACCTAGATAAGTTGCAGGATGATCAACCGTAAATTTTATTTTCTAATAAATTTCAATAACCCGTGTTGATATGTTCACATCTACATGCAGTTCGCTTGTACTTTCTAATAAATGATTGTTGGAAGAAGTCGTTTTTGTATCATTCTCCATGTATTTGTTTGCTACGAAGTTTTCATCTCGTACATCAGACAAAAATATTGTGGGCCCATTTACTTGGCCATCATTTTGATATACAAAACCATCATTGTTCTTTGGGTTTTTGAAATTTGTTTGTCACTTGGATTATTCTGGTTAGCAGCCCCATTAATTTTCGGAGATATGTAGCTTCTTTCATATCTGCATAGTTCGCCTCCCTACATATGAATGGGAGAGGCTTTTGTATCAAGTGTCATGTCCACAACTGTCTGTTTACATTCCTGTTCATTGGCTCTTGTACTATAAGAGCCACAATCCAAATAAATATTATTTTGGACCATTTCATATTGGGACAGATGCACCGGTGATACAGACTTTTTGTTAGTTTCAGTAGTAAATGTCAAAAAAAAATTCTCTACTGGGCAAGCTGACTTGATTTACATAATACCCATCATGACAGCTCTGTTTAGGCAGGATACAGTTTGTTTCCTGATGATACTGGTGTAAAGCCACTGATTATCGGTAGGGCTGTCAACGAATGCAATCGGAAACAGATATTGTTGTATCCATATCCGGAAAAAAGTCTTCCTTCGTATCTGTATCCGATATCCATGGATACTAACTTAAATATATCCACGTACGGATATTTTTAATTATTCGAAAATATCCGTATCCGAAATTTAATAATACATATTGGATGCGGATATCCGTAAATATCCGAAAATTAAACAATAAATATTTACAAATACATTATTTACATGCAAATTCGATAATCCTATTAAGAAAATACGAACAATACATCAATCACACAAATTCCACACTACAAATACTTTCAAAGTGTTCAACATACTAAACGCACAATTTTTTGCCTAAAATAAAACATAAATATAATATTCATGTGACTTAATAATACCTAATACAAAAACAAATACAACATTGTTTAATAATACCTAAAAAAAACACAAATACATGTTTTTTGTTTTGCATAGGGATCAAAAGAGTTGAGACTTAAGAGTGCTTCAACCATCTGCTTTAACATGAAAAAAACAAATATATTATGGATAAGGATAACCATACAAGTTGAAATGTACGAACACTATACAGGTTGTGCTGGTGAAAAGCTTTGCACCAGCAAGTCATGCTTGTGCAAAGCTTGCACCAGCAAAGTGCATAGCTTTGTTGGTGCAAGGCTTTGCACTAGCAAAGTGCAAAGCTTTGCTGATACAAGGCTTTGCACCAGCAAGGTAGGGCTGGTAATGGATACCCGAAAAATCCGATATCCGTCCGCATCCGAAAAGCTGATAAATATCCAATATCCGAAAAATCTGATATGGATGCGGATGCATAGATATCCACATCCGAAAATTATCCGTCCGGTTTTTTTTAACATTATGCTCAAAATTATATGTATTTTAGTATAAAAAATAAGTTTTTTTTATTGCTTTGCTAGGTTCAACGTTTATATCATATGCTCTAAATGCATATTAGCTACTCAAATCTGTTTAATTTCATTAAATATGTTTATTTTTAACACTTTAGCGTTCAATGGAATTGAAAAACATTCATGTTTAACTAGAAATTTTCATTTATATTTCTTGGTTTATTGATTGTTGGCTGGTAGGATAATTATCCGATATCCGCAGATATGGATATTCGATATCCAAAAATGATTTCGGATATGGATACAGATATATCACTATCAGTATCCAAAAGTATCCATTGACAGACCTACAGCAAGGCTTGCTGGTACAAGGCTTTACAGTTGCAAAGCTTGCTAGTGCAAGCTCTTTGCACTGCAAAGATTTGCGCAGCAAAGCTTTGCACTGTAAAGCTTTTCACCGCAAAGCTTTCTGGTGCAACATCTTTGCACTGAAAAGATTGCTGGTGCAACGACTTTGCACTGCAAAGCTTCACAGCAGCAAAGCATTGCACTGCAAAAAAGGTTGCAACAACAAAGCTTTGTAGCGGCAAAGCTTGTTGGTGCTAGCTCGTTGCACGCAAAGCTTTGCACCAGCAAGCTTTGCTAGAATATATAATGCATAAGTTTGAACTATAAGAGGTCGAAGCAATACAGATGTGACGACCGCCCACAGCCCCTGCACTATACAAGAGAAATAATGCACTGAAAGGTGTGCCAGGCAACTATGGGCGATCATCAAGGTATAGTGCATAAGCGAAACATGTCGTAAATCTCACAGCGCAAGGATAAAATATAATAGAACATATACAACAGGTAATATTAGTGAAACACATTTGAGTAGAAATCTCAAATTTTCAAAACAACAAGAAAATATATCCTTACCCTAGGATTGCAACATATGTCTGTACAAATTTGCCTCACTACAACACTCAGAGTAGAATAACCAACAGCGGAAACCCAAATACTATATAGTAAGAGATGGTACACTAGCTTCCTGCTCGCCATCGATCATCATCATCGTCCTTACTAAAGCATCACCTGTCACCTACTACTTAGTATGCCCATCCACAACCGGATGAACAGTCCAAGGTAATAAGAGGAGACATAAAACCTTGAGTCATACAATAGTCTTAGTGAGCGATAAAACAGTTAACAAACTTCAACAACAAAGTATATGAGAATAAGTAGATTGACAAACCAATCTACCAAATACCAGAGAAGAACACAACTCCCATCTTCCCCTGCATCGGACAGTGATAGCCATTACAATTCATAACACCCAAGATAACAACAATTAATCAATGGCAATCAGAACAACCATCGATAACACTCATAGCATCCAGATTACTTAGATCTCACGTAGACAATCCTAATCGAGTTTAACATCCCTCAAGCACTCTCCCCAGAGGCCTAAACCAATATCAGTCAAGCATTGAAGGAACACATCCCTCAACTTTGGATAATCCACGTGAGATGGTACAAATAAAACAACCAATCATCCATGACTGACTCTGGCTACCCCCGCCAATCCTGCTTTGGAGCCATCGTAATCGTATGACTGGCCCATACTGCCATCTGTCAAGGGCTATTGGCAAACCCGGCCCTAACAAAGCCCCGTACATATTTGCATAGATACGTACGTAAGCCTTTTCAATGATACTCAGGGTACTCGACCTACATCCGATCTTTTAGGTGCCGCTATTATACTCCTGTTTTGGGCTAGCTAGAACCTACGACACAATAATCCCTCGGCCTTCACATCTTTAGTCATCATCCCTTGCAACTATCCATTAGCTTGTAACACCTTAGAGCAGCCATTATCCACGAACTCAATACATCCTTGAGTTGTTCTTTCCCATGAACTCAATACATCCTTTAGTCATTCTTTCACATGAACTCAATACATCCTTGAGTCATTCTCACATTCGTTGTATACAACAAACAACGAACAAATCACATCACTTCGAACATCCTCATCTGGACTCTCGTCGAAGCCACCATCAATATCAAACCAAACAACTTCAATATAAGGTTCAATATAGTCTATAGCATTATCACCCCCCTCAGGACACCTTTGAGTGGTCATACAATTCGTTGTTCCACGCCGATCAACGAACACCTTTCAACACTTCCAAACTTCCCAATTGAATTCACTTGGAAGTCACATCATCACCGAAAATGTTCGACCAGAAATGGCTGACCAGAATAGGCCGACCCAACTTTAGGCCGCTTTATGCCTACCCACTTTATGCCGACCCAACTTTAGGCCGACCCAACTTTAGGCCAACCCACTTTATGCCTACCCACTTTATGCCGACCCAACTTTAGGCCGACCCAAGTTTATGCCGACCCAACTTAGTGCTGGCCCACTTAGTGCTGACCTAGGTTTGAGCCGACCCAACCCTATGCCGACCCACTTTAGGCTGACCCAACTCTATACCGACCCACTTTAGGCTGACCCAACTCTATACTGACCCACTTTAGGATGACCCAACTCTATACCGACCCACTTTAGGCCAACCCAACTTGACTTGTTCCCCAAGACATGATTTGAGACCAACCGACCCAACTATGTCCGACCCAAAACCTGCATATTGCAATTCAACTCCAATTTCGACCAAAACTTCGCCAAACGATAGATTCGATGAAAGCAACTCATCTAATTCATCCAACATGACTACAAGCATGTTATGAAACCATCATCAACATGAATACAACGATTTTCACCCAAATTATGCAAATCACTCCAAATCATGAAAAATGATCATATGAACAAAACTATAGATCTAACTTGCATAAGCATATGAAATATCATGGAAATTACCTATCTAAACTTATTAAATCATAACATAAGGTGATTTATATGAAAATGGACTTAATATGGCATAGATCTATGGGAAAATGATTAAATTTATAATCAAACACTCATACACTTCATTGAATCCATGTGAGAGATGTAAACCACTCACCGATTCTCCAAAACAAGCTAAAATGATAGAATTATGAATCCAGACAGCGAGCAATTCAAACCAAACTCCTTGATCCGATGAATTCGCCCTTGAAATATGTAGATCTAGCCTCCAATGGAGTAGATATATGATTTCCCTCCTTGGATTTGCAATTTTAATGGTGGAAAGGTGTTAGAGGAAGGAGGAGCACAAGGCCACCCATTGAGGAAATGGAAAACTAAACCATTTCCCATATCCCTCACCCCCTATTTATACCCTCCCATCAGCCTGGGCCTAACCAATTCAGCCCATTATGGCTTACCCTAGACAGCCAACTAAAAAACCTTAAAACAGCGATTCCTCCCAAACCGCTGAGCTAAATCTTTAATGTAACCACTCTATGGAATGGAAAACATCAGTTCCTTTCCAATGGCATAGGTCTCACCCTCTGATTCGACTTGAGTCAAAAGTTTTGCCCTGTTCAAGACTGATAGCGGAAAAATGGTCATAAACAAAATCGGTAAATTTTTTGGATATGTCTCACATCTCCATAAACAACATATTAAACGATGAGAATGATCCAACCCTTAGAGAATAAAATAAAAATATTTTACGATCTTCCAACGTAAAATGCGGGCTATTACATTCCCCTCCCCCCTCCCTCCCCCTATGAATTTCGCCCTCGAAATTCCGAGCAAACACAAGCAATCACAAAAATTCCGTATGCCTATCATCTATGAGAAGCCAATTCTATCACCCAAACTAGCAACCATCAAGCCATGTGTCCATAGCCTTATCCTAGCACGCGGAATTCTATTAAACAACAACAAAGATAACAACAAAATCAACAATTAATAACGATGGCGCGATATCAATGGGTCATACGGTTAAAGAGTTTTGGATGCGTCGTCTTTATACTCTTCCACGTAACATCATCGCCTTTCTCGCTCCGTTATACCTTAACTAAATTAAACGTCTTTTCCCTAAGCTGTTTCGTGTCATTAGCCATAACATAAAGCGGCTTACGAGATTTCCTAAATATGAATTCAACTATAAGGTCGGCGTACTACTCCGGAGGCACTACCACATCTAGACCATGCGACTATTTTCGCAAAAATGACTCACAAAAACATTGTGCACACTCTACATCTGTCGCGTAAAATCACTCTATATGCGAACTTTTTGATTTGCCCGTCTATTGGAAACGATCCAACAACCCATAGCACTTAAGCCACCCACTGCGGCATTTGGAAGCGCTGCTGAAAACTCCTCCAACTTGACCGATCGGCCAGAATACCTAACCGACCGATCCACTTGGACCGACCGACCCTTGCCTTCCAACTCGACCCGATAGGACCGACCCGACCCAAAAGTTTGACCGACCCATTTCCTGGCTTGGTTCTAGGTAGTCCATCAATAAAATTCATCGATACTTCCTCCCACTTCCATGTAGGAACTTCCAACGGTTGAAGCAACCCACTCGGCTTCTTTTGTTCAGCTTTCACCAACTGACAATTTATGCACTTGGAAATGAACTTTCCAATATCTCGCTTCATCCCCTCCCAGTAGTAAATTCTCTTCATGTCCTGATACATCTTATTAACACCGGGATGGATCGTCAACTTCGAGTGATGACATTCTCTCAAAACCTCATCTCCCAATCTGTCGATATCAGGAATAACTAATCGTCCTTTCTTTCGAAGCCAACCTTCTCGATTAACTTCGAATTCTTTATCTTCTGGTTCCATCTTCTAGATAAACTCGACAAGCTTTGTATCTCGCTTTTGGCTCTCGTCAATCCTTTCGATAAGAGTGGATCTTATCGATAAGCTTGCCAACATTTCAGGTTCCAACTCACACCTTGGCCTGAAATCAAACCTTGCCAAATACTCGAGGCTCTTCTATTCCAAAATCATCACTCCCAAACCTGCGTGTCCTCGACTTAACACATATGCAGCTGTGTTACCTTTGCCCAAAGTATATGCTGTAACAAAATCATATGATGCCAGAAACTTTAACCATCGTTGCTGCCGAAGGTTCAAATCGTTTTGGAAGAAAAGATACTTCAAAAACTTGTGATCCGTAACTAAATCAAATCGAACTCCCAATAGGTAATGTCTCCATACCTTTAGAGCAAACGCAATCACCGCCAACTCCAAGTCATGAGTTGGATGGTTTTTCTCATACGGCTTTAGCTGTCAACTCGCATAAGCAACAACCTTATCCTTCACCACTCTCAACTAGCAGAATCCCGTTGCCCGATCCATCTGAGAAAACACTCTGGCTTCGTGGAGCTGTTCGAACAAGCCATCCATCCTTGGTAACGGATACTTGTTCTTCTTAGTCACCTAGCTCAGCTCACGATAACCCACTCACATCTTAACGAGCCATCTGCCTTGGTTGCTAACACGACCATTGCACCCTATTCGGAAACACTTCTCTAAATGAATCCCTTCCCTAGAAGGTCACGAACTCGCATCTCCAACTCTCGCTGTTTCTTAGGCCCCAGTCGCATAAGAAGTGATATGATCAATCCAGCTCCCTCGACCAACTATATTCTAAACTCGATCTCAAGATGCGACAACAACTCTTTGACTTTGTCAAAGACATCCTCATACTCATTAGCGATCAACACAGATGACAAGTCTTTTTGTGGAATCACAAGCGAATATAACAATTCATAAAGACACCTTCCTCGGGTTTACCCTGAACCAACAACTTTCGCCCTTCCACGTTCCCAACTTTCACCTCTAGCTTTTCGCAATTCATACTTGTCGGATACCTCTTGGGCCAATCCACGTCCAAAATGACACTAAACTCAGCGAAAGTCACACTAAGCATACATTCATAAATAAGCATCTTTGTTCAAACGATACTAGATCCACAAAGTATGCCTGGCAGATGAACCCATACTATATTAGTTACAAATAAAGGTCTATTACAACTCAGGTTCCAAGCTTATTCAGCATACAATCATATTGTAGGTAAATGAAATCGATGCTCAAGTACCAAATAGAACTCAACAACTCCCTTGGCAGAAAGTATATATCCAAAACAACAGCCTCTTCTAATTCTCATCAGGAAGGTAATAGGAAATCAGAATTGCTTCCATAAGACATGCTTCCCCTGGTTGCTTATTCTTCCAAAAATTAGGACAATCCTTTTTCTCATGCCCAGGCTTTTCACACTTGAAGCACTTCTTCTCAGCTCTGTGGTTCTTATAATCTTTGGAAAAATGACCCTTCTACTAGCAGTTAAAGCAAGTCACCTTTAACTTCTTCTTCTTATTCTTCTCCTTCTTATTCAGTTTCTTTCCAGCTTTGCTACCAGAAAAAGTTTCTTCCTGAGGCTCATGTCTGGTTCCAAAAGCCTCATCCCAAGCAACACTAATTCTTTCTTCTCACTTGTTAACACGGCGTCGAAGTTGCTCTAAAGCCCTACTTCTTCTTAACTCATCTTCTTCATCTGTAGGAGAATAATCATTCTGTCCCTTAATAGAATCCCTTCTGGGTACCTGCGTAGGAACATCACGCTCCACTGTCGCTTCTGGAATGGGTATCCTTAACATAGTCATTGCCATCATGGCCGCTCCAAACATAACCAAGTATTCTGGTGCAACTGCTAAAGTTCCCAATTGGCTTCCATCTCTTACTCCTCCAGTTCCAAACTCACTCCTAGAGGTTTGACGACTCATTCTAAATCTAAAATATAATGATTAGTCAACTCACAAGATAAACTACTAAAGAAGTACAAACGCTACTACTATATATGCTAATATATGTAGTAAATATCCAACTGAAATCTATAAATACGTCTCTCATACGTAATTACGTCTTTGAACTTTGGCTAAAATCATTAACCAGAGTTCTGATACCAAACGTGACGACCGCCCATCGCCCCTGCACTATACAGGAGAAATAATGCGCTGAAAGGTGTGCCAGGCAATTATGGACGATCATCAAGGTATGGTACATAAGCGAAACCTGTCGTAAATCTCATAGCGCAAGGATAAAATATAATAGAACATATACAACAAGTAATATTAGTGAAGCACATTTGAGCAGAAATCTCAAATTTTCAAAACAACAAGAAAATAAATCCTTACACTAGGATTACAACATATGTCCGTACAAATTTACCTCACTACAACACTCAGAGTAGAATAACCAAGAGCGGAAACCCAAATACTATATAGTAAGAGATGGTATGCTAGCCTCCTGCTTGCCATCAATCAACATCATCTTCCTTATTAAAGTATCACCTGTCACCTACTACTTAATCTGCCCATCCACAACTGAATGAACAGCCCAAGGTAATAAGAGGAGACATAAAACCTTGAGTCAGACAACAGTCTTAGTGAGCGATAAGACAGTTAACAAACTTCAACAATAAAGTATATGAGAATAGGTAGATTGACAAACCAATCTAGCAAACACTAGAGAAGAACACAACTCCATCTTCCCCCACATCGGACAGTGATAGCCTTTACAATTCATAACACCTAAGGTAACAACAATTCATCCATGGAAATCAGAACAACCATCAATAACACTCATAGCATCCAGATTACTTAGGTCTCACGTAGATAACCCTAATCGAGTTTAACATCCCTCAAGCACTCT
Organism: Allium sativum; assembly: GCA_030737875.1. Lineage (NCBI taxonomy): Eukaryota > Viridiplantae > Streptophyta > Magnoliopsida > Asparagales > Amaryllidaceae > Allium > Allium sativum. Next base: position 3,459,395 of record CM060911.1, on the reverse strand, counting down.
CCCCAGAGGTCTAAACCAATATCAGTCAAGCACTCAAGAAACATCTCCCTCGACTTTGGATAATCCACGTGAGATGGTACAAATAGAACAACCAATCATTCATGATTAACTCTGGCTACCACCGTCAATCCTACTTTGGAAACCATCATAATCGTATGACTGGCCCATGCTGCCATCTATCAAGGGCTAATGGCAACCCCGGTCCTAGCAAAACCCCGTACATATTTGCATAGATACGTACCTAGGCCCTTTCAACGATACCCAGGGTACTCGACATACATCCGGTCTTTTAGGTGCCGCTATTATACCCCTGTTTTGGGCAAGCTAGAACCTACGACACAATAATCCCTTGGCATTCACATCTTTAGTCATCATCCCTTGCAACTATCCATTAGCTCGTAAAACCTTAGAGCAGCCATTACCCACGAACTCAATACATCCTTGAGTCGTTCTTTCCCATGAACTCAATACATCCTTGAGTCATTCTTTCACATGAGCTCAATACATCCTTGAGTCATTCTCACATTTGTTGTATACAACAAACAACGAACAAATCACATCACTTCGAACATTCTCATCTGGACTCTCGTTGAAGCCACCATCACCATCGAACCAAACAACTTCAATATAAGTTTCAATATAGTCTATAACATTATCACCCCCTCAGGACACCTTTGAGTGGTCATACTATTCGTTGTTCCACACCGATCAACGAACACTTTTCAACACTTAAAAAATTCCCAATAGAATTCACTTTGTAGTCACATCATCACCAGAAATGTCCGACTAGGAATGACATAAATGGCTGGCCAGAATAGGCCGACCCAACTTTATGCCGACCCACTTTACGCCGACCCACTTTATACCGACCCAACTTTAGGCCGACCCAACTTTATGTCGATCCAACTTTAGGCCGACCCAACTTTATGCTAACCCAACTTAGTGTTGACCCGCTTAGTGCTGATGTAAGATTGTGCCGACCCAATTTTATGCTGACCCAACTTCAGGCTGGCCCAACTCTATGCCGACGCACTTTAGGCCCACCCACCTCTATGACGACCCACTTTAGGTCGAACCGACTCTATATCAACCCACTTTAGGCTGACCCAACTTGACATGTTCCCCAAGACATGATTTGAGACCGTCCGACCCAACTATGGCCGACCCAAAACCTGCATATTGCAATTCAACTCCGATTTCGACAAAAACTTCGCCAAACGATCGATTCAACGAAACCAACTCATCTAATTCATCCAACATGACCATAAGCATGTTATGAAACCATCATTAACATAAGTACAACGATTTTCACCAAAATTATGCAAATCACTACAAATCATGAAAAATGATCATATGAACAAAACTATATATCTAACTTGCATAAGCATATGAAATATCATGGAAATTACTTATCTAAACTTACTAAATCATATCATAGGGTGATTTATATGAAAATGGACTTAATATGGCATAGATCTATGGGAAAATGATTGAATATGATGAAAAACATAATCAAACACTCATACACTTCATTTAATCCATGTGAGAGATGTAAATCACTCACCTATTCTCCAAAACAAGCTAAAATGATTGAATTATGAATCCGGACAGCGAGCAATTCAAATCAAACTTCTCGATGCGATGAATTCTCCCTTGAAATGATGTAGATCTAGCCTCCGATGATGTAGATCTATGATTTCCCTCCTTGGATTTGGATTTTTAATGGTGGAAAGGTGTTAGAGGAAGGAGGAGCACAAGGCAACCCAATGAGGAAATGAAAAACTAAATCACTTCCCATATCCATCACCCCATATTTATACCCTATCATCAGCCAACTAATGGGCCTCTCCAATTCAGCCCACTATGGCTTATCAAACCTGGACATCCAGCTGAAAAACCTTAAAACAACAATTCCTCCCAAACCGCTGAGCCAAATCTTTAATGTAAACCCTCTACGGAAAGGCAAACATCAATTCCTTTACAATGGCACAGGTCTCTCCCTCTGATTCGACCTGAGTCAAAAGTTATTTCATGTTCAAGACTGATAGAGGCAAAATGACCACAAACAAAATCAGTAAAAATTATGGACATGTCTCACATCCCTATAAGCAACATATTAAAAGATGAGAATGATCCAACCCTCATGGAACAAAATAAAAATATTTTACGATCTTCCGATATGTAAAATGCAAGCTGTTACAATAGGACAAGGAATGAACTATGCCAGTAAGTACCATCTACATGCTTACAATAGAGGCAAAAGCAGCTTTTACATTAGCTTGAATTCCTTACAACCACCTGCATGTATAATGTATAATGCATAAGTTTGAGTATATAAACCGCTATTTCTAAAATTATGGGTATACACACAGAAAAATAGCATGTTGTTTTTAAACTTTATCATATACATGGAGACATAACAAGCTTTGCAGTGCAACATATCACAAACTTTGCACCAGAAAAATAGCCTATGTTGGTGCAATCTTTGCACAAAACATAGGAGTATTCTAAAAAAGAAGAAATTTAGTTCAATATACCACATGTGAAGAGTATCTACAAATTAAAAAGTTGACGAGTCATCCACAAGCTTAACATTATTACCTATATAAGATAAGAAAAATTGAATAATTATATACACAATGATGCATCTAACTAATTTTTTTTAAACAAACTAACCAATATTAAATGGTAGTCAATCTTTCATACAAGTCAATTCTTCTACTACATCCGAGGACAATGAAGATCTTCCTTCGGTAATCAATCTACCACCACTACTAAAAGTCGACTCGGATGCAACGGTTGACACTGGAACGGCTAAGCTATCACAAGCCATCTTCGCAAGAACGGGATAAGTAGGGCTATCAGTTTTTCACCACATTAAAATGTCAAAGTTATCTTCATTCTCACACATTGGCAACAATTCATCTTCCTAATACTTATCTAGTTCCGTATTCAAAACATGTGAGCTTCCTACTTTTTGTTCTTTATAGTTTCTCCATCTTAAATCATTTATGGGTCTCCTTTTAGGAGCATTAGTAGATGAATCCATATTATCACAAGAAGTGGCTGTAGATGCACTTAGAGATGAAGTTAACTCCTTTTGATATAAAGAGAAAAGAGACCTTAAAGATTCACTTATTTTTCTAACATGAATACTTGAATTTTCACCATAGATCAATCCAAAAAAACTCTATATAAGACATTCTATGGCGAGGATCAAAAACCATACCAAGACTCATCATTAGACTACAAGTGCTCCAATAATTATCAAATTTAATTCTCATCTTTTGCGCCATGGATTGAATATACTCATGTTCATTTAAATCCTAAGTTAAGATATTACATAAACATCACACATGCTTTTGAAATATAAATTAGCGGTGGGATACTTGACACCGGAAAATTTAAGTGTAACTTCATTGAAAATTTTCAAACATTCAATAATTTCTTTCCCAATCTCCCATTCTTTATTTGAAGGCAATGATTTGAAATTATCGGTCAAATCTACTAATCTTTCGAATGCGGAACGCACTTGTAGTGCACTTTCAAGCATAAGATAGGTAGAATTTTAACGTGTTGGAACATCATAATAAACACCTTTTCCACTTAATCGAGTTTGTACTAATGCATTCTCCAAACTTTGTTTCTACTTTGTGATGACTTCGTAAAATTGACACTATATCTTATATTTTCAATGAGTCCATGCACAATCTTTAAACCATCTTGGACAATCAAATTTAATATATGTGTGTAACAACGCATATGGAATAATACACCATTCAAAGGCAAAGTGTTTTTACCAACTAATCATTCCTTAAGATCTCTAACCATAACATCGTTATTTGAAGCATTATCAACGGTAAGTGCAAATAGCTTTTTTTATCAATATTCCAATGTAGCACTTTTAACTTCATAGATGCACTAAGTGCTAATCCGGTGTGAGAAGGAGGCAACTCATGATAAGCAATGATTTTTTTTTCTAATTTCCAATCATCGTCAATATAATGACATGTTATGCAACAATAACCAATATTTTGATGTTCTGATATCCATAAATCCATAGTAAGACTAACACGAGATGATAAACGATCAATAATCTCTTGAATTTTACTTCCCATGTTAATATAAAGTTTTAGAACATCACATCTTATTGTATTTTTAGAAAACATTTTAGTCCTTGGATTAATTCTTCTAACATATTCTTGGAAATAAACATGCTCGGTCATAGTAAATGGATAATCATGCTTAGCGACCACACGAACAAAACACATTCGCGTTCTATTTTGATCAAATTTCCAATTTGATAACTTGAAAGGCTATTAAAAGAATGTTTGGTAGTCAAATTTTTTTGTCCCGATAGCCGCTTACTAGTGTTGTTTTTCGGACAACTTTTTATATGTTTTTTCAAACGAGTCTTTCCCATAAAGGCGGCTCCATTAAATACTCTTGTACAATGTTTGCATGTTGCCTTAATACGGGTGATACCATCTTCTGTTACCACTTGTCTATCAAAATCTTTCCACACTTCAGATTTTAAGGTTACAAGTGCATTTTTATCCATATTTGTTGAAACATCTTGACTTTGTTGCAAATTACCATCCAAAATATGATTTTCTTGGACAACACATGCATTATCATTGACATTAGCAATAGTCATTGATGTACATGCAATAGACTTGCTACTACAACTTGATGATGCGATGACATTTTAGAAGTCTTTAATATGAAAATATAAAACATACAAATGTTATAAACAATGTACAATAAGAAAACTATTAGAGGAGGAGAAAGAAGATACTTTTATTCAATCCAAAATTAGTACTCTATTTACATTACATGAGCTCCTTATATAAAGGCTCGGGAGCTTGGAGTAAAACTTATCCCTCAATGTGGCACTAACAGAATATAACAAAAAAATATTCACTCATATATATTACAACACTCCCCCTTAAATATGCGTATGTAAAGATGATAAGATTAATTGTCTCATTAAAAAACTTTTTATGAAAAACCCTATGGGAAAAATTATAAACAAGGAAAAGAGTACAATTTTTATTCCATCTCTAGGTAACATATTGACAATGTTCCAATGAGGGTTGATACTTCTAAATCAAAATAATGACTCATTAAAAACCTTACTAATAAAAACCCAGTGGGAAAAATATTAGTGAAGGAAAAGAGTACATTACAGCACAATATATGCTCCCCTGATTCATAATGCATTATTCAAATAGTTTGGTGATACAAGCGGCCCATACTAATTTTATATATCATCTTCTGCAACGTTGATTTTGGAAGTGCCTTCGTGAATGGATCTACTGGATTTTCTTGAGATTGGATTTGCTTCACTTCTATCTTATTGTCCCTTTTTGGAGCTCATGTGTGAAAAAGAATTTGGGAGAAATATGTTTTGTCCTATCACCCTTGATATATCATGCTTGAATCTGAGCTACGCATGCTGCATTGACTTCATAAATAATTGATCTTTCTGTAGTTGAGGGAAGTTGACTTGTGCTTTGAATATGTTCAATTAATTATCTTAACGAAACACATTCTTGACTTGCTTCATTTAGTGCTAGTATTTCAGAATGATTGGATGATGTAACTACCAATGTTTGCTTTGTAGATCTCCATGAAATAGTTGCATTGTTGTTTGTAAACATATATTCAGTTTGTGATTTTACTTTATGTTGATCAGAAAGGTAACTTTAACACTCCTCCTTGAATATGTGTCTTCAAATTCTTGAATGCTCTTATAGTAGCTTGAAATTATCCCCTTTGAAAGATTATTGCTCCCCCTCATAGTATATTGCTTGCAAATACTATTCGGATGACATAGATATTGTTTGTTGTCTCGTTATAAACCTCTATTAGGAAATCCCAATGGGAAAAACCTTGAACAAGGAAAAAAAGTGCAAATCTTGAAATTGTAAATAACATATTAAAATGATATTTCTTCTAAGAGTTCGATACTTCAGGATCAATGCAATGCCTCATTAAAACCTTACTAAGAAAAACTCTATGGGAAAAATCTTAGTGAAGGAAAAAGAGTATAAAAACATATTTTCAATAATTTAGTACATTAAATGTAGAATGGTACTTTTGGATCAATATAATTCTTCAGTAAAAATGTTACAAAGGAAAACCCAGTGGGAAAGACCTTAGTTAAGGATAAAAATACAGATTAACTTTAATAACATATTTGAGATGTTATTCCTTGATGTGGTGCTTGATTCTTCTATATCAAGATAATGCCTCGTTAAAACTTTTAAATATTACTTTGAGGATGATACTTCTGGATCCATAAATATGTATCTCATTGACAATATTACTCAAACAAATCTTGAATAGAATATAAAATCAAGAGATAATAATCTTTAGTCTTCATACTTCCGATGTTCATCATTTATTAACATTTGCCTCATTAAAACTTTCACAATGGAAAAGCCTATGGGGAAAAAATCAAAGTGAAGAAAAACGAGTACAACATCACAAGATAATTCTTAATGAACTTTTCTTTAAAAACTTTTGTGTGCATTTTCATGCTTCAAGCATGTTTTCTTATTTAAAGCACCTTTTGTTTGCGCTTGCTTGCTATACACTTCGAGTCCTTACAATTTCGTGCTTCAATCTGGTTTGCACACTGCAATACATTTGTAATGAAAAATAATAGTTTCATTACAGCAATACTTAAAAGTAGGAAGTAATCTACTCATCTTGAATTATATCAAGATTTTCATTAAAACAATACTTAGAAGCATGTTGTAATCTATATTCTATGTTCTTGCCATTCTTTATAATTACTAAACTTGTTTATATTCTTCAAGAATCTGTACACTTTAATGAATTTTGCATATCACAACTATACTCAAAAGTATATTAAATGTTTCATTACAACAATACATAAAAGCAGGAAATAATCTATACATCATGAATTATATCATGATTTTCATTATAACAATACTTAAAAGAATGTTGTAATCAACTCTCTTTATTCTTTATATTCTATATAACCAATAAAGTAGTTTATGTCCTTCAGGAACTAATATTCTTTCATCATTTAGTGTGATTTAACAAATATTCATACCTTCGAGGTTTAGTCACTATTTTGTGGACTACAGGTCCACATTTCTCGATTAGAGAAGGATTCATGATGGCCAATCATGATTTAACATAAGCGCTTTACTTTTTATAAATTTATCATCGATGATTATATATTGCCAGTTCTAGATATAATTTACCGAGATCTCTTTATTTATCTATTTTAGGTACCTAAATCACTTCTAGGGTTATTTGACAATCATGTCACGGATCTCTTCAAGAGATTCCTTAGATGTTTCTTCAAGAATACTCACCTCCTTCATCTGGCATCTTTATTACTTACTTCAAAAGTATTTCGAACTGATTTTTAAACCAATCTTTAAATGTGGTTTATGCATTTTGATCCTTCAAGGATTCAAGTATATATTGAAGCATGTCTATAAGGGATATTATTTATAATTTAGTCGTTTGTCAATTATTTAACACTGATACTCAAAATGAAATTGTATCCCTTTATCCTCCCCCTCAATGTTGACAAACATTATCACACTAAATAATAATCATCATGGGATTCTTATTTTGATCCATTACCACATTGCCGCTAGCAAATATTATATGTGTATCAGTTGTAGGAGGATAACCCTTTAATTAGTCGATAAGATGCATTCAAATTTTTTATTTACTTATTCTCTTTCATTGATCTAGCAATATTGGAGGAATTTTCTTATTATACAGATCATTTGAATACACATATGACTTCAGGTCATTCAACATTCAAGTTGATTGAAATTTAAATCACTAAATAGTATTTATGCATAATCTATAAAATAAGCTTATAACAAACTTCATGTTGTTAGTTAAATATTTACAGATATGAATATATAAATACGTGCGTCCACGTATTATAATTTTGCATAATCTTTCTCATTTGAGTTAGTGATTTTAGAATAAATTATTGCAAAGATCAAACTATTGATTTCAATGTATTGATCAATATCATTACAAATTCTTTAGGATGGTATGATAATGTTCAAAACTTCTAGTTTGAAAACATATCGAACTTCTGGTCCAAATAAATATATGAACAACTTCAAGTTGTTAAGTTAATGGAGTTTTAATATCGCTTCTAGGATATTCCATAAACACCATTTGTGGAGTTTTAATACATATTTTCTCTTTTAGGAGAATTTTCTGAATTTTTCTACAAATATTTATCACTTTTAATCGTAGAAATCTCTTCTGGAGATATTTTATTATTTTCAAATAAACAGATCCCCCCTAGAGATATCTTACCATTTCCAAATATAAAAATATCCTTTAAAGATATTTTATTATCACCGCTTTTGGGATGAACCTATCTCCTCTAGAGATAAATATATACAAACTATTGAAATGTCATATCAGTATACAAAAATACATATCAAACTTTAAATGCAGTAATAAAATTAGATGCATTAAATAAAAATAAGACTCAAGAAAAGAAATCACTACTTCTGGAGTGTATGATATTCCTTTAGGGAACATATCTTTTATTTATGTAATTGCAATGCAACAAAAAAAATCTCTAACATCTCTTCTAGGATGTTATATTTTTTACATAAAAATAAATCTCTAGAACATCTCTTCAAGAGATTAATATGCATATTATATCTTTAGGATATTCAGTTAATATAAATTATACATGAAAGATGTCAGTTAGATGAAATCCGTTCAAAGATTTTTTATTGAATCCAATGTTATTATCACATATTATTATGTTTGTGTATCTTTTAACTTCTTCTAGAAGTACAATCTTTTCATGTCACAACTTCAAGAAAGCTTCGGGTTTCTATTTCTTGAGTATTATGATATATTTATTTGCTTTAACTTCTTTAGGAAGTAAAATCTTATCATTTTACATAATTTCAACATATCTTCAGGCTACTTATTCATGAACTTCAAGTTCATTAATTTTTTGTATGAACTTCGGGTTCTCAAATTATGTGTAAACTTCTTATTTAGAAGCTTATAAATTTCGACAAATTAAGAAAAATATTGATATGAATTCAAGACTTCCGGTCTTGGGTTTTGAGTTATACAACTCCTTGTTAAAATAATTTCTTCACACAACTTCAGGTTGTTGTTGAACCTATTTCTTCCATTATATCATATATTACTTGCCAAATAAATACATAAAAAAATCATACTTATATCCATATTCTGAGCGTGAACATATAACATTTAATTTATAGTAACCAATGCATTTATGATAATAATAACTGCAATTAACATTTATATGGCCTAGGATGTAACTATTGTCACGGTAAAATGATTTCATTACAAATATATGAATCAATTGAGAAATGGTACTTAAAGTAACACGATTTCATCTCAGGCTTAAGGTAAATATTACTCAATGATAAAATTAAAATGAATATCTTAATAATGAAATTTATTTCTCAATAATTAGACTTCCTAAAATAAATATCTCTTCTTGATATATATATATATATATATAATCTTCATACAAATATAATAGCATCTTCAGGATGCAACAAATCTTACATCTGTAATTTTAGCAAATGAGATATATTGCATATCAGATTTCTATCTTAAATAACAAATGCATTCAATAATTCATGGAAACTCAAAAATTTTGACTATAAAGGAATTACAAGTTCTCAACTTTTATTTCAAATACTAAAAATTAAGTTTGTCATGTATGCTTTCATTAATATTTCCATTTACTTCAGGTGCTAAATCGAAAATAACTTTTATAAATGAAAGCTTTTCTTTTTCTTCTTCATTGCTTTTTCAAATCCTTTTCTATTACATGTCATTTGCTATAAGCAAAAAATTAAATACAATTACATGCTTCGAGGCTTTTATTTCATCTTTCTCATTTGCATATGAACTTCAGGTTCTTTACTTGCATATGAACTTCAGGTTCCTCATTTGCATATGAACTTCAGGTTCCTTATTATTTCAGATTTCAAATAATTAATATATTTTATGATTCTTCATTTGTTTATTTTTCATAATTCACTTCTGGTGATAGATCAATATTAGATCTGAAATTAATACGATCTTCTAGATGCGTATTATATTTACATTTGTTTCTCTAACAAAATCAAATTAAATTCAATGAATTTATTTGAATAGAGAAGAACAAAGATTTGTCGAATCTAAAAAAATAAATCACTACAATCAACATCTCATTTTTAAATCATGTAGGGATCTCAAATATATATAACTTGAGTATAATTTTGAGATCACCAGTATGATTACATCAAAAAAAATCAGATCTATAATAGAGTGAGATCTGAAATATGATTAACAAAATAAGAATCAGATCCCAAAGTGTAGATCTATATGAGTTCTACAATTATAAAAAAAATTAAGAAGATAACACAATAGATTTAGATCTAGAATGAGATGAGATCTAACAAAAATGGAGATTTGAAAACTCAAATCAACCAGATCAAAAAAATAACCTATCGTTTTAAGATCTATAATTAGATTTGTAATCAAATCATGCTGATAACGTGTTATTAATAATACACAATAAGAAAGCCATTAGAGGAGGAGAAAGTAGATACTTTTATTCATTCCAAAATTAGTACCCTATATACATTACATGAGCTCCTTATATAAAGGCTCGGGAGCTTGGAGTAAAACTTACCCCACAATGTGACACTAAACAAAATATGACAAAAGCATATTCACTCATATATACTACAACAACAAATTATTTTTAAATTCAATATTTTTAAATATTTAAACTAATTACATATTTAACTATTCAATAGCTGTTTCAAGAAAATGTCATCATTCTTACTTCTGAGAAGAGGCAACTTAATTAATTTATTGAACTAGTAAGCAAGGGTTAAAGAGGATATTTAGGCATTAACGCCTAAAACTATTTTCATCAAAAAGGAGCTATTTTTGAAGTTTCTAAAACTTGGATCGTAATGATAACTTTTGTTTAGTAGTATAAATAATTGGACTAATAACTCTTAAACCCAGTGTTTATTTCACAAAAGAAGCTTAAATATTTTAAGAATCCAAAAACTGGGCCAAAGAGACGTGTGATAATGGTTTAGGTCTATCTTTTTCCTCAAGCTCAAGCTGGAAGATGCCCAAAGCTTATTAATTGATCATCCCTTCAATATCCATACTTCCAAACAACGTAAAATCCATATAAATCAGTATATCAAAGCCATTGGAGTTAATGCAGATTTAAAATGCAAAAAACTCAGGAAAAAATAAGAGACTCTTGATAACAAAAATCCAAATATTTTCTATGCTTCACTTTCAGTTAAGCAAGCTAAATGATATACACAAGCAAACCTGAGCCTGCGTCAGAGATCGAAGCGGCGGCTTGCAAGTGTCGGCCTAGAATTGGCGAAGCCTAGAAGAGACGATTCGTGAAAGTCTGGAAGTAGCAAATCGTGGAAGCCTGGAAGCATGGAAGACAGTGCGCTTGTCAAGGAAGAGATTTGAAATCGTCGTGTCGACTGGAAGATTTAGGGTTTGGACTTGGAGGCCATTGTTTTCACTACAAGAGTCGGCTCAATTAGCGATGGCAAAAAACCGTCACCAACCGTCCCCATTACCCGTCACCAATTATGTGGACGCTAAGCATATAGCGTCGGCCATGGCGACGGCAGTGGACACCAATGTTGCGACGGTTGGCAACGAAAAAATTGCCACGTGGCAAGCGGTTATATTTCCTACGAACGGTTAAAAGCCGTCACCAACAGGCCCTAGCGAGCCGTCGCCAACTGACACAAGACAGTGCAAAAGAGCCGTTGCCAACCGTCGCTATACGTTGCAAAACTGGGCAAAAAACCCACGCTAGTCGTCGCCATGCATGACCAGAAAACCATCGCTAGCCGTCGCCAAACTGAAACTTTTTTTTTATATTACAGCAGCTAACAAGCCATCAAACCACACAAACTCAAAACGAAGTTCATCTGCAACTCATATACAATCAATTTCACATTCATTCACCTCATAAATGCTATAAATCAACTCATACCATCAACACGTCCAAAAACCATAAATATAAACGATAAACAATCAAAAAACCATCGACACGTACACATCAAACAAACGAAGTCCAAAATACCATCATCGTCTCCACAAAACAACACAAACATCTCAAGTCCATCACCAACAACTAGTTTGTATTTACAAAACAAGTCCAAAATAAAAAAGACAAAAGTACCTACCTACTCATCCTCATCCTCTCCGTTCTGCTCGTCCTCATCGTCCTCCTCCACGGGCTCACTCGGCGGCATCACACGATGCTCCTGAAGATATGTAGCAATCCGCGCATCCAGCACGGTCTCGAGCCTGTTCTTCTGAAAATCCTCTAAAGCTGCAATTTGCTGTCGAAGCATGTGGATCTCCTCCTTATCCTGACGCCTCGTATAAGAGGCCTGAGTCCCCGCCATCTGTAATTATATTAAAATAGTTAGAAACCATTGTCAAAAGTTTTTTTGGATACTATACATTGTTTATACAATTATTGTAATAGAGTTGTCGATATAAAATGCACACCAATTAATAGAACCAATTTGTAGTAATTATTCATGCCAGTAATTAATATTTATTTACGTGGATTGAGTACCTAAGTGATATTAAGTAATAGCACTTGGATATGTTTAAATCCTTTAATAAAACGCTTTAACTCTATGTTTCCAAAGCTGTAGCATCCACCCCTGGTAGGCGGGTCGATGATTCTGTTGCAACTGCGATTGCACTCCTCCACGTCCGACTCGTGACCTAACTGCGTTGCTTTAAGGCCGTCCTGCATTTGTCCTGCAATAGCGGACAATTATGGAATACATTAAATACTCAATTCAAAATAACAATGTGAAATACAAATTATTACAAATGTTAACCATCATTTCAAAGGACTTAGGGTCCGTCCAGGTATATGTGGTGTTACCCTCCTCATCTGTCCGCTCGACGACATGAGTCTGTGTAAACACCTCAGCAAGTGTAGGCTCCCGTTGGAGAGTCGACATCTGAAATGATAAAATATATATTTGGAATTAATCAATACGATTTAAAAAGTTTAGAACTATTTGTAAATGTGATTTATCGTTTGTACCAATTCGCGACGATGCTGGGAGAAGGACTTAGACCCAGCCCGATGCAAAGCAGGATTTTTGAGCCTGTTTGCTCGATTTCGCTCTGAAAGCTCTATATATTTAATTATATGATTAATTTATGGATGTACAAAATAAAATTTTAAAACAAGCTTAAGTAATTTACCCTCGCAGCTTCCATGGCCCATAATTTCTAGAAATCGGCGTAGACCTCCTCGCTCATCCACTGAGGCCTTTTTTCGCTTTTTTTGCCTTGTATACATTGCCTGAATAATTTTTCCTCGTCTTCTGGTTCCATGCGGTGAGGAAAACATCCATATCTTCATCCCGGACAAGTACAGAACACTATAAATTATCAAACAAATTGAATTACATATTTTATATAATTTTGCAAATGAGAAATATATTTATACTTACAAGAACCTCCGCGAGGATGGCATTCCTAATCTGCACAGGAATATCGTCCTAGTGAGGCCACGCCTTTGTCCACCTAACGACATATGCTTGTCTTGACACACGTAAAACAAGCTCTCCTGGAATAATATCAAACCCCCTGCAGAAAGTACGATATTAGCATTTAATAACTTTTGGATACTAAGCATTTACGAAATTAAAAACTTACCCTGCGGACTTGGGCACGAGCTCTACGACCGGACGTGTATCCGATGCTGTACCGCTCGCACCTGTCTCTGAACTGTGGGTAGGTCGGCGTCTAGGAGGCATATCTGTCACGAAATTAAAAACTCATATATCATTATGCACATCCATTATCAAATAAACTCATACAACATATATTATCAAATGCAACTACAAGACTCATTTACATAAAAGAAGAAGAACTTGATAATAGATAACCGTAGCACATCATATAAGTTCACAACATAGCACATCATATAAGTTCACAACATATTCACAACATTGTACGTACGTATGTAAACAACTAACGATACAAATAATATTATTCTTCTTCATTTTCTGATTCAGTCTCGGTCTCATACTCTATATCGTTGTCCTCTGTACTCTCAAAAGCTTCTATTAATTCATTTGATTCATTGTTTAAAGACTCTAAATGGACATCATTAACAATATTATTTCATCGTTTTGATTTGCATCCGTTTGATACGCTGCATCGTCTGGAATAGCAATTCCTTCAAATGTAAATCTTGCCTTTGTTTTAATTACGGCAGACCAATCTGCTTTATCTCTTTTTAAGGACGAATACGGAGCAAAGTAAACTTGTACTTCTTGCTTTGCCAATACAAAAGGATCATACTTATAGTAATGCGATGTGTGCTTTATTTCTATTAGCTTATAATCTTTATGCACGTTGATTCCAGTACCAGGAACATCGCTGAACCAGTTGCACTTGAATAGAACAACTTTTTCAAAGGGTTGTATATAATATGTCAACTCTAAAATCTATGTCAAGACGCCATAAAAGTCTTTTATATGCTCTTCGGGATCATCACTACCTTTGACAAATACACCACTGTTATATGTTAATCTGTCAGTACCATGGTCTATGGTGTTGAATTTAAATCCATTGACGAAGAATATTGGATGAGTCTTAACATTTCTTTTTGGTCCAAGCGCAAGATGTTGCAAATGCTCGTCATTGACGTAGTTTATTGGATCGAAAATGTACTTCGAGAACCATTTAGCAAAATCTTTACTGAGATCGCCATTTGGATTTTCTAATTCGTAAATACTGCAATTATAAATGATTTTATTACTAGCAAACAATTTATGTACACATAACTGTAATAAAGTTAAAAATTTAGTACCTAACAAATGGTTCAACTTCAGCACAATTTAGAAGAACATATGTGTGTGCTACACGGTGATCTCTATCATCTAACCATATTTCTACACATTTTCCAGAAGATCGTCCATGTTGTCTAAAAACAGATAACATTGTCGGACAGAAATTGGGTTCCACGGTTTCATCATTACGAGGACCACTTACAAATGATAGGTTCACATGATCACTGAAGTTATGAGAAAAAAGAACGAAGCTTCTTCTTCAAGATAAGATTTGCAAATCGAACTTTCAACTCGTGCTTTTTATCGAACTTTTTTCTTCAGATGATTCAAATACCTAAAATAAAATTAATTCAATTTATATGCACTAATGTCACTTTGAATTGTAAGCATAAATTTTACCTTTCAAAAGGATACATCCATCCATATTGCACTGGACCTCGAAGAATAGCTTCGGATGGAAGATGAATAGGTAAATGCTCCATTACATTAAAAAACCCCGGAGGGAAGATTTTCTCTAATTTGCAAACCAATATCGGAATTTCTACTTCAAGTTTACGGAGACGATCAATTTTTAACGTTGCCGAACAAAGCTGTTTAAAGAATAAGCTTAACTCTGTTAAAACACCCCACACTTTTACAAGCAATAATTCTTTGAACACCACTGGTAATAAATATTCCATCATGACTTTTCATCCCACTCAGTTTATTGTTTTTATAGTCAACACATCTACGAAGATTAGAAGAAATCCCATCCGGACATTTCAGTCCCTCAACCCATTTCAGTACAAGTTTTATTTGTTTGTTGTCTAGTTCATAGCACACTTTGGGTTTTTTTATTGTCATTGGGCTTCATATAAAGTTTTGGACGTTTACAATATTCTTCTATGTCACGTCTCGAATATATATCGTCCTTTGTTTTTCCTTTGACATTCAAAACAGTACTAAGCACGTTATCAAATACATTTTTTTCATTGTGCATAACGTCGATATTATGTCGAAGTTTGAGATCTTTCCAATAAGGTAGCTCCCAGAATATGCTTTGTTTACACTAATTATGAATGTCAGATTTACCCGGAATTTCTGTCTGCTCTCCAGTCTCATGGATCTTGGGATAATCCTTTACAATATCGTATATTTCTTCACTTGTCCAAATTTTGGGTGCTTGCACAGTCATTCCGCTGTTAGCTTTAAAAAAATTATCTCTTCTAAAAGTATGATTGGTATGCAGAAAACAACGGTGACAATCAAACCACGAATGCTTCCTTCCATACCGTAAGAAAAATGCTTGTGTTTCTTCCATGCATAAAGGACAAGATAGACGACCGACGGTACTCCAACCTGAAAGCATCCCATATGCAGGAAAATCACTAATCGTCCATAACAAAGAAGCGAACATACGAAAATTCTTTTTTTTTTTGAAATGTCGTATGTTTCAACTACATCATCCCATAGTTTTTTCAACTCTTCGATTAATGGTTGTAGATAAACATCGATGCCTTGTTTTGGATCATTAGGACCAGGAACGACAACAGTGAGAAACATATATGGAGTTTTCATACACATCCACGGAGGTAAATTATAAGGAGTAACGATAATAGGCCAAGATGAATATTTACTACGAAACTGAGAAAATGGTGAAAACCCATCTGCACATAAACCAAGTCTAACGCTACGGCTCTCTGCGGCAAATGTAGGATACGTCCTATCAAAATGTTTCCATGCTTCTCCATCCGATGGATGTGTCAAAGTTCCATCTTCTTGTGTTCGCACACCATGCCATCGCATATGACATGTAGTGACTATAGATGCATATAACCGTTGTAGTCTAGGGATGATTGGTAAATAATGCATTCTTGTATACGGAACTTCCTTACCTTTCTTTTTTCTAGGTTTATACCTTTTTCCGCCACATTTCTTACAGTTTCTAAGATTAATATCATCTTTCCAATACAACATGCAACCATTTACACAAGTATCTATTTTTTGGTACGGAAAACCAAAAGACGACATTAGTGTTTTCACTTTGTAATGACTATCGCACATCAGATTATCGGGTGGCATATGTCTTTTCGCAGCTTGTACAACCGCTGTAAATGCAGCTTCTATAAGGTTAAATTTTGATTTCATGGTGATGTACTTAGCGGTTACTGATAATTCAGTTCCACTTTCACAACCATTCCACAATGGCCGCTTAGCTGAAGCCAATAAATCATATATTTTTCTGGCTTCCGTGTTCGGTTCTTCTTCAAAATTGACGTCATCGTCGTCAACCTGACCGGTAGGTCACTAACACCACCCTAGCTAGAAATAAACGCATGCCCTCCCTGAGGTCCTCTCCCGTTTCTGGTTCATACTGGGGTGTGAGGCTCGCGAATCAATGTTATACACAAAGCTATGCCACACAGGCGGTGCTTTGATCATCAACCACAAGACTTTGCTTTTCAACAGAAGCCTTGATCATCTGCCACTTAGGCATGCCACACAGGCGATTCACTCTATGCAACTGATTTCTATCGATATATAACCTCTGAGCTCGTAAGTCTCAGAGAAGGGCGTTAAGCAAGAGAATAAATTTTCCGCCGCCAAATAGATATGTATTTAATAGAGATCAATCAGCACAGAACAAAATACAATGTCAGACACACAGTCCATTTGCAAGTTCGTTCTGGGTCTGAACGAAACCGGAGGCACTATATACCTCGTATATCCATCGATCTCCAAGTACGTCTGGACGATCACCACTTATTATCTATATTTCGGGATGCCTCCCAATCAAGATATCAGTAATTAACCAACCGAGGTGAAGATCTCCGGTCTTCAAACAACTTCTTCACCCTTGACTTCTTATCGCCGATCAATTATTTGAAATGAGATTTAACTCGGCCTTTTCAAATAATTCACGTATATTTAGAATTTCAAATCAATTTATTTCAATGGTTAAATTATTCGGCACCAATAATTAAATTCATTAATGTAATTTTCACGCCAAACACATTCATCCATCAAATATCACATAAACCGAGCAAATTCAGTTTATTTCCATTCCATATCGTTTATAATATTTTATCATGATTTAACGCTATTTTTATTTATTTAAAAATAGCCAATTCATTCAAACGACGCTTCGGGCCATAACGCGGCCGTGTTTTCCTTCATATTTGATTTACACATATCTGAAAATTTAACCGTTGGATCATCACAAATTTTATATCATTAGAAAGATCTTTTCAAAACGAATCCAACGGTTTCAGTTTTGGGAAAATCCGGCGTCGGATCTCCCGGTACACTCGTTTGAAGTTTCGATTTCAAAATACGAACTACAGCATCGTTATTCAATTTAATTTAATTATATTTATATATATGAATATAATCGATTCTGGCGCTGTTTTTCTTCAGATTTGAATCAAACATTCCAAACAATCCAACCATTGGATTTTCACAAAATGGGTGTCGTTGGAAAGATATTTCCAAAGCGAACCCAACGGTTTCGGTTTCGGGAAAATCCGATGGTCGGATCTCCCGCACTAATCGTTTGAAATCATGGTTTCAAAACACGAAATGCAGCTTCATTATTCGATATATTTTAATTATATTTATATATATATATATATAATCGATTCTTCAACTTCAAAACCATTTTCAATTCATATATTTGATAAAAATGATATTTTTATCCAACAGATATTTATTTCAACTCATGAATTTTGTTTATTTTATTTCAACACAGGAATTTCTATTCAACACATGAATTTCTATTCAACACATGAATTTTATCTCAACATTCAACACATGAATATTTTTATAGTTTTTATATATAATAAAAATGTGATTTTTATTGCAAAACAATTTATTTCAAAACACGATTATTTTATATAGTTTATATATATAATAAAAATGTGATTTTTATTGCAAAACAATTTATTTCAAGATACGATTATTTTATATAGTTTATATATATAATAAAAATGAGATTTTTATTGCTAAACAATTTATTTCAAAACACGATTATTTTATATAGTTTATATATATAATAAAAATGTGATTTTTATTGCAAACCAATTTATTTCAAAACACGGTTATTTTATATAGTTTATATATATAATAAAAATGTGATTTTTATTGTAAAACAATTTATTTCAAAACACGATTATTTTATATAGTTTATATATATAATAAAAATGTGATTTTTATTTTCCAAAGAATTTATTCAATACACGAACTCCATTCAACACATGAATTTAATTTCAACATTCAACACATGAATTTAAATCAAACACAGAAATATTTCAAAACATTTCGGCAGCATAACGGTAGGGTAGTTAAAACCGGGACCGTCACTAGTACGGCTCCTCGCTCTACCTTACAACCTCGCAGCTTTTGACAATGAGGATTTTCAATATCTAGTTTGTACGCAGACGAATTTTCCCATATACTAATCCTATTGGGATTTCAACCACAATCAATCATTTCAAATCAACCATTCGTGATATTCACCAAATTTCACATCAACCAATAATCCAAACAATATCACAACCAATATATATCGTCCATGGTCTGTGGACGAGGGGAGTGTATATATATATATATACACACGTATATAACTATATTTCGATTTCATTTCAATTTATTTCAACGCATATATCATTTTTACAACGCATATATAACTTATACATCGAACATACAACTTATACAACGCTTATACATGTGGTGTACAACGCTTATAAAACTCATACTTCGAATATATAATTTATACATCGTTGTTTTCCATATCGTTTATAATTCAGAAATCGCACATTGGGTTCCACTCCACCAAAAATTGTAGAAGGCTCAGAAAAATATCTGGTCTCTTCTAGAATGTAGAAGATGTCCACACGAGTCCACTGTCTCTTGTTTCACTGGATTTCGTCAACAAACGAGACAGATATGATTTTCAAATGAAAAACAAAATCCGCGACGGTTTTAAGGTGTTATATTCAGTTTAATTATACGAACCGATACCTTTCAGAAAACCTTCAAAACTAGGTCTTCAGATTTCTTTAAATCCGCGCATCTTGAATGCGATCGGATTACCTCACGCCGAAGAATTCTTGGAGGAGGGTGAACTCGAATATATAATTTATACATCGTTGGAGGAGGGTGAACTCATACTTCGAATATATAATTTATACATCGTTGGAGGAGGGTGAACTCGCCGTTGAATCGGCGGTGAATTCTTGGGCCAAACAGCTCGACTTTCGAGCTTCAGAACTCGATGAATACGGCTCGATACCTCACGAGGTTTGTATGGATTTGTAGCTGAGCAAAATCTCTAATAAAAACCCAACTGGAGTGGATGAATTTATTGCATGGATTTTGAATTAAAGAGGAGAGGAGGAGAAGTTTTCCGTCGTCGGGTTTTAGAAGAGGGAGCGGGTTTCTGAGTCAACGTGGATGGGAGAGAAGGAATGTGATTGGTCGAGATTTTTTTTATTTATATACTTTTAAAAATTCAAAACTACCCCTCTTCACATACTAGCTCTAATCCAAACCCAACGACTATCGTCCCTAGCTAAATACCCCCATTCCGAACACAATGGGATATGTTTCGTAGGCCCATTCGACTATTTCATTCAGTTTTCTTCAAATTAAAATATATAACATTCAATATTTGATTTGAACATACATTTCATTTTGCCGGCGCCACGTACTGATCCCAAAAATTCCCGAAAAATAAATCTAGCTATGTTTTGACGATACGGTCCCAACAAAACTAGTTTCGTCGAATTCTGAGACCGTTTGAAAAATGGCCCCTTTCTGGTCGATCCAATTTAACAAAAATCGACCAAACACATTTTCCTTTGCCACGCTCCCATACTAACTTCAAAAATTATGAAAATTGAAGCCTAGCAATAATTTGACATCCCGGATCCAACAAAAGTGGTTTCGTCGAATTCTGAGGTCGTTTGCAAAATGGCTATTTTCACGGGCTATGTAAACTCCATAGCGACCTTTCTGAAAATTTATTTGGCCATAACTTTTGATTCCCGCTATGAAACTTCGATTTTTCAGATTCGTTAGAAAGATCTTCACTAACAGATTTAAATATTTTTGGTTTCACTTAAATATGTTTTATTTTGCACCCGGTACAGTCAGTCAAAGTTTGAATTCGAATTTTGAAACTGCCGCGCCATTTCAAGCCTGGTTTATAATTTAAAATAATTATATTTCTTTTCAAACATCGACTCAAACATACTTTTTGCCGTTATTATTTGAAATAATTTATTTTAAATATCTAAAATTCACTAAAATAGCCAAACTAAAAATTTTAAATTGGCTCGGATTTTCCGGGTTGTTACAATCTCCCCCACTTAAAACTTTTCGTCCTCGAAAAGGAATGAAGTCGAAAGTTGTTTAATTAACCAACTCAGCTTTCCTTCTGGCTTCCGTTCTCCAACTTTTCAATTTCTAAGAGTTTTCTAATTCTTCAAAAATTTGGCTAACACCCTAAATTTTCGAAAAATTTCGCCATAATTTCCTTTTTACGGGGAGGGGATTGGAAATCTATTGGGCCGTATTAGGTACCCAATAAATCCAAATAAGAATGCACATATTTATAGTGATATATTCCGGTGTCCACAGGGGAGTGTGTATAGATCATAACTCCAGAGAATAAATTCTCGTCACCCTATAAATGGTTTTTGTGACTTAATGACCAGAGAGACGTGTTTATTGTCATCTCCAGACCCGTGTGGGTTTTTTTATTAATCTTGCAATTTACCTTTACATTTTATATGGTCCATTTCAGTCATCAGTTCAACCTGTAAAATATAGTCATCGCCATACAAGCCTCTCGCTCGTATGGTAAATCTTCTACCTCGTCACACAAGCTCCAAATGCTTATGTGGTATATGATGAAGTATGCCTATCTTCAAGAAGTATGCCATGTAGTGTAGTTCAAAATTAATTGTTACTATCCTATGGCGACATTTATTATTACGCACAGAACAACCAGCACTCCGCATCCAATGGCATTCACAGGAGTTGATATAATAATAAAATTGTGCATCCAACTCATTAAGGTTTACCTATTTGTCGGGCACGCAAATAAATTCTTTACTCAACAGGTAATCCATTTACCTGTTCAAACATATATAATGCACATGTATATATTTCTATCTATTTTTAAATCAGTTCAATACGCGATTTAATTGCATAGATTTACCCTTCATTCATTGATTAAATTAACTATCATTCTAATAATTTAATTAATCAGATCCACTATCACACAACACAAACAACAATCAATTTGTTTTTAACCTTTCAAAAATATACTAATCGATTCATATACTCTTTTAAAATAATCAGACTATAGAATTAAAAGTTTACATCCATGAAAAGAAAATAACAACAAAGTAGAGAACATAATGGAAATTTCAAAATATGGTAAATGTACCTTGCACCAGAGTCAATCAGAGATATCCACCCTGCACTTAGGATAGGCTTTCTTAATGCTTTCCTCTGTTTCCCAAGTACAATCTCGCGGATCTCCACTCCATTGCACTTTGACTAAGTGAACCTTATTGTTCCTTAGCTCTTTGGTTTCTTTGCCAATAATCTTTATCGGCTCTCTTCTCACAGCCAATTCTGGAGTAATTTCCAATTCCTGTTGTGCGGCTTCTTCCACAACCGAGTCCGGATCCTGTACATGCTTTCTAAGTTGAGAAACGTGAAATACATCATGTACTCCAGGCAACCAATTAGGTAATTGAACTCTATAAGCGAGAGTTCCAATCTGTTCAAGAATAGGGAATGGACCAATAAATCTGGGCACCGACTTCCCAGTTTTGCCAAATCGAATCACTCCTCTCATCGGAGAAACCCTTAGATACACATAATCACCAACAGAAAAAGCCAAATCTCTTCTTCTCGAATCAGCATAGCTCTTCTGTCGGCTTTGAGCGGCGAGTAATCGTTTCTTAACGAAATCGACTTTGTCTGTAGCTTCACGGATCATATCACGTCCCAATACAAGTCTATTACCAGTAACTACCCAACAAGCAGGAGATCGACACGGTCTACCATACAATCCTTCGAATGGTGACATTATCAGGCTCGCTTGGTAGCTTTTGTTGTATGAGAACTCAGCCAAATGCAAATGGTCTTCCCATGATCCACCAAAATCAAGAACACAAGCCCGCAATAAATCTTCTAGTATACGATTCACCCTCTCAGTCTGATCATCGGTCTAAGGATGATAGGCGGTGCTTAGATTCAGCTTCGTCCCCAGTTCTACTTGAAATGCCTCCCAGAATTTGCTAGTAAATATTGGATCTCTATCACTGACTATACTGATCGGCACTCCATGTAGCCTAACAATCTCTTTGAAATAAATCCGTGCTAGACTTTGAGCGGTTTTATTAGATCTGACAGGTATAAAATGGGCGGTCTTCATGAAGCGATCTACGATCAACCAATTACTGTGATTTCCTTTCCTGGTTCTGGGCAAACCATCTATGAAGTCCATGGAAATATGTTCCCACTTCCAACCTGGAATGTCCAGCGGTTGCAACAATCCAGCAAGTTTCTATTGGTCGCTTTTGACTAGTTGGCAAGTAGAGCACCTGCTAACATATATTGAAACATCCCTTTTCATAGCCTTCCACCAGAATGTTCGCTTGAGATCGTTATACATTTTGGTCACACCTGGATGGATACTCAGCTTGGACTTGTGACATTCATCTAACACTTCCCTTTTGAGCTCGAGGATGTCGGGAACACAAATCCTTCCTCTCAATCTCAGGATTCCATCGCTATCTATTTGGAAATCCGAGGGTTCGCCTTTCGGAGTCCTTCTGATCATATCCTTAATAAAATTATCATCCTTCTGAAGAATAGATATATTGTCAATCAAGGAAGTCATAATAATAAAACTGGCGATTATTGCATTCTTTCGAATTAGTGCATCAGCACGACATTGGCTTTCCCCGGAGTGTACACAATCTCAAAATTGTATGTTGCAAGAAATTCTAGCCAACGTTGATGCCTCAGATTCAAGTCTTTCTGGGTGAACAGATACTTTAGCGACTGATGATTTGTAAATAGTTCGAATTTCTCACCCAAAAGATAGTGCCTCCAGATTTTTAAAGCAAATACAATGGCTAACAACTCAAGATCATGAGTAACGTAATTTTTCTCATGCGGGTTCAGCTGACGGCTAGCATAAGCAAGCACTTGGCCTCTTTGCATTAATACTGCACCAAAGCCTTCTCTAGAGGCATCTGTCCAGACTTCAAGTCTTGATTGCCATCGATTATTGTCAACACTGGAGCCGTTGTTAATCTTAACTTTAGCTTCTAAAAAGCCTACTCACATTCGGGAGTCCACTTGAATTTCGCGTGCTTCTTGGTAAGCTTTGTTAAGGAACTAGATATCTTCGAAAAATCTTTAATGAACTTCCGATAATAACTAGCCAATCCTAGAAAACTTCGAACTTCTGTAGGAGTACTAGGCTGCTTCCAATTTTGAATAGCGGTGATTTTACCGGGATCCACAGAAATTCCTTCTTTCGATACAACATAGCCAAGAAATTTGGCTTCTTCTTGCCAGAATACACATTTGGAAAGTTTGGCCTTCAAGACGTTCTTTCTGAGAATTTCCAACACTTGTTCCAAATGTTTCGCGTGCTCGCTCTCTGACTTAGAGAAGATCAATATGTCATCAATGAAAACCAGAACAAATTTATTCAAGACATCGCGGAACACTCGATTCATCAAATCCACAAAATATGCTGGAGCGTTACATAAGCCGAACGACATTACTAACCACTCATAGAACAGATCGGGACCTCTGAATGCTGTCATTGGAACACACTCTTCGGCAATACGAAGCTGATGGGAGCCTGTAGCTAGGTCCATCCTTGAAAATACTTGTGTGCCATTCAATCAATCTAACAAATCATCAATCCGTGGCAATGGGTATTTGTTCTTCAATGTCTGCTTATTCAAGTCACGATAATCCACACATAGTCGAAGAGTACCATCTGACTTTGGGACAAACACCACTGTTGCTCCCCAATCAGAGAAACTAGGCCTGATCAGACCCTTCCACACAAGCTGTCGAGTTTGATTTTCTAATTCTTCTTTCTCCTTCAGAGTCATTCTCCGAATAGCGTGCACTACAGGCCTTGCATTCGAAATTAAAGTGATCTTAAAATCAATTTCTCTCTTCGGAGGTAAACTAACAACTTCTTCGAACAGATCTGCATAATCCTTGACGACAGGAATATCTTTTATGAGGTCGGGAATATTCTCTGTGACTACAGGGATATTTTCTGTTTGAGTAGGAGAAACATCAAGAGCTGACCAAAAGTCATTTCTATCTGAATTCGGACCTTCGCATGGTATGGTGATATAATCCCCTGATTTAATCTTTGCCCTAACCACTCTCTCGGCACATTTAACCTTTGCTTCATATTTGGTTAACCAATCCAATCCCAAAATAAGATCGAATTCGGTAAAATTCATGACGATCGAGATGGTAGGAAACCGATACCGGGAAAAAGAGACAGGCACCCCCACATACCCAGGTAAGATCGAGGGAACCCCCAATCAGATTATGGTCAGTGATGGGTTCTTTGAGCCTTTTTAAATTCAAATCCAGCTTCCTAACTGCATTCTTTGCAATAAAGCTTCGCGACGCGCCTGTATCAAACTGTACTTTAACTGGAATGTTTTTGACAGTAAGCGTGCCTTCCAAAACATCAGACCTGCCCTGACTAGCTGAGGGCTCAGAAGTCTCTGCCACTTCATTCACATGTACTGCTTCTGACTTTTCCTTTAATAGCTGGCAATTCTTCTCAATATGACCAGCCTGATGGCACTTCCGGCATTTCCTAATCTCTCGAGACTTCCTACCGGGTTTTAATCCATCTTTCTTCAAAGATTTACATTTCCTGGACAGATGGCCCTTTTGATTGCAGTTAAGGCATATGGCATTCGTTATTGGCTCTTTCTCAGCTTTAACCTTTTTCGGATTGAATCTAGGCTTCTTTCTGAACTCAGACTTCGTACTGGCCTCTGGCTGTGCACTTGTCTCTGGGCTATCAGTTTTAAACTTTCTCTTATTGCTAAAACTGATTTCCTCTTCCTCGACAAAAAGGCCTCGCTTATCAAGATTTTCATACTGATAAGCCATGTATATCATTTCATTAAAAGGAAGCTTCATATGCCCCATCACACTATTTTGGTACTTCCTTTGAAGACCATTAATAAACCTCAGATTCTTCCTCTTCGGATTTTGAATTAGATGAGGGGCAAAGTGGGAAAGTTCATTGAATTTCTTATGATATTCTGGGATATTCATATCTCCTTGTATCAAATAGTAGAATTCATCACATAACCGCTCAGTTGCTTCTGGAGGAGTAAATCTTTCACTGAAAATCTCTTTGAATCTATCTCAGGTGATATCACCTTCTGGATTATCCTTAATGATCGTTTCCCACCAGATTAAAGCTTCTTCTTTGAGTGCCCAAGATACCACTAATCTTTTCTGATCATCTCTCAGCTGGAAACATTCAAAAATTCTTTCAGCAGAACTCATCCAAGCTTGAGTTTGAATAATCGATTCATTGCCCAAGAATTGTGCTCCACCCAGATTTCGATATCTCTTAAATAGAGCCTCTAGATCTGGTTCTACATTCCTCCTTCTGTTTCTGACACTCATTTTCTAGTACTTCTGCAAATAGAAGACCAAGTATCAGGTCAACAGAAAAGAAATTATAAAGCATAGAAACATATACTTGAATGTAAAGGAGATGTGATGACCCCAAAACCCCGTACGACAGTGGAAAGGGTAATCTTTGGAATATAACACATAAACAGATAACAACAGAACAGAAATAAATAAATACACCAGATAATGTACAATAATACACTGGATAAACATAATCATCAGAGTTACGCAGTATACTGGATCATACTTAGTACAAAATACAGTTCAGCTATACATAAATGCCTACAGCGGAAAACAAAACATAATATGTACAATAGGAGCTGAACAACATAAAAAGAGACAAATGATAGAATCCATCTTCAGCTCCAGCTATTCAGGAAGAGCCTGATAAAACCTGAACACAAGGCTGCCCGTGTAGAAAAAGGGGCACCCGAGTTTGCAAGTGAAACAAACTACGAGTCAGTCATGGGACTGGTATGAGAAATCTACTTAACATATTTTATAATATGGCCAATCACATGACCACGCCACTTTCGCGGAACGGGTTTACTCCATTGGATTGCCAGTGCCTTAAAACAAGTAAATCTTTTAAACATCGCAATGCTTTTTATAAAAATGAAGCCATTATAAGACTCAGTTCCCATCGCACAATGCAACGCAAACCGGAGGATAGAGTTTTTAACTTATAATGGCCAAAATATGCTTGATATGAAAAAAAGCATTGGATATTATTACTAGTGTTTATATGTTTCAAAAACAATTTCAAATCATAAGTATCAATCATAGACGGCATTAATGCCCCATACCACTATGTCGCCATATATAGGTATACAATCAAAACCGCACAAGTCGTATTTGGAAATTGGATTTCCGTCATGAACCAAGGCAAAAGATAGTCCTTACAGAATTCAAGACTATCTAGCCCGAGCCTCAGGACCCAGACAAAGGTGAGCCCTTGGATCGTCAGGGCCGGTCCACCGATGTGGATTAAAATGCCTGAACACTGCGTTTCCCCGCCCTTTGGGGCGTAAATGAGTCCTATGACTCCATCAGCTCCACATAGTCACCGATATATCCGAGGTGCCTCGCAACAGCAACAACCACACAGGTGAAAATAATATAAATGTCAGGGCTGGTAGGTCACTGACACCACCCTAGCTAAAAAGAAACGCATGCCCTCCCTGAGGTCCTCTCCCGTTTCTGGTTCATACCGGGGTGTGAGGCTCGCGAATCAATGTTATACACAAAGCTATGCCACACAGGCGGTGCTTTGATCATCAACCACAAGACTTTGCTTTTCAACAGAAGCCTTGATCATCTGCCACTTAGGCATGCCACACAGGCAATTCACTCTATGCAACTGATTTCTATTGATATATAACCACTGAGCTCGTACATCTCAGAGAAGGGCGTTAAGCAAGAGAATAAATTCTCCGCTGCCAAATAGATATATATTTAATAGAGATCAATCAGCACAGAACAAAATCCAATGTCAGACACACAGTCCATTTGCAAGTTCGTTCTGGGTCTGAACGAAACCGGAGGCACTATATACCTCGTATATCCATCGATCTCCAAGTACGTCTGGACGATCACCACTTATTATTTATATTTCGGGATGCCTCCCAATCAAGACATTAGTAATCAACCAACCGCGGTGAAGATCTCCGGTCTTCAACCACCTTCTTCATCATCGAGTTCTTATCGCCGATCAATTGTTTGGAATGAGATTTAACTCGGCCTTTTCAAATAATTCACGTATATTTAGAATTTCAAATCAATTTATTTCAATGCTTAAATTATTCGGCACTAATAATTAAATTCATTAATGTAATTTTCACGCCAAACACATTCAACCATCAAATATCACATAAACCGAGCAAATTCAGTTTATTTCCATTCCATATCGTTTATAATATTTTATCATGATTTATCGCTATTTTTATTTATTTAAAAATAGCTAATTCATTCAAATGACGCTTCGGGCCATAACGCGGCCGTGGCGCTGTTTTCCTTCAGATTTGATTTACACATATCTGAAAATCTAACCGTTGGATCTTCACAAATTTTATATCATTAGAAAGATCTTTTCAAAACGAATCCAACGGTTTCAGTTTTGGGAAAATCCGACGGTCGGATCTCCCGATACACTCGTTTTAAGTTTCGATTTCAAAATACGAACTACAGCATCGTTATTCGATTTAATTTAATTATATTTATATATATATAAATATAATCGATTCTGGTGTTGTTTTTCTTCAGATTTGAATTAAACATTCCAGACAATCCAACCGTTGGATTTTCACAAAATGGGTGTCGTTGGAAAGTTATTTCCAAAGCGAACCCAACGGTTTCAGTTTCGGGAAAATCCGATGGTCGGATCTCCCACAATAATCGTTTGAAATCACGGTTTCAAAACACGAACTACAGCTTCGTTATTCGATATATTTTAATTATATATACATATATAATCAATTCTTCGACTTCAAAACCATTTTCACTTCATATATTTGATAAAAATGATATTTTTATCCAACAGATATTTATTTCAACTCATGAATTTTGTTTATTTTATTTCAACACAGGAATTTCTATTCAACACATGAATTTCTATTCAACACATGAATTTTATTTCAACATTCAACACATGAATATTTTCTATAGTTTATATATATAATAAAAATGTGACTTTTATTGCAAAACAATTTATTTCAAAACACGATTATTTTATATACTTTATATATATAATAAAAATGTGATTTATATTGCAAAACAATTTATTTCAAAACACGATTATTTTATATAGTTTATATATATAATAAAAATATGATTTTTATTGCAAAACAATTTATTTCAAAACACGATTATTTTATATAGTTTATATATATAATAAAAATGTGATTTTTATTGCAAAACAATTTATTTCAAAACACGATTATTTTATATAGTTTATATATATAATAAAAATGTGATTTTTATTGCAAAACAATTTATGTCAAAACACGATTATTTTATATAGTTAATATATATAATTAAAATGTGATTTTTATGTTCCAAAGAATTTATTCAATACACGAACTCCATTCAACACATGAATATTACTTCAACACATGAATTTAATTTCAACATTCAACACATGAATTTAAATCAAACACAGAAATATTTCAGAAAATTTCGGCAGCATAACGGCAGGGTAGTTAAAACCGGGACCGTCCCTAGTACGGCTCCTCGCTCTACCTTGAAGCCTCGCAGCTTTTGACAATGAGGATTTTCAATATCTAGTTCGTACGCAGACGAATTTTCCCATTTACTAAACCTATTGGGATTTCAACCACAATCTATCATTTCAAATCAACCATTCGTCATATTCACCAAATTTCACATCAACCAATAATCCAAACAATATCACAACCAATATATATCGTTCATGGTCTGTGGATGAGGGGAGTATATATATATATATGGATATACGTATATAACTATATTTCGATTTCATTTCAATATCATTTCAATTTATTTCAACGCATATATCATTTTTACAACGCATATATAACTTATACATCGAACATACAACTTATACTACGCTTATACATGTGGTGTACAACGCTTATATAACTCATACTTCGAATATATAATTTATACATCATTGTTTTCCATATCGTTTATAATTCAGAAATCTCACATTGGGTTCCACTCCACCAAAAATTGTAGAAGGCTCATAAAAATATCCGGTCTCTTCTAGAATGTAGAAGACGTCCATACGAGTCCACTGTCTCTTGTTTCACTGGATTTCGTCAATAAACAAGAAAGATATGATTTTTAAACGAAAAACCAAATCCGCGGCGGTTTTAAGGTATTATATTCAGTTTAATTATACGAACCGATACCTTTCAGAAAACCTCAAAACTAGGTCTTCAGATTTCTTTAAATCCGCGTGGCTTGAATGCGATCGGATTACCTCACGCCAAAGACCCCGGAGGGGTGCACCACCGCGCTGGAGGAGGGTGAACTCACCGTTGAATCGGCGGTGAATTCTTGGGCCAAACAACTCGACTTTCGAGCTTCAGAACTCGATGAATACGGCCTGATACCTCACGAGGTTTGTATGGATTGGTAGCTGAGGAAAATCTCTACAAAAAACCCAACTGGAGTGGATGAATTTATTGCATGGATTTTGAATTAAAGAGGAGAGAAGGAGGAGAAGTTTTCCACCGTCGGGTTTTAGAAGAGGGAGCGGGTTTCTGAGTCAACGGGGATGGGAGAGAAGGAATGTGATTGGTCGAGATTTTTTTTATTCATATATTTTTTAAAATTCAAAACTACCCCTTTTCACATACTAGCTCCAATCCAAACCCAACAACTGTCGTCCCTAGCTAAATACCCCCTTTCCGAACACAATGGGATATGTTTCATAGGCCCATTCGACTAGTTCAGTCAGTTTTCTTCAAATTAAAATATATAACATTCAATATTTGATTTGAGCGTACATTTCGATTTGCCGGTGCCACATACTGATCCTAAAAATTCCCGAAAAATAAATCTAGCTATGTTTGGACGATACGGTCCCAAAAAAACTAGTTTCGTCAAATTCTGAGACCGTTTGAAAAATGGCCCCTTTCTGGTCGATCCAATTTAACAGAAATCGACCAAACACATTTTCCTTTGCCACGCTCACATACTAACTTCAAAAATTATGAAATTTGAAACCTAGTAATAATTTGACATCCTGGATCCAACAAAAGTAGTTTCGTCGAATTCTAAGGTCGTTTGCAAAATGGCTATTTTCACGGGCTATATAAACTCCATAGCGACCTTTCTGAAAATTCATTTGGCCATAACTTTTGATTTCCGCTATGAAACTTCGATTTTTCAGATTCGTTAGAAAGATCTTCACTAACAGATTTAAATACTTTTAGTTTCACTTAAATCTGTTTTATTTTGCATCCGGTACAGTCAGTCAAAGTTTGAATTCGAATTTTGAAACTGCCGCGCCATTTCAAGTCTGGTTTATAATTTAAAATAATTATATTTATTTTTAAACATCGATTCAAACATAATTTCGCCATTATTATTTAAAATAATTTATTTTAAATATCTAAAATTCACTAAAATAGCCAAATTAAAAATTTTAAATTGGCTCGGATTTTCTGGGTTGTTACATCAACACATGAATATTTTTAGTGGTTCATACATAATAAAAATGTGATTTTTATTATCTAAGCAATTTATTTCTATCATGAATAAATTATTAACACATGAATATACTTGAACATATGAAAATAATTCAAACACATGAATATTTCTGAAAATTTCGGCAGCATAACGGCAGGTTAATTAAAACCGGCACCGTCCCGATGTACGGCTCCTCGCGCTACCTTAAAGCCTCGCAGCTTTTGACAAGGGGGATTTCAATAATCTATTTCGTACGCAGACGATTTTTTTTTCCATAAACTAATCCTATTTGTTTTCAACCAAAATCAACCATAATCAACAATCAACCGTTCGTAATATTCACCAAATTTCACATCACAACTCAAACAAGTCGTCCATGGTTTGTGGAAGACGGGTGTCGGGAGTTTCTAAACTTCGTCTACAACCTAATACATGAGATTTCTAAATTCTAGTGGTTCATACATACTAACCAAGGTCTTGGCTTGCGCCATACATAGTCATTCCATTCCAATAATTTCCACAATGCAATTCATTAACACATACACACGCACAAAATCAACTAAATCCACATTTTCATCGATAAACAACTAAATCGACATTTTAGGGTTTCCAATCATTACTAAATCAACAATAATTCAACAATCATAACCTAATCACATTACATATACATTTAAATAGCTATTAATTAATTAAATTAAGAAATTAGGGTATAATTTATACCTTTAGAGGTGATCACAGCAAGGGGAGGCGCTGGAGAAGGGGGGAGATGATCGGCGTCGACGGTCGGCGACGTGCCGCGACGGTAGGCGGTGGTGGGGCAGCAGCACGGGGTTAGGGTTTTCTTTTTGGGTGGGTTTGGGGAGCAGCGTGGAATGAGAATTGTTGCTGTAGCTTCGCGGTTTTATCATTTTGGGTGACGGTTGGCGACGGCTGGTGAGGGCCGCTTTTTTTAGCCGTCATCAGCCATCGCTACGGGCCGTAACAAAATGGGCCTTCTCTTGTAGTGTTTGTTTAGTTTTTTTTAAAATATTGAGAAATGTACGCTGTACAGAAAGAAGGAAAGGAAGGCGACTATTGGGTATTTGGGTTAGGGTTTGGAGGCATACACAAATTGAAAAGAAAAATGGATACGGGTTTGTGTAACGGGTAGTGATGGACTAATGGTTAGGGTTAATTTTGTTATTTTAAAAAAATTTGTATATTAATTTAAATTTTGGTATACACATGTGTATGTGTATATATACACGTATTAGGAAATTGGACGAATATTTTTTTGGATATGGATACCACTAAAATCATATCCGTATATGAAAGGATTTTCGGATATCGGATATCCGTATCCACACATCAGATACGGACGGATATCAGATATTTCGGGTACTCATTGACAGCCCTAATTATCGGTGATTTAAGGGACATATGGCTTTTAAATGCAGAAGTCATCTCACTATTTTGATTAAGTTTCATCTTCAACGAAAGTGACTCTTCTTTATCAGGGGCCTGTATCAATTTAGTTTGAGACATAAGAGATGGATCCAATATAAGTTGTTGTCTCTTACTCCGTAAATGTGATATGGACAATACTAGTAGGGATTTTGGAGTCTGCAAAACATTTTGGGGTGTTTTGATTTCGTTTTCTCACAATGGATGGTGCTGATCATGAACTAATAAAAAGAGGGGTCTGAGGTTGTTCTTGAAGTGATTTTTGCATATCCATTCAAGAGGGGTCAGATTGTAAAAGCAAACCATTCAAGAGTCTTCTAGCAAGGGGTGAGAGAGTGTTGTCTTGTCCATCTCCAGCTAACCCAGTGGACCGAATATTATCATCCTTGCAGTCGCTGTTAAACTAAGGAAAAAGAGAACCACCGGGCACACAATGTCAGTTACAGCACTGTCATTTCTTACATTGAAATTTGTTATCGTGAACATTATTTTGATATTTAACCAAGAAGGTTTTTATTTATGTAAGCCAAACAGATGAACTGCATGTAAATAAGAGGGGTTTGCATTGAAGGATTGCTTGATGATAGAAGTTTGTGCAGGTGGGTTGTTGCAAATCAAATCCCTATACCCAAAATTCTCCATCCCCTATCCTCAACCAATCAGAACACGTGAATTTCACCTTTTTGCAATTAAACCTCTTTTTTCAGATTTAATTGCAAAAAAGACAAAAAATAAGAGTTCTGATTGGTTAGTAATAGAGGGATAGGAGATTTTGGGTACAGAAGGTTTGCTCTCGGGTTGTTGTACGAGAAGTGGAAAGTTGCAAGCAACAGTGGTTGGCAGAGGAGTTATTCAGGGATCCAGTATTTCATTACCAATGTCACAATGAACGTGCTGCTTTTCAAGATCATGAACATGCAAAACTAACAGTACGAACTTATTCTTTATGATGCCTTAGGCAGTTATCTTCACTGCTGCATGAAGATTCAGCATGCTATGGACTTACAAAGGTAAGCATTTAGAACTTGGTTTTGATCTGAATGTGGGGCTCAGACTTCTGATTAGGTCTTTTGTTTTCTCATAGCTTTGCCTAAACTGTGTAGGCACATCATTCGTGAGACTAACATCAATGCTTTGAGACTAATCCCAATGCAAGAGAGGGAGAGAGATCTCCTGATGCGAGATGAATACAGCCACAGTTTTGGACTGCAACATCCTACCTCATGGATATAAAACCTTTTTATGCTTTCAAATTGGCTTTGTTTACAGTTTTCCCTTGCTTTAGTTGCTTACTTTGTAGAATAGTTGCAACTTAGTGATCAACATCTGCAAACGCTTTGCAGACTGCACTAATCAAAACTAACTTAAACATCAAGATATGGTTGAAAGAGTCTTATGAAGTGTCAAGGAAGAAGAAAGAACCTGAAACACTCAAATTTCTCAAAGTGATGTTGTGGTATGCTCTTGATTTGCAATTAAATATTATATGGTTTATAATTAATTATATAGCAATCTTTTGTTCCTTCCATGTACATTTTATTAATTTGTTGCTACCGAGAATCAACATATTCACAATTTTTCAGGTAGGCCACTACATCAGTGAATTTATATCTTGAAAAAATCATTCATATAATGCATTTTCGATAAGTTAACTATACAATTAAAAACCAATTTTATTGACGTCCACCATAACTATTAGTTAATCCACGCTGTTTTTCTGGAATTGCTTCCTACTTTTGTGGTCTCTTTAAAATTTAAAAATTGCTTAGTAAATCCACACAATTTATAGTTGCATCTTCGCCTTATAGGTCTCTTTTGTTTTCTAATCATCAAATCATAAATACATCACCTTAGAGGGAAAAATTAAAAATAAAAGGACAAACATAACAAAACAAATTATTGATGAGAATAAAAAGGGATCAAAATATGATAAGCTCACCACGGCTTGAAACACTATTCTCATAGAATAGAGAAAATCTCTACAAAACATGAAGAGCCCTGAAGCGCAATTTGAATGGTAAGTTAAGTTTAGTTTTATTTGGAAGTTTAGCTATTTGAAAAGTCTAAAAAATAGAAGACCGGAATTTGGCTTTCTATTTACTCAGAATATTGCATTAATTAAGTTTGGCCATTGTCATACTATTTACCTCTATAATCACTATTGAAAATAATGTTGTTAATGAATATTATTTTCACAACCCATATTTCATGTATGTTCAACGAGTTTTATACAAGTAAATAAGTTTTGTTAAATATAAACAAGTTTTATACAATTAACTAAGTCTAAGTTAATTAAATTTTATAAATAATAATATTATAAAAAGTTTTATAAATAGTAATGAAGATGATGATGAATTAGCCCGCACCGGATATGGACCGAACTGTCTCACGACGTTCTGAACCCAGCTCACGCACCGCTTTAATGAACGAACTGCCCAACCAAATTTAATTAAATTTATAATAATAATAATTATTATTGTTATTATAATATAATTAATTTAATTGAGCTCTAATGTAATAATTATATTACCTATTATTATTAGCTATTATAATAAATTAATTAAGTTAACTTGGTTAATAAAATTTAGCTACGTTTGTTAAACTTAAACAAGTTTTATCAAATTAATTAGGTTTAAGTTGACTAAATTTTATAAATAATAATGATCATAGTGGTGAATTAACTAAGTTAATAAAACTTAACTAAGTTTATAACAATAATATAATTAAGTTAATCAAGTTTTAAGAATGATAGTATTTTAAATTAATTAAGTTTGTTAAAATTAAACAAGTTATATAAAATTAACTAAGTTTAAGCTAACTAAAATTTATAAATAATAACAATATAATTAACCATTTTTTTTATAAATAACGATGGTGATGATGATTATGATGAATTAATTAAATTATAGAATTAACTAAGTTTATAATAATAATATTAATAGTAATATAATTAAGTTAATCGAGTTTTAATTATAATAGCGATAATAAAATTAATTAAGTTTACTAAGTTAATAAAAATTAGCTAAGTTTCAGTGAACTAAATTTTAAGTAAGAATAATAATATAACTAATTTGACAAAGTTTTATAAATAATAATATTGATGATGAATTAACTAAAGTTGTATAAAGTAACTAAGTTTATAATAATAATATAATTAGGCTAACCGAGTTTTAATAATAATAATAACAACAAAATAACTAAGTTAATCAAGTTACCAAAAATTTACCAAGTTTTTAAAATTAACTTAGTTTAAATTAACTATTTTTTTATAAATGATTATAATATAACCAATTTAACAAAGTTTTATATATGAGTGTCAGATTGTTTGACTATATGTGCTTATACTTGTGCAGACTTTGGACTCTCGAAGAGAGCAAGGTCAGACTTGTATGTTAATCCTATAAATTTGGTTAGTTCGCTTGGATGGCTTGATTGTTTATGTGCTTGTTTTAATAACAATCAATTAATATTGTTTGAATGTTATTTGATAATTCATGACAAATTATTATTGTCGATTATCGAACTTGTTTACAAGTAATTAGCTTTTCAATAGTAAAGATCATCAGCAACAATGGACATGATTTCAATGGTTATGGATAATACTTATGTAACTAACGTGTTCTTAATTATTTGAATATGATGATTGTATGACTAGTTGATTGTTAGTTTGAGTATGGTAATTATACGACTATTGTTGATTTTGATATGATTATTATATAAATGAATGTTGAAAATAATATAAGCAATTAACAATGTATAGTAGCAAATGTTCAATACCTTTAATAGCGTTTTAGAAACGCTACAGAAATAGATGTCAAATACCACATAAATTTATAGTGACATAAAATAAATGTAACGAAAAGTTTTGGTAGTGGTTAAAAAACGCAGCTATATGAAATATTGGTAGCGTTTATTAAAAGGCAAAAAAAAAACAGATTTTAGTTGCGTGACCTATAGTAGCATTCTTTAAAACACCACCAAAAGCTTTGGTAGTGTTTTTTAAACGTTACTAAAGGTATTTTTTGGTGTAGTGCATGGCATTATTGCTCATCTAGTTGTTAGACCCAATGTAACGTCCTGGAATTTTAGTGATTTAATAATTAATTTATTTAATTATTTGAATATTGATTTGGTAATTTAAATAGTTTGAATTAAAATATTTAATTTTCGAATATAGTCGGAAAAAATTGAATTAGCAATATTGTATGAATTGGATTATATATGATATTTAATTAAATTTAGATTCGAGTTATAATAACGAACTTATTTATAAATGACAGTTGAACGTATTAATTATAATATAATTATAAACGAGCTTGTAACGTCGCGGTAGTTCGTAATTTTACATTTTAAACTTCAACTAAGTACACATGATCCATTATAAGTTGGATTTCTTCGAAACAAGAAACATTCGAATCTGTTGAGCTATATTTTTATAATGGAATTGAAAATTGGAGATTTTGCTTTATAGATTGTAAGTTATGTCCAAATTAAAGTTTCAAATAGTCACTCTGGAATCGTTTATAAACCATAATGATTTATTAATCATAATAAAATATTTGTTTCGAATTTGGATAAGATTTTAAGATGTTTTTTTAATTTAATTTATAGAAATTTTCTATAATTTTTGTTTTGGAAAATAAGCAACTTTTCATTTGACGTATTTTACACCCTATATCGACGTTTTGGAATTTCACGAAATAAGTTAACGTGTCTATTTTATTATATTTTTGGAATCATGGCACATTGCTTGTCACGAAGATATTTTTAAATTTGTCGATATCAGTCTGTAAGTGAACGAATTTTTATGCATAGAGGTACATACCTATATTAATTAAATTAAAATAAAAGAGGAAAATATAATACCTTACCTACTAAGAAATTTTGGCACATGGACCTGTCTACCTTTCACGCAGACTACTCTCCTATGCTTAACTTACCCAAACACACATGCTAAATATGTATCGTACCTACCAATGGCAAACAACTACCTTAAATCCATACAAATTAGTTTACAAGTTATATAATTCTATAAATATCCAGGCGTGTCCTCCTCCTTTCCCGTTGCTTCAACGAAAATTAAAGCCGCAATTTCCATGGCTTCAAAGCTTTATATCAAACTACATACTCCTCAAAAATCTAAATTTTTTATATTTAGACCCCTGCTGAGTTTCTCCTCAACTGCATATGATTTTTTTTTGGCTCGAGATGAATAATGTTCGCAACACTATAGAACAACGGATCTAAGGCTATACATTATGGGTGATCGGTCCTTCCTTTTGCAAAACAGACGTTGCATTCGGGTTAAGTAGGGAAGTTTGAGCTTGTGTACAGAGCTTCGGGGGTTTGCACACAAAGAATGTGTCGTTACTTCTTCACAGCTGGTCATCTTCGCGGGTTGAAGTCGACATTTGAGGGGAAAGTTTGAGGGTCAGGGCATGGTGTGTAGAATGGAGAGGAGGAGAAGAGAAGGAGAACTGTGACGATCCCAAAACCCCGTTACACGGTGTTAAGGATAATCAATGGAATATAACACATTAATCATCATTAGCAGATCACAGATAATAGCATAAACAGAAAATAGAATAATTTACACACATATGACAGCGGAATCATATAGATATCATCACATCAGAGAAGCACAGAACAGGATACAACTTAGTGCATAATGATACATAATCAGTCACCATCGCCTGAGGCGGAATCATACATAAAGAGTACACAAAATAAATATCAGTCTACATCGCCAGTGGCGGAATCATAATATAGATACAATAATGGCGGAGAAAATCCAAGTCAGCATGGTGTAGTCAAGCCTCGCCATGAGCCAAAAGGTGCGTCAGAAACCTGTAACTAGGCTGCCCGTGTGAAAATGAGGGCACCCGAGTTTGCAAGGTGAAACATACTACGAGTCAGTCATGGGACTGGTATGAGAAATCTACATAACTTATTAACAACAATAATAAGGCAAATCAAAGGACCACGCCACTTTCGCGGAACGGGTTTACTCCAATGAGTGCTAGTGCATGAAATAAAGTAAATGATTAAATCATCGCGATGCTTTTTATAAAATGAAGCCATTATAAGACTCAAGTCCCATCACACAATGCAACGCAAGCCGGAGGATAGAGTTTTTACCTTATAATGGCCAAAAATGTTTCATACGAATTAAACAAGAGTGTTTGATATTATTACTAGTGCATATATATTTCAAAAGCGATTTCAATCATAAATATTAATCATGGGCGGCATAGATGACCCATACCACTATGTTGCCATACTAGTAATACAATCAGGTCCGCATATTTCATATTGGAAATTGGATTCCTTCATGAGTCGAGGCAAGGGGCAAGCTCCTCTCCGATTCGAGACACTCTAGCAAATGCCTCGGGACCGCACACAGCAATCCCTGGATCCTCCAAGGCCGGTCCTCTCTTACTTTTGAGGATTAATTATTCCTGAACACACGTTTCCCGGTCCTTACAGACCTATAATCGAGGTGCCTCGTATTCCAATAACCACACAGGTGAAAAGTAGATATAAATGTCAGGGCTGGGAGGTCACTGACACCACCATAGCTAGAAAGAAACGTCATGCACTCCTTGGGTCCTTCTCCCGTTTTTGACTCATACCGGGGTGTGAGCCTCACGAATT
Organism: Allium sativum; assembly: GCA_030737875.1. Classification (NCBI taxonomy): domain Eukaryota; kingdom Viridiplantae; phylum Streptophyta; class Magnoliopsida; order Asparagales; family Amaryllidaceae; genus Allium; species Allium sativum. The sequence goes on along the minus strand of CM060911.1, from coordinate 3,419,514 downwards.
CACGTTATACACAAAGCTACGTCACACAGACCATGCTTTGATCATCAACCACAAGACTTTGCTTTGCAACAGAAGCCTTGATCATATGCCACTTAGGCGTGCCACACAGGCAATCCACTCCATGCGACTGATTTCTGTCAATACATAACCTCTGAGCTCGTACGTCTCAGAGAAGGGCGTTAAGCAAGAGAATAAATTCTCCGCTGCCAAACAGATATATATTTAACAGAGATCAATCAACACAGAACAAAATCCAATGTCAGACACACAGTCCATTTACAAGTCCGTTCTGGGTTTGAACGAAACCGGAGGCACCAATCCCTCGCATATCCGTACAATCAACAGTATGTTTGGACGGCTACTACTTCAGTTCCTTCATGGTAGCTACTCCAGTCACGAGCATCAGTAGCGCCCATCCAACCAATGTGAAGATCGTCGGTTTTCAACCGTCTTCGACTCTTCGACTTCTCAACGTCGATCGATTATTTGAAATGAGATAAACACGGCCTTTTCAAATAATCCACGTATATTTAGATTTTCAAATCAATTTGTCACATGGTTGGTTTATTCAACATTCACGTTTCAGTTCTTTAGTTATAATTTTCATGTTAAATACAATCAACCATCACATATCAAGCAAACACAACAAAATGGGATTATTTTCACTCTATATCGTCTATAGTATTTTATAACGATATATCGCCAATTTTATTTAATTTAAAACGGCCAAATTTAATTAAACGACGTTTCAGGTCGTATTGATGCACTAGCGCTGCTTTTCACCAATTTTGTTTTACACATATCTGAAAATCTAACCGTTGGATCTTCACAAAATTTATTCATTAGGAAGGTCATTTCAAAACGAATCCAACGGTTTCAGTTTTGGGAAAATCCGACGGTCGGATCTTCCACACTAGCCATTTGAAGTTACGGTTTCAATTTACGAACTGCAGCGTCGTTATTCGATTTAATTTAATTATATTTATAATATATAAATATAATCGTTTCTGGCGCTGTTTTTCTTCAGATTTGAATTAAACATTCCAGACAATCCAACCGTCGGATCTTCACAAAGTTGGTGCCGTTGGAAAGATATTTCCAAGGCGAACCCAACGGTTGCGGTTTCGGGAAAATACAATGGTCGGATTTCCCGCACTAGTCGTGTGAAATCACGGTTTCAAAACACGAACTGCACGGCCATGTTTCGTTTTAATTTTATTTATATTTATATATTTATATAAATATAGTTCATTCAAAAATTCCTATATCATTTTCACTTCAATTATTTCACTAATGCCTTTAAATTTCGGAAAATTTCGCCATAACCTCCTTTGTACGGGAGGGGCTGGGAAAATTCCCAAATAGCCACACGGGCGTCTCATGTCAAAAAGAAAAAGAAAAAGCCAAGCGGCTAGCCAACAGGCTCATAAAATCATCACCCAAACAAAACAGTAAATGTGTACCTATTTGTCGGGCACAAAATTTTATTCCTCTTCTCTAGCCCCTTTGCTATAACCTGTTCAATAAATATGCATGTACATATATACAGTTTTTATCACTTACCATTTTTCATTCAACTTCATATTTGATTTACTTTGGTTTAAAAACACCATTCATTCTAATGTTGCATGCATAGGCTAAAATCATATCATTAGCTAATTAATGTATATTTCAACTCATGCACATTTATTTGAACAAGTGGCTATTTTTAACACTTTACATTTCAAAGATGATAATTTTGGCGAACTAAAATAGATTTCAACACATGACTATTTTATTTAGTTCCTATGCATGTTAAAAATAATATTTCTTCACAAATATTTATTTCAATGTCCGCATATCTCTAGCATATCACATATATGATAAAAATGATATTTTTATCATTTAAAATATTTATTTGACAAATGGATGTTTTCAACACTTCCTAGTTTCAATAAAAATATACTTTTTATTGTTCGATCTTTTTATTCAACACATGAACTTTTCCACTACACACACTTCTCAACACGTGAGCATTTCCACACATGGATATTTTATTTATGTTGTTCATATAAGAAAGATAGAATTTTTATTGTTAAAACTATTTATATATAAGGCGAATATTTTTCATACTTCATATATATTATAAAAATGTGATTTTTATTGTTTAAACACTTCATTCATTCACAAATGAATTTAATTTTCACACATCACTTTTCAACACATGAACATTTCCACACATGGATATAGTTTCAACCTATGGCTTTAATTTCAACGCATGAAGATAATTTCAACATATGAAAATAATTCTAACACACAAAGATTATTCAAAATTTCGGTAGCATAACGGCAGGGTAGTTAAAACTGGCACCGTCCCTAGTACGGCTCCTCGCTCTACCTTAAAACCTCGCGGTTTTTGACAATGGGGATTCATGCATCTAATTCGCACGCAGGCGGCATGTTTTATTTTTATTTCCACAAATATTTCCAATTCATTTCAATCACCAATGGGTATTTTTCAACCACAACCAAACAATATCAACCACAAACAATTATTCAACCATTCGTATTTTTCATCCAATATTTCACACCAATTCACAACAATAAATATCGTCTATGGTTTGTGGACGAGGGGAGTATATATATATATATATATATATATATATATATATATATAATTGCTATATTTCACTTGCATTTCAACACATATATCAATTATTCTATGCATGTATAATTCATACTTCGCTCATATAGCTTACACCACGCATGTACATGAGGTATACAACACGTGTGTAATTTATATTTCGCTAATATAATTTATACACGACATTTTCCATTCAAATTTATTTAATTTAGATTTCTCACATTGGTTTGTTGCTTCGCTAAAAATAGATACGATGTCAGAAAAATCCGCGGCTTCTTCTAGAGTGTAGAGAGCTTCCTTGCGGTCCCGATGTTTCCTGTTTCATCGAATTTCGTCAACACACTAAAAAGATATGATTTTTCAAAGTGCAAACATCAAAAAGAACTCACCTTTCATGATGGTTCAAAACTAGGTTTACGGTTTTCGCGAGAACCGAGGCACGAGGGGATGATCGGCGGGTTGGACGTGGAAGAGGGAGGAGAGGGCTACCTATTGGTGGTGGTTTGGTGGCGTTCGGTGGTCGGGATCGTCGGCGGCGGCTCCAGGAAGGTCGGAACTTTCTGGCCTCGATTCAGGCGGAGGAGGCGTCGAGGGTGGTCGAGCTGGGGTCGAATCTGACGAGGGGGCAGTGGCGAAGCGAACGGCTGTGGTGGCGGCGTCTGGAAGCGGCTGTAGCGGCGGCGATCGGGCCTGGAAGGGGTGGAACGGGTTTCGCCGTTGGTTCTGGGGTTTTTTTGTTTTTTTTTCTTATTTTTAAAATAATGAATGGAGAAATATGATTGGTCGATGGTTTTAATAAATTTTTAAATAGTGTTTTCTCAAACGAACTCCTTTTCAAACCCAACGACTGTCGCCCCTAGCTAAATACCCCCATTCCGGACACAATGGGATATGTTTCGTTAGCCAATTCGACTGTTACAGTCAGTTATTTTTCAAATTAAAGTATAAACATTTATTTTTTAACTTTGAACGTACATTTCAATTTGCCAGGGCCACAAACTGATTCGAAAAATTCCAGAAAAATAAATCTAGCTATGTTTTGACGCTACGGTCCCAACAAAACTAGTTTCGTCGAATTCTGAGATCGTTTGAAAAATGGCCATTTTTTGGTCGATCCAATTTAACAGAAATTGACCAAACACATTTTCTTTTGCCACGCTCACATACTAGCTTCAAAATTTATGAAATTTGAAACCTAGCAATAGTTTGACATCCCGGACCCAACAAAAGTGGTTTCGTCGAATTCCGAGGTCGTATGCAAAATATCAATTTTCCAGGGCTATATATTCTATAAAGCGACCATTCTGAAAATTCATTCGGCCATAACTTTTGATTCCCGTTATGAAACTTCGATTTTTCAGATTCGTTAGAAAGGTATTGACTAACAGATTTAAATATTTTTGGTTTTGCTAAAATCCGTTATATTTTCCACCCTGCACAGTCAGTCAAAGTTTGAATTCAATTTTTCAAACTGACTCACTATTTCTAATTCACTATTTTATTGAAATGTTCTATTTCAATTGTTCAAATTCCTTTGAAATCACCAATTTAAAATTTTTAAATTGGCTTGTATTTTCCGGGTTATTACAATCTCCCCCACTTAAAACTTTTCGTCCTCGAAAAGGAAACAACAGTAAAGTAGGAAACAAAATGTAAATGCAAAGTATTGTAAAGGTACCTTGCACCGGAGTTAGTCAGAGATATCCACTCTATATTTGGGGTAAGCTTGCTTAATGCTTTCCTCAGTCTCCCAAGTACAGTCTCTAGGATCACTGCTCCACTGCACTTTAACTAAATGAACCTTTTTGCTTCTTAGTTCTCTAGTTTCTTTGCCAACAATCTTTAATGGCTCTCTTCTGAGTGCTAATTCTGGAGTTATGTCTATATCCTGTTGCGCTGCTTCTTCTACAACAAGATCCGGATCATGCACATGTCTTCTAAGTTGTGATACGTGAAATACATCATGCACTCCAGGCAACCAATCTGGTAATTGAACCCTATAAGTAAGAGTTCCAATTCGTTCAAGTTTAGGAAAGGGACCAATAAATCTCGGTGCCAACTTCCCAATTTTGCCAAATATGATTACTCCTCTCATCGGAGAAACCTTCAAATAAACATGATCACCAACAACAAATGTCAAATCTCTTCTTCTAGAATCTGCATAACTTTTCTGTCGGCTTTGCGCGGTTCTCAAATGCTTTTTGATAAAGTCGACTTTATCAGATGCTTCTCTAATCATATCGGGTCCTAACACAAGTCTATTGCCAGGTTCTACCCAACATGCTGGAGATCGGCAGGGTCTGCCATATAATGCTTCAAATGGCGACATTCCCAAACTTGCTTGATAGCTATTGTTGTATGAGAATTCTGCCAAATGCAAATGATCTTCCCATGACCCACCAAAATCAATTATACAAGCCCGCAATAAATCTTCTAGAATTCTATTCACCCGCTCAGTTTGGCCATCTGTTTGAGGGTGATAAGCGGTGCTCATATTCAGTTTTGTTCCCAACTCTATCTGGAAAGCCTCCCAGAATTTGCTAGTAAATAGGGGATCTCTATCACTGACTATGCTGATGGGAATTCCATGCAGCTTAACGATTTCTTTGAAATATATCTGTGCCAGACGTTGAGCGGTTCTATTGGATCTGACAGGTATAAAATGGGCAGTCTTCGTGAAGCGATCTACGATTATCCAAATGCTTTCATTACCTTTCCTGGTTCGTGGCAAGCCATCTATGAAATCCATGGAAATCTGTTCACATTTCCAGCCTGGGACTTCCAATGGTTGCAACAATCCAGCTAGCTTCTGTTGGTCACTCTTGACTAATTGGCAAGTAGGGCATCTGCTAACATACAAAGAAATATCCCTTTTCATTGCCTTCCACCAGAAAGTGCGTTTGATATCGTTGTACATTTTACTCACCCCTGGATGGATGCAAAATTTGGATTTATGGCATTCATCCAGCACTTCTCTTTTGAGCTCAGGAATATCGGGAACACATATTCTTCTATTCAGCCTCAAAACTGCCTCACTATCCACTTGGAAACTGGAGCCTTCTCCCCTTTGAATCCCTCTTATCATTTCTTTCACAAAATTGTCACTTTTCTGAAGAATAGATATTCTATCAATCAATCCTGGCGTAATTATAAGATTGGCAACGATTGCGGTTTTCCTACTAAACGCATCCGCTACAACGTTAGCCTTCCCCGGCGTATACAGGATATCAAGATCATACGCTGCAAGAAATTCTAGCCAACGCTGCTGTCTCAAATTCAGATCTTTCTGGGTGTATAATTACTTCAAAGATTGATGATCTGTGTACAGTATAAATTTCTCGCCCAATAAATAATGCCTCCAGATTTTTAAGGTAAAAACGATGGCTAGCAACTCAAGATCATGAGTCACATAATTCTTCTCATGCGGTTTCAGTTGGCGGCTTGCATAGGCGACTACTTGGCCTCTCTGCATTAACACTGCACCAAGACCTCTAATAGAAGCATCTGTCCAAACCGTTAAATCCTGATTGCCATCAATAATAGTTAACACTGGAGCAATGGTCAGTTTTGATTTCAATTCCTGGAAAGCTTCTTCAAAGTCGGAAGTCCACTTAAACTTCTCATGTTTCTTTGTGAGCTTCGTTAACGGACCGGATATCTTCGAAAAATCCTTAACGAACTTTCGATAATAACTAGCCAACCCCATAAAACTTCTAACCTCTGTGGGAGTAGTGGGTTGCTTCCAGTCTTGAATTGCTGTTATTTTGCTTGGGTAAACAGAAATCCCTTTCTCTGACACCACATGGCCAAGAAATTTGACTTCTTCTTGCCAGAAGACACATTTAGAGAATTTGGCTTTGAAGACGTTCTTTCTTAGAATCTCCGATACTTGTTCTAAGTGTTTTTCATGCTCGGGTTTTGATTTGGAGTAGATTAAAATATCATCGATGAATACGAGGACAAATTTATTCAGAACTCCCCTGAACACTCTATTCATTAGATCGACAAAGTATGCTGGAGCGTTACACAGGCCAAACGGCATTACTAACCATTCATAAAATATGTCTGGACCTCTGAAAGTTGTCAAAGGAACACACTCTTCTGCTACATTCAATTGGTGAAAACCTGTAGCTAGGTCCATTCGGGAAAATACTTTCGCCCCATTCAATTGGTCTAGCAAATCATCGATGCGGGGTAATGGATACTTATTTTTGAGCGTCTGTTTGTTGAGGTCTCGGTAATCCACACATAATCTAAGGGTACCGTCCGACTTTAGGACAAACACAACAGCTGCACCCCAATTAGAAAAACTAGGTCCGATTAGACCCTTCCACAACAGTTGACGAGTTTGATCGCCTAATTCTTCTTTTTCCTTCGGAGTCATTCTGCGAATTGGATGTACCACTGGTCTGGCATTGGGAATTAGATCGATTCGGAATTCTATCTCTCTTTGCGGAGGTAAGTTTTCAACTTCTTCAAAAACATCCGCGTAGTTTCTGGCAGTAGGAATTTTTTCTATGGAAGTGGGGATAAGTTCTAATGCCGACCAAAATTCTTCTCTATTTGGATTCGAACCATGACAGGGTATATATATATGTCCAAGCTCCGTTCGAATTTTAACGATTATTTCTGCACAATTTACCTCGGCTTCGTATTTCGTTAACCATTCTAACCCAAGGATAACGTCGAATTTGGGAAAATCCATAACAATCAAATTAATGGGAAATTTGTAGAAAGAATAAGAGATTGGCACTCTACAACATGTACTGAGAGTAATAGAACCCCCTATCGGATTATGTACATCAACCGATTCTTTGAGCTTTCGCTGTTTTAACTTTAATTTGTGCATTGTGTTACTAGTAATAAAACTATGTGATGTACCCGTGTCAAACAATACAGAAACAGGAATATTTTTAATGGTAAGGGTACCTCCCAAAACATCGGGTTTACCTGCTCCATCGGAAGCAGCTGGCGGGCTCGACCCGTCATAGACATGAGCTACTATAGCTTTCTTTAGCAAAGGACAGTCCCTAACAAGATGATCTGTCTTGCGACAATTGAAGCACGAGCGAGGGTTCTGGGAGCCTTGGCTCGAACCTTGAGAATTGGTTCTCTGCCTTTTCGGAGCTGTGCAGACATTTGAGTAGTGCCCCGGCTTGCCACAGTTAAAGCAGTTTCCTCTTGGTGGCTTACTGGTTTGTGGATTCAAAGATGCCGCTTGGCTTGACTCGCCTTGATTTACAGCAGGCTTGCGCTTGTTTCCGGCTTGGCTTCTAGCGCGATCCTGCTCCAGATGCCTATGGTCAAGGTCTTCGTAGTTACATGTCATTTCCACCAGTTCGTTGAATTCCAGCTTGACATGGGCCATGGCTCTATCATGATATTGTCGTCTTAGCCCAAGGATAAACCTCTTATTTTTGGACTTTGCAGTGGCAACGAGCTCCGGAGCATAGGGCAACAACAGTGTAAATTTATTTAGATAATCCTGCACGGAAAGATCCCCCTGCTGGAGATTGGCGAAGTCATCGTGCATTCGTTCTAAAGCTTGTTCTGGGACATATTTCTCCTTGAAGAGTTCTTTGAATCCATCCCATGTTCTTCCAGCTTCTCTATTCCCGACAGTGAGAGATTCCCACCATAGTTCAGCTTGTTCCTGCATAAGCCAGGCGCCCATAATAGCTTTATCTTCGTCTCCTAGCCTTAGGCCTTCAAGAATTTTCTCGCATAATTTGAGCCATGCAAGGGCCTTTATTACGGTGCCAGTTCCCGAGAAGGTCTTGCCTCCTAAGTTCTTATATCTCTTAGCTACACGGTCTAGCTCGAAGTATTGAGCTCCCGGAGGTTGTATCAAAGGTCCTTCTTGAACTGGGGCCTTTCCCCTTCCTCGGCCTCGGCCGGCACGGCCTCCTCTAGCGGCGGCTGCTCTGGTAGCCATTTGTCAAATTCTGTATAAGCAAGAAAAGAGTCAGCTAACAGAAATGATAGTCTATTGCATAGTTAAGCAGAAAATTTACGGAAAGATAACGATGGATTGATCAAATTGTTTTTGCTATTCTGCTCGGCTCATTCTAGGACTTTACTAGTCCTATCTCTAATGAGCGACTCGCCTTAGAATACTACTGATTCTATTTTGACGAAATGTTTAATGTGTTAGACTCCAGAACTAAGGTTAACCAAAGCTCTGATACCAGCTGTGACGATCCCAAAACCCCGTTACACGGTGTTAAGGATAATCATTGGAATATAACACATTAATCATCATTAGCAGATCACAGATAATAGCATAAACAGAAAATAGAATAATTTACACACATATGACAGCGGAATCAAATAGATATCATCACATCAGAGAAGCACAGTACAGGATACAACTTAGTGCATAATGATACATAATCAGTCACCATCGCCTGGGGCGGAATCATACATAAAGAGTACACAAAATAAATATCAGTCTACATCACCAATGGCGGAATCATAATATAGATACAATAATGGCGGAGAAAATCCAAGTCAGCACGGTGTAGTCAAGCCTCGCCATGAGCCAAAAGGTGCGTCAGAAACCTGTAACTAGGCTGCCCGTGTGAAAATGAGGGCACCCGAGTTTGCAAGGTGAAACAAACTACGAGTCAGTCATGGGACTGGTATGAGAAATCTACATAACTTATTAACAACAATAATAAGGCAAATCAAAGGACCACGCCACTTTCACGGAACGGGTTTACTCCAATGAGTGCTAGTGCATGAAATAAAGTAAATGATTACATCATCGCAATGCTTTTTATAAAATGAAGCCATTATAAGACTCAAGTCCATCACACAATGCAACGCAAGCCGGAGGATATAGTTTTTACCTTATAATGGCCAAAAATGTTTCATACGAATTAAACAAGAGTGTTTGATATTATTACTAGTGCATATATATTTCAAAAGCGATTTCAATCATAAATATCAATCATAGGCGGCATAAATGACCCATACCACTATGTCGCCATACTAGTAATACAATCACGTCCACATATTTCGTATTGGAAATTGGATTCCTTCATGAGTCGAGGCAAGGGGCAAGCTCCTCTCCGATTCGAGACACTCTAGCAAATGCCTCGGGACCGCACACAGCAATCCCTGGATCCTCCAAGGCCGGTCCTCTCTTACTTTTGAGGATTAATTATTCCTGAACACACGTTTCCCGGTCCTTACAGACCTATAATCGAGGCGCCTCGTATTCCAACAACCACATAGGTGAAAAGTAGATATAAATGTCAGGGCTGGGAGGTCACTGACACCACCATAGCTAGAAAGAAACGTCATGCACTCCTTGGGTCCTTCTCCCGTTTTTGACTCATACCGGGGCGTGAGGCTCACGAATTCACGTTATACACAAAGCTACGTCACACAGACCATGCTTTGATCATCAACCACAAGACTTTGCTTTGCAACAGAAGCCTTGATCATATGCCACTTAGGCGTGCCACACAGGAAATCCACTCCATGCGACTGATTTTTGTCAATACCTAACCTCTGAGCTCGTACGTCTCAGAGAAGGGCGTTAAGCAAGAGAATAAATTCTCCGCCGCCAAACAGATATATATTTAACAGAGATCAATCAACACAGAACAAAATCCAATGTCAGACACACAGTCCATTTACAAGTCCGTTCTGGGTTTGAACGAAACCGGAGGCACCAATCCCTCGCATATCCGTACAATCAACAGTATGTTTGCACGGCTACTACTTCAGTTCCTTCATGGTAGCTACTCCAGTCACGAGCATCAGTAGCGCCCATCCATCCAATGTGAAGATCGTCGGTCTTCAACCGTCTTCGACTCTTCGACTTCTCAACGTCGATCGATTATTTGAAATGAGATAAACTCGGCCTTTTCAAATAATCCACGTATATTTAGATTTTCAAATCAATTTGTCACATGGTTGGTCTATTCAACATTCACATTTCAGTTCTTTAGTTATAATTTTCATGTTAAATACATTCAACCATCACATATCAAGAAAACACAACAAAATGGGATTATTTTCACTCTATATCGTCTATAGTATTTTATAACGATATATCGCCATTTTTATTTAATTTAAAACGGCCAAATTTAATTAAACGACGTTTCAGGTCGTATCGATGCACTGGCGCTGCTTTTCACTAATTTTGTTTTACACATATCTGAAAATCTAACCGTTGGATCTTCACAAAATTTATATCATTAGGAAGGTCATTTCAAAACGAATCCAACGGTTTCAGTTTTGGGAAAATCCGACGGTCGGATCTTCCACACTAGCCATTTGAAGTTACGATTTCAATTTACGAACTGCAGCGTCGTTATTCGATTTAATTTAATTATATTTATATATATATAAATATAATCGTTTCTGGCGCTGTTTTTCTTCAGATTTGAATTAAACATTCCAGACAATCCAACCGTCGGATCTTCACAAAGTTGGTGCCGTTGGAAAGATATTTCCTAGGCGAACCCAACGGTTGCGGTGTCGGGAAAATACAATGGTCGGATTTCCCGCACTAGTCGTTTGAAATCACGGTTTCAAAACACGAACTGCACGGCAACGTTTCGTTTTAATTTTATTTATATTTATATATTTATATAAATATAGTTCATTCAAAAATTCCTATATCGTTTTCACTTCAATTATTTCACTAACGCCTTTAAATTTCGGAAAATTTCGCCATAACCTCCTTTGTACGGGAGGGGCTGGGAAAATTCCCAAATAGCCACACGGGCGTCTCATGTCAAAAAGAAAAAGAAAAAGCCAACAGGCTCATAAAATCATCACCCAAACAAAACAGTAAATGTGTACCTATTTGTCGGGCACAAAATTTTATTCCTCTTCTCTAGCCCCTTTGCTATAACCTGTTCAATAAATATGCATGTACATATATACAGTTTTTATCACTTACCATTTTCCATTCAACTTCATATTTGATTTACTTTGGTTTAAAAACACCATTCATTCTAATGTTGCTTGCATAGGCTAAAATCATATCATTAGCTAATTAATGTATATTTCAACTCATGCACATTTATTTGAACAAGTGGCTATTTTTAACACTTCACATTTCAAAGATGATAATTTTGGCGAACTAAAATAGATTTCAACACATGACTGTTTTATTTAGTTCCTATGCATGTTAAAAATAATATTTCTTCACAAATATTTATTTCAACGTCCGCATATCTCTAGCATATCACATATATGATAAAAATGATATTTATATCATTTAAAATACTTATTCGACAAATGGATGTTTTCAACACTTCCTAGTTTCAATAAAAATATAATTTTTATTGTTCGATCTTTTTATTCAACACATGAACTTTTCCACTACACACACTTCTCAACACGTGAGCATTTCCACACATGGATATTTTATTTATGTTATTCATATAAGAAAGATATAATTTTTATTGTTAAAACTATTTATATATAAGGCGAATATTTTTCATACTTCATATATATTATAGAAATGTGATTTTTATTGTTTAAACACTTCATTCATTCACAAATGAATTTAATTTTCACACATCACTTTTCAACACATGAACATTTCCACACATGGATATAGTTTCAACCTATGGCTTTAATTTCAACGCATGAAGATAATTTCAACATATGAAAATAATTCTAACACACAAAGATTATTCAAAATTTCGGCAGCATAACGGCAGGGTAGTTAAAACCGACACCGTCCCTAGTACGGCTCCTCGCTCTACCTTAAAACCTCGCGGTTTTTGACAATGGGGATTCATGCATCTAATTCGCACGTAGGCGGCATGTTTTATTTTTATTTCCACAAATATTTCCAATTCATTTCAATCACCAATGGGTATTTTTCAACCACAACCAAACAATATCAACCACAAACAATTATTCAACCATTCGTATTTTTCATCCAATATTTCACACCAATTCACAATAATAAATATCGTCCATGGTTTTTGGACGAGGGGAGTATATATATATATAATTGCTATATTTCACTTGCATTTCAACACATATATCAATTATTCTATGTATGTATAATTCATACTTCGCTCATATAGCTTACACCACGCATGTACATGAGGTATGCAACACGTGTGTAATTTATATTTCGCTAATATAATTTATACACGACATTTTCCATTCAAATTTATTTAATTTAGATTTCTCACATTGGTTTGTTGCTTCGCTAAAAATAGATACGATGTCAGAAAAATCCGCGGCTTCTTCTAGAGTGTAGAGAGCTTCCTTGCGGTCCCGATGTTTCCTGTTTCATTGAATTTCGTCAACACACTAAAAAGATATGATTTTTCAAAGTGCAAACATCAAAAAGAACTTACCTTTCACGATGGTTCAAAACTAGGTTTACGGTTTTCGCGAGAACCGAGGCACGAGGGGATGATCAGCGGGTTGGACGTGGAAGAGGGAGGAGAGGGCTACCTATCGGTGGTGGTTTGGTGGCGTTCGGTGGTCGGGATCGTCGGCGGCGGCTCTAGGAAGGTCGGAACTTTCTGGCCTCGATTCAGGCGGAGGAGGCGTCGAGGGTGGTCGAGCTGGGGTCGGATCTGACGAGGGGGCGGAGGCGAAGCGAACGACGGTGGTGGCGGCGTCTGGAAGCGGCTGTAGCGGCGGCGATCGGGCCTGGAAGGGGTGGAACGGGTTTCGCCGTTGGTTCTGGGGTTTTTTTGTTTTGTTTTTTTTTTTAAATAATGAATGGAGAAATATGATTGGTCGATGGTTTTAATAAATTTTTAAATAGTGTTTTCTCAAACGAACTCCTTTTCAAACCCAACGACTGTCGCCCCTAGCTAAATACCCGCATTCCGGACACAATGGGATATGTTTCGTTAGCCAATTCGACTGTTACAGTCAGTTATTTTTCAAATTAAAGTATAAAACATTTAATTTTTAACTTTGAACGTACATTTCAATTTGCCAGGGCGACAAACTGATTCAAAAAATTCTAGAAAAATAAATCTAGCAATGTTTTGACGCTACGGTCCCAACAAAACTAGTTTCGTCAAATTCTGAGATCGTTTGAAAAATGGCCATTTTCTGGTCGATCCAATTTAACAGAAATTGACCAAACACATTTTCTTTTGCTACGCTCACATACTAGCTTCAAAAATTATGAAATTTGAAACCTAGCAATAGTTTGACATCCCGGACCCAAAAAAAGTGGTTTCGTCGAATTCCGAGGTCGTATGCAAAATATCAATTTTCCAGGGCTATATATTCTATATAACGACCATTCTGAAAATTCATTCGGCCATAACTTTTGATTCCCGTTATGAAACTTCGATTTTTCAGATTCGTTAGAAAGGTATTGACTAACAGATTTAAATATTTTTGGTTTCGCTAAAATCCGTTATATTTTCCACCCTGCACAGTCAGTCAAAGTTTGAATTCAAATTTTCGAACTGACTCACTATTTCTAATTCACTATTTTATTGAAATATTCTATTTCAATTGTTCAAATTTCTTTGAAATCACCAATTTAAAAATTTTAAATTGGCTCGTATTTTCCGGGTTATTACAAGAACGCAAGTGGTTTGGGGTTAAACGGGTGAAAGTTGAAGGAGAAGAATGCATTATAAGTTACGTGACTACGGCTATGGTGTTTTTGGTATGGAGCAGCACATTTCATTTCACGCGGAAGAAGGATGTACAGATCAGCACATTTTCATTACGTATGGGTAATTATAACCAGATCCAAAATAATAAGCGTGATGCTAAGGGCACCCCAATATCCTCTTCCTAATACCGCAACTAAAAAAATAAAACTCATTAATTTTTGTATGCTTCCTAATACCACATTACCTCTCCATTCTAATCTCTCACTCAACCATTATTTATCGAACTAATCACGTACTCAGCTCTAATCTGAAAACCCTAAACATGATTATTCTTGCTATTTGAAGCCCTAATCTCTCACTTCTTATTCTGATTTCTTCTTCCTGCTCGATTGGTACATAGTTTGCTTGCCTCTTCTCATCATCACCGGAGTCGAAGTTAGCTAGAGACGAAGGTTTTTTTGTTGATCGAATTTAATTTAGGTTATTCGAACGCAATGGCAGCGAGATGGAGAAATAGGAGAAATACGCTAGTAGCCCTTATTTTTTATTGTTTGGTATTAGGAAAAGGAGAATATAATTTTTTGTGGTATTTTTTAGTTGTGGTATTAGGAAGGGGATATTGGGGTACCCTTAGCACCAAACATTAATAATTGTTAAATCGTATCTTTAGATCCAACTGTAGTGGCCCAATCCACACGTGTTTTATTCGGATAAATTTGTATTAGGATATATCCCAGTCCAACTGTAATTTGTGTTACACATTCGAAGGACATCCTTAAAGTAATATGATACCAATAATTTCAGAATCTATTCGTATTTAATACGCTAGATGGACTGCGTATCCAACATCCAGTAATTAAATAAATTATGGACGCTATAGTCAATTTGGAATTAATACAGGTTTTGGCAAGTAATTACTATATTAAATCTGGGTATTTCTATGAACAAATAAATGAGAACCACAGACCAAATCTAATTTAATTACTACATTAAAATTATAAACAGTTTAAATATCATAAGGTTAATTAGTTAAGTTTTGATTAAGTATTAATGATCGTTATATATATACAAATTGTAAAATGCATAACTTTTCCATATGTTATCAGAATCTGACGAGACAAGATCCTCTAGGATTGCATAGACGCGGACCATGCAATGGAACTAGTCTGGAATGATTTGGAGCTCGTTTGAATTTATTGCAAAATAAAACGCCTGATTCGAATCACCGACTGTTAACCATTTTTCAAATATTAATGACCAAGATGAGTAAACTCACTAACTCTGTCTAGTTTTATAACCTTATAAACGTTATTTAATATTGATAAGTGATGATTAAATGCTATGTGTGATGGTTGTTTGCATGATTTGCTAATTAATTGGTTGAATAATATATATTGTTATATATATAAATTGTTCGTTAAATACTGATTCTATTTATTTTGATATCTCATATTGATAAGAAATTAGTATTGTTTAAATTGACTAACATCTGTGGATGCAGGGAGACAGGTTGGAGGGATCCAATTGGATTCCTCAACAATTATATTGTTATTTTTCATATATTGCATTATATGATATGGCAAATAATCTATGGTTGATTATTGTGTGTTTGGAATGTTTGAATAACACTGACCTTGAATAATTGGTACTTAAAATAATGTAAAAATATATTAGAGAAGAAATCGAGTTTAAAAAAGGGAAAATCTATTTTTTTTAATAGAGATTTAATTTCGATTAGGCTGGAATAAAATAACTTGTTTTAATCATATAAAAACAAGTGGTTTGAATAATATACAATATTTTATAAATAAAATGAAACAACTATTATTAAATAATTTGAGAATGTAAAGTGAAGAATGGATTAAAAAGGGAAACGGGAAATCATTTAAAAAAAGAAAACGATGAAATTAATTCAATGTTCGAAATGTGAATAGGATTGAAATAAATCCATAAGGATTTATAATTAGAACTTGATAGTGTCGAATATTATAAAAAAATGGTTTTATAAATTATATATAATGAAGTTCAGAAGTTGACGAGATAATTAATACTGGGGTTTATTATCAAATATGTAATCAAGATTAAGTCATAACTTATAAACGGAGTTTATGAAATGAAGTGTGAAGTGTAAATTTAAAAAATAACTAGACAGGTGGAATTTTAAATCTGAAATGGCATTTACTATAAAAACCAAGAATTGGTTGATATAACGAGTCCAAATTTCTATAGAGAAATAATATTCACAATTTAAAGTGAATAATGATTTAAAAGCAATTCTTTGCAAATTGGAACGGTGATAAAAGGAAATTTTAAATGTTGGAAGTGATAAATTCAAAAGTGGATTTAGAATTTGAGTTGACCTGAAATGTTTATGATTATTCCGACGTTCAGAACGTTAATCGAATAGGGATTTATTCGAGAGATATTTATAAGTTGAAATTCGATTATGTTGAATCTAGGAAGGTATTATTTTCTTTCCGTTTTTAAATTAAAATTATTTATCTAATTAAATATTATTTACTTATTTTAAATAAAGAATAAAAGTTATATTTTGAAATATTTTGGAAGCAGGTATTATAACGTTATCACTAAAATCAATGTTTTATACAACATCGTTTAAATCTATATAAATGGATCTTTGAAATGTTTTCCAATTATAACCAGTGATATTTCCAAGTATAGAAAATGAAATGATTTTTTAGTTAAGAATGGAGTTAAGAAAATTAGAAACAGACTAGAAATTAGTTAAGTTAAATAGCTTTCTGAGTATCAATCTGATGTTGGTTTCGGCCTTCAGGGTTGATACTTAGAAAGTTGTACTCTTACTAGTTTACGGTTAGGGACTAATGGACATGGAAAAATAGTGATGTGTGAATAAGATATGAAAATGTTTTCCAATGTTACTAACGAATATTTTCGAAATATGAAAAATAAAGAGTTGTGAATATATTGAAACATTTTCCAAGAAATCATGAGAGGCTAAGTGAGTTGGGAAAATTTATAGGTAAAGATATTTAAAGGAGATTGGAAAATGAGATGATTATTGATAAATCTATTTAAAGGGGCTCAGTATTGATTGATGACAGATCGGTAAGATTTCCATTTGGAAATACGACCTATGTTTGTATTTATGTTTTCCTTCGATAGTTAAATAACCGATTATCAAAGTTTATGATCATTTTTCTGTTGTTATTACAGAGAGATTGGGATCGGATTTATTATCTAAAAACCACTCCGTACGGACATTACCGTTGCAAAACAAATATATTGAAGACGGAGTTTATGCAAGGGCTATTCTGGAAATCCCAGGTAGAAATTGCCTAAGATGGATTTACAGAATAATGCCTTTGGTGTGTCCATCCTAGGACAACGTGTATGGACGAATGTCTAACAGAGTGTATCTAATAGATCGCGTAAGTTGATCGCTTCAAACGTATTTATGTTGGTAGCAGATGAATTCGTTTCTCTAAGCTTTGTACCCGTGGTATTTTTGGAGAAATCAATTTTTGATTTCACGGGTATGACGATGTAGCATTTAGAGCAAACGAAGGTGTGCTCTATCAAGATACGTTATGACTTCAAGCCTCATCAACCGGGAAATGACAAAAATCGGGCAAGCACCATTGCTAAGTGGATCGCTCCCAATTAGGGTGCATTGTCACCATCTAGAGAACATTCATATTTGTTACTTCTTTTCATTTCTGTATCTCCTGGGAACAGTTATGTTGGTATACCAACCGTAGTGACAATATATTTAGAACATTCAAGCGAAATAAATGGCCAATCATGTGTGGTTGAGTTACAAGATGTTCTTGTTGAACTCCAGGGGAACCCCTCAAGAGTACACTGATCGGAAGGTGGCTCCATACCTTGTCATAGTTGGAAATTCCTTCCCTAATAAGGGCCCGCAACTTTTGATTGTATATTATGCATGTAGAGCATGATATGCAAGCGTTCTGTTAGATTATTATTTACTTGTATTAGACACTATTATAATATCAGAATAATATTGTTTTAAAAGAAATGTTCTGGGTTATCGTAAGGTAAAAGCCATCCGTGTTTATGTGTGGATTGGTCTTATGATTATCTTTTCTTTTGAAAATGATTTTTTAAAAGTTAAACCAAATGATTGGAGTTTACTCACACTAGTCCCATGACTGACCCAAAGTTTACTTTGTTTTGTTTTACCCTAAACTCTTGGGTGCCCAAATTTGTATTGGTAGTCAAGTAGTCGGGATTTTTCTGATATACTTAGAGGAACTTGGAGCAGGAGGCTTCAACATTTGATATATATAGAGTTTGTCTCTGCTAGTATATGTTGTACTCTGATAATGGTATGTATTACAAGTTACAATTTTGTATTTTAAAAGTTATGTTATATAATATATCTTATTCGCTACGCTGTGAGATTCGTGTTTACTTTGATTCTGTTGTGTTGTGATCTTCTTCTTCTATTCTAACTTTCTTTCTTTCTATTTCTCGTCGTCTAACTTCTTTCTATTAATGATCTGGTATTTCTAATCTGGATATTCAACATTGTGTTTGGTGTCAATTTTCGGGGTCAAAAATCCCTGTTCGTTACACCCACATTGATTAAGAAGGTTATTATCCATCAAAAGAGCGATTAATTTATCCAAAAGATATGCAGAAGGATTCAACAAGAAGAAATCTTGAATTTTAAAATTGATGATCGAGTTATTGTAAGGATAAAAGAGCGATCTTAGTCCCAGACATCCCACGGCTCAAAAGAGAAGTATTGGATGAGTGTCATAAATCCAAGCTATGTATCCACCCAGGAATCCATAAAGTGTATCAAGATTTGAAGCGTACATTTTGGTGGAAACCGATGAAGAGGTATATCTCAATCTATGTTAGCAGTTGCCCAAAATGCCAACAAGTTAAAAGCAATCAGCAGAAGGTTACTGGGTTACTTCAACCATTGGAGATCCTTGAGTGAAAGTGAGACCAAATATCAATGGATTTTATCGATGGGAAGCCCCAAACCGAAGAGGTAATGAAGGGATCTGGGTTATTGTAGATCGCCTGACAAAGAGTGCCCATTTTCTTCCATAGAAGCCGACGAGGACATCTGTCAGCCTTGCGCAGCTGTATGTACAAGAAATTGTCTGATTGCACGAGATACCATATAGTATAGTAAGTGATCGGGATCCGATCTTTGCCAGTCATTTCTGGGGAGCACTTCAGTCAATGTTGCGAACAAAGTTAAATCTAAGTACTGCTTACCATCCCCAAACAGATGGGCAAACAGAAAGAGTAAACTGAATATTGGAAGATCTTTTGAGAGTTTTCATTCTTGATTTTGGAGGATCGTGAGAAGATCATTTGCATCGTGTGGAGTTCTCCTACAACAACAGATTCCAAGCAAGTATAGGTATGTCACCTTTCGAGGCATTGTATGGTCGACTTTGTGAATCCCCTATATGTTGGATTGAGTCTGCAGATATTCCTGTATTGGCTCTAGATATGGTCAGTGATGCAACTGAGAAAGTGGACTTCATTAAAAAGAAACTGAAAGTAGGTCAAAGTAGGCAGATGAGTCATGCTGATCAGCGAAGAAGAGACTTAGAATTCTTTGTGGTTGACCAGGTATTTCTAAAAGTTTCTCCACTAAGAGGAGTCATCAGATTTGGAAAGACTGGGAAGTTATTGCCCAAATATGTTAGAGCTTTCCCGGTGTTAGAAAGGATTGGAACCTTGGCCTACAGAATTCAGTTGCTTGAGTGGTTGTCAGGTATACATAATGTTTTTCATCTTCGAAGGTATGTCCATGATCCTGATTTGAACATTGAGGAAGATGCACAACGGACTTAGAGATCACACCGGAGTTGGCAGTTCCAAGAGAACCATTAAAGATAATTGGCAAGGATGTGAAGGAACTGAGAAGCAAGATTGTGAAGTTAGTCAAAGTGCAACGGAGTGGTGATCTGAGGGATTGCACTTCGAAAACAGAAGACAATATATAGAAGTATTATCCCCGGTATAGAGTGGATATTCCAGAATAGATCATTTGTGAGGTAAACTCATCTTGAATATCAGTTCTATTCATTTTCTCCTTCATTTCAATTTCGAGGGCAAAATTCTTTAAATTGGAGAGATTGTAATGGCCCGCATTTTAGTGAATTTAAAAATAAGAATGTAGCATATGTATATATGCGCATGGGTTTTTAAATGGTTAAATATTGAATCTGGACCTAAAAACAATTGAAAATAATTTCTAATTTTATTTTATATGTTGCTGATTTAAAATATGGTAACTGAACTCCTAAAATTGAATTAAAAATGAATATATTGAAATTCAATAATTTAATATTATTTTAATAGCCAAAAATAGACCATTTTGGATAATAGTGTCAAAATTTTATGAAATGAGTCTCATTGGATCTGTATCAGTGAAATGTTGTAGGATTTCAAATTTCGTATCGATTGGACTTATGGTTTGATCGTACAAGTTGAAAATGCGTGAGATTCATTTAATTAAATCATGTAATTAAAAAAGAAAAACAATTCATTTCCACTAATTCCCAAGCTTCCTCCCTTTTCCACAACTCATCCTCTCTCTCTTACAATTGTCACCCTCTTCCTCATTGTCATGTTGTGATGATGTGTTAGTTTTGACACAAAAGATAAGACATGAAATAATTTACTTAGAACGTTGGTTGGAAAATTAGCCAAAACTCCTTTACTTGGCTACCACACCATCTCCTCGTGTGTAGACACTTAGGCAAGGCTCTTTTAAACTTAATACCATAGTTTTTGTGTATAAATAAGAGGCCATTTTATTTGCTTTCTCCTTGCTTTCTTTCCTTCTCCATTTTCTCTTCTTTTCCCCTCATTTCTCTCTCATCCTCCCGCTTGGGCCCCACTCGTCGCTACTACGCCCGCACCCACCTCTCTTCCGACCCAACCACCACTGATGCCTCCTGTAGCAACCCGAAAATCGCCACCCTTCGAATCGACCATAAACCACACAGGTCGGATCCAAAAGTCAGAAATCCTCGGATTGTTATGGGAATACAACACATTAGAATAGAACACAAAAGAACATCTCATTGCTTATTACAACAATTTTACATCAGAGTACATAATATCAGAGTACGAATAAATAATACATAGTGGAAATATAATACATGAATATAATAAACAGAAGACCGTAAGATAATCCGGAGCATAGTTCCAACCATTATCCAGGATCCTATAAAACAGAATATCTGCAAAACCTAAACTACTAGCTGCCCACGTGGAAATTATGATCACCCAAAGTTTAGGTGAAACACAATAAACTCCAGGTCAGTCATGGGACTATTGTGAGAACTAAAAATAGTTATTAACTTTATTTAAAGTTAGGTAAATCACGGGATCACACCGTATGACACGAAACGGATTTACTCCACATGAATACCTTAAAAACAATTTATAAACAACGCAATGCTTCTTGAAAAATGAATCTATTATAAGATTCGGGTCCCATCATACAATGCAACGCAAGCCGGAGGATAGATTTTTACCTTATAATAGCCAAATATTCTTGATATGCTTTAAAACAAATCATTTTGGTATTACTATAAGTGAATAGTGTATAAAACAACTTTGAATGTAAATGTATCAATCATAGACGACATAGGTGCCATATATTATATTGCCATACATAGGTTTACAACTAAAACCGAATGGTCATGTACTGGGAATTTAGATTTCCATCGTGGTGGCTACTGATTCAAAAGATCGATCACATAGTGTAATACTCCACGTCTTACATTTAAGGCTTTGGAAAACACCGTAATACACGTTCGCACTATATCCAGGAAACAAGTATCACCGCGGCTTACGTCCAAGGCTTCGGAAAACATCGTTTACTTTATTCTTATGGGAATCAGGTATAAGCCCTATCCCTACTAGGTGTAAAGCGACCACACCTAGCACATCTCGGTCGACCGAATCCATGACAACCCTAAAAGTTGTCTTTAACCCGAAGGTTGCTCATCCTTATCTCGAGAGTATACTGATCTAACCATCAGTTCACCATCATACTTGTGTGTGAGGCTCGCGAATTAACGCTACACAAAGCTGTGTTATATTAAAGCTATGTCCTGATCATCATCCACCAAGCTCTGCTTTTCAACAAAAGCTCAGATCAGTACAACTCAGCATGCCACATTGTCAATTCATACCATATCATTGAATTCTACCAATATATAAATTACCCACCACCAAACATACATATATTTAGTAGAGATTAACGAATACAACAAAAAGAATACAATGTCAAACATACAATCCATTTGCAAGTCCATTCTAGGTCTAAACGAAACCGAAGGCACCTTATTCCTCGTCCCATATGTCCAATATAGGAGAGAGGTCCTCACATATCCGGACAATCAACAAGTACGTCCGGACAACTACCACTATAACTGAAGCGACCCGAACTTCCCCGTGAAGGAAAGCACAGATTGAGTTGAGAACAAGACGAATCAGAACACAAATAGAAGAACATTTCATTGCTTATTACAACAATTTCATCAGAATACAAGAATATTCCAGAGTGTACATGAATAATATACAGAACAAAAATATCATAGATTTACAATTTACAATGTAGCGGAAAATAATACAAAATACAACTGAAAAGAATATATGGATATAAAGCTTTCCGAATACCATTCTAGCTTTAAACCAGGATACTGTGAATACAAATCTGTAAAACCAAAATTACTAGCTGCCCGTGCGGAAAATAGGGGCACCCAGAGTTTAGGTTAAAACAATAAACTCCAGGTCAGTCATGTGACTTGTGTGGGAACTGAAACAGTTGTTTAGAACTTTACTTTAAAATTTGGTAAATCAAGAGACCACGCCGTATAACACGGAACGGGTTTCCTTCCAAGAATACCAGTGCATATAACAAAACTGCACAATGCTTTTTGGAAAAATGAAGCTATTATAACACCCAGGTCCCATCACACAATGCAACGCAAGCCGAAGGATAGGGTTTTCCCTTATAATAGCCAAACATGCTTGGTACGTTAAAACAAATCATTTGATACTATTATAAGTGCATATTGTATGAAACAACTTCAAATATAAATGTATCAATCCTAGGCGGCATGGGTACCATATATCATGTCGCCAATACTAGGCTCTACAATCAAAACCGCAAATGTCACGTATTAGAAGTTGGATTTCCATCTGTGAACCAAGGCAAGGGATCGTCCTTACCGAATTCGAGACGCTCTAGCTGAGACGACCCCAAACCCCGTACTGACGGTGGCAAGGGTAATCCTTGGAATATAACACATAAACAGATAATAGCATAACATAATTAAATAAATACACCAGATAATGTACAATAGAATACACTGGATAAACGCAATCATCAGAGTTACACAGTATACAGGATCATACTTAGTACAAATACAGTTCAGCTATACATAAATGTCTACAGCGGAAAACAAACATAATGTACAATAGGAGCTGAACAGCATAAAAAGAGATAAATGATAGAATCCATCTTCAGCTCCAGCTATCTAGAAAGAACCAGCTAAACCTGAATATAAGGGTGCCCGTGTAGAAAAGGGGCACCCGAGTTTGAAAGTGAAACAAACAACGAGTCAGTCATGGGACTGGTATGAGAGATCTACTCAACACATTTATAATATGGCTAATCACAGGACCACGCCACTTTCGTGGAACGGGTTTACTCCATTGGATTGCCAGTGCTTTAAAAACAAATCTTTCTTTTAAACATCGCAATGCTTTTTATAAAAATGAAGCCATTATAAGACTCAGTTCCCATCACACAATGCAACGCAAACCGGAGGATAGAGTTTTTACCTTATAACGGCCAAAATATGCTTGATACGAATAAAACAAAGGCATTTGATATTATTGCTAGTGTTTATATGTTTCAAAAACAATTTCAAATCATAACTATCAATCATAGACGACATGAGCGTCCCATGCCACTATGTCGCCCAATATGGATATACAATCAAAATCGCACAGTCACGTATTTGGAAATTGGATTTCCGTCATGAACCAAGGAAAAAGATAGTCCTTACCGAATTCGAGACTGCCTAGCCCGAGTCTCAGGATCAGAGCTCGAGTGACCCTTGGATCGTCAGGGTCGGTCCACACGGAGTGGATTAAATTGCCTGAACACTATGTTTCCCCGCCCTTTGGGGCGTAAGCGAGCCAACAAATGACTCCATCGGACCCGGATCGTCCGATCTAACCGAGGCGCCTCGCAACAGCAACAACCACATAAGTCAAACTCGTCAGGGCGTGTAAAACCACTGACGCCACTTCTAGCTAGGAGGAAACGCAGGCCCTCCCTGAGGTCCTTTCTCCCGTTTCTGGTTCATACCGGGGTGTGAGGCTCGCGATTTCACGTTATACACAAAGCTACGCCACACAGGCGGTGCTTTGATCATCACCACAAGACTTTGCTTTTCAACAGAAGCCCTGATCACTGCATCTTAGCATGCTACACATGCAATTCACACCGTGCAACTGATGGCTATCAATCACACAGAATAAATTCCAATGTCAAACACACTGTCCATTTGCTAGTCCGTTCTGGGTCTGAACGAAACCGGAGGCACTAAATACCTCGCAAACCCATCGATCACCACGTATGTCTGGACGATCACCACTCATTATCCATATTTCGGGATGCCTCCCAATCAGGACCTCGGTTACCATCCAAACGAGGTGAAGATCTCCGGTCTTCGATCAACGTCTTCATCTTCGATTTCTTATCGTCGATTCAGTTATTCAGAATGGGATGAACCCGGTCTTTCTGAGCAACTCGCGTATATGATAAACAAGTGCAACACTAACACATACGCGCATCATTTCAATTCATTAGTCACTAACCGTCAATCAGTAAGAGAACGATTTCCCAAATATTAAACCCGAAGGCCGAACCAACATCAGATCAACCCCCAGGAAACCATTCGACTAAGCCAACCTTCAGTTAATTTCTAAATTTGACATTCATATCGCTTATAATATTTTATAACGATTTATCGCTATTTTTATTTATTTTTAAATAGCCAATTCATTCAAAATGACGCTTCGTGTAACGACCCGTATTCTACGCATCATAGGACCGTAGAATATTTATTTCTTTCACATATGAAGTCGTATGGTCATGTAACTTTGGGTGACGACTATTGGGGTCATTTCCCATGTTCAAGATTTTTCCCGATTTTTAAATGACCATTTTACCCCTAGTTGGTACTGTTTTGGCCATAACTTTTGACTGGAAAGGAATTTTGACCTGAAACCACTTCCATTGGCTCCGGATGATGGTTTACAATTCCGTAGAGTGGTCACATTAGCCAAACGGACTCACCGTTTGGGAGATATGGCTAAAACAAGTTTCAAATGGTGAAAAACAGCTTAATTGGGCTTAACTGGGTGATTAACAGCTAGGCCCAATGGGGGATTTCGGGATTAGGGTAAGGAGGAGGCTGAAATCAGTTAGAGAACGAACTTATCCTCATTTCCCAGCCGCCACTTTCTTTCTTGCAACCCTAGCAATGGCCTCCAACACCCAAATCACCTTCTAATCACTTTCTAATCAAGTTTTGGCTTAATCTACATCAAATTAAGGAGAGGAAACACGAAAGCAAGGCTAGAGCTGCTGTTAGACATCAGTATTCGCCCAAATCAGCAAGGTTTCAGTTCTGAGAATTTCGTTTGTGGCCAAGGTGAGTGATTAGCATTGTTTTGACACTAATTACAGTTAATTAAGGGTAATTAGTGAAGATTAGCGAATTTATACACTGATAAATTCTGGAAAAATATCTATAAATTCGAAAATAATATTTTATGCCTCTGGTAGAAATTTGGTTTAATTTGGTTAAGTTCTGTTAACCCTATGATTAGTTTTACTTAAACATGCTTAAGGGAAAATAAGGGGTTTTGGGTATATTTGATCCATTTTGACATGTAAATTCATTGTTTTGGTGTTTGTGGTTAGTTTGCTATGTTGCTATGACTGTTTGACATGATTTGTGATTGATTAGTATAGTTAGATTTGTCGAAAACGTCATCGAATGGCGTAAACAAGTTGCTGGAAAAAGTTGCAGAAAGTTGTGCAGGGTTTCGGATCGGATCGGATATGGGCTCGGATCGGATTGGAGACCTGGGCAAGGAACCCGACCCGAACTGGAGTCTGGCACAAAAGAGGCTTGGCAAAAAGTAAGGCTATGTTGGTTAAGCTGGGGATCGGATCGACTTAGGGACGAAGGGCTCGGATCGGAACTTGACACTTGGGAGAACTGGCAAGAAGGAAGGCCACGCTAATTGAACTGGGATCGGATCGGATGAAGAAGGAGGGATCGGATCGGAGCACGTGAAGAACGAGGGAGCGGATCGGAGCGGAAGCACGAACTGGAAGGGAGATGGCACCCGACCCGACCCGGAGGAGGACACCCGACCCGAACCGATACAATGCTGGAAACCCGAACCGAACCACTACAGGGGAGGACAACACACCGACCCGACTCAGAATGGACACCCGACCCGAACCGATGGCTAGGAGGGAAACCCGACCCGACCCAGTATTGACCAATAATCCGAGATGCAAAGGTAGTCCAATATGGGAAGTTAGAGCTCAGGATCCAGTTGGGAACCGATGAGTTCACTTCATGATTGGGCTTTGCTGCGGGACGTGTGCCAAGGGGCAGTCGATGTTTATGACTTTGGATCACTATGTATGGGAAGTACGTGAACGGATTCAGGGCTGCAATGGCCTAGGTACGACTAAAGGGCTATAAACCAATGAAGTGGGGTCATTTGTAAAGATTTGGTCATGACTCCATATGGTAAGCTTGGTAGTAGCAGTAGTTGTACAAGTTGAACTCCGTCACTACTTCGATGGGTCTAGTGATTGACAGTGGTGGACATCGTATGCTTTACGCACTGAGTGAGAGATGTAAGGATGGTTGTTATGGATGATTTGTTTGCTATCATTATGACATGCACACCCCACCCCCGTATTCTTTACACTATTTATTATGGCACCTTAGAGTACTGTACGGTATGTGGTACTAACTCTTTGGTTGCAGGTCCAGGTCCAGGTTCAGGTATGGTTTAGTATACCTGTTATTGTTCTGTTTAGATGCTTATCGCTCATACCAGGCTTTATGTCTGACCCAGAGTTTTATGTATCCTCTTATTACTCTGGGTGCTCACACGAGCAGACTAGAGACAGGTTAGCTGGTGATGCACGGGTAGATGATCCGGAGACGAGCAGGAGGCTTCCACGTAATATATATATATATATATATATATATATATATATATATATATATATATAGTATTCTCCCTGTGTTGTTGAAGATCACTGCTTGGGCATTAGTGGTGCATCTTCTACTTTAGCTTTCTTTTGTTTAGAGACAGTAAATTTGGAAATTTGTAATAAGTTGTATTTGGATTTCCGCTGCTCTGATGTTGATGTTGATTTTAGTTAACAGCTTATGCATTGTCTCACCTGTTTTATGTCAAGTATGTTATTATTATTATATTTTACTCCATGCGCTGTGAGACATTCTACAGGTTCTTGATCAGTTCGTTCCCTTCTTTCCTTTCTCCTGACGACCGTCTCGTGCTAGTCGGGCAGGTGTACAGCGCACTTTCGGAGGAAATGTAGGTTGGTGCGGGGCGGGCCGTCACACTTCGGGCCATAACGCGACCGTGACACTGTTTTTCTTCAGATTTGATTTACACATATCTGAAAATCTAACCGTTGGATCTTCACAAAACTTACATCATTAGAAAGATCTTTTCAAAATGAATCCAACGGTTCCAGTTTCGGGAAAATCCGACGGCCGGATCTCCCGGTATAATCATTTGAAGTTTCGATTTCAAATTACGAACTGCAGCGTCGTTATTCGATTAAATATAATTATATTTATATGTATATATAAATATAATCGATTCTGGCGCTGTTTTTCTTTAGATTTGAATTAAACATTCTAGACAATCCAACCGTTGGATTTTTACAAAGTTGGTGCCGTTGGAAAGATATTTCCAAAGCGTACCCAACGGTTGCGATTTCAAGAAAATCCGATGGTCGGATCTCCCGGTATAATCGTTTGAAATCACTATTTTAAAATACGAACTACAGCGTCGTTATTCGATATATTTTAATTCTATTTAAATATATATATAACGATTCTTTGATTTCAAAGCTATATCCTTTTCACACAATTGATAAAAATGATATTTTTGTCTAACTGTCTTCTATTTCAACACTTCACTATATTTGACAATTCATGTATATAATAAAATGTGATTTTTATTGTAAAACAATCCATTTCAAAACTCTATTATTTTATATAGTTCATATAGGTAATAAAAATAGGATTTTTATTATAAAACAATTTATTTCGAAACAAGATTATTTTCTATAGTTCATATAGGTGATAAAATAGGATTTTTATTATAAAATAATTTATTTCAAAATATGAATTCCATTCAACACATGAATTTCAATTCAACGAATGAATTTCGATTCAACACATGAAGGTTTTCTATAGTTTATATATATAGATAAAAATGTGATTTTTATATTTTAAAACACGAATACCATTCAACACATGAATTTCAATTCAACGAATGAATTTCGATTCAACACATGAAGGTTTTCTATAGTTTATATATATAGATAAAAATGTGATTTTTATATTTTAAAACACGAATACCATTCAACACATGAACTTCAATTCAACGAATGAATTTCGATTCAACACATGAAGGTTTTCTATAGTTTGTATATGTCGATAAAAAGGTGATTTTTATATTTTAAAAACACGAATACCATTCAACACATGAATTTCAATTCAACGAATGAATTTCGATTCACATGAAGGTTTTCTATAGTTTGTATATGTCGATAAAAAGGTGATTTTTATATTTTAAAACACGAATACCATTCAACACATGAATTTCTATCCAACGAATGAATATCGATTCAACACATGAAGGTTTTCTATTCAACGAATAAATATAGTTTCAACAAATGAAAATAATTCAAACACATGGATATTATTCAAAATTTCGGCAGCATAACGGCAGGGTAGTTAAAACCGGGACCGTCCCTAGTACGGCTCCTCGCTCTGCCTTGAAACCTCGTGATTTTTGACAATGGGGATCATGCATCTAGTTCGCACGCAGGCGGCATGTATATTTATTTCATTTCCACAAACTAATCCTATGTGGTTTCAACCAAATATTTCTCAACCACAAACGGGTATTTTTCAACCACAATCAATCAATATCAACCACAAACAATTCCAATCAACCATTCACTATCAATCAATTTTCACACCAATCACAACCAATAAATATCGTCCATGGTTTGTGGACGAGGGGCATATATATATATATATATATATATATATATATAGCAATTCACTTCTATTTCAACACATATATAATTTTTACAATGCATATATAACTTATACATCGAACGTACAACTTATACAACGCTTTTACAAGAGGTGTACAACGCTTATATAACTCATACATCGACTATATAATTTATACATCGTCGTTTTCCATATCGTTTATACATTAGAAATCTCACATTGGGTTCCACTCCACCAAAAATAGCAGAAGGCTCAGAAATATATGAAGTCTCTTCTAGAAGGTAGAAGACATCCACACGGTCATGATGTTTCCTGTTTCATCGAATTTCGTCAAGAAACGAAAAAGATATGATTTTTCAAAGTTTGCAACGGTTTAAAGGTGTTAAAACTGTTGAAAATATATATAGCCGTATACCTTTCTGAAATGTTCAAAACTAGGTCACGCGATTTTGTGAAATCCGTAAATCGATAGAACGATCGGGCTACGCAGTGTCGAAGGGGGAGGAGAGGCGCTGGTTCGCCGGAGGTGGGGTCCAGCTCGGTGGTCTGACGTGGCGGCGACGGCTCCTCAAACACCCGAACTTCACGAGGTCGAACTGGCTCCAACACGAGACGAAAAAAATCAATCCTTATATGGATTTGAAGATCTCGAGGAGCTCTACAAAATCTTCAACTGGAGGAGGGGCTAATTTTGCGTGGATTGATCGGAAAATGAATGGGAAGATCTCGAGCGGTTTCCGCCTTTGATCGGGGAGAGAGAAAAAAGGATTTTTCTTTTTCTTTTTTATTTTAAAAAAAAATGATTGGCCGGTGGGTTTTAAAGGGGTTTTCTGACGCGACCACCAATCTAAACCCAACGACTGTCGTCCCTAGCGTTTTGCCCCCATTTCGAACACAATGGGATATGTTTCGTAGGCCCATTCGACTGTTTCAGTCAGTTTTCCTTCAAATTAAAATATATAACATTCAATATTCAATTTGAACGTACATTTCAATTTGCCCGGGCCACAAACTGATTCGAAAAATTCCAGAAAAATAAATCTGGCTATGTTTTGACGATACGGTCCCAACAAAACTAGTTTCGTCGAATTCTGAGATCGTTTGCAAAAAGGCCCATTTCTGGTCGATCCAATTTAACTGTAATTGATCAAAACACGTTTTCCTTTTCCACGCTCACATACTAGCATCAAAAATTATGAAATTTGAAACCCAGCAATAATTTCACATCCCAGATCCAACAAAAGTGGTTTCGTCGAATCCGAGGTCGTTTGCAAAATGGTCAATTTCACGGGTTATATAAATTCCATAGCGACCTTTCAGAAAATTCATTTGGCCATAACTTTTGCTTTCCGCTATGAAAATTCGATTTTTCAGATTCGTTAGAAAGGTCTTCACTAACAGATTTAAATATTTTTGGTTTCACTCAAATCCGTTTTGTTTTGCACTCGGTACAGTCCGGCAAAGTTTGAATTCAATTTTTGAAACTGCAGCGCCCTTTCAGGCCTTGTTTATAATTAGAATTAATTATATTCGTTTTCGAACGTCGATTCAAACTCACTTTTCATTGCTATTATTTAAAATATTTATTTTAAATATTTGAAATCCATTATTTTAGCCAATTTAAAAATTTTAAATTGGTTCAAATTTTCTGAGTCGTTACAATCTCCCCCACTTAAAACTTTTCGTCCTCGAAAAGGAACAAAGTTGAAAGTGGTTTGATTAATCAACTCTACGTTCGATCTGGCTTCCATTCTCCAACTTTTCAGTTTTTGAGAATTTTCAAATTCTTCAAAAATTTTGCTAACACCCGGAATTTTCGAAAAATTTCGCCATAACCTCCTTTGTACGGGGAGAGGTTTGGAAATTTATTGGGCCGTATTAGGTACCCAATAAATCCTAATAAGCATACACATATTTATAGTGATATATTCTGGTGTTTACAGGGGAGCGTGTATTGATAATAACTCCAGAGAATAAATTCTCGTCACCCTGTCAAAGCCTGAAGGAGTGTGTATTTTAAATGCTCCAGAGGATAAATCCTCGTCACCTCGTCCCGTGTGGGAAATAAATAGTCCATGTGCCGTATCTAATAACTAGAGAGACGTGATTATTGTCAACTCCAGACCCGTGTGGGGTTTTTATTAATCTGGCAATTTTATCATTACAATTTAAATAGTCCATATCAGTCATCAGTTCAACCTGTAAAATATAGTCATCGCCATACAAGCCTCTCGCTCGTATGGTAAATCTTCCACCTCATCACACAAGCTCCAAATGCTTATGTGGTATATGATGAAGTATGCCTATCTTCAGAAGTATGCCATGTAATGTAGTTCAAAATTAATTGTTACTATCCTATGGCGACATTTATTTTTACACACAGAATAACTAGCACTCCGCATCCAATGGCATTCACAGGAGTTGATATAATAATATTTCGCATCCAACTCATTAAGGTTTACCTATTTGTCGGGCACGCAAATAAAATCTTTACTCAGCAGCTAATCCATTTACCTGTTCAAACATATATAATACACATGTATATATTTCTATTTATTTTCTAATCAGTTCAATGTGTGATATAATCGAATAAATTCTACCATTATCCTATTGTTGATTAAATTAACTATTATTTCAATAATTCAATTAATCAAATTTACTATCACACAATGCAAACAATCAATCAAATTGTTTTTAACTTTTCAAAAATATACTAATCAATTTCTATATTCTTTTAAAATCATTCAGACTATAGAATTAAAAGTGCACATCCATGGAAAGAAAATAACCAAAGAATAGAGAACTAATTGGTAATGTAAAGTATGGTAATTGTACCTTGCACCGGAGTCAATCAGAGATATCCACTCGACACTTAGGATAGACTTTCTGAATGCTCTCCTCAGTTTCCCAAGTACAATCTCGCGGATCTCCACTCTTGCACTTTGACTAAGTGAACCTTGTTGTTCCTCGGCTCTTTGGTTTCTTTGCCGGTGATCTTTAGCGGCTCTCTTCTCACAGCTAATTCTGGAGTAATTTCAATATCCTGCTGAGCTGCTTCTTCCACGATCAAGTCTGGATCATGAACGTGCTTTCGAAGTTGAGATATGTGAAACACATCATGAACTCCAGGCAACCAATCAGGCAATTCAACCTTATAAGCGAGAGTTCCAATCCGTTCCAGAATAGGAAACAGACCAATGAATTTGGGCGCTAACTTCCCTGTTTTACCGAACCGGATAACTCCTCTCATCGGCGATACTTTCAAATATACATAGTCGCCAACAGCAAAGGATATATCTCTTCTTCTTCTATCGGCATAGCTCTTTTGTCGGCTTTGAGCGGCCAGTAATCGTTTCTTAATAAAATCGACTTTGTCGGCAGCTTCTCGGATCATGTCCGGCCCCAATACAGGTCTATTACCGGGTTCGACCAACAAGCAGGAGATCGGCACGGTCTACCATACAACGCTTCAAATGGCGACATTGTCATGCTCGCCTGGTAGCTGTTGTTATATGAGAATTCAGCCAAATGTAGATGGTCTTCCCATGATCCGCCGAAATCTAGAACACAAGCCCGCAATAGATCTTCTAAAGTACGATTCACCCTCTCAGTCTGATCGTCTGTCTAAGGATGATAAGCGGTGCTCAAGTTCAGCTTCGTTCCCAGCTCTACTTGAAATGCCTCCCAGAATTTATGTAACACCCCACGTCCATTAATGTCACTCACAAAGGGAATGCATTAACTTCCATGGAGGTTATAAGTGAATATAGAACAGAATAATTACAACAAGACAGATAATAAATAGTACTTGAAAACTAAAGCTTCATTTTATTGCAGCGGAAACATGTTTATTACATCACAAAACCATTAATCAGAGTCAAGTACATTATCCATCTTCGTAAAAACAAAATACATAATCCCATTACACAAAAATAGCCATTAAAGAAGATAACAAGCTGGACTTTACTTCAACGGTCCAAGCTTTCCAAAGAGAGATGAGCAATCCAATCAAACTCCACTAGAACTGGGCCCAACCTGAGGACCTGGAGGGGGAAAAAGGATAGAAATGGAGGGGTCAGACATAAAGTCTGGCGAGTATGATAATTCTAACAATACTATTATCAAAATAACTAGACTAAGGCATAAGCTGGAAGACAAGTAAATGTCTATGAACTATTTGGAAGATAAGGATGGCGTTTAAGATGACGTTAAAAATAACGGTAAAGGCATACCTAATTACTAACGAATAATTACTATACTGCACCGCACATTACTACGCTGCACCGCTTCAATTACTACACTGTACCACGCCAATTACCCTAAAGGTTGATCCCACTTGCTTCACACAAAAACAATATAAATAGCCTTACGTACCCCTAGCTGACTACATAGGTGTCGCCTGCCCCTATCTCCACTAGGTGTACCCTACTACCCACTTTCGATCGGCTCCCTACTCGTAGATACCCGTGCTGGCCCCACAGTGGGGTGTATCACTCCCTAAAGTGGCAACCCGATACAACTTGAGAATGCACGGCTTATATCTACACGATGCAACAACATCTTACCTACCAGCCCGGGTCCACACACGCATATGAAACCAGTTGGACTTGCGTTGCCACCGCTCCCCGTTTTGGCCTCTTATAGTCAAACTCAGTATGCGTGTCCCGTCCTCGACTTGGGTCGAGCCCACAAAGATACGTTTGGGACACTGGTTGAAATGGCCCCCCACAAGCTACCCACCTAAGCTTGTCATTAATATATCCCACTTAACCCTCTTAGTCATGTTCATTTACATGTGTGTCTGGTTAAGTCTTACTAATCGTATTTCACATGCCACTAAGGGCACCCACTATATTCCTCATGCCACCCAAGGCACCTACTTAACCCCCATGTCCCACTTTACATTTATTATCTGGTTAAGTATTTCTTAATTCATTCAGGCCATAACCTCGTAAAGACCTCTCACATTAGACTGACATTTATGACAGCTGGATTTGCCGGGCGGGTCCGGGCAGTCTTACACCATAAAAGAGTCTAACCTCGTGTCTTTACAACTGTTATGCTTTAGTTTAGGCCTAGGACCTCTCACATTGGGCTGACATTTGTGACCACTGGATTTGCCGGGCGGTTCCGGGCAGGTTTACGTCACAAACGAGTCCAACCTCGTGTCCTAAGCATTGATTGACAACTTTCAATCTTTTACCCCAGTTTTAATAATTCCCTATCCAAATTATTAATTAAGTCCACTTTTATTGATGTCCATAATTGACTCAATTATGGTCATCCACACATGGTATGCAAAATCATATCAATTGCACCCCAACATCTTATTATTAAATCCTTAATATTACCCCTACCCCACGTTAATACGTTCGCTTATTCAACGCATAATATAGGCTAGACTTGAGTAGTCTAACGCATGGCACAAAGATAAATTATCACAACATATAGACAATTAAAATAAATCTAATCATAATAGGGGTGAAACTTGCATAAACTGCACATGTTAAGGATCAAAAGGTGTCAACTTGTTAAATGTCACAATTTACATGATATGATCATGGCCCAAATCTATACATAAACTTGCATATGGGGTTTATAGGCAACATAATGATGGTGTGAACTAGCATAGGATATCACATATGTCATAGCATAGTTCTAGATGTCATAATAGATGTCATGGCATATGTTCATAACTTTTCTAATCAATTTAACTTGCATATGTAACTTGTCATATAGATCAACATAGCCCAAACAAGATGATTTAATTAATATGAACTAACTAGCATAGATGGCTTTCTAACATGTATGATTCATCACAACTTAGCATAGAAACTTTTAACATACATAACATGATTTACAACATATAGTATATCATCACCACATAGCATAGGATTAATAACATACATGATAGCATATGACAATTCACATCATCTACTCACAATCCATTCATGACTTAACCTAATTAAAATGATAATAATCTTGTTAAGACTATCATACTCACAATTATAGAAGAAAGAGAGTCGAATTAGCGCTCTTTTGATGAAGAATCGCTGTTAGGGTTGGGTAGTTCTGATTTGGTTGCTGTTCTTTATCTTTAATTTGATGGCGGCTGCTCTAGGTCTCAAAATATCAGCATGACGGCCATGGTCTTTGTTTATTTTCTGATTTAGGGTTTGTGTATAGGGGTCTTTTTATAGAGTTATAAATTAATTTAAGCCCTCGGATGTTATTAGGGTTAATCAAAACCATTTAATTATGATAGGGTGATGAGTCAACCCTAATGACTCAGCAAGGAGTCAGAATGGACTCAACAACACGGGTCAGCCTGAACCAGAAAGTTGTGCAGGCTCCAGCCTCGGCCTGGGCGCACTTGGCAGGTGCGCCAGTGTAAATATGTACTGGCGCACTTCCCAAGTGCGCCAGTGCATTTTTTTTCTTTGCCACCAAACTTCGTTCTTCCATAACTTTTTTATCCGGTACTCGTTTCCCGCAAACTCGGACTCTATCTCCACTAGAATTCCGAGACGAACACAATGGCGCAACCTGTTTCCCACAATTCTCATGTCTGAGATTAGTTATCCTTTAATTTGTAAATATTAATATTAACAGAATTACGGGGTGTTACAATTTACTAGTAAATATTGTATCTCTATCACTGACTATACTGAGTGGCACTCCATGTAGTCTAACTATCTCCTTGAAATATATATGCGCCAGACTTTGAGCAGTTCTGTTTGATTTGACAGGTATGAAGTGGGCGGTCTTCGTGAAGCGATCTACGATCACCCAAATACTGTCATTTCCTTTTCTGGTTCTGGGCAGACCATCAATGAAGTCCATGGAAATATGTTCCCACTTCCAACCAGGAACGTCTAGCGGTTGTAACAATCCAGCCAGTTTCTGTTGGTCGCTTTTGACTAGCTGGCAAGTAGGGCATCGACTAACATATATCGAGATGTATCTCTTTAACGACTTCCACCAGAATGTGCGCTTGATATCGTTATACATTTTACTCACGCTTGGATGGATACTGAGCTTAGATTTGTGGCATTCATCAAGCACATCTCTTCTGAGTTCAGGAATTTCTGGAACACAAGTTCATCCTTCTAACCTCAGAATCCCTTCGCTGTCGAGCTGGAAATCCGAAGCATTGCCTTCACGAATTTGCTGACTCATTCCCTTAATAAATCGGTCGTCTTTTTGGAGAGCCGATATCTTGTCGATCAAAGAAGTCGCAATGATAAAACTGGCGATCATTACATTCTTTCGGCTCAGCGCATCGGCCACGACATTGACTTTCCCTGGAGTATATATAATTTCAAAGTCATATGCTGCAAGAAACTCCAGCCAACGTTACTGCCTCAGATTCATGTCCTTCTGGGTGAATAGATACTTTAGCGACTGGTGATCTGTAAACAGTTCAAATCTCTCACCCAGAAGATAGTGTCTCTAGATTTTCAAGGCGAATACTATACCCATTAACTCAAGATCATGAGTGACGTAGTTTTTCTCATGCGGCTTCAGATGACGGCTAGCATAAGCAATCACTTGACCCCTTTGCATTAACACTGCACCAAGGCATTCTCTAGAAGCATCAGTCCAGACTTTTAAATCCTGATTGCCATCAATAATGGTTAACACTGGAGCAGTTGTTAATCTTAACTTTAGCTCTTCAAAAGCCTCTTCACTTTCTGGAGTCCATTTGAACTTAGAGTGCTTCTTTGTAAGCTTCGTTAAGTGACCAGATATCTTCGAAAAGTTTTTAACGAACTTCCGGTAATAACTAGCCAATCCGAGAAAACTGCGGACTTCTGTAGGGGTACTCGGCTGTTTCCAATTCTGAATAGCTGTGATTTTACTTGGATCCACAGCAATTCCTTCTTTCGATACAACGTGGCCCAGAAATTTGACTTCTTCTTGCCAGAATATACATTTGGAAAACTTTGCTTTCAACACATTCCTTCGGAGGATTTCCAGAACCTGTTCCAAATGCTTTTCATGTTCGGCCTTTGATTTAGAGAAGATTAGAATATCATCAATGAAAACCAGAACAAATTTATTCAAAACCCCTCTGAACACTCTATTCATCAGATCTATGAAGTATGCTGGAGCGTTACATAAGCCGAACGGCATTACTAACCACTCGTAGAATAGGTCGGGACCTCTGAATGCTGTCAAAGGAACACACTCCTCGGCGATACGAAGCTGATGGAAACCTGTAGCTAGGTGCATTCGTGAAAATACTTGTGCGCCATTTAATCGATCCAACAAATCATCAATCCGCGGCAATGGATATTTATTCTTTATTGTCTGTTTGTTCAGATCACGATAATCAACACATAGACGTAGAGTACCGTCAGATTTTGGGACAAACACCACTGCTGCTCCCCAATCAGAGAAACTAGGTCTGATCAGACCCTTCCATACTAGCTGTCGTGTTTGATTGTCTAATTCCTTTTTCTCTTTCAAGGACATTCTTCGAATAGCGTGAACTACCGGCCTTGCATTCGGAATTAAAGCAATTTTGAAATCTATTTCCCTCTGCGGAGGTAAGCCAACAACTTCTTCGAACACATCCGCGTAGTTTTTTACGACAGGAATATCTTTCACTATGTCGGGAATATTCTCTGTGACTTCAGGGACAATTTCTATTTGGGCTGGAGAAACATCGAGAGCTGCCCAGAAGTCTTTTCTATTAGCATTCTGACCTTCACAGGGAATGGTTATATAATCACCTGATTTAATCTTCGCCTTTACGACTCTGTCGGCGCATTTCACTTCAGCTTCATATTTGGTCAATCAGTCTAACCCCAAGATAAGATCAAACTCTTTAAAATTCATGACGACCGCGATGGTAGGAAACCGATAACGAGAGAAAGAAACTGGCACTCCACAAACCCAATTGAGATCAATGGAACCCCCAACCGGATTCTGGACAGTCATTGGTTCCTTGAGCTTCTTCAAATTCAAATCCAGCTTTTTAGCTGCATTCTTTGAAATGAAGCTTCGTGACGCGCCTGTGTCAAACAGTACTTTAACTGGAATGTCTTTGACAGTAAGCGTGCCTTCTAAAACATCAGCCCTTTCTTGACAAGCTGAGGGCTCGTGAGTTTCTGCTACTTCATTCACTTGAACTATTTCAGGTTTTCTGAATAGCGGGCAGGCCTTTGAAAGATGACCGGTCTGATGGCACTGACTGCACTTTCTATTCTCTTGAAACTTCTTATCGGGTTTAAACCCCTTCTTTCGTTTCTTCGAGGTTTTACAATTTCTGGTCAAATGCCCTGGTTTCTTGCAGTTAGAGCAGGTGGCCGTCGTGGCTGGTTCCTTTTCAGATCTGGCCCTTTTTCGATTGACTTTGGGCTTCTTACTCACTTCAGATATCGCACTGGCCTCGGGATTATCAGTTTCAGGCTCAATTTTCTTACTAGAGCTGACCTCTTCTTCGTAAGGCAACATACCTTTCTTGTCAAGATCCTCGTACTGGTAAGCCATGTATATCATTTCAGAGAAAGGAAGTTTCACATTCCTCATTACACTATTCTGATATTTTCTTTGCAGGCCATGAATAAATCTTAGATTCTTCCTCTTTGGATCTTGAATCTGATGAGGAGAAAAGTGAGAAAGTTCGTTGAATTTCTTATGATATTCTGGGATGGTCATATCACCTTGTATTAGATAAGAAAATTCATCACATAATCGCTCGGTTGCTTCGGGAGGAGTAAATCTTGCTAAGAAAATCACTTTGAATTTATCCCAGGTGATATCACCTTCTGGATTATCTTTAACAACTGAATCCCACCAAAACAAAGCTTCTTCTTTGAGTGCCCAAGACGCTAGTAATCTTTTCTGATCAACTCTCAGCTTTAAACCCTCAAAGATTTTCTCTCCAGAACGAATCCAAGCTTGTGTTTCCATAATGGACTCTTTGCCTAAGAATGGTGATCCACCCAGATTTCGAAATCTCTTGAATAGAACTTCTATATCTGATTCTGGCTGTGGGAGCACAACTGGCTCATTAGCTGGTCGAGCCATACGATTATTTCTCTTGTTCCTGTCACTCATTTTCTAGTGCGTCTGCAATTAGCAGACAAAGTGTCAGGTCAACAGAAAAGATATTTCAAAACATAGAGACAAATACTTAAGTGTAAATGTGTCTACTAGGGTGTATTTCATTCTGCTTTACTTATACTAGGATATTGCTGATCCTATCTGTATAGAGTTACCCGTCCTAGAACACTACTGGTTCTATTTCTGACGAGTTCGTTCATGTGTTATATTCAAGAACTAAGCTTAACCAAAGCTCTGATACCAAATGAGACGACCCCAAACCCCGTACTGACGGTGGCAAGGGTAATCCTTGGAATATAACACATAAACAGATAATAGCAGAACAGAATTAAATAAATACACCAGATAATGTACAATAGAATACACTGGATAAACGCAATCATCAGAGTTACACAGTATACAGGATCATACTTAGTACAAATACAGTTCAGCTATATATAAATGTCTACAGCGGAAAACAAACATAATGTACAATAGGAGATGAACAGCATAAAAAGAGATAAATGATAGAATCCATCTTTAGCTCCAGCTATCCAGAAAGAACCAGCTAAACCAGAATACAAGGCTGCCCATGTAGAAAAAGGGGCACCCGAGTTTGAAAGTGAAACAAACTACGAGTCAGTCATGGGACTGGTATGAGAGATCTACTCAACACATTTATAATATGGCTAATCACAGGACCACGCCACTTTCGTGGAACGGGTTTACTCCATTGGATTGCCAGTGCTTTAAAAACAAATCTTTCTTTTAAACATCGCAATGCTTTTTATAAAAATGAAGCCATTATAAGACTCAGTTCCCATCACACAATGCAACGCAAACCGGAGGATAGAGTTTTTACCTTATAATGGCCAAAATATGCTTGATACGAATAAAACAAAGGCATTTGATATTATTGCTAGTGTTTATATGTTTCAAAAACAATTTCAAATCATAACTATCAATCATAGACGACATGAGCGTCCCATGCCACTATGTCGCCAAATATGGATATACAATCAAAATCGCACAGTCACGTATTTGGAAATTGGATTTCCGTCATGAACCAAGGCAAAAGATAGTCCTTACCGAATTCGAGACTGCCTAGCCCGAGTCTCAGGATCAGAGCTCGAGTGACCCTTGGATCGTCAGGGTCGGTCCACACGGAGTGGATTAAATTGCCTGAACACTATGTTTCCCCGCCCTTTGGGGCGTAAGCGAGCCAACAAATGACTCCATCGTTCCCGGATCTTCCGATCTAACCGAGGCGCCTCGCAACAGCAACAACCACATAAGTCAAACTCGTCAGGGCGTGTAAAACCACTGACGCCACTTCTAGCTAGGAGGAAACGCAGACCCTCCCTGAGGTCCTTTCTCCCGTTTCTGGTTCATACCGGGGTGTGAGGCTCGCGATTTCACGTTATACACAAAGCTACGCCACATAGGCGGTGCTTTGATCATCACCACAAGACTTTGCTTTTCAACAGAAGCCCTGATCACTGTATCTTAGCATGCCACACAGGCAATTCACACCGTGCAACTGATGGCTATCAATCACACAGAACAAATTCCAATGTCAAACACATTGTCCATTTGCTAGTCCATTCTGGATCTGAACGAAACCGGAGGCACTAAATACCTCGCAAACCCATCGATCACCACGTACATTTGGACGATCACCACTCATTATCCATATTTTGGGATGCCTCCCAATCAGGACCTCGGTTACCATCCAAACGAGGTGAAGATCTCCGGTCTTCGATCATCGTCTTCATCTTCGATTTCTTATCGCCGATTCAGTTATTCAGAATGGGATGAACCCGGTCTTTCTGAGAAACTCGCGTATATGATAAACAAGTGCAACACTAACACATACGCGTATCATTTCAATTCATTAGTCACTAACCGTCAATTAGTAAGAGAACGATTTCCCAAATATTAACCCCGAAGGGCGAAACCAACATCAGATCAACCCCCAGGAAACCATTCGACTTAGCCAACCTTCAGTTAATTTCTAAATTTCACATCCATATCGTTTATAATATTTTATAACGATTTATCGCTATTTTTATTTATTTTTAAATAGCCAATTCATTCAAAACGACGCTTCGGGCCATAACGCGACCGTGGCGCTTTTTTTCTTCAGATTTGATTTACACATATCTGAAAATCTATCCATTGGATCTTCACAAAATTTACATCATTAGAAAGATATTTTCAAAATGAATCCAACGGTTCCAGTTTCGGGAAAATCCGACGGTCGGATCTCCCGGTATAATCGTTTGAAGTTTCGATTTCAAATTACGAACTGCAGCGTCGTTATTCGATTAAATATAATTAAATTTATATATATATAAATATAATCGATTCTGGCGCTGTTTTTCTTCAGATTTGAATTACACATTCCAGATAATCCAACCGTTGGGCTTTTACAAAGTTGGTGCCGTTGGAAAGATATTTCCAAAGCGAACCCAACGGTTGCGATTTCAGGAAAATCCGATGGTCGGATCTCCCGGTATAATCGTTTGAAATCACGGTTTTAAAATATGAACTACAGCGTTGTTATTCGATATATTTTAATTCTATTTAAATATATATATCGATTCTTCGATTTCAAAGCTATATCCTTTTCACACATTTGATTAAAATGATATTTTTGTCTAACTGTCTTCTATTTCAACACTTCACTATATTTGACAATTCATGTATATAATAAAATGTGATTTTTATTGTAAAACAATCCATTTCAAAACTCTATTATTTTATATAGTTCATATAGGTAATAAAAATAGGATTTTTATTATAAAACAATTTATTTCGAAACAAGATTATTTTCTATAGTTCATATAGGTGATAAAATAGGATTTTTATTATAAAACAATTTATTTCAAAATATGAATTCCATTCAACACATGAATTTCAATTCAACGAATGAATTTTGATTCAACACATGAAGGTTTTCTATAGTTCATATATATAGATAAAAATGTGATTTTTGTATTTTAAAACACGAATACCATTCAACACATGAATTTCAATTCAACGAATGAATTTCGATTCAACACATGAAGGTTTTCTATAGTTTATATATATAGATAAAAATGTGATTTTTATATTTTAAAACACGAATACCATTCAACATATGAATTTCAATTCAACGAATGAATTTCGATTCAACACATGAAGGTTTTCTATAGTTTGTATATGTCGATAAAAAGGTGATTTTTATATTTTAAAAACACGAATACCATTCAACACATGAATTTCAATTCAACGAATGAATTTCGATTCAACACATGAAGGTTTTCTATAGTTTGTAAAAGTCGATAAAAAGGTGATTTTTATATTTTAAAACACGAATACCATTCAACACATGAATTACTATCCAACGAATGAATATCGATTCAAAACATGAAGGTTTTCTATTCAACGAATAAATATAGTTTCAACAAATGAAAATAATTCAAACACATGAATATTATTCAAAATTTCGGCAGCATAACGGCAGGGTAGTTAAAACCGGGACCGTCCCTAGTACGGCTCCTCACTCTACCTTAAAACCTCGCAGTTTTTTACAATGGGGATCATGCATCTAGTTTGCACGCAGGCGGCATGTATATTTATTTCATTTCCACAAACTAATCCTATGTGGTTTCAACCAAATATTTCTCAACCACAAACGGGTATTTTTCAACCACAATCAATCAATATCAACCACAAACAATTCCAATCAACCATTCACTATCAATCAATTTTCACACCAATCACAACCAATAAATATCGTCCATGGTTTGTGGACGAGGGGCGTATATATATATATATATATATATATATATATATATATAGCAATTCACTTCTATTTCAACAAATATATAATTTTTACAACGCATATATAACTTATACATCGAACGTACAACTTATACAATGCTTTTACAAGAGGTGTACAACGCTTATATAACTCATACATCGACTATA
This sequence comes from Allium sativum, assembly GCA_030737875.1. Taxonomy (NCBI): domain Eukaryota; kingdom Viridiplantae; phylum Streptophyta; class Magnoliopsida; order Asparagales; family Amaryllidaceae; genus Allium; species Allium sativum. The sequence goes on along the minus strand of CM060911.1, from coordinate 3,375,889 downwards.
TAATTTATACATCGTCGTTTTCCATATCGTTTATAAATTAGAAATCTCACATTGGGTTCCACTCCACAAAAAATAGCAGAAGGCTCAGAAAAATATGCGGTCTCTTCTAGAAGGTAGAAAACGTCCACACGGTCACGATATTTCATGTTTCATCGAATTTCGTCAAGAAACGAAAAATATATGATTTTTCAAAGTTTGCAACGGTTTAAAGGTGTTAAAACTGTTGAAAATATATATAGCCGTATACCTTTCTGAAATGTTCAAAACTAGGTAACGCGATTTCATGAAATCCGTGAATCGATAGAACGATCGGGCTACTCAGTGTCGAAGGGGGAGGAGAGGCGCTGGTTCGCCGGAGGTGGGGTCCAGCTCGGTGGTCTGACGTGGCGGCGGCTCCTCAAACACCCGAACTTCACGAGGTCGAACTGGCTCCAACACGCGACGAAAAAAATCAATCCTTATATGGATTTGAAGATCTTGAGGAGCTCTACAAAATCTTCAACCGGAGGAGGGGCTAATTTTGCGTGGATTGATCGGAAAATGAATGGGAAGATCTCGAGCGGTTTCCGCCTTTGATCGGGGAGAGAGAAAAAAGGATTTTTTTTAAAAAAATATGATTGGCCGGTGGGTTTTAAAGGGGTTTTCTGACGCGACCACCAATCTAAACCCAATGACTGTCATCCTTAGCGTTTTGCCCCCATTCTGACCACAATGGGATATGTTTCGTAGGCCCATTCGACTGTTTCTGTCAGTTTTCCTTCAAATTAAAATATATAACATTCAATATTCAATTTGAACGTACATTTCAATTTGTCCGGGCCATAAACTAATTCGAAAAATTCCAGAAAAATAAATCTAGCTATGTTTTGACGATACGTTCCCAACAAAACTAGTTTCGTCGAATTCTGAGACCGTTTGCAAAAAGGCCCATTTCTGGTCGATCCAATTTAACTGTAATTGATCAAAACACGTTTTCCTTTGCCACGCTCGCATACTAGCTTCAAAAATTATGAAATTTGAAACCAAGCAATAATTTCACATCCCGGATCCAAAAAAAGTGGTTTCGTCAAATTCCGAGGTCTTTTGCAAAATGGCCAATTTCACGGGCTATATAAATTCCATAGCGGCCTTTCAGAAAATTCATTTGGCCATAACTTTTGCTTTCCGCTCCGAAAATTCTATTTTTTAGATTCGTTAGAAAGGTCTTCACTAACAGATTTAAATATTTTTGGTTTCACTCAAATCCGTTTTGTTTTGCACCCGGTACAGTCCGACAAAGTTTGAATTCAATTTTTGAAACTACAGCGCCCTTTCAGGCCTTGTTTATAATTAGAATTATTTATATTCATTTTCAAACGTCGATCCAAACTCACTTTTTATTGCTATTATTTAAAATATTTATTTTAAATATTTGAAATCCATTATTTTAGCCAATTTAAAATTTTTAAATTGGTTCAGATTTTCTGGGTCGTTACACTAGCCTGCCCCTCAGGATACAGCCGCAACTGCACCTTGGATCGTCAGGACTGATCCACATGTAGTGAATTAAAATGCCTAAACAATGCGTTTCCCCGCCCTATGGGGCGTCATCTGGTCATATCCCGACCAAACTATCGGCCCTGGAACGACCGATATAACTGAGGCGCCTCGCAAACCATCATCCACATAAGTAAAATGTCAGGGCTAGTAAAATGCAGACACCACTCCTAGCTAGAAAGAAACGCATTCCTTCCTGAAGTCGTCTCCCGTTTCTGGTTCACACCGGGGTGTGAGGCTCGCGAATTAACGCTACACAAAGCTACACTATATTAAAGCTGTGCTTTGATCATCAACAACAAGACTCTGCTTTTCAACAGAAGCCTTGATCATTTGCATCTCAGCATGCCACACAGGCAATTCACGCTATGCAACCGATGTATATCAATCACACAAAATGAAATCCAATGTCAGACACACATCCATTTACAAGTTCGTTCTGGGTCTGAACGAAACCGGAGGTACCTTATTCCTCCCTCATATGTTCAATACAGGAATGTTCAATACAGGGGAGAGGCCCTCGCATATCCGTCGATCTCCAAGTACGTCTGGACAATCACCACTTATTAACTTGTCTTGGGTGTAATGCCCAATCAACACGTCGGTAATTATCCAAACGATGTGAAGACCTCCGGTATTCAACCACCTTCTACATCCTCGACACATCGTCGAATCAGTTATTCAGAATGGGATAAACCCGGTCTTTCTGAATAACTCGCGTATATAATAAACAAGAGATGTAAAAACACAACATACGCCTCATTCCAATCTAGAATATTCCTTTATTCAAATATTCTTATACTTTGGGAAAGGTTCCCATTAATTTTATCAAAGATAAATTCTTTAAATTTATTCTTTAATCTTCCTTTGGGTATCATTTCAATCTAATTAAAGATGCATTAAAACTCCACTTGGTTTTAATCTTCCAAAATATCAATATTAACGATTGTTTAACTTGGGAAATCATATCCTGTCTTTAACTTGGTTAAAGAACCAATGTCATTTAAAACACGGTTCACGATAAACCCAAAATCACATTCCATTCCATCAGCCTTTAACCGTAAATTAGCAAGTGAATAATTCCCTAAGTATTAACCACGAAGGTCAAAACCAACATCAGATCAATACCCAGGAAACCATTCAACTTAACTAATCTACAGTTAGTTTCTGATTTTCTTAACTCCATTGGGTCTAAGAACAGTATTATTAAAAATACCATTCATGACAACCCAAAATCACATTCCATTAACAATGGAATCTTAATGGAAAACAAATCGATATATATAATCGATATAAACTTCCATATCCAACCGATAATAGAAATGGAATAACGACAAGGCCTTTTAAATTCCATATATATTAACCGCCTTCCTGTACAGAAGCTTACTTCGATTATTTCCAAATCGAATTCCGTTCAATTCCAATTTAATATGTTAAATTGGAGAACTTCACTTTGGAAAATTCCCGTTAAATCTTAATAAAAAGATTTATAAATTCCAAATCACATTTCACGGTAAATCGGGTTAAAGAACGAATGTCGTTAAAAACACAGTTCACAATAAACCCAATTCACATTCCATCATCCTCTAACCGTAAATTAGTAGGAGAACAATTCCCTAAGTATTAACCCTGAAGGACGAAACCAACATCAGATCAATACCCAGGAAACCATTCAACTTAGCTAATCTCCAGTCAGTTTCTAATTTTCTTAATTCCATTGGGTTTAAGAACAATATTATTAAAGATACCATTCACGACAAACCCAAAATCCAATTTGATATTAAATACAAGGCTCTGAATAGAAAATATATCAGCTTATATTCAACAACAAATTCTAAAATCAACAAATATCGTATTGGAATAACGATATATATATATATCTTCCAAATTCCTATACAATATCCGTATAACCACGGAATACAACATCGAAATATTCCAAAGATAATTTCGATTCAAATCCATTCCAATTCATATATTGGAAATGCTGGTTATTTTTAAAATCATTTCAAATCCAATTTATTTATTTAAAAATATTGGAATATAATTCTAGTTCAAAACTAGTTCATTTCAATAAAAATCTATTTTTATCTTTTCAAATATGTATTTTTTGATCCCAATTCATTCCAAATCATTTTTTATGATTTTATACTAATTATTGATATTTTTAATAATTTTATCAAGGCCCGTACAGTCAATTTCCATAAACGGCCATCGAACTACAACGACCTATTCCAAATTTGACTTGGACATAACTCCAAATCCAACCGTTAGATTTCAAAAATCTAATATTTGTTAGAAATCTCTTTTCGATCTGAACCCAACGGTTCCAGATTTAGGAGAATCCGACGGTCGGATCTCCCGTAATGTCCGTCTGAAGTCAATGGTCGAAATTCGCGAACTGCCGCAGCGCGGCACGTTCTATTCAGGCCAATATATATATATATATATATATATATATATATAATAAAATACTTCGTCGATTTCCTTTTTAAAATGTATGTTATAAATCGTTTAAAATTTGTATTCAAAACGATTTCAACTTCATATTCGATTTCAAATCAAAATTGAATATTCCATATCATTGATATATAAATGATCGTATTTTCAAAGCATTAGATTTTGAAATCAATTCCTGTTCGATATTCATTATAAAGATGAATAAAATCAATATAACTATCTTTCACGTCAAAATGGCGTTAATCTAATCAACACGGCTTTATATATTCAAATATATTCGTGTCCATCCCAAATCGGACATCAAAATCAAATTTTGATCTTTTACTGAATATTATTTTAAAATATTCGTTATTTTAAAATAATCGTTATTTTAAAATATTCATTCTTTCTGAACTGGAATCAGACACAGTCAATTTCCATACAATGTGATTTATTTGGTTTTCATGCACACAGGTATAGAACAACAATCAAACGCATTCAACCATCATCTAGAGTGCATTCCACACTGCCTAAGCATTAAATATAAATATTCAACACTTACACAATCTGTCAATCAATCGATCAACATACAGCTAATTATTGGGATTAGTGTATGTCATATATCATCTCAATACCCATGTGGGGTTTCAATCAACAAATAATGGATTTTGTTTGTGCAATTGGGCGATGTGTAAAATTTATCGTCCCAATCAATATCAGCCAAATGTGAGTACATAAACAAATCATCCGATTTGTTTATAAATATTTATTTTATTTCATATACACATTAAAAATTATATTTTTAACTATAAAATATTTTATTTCAACACAAGAATATTTTATTTATTCCATTCCACATCACACAATAAAATTTCACAACACAATCAAACAAAAAAAACAAATCTTTACAGTGTAGTAAATCAAATCTTTACAGTGTTATAAATCAAATCTTTACAGTGTTAAAAATCAAATCTTTACATAGGATAAAATCATATTTTTATACCTCTAACTTCATAATAAAAATCGTATTTTTATTTCTAATCTCCACATATTAAAATTGCATTTTTATATTATGAAAACCCTATCTCTTACTTATTAAAAATCTAATCTTTATCTTATTAAAAACCCGATCTTTTTAAAAGCAAGAATCGAATCTTTTTCAAAGAAAAAATAAAATCATTTTATTTTTATTATATATAAAAATCAAATTTTTATCTAATAAAAAATCATATTTTTTTATTACTTAACTAAAAAATTATATTTTTTTCTCTAATAAAAAATCTGATTTAAAAACAATACTTTAACATGTAAAACAAAATAATAATAAAAAGAATACTCACTGTATTTCAAGCGAGAGGGGGGAGGGTGTCGGAGCTGCTTGGAGGGCGGGGTGGTGCTGCGTCGTTCTAGGGGAGGCTTGAATTCGCGGTGGGGGTCTATGAAGGGGGCGACGTCGCATTGGAGTGCGGCTATGGCTTCGTTTCTCACGCTGGAGGGGGGTTTCGCTGCCGCGAGGAGGAGGGCTGCTTCCGTCGATCGCCTGAGGGGGGTGGCGCACGCGCTGGCGCGATGGAGCGTTGGCGTCGATCTTGTCTTTGTCGGGGTTTTTTTTGATTTGGATCTGAAATGAACGGGGTAAGAGGGAAGGGAGAGATATAAATATTATGATTTAATTATTTAACTTAATTTCATATTCCATCAAAGTTGACTTTCCATTCAAACTCCAAATGAAACCCAAGACTATCGCCACTAGCTAATTACCCCCATTCCGAACACAATGGGATATGCCCCGTAAGCCAATTCCATCGTTTCAACCAGTTTTCATTTAAATTTACATTTAAATCATTATATTGAATTTTAAACGTACATTTCAATTTACCGGGGCCATATGCAGACTCTAAAAATTCCCGAAAAATATTTTCTAGCTTCATATTGACGATACGGTTCTAAAAAAACTAATTTCGTCAAATTTGGAGACCGTTTGAAAAATGGCCATTTTCTGGTCGATACAAATTAACTAAAACTATCAAAACACGTTTTCCTTCGCCACGCTCACATATTAATTCCAAAAATTATGAATTTTGGAATCTAGCAATAATTTGACAACCCAAATACAAAAAAGTGGTTTCGTTGAAAATGGAGGTCGTTTGCAAAATTTCCATTTTTAAGGGTCATATTTTCCATAGCGACTATTATGAATTTTCAACTGGGCATAACTTTTTATCCCCGCTATGAAATTTTGATTTTTCAGATTTGTTGGAAAGATATTTTCAAATAGATTCTACTATTTTTGGTTTCGCTAAAATCCTGTTTATTTTGAATCCTGTACACTCATTTGAAATTTGAAATCGAATTTTCGAACTACCGCGCCATTTTCAATTTCTTTTATAATTAAAAATAAATATTTATATTCTAACGACAATCTATATAAATATATACATTCTAATTCTATTCAAAATAAATTTCTCGTCGTTATTATTTAAAATAATTCATTTTAAATATTCAAAATTCATCAAATTGCCAAAATAAAAATTTTAATTTGGTTCGGATTTCCGGGTTGTTACAATAACCCCTTCATAGGAGCTACCCAAATCCAAGGCATCAGTAGTAATTCATTCGTGAAGATTGTCGGCACCATCATTAATATCTTTTACTTAAATCGTCGTATAGTTATTCAGAATGGGTTAAACCCGGTCTTTCCAAGTTACTCGCATATCTAAATAATCATGTGATAAATACACAAAGATAGCACAAATCTCATTCTAATCCAGAATATTCTTTATTCAAATATTCACATCTTTAGGGAAATGTTCCCATTAATTTTATCAAAGATAAATTCTTTAAACTTATTCTTTATCTTCCTTTGGATATCATTTTCAAAAGATTTTATTTTACCTTTCCACAACTTAAACCAAACTAAGGTTTAAGAACTAGTCGTGGTTATCGAGCCCTACCGAAGTAACCATTTGTTTTATTAATCCCAATCCCAACCTATTCATCCCATGGAGCAAAACTAGTAGTACTCCATATCTAACACCCACTGTGTTATCGGTAAATTTAATTACCACTTAACGGTTTAAATCTAATTAAAGATTTAACTATCGCATGGAGCAAAACTAGTGATACTCCATTCTCAAACACAATTCTCGAATTTGATAAATTTAATTATCCCATTCTCATTTTAATACACTTAAAGATCATTAAAACTCTATTTCAGTTTTATTCTCAAAAATCATTACTTAATGATTGTTCAACCTTTGGAAATCTATCTTGTCCTTACTTGGGTTAAAGAACAAATGTTATGTAAAAACATCGTTCACAATAAACCCAAAATAATCTTCCATTTAATATGGAATCTTCACGGAAATTTGAACAATTTATAATCGATATAAATTTCTATATCGAACTAATACTATAAGTGGAATAACGGAAAGGCTTTTTAAATTCCATAAATAGTAATGGTCTTCCTTCACAGGAGCTCATCTCGATTATTATTAATCGAATTCCATTCAATTCTAATTTAAATGGATCGGAAAACTTCTCCAAATCTCATTCAAAAGATTTATTACTTTCACAAGTGGGTTCAAAAACGGTATTATTTAAGATACCATTCACGATGAACTCAAAATCCAATTTTTAGTCAAATTCTTTCCAATGTTTAAACCATTGGCATTCACCATTCACTACCTTATGTAAAAAGGTTTACTCGAGAATTTAATTCGGTCATCGAATTAAATACTCAAGTCGTAACATATCCATAATTCATTTTATACGTTTTCGTGCCAAATCGTACTTAACCATTTTTATTTTTCAGACCAATCAAAATTAGTTTGCACATATTCTAAATCGCTTAAAATAATTTAAAACGAATAATCAAACGATTTCATAAAAATCGAGGTGCAGAAATTTGCGAGTTAGAGAAACTGAAAAATCACAAACAAAGGCGAAATGGGCTAAAACTCAGAAGAGCCTGAATGGACCTAAACTGTTGACCGTGGACTCCACCGGTCAACAGTCCAGAAATAGGCTTAGACCTCTGAACACTCGGGACAAACGTCTGACCTGACAGCAAGAAGCTTTTTTATTTTTCCCGAGAGGTTGAATAGACGTCTAACAAGTTTTGTCAGACGTCTGAGCTGAAGCAATTAAACATTTTGATTGCTAATGAATGTGCAGTCGGCCTCGGATGAGCCCGGATCAATGATGATGGTTTATGATGATTCCAAAGTGCCTATGAGGCCCTTAAGGCTCGTCGTAACAACATAGAACACAACATTCAATTCGGAATAAGTTAGATCAATAAATTTCATAATATAAGATGCACAAGATAAATTGTGCATTTCTGCACAGGTCAGACGTCTGACATAAACTGCACAAACATCTGATCTTACAGGGTAAGATTTCCCAAGAGGTTTTGACAAAACGTCTAACCAATTTGGTCAGTTGTCCAAGCTGAAGCAATTATATTTTTTCCCTAAGAGCTTGAACAGACATCTGACCTCCCCTGGACAGAAGTCTGTTTACAGGGAAAATAATTCCTGAGAGTTTGAATAGACGTCTGACCTATATGGTCAGACGTCTGAGCTGAAGCCTGGGAAATTGTTTGCCTAGGCAATGAATGTGAAATCAGTTTTAGTCGAGTTCGGATCATTAGTGATAGTATATGATGTTTTCTAAGCTTAAATGAAGCCTCTATAACATGTCGAAGCAACTCCTAACACCAAACAAACATGAACAAACCTATATACACAAGATAACAATGATTTTGATTGTAAGCTCAAAAATGAACTAAATTCCAAACCAAAGCACGCAAAGAGATTCGAGCGACATGTGAAGACCTAGAACTTGCCGGTGCGATAACGGAGCTTCACAATATCACCAAAACAACTAAAAGCATATGAATTAGATTGTGTCGACAATTCTAATCATAATTTTGAATTCAACGATACAAAAATTAACGAACCGAAAAGTGTATACTTATCTAACCAATTCATATGCATAACTCAAATGAACATCAACAACCAATAATCATCTCATAACTCAAATAATTAAATAGTAAATAGTTAATTTTAATCTAGCCCTTTTCATATTAATTGTTTCTCACTTTAGCTTGTTTAGAAACAAGAAATCGGTCCAATGACAAGCTAGAACGATCTCTCTCCTAATATAGCTTGCTACTCTTCAATCTAAACACGTATAATTTAATTTCCTAAGAATTAGGTCATAGGAAATATTAGAGATCGAAGAGAAAACAAGTAGGAAAAGATGGATAAGGAGATGGAGAAGCTTACTAAAGTTGTCTCTTTGATTTTCCCCTTGACTTGGATCTCAAAAAGCTAACCTTAGCCTTAGGAATTTTAATTTCCCTTTCCACTCTCCATTTTCTATTTTTGTTTGTTTAAGTCAGAATGAATGAAGGAAAAGAGGGCTAGGTGGGTTATAAGAGTGGGCTAGGTTTAGCCAAACCAAGACCCAACCCAAGTGCCAAAACTCCAAAGCTCGGAATATATCGAAGTTTATAGTTTTCGAACGCACAAACGACATTTTGAATTCAATGGAAGTAGTTTCGAGTCCTAATTCTTCCGTATGCAAAATGGTTATTCTTAAGGGCTATATATAATATTAAAATATATATAAATTCCATAGCGGCTATTCTAAATTTTAATTTAGACATAACTTACAATTCATAAGGTGAAATCTCAATTTCATGCATTCATTAGAAAATTACAATTCAAAATATTCCGAAGTTTCTTATTTTATAAAATTATAATTTATATTGAATTCTATACATTCTTTCAACATTTAAAATTAGATTTTCAAATTACCATGCCATTTCAGGCTCGTTTTAATTAAACTTTAAATTTATATGTTCTAACTTCGATTAAAATAAATTTTAAGTTGTTAATTCTCAAAATAATTCATACAAAATGTTTAATTTGTATGAAAATCAATTACAAATAAATTTTAAATTGGTTCAAAAAATATGGGTTGTTACAATCTCCCCCACTTAAAATCTTTTCGTCCTCGAAAAGGAAGAAGGAACTAAAGGTCGTTCACTTAACCAACTCAACCTTCGCTTGACTCAAGTTCTTCAACCGTTCAGTTTTCAAGAATTTTCTAATTTCTCAAAATTTGGCTAACGCCTTAAATTTTAGAAAAAATTCGCCATAACCTCCTTTGTACGGGTTGATCGGTACAACTACAAGTGGCCTCTATAGGCTCTCAGATATCAAAAAAAAACAAAAGCTAAGAAGCAAGCCAATCGGCTCATAAAATCATCAAACCCAATCAATACAGTAAATATGTACCTATTTGTTGGGCATACAATTTTATTCCTCTTCTTAGCTTCCATGCCATTACCTGTTCAATATATATGTATATACTATTCCAACTAATTTCAAATTCAATTTAACAATATCGTTAAATTAACTTAACCCAATTCAATTTCTCATTCTTACATTGGTTTTATCATACAATACTGATATATTTTTAAAACAAAAGCATCATATCGGACAAGCATCCATACAAGCATTCACACATACATACATAAAAACATCCAAAGTCCTAGTCCTTTATATTAGAACTTAACTTGTTAGGAAATCGTGCCTATTTCTTGCATAATTTCCAAGTAGATAGCTCCTTTTCTTTGGACTTCTTATTTGCCTTCTTTAACGGGCGTTTCTGGGCTACATGTCCTACTTCTTTACGTCTGAAGCACTTCTTCTCCATTCCTAGTTTTTAGGATTTCTTCCTTACTTTTGAACACTTATCTACAAAATGTCCCGTCCGTTTGCACTTGAAACAAACTATGTCCTCTCTTATCTCTTTCTCCTTGTTCTTATTTTTCTCAGGACACAGAACTGCATAATACCCTTCTTTTTTGCATTTACGACAATAAACACCCATGTATGTTCCTAGCTCCAACTTTCTTTCTTTTTATACTTGCTGATGAGCCCTTCTTGCTTGATTTGGAGTCATCCAGAACTCAGTTTCAAATAAGCCATAGTCACTCATTTCCTACATAATATTTTAGGATTTATCAAGAGGTCTAACATTAATTTTCACTTAACAAATATCTTGACTTGTACTTCATCTTCTTAATCTATTTAACTAATATACATTAAATTTTAAAACTCATAACATTTCCAAATACATACTTAAATTAATTTAAGTATATTTCGACATTTCAGTTGGAATTATATAGTCATCTTACTTTCGAAACTCGAAAATAAATATTGATGATGCCTATGTCATCAACAGAATCATCCTCAAGCGAATAGAATGTGATTCAATATTAATCCAGTGTATTCAAGACTTCGTACACACGTGGAATAGACGTATATGAAAAATCTTCTTATACTCGATAGTCCAACTTTGATGTCAGAATAAACATTCAAAATCATATTGCAAAATAATTAGGTAGGCTATCCATATATTTTCAAATCATATTCCTTTTTATATTTGAAATATAATCTTTTAAAATCATGTTCATTTTTATATATATACAGAAAAAAATTTCTTATATATAATACTCTTCTAACTCGTTCTAGGGGACTGCAAACCCCATCTCTAATGAGTTATTCTTATAGCATATTGTTAATCCTATCTGTGATGAATTATTTCATCTCGTTCCAATACATTATATTCCCGAGCTTTGTAAACTAAAGCTCTGATACCACATGTAGCAACCCAAAAATCGTTGCCCTACGAATCAACCATAAACCACACAGGTCCGATCCGAAACTCAGAAATCCTCGGATTGTTTTGGGAATACAACACATCAGAATAGAACACAAAAGAACATTTCATTGCTTATACCAACAATTTTACATCAAAGTACAAAATATTAGAGTACGAATAAATAATACACAGCGGAAATATAATACTTGAATATAATAAGCCGAAGGCTGTAAGATAATCCAGAGCATAGCTCCAGCCATAATCTAGGATCCTGTAAAATAGAATATCTGCAAAACCTAAACTACTAGCTGCCCATGCAGAAATTATGGGCACCCAGAGTTTAGGCCAAAAACAATAAATTTCAGGTCAGTTGTGGCACTGGTGTGGGAACTAAAAATAGTTATTAACTTTATATTAAAGTTAGGTAAATCACAGGATCACGCCGAATGACACAGAATGGATTTACTCAACATGAATACCTTAAAAACAATTTATAAACAACGCAATGCTTTTTGAATAATGAAGTTATTATAAGATTCGGGTCACATCACACAATGCAACGCAAGCCGGAGGATAGAGTTTTACCTTACAATAGCCAAATATGCTTGATACGCTTTAAAAAAATCATTTTGGTATTACTATAAGTTCATAGTGTATAAAACAACTTCGAATGTAAATGTATCAATCATAGACGGCATAGTTACCATATATTATGTCGCCATACATAGGTTTACAACTAAAACCAAAGGTCACGTATTGGGAATTTGGATTACCATCAGGGTGGATACTGATTCGAAAGATCGATCATGTAGTGTAATACTCCACGACTTACGTTCAAGGCTTTGGAAAACACCGTAATACACATCTGCACTATATTCAGGAAATAAGTATCACCGTGGCTTACGTCAAGGCTTTGGAAAACACCGCTTACTCTATCCTTCTGGGAATCAGGTATAAGCTCTATCCCTACTAGGTGTGGAGCGACCACACCTAGCACATCTCGGTCGACCGAATCCATGACAACCCTAAAAGTTGTCTTCAACCCAAAGGTTGCTCATCCTCATCTCGAAAGTATACCGATCTAGCCATCAGTTCACCATCATACTACTGTGTGAGGCTCGCAAATTAACGCTACAAAAAGTTGCACTATATTAAAGCTATGCTTTGATCATCGTCCACCAAGCTCTTCTTTTCAACAAAAGCTTGGATCACTACAACTAAGCATGCCACATTGTCAATTTATACCCTATTATTGGCGTCTACCAATATATAAATTATCCGCCACCAAACAGATATATATTTAGTCGAGATCAACGAATACAACAAAAAGAATACAATGTCAAACATACAATCCATTTGCAAGTCCATTCTAGGTCTGAACAAAACCGAAGGCACCCTATTCCTCGTCCTATATGTCCAATACAGGAGAGAGGTCCTCGCATATCCGGACAATCAACAAGTCGGTCCGGATAACTACCACCATAACCCCTTCATGGGAGCTACGCAAATCCAAGTAATCAATAGTAATCCATTCGATGTGAAAATTGTCGGTCTTACACCGTCATTAATATCTTCGACTTAAATCGTCGTATCAGTTATTCAGAATGGGTTAAATCCGGTATTTCCAAATTACTCGTGTATCTTAATATCATGTGATAAATACACAAAGATAGCACACATCTCATTCCAATCCAGAATATTCTTTATTCAAATATTCACATCTTTAGGGAAAGGTTCCTATTAATTTTATCAAAGATAAATTCTTTAAACTTATTCTTTATCTTCCTTTGGATATCATTTTCAAAAGATTTTATTTTACCTTTCCACAACTTAAACCAAACTAAGGTTTAAGAACTAGTTGGGGTTATCGAGCCCTACCGAAGTAACCATTTGTTTTATTAATCCCAATCCGTACTTATTCATCCCATAAGGCAAAACTGGTAGTACTCCATATCTAACACCCACTGTGTTATCGGTAAATTTAATTATCACTTAACGGTTTAAATCTAATTAAAGATTTAACTATCGCATGGAGCAAAACTGGTGATACTCCATTCTCGAATAATACTCGAATTTGATAAATTTAGTTATCTCATTATCATTTTAATCCACTTAAAGATTCATTAAAACTCTAGTTCAGTTTTAATCTCTAAAATCATTACTTAATGATTGTACAACCTTTGGAAATCTATTTTGTCCTTACTTGGTTTAAAGAACAAATGTTATGTAAAAACATCTTTCACAATAAACCCAAAATAATCTTCCATTTAATATGGAATCTTCATGGAAATTTTAACAATTTATAATCAATATAAATTTCCATATCGAACTAATACTATAAGTGGAATGACAGCAAGGCCTTTTAAATTCCATAAATAGTAATGGTCTCCCTTCACAGGAGCTCATCTCGATTATTATTAATCGAATTCCATTCAATTCCAATTTAATTAAACCGGAAAACTTCTCCAAATCTCATTCAAAAGATTTATTACTTTCACAAATGGGTTCAAGAACGGTACTATTTAAGATACCATTCACGACGAACTCAAAATCCAATTTATAGTCAAATTCTTTCCTATGTTTAAATCATTGACCTTCGCCATTCACTACCTTATGTATAAAGGTTTAATCGAGAATTTAATTTGGTCATCGAATTAAATACTCAAGTCGTAACATATCCATAATTCATTTTATACATTTTCATACCAAATCATAATTAACCATTTTTATTTTTCAAACCAAGAAAAATTAGTTTGCACACATTCCAAATCACTTAAAATAATTTAAAACGATTTGGTAAAAATCGGGCTGTAGAAATCTACAAATTAGAGAAACTAAAAAATCACAAACAAAGGCTAAATGGGCTGAAACTCAGTCAGGAAAGAGCCTGAATGGACATAAATGGTTGACCGTGGTCTCCACCGGTCAACAGTCCGGAAATAGGTAAGACGTCTGAGCACTCAAGACAGACGTCTGACCTAACAACAAGCATTTTTTTTTAATTTTTCACGAGAGGTTAAACAGACATCTGACAAATTTGGTCAACAATCTGAGCGGAAGCAATTAAACATTTTGATTGCCAATGAATGTGAAGTCGGCCTCGGACGAGCCCGGATCAGTGGTGATGGTTATGATGATTCATAAGTTCCTATGAGGCCCCAAAGGCTCGCCAAAACAACTTATAACACCACATTCAATTGGGAAGAAGTTAGATGAATAAATCTCATAATATAAGAGGCACAAGATAAATTGTGCGTTTCTGCACAGGTCAGACGTCTAACATAATATGCACAGATGTCTGATCTTACACGGTAAGATATCCCGAGAGGTTTTGATAGACGTTTAACCAATTTTGTCAGACGTCTGAGCTGAAGCAATTATAATTTTTTCCCAAGAGCTTGAACAGACATCTGACTTCCCCTGGACAGACGTCTGTTTACAGCGAAAACAATTCCCGAGAGTTTGAACAGACGTCTGACCTATATGGTCAGATGTCTGAGCTGAAGCCTGGGCAAATGTTTGCCTAGGCAATGAATGTGCAATTGGTTTTTGTCGAGCTCGGATCATTAGTGATAGTATATGATGTTTTCTAAGCTTAAATGAAGCCTCTATGACATGCCGAAGCAACTCCTAACACCAAACAAACATGCACAAACCTATATACAAAAGATAGTAATGATTTTGGTTATAAGCTCAAAAATGAACTAAATTCCAAACCAAAGCACGCAAAGAGATTCGAGCGACTTGTGAAGACTTAGAACTTGCTGATGCGACAACGGAGCTTCACAATATCACCAAAACCACTCAAAGAACATGAATTAGATTGTGTGGACAATTCTAATCATAATTTTCAATTCAACGAAACTAAAACTAACGAACTGGAAAGTGTATACTTATCTAACCAATTCATATGCATAACTTAAATGAACATCAACAACCAATAATCATCTCATAACTCAAATAATTTACTAGCAGATAGTTAATTTTAATCTAGCCCTTTTCATATTAATAGTTTCTCAACTTAACTTGTTTAGAAACAAGAAATCGATCTAATGACAAGCTAGAATGATCTCTTTCCTAATATAGCTTGCTACTCTTCAATCAAAACACATATAATTGAATTTCCTAAAAATTAGGTCATAAAAAAATTAGAAATCGAAGAGAAAACAAGTAGGAGAAGATGGAGAAGCTTACTCAAGTTATCTCTTTGATTTTCCCGTTGATTTGGATCTCAAGAAGCTAACCCTAGCCTTAAGAATTTTAATTTCCCTTTCCACTCTCCAATTTCGACTTTGGTTTGTTGAAGTGAGAATGAATGAACGAGGAGAGGGTTAGGTGGGCTACATGAGTGGCCAGGTTTAGCCAAACCAATATCCAACCCAAGTGCCAAAACTCCGAAGCTCGGGATATATCGAAGATTATAGTTTTCGAACACGCAAATGGTATTTTGGACTCAATGGAAGTAGTTTTGAGTCCAAATTCTTCCGTATGCAAAATGGCTATTCTTAAGGGCTATATATAATATTAAAATATATATAAATTCCATAGCAACTGTTCTAAATTTTATTTTAGACATAACTTACAATTCATAAGGTGAAATCTCAATTTCTTACATTCGTTAGAAAATTACAATTCAAAATATTCCAAAGTTTCTTGTTTTATCAAATTATAGTTTATATTGAATTCCATACATTCATTCAAAGTTTAAAATCAAATTTTCAAACAATCGCGCCATTTCAAGCTTGTTTTAATTAAACTTTAAATTTGTACATTCTAAGTTCAATTAAAATAAATTTTAAGTCGTTAATTCTCAAAATAATTCATCTATAATATTTTATTTGTATGAAAATCAATTTAAAAAAAAAAAAATTGGTTCCAAAATTACGGGTTGTTACACATCCCTCCCCTCCTTGCCATGGTCCCCTCCACCTGTAAACACCCCTAAAACCTTTAAAAACGCTAAAGCTTCCACCTCTACCCATTCCTCCTCAAATTCCACCACCACCACTCCAGCACCCCCACATCCTGTTATAACCCCACAGTGGACACCACCCCCTTGGACTTGCCCCTCAAGCCCAAAGATTTGAACTTTATCCTATTAAACCCAATATATACCCATATATTCCGTCTCTATTTTGTAAAACGCATACGCATCCAAGCTCTGTCCGTTTAAAATTTGATAATACACGGCGAGGCTGAAAGGTTATCGGATTGGATCCGGATTATGGAGGAGTCCTACGTTTTAAGTTAAGAAGGAATGGATAATTTGGCGAGAAACTATGCACGTAAAGGGCTAAGTAGTATATGGTTGTTAATATTTAAACACGTTTGGATTTAATGATGGTTAGTGAAATAAAGATATGATTTTTTAAGTGATAATCATATGACACTTATGTAAGTAACACCCTATGATGATGATTGTATGGATTGGTTGTCTATATGACCCTTATTAGGTTTGTTGAATACTATATTAAATAGTAACAGTTTAATGGATATTATCTTGCTAAGTTAATAACACCTTGGTTGGTTGTTGTTGGATGTTAGAATGGTCGGTTGTGATATGACATCTGTCACTGTGATTAATTACACCCAAAAAGTTGGATTATGGTGCATCCAGATATTAAGTTGGATAACCCTTATTAGGTTTGCGGTGCATCCACACCAATGCAGTGGTGCACTACACCAATAGTGATGCATCTGCACCACTGCAGCGGTGCAGTGCAGCACCGCTCGGTTTGACTACGAAACGCAAACTCTATATTGAATGGCATTTATAAATATTTGTTGTTGACGTGTATTTCTCAGATACGCACGTACTCTGCAATGCTCAAATTCTAACATGCACATTGTTGCACTGTGCATTTACACATTAGAATTATATAAATTGTAGTATTCCTTTCTCTGTTTTGTTTCCCAGCTGGCTTACTGGAAACATTAGCAAGATGGATGGCTGCAGAGGTTATTGGAGCCTATTGGAATCCATGAGGTTAGTCTTCTTCTTCCTATCCAATATACTAATATAAGTTGGTTGTCTGCTGTAATGGACCTTGCTTGTCTGTTGTCTGACTGATTTTTACTACAAAAAAATTAATCCATCCACTTTCTGTGATATTGAAGTAAATTGAAACAACTGCAAATTTGTGTCTGCATTAAATATATATAGTGGTATTTTAAATTAAGGTGAGGCCATTACTTAAATGTGCTACAAATCCAAAAAAGAGGGTAAAATGAATACTGAAAAATGTGATTTTATGACTGATATTGTTAAAAAAGAATCTTACTGTAACAATGGATCTGTATTTTTTTCAACCAATTACCGGGTAAACATGTATCGGTACTGTGGTTTAGTTATAAATAATGATGTAATGTGTGACATTTACAAGTACATAATTCAATTTTTATTAGTTGGTGCATCAAACCAAAATCCAATGCGGCTCACTTTATTTTTTGTTCCCACTCATTGCAAAATGTACTAAAAATTGACTGCAGTATTGGTCAAAGGATTAAAATCAAATGCTGCCACTCTAGTAAAAAAGATTGCAGGCTTAGTGAGTTCAGTAAGTCTTTAGTTAATTTTTATGATATATAATCTGATTCTCAATTAATCTGATAATGTCTTCTAAATCATCTTTGTTTGTTGCCATTGTTTAACCGCTATTTCATTAATTACATTGTGTGCCCAAGGATTACCTAGGTTTTTCCATTGAACACAGGTCATCGACTTTTATAAGAGCCCATGCAATGGAAACAAAAGCACTGTCCAGGAAAATTTTCCCATGTCGATTAGTAAACATTATAACAATTTTTTTTGTTGAAAAAAAGGAGTATTCACCTACATTGTTATCACTTGAGTTAAACTAAGATTGCTTTCTCTCAGTTGATATGGCAGAATACACTGAGTATCACAATTTGCTGCCTGCTCTAGAATGTTAAACGAAAAGAGTGATGTTTATAGTTTTAGTATACTTTTATTGTAAGCTGCAACTGGCCGAGAGCCTGCTGTGATTACAACAGACCTCAAGAGGAGGTAGGCTATTGCTTTTAAGGTTTCTGATTTTGTTTTTACTTTTATTGTGTAGGTATATATTAAGAGTAATGCTATATAAGTTGATATATGTATAGCTTGCTTTAATGAAATTAAGTATGTTTCTTAAATAATAATTGTAATAAATTAAATATGCTTGACAAATAAATTAATTAAGTATAATAAATATATGTAATAATAACAATAGGTAGAATAATTGTAATAGTTATTTAACTAAGTTAACTAAATTTTATAAAAAAATATTTAAGACTTATAAATTTTAAATAAGCTTATAAAAATTTACCTAAGTTTTATTAAAATTAACTAAACTTATTATAATAATAATTTAACCAATTTAATTATTTTTTATAAATATTAGTAATAACGGATTAAATAAATTAATTAACTAAGTATTAAATATATATAATAGAAATAATAAAAGTAATAATTATTTAACTAAGTTAGCTAAATTTTATGAAAAATAGTTAATATTTATAACATTAAAATAAGTTTATAAAAATTAACTAAGTATTATAAATATTTTTCTAATTTTTATAAAAATGAACAAGTTTATAATAATGATGACGATACTAATAATTAACTAAGTTTGTAATGATGATGATGATTATACTAAATAATTTTATAATAATGATAATAAATTGTAAATTTTCTAAAAATTAAAAAGTTTAAATAATAACAATAAACTAACTTTGTAATAAAAATATTAAATCATAAAATATTAATCAAGTTGGCGAAGTTTTACAAAAGTTAATTAAACTTATTATAATAATAACAATAATTTAAATATGTTAATTAAGTATTATAAAAACTAATAATTAATTAATTAAGTTTTATAAAATATAAACCAAATATTATAAAATAATTGAGCGTTACATTGATTCACATGAAAAACCAATGTAATGGCGTCTACCAAATCTCCCTTCTCTTCTTTACCCTCCGCCTCCGCCGCCTTCAATTTCGCTTTCCCTCCTCTTCCATCACGCTCTTCCCCTCGATCCACCTCCACCCACTGTCAATCCGTCCACTGCAATCCCCTTAGATTTAAACCTAGAACCAGTTCCAGATCTTAGAAATTCCTCCTTAGATTCCAATGCTTCTAATGTTAATCGTATTCATGGAGATTTAGCAATTCAGAATGCATCGATTCCTAATCAAGGAAATTCCTATCCAGATCAGGGAATTTCTGCTAACCAAAGTTCTTCGAAATCCTCTTTTCCTGCATTCACTAAGATGGATTATGCATCGCTTTTCAACTCTCTTCCTCGTAATGCAGGCATTTACAAACCACAACATTTCGATATTGTGAGGGATGGCAAACCAAAAAAACCACCAGATATGGTAAGGGACGAGGGCATGAAATACTGGAGCAATCATCTTGTTGGGTTCTTCTTAGATGGTACGCTTTCCTATACCAGTATAGTTAATTTTTTATGATGTATTTGGAAATTGGATGGTGAGCTAGATATCAAATCGGATGGTATGCATTTTTATTTCAAATTTTCTAATGAAATGGATAGAGAGAAAATCTTCAAGTCTGATCCTATTTTTATTAGAGGACGTATGTTTATAATTACATGATGGCATCCTACCATTGGCAGTTCTCAAGCTCATATTAAAAAAGAACCTATGTGGGTTCATTTCTATAAAATTCCTAGTATACTTTGGACTCTGATAGCGATTAACTGGCTTGCATGTCACGTTGGGAAGCTAATATGTTTTGATAACAACATTGAAAAACTTCAAAGATTTCGATATGCTAAAGCTTTGATTGAAGTATCGTCTGAATTTGAATTACCAGAGAAAATAGAGGTTGATGGGCTGGGAGATAAATGCCCATTTGTTAAGTTAACATATGATTGGAGACCTCGGATTTGTACATCATGCAAAGTTTTTGGCCCTGACACTAATGAATGTGAACTCAATGATAAGGCTAGGATGGCAAATAAGGAGCAGCAACATAGGTAGGGTGCTGTTGGCACTTTTGAAAAAAAAATCATGACAAACCACATGTTCATAATGCTCAGTATAATAGGAAGAGCAATAATATCAATACCTGGACATCAGTTAACCTCAAATTTAAAAATTATTGCAGGAAGAAAGATGCTACTAATGATATGGCTACTGCTAATGTTGTGGATGAAGAGCATAATGTTTGTAAGAATACTTTTGAAGCTTTAGCAAATGAGCAAGTTTAAAATGGAAATATTGAAGCAGTTGTGCATGATGTTCACACCAACACTAATGTGGAGGCTAATATTCACGAGGTTGGACAAATCACTGAATGCAATAACCAAGGGGTTGGGAGGAACTTTGATAATGCTGATAAGGCACGTGTCACCACAAATCTTGTGGCTGATGTTAATACTAGTCCAGAAGCACAAGTCAACAATTCTCATATAGTTCTGAACATACCAATCCAGATGTCGATATGGAGAATCTGGTAGGCAATATCTTCGATGATACTCCTATCAATGGTGCCAACTCTGCTAAAGGAGACTTAGGTAACTCGTCTCCCCTTGCCTCAAAGTCTCCTGTTGCCACCAAGTCTAGCGCTCCAGAATCCTCATCTTCTCAACCCTTAAAAGCATCCCCTTATGGTAACCTAAAACCACCCGCATACTTTCAGCTACCACCTCCCAATGTGTCAGGTTCAGGATTGACCTTCCCTATGTTAATCCTGCTTTGCTATCCACTGCGGTGCCTAGAAATTCTCTTCCATCTTTTCAAGTCAAGAATAATAAACTAAAAGGAATACTCTGGGCAGACGACGATCTTGATGAGGGATATGATTATGGTCCAGAAGATGTGATGCCTCTCACTTGTAAAATGAAAACTTCCCGAAGGCACACGAGGAAGAATCCGATGTATGACCCTTCTCTCAATTGATATGCTTGTGCGTATCTTTCCTGGATTGGCATCCGTGTACATTATTGAAATTACTTGTGTACTTTAATCTTTTGGTAACAAGTGGATTATTGATGTTTGCCTCAGTATCATGGTCTATTGTTCCTTTCATGAAACTCACTAAGTCTGCAAGAAGAGTTGTTGGGAAATACTATTTGGTAGTGCAAGGCGTGGAAATTAGGCAAATATCTTTGGAATTAGTTTTGTATGATGAGAGTTTATGTATGATGAGAAGCTGTGTGATCTGTGAGGGTTATTGCAAGAGATGGTTAGTTTGTTATACCATTTCTACGTGCTCGAGAGATTTTATATTGTAAATACCATTTGATGAATAAATGTTTAAGTTTAGCTTTCAAAAAAAATTATTATAAAATAAAATAGTTAATCATGTTAACCAAATTAGTTAAAATTTATAAGCTTATAAAAGTTAACTAGTATTATAAATATTTAACTAGGTTAACCGAGTTTCATTATAAACATGGGATCATTAATACGACTATTAAATCAACAATGAGAAATTTGAAAAATATATTTGTTGTGCATGTCATTTACTATTCGCAGAATCAATATGTTATTTCCAGCTAAAGTTAGAACATGTCATGTTCTACAAACAGAATCATTAACTCGTGAATTTCTTCAATGTTGATAACTAAAGGCCATTGTTGCAAAAATATAAAAGACGATATGTTCTTCTTCCATGGTATGCATATGAAATATATTGGTGGCTCATTTTGTTCTCGTTTGTGCAAACTGCTTCAAGAATATTATATTCGTGTTTGTAGATGTTGTATTTTGGTTTAATGGAATATTGTAGTCATGTGTGAGCTTAGTTTATGGTGTTGTTTTCGTTTATGTAAACATGATTTATAGACGATGTCTTTGTTTATGAATTATATGGTTTATAGTTTTGTGTAAATTATTAATAGCTATGTGTTTATATGGTAATTTTTGTGTTTGACTCAAATATGTTATGAATACAAGTTGTTTGAATTATATTTAATTGTTGGTTGTATGTGTGCATAAATATTGTGATAATACAACTATATATAAATGCTGTAAAAATCGAAACAACAAATGACGGCGTTTATTCAATGTTGTCATTACTTTGAACACATAATAACAGCATTTTCAAAATGCTGATGAAACATCTATGCAAACTTTTGACAATAAAAATGAAAACGCTGTTAAATATATTAACAGCGTTTGTCAGTTGCTGAGGAAAATGGAAGCAACACACACTTGAAAACTATTAACAACACATTATAAATGCTGTGGATAAAGTATTAATAGCTCATTATAAACGCTGTCGATAAAGTATTAATAGCTTAGGTAAAACGCTGTGAAACATTTCTTTTAACAGCGTTTATTTTCAGTTGTTGAAAATTTGGGACCTACGACCACATGTCGTTATACAGCGTTTATCAAACCGCTGTAATAGCCTACCACAAAGTTTTTGAAACATTGTTAAAAGTGTTTTCTAGTGTAGTGCTGGCACACCGTTCAGTGCATTATTCTTCTTGTTTAGTGCAGGAGTTAAGGGCGGTCACCACGCTTTCTCTTCTAACTCTTCATTGATTGATATTTGATGGTTACATGATTTTGGGTTGCAATGCCTTTGAATGCAATGTCAATAATGGAGGTCGGAAATCCAGTATAGAAAGTAGGAGCCGTGGGAAGACTAATTCAGGAGATTTTTGGACGGATACCCAAAATTACAGGTTGTAGATTGGCACAAATACAAGGTAATATGGGTCGATCTCGATCCATAATTAACCACATTTGGGTTACCTGTGCCGAAGTCATATCTTGGACTTGAAGCTCTGTCTCGGTCCAGTTTTTGTGCTTGCATCGATGCATGAGCGATTTTGAATGCCTCTAATTGAAAGCGAGCTAACTCCAAGTCTCAAAGTATTCGGGCTATGATTCGATGAGGAGTGGCACAGTCGATCTAATCTATAACATGTGAAAGTGAACAGACCAAACCAGCGGGATAAAGCCTATGATCAATCTGAAGCCAAAATTGGTGGAGCTGATCCAAAACCTCTTCCATCATCCAATCGGGAGATGTTGATGTACATGGAGCTTGCTGGTCAGGAATAGTCTGATCCGGAACCTTATGCCCAAACCATGACTTCGAGTCCTTTACATTGCTTTCTCTTCGAATTCTACAGATACCAAGCGACCTGGAATTGTCGAGTCCAGAGGTCGGATAACAAGACCCTTATTATTTTTGGTTATTATCTATAACTGAATTGAATTTAAGTACATATGACTGTTTCATGTATATTTTAATGCTCTGCTTTAATAAGATAAAACAATAGTTTGCATTGATTAAGTATGCTTGTTTTCATAAGAAGATCAAAATCTGTAGTTTATAATCTCAAATTGCTTTGAAATTTTGATATGTTGTGTATAACATGATTTTGGAGATGGGTTTCAACTTTCATAATTTTCTAAGCATGTAGGAATTTTTTTTGAATTTTCTAAGTTTGATTACTAGCTAATTGCAAAATTAATCCTTAAAAATAATTATTTTAATTTGAAATTTTTTTACAAGGAAGAAGGGAATACCTTCTATCACATTTGAATTATCAGGAGTTTTTCTTCTATTTTCCAAATTACTATGATTTTCCTAAGTTTGGCGGACTTAGGTGATTAATTCGTTAATTAATGTATTTAATTAATGTATTTTGACGGTTTTAAACTGAAAAGCACGAGGGGTCGCTCAAATTTTCTTTTCCAATAACTATAACATCATGCCACTAAAATAAAGTTGGTAATTTTTTAACTGAACTTTGTAACATAATAGTTTTCATGTAAATTACATGTTAGACCACATCTATTGATCGTGTCGATAAGGCCATATTAACCATGCCGATACGATCGTGTTGTGTTGGTGGAGTCGATATGCCTTTGATACGTGAAGTGCCATGTTACACGGAATATGATGGATCCACTTATATTACATCGTTCATATAGCCTATCAAATGGGTCCTTATCGCCTGAGTCTATACTTGTGTTTTTATACCTATGCTCAACTTATCCTTGTCGCCTTCAAATTAGGGTGATAAGATTGTTTTTTTAATAAAAGATTTGGGACTTATAGTCTTTATTATTTTAACCTCGTAGAGGTTTTCATATCTATTCCTTGTTGACTGAGTCAACCAGGGTTTTATCTTTGTAATTTTTAATCAAATACACTTGGGACATACCACATCTTTTACCTTTCGATGTCGACTGAGTCGACACGGCTTAATTCCAACTTATTTCATAAGACCTAGGGGATTTATCGCCTTTATCCTTATCACTACCATTCGTGGTCGATAAGGTTTATTTTCCAACATCTTTCCAAAAAGCTCTAAGGCTATCGCCTCTAAACCATCTCATCATCATCCATGTTTCCAAATTTATTTTCTAAAAAAACAAAAGGTTGTCGCCTTTGTTCCTTATCATTCTGACTAGGTCAACATGGCCCATTTCTTAATTATTTTACAAAAGAATTCGAGCCTATCTCCTCTAGGTTTGTCACTCATCGACTATATCCTCAATGTTTTTCTTTTTAATCTTGTTTTGAAACCATTTCAATTCCATAGGTGGTAAGCCTATGTAAAAAGTCGATGACCTTTGACTGTCGACCTTGCCACCTTTATTTCGGATTGATACCTTAAAAGGGGCTCGATAAGAGCATGGATGACTTTCTTGTCAAGCTTGTGTAATTTATATGGTAGTTAACCATAATTTTGTATTTTATTATTTTTTGCTAAAATTTAAAACGTTATTTATGCATACATATCAGAACACTATTAGAGGTAACTAAATTATGTTAACATTAGGGATACAAATAAGAATTAATTAACTATGTTATATTGAGGATACCAATGGAATTATTAATAATAATTACATTTGGGTTGTCAATGGGGGGATATGAGGATACGAACACATCTTAATTAACTAGGGTTATCAGATAAAATATATTTAATGGTTCATAGTCATCTTACCTGTAAAGCTATTGCACATGTATGTACTTGTCGCTTACATGTATTCGTAGTATTCCTACAGATAAAACCATGTATAGTTGTTGATAGCTCCTGCCCAATAAGGGGTTACATCATGAACTTTTATTTTCGTATATACCAGGAAGGTTGTCACCAGAATGGTTGAGGATTAGTGATCCTAATATATAGGTATGGATGAGAAGTCTCAAGAAAATAACTTGTTATTATGATGATAAACTATAAATCGTTAAGACAGCTAGTCAAGAGAACTGGAGATGGAAAACCACATTGTATTGCACTTTGCACATTATTATTATTACTACTGTTCAAACCATCGTGAGGGTAGTAGCATAGGGATGATTATTATATAGCATGATACTGGTGAGAGAGAGAGCCCATTTTGTTCAGTGGTGCGGTTTTACTTGATATTTGTTGGTTTTGGGGTATATGTTATTATTCATACCAATTTGTTGATTGACCTAAAGTTTTTTTCCCCCTAAAACTCTCAGACACTCATTTGAGTAGGCAGGCTATTATCTGAATAAGCTTTTGGAGACATGTAGGAGATAGTGAGCTACATAGGATTTTTTTTCATTGTGTGTTTCTTTTGGATGAGTAATGACAAAGCTGCTTATTGCAAATATATAGACTTTGATCAACAAAGGAGACATATTCGTATGATGCTCTTTTAATTATGTTCTGTAATTATATTTGATCATAACATGGGTTTTGTGATGGAATTTATAATTAAAAATATTATTGAATGTATTTCTAACAATTTTCATATTCTCATGCTCTTTGATATTATGATTCATCAATATATCAGCTTTTTATGATCGAAAGTAAATACTATTGATGGCTGCAGTCTTTGCAACGTTTAATTTTTAGTTAGACAACAAGATTTACATTAGCTCTGCCATAATGCCTATATTTATAATCAATAAAATTGAAAATTATTATCTTAAATTAAATTTGTTTTATATGTTTTTGTTGATTTATTGATTATTAACGGATAGAATAATCATTAGATACATCTACATCCATAAATACAAATATCCTTAAATATTTTTCAATGATAGAATACTATTTGTATTCAGAAGTATCCGTTCATATGGATATTCATTTTGTAGCTTCACGGTGCCTAAAGTTAAAATTAAAAGTAATCACCACTGGAGCAGGCAATTAAAACAGAGAACCACAAATCAAGCTAAACTGACCAAGAAGAGCTGAACCTGGTGGGTTTGGATAATGAAAAATATCATAAGGATCCGATCAAAACTGACTCGAATCTAGCTCAATGGGATTAGGATTTTATTTAAATGATGAATATTTTTCATTAAAACCAGACCAAACATGATATCCGACAAAAAAACATTCTAATATGTGCTTTTTTAAAGTTATTATCGATGGAAATTGAATGATCCAACTATAAACTTGAATTGGGTTGGGTCTAGAATCCAAAAAATGTAGTTTTGGATTGGACATGAAAGCAGGAAACGAGAGAGAGAAAAATCTTGCTCGTGAAGCTTTAACCAATAAAAGCTAGGAAAGTAGGGAAAATTGTAAAGAATGGTTATATCATTCAGTTTGGCTCCTATTAAAACCAGACACACAGAAAATGACGTTCATAGCTCAAAAAGCTAACCAGATTTTAGTCGTAAAGTGGCTTTAGTTTCAAAATTTTATCACACTATGTGGCTGGCTTAGTGAATAATTGAAATATAATCAGTGATTATAACTTTTTCAATTTATAAAATTAATAGGGAAGCAAAAAAGAATCGTAAATGATAAAATATAAAAAGATAAATTGAACATGTATTAATGTATTATTCGACCGTCAACTACGCGTCTTCGGTGACGTGTTATTCCCCTTCGTCTGCACAAATATATCCAATGGCCATTTTTTATTTATTGTTGTCACTTTTGACATTTTTCTAGTTAATACAATAGTTTATGAAGGCATATATTATTGTCAATCTGACAGTTGTTACCATAATCGTCGAATATATCGGTTATGAGAAAATTACCATAACACATTTGCTAATTATGATGACCTTTTAAAGTAAACTTATGATGTTTAACAAGAGATATTGAATTGTTGTGTAACACTTTTTGGTAAGACTTTGCTTTCAAATCCACGTATGCCCACAAACGCGTGTGTGTCTCTCTCTCTATATATATATGTATATATGCTGAAGTCGTTTGTAAGTTAATCAACTTTTAGAAAATCCTTTACATATTATAATGTTTAGCACTTATTTCACTATTATAAACTATTGGAAAAACAATGACTGAGTCGTGTACTTGAAAATCCTTTTCTTGAAGACGTTTCAGTGGTCCGCTCAGGGGTGCAAAGAAGTTCTTGAAATTCTGCTACCGCTTCTGGGATAAAACAACCTTTCTAATATAAAAAGATATTGATCTTGTTTGCAATGACAAAATCAATTCTAATTTGCACTTAAAAATACTACTCGATAAGTTTATAATTATGTTGAAGGAAGAAGGAAAAGAAAAGGAAAAGTGTTTTGTTATCCTTATCCTTTCACCTTTGTCTATCCATCATTTAAATAGGAAAAATGAAATTTGTGTACGTTACTAAATTGATAAAATACTAGTGAACTTTAATTTATTCTTATTAAAACAATACTGAAATACCGAAAACTTTTGTAACAGCTCAATAATAATGTCATAAAAAAATTACAGAGCCGACTAGTTTTAAAGTGACCGCAAACACTAATTATTATAACAAATAATAATAACATTATTGCAACAGATTAACAGTTTAACAATCTACTACATATTCAGTTTTTAAGGTGGTCCGTCCACCGCAGACATTTTTAAAGTGAATCAACTACTGCTACTAGACTAGCTTAAAGTACACAATTGAGACGACCCCATTTCCCGTATAGACGGCGGCAAGGGTAATCTTTGGAATATAACACAGAAACAGATAACAGCAGAACAGAATTAAATAAATACACCAGATAATGAACAATAGAATATACTGGATAAAAGTAATCATCAGAGTTACACAGTATACAGGATCATACTTAGTACAAATACAGTTCAATTATACATATATGTCTACAGCGGAAAACAAACATAATGTACAATAGGAGCTGAACAGCATAAAAAGAGATAAATGATAGAATCCATCTTCAGGTCCAGCTATCCAGAAAGAACCAGCTAAACCTGAATACAAGGCTGCCCGTGTAGAAAAAGGGGCACCCGAGTTTGAAAGTGAAACAAACTACGAGTCAGTCATGGGACTGGTATGAGAAATCTACTCAACACATTTCAAATATGGCTAATCACAGGACCACGCCACTTTCGTGGAATGGGTTTACTCCATCGGATTGCCAATGCTTTAAAACAAATCATCTTTTAAACATTGCAATGCTTTTTATTAAAAATGAAGCCATTATAAGACTCAGTTCCCATCACACAATGCAACGCAAACCGGAGGATAGAGTTTTTACCTTATAACGGCCAAAATATGCTTGATACGAATAAAACAAAAGCATTTGATATTATTGCTAGTGTTTATATGGTTTGAATACAATTTCAAATCATAACTATCAATCATAGACGGCATGGATACCATATATCATGTCGCCATATATATATACAATCAAAACCGCATAGTCACGTATTTGGAAATTTGATTTCCGTCCTGAACCAAGGCAAAAGATAGTCCTTACCGAATTCGAGACGCTCTAGCCCGCCCCTCAGGCAAGTACTCAGTCAAGCCTTTGGATCGTCAGGGCCGGTCCACCGACGTGGATTAAAATTCCTGAACAATGCGTTTCCCCGCCCTATGGGGCGTAGGTGAGCCAACAAATGGCTCCATCGGACCCGGATCGTCCGATCTAATCGAGGCGCCTCGCAACAGCAACAACCACATAAGTCAAACTCATCAGGGCGTATAAAACCACTGACGCCACTTCTAGCTAGAAGGAAACGCATGCCCTCCCTGATGTCCTCTCCCGTTTCTGGTTCATACCGGGGTGTGAGGCTCGCGAATTCACGTTATACACAAAGCTACGCCACACCGGCGGTGCTTTGATCATCTCCACAAGACTTTGCTTTTCAACAGAAGCCCTGATCACTGCATCTTAGCATGCCACACAGGCAATTCACACCGTGCAACTGATGGCTATCAATCACACAGAATAAATTCCAATGTCAGACACACTGTCCATTTACAAGTCCGTTCTGGGTCTGAACGAAACCGGAGGCACTATATACCTCGCAAACCCATCGATCACCACGTACGTCTGGACGATCACCACTCATTATCCATATTTCGGGATGCCTCCCAATCAGGACCTCGGTTACCATCCAAACGAGGTGAAGATCTCCGGTCTTCGACCACCGTCTTTATCTTCGATTTCTTATCATCGATTCGGTTATTCAGAATGGGTTAAACCCGGTCTTTCTGAGCAACTCGCGTATATAATAAACCAGTGCAACACTAACATACACACGCATCATTTCAATTCATCAGTCACTAACCGTCAATCAGTTAGAGAACGATTTCCCAAATATTAACCCCGAAGGCCAAAACCAACATCATATCAACATCCAGGAAACCATTCGACGTAGCCAACCTTCAGTTAATTTCTAAATCACATCCATATCATTTATAATATTTTATAACGATTTATCGCTATTTTTATTTATTTTAAAATAGCCAATATATTCAAAACGACGCTTCGGGCCATAAAGCGACCATGGCGCTGTTTTTCTTCAGATTTGATTTACACATATCTGAAAATCTAACTGTTGGATCTTCACAAAATTTACATCATTAGAAAGATCTTTTCAAAACGAATCCAACGGTTCCAGTTTCGGGAAATTCCGACGGTCGGATCTCCCGGTATAATCGTTTGAAGTTTCGATTTCAAAATACGAACTGCAGCGTCGTTATTCGATTGAATATAATTATATTTATATATATATATATATATAATCGTTTCTGGCGCTGTTTTTCTTTAGATTTGAATTAAACATTCCAGACAATCCAACCGTTGGATTTTTAAAAAGTTGGTGCCGTTGGAATGATATTTCCATGGCGAACCCAACGGTTGCGGTTTCAGGAAAATCCGATGGTCGGATCTCCCATACTAATCGTTTGAAATCACGGTTTCAAAATACGAACTGCAGCGTCGTTATTCGATATATTTTAATTCTATATATATATATATATATATATATCGATTCTTCGATTCCAAAGCTACTTTCTTTTCATACATTTGATAAAAATGATATTTTTATCTAACTGTCTTCTATTTCAACACTTCACTATTTTTAACAATTCGTTTATCTAATAAAAATGTGATTTTTATTGTAAAACAATTTATTTCAGAACACTATTATTTCGTATAGTTAATATAGGGGATAAAATAGGATTTTATTGTAAAACAATTTATTTTAAAACAGGATTATTTTATACTTTTCATATTGATGTTGAAAATGGGATTTTTATTATAAAACAATTTCTTTCAAAATATGAATACCATTCAACACATGAATTTCAATTCAACGAATGAATATCGATTCAACACATGAAGGTTTTCTATAGTTTATGTATATAGATAAAAATGTGATTTTTATATTTTAAAACACGAATACCATTCAACACATGAATTTCTATTCAGCGAATGAATATCGATTCAACACATGAAGGTTTTTTATTCAACGAATAAATATAGTTTCAGCAAATGAAAATAATTCAAACACATGTTTCGGCAGCATAACGGCAGGGTAGTTAAAACCGGGACCGTCCCTAGTACGGCTCCTCGCTCTACCTTAAAACCTCGCGGTTTTTGACAATGGGGATCATGCATCTAGTTCGCACGCAGGCGGCATGTATATATTTATTTCATTTCCACAAACTAATCCTATGTGGTTTCAACCAAATATTTCTCAACCACAAACGGGTATTTTTCAACCACAATCAATCAATATCAACCACAAACAATCCCAAACAAGCATTCACTATCAATCAATTTTCACACCAATCACAACCAATAAATATCGTCCATGGTTTGTGGACGAGGGGAGTATATATATATATATATATATATATATATATATATATATATATATATATATATATATATAGCAATTCACTTCTATTTCAACACATATATAATTTTTACAACGCATATATAACTTATACATCGAACGTACAACTTATACAACGCTTATACATGAGGTGTACAACGCTTATATAACTCATACATCGACTATATAATTTATACATCGTCGTTTTCCATATCGTTTATAAATTGGAAATCTCACATTGGGTTCCACTCCACCAAAAATAGCAGAAGGCTCAGAAAAATATGCGGTCTCTTCTAAAATGTAGAAGACGTCCACACGGTCACGATGTTTCCTGTTTCATCAAATTTCGTTAACGAACGAAAAAGATATGATTTTTCAAAGCTTTGCAACACTTTAAAGTGTTAATTTCAGTTCGAAGGAAATAAAGGAATCACCTTTCATGCTGGTTCAAACAAGGGTTTCGGATTTTCTCGAAATCCGTGAAGCTAGGGGACGATCAGAGGGTGTGACGTGAAAGAGGGAAGAGGGGCGAGTCGGCGGAGGTGGGTTTGGTCGGAATCGTTGGCCGTGGTTGGCCGTGGCGGCGCTGGGAAGTGGGAGACTTTGGAGGCTCGATTCCGGCGGAGGAGGTGATGGTGGAGGTCGTGGCGTGGTCGGATTTGAAGAGGAGGGGAAGAAGCGTCGATTGCTGGTGGTGGCGCGGCCTGAAAGTGGCGGAGGCGGCGGCGATCGGGCTTGGAAGTCTTGAACAGCTTCCGCCGTCGATCGTGAAGGAGACGAGGTTTTTTTTTTAAATTATGAAGAAATAATTCTATTGGCCGATGGGTTTAAAAAGGGGTTTTCTGACCCGACCACCAATTTAAACCCAACAACTGTCGTCCCCAGCGTTTTACCCCCATTCCGAACACAATGGAATATGTTTCGTAGGCCCATTCGACTGTTTCAGTCAGTTTTCGTTCAAATTAAAATATATAACATTCAACATTTGATTTGAACGTACATTTCAATTTGCCAGGGCCACAAGTTAACTCGAAAAATTCCAGAATAATAAATCTAGCTATGTTTTGACGATACGGTCCCAACAAAACTAGTTTCGTCGAATTCTGAGACCGTTTGCAAAAAGGCCCATTTCTGGTCGATCCAATTTAACCGTAATTAACCAAAACACGTTTTCCTTTGCCACGCTCACATACTAGCTTCAAAAATTATGAAATTTGAAACCTAGCAATAATTTCACATCCCGGATCCAAAAAAAGTGGTTTCGTCGAATTCCGAGGTCGTTTGCAAAATGGCCAATTTCTCGGGCTACATAAATTCCATAGCGACCTTTCTGAAAATTCATTTGGCCATAACTTTTTCTTTCCGTTATGAAAATTCGATTTTTCAGATTCGTTAGAAAGGTATTCACTAACAGATTTAAATATTTTTGGTTTCACTCAAATCCGTTTTGTTTTGAACCCGATACAGTCCGACAAAGTTTGAATTCAAATTTTGAAACTGCAGCGCCATTTCAGGCCTTGTTTATAATTAGAATTAATTATATTCGTTTTCAAATATCGATTCACTCTTTCTTTTCATCGCTATTATTTAAAATATGGATTTTAAATATTTAAAATCCATTATTTTAGCCAATTTAAAAAAGTTAAATTGGTTCAGATTTTCTGGGTCGTTACAACAATCTAATCAAAAATGACTAGACTACTATTACATAACCACGCAGGGCTCGCAAATTACCTAATCGTATCCTAGTTATAAAATAACTAATATACAAAAACATTACCAAATCACTGTGACCTAATCAAAAAGGACGTTAGGGAGGTTTGCTTATTGTCATTAGCCAAAATCATTTTCTCTAAAGCCAAAAAATAATGCCTGTGTTGCTCCGTTGTATTCTCCAATCTTTTGTTTCTCGTCCGACTTTCCTCATGTCACCCACAATTTTTTTCCCACGCAATTATCTCCTTGGCTTTCTGTTCGAAAATCGCGATTTGTATATAGAAACCGAAATATATTTTCAAGCTTATAACTAACAAACACATAATTTCACTATTAGAAACAGTTGGAAAAACAATGTTAGAATCTTGTACTAAGTTACCTTCTTAAGGATGTTTCGGTGATCTGTATTCGGAGGTTTTTCGATATCCCATCACTGCCTCTACGATTCAACAGCTTCTCTTTATCTAAAAAATATATATTGATCTTGTTTACACTAACAAACTCAATTCTGATTTGCACTCTAAAGTACTACTCAAGTATTTCTTTGTTTTGTCGAGGGAAAAAGATAAAGAAATTTGTTATTCTTATCCTTTCACTTCTGTTTATCTATCATTTAAATAGACAGAATGAAAATTGTATACGTTGCTAAATTGATGGAATACTAATGAATTTTAATTTATTCCCATCTAAAAAAATATTGAAATACCATTAACTTTTGTAACGACTTAATAATAATGTCACATAAAAATATTATCGTTGTACAAGTGTATTGGCCCAATTATAATAATGACTCATAAATATATCACCATTACAAACTTGCAACGACTTAATTATAATAATGGTTCATAAATAAATTATCATTAATGTATTTTTTAATAAATTTACTTCATAAACAAAATATATCCAACAAAACCCCACTTGAATGTTTTAAAAAATATTTTTCAAGTAGTTTCTAAAAATATAAGATTGTGCTTAAACAAAGGTGTTTTTCAACTTTAACCTTTACATAGTGGATATGATTCAGTTTTAACTAGAGTGACAGGTGGTCTTGAACTCTATTCCTGACATCAAACCACACACAACCTTTCTAGAGTGTCATCAAATAAGCCTGTGCGTTTATGGCTATGCACGTCTATCCCAGTTTAGCGAATGCTCTAAGAATATTGCCTAGAACTCCATAGGAAATGACCTTCATTTCAACATTCACATAGGCGAGTCTATCAAGAGTACTCCGACGATAGGTACTCTACTCCAAATAGAGTATATATCTCATTAAGAGTTTCTATTAACTCGTCCTCGAATCACTTCATCAGTACACGATTCTTAATATAAAATTAGCATATTCAACTAATATCACTTCACGACATGTTTTTACTCTTTAAACCTAGTTCTTAGGATCTCCAGTCATTAGATTAGGTTACCATTATATATTACTTGACAATCTAAGGGCAATAGTCTCATTCTTTTAGAAATATTAAGGACTTTCACTTTTGTTAGTCCTTCCGTCAAAGGATCTGTCAAATTAGCATCACTGCGTATTTGATCCACTCTAATAGAACATGAGAAAAGTAACTCTCTAACAACACTGTGCTTACGACGTATCTGTCGTCTCTTATCATTGTAATAATGGTTCTGCTATAATCGTCGTACTATCGCAATGGATCAACATAATGGTTAGGTTATAACTTGCGTTGTGCTTTTTCAATAGTTGTGGCTAATTCTATCATCTTAGATTCTATAGTAGACAATCAAAATAGTATGATTTTTGGGTTTTCAAGAAACTGTTCCCCTAGTACTGATAAATATATAACCACCGGTTGCTTTTAAATCATCAGATAAAGTATTCCAGTCTGCATTGGAGTAACCTACAAGAATAGTTGCAAACTTTCCATAATGTAACCAAAGATTCATGGTTCGTTTTAGGTATCTCATGACCCTCTACATAGCGTGTCAATGCTCCATACTAGGTCTTCTGGTAAACCTGCATAATAATCTCATGACACTAGCAATGTCAAGTCTAGCACAATTAGTGACATACTGAAGGCTGCCAATGATGCTTGCATAATCAAACTGTTTTACACATTCACTCGTGTTCTTAAATAGCTTTACACTAGGATTACATGGTGTACATGAAAGTTTATATTCATAGTAATTGCATTTCTTTAGAATCTTCTTAATATAATGAGATTGATCTAAAGAAAATTTCTTTTCGAACCTAATAATCATAATGTCAAGGACTACGCTTGCCTCGCCTGGATCTTTCATATTGAAATTGGCACTTAGCGAGGGTTTAATAGTATTTATGGCATGAGTGTTTGACCCAAAAACAAGTAGGTCATCTACAAACAAATGCCATTCTCAAATTTATAATAAATGCATTTTTCACTTTTATTAACTTTAAAACCATGTGAGATTATTAAGTAATCAAAATTTTCATGTCATTGCTTAGGTGCTTGTTTTAAACCATATAATGATTTATCTAATTTGCAAACTTTATGTTTTTTTACCATGAACTACAAATCCTTTCGGTTGGTCCATATAAATTTCCTCTTCCAATGCACTGTTTAAAATGCAGTTTTAACATTCATTTGGTGTATACAAATAGATGTAAGTGAAATTAGTACTCGAACAGATGTAATTATAGTTACACGTGAAAAAGTATCAAAAAAGTCTACATTTTCTCTTTGCGTAAATCCTTTAGCTAATAAACGGGCTTTATATTTATCAATTGTGCCATCATGTTTTAATTTCTTTTTAAATGCTCATTTGCAGCCTATTGACTTACAATCAGGTGGTAAGTCCACTAAGTGCCAAGTTTTATTAGATTCCAAAGAATACATCTCATCGTTTATAGCCTCTTACCAAAAATGGAATCTAAGGAAGGTAAGGTCTATTAGAGGTTTAAGGGATCCTCCTCTATATTAAAAGCAAAAAAAATCTAAATCAAAAGCTTTTGTTGTTACTACTCTATTACTTCTTCTATTTCACTTTCAAAATATTAATTAAGTACTTTTCTAGTAGGCATAGAGTTACTTTATGTGCCCCCACTATTTCTAAATTCAAAAGGAAATTTTGATTCGTAAAAATCCGCATCGTTGGATTCGATTATGTTATGTGTATTGAGATCATAAAATATGTATGCTTTGCTATTAGTAGCATAGCCAATAAACACACATTCATAGGCTCTACTTGCTAATTTTATTCTCTTAGGGTCTGGAATACGTACATATGTCAAACATCCCTATGTTCTAAAATAGGACACACTATGTTTACAATTTTTTTAATCTAGAAAATATATTTACCTTTTGATTTAGGGATCCCATTTAATACATAATATATAGTTAATAATATATCCCCTCACCAATATCTTACTTCACCCAAATTTAATAAAATGACCACAACTAATTTGGTAAAGGTCTTATTTTTTTCTTTTAGCTTTACCGTTCATTTCAGGTGTATAAGGAGCAACTCTCTCATGAAGTGTACCATGTAATTTATAGAAGTCAAGAAATGAACTAGATTCATATTCGGTTCTCCTATCACAATGAAGTATTATAATTGTCTTATTACGTTTATTCCCAATTTCAGTGTTGAATAATTTAAACATGTCAAATGTATCACTTTTATTTTTCATAAGATATACATAAGTAAAATCAGAACAATCATCAACAAAGTGATAAAGTAGCAGTGTTTGTGTCTAAGTAAGGTGCCATCAAGTTCACATATATCAGAATGAATCAAATCTAGAGGTTTAGAAACTCTATCTACTAATTTATGTGCTTTCTTAGTGATTTTAACTTAAGTACAAAATTCACATTTGTCAAAATTGGTTTCTGACATTTTAGGAATTAGATCTAAGGTGCTCATGTTATGAATTATACATTTATTAACATGAAAAAATTTAGAGTGCCAGATATTAGAATTGCACAACATATAAGTAGAACTGGTTAATTTATTAGATTCAGCATTAAGCTTAAACATACCATCATAAACACAACCCTTTACCATAAACATGCCTTTATAAGTCAAGGTATAAAAATTGTCCCCTATGACTTGAGTAAAACTAGCCTTATTGAGAAAAAAGCCAGAAAACGGATTCTTTCTAATCCCTCGAGCATGCATCACATCTTTCAAAAGAACTGTCTTTTCAGAAGTAAATTTGATTTCCACATTACCAATCCCAGTAAATTTAGTGGTATGAGAACCACCCAACAACACTTTCTGATCATCAACAACCGTGTATGTGTTGAACATATCACGATCATAGCAAATATGGCGGGAAGCACCAGTATCTACCCACCAACCCTCTGACTCACCAACAAGGTGAACCTCAGAAATCATAGTCTTAAGAGACTCCTCAATCATGTTTTCCGACGGTGCAGGGCCTGGTCTGTTCCGACACTTGCATGATGTATGACCTGATTTTCCACAGTTGTAACATAAGAACAACTATCTAAGATTACTCTTTTAGGCTGGTCGTTGCTATCCTTTTTGGTTCCGTTACGAGTTCCAAATTCGTTTTTCTAGGTTGCGGTTCTAATTCTTAAATGATTTCAGGTTTGGTCTCAAAACAGTGGCTTTGGTCCTTTTAGTGCTGTTGTTTGTGACAACCAGAACTTCCTCTTTCTAGTCTTGCTTGCAGTCCTCCTTCTCAATACTGAGGCAGGTGATCAAAGCTCTCTAAGGAAAAGTTCTTAGTCTTGTGCCTCAGCACATTTTTAAAATCTTTTT
The DNA here is from genome assembly GCA_030737875.1 of Allium sativum. Lineage (NCBI taxonomy): Eukaryota > Viridiplantae > Streptophyta > Magnoliopsida > Asparagales > Amaryllidaceae > Allium > Allium sativum. The sequence goes on along the minus strand of CM060911.1, from coordinate 3,337,777 downwards.
ATCATAGGGGCAGTTTGTCAATAATAACAATAATATGAAATTGTTTAAAGTTATACCTTCGGAGATAGTCCCATGAGTTATTTTCTGAAGCACATGTGATTGCATATCTACTGACCTGTCATCCGTCATCTGTTACTTGAGGTAGTGGTTGACAACATATTTCTTCGCTCCGGCCCCCTCTTTGTCATACTTCTTCTTCACTGCCTCCCATATTTCTTTTACATATTTGTCTAAATTGTAGTGGCCGCATAGGTCATCGTCGGGTCCAAATTTTTTGCATAAGTAATCCTACTCTTTCTGGATATGTAACTACTTCGACTTTTACGTATGGGATACCATTTGGTTTGCATCAGCTTCATCGGGTTTTTCTGGTAGTTGCGGTTTGTCAGCTAACAGTGCGCCAATGACTTTTCTCATCGTTAGAAAGGATTCCATCTTCTGACGTAAGGGTTTTAAGTGCAGTCCTTCGAATCTGAAAGGCGTAGCAGGCAGAATCAGAAGTTAGAACATGGATGATGGGGCAGCATAATCCAGATTTGCATTCAAAGTCATTGTTTGTGTATAATTTACCTTCAAGTTGTTCAAAAAACAATAACTAAGTCGGAGGTTATGCCATTTTTTTGAAGACGTCTCGGTGATCTGCTCGGAGGTGCAAAGCAGTTCTCGAAATTACGCTTCTACGGATGAAACAGCCTTTTGAATCTAAAAAAATATTAATGTTCTTTGCACTGACAAAGTTAACTTTGATTTGCACTCTAAAATATTGCTCAAGAAGTTTTTAGTTTTGTTGAAGAAAGAAAAAAAGAAAAGTGTCATGTTATTTTTATCCTTTCTCTTCTGTTTATCAATCATTTAAATAGGCAGAATGCAAATTGTATATGTTGCAAAAGTAATGGAATGCTAATGAATTTTAATTTATTTTTATTTGAAACAATATTGAAAAACCATTAACTTTAGTAAACGGTTCAATAGTAATATCACATAAAAATATTACCCTTGTGTGAGGGTAACAACTCAACTATAATAATGATTCATTAATATATCATTGTTATAAACTTGCAACGACTCAATTGCAATAATGGTTCATAAATAAATTACCAATAACATGTTTGTTTTTAAAAAATCACTTCATAAACAAAACATTTTCAACAGAAATGGGTGGTATGGCAATTATCTCTAATGATGCTTAGCATCAAAAAAAAATATGGTCAAAGATAGCCATCATAAACCATCACCCAAATCAATAAAACCAAGAACTCGAGACAAATACCCCACTTTTTATTCTCCACCAAAAAGCCGTCCGTGAAATCAAAACCTTACTGTCGCCATCGCTGGACCCATTCCCATCATGGTTATAGTGACTGAACCCACTACCTTCCTATACAATCAGTGACCGCCTCCTCCATCCCCATTTCAGTTTAGATAATTCAGGTATGATTTTTTTACCCTATTTCAGTAAATGTTGATGGTTGTGTATTTGGTTATGTTAGTGAATTAATATTTATGATTATAAAAGATTAGTTGTTGATTTTAGAATATAGTTAAACATAAATTTGGGAATTAGTTGATTATCAATTAGAAATGAATGAATATTGTGAATTAGTTAGTGATAATATTATGCACAAGTTGATTTGAGGATGATATTTAGAAGTTTAATTTTTTGATGTATAATAAACAATTATAGCTTATTTAAATTACAAAAATTAGAGTATATGTATTGATTAACATGCATATTGATTAGCTTGCGTGAATGTTAAGTGTGAAATAATTTTTGTTATAGTTTATGTGAAAAAGATAATAGTTGTATAAATTTTAAAATGCAATTTAAAGTTTATAATTTATTTTTAATAAATTATAGATAACCTAAGTGGATCTTATGCTAGAAAAAGATATTGACAAAGTTAATGATATGTTCAAACAAAAGGGATTTAGAAAATGAGCTAATTTAAAAGAATAAATTAGCGAATGGAGTTAGGAATGACTGGATTTAGTTGGGATAAATTGGAAACAGGTGAACATGTGTTAGACAGGTATGAGATGAAGTGTATAAAGATTATAATTTGTATGCCCGTCAAAAAGGTACACGTTTAATTCCATATGAGATTTTATGCGCCGCGAATCGGCAAGCCACTTGGCTTTTTGATTTTCTTTTTGAATGGAAAGGGCCTAGAGAGGCGAGTTGAGGTTTGAACTATCGACCGGTACAAAGGAGTTTATGGTGAAATTTTCTGGAAATTTAAGGAATTAAAATATTTTTAAGAAGATTTGATAATTAGAAATCGATATATATAGAATTCGATAATGAAACGAAATTAAAATAAAATGTTATAAACAAAAAGAAAACCAGTAAATTTAATGTGATAAAAATAGAAAGAGAAATGTATAAACATTTAAAAGATAAGGATAATTGGTTTAGTATGACGTTGATTAGTCGAGATAAGTAGTCTTGTCCGTTTTGAAGTTAATGATGATTTCAGTCAAGGTCTGAGAGGTAATTATTCCCCAACTTGATTGATTTCATTTTAAACTAATAAAAAACAAAATTTCGGTATCGAAGATAAATGTGTGAATAAGACTTAGTTGAATGCAGTATTTTGGGTTGTTGTAACGATGTTTTACACGACATTCGTTTTAACCCAAGTATATGGAATTTTGGAAGTATAACAAGTATTTCCTAAGTATAGAAATAAAGGAGTACGGGAAAAAGAAATAATTGGAATGTTTCCAATTATAAATAAAAGATATTTTCTAAATATAGAAAATAAAAGAAGTTGATAGATGGAAATGTTTTCCAATAAGTGGAAGAAGCCAAGATGATTGTCGAAAATATCATGTTAACGAATATCGATAAGGAAATGGAGGAGTGATTTAATTAATGAAATATTAATTATTGGGCCCGATGATTGTTTGATGTTATGAATGAATGTTTGTTTTTCTTCGATAGTTAAATAACCAACTATCGAAGTATTTTCCAATATCGTTGTCAATATGGAGAGACCGGTTGAATTATTATCCGAGAACCACTCTGTATTGGCAGTAGCGTTGCGAATCAGATTGTATGAAGATAATCGAAGATGGAGTAAAGTGCAAGGGCTTTTTCCATTTATGGAAATTGTTCCTTCGGTTTCATTCAATCCTAGAACGAACGTATATGGACGAATGTCCGACAGAGTATTTCCAATGATCGCATACATTGGTCTGTATAAATATATATGGTGGCGGAGAAATTATTCTCTTAGCATAGTATCCAGATTATATTTATGCAAATCAATTAATGATTAACGGATCTGACCATGTGGCATTCAAAATGATTGTGATATCAATGAATGATAAGTAATCATAGCCTCAGGCCTTATCAACCAAGAAATGAAAAAAATCGGGCAGGCAGCATGGCTATGTGGGTAGCTCCCATTAGGGTGTATTATCACCCATATAGAGAAATTCATTTAATTCCTTATTCTATTCGATGCTGTCCCATTTGGGAAAACGGTTGCAGATCCCAACTGTTGGTGATATACATTCAATACACTCAAGCGAAATGAGTGGTCGGTCATGTGTGGTCGGGTTACAAGATGTTCTTGTTGAACCTAGTGTATTCTCCTATAGAGGTACACTATCGGAAGGTGGTTCCATACCTTGTCGTAGTTGAAAATTCATTACACAATAAGCACCCACGGTTTTGATTGTATATTATGTATGTGTAGCGTGAGATGAAAGCGTTCCACTAGATTTCTATTTATTTGATTTAGACACTATTAGAATATCAAAAGCGTTTTGATATAAATATTATCGTTTCTTTCAAAAGGATTTTGAAAGTTAAATCAAATGTTTTGGATTCTCACAAGGGAAAAACCCGTTCCGTGTTATACAGCATGGTCTTATGAGATATCGTTTATTTTCTCAAACTGTTTTAAATTGTTCATTCATACCATTCTCATGACTGACCCGGAGTTTATTTTGTTTTGTTTTACCTAAACTCTTGGGTGCCCAAATTTGTATGGGCAGTCAAGTAGTTCAGGATTTTATAGATCTAACGGAGCTTGGAGCAGGAGGCTTCAGTGTTAGATATATAGTGTTTTTATTTCCGCTGTGTTGTAAGTGTGGTACTCTGATAATTATATGCTATACAGTTAAAATTTTGTATTTCAAAAGTTATGATATATTATATTTAATTCCGCTGCGATGTGAGATTCTGTGTTGTTATTTTTGTTCTTCTTCTACCTTTTTCTTCGAAAAAAATGATTCGTATTTCTGTGATATTTGGGTTGGACATGTAATGTATGTAGCCAACTCAGATAGTGCGGATTTGTGGGCCATTACAGTTGGTATCAGAGCTTAGGTTGAGCGAATACCTAGGCTTGGGTGGGATGTGCTCATTAGAGATAGGGTCAGTAGTACCCTAGAATGAGTTGAGTGTATATATATATAAGGGAGCGTATTTGTAAATTGATATAAAAGTTGTTTTATATTGTGTTGGCTAGTCTGTTGAGTGGCTTATGAATTTTGATCGAATCATGGGACGCCACGAAGTCGATAGGAATTTATAAACACTTAACAGAGAAATTTGACACAATATTGTTTTAAGTGGGTAAATGAAATAATTTCACCAAAAATTCTATTTTTATAGGAAAGAAACAGTTTTCTGAAATTATTATAATATATAGGTGGGTTGGTTGATATAATTATAATCAAATGAGAATATAAGAGTTGAAATGGTTATTTATAACTGAAGAGAATTGTATATGAATGAAATATACAAATGAGATGAATTAAAACTAAAATTCATAATTAGAATTAAGAATTTAAAATCCTGGGGGTTTGGAAGAATATTTTATGAAGTATATTAAAATAACATAGCTTTTTTTTGGAAGGATTTTGGATTGAAAACCATTTTTAAATGGATTTTAGAAAGTTATAAAGCACTGAACTCACTTCAATGGTTGGGAAATAATTCTGATGATGACTACAGCATCGTCAGTGTTCATTTTCGAGTTTCTAAGTGATGGATTGCTACCTTAAAAAAGTTTCTGATGGAAAGTTGTTTGAAAGAAAACAAGCTGATTTGAAAATTCAAATGTTTTGAATTTGAGATGGAAATAAATACATGTATATATTTCTGTTATTTCAAAAGGAATTTGGAATAAAAAAACTAGGAATTTGAATTCTTGAATTTAAATTTAACTTAAACAAGTTAAAAGGATCGGAGTGAATGAATTGATTAAAATCAATTTGAATAAGATTGAATGCATATGAATGAAATATGAATTGGATGTAAATATATTAGATGTATATCATTCAGATTAAATGAATGGAAACCAAAAGTTCTTTTGTAACTGAAATTTGTTGGAATATGAATTGTTGGATTTCAGCATAGGAGAGTTTGTAGAAAGTAACTGGTTTGTAGCATTTTTTTTCTACCTTAGTAATTTCGGGGACGAAATTCTTTTAAGAGGGGAAGAATGTAACGACCCGAATTTTTGGTCGATTAATTTTAAATATTTAATACAGATTTAAATATTGAGTTGATAATATAAATCGATTTTTATATTGAGTTATCGATTTAATAATCGAAATACGATTTATTTCGAATATATAATCATTGTAACATGAAAATGAATTTAATTGAATTCAAAATTTAAAACTGTTCAAATGATCAATACAAACTTCTGTTTAAATTAGAATAATAATATTAATTTATTATCGAGCAATATATTTTTTGAATTGAATTTATATTGATTTAAATTAATATCTTCTCCATATGATCGAATTGGGCTTTGAAACCTATCCTAATGTGTTCAGAATAGTGGTTTAACCCTAGGCATGCCGGTTGTTGTGTTCAAAAAGGAGTTCAGAATCACTGGGTATTTTAAATTAAAACGTATCGGTTCAAAACAAAATTAAATAAAATAAATTATAAATATTTTACTTCCTTCCTAAGCTAAACAAATAAAACCTACCTCTGATAAGCCTTACCCAGTAAAACACCTACCTTTGTTTCCTTAACCATGAAGTTATGTCACGTCTATAAAATACGCACATCATCTCCAGTTATTTCTTCTGAAAATCAAAAGGAAAAAAATATCAAAGCCTCAGATAAATAATAGTTCCGCTCCTCTTGTTCATTTTTATCCATCCGTAATATCAAAATCAAACTGATACTTCGGATTTTCTCCCTTAATTCTCGAGATCAAATTCATATGAGATAAACAAAATGACCTATCTTCAATTCAGTATAACATTGTATGCCCTCTCTCGAAATCAAAGAAGCTTCTTTTATTCTCCTTGAATCAAATTCGCGAGTCCTGTTTCTTCCTTCAAAACCAACAGTTCGAAACAAAAATAAAAGAAGCGAAATACCTTCTAAACCATCCTGGTATCGGTATCCCCTCGGGTATCTCGGGAATTCCAGACATGCTGAAAAGAAAATGAAGAGATTCAAAATGGAGAATTCGAAAGAAAGATATATGGCTCTTGGGGGTTATGTTTTTAAAACAAACTTTTCTCTTGAAAATACTTTCCTTAAAACATACTTTTGAAAGTATTTCTTTATAAAATGCTTTTTGAAAAATAGTTTTTCAAAATTCATATCTGGTATGGTAACCTTCAGCTCTGATACCACGTGTAATACCCCAAGTCCATTAATGTCACTCACAAAGGGAATGCATTAACCTCCATGGAGCGTATTTAATGTATAGAACAGAATATAACAAGACAGGTATAAATAATGGTACTTAAAAAATTTAAAACAACTTTTATTGTAGCAGAGAAATAGTTTGATTACAACAACTTCAAAAATCAAGTACACTTAATATCCATCTTGATAAATTGTTTCAGAGTACATAAAATAAAAAGCATAAACCCCAACACAAGTAGCCATAAAAGAGATGAGCTGAACTTTACTGTCAGCAATCCAAGTACTTCCAAAAGAGAGAGAAAGAGATCCAAGATTAAGCTCCACTAGTACTAGTCCCACCCTGAGAACCTGAGGGGGGAGGAAGAAAAGAGGCAAAAACAAGGGGGTCAGACATAAAGTTTGGCGAGTATAATAACTTTAACAATATAATTATTAAAGTAACTAGGATAAGGCATAAACTGGTAAGATAAGATATGACCATGAAACAAGTGGGCATGATAAAGCAAATAAGAGGAATATTCTGGCGTTAATCTCGTTCCTAATCACTATAGGATAATTACTATACTGCACCACCACTAGTCACCCTAAAAGTTGATCCCGCCTACAGAACTTAATAATGATAATGGTAGTTTCGTGTACCCCTAGCTGCCTTCATAGGTGTCGTTTGCCCCTATCTCCACTAGTTGTACCGACTAACCCCATTCGATCGGCTCCCTAACTCGTAGATACCCGTGCTGGTCCCACAGTGGGGTGTATCACTCCCCAAAGTGACAACCCCATACCACCAAAGATGCATGACTTATATCTACATGATGCAACAACGTCTTACCTACCAGCCCAGGCCCACGCACGCACATGACCCGGTTGGACTTGCGTTGCCACCGCTAACCCATTTTGACCTCTTACAATCAAATCCAGTAAGCGTGTCCCGTCCTCGACTTGGGTTGAGCTCACCAAGATACTTTATGGGTTACTGGTTTGAAAAGGGCCCCCATGCTTGACACAAGCCTTCCACCTATGCTTGGTCCCCTCTAAGGTTTCCCCACTTTACCCCATTCGTATTCATGTCTTCTTACATGTTTCAATCTTGGTTAAGTGCATCTGATCGTATTTCACATGCACCCCAAGGCACCCACTTAATTTCACATGCCACCCAAGGCACCCACTTAACCCCCATGTTCCACCACATGTTTATCTGATTAAGTGTTACTTAATTCATTAGAACCGTAACCTTGTAAAGACCTCCCACATTAGGCTGACATTTGTGGTTGCTGGATTTGCCGGGTGGGTACGGGAAGTCTTATACCGCATACGAGCCTAACCTCGTGTCTTTACAATTGTTACGCATTTAATTCGTGCCTTTGACCTCTCACATTAGACTGGCATTTTTGGCTGCTGGATTTGCCGGGCGGGTCCGGGCGGCCTTACACCACAAAAGAGTCTAACCTCGTGTCTTAGGCGGTTAATTATTACACATCTTTATTTAACCCCAAATTGGATTTATATCCCTATTCAAATTTGTCAATAAATTCCAAATTTATTTATGTCCATAATTGTCTCTTAAAATTATGTCCATAAATACCAATTAATGTCTCAAATTAATTATATGCCTTTTAAGGCCATTTTATGCCAATTCACAATTTATGTATATTCAATATTATCCCATCATCCCCACGCTATTCGTACGTTTTCATATGACATATGTTAGACTCGCAAATAGTCTAACTTATAAAAAGAAAAACAACATAACATAACACATAAAATAGATCTAAGGATCATGACATAAGATTACATAGCCAATAACTTGCATATGAATTTCATTCAAACTAGCATATGATACAAAACTAGCATAGGTAATGGGCATAAAATTGCATAACTTATGTACTGCTATAGATCCAAACATAAAGGTGTGAACTTGCATATGGATCCAAACATAAAGATGTAAACTTGCATATAGATCTAAACATAAAGATGTAAACTTGCATATAGATCTAAACATAAAGATGTAAACCTGCATATGGGTCTAAACATAAAGATGTAAACTTGCATATGGATCTAGACATAAAGGTTAACGTCACGTAAACTAGAATATGCATATACATGTCTCACATATACTTTAACAACCCAAACATGCATAAGATTCATACATGAATATATGATCCAATCATCACAAACTTGCATAAGATATATGATTCAACTTGCATAAGATTCACATAAGAACTAACATATGATCCAACTTGCATAAGACTAGCATATGATTCAACACCACAAACATACATATAATTTACATCACATGATTCAAAATCATATTCTCATAATCCCAATTATATCTTATCATAATTAAATTAATTATATTTTTGTGAATGCTATCATACTCACAATTAAAAAGAATAGTCTTGTCTTTCTGGGATCTGTATTCTGAAACTGAATTGCTCGCCTTTGATGTAGACTAATCGTTATTAAGATTTGATTTGATTTTGATTCAAGCTTCTATCTTGCTTTAGGGTTGAAAGTGTATGGCGGCTACTCTAGGTTCTCCATTGACGGCATGGCGGCTCTTGTTATGAATTAATGTGATTAGGGTTAGGGGTTTAGGAGTGTTTTTATAGAAGTTTAATTTAATAAGAGCCGTCGGATTAACCTAAGGATAACCAGAACCATCAGGACCACTCAGATGCCACATCAGCCCTTAGGGCGAATCGGGCCATGGGTTGACAACCAAACACCCTGGATCGACCCCTAGTCGACCCAACAGGGATCGGGTCGACTCCAAAAATGGTGTGGTTCGGCTATTCCCCCTCCCGATTCGTTGTTTTGAACTTTTTTTGAATATTATATATATATATATATATATATATATATATATATATATATATTTCTCCCATATGCATACAAACTTCAAGGCTTAATAACTTCATCATAAGTTATCCGTTTTATGCAAACCAAATGTCTATCTTGACCCAAAATTTTGAGATGAACATAATAGTGCAACCCATTTCACTTAATTCTTCTTCTAAAAATTAAGTATACTTTAATTTGGGAATTTTAATGTTATAAAATTACGGGGTGTTATAGCTTGGGTAGGATGTGCTCATTAGAGATAGGGTCAGTAGTACCCTAGAATGAGTTGGGTGTATATATACGAGAGAGCGTATTTGTAAATTGATATAAAATTGTTTTATATTGTGTTGGCTAGTCTGTTGAGTGGTTTATGAATTTTGATCGAATCGTGGGACGCCACGAAGTCGGTAGGAATTTATAAACACTTAACCGAGAAATTTGACATAATATTATTTTAAGTGGGTAAATGAAATAATATCACCCAAAATTCTATTTTTATAGGAAAGAAATAGTTTTCTGAAATTATTATAATATATGGATAGGTTGGTTGATATAATTATAATCAAATGAGATTATAAGAGTTGAAATTGTTATTTATAACTGAAGAGAATTGTATATGAATGAAATATACAAATGAGATGAACTAAAACTAAAATTTAGAATCAGAATTAAGAATTTAAAATCCTGGGGGTTTGGAAGAATATTTTATGAAGTAAATTAAAATAATACTGCTTTTTTGGAAGGATTTTGGATTGAAAACCATTTTTAAATGGATTTTTGAAAGTGATAAAGCACTGAACTCACTTCAATGGCTAGGAAATAATTCTGATGATGACTACAGCATCGTCAGTGTTCATTTTCGAGTTTCTAAGTGATGGATTGCTACCTTAAAAAAGTTTCTGATGGAAAGTTGTTTGAAAGAAAACAAGTTGATTTGAAAATTCAAATGTTTTGAATTTGAGATGGAAATAAATATATTTATATATTTCTATTATTTCAAATGGGATTTGAAATGAAAAACCAGGAATTTGAATTCTTGAATTTAAATTTAACTTAAACAAGTTAAAAGGATCGGAGTGAATGAATTGATTAAAATCAATTTGAATAAGATTGAATGCATATGAATGAAATATGAATTGGATGTAAATATATTAGATGTATATCATTTAGATTAAATGAATGGAAACCAAAAGTTTTGTTGTAATTGAAATTTGTTGAAATATGAATTGTTGGATTTCAGCATCGGAGAGTTTGTAGAAAGTAACTGGTTTGTAGCATTATTTTCCTACCTTAGTAATTTTGGGGACGAAATTCTTTTAAGAAGGGAAGAATGTAACGACCCGCATTTTTGGTTGATTAATTTTAAATATTTAATATGGATTTAAATATTGAGTTGATAATATAAATCGATTTTTATATTGAGTTATCGATTTAATAATCGAAATACGATTTATTTCGAATATATATAATCATCGTAATACGAACATGAATTTAATTGAATTTAAAATTTAAAACTGTTCAGATGATCAACCCAAACTTCTGTTTAAATTAGAATAATAATATTAATTTATTATCGGAGAATATATTTTTTTGAATTTAATTTATATTGATTTAAATTAATATCTTCTCCATATGATCGAATTGGGCTTTGAAACCTATACTAATGTGTTCAGAATAGTGGTTTAACCCTAGGCATGCCAGTTGTTGTGTTCAAAAAGGAGTTCAGAATCACTGGGTATTTTAAATTAAAGTGTATCGATTCAAAACAAAATTAAATAAAATAAATTATAAATATTTTACTTCCTTCCTAAGCTAAACAAATAAAACCTACCTCTGATAAGCCTTACCCAGTAAAACACCTACCTTTGTTTCCTTAACCATAAAGCTATGTCTCGTCTATAAAATACTCACATCATCTCCAGTTATTTCTTCTGAAAATCAAAAGGAAAAAATATCAAAGCCTCAGATAAATAACAGTGTCGCCCCTCTTGTTCATTTTTATCCATCCGTAATATAAAAATCAAACTGAGACTTCGGATTTTCTCCCTTAATTCTCGAGATCAAATTCATATGAGATAAACAAAATGACCTCTCTTCAATTTAGTATAACATTTATGCCCTCTCTCGAAATCAAAGTAGCTTCTTTTATTCTCCTTAAATCAAATTCGCGAGTCCTCTTTCTTCCTTCAAAACCAACAGTTCGAAACAAAAATAAAAGAAGCGAAATCGCGAATTAATAATTGACCGCAAGTTCGACATCAAAGAAGAGGCGCTCGTGAATCAGATAAAAATAGGGCGATTTTCTAAACTGGAACTGTCAAACTAGAAGTTCGAGTTCGATATAATTTCAGGCAAGGCAACAGTAGCTGCGATGGATTCAATAAACGGATGCAAGCTGGAGCCCACGCTGGTGTAGTCGGAAATAGATGTGACGTGATTTGGGGGGTGTGGTTCGACATAGTAAGTGTCAATGTTGTTTTCCTCTATAGAAGTCTTTGAACGGGGGAAAGTAGGGACTGACGAGATGCGCTGATGGATGAAATTGGGTAAGATTCTAGATTTTTAAACTGTCATTGTTTTTCTGACAGTGAGGTTTGAGATCAATGTGTGTTGGCCAGGTTGCTCAAGTATGATGGGGAACAACAGTGGCGTCGTTTGATAGTGGAGCAAGGATGGAGTCGATCATTTGTTGTTTGGAGAAAGCTTCTGGCATTGGGAAGAAGGTGCAGTGTAGAGTTTGGTTGCCATGTTGGGTTTGTTTTATTGGATGGGTGGTGTGTTGATCGAATTGCTGGGAGTAATTCTGGAAGTATGAAATATGGGGCTGACCTGATAAATCATGGCAATAAGGTATATATTTATTTTGAAATTCAAAATTTTATATGGAAAATAATTTATACAAGTAGTGACCGATTTAGGGAAATTGGCACAACCTTGTATAATTAGCTAGTATCGGAATAAAATTGTAAACTAACAACTTAAGTATGGAATTAAGGAAAGATTAGATTTTCATTTTTATTTTCCATTAAATTAATTAAATAAAAATATCGTTGATTTAAATAATGTGTGTTTTAAATTATGCAAGGATCGGAAAGCATGAAAATTAGACTGGTTGGTCCATGATTATGAGTTATGCGAGCTAGGAGTGGTTGCAATTAAAAATCACGATGAGTAAATCTCACTTCGTTTTTATTTAGAATTATTTTTAATTAGTAAAAATATTTGTCTGTTGGTTGTTTGGATGCACTGAAATATTTGTGTGGTTATTAAATATATATTAGTTATTTAGGATTGGTGTTTGTGGTTATTATATATATATTGATGGTCGGATTCCCGCAGTATCATTAGCGGATGCCTGGAGTATCATTAGCGGATGACCCTATATGTCCCACGCTATGATAGTGGATGACCTTCTATACCACGATATCCTGCCTCGAAGCAGGATGGGTATTATTTATGTTGGCTAACGTCTGTGGATGCAGGGAAACAGGTTGGAGGAATCCAACTAGATTCCTCAAAAATATTGTTATTCGTTTGTTTTCATATATATTATCATATATGAAGTGTTATAAAACCAGTGATTTGATAATTGAGTGTTTTTGGATGTTTAAATATCACTAGGCTAAAATGTTGATATATAAAAATATCGTGAAAATGATATTTGAGATTTAAAGGGAAAAATCTATTTATCTAAAATAGAATTTGAAATTCGAATGGACTAGAAATATTAACTTGTTTTGAATAAATAAAACAAGTATTAAATTTATAAACGATGTTTACAAATTGAAATGCAAGGAATTAAAGTAAATTCATAAACAGTGTTTAAAAATAAAATGAGATAATTTTCATTGGGTAATCAGGGAATTGAATTGAATTTATAAACAGTGTTTATAAATGAAATGGAAGAATTATCAGTTGGATAATTCAATATTTTAATTCAAATATGAATTTTGAAGTGAGGATTGAGAATAGTGTTTAAAAGGGAAACGACGAAGTCTATTCTGATATTCAGAATGTAAATTGAACTAAAAATAAATCCGTATGGATTTATGATTTGAATTTGATTAAGAACGAACTTGTTTAAATAAAATAATTTCATAAAAGATATTAGGATTGTATTGAATAGAAGTTTAAATTTAAATATGAAAATAGATTCTATATTTATATAGATAAGTTATAATAAATAGAATATTCCAAAATAAGATTTCAGTTTTAAATAGATTTCGAAATAGAACTTGTTGGAATTTATAAAACAAGTAAATTTATAAACAATGTTTATAAATATAGTGAATTAATTATCCGGAGATATTCTGAAATTTTAAATTCAAGTATGAATTTAAAATATAATCGATAGTTTTATTTTGGAATTCGAAATATAAAATGAAGTAAGTTCAAATAAATTTTTGAAATAAAACTTGTTTTAACATATAAAACAAGAGAGTTGAGTTTGTAAACAATGCTTATAAATCTGGTGAAATAAATTATCACTGGATAATTTAGAAGTTTAAATTCAAGTAAGAATTTAAAAAGTGAAGTTGGAAAACATGTTGAAAACAAACTGATTGATTATATTCCGGAGTTTGGGATATAAGCTGAATTAAGAAAATTCCAACGGGTTTGTAATTGATATTCGATTATATCGAATTTTAATAAAACAAATTGTTTCAAAGGGAATTGGAGTGCAGCATAGAAATTTGAGATATAAATAAATTTATAACCAAGTAATGAAAGTTCGTCGATTAGAGATAATCGAAAATGTTAAGTTGAATTTGGAAACTGGATTTATATATATTAAAATATATATACAAGAACGAGATTGAAATTTAAAATAAACAAAGTTTAACGTTTATTTTTAAATATAATCAAAACGAACTCGCCGTGGTGCGACAGTTCGTAAATTGGCGTTTTGAACTTCAATTGAGTCTATAGAACTCAATTTAAGTCCGAATTCTTTGAAACAAGAATCGTCAGGACCGATTTGATGATAGTTTTCTAATGGAATAGAAAAATCTGGATTTTTTCTTATAGATTTTGAGTTACGTCAAAATCATATTTTCAGAAAAAGCAGCGCTGTAACCATTATAAAACCATAACAGTTTATTTAAATAAATAAAAGGGTTTTAATAAAATAAAATCTGCATTTCCATTAGAAAAATTCAGACTTGAGTTATACAATAAATATGAACTCAAGTGGACTAAGTGAACTGATTTTTGAAACAAAATCAGATTTTTAATTATTTAATAGAATTAACTAATTTGAAGAATAATTAGTTAATCGAGTTTTAAATCGAAATTGGGCGTTGGATAAGTGAATTAGGTTTATGAATTTATATTCGAAATCGAATATGAAACTTGAATTGGAAATGGAATTCAAATGGGTTTATAAGCAAGTAAATATTTATATATGAACATGATATGTTCAAACAAAAGGGATTTAGCAAAAGAGCTAATTTAAAAGAATAAATTAGCGAATGGAGTTAAGAATGACTGGATTTAGTTGGGATAAATTGGAAACATTTGAACATGTGTTAGACAGGCATGAGATCAATTGTATAAAGATTATAATATGTATGCCCGACAAAAAGTTACACGTTTAATTCCATATGACATTTTATGCGTCATGAATCGGCAAGCCACTTGGGTTTTTGATTTTCTTTTTAAATGGAAAGGGCCTAGAGATGCGAGTTGAGGTTTGAACTATCGACCGGTATAAAGGAGGTTATAGTGAAATTTTCTGGAAATTTAAGGAGTTAGAATATTCTTAAGAAGATTTGATAATTAGAAATCGATATATCGATATATAAAGGATTCGATAATGAAACGAAATTAAAATAGAATGTTATAAACAAAAAGAAAATCAGTAAATTTAATGTGACAAAAATAGAAAGAGAAATGTATACACATTTAAAAGATATGGATAATTGGTTTAATATGATGTTGATTAGTCGAGATAAGTAGTCTTGTCCGTTTTGAAGTTAATGATGATTTCGGTCAAGGTCTGAGAGGGAATTATACCCCAACTTGATTGATTTCATTTTAAACTGATAAATAACAAGATTTCAGTATCAAAGATAAATGTGTGAATAAGATTTAGTTGAATGCAGTATTTTGGGTTGTTGTAACGATGTTTTACACGACATTCATTGTAACCCAAGTAGATGGAATTTTGGAAGTATAACGAGTATTTCCTAAGTATAGAAATAAAGGAGTTCAGGAAAGAGAAATAATTGGAGTGTTTCCCAATTATAAATAAAAGATATTTTCTAAATATAGAAAATAAAACAAGTTAATAGATGGAAATGTTTTCCAATTAGTGTAAGAGGCAAAGATGATTGTCGAAAATATCGTATTAACGAATATCACTAAGGAAATGGAGGAGTGATTTAATTAATGAAATATTAATTTATGGGCCCAGTGATTGTTTGATGTTATGAACAAATGTTTGTTTTTCTTCGATAGTTAAATAACCGACTATCGAAGTATTTTCCAATATCATTGTCAATATGGAGAGACCGGTTGGATTATTATCCGACAACCACTCTGTATTGGCAGTAGCATTGCGAATCAGATTATCTGAAGATAATTGAAGACGGAGTAAACTGCAAGGGCTTTTTCCATTTATGGAAATTGTGCCTTCGATTTCGTTCAATCCTAGAACGAACCTATCTGGACGAATGTCTGACAGAGTATTTCCAATGATCGCATACATTGGTCTGTATAAATATATATGGTGGCGGAGAATATATTCTCTTAGCGTAATATCCAGATTATATTTATGTAAATCAATTAGTGATTAACGGATCTGGCCATGTGGCATTCAAAATGATTGTGATATCAATGAATAATAAGTAATCATAGCCTCAGGCCTCATCAACCGGTAAATGACAAAAATCGGGCAGGCAGCATGGCTATCTGGGTAGCTTCCATTAGGGTGTATTATCACCTATCTAGAGAAATTCATTTAATTCCTTATTCTATTTGATGCTGTCCCACTCGGGAAACGGTTGCTGTTCCCAACCATTGGTGATATACATTCGATACACTCAAGTGAAATGAGTGATCAGTCATGTGTGGTCGAGTTACAAGATGTTCTTGTTGAACCCAGTGTGTTCTCCTCTAGAGATACACTATCGGAAGGTGGTTCCATACCTTGTCGTAGTTGGAAATTCATTACCCAATAAGCGCCCGTTGTTTTGATTGTATATTATGTATGTGGAGCGTGAGATGAAAGCGTTCCACTTGATTTTTATTTATTTGATTTAGACACTATTATAATATCAAAAGAGTTTTGATATAAATATTATCGTTTCTTTCAAAAGGATTTTGAAAGTTAAATCAAATGTAAATTTGTATGGGCAGTCAAGTAGTTTAGGATTTTACAGATCTAAAGGAGCTTGGAGCAGGAGTCTTCAGTGTTAGATATACAGTATTCTTCAGCGTTAGATATTCCGTGTTATGGAGCGTTTTAGTAGACAGAACAGAAACTTACAAGACAGATAAAACAGTACTTGAAAAATTTATAGCTTTATTACAACAGAAACCGAAGTAAGTTTGGTTACATCCGTTCAAATCAAAATATCAGAATTCAAGTACAAAATATCAGTCTTGTACAAAAGCCTTCAGAATGCATTGTTTTTAAAATCATAATCCCCAACATAAACTGCCATGCCAAAGCCAGACGATACTTCAAGCAGAGAAGATCTGAATCAAGCTCCTAGATTTCCACCCTACAAACCGGGGGGGGGGGGGGGGAACGGAAGAAAAAGGGGCGAAAACAAGCAAGGTCAGACTTAAAGTCTGACAAGTCCAGTGACTTTCAGCATATGAACAGATAATAATAATTATGACATGAAAATAAATCTGGATGCGAGATAACAGTAACAGGAGTAGCAGATATACTTAAGTTAAACAGAAAAAGAACAGAATGATGTAAGCTATTAGTTTTCACCTCTCTGCACTAATACTAGTATAACAGGATTAGGTGTCATCCCAATGTCTAAACTGAACAGAAACAGGAACAGAATAATTTCCACAGAAGAGAATGCTAGTAATGGGCTTTTACCACCCCAACAGAAACAGACAGAAACAGAAGGCTAATAATGGGCCTTTACCACCCGAACAGAAACAGACAGAAACAGAATGCTAATAATGGGCCTTTACCACCCGAACAGAAACAGACAGAAACAGAATGCTAACAATAGGCCTTTACCACCCGAACAGAAGGTATAGAAACAGAAACAGATTAATCCTTACGGAAACAGAATGTAGAATTAGGTGTACACTAGTAAATAGGCCTTTACCACCTGAACAGACGGTACCACGCAGAAACAGACAGGTGTTACCACCCAAGAAAAACAGACGGTACCAACAGAAACAGACAGAACTAAGTGTACCCTAAAACCCTACCCCAAGCGATCGGCTCTCTAATACATAAATACCTTATGCCAGCCCCACAAAAGGGTGTATCACTCCCCAAAGTGGCAACCTTTAAATGACACAGGCCTATTTACAGATGTCACGGCGTCTTACATCCTTAGAGGCAGACCGGGATCCATGCACGCACATGACCCGGTTGGAACGCACCATCAACACCCTTCGCCATTATCAGAATGAACCGCTTATAATTAGTTCAGTAAGCGTGACCGGACCCCACCTACTGTTGGGTCAAAGTTTGATACCAGAAAGGGTTACTGACTAATATGGGTCACAAACAACAGATGACACAAGTAATTTCCCTCCTAACCTTGTGTCCCCAGACTAACAGATTTCAGATTAACTTGTTTACAAGTTCAGACATACAGAGTTCAAGTCAACTAGTTCACAGATCAGAAAATCAAGTTAACGGATTTTCAGACTAACGGATCAGATGTACAGTTCTTAACAGACTTACAGATTGTCTAACTTTGTATTGGGCCTACAGATTCACAAAACAGGTTTTATTAAATTCATCAGTCCGGTTGGTTTAACCCTATTTACCCAAAACGTTTTATACATCATACTTATCCCATATTTGCATTAATTAAATATTAATGAACAGACCTCTCACGTTAGGTCGGTAGCTTGTGGCCGCTGGATATGTCGGGCAGTTCCGGGCAGACTTCTGCCACAAGCCAGACCTAACCTCTTGTCCAAGCATATTTTAGTTATGCCTACGACCTCTCACATTAGACTAACAGTTTGCGGTCGCTGGTTAAGCCGGTTGGTTCCGGGCAGGCTTCTACTGCAAATAGAGCCTAACCTCGTGTCATAGCCAATTCTTTCCAATACAGATTTTTCAGATATCAGACTAATCATGTTTATTTAACAGATTAAACTTCTTCATAGGATACAACAGATTAATCAAATTTCCATGTTTTACTAAATCGTAGGTCGAGCCTACGGATTTCCATACCCAGATTACCATTATGTAGTTTCCAACAGATCAGACACTTCAACAGGTAGCAGATCTAGCAGTTTAAGCGATTCAACAGATTTAGCAGATAACAGATTCGGCAGTTTAGGCAATTCAACAGATTTAGCAGATAACGGATTAGGCAATTTAACGGATTTAGCATATAACAGATTTAGCAGATTATATATATCTAAAACTCTATTTACATATCTTGCCTAATCATAAATTTGTCCTAAACTTACATGCCCTAATCAAGGTCATAATTCATAATACAATATATGCCCCAAATCTTAGCCTTAATATTCCCATTTACAATTCATGTCCAAACTAGATTTAATATTCTAGTTTACCATTTATGTCCAAGACTAATATACATGTTAATCATTCACTATTATAGCCAATTCAGATTATGCCAACATATTTATTATGCCAAATTAACTTAATTAAGCTACGCCAAATCCCCGTATAACATGTTTCCACAAGTTCTCTAAGTACTCATGAAATGACCCTAGCAAAAGGAATAGGGGATAAGCAGAAGAAAGAATAGGCATGCAATGATGAACCAAATACAATGATAATGGCCCAACTAGGCTCGATGTACATAACAGTGAATGAGAATAAACTAGCAAGGTTACATACTAAATATGAGATCCAACATCATTAAGGGAATAGGCAAAAGAAACTAACATCAATAGTTATAGGCAACTAACCACAATAGTCATGGGCGACTAATCACAATAGTTTCTTATTCAATGTCATAGACAATAGTCTCATAGGCGGGAATCATAGTCATAGGCAATAGTCTCATAGGCATGAATCATAGTCATAGGCAATGGTCTCATGTCCAATTATGCATTATTCATTATTTGTCCCAAAATTTAGCGTTCGTGCGTTAATCTCTTATGAGATTCGGCGCAGGATCGTAGTAGCCTGGCTATAGAAGAGAAAGAAGAAAGTGATACAGAATAAGATAGATCTAAACAGAACAGAACAGACATAACCTCAGATTCAGATTTACAATCCATGTCACAATCATAATTAACGTTTATATCGGAAAATAACTGTACTTGCCTTTCGTGGTTTAAGAAAGGAAATAAACTGGTGTTGATGCAGAAAGGCTGAATTATTCCTCTTTAATTGTTGTTGTAGCTCTAAACTTTGATTTAAGATTTGATTTAGCTTTTAATTCTATTCAGGTTGGAAGAAGGTGCATCAGTCCAAGTTTTGATTCCAGCAGAGTAACGGTGCAATTATTTTATTTATTTAGAACAGAGACAAAGTATAGACAGAATGAAATTGTGTAAAGAAACTGAGGCTAGGGGGCTGTTTATATAGGATTAGGCAGACGAATCTAGACAGAAAACGAGACCGGATACATCAAAATGAACCAGGTTCAAAAACTGGGTTTCGGGAGCAGGTCGACCCCCAGGACGACTCCCCAGTCGACCTGGTCATGGGGAGGTTGACACCCCAGTCGACTCCCCAGTCGACCTGGTTGGGGGGGTCGACTCCCCAGTCGACCTGGGTATATGGGCAGGAATTTTCCCGCCAGCCTTCTCTGGGTTTGAATTTCGAATTTCTGGCTTTATTTTCGAGCTGTTTTATTTTATTCAAATCCCTGGAACTTCTGAGGGTCATAACTTGGTCATACGAACTCCGATTTTCGAAAACTCGGACTCGATTTCATGCAGAATTCCGAGACGAATGCAATGGAACAACCCGTTTCCCTTGATTCTTATTTTATAATTTAATTATTCTCTGATTTGTTACTTATACGATCACAGAAAATACGGGGTGTTACATTCTCCCCTCCTTAAAGTATTCCGTCCCCGAAATCTTCAAGTTAAGGAGAATGTGTCCTACCATCCAGTCATCCATCTACTCAACCATCATCCACACGCATCCATTGTCCTTAGAAAACTTCTAATGTTGTATGAACATATGCAAAAGTGTGTGTATATGTTCCTTATCTAATGCAAAGATCAGGCGGTCCACTGATTCACTTGACCTCCTTAATGCGAATTATGTTAGTGCCATGAGTCCAACATGTATGCAATTTTCCTATTTGATATCATTCTTATATGAGTGACAACCATTCATTCATATGCAACATCCATGTGACGAGTCAATCATTTTGCATCCACAGAAATTGAAAATGCTCACACATCCATATATGCAGTATGAGAATGTTTTCGAGCCGATTTAGTGCCTAGTGTGTGTATATGCATCCACGAGCAACCACTAGCAACCACTTGCATCCACTTGCAACCATCAAACATAACATGTCTCAAACACATGTTTACACCCATTGGTTTCTACCTAAAGTTCGAAGATTCGATCGATAGGATACAGTCTAATGATGGAAGCGAGCACGGATGAAACAAAAACTTGGTTCTCATTAGACAATGGTTGAGAGAATAATTCCTCTAAGTATCGGCGCCGAAGACCGAAATCAACATCAGATTGATGCCCAGAGGATTACCCTCTTTAGACAATGTCAAAACTGGAAATCTTAACCTTTTCAGAAATATCCAGATGCTTACAGACTACTAGTACAGATCTGATTATCGAATGATTCTTAGAAAACTAAGCATGGGAAAATCCCACCATATCCCTCAAAAACCCAGAATGTATGCATTACAATCGACTTGACAGCTAACACAGATACCCTCAAACCCCAACCTATCACCAACAGATGGGTCGTAACCCCTATGGGGTTTGAGACTATAACCAGATCAGAAACAAGACTAGTATTAAAGTGCAGAGACTCGACTACAAAATCAGAATGCCATAATCGGAAAGAGTTCTAACTCAATAATCAGATATGGAAACTAAACTCTCTATGGAAATTTTCCTACTTCTATCCTATCCACCAACTATGAGAGCATTCGCCTGCCTTCCTGAAGTAGGTCATGTCCTTTGTCCTTGCCCCCGCTTCTTCGGGCAGTCCCTAGTGAAGTGTCCCATCTCACCACAGTTGAAGTGAGTGTCCTTCCTCTTTCGGCAATCCTTGTCCAGATGAGTCAAGCTTCCATAAGTAAAGCACGTTTCTCCTCCTTTATCTTCAGACTTTTCTTCCTTCTTTCGTGTTTCCTTTTTGCCTCCTTTGTGAACCAAGTCCATATCCATGAGTTTCTCATCCTTGGGTTGTGCTCCTTAGCCAATCTCCCTCTGTAATGACCCGAAAATCCGGTCCAATTTGAGCTGACCAAAAACACAAGCCCAACCTCAAATTAAACTGAAAATCAGGAAATTAATAGAAAGAAGATAGAAACTTAGAATAGAAGAAGAAGAAGAACACAACATCAGAGTAACACGAATCTCACAGCGGAACGAATGACATATAATATATGTAACCTAACTTTGAAAGATACATCTGTACTTGAATATACATCATTATCAAAGTAAAACACTTACAACAGAGCGGAAATAACTATAGTTATATGATCCTGAAGCCTCTTGCTCCAGCTCTTCAAGTATCTGTAAATCCCGACTACTTGACTGCCTGTACAAAATTGGGCACCCAAGAGTTTAGGGAAACAAAACAAAATAAACTCCGGGTCATTCATGGGACTGGTATGAGTAAAATAGTTTTAAAACAGTTTGAGCCATTAAACGATATCTCATAAGACCACGCCGTATAACGGAACGGAGTTTTCCCTTATGAGAATCCAAAATGTCTTTATATCAAAAACCTTTTGATATTATAATAATGTCTATCAACACAATATAATAATCATCTATCAGAAACGCTTTCATCTCCCGTTCTACATATATAGTATACAATCAAAACCACAAGCACGTATTGGGTAATGGATTTCCAACTATGACAAGGTATGGAACCACCTTCCGCTAGTGTACCTCTAGAGAGGAATACACTAGGTTCAACAAGAACATCTTGCAACCCGGCCACACATGACCGACCACTCATTTCGCCTGAGTGTATCGAATGTATATCGCCAACGGTTGGGATCAGCAACCGTTTCCCGAATGGGACAGTATCAACAATAGATTTTTAGAAATAAATGAAACTCTAGATCAGGTGATTATACACCCTACTTCGGAGCGACCGACTTAGCCATGCTGCCTGCCCGATTTCTGTCATTTACCGGATGTAAGGCTATAAGCTACGCTTTATCATCACACCAGATTCACTTTGAATGCCACATCGTCAAATCCATCAAATCACCGATTGACGTCCTCAACCATACATTATGTGTTAGCTAAAAGAAGTTTCCTTCTCCGCTTCCACTCTTGGTACGGTTGGAGAAATCAATATACGTGATCGTCTGGAAATACTCTATCAGACATCCGTCCATACAAGTCATCCAGGAACAGGATGAACCGAAGGTACTATTCAGTATATCCATCTTAGGCACTGTTATCTAAAACTTATACAATAGCCCTTGCACTTTACTCCGTCTTCAATTATCTTTGGCATATATGATTCGCAACGCTTATGCCAATACAGAGTGGTTCTTTGGATAATAATCCAACCGGTCTCTCCATATTAACAACGTTAAAATGGTCAAAACTTCGAAAGTCTATGATTTAACTATCAAAGAAAAATACGTGTGCAAACAACGATATTATTTCCAAATGGAAATTCTATCAATCAATCATCAATCATATATATATATATTCATATTTCCTTGTTTCCTTATTTTCTATGTTTAGAAAATATACGTTATCAACATTGGAAACATTTCCATTTGTTATTTACATATCACTATCATTTCACAACTATCAGTCCTTGACTGTAAACTAGTAGGAGAACAATTCTCTAAGTATAAACCCCGAAGGCCGAAACCAACATCAGATCGATATTCAGAAAACTATTCAACTTAACTAATCTCTAGTCAGTTTCTAATCTTGTTTAACTCTATTTCGATTAACTCTAATCGAATAACTAATATTCTATTAACTCATTTCAACTCTATTCAAATAAACTAAATTCGATTAACTCCATTTGATTAAACTACATCGATTAACTCCTTTAATTTATTCCTTTTCTATTTGTTTACTTAACAAATAACTATTCCCTTTTCAATTCTGTTTATTTAACAAATAAATATTCCTTTTATCTTTCCTATTTATTTAACCAATAGATATTTCCTTTATCTTTTCTATTTGTATATGGTTTACAAATATATCCCTTTCAAATTCTATTTTAACATATTTATTCTAACCAATAATATTTCCTTTTATATCTATTCTATTTATTCTAACAAATAAATATTTCCTTTATTATAACTTATCCTTCGATTTTATAATTATTTTCTTTTATAAAAACCCTTTCCCTTTTCTATATAAAATCCATCGATTTTATATAAATAATTCATTTTCAAAATACACTTTGAAAATCCCCTTTCCCACATCCAGTATTTCTTATGGTATTTAACATCCCATATAACAACGATAAATATCGTCTAAACGCACATAATCAACAACAGATTATATATCACATCATATATCACAATATATGAATCACAGTAAAATAAATGTTGAGGAATCCAGTTGGATTCCTCCAACCTATTTTCCTGCATCACATATGTTAAACAATATAGATAACATCACTTTTAGTTCCATATGATATATTCTGTTAAACAGAATCAATATAGAAAATCAACTAACTGACTAGCAGTTCAATCAAACAGTCAACACACAGTCAATCAACCAATATTTAACAGTTCTAAAAATACAACATGAAATTATAAACTGTTCAGAGTTAGTGAGATTTACTCACATTTGCAGTTCATCGTTAAAGAACGATAAACTGTTGTTTGATTTGAATCAAACAGTTTATTTCGTCATAAATTCAAACGAGCTCAAATCCACTCCCAGTCAGTTCCATGTTGTAGCTCCCGTCCATACGGTCCCAACGCAACTTACGGTTCATGATTCTGATTTCATATGAATAAGTTATTGAACTCACAAGTTTGAACGCTATTTAAATTTTAAACTAAAACTTAATAGAATTTATTGGGCTTACTATTAACAAGGCCCATCTAACACACCCGACCCATCCTCAAATACCAACCCGCCATCTACAGTATTCACCCTCTCCAAATGAAAATGCGAATCTACTTCCTCCTTCAGACCATTTCCGAGTTCTTCGATCTCCCCTATTTCCCATTTTACTTCATCGTTCTTGAAACTGAGATCATCAACCACATCTCCATCAAGACCTCTTCAATCCTATAAAACTTTTGTCAAACTCGAAACTCATCTTCTCAGCTTCGACTTCTGGTATCTCACGATACTGTACACCGTACGCCGACCCTTTTCACCACCAATCAACCCCACAACCTCACAAATCGAAGCTTCTTGCTTCATCAATCCAACGCAAAACTCGAACTCGCAAATCGACCCAAGAAACCCCAAATATTCGGAACCCTAAGTGACGCTGTCACTTTTCTAGTAGAAAAAAAATGGAGCCGAGTCCTTCAAAATGTATGTCGGATCCAAGAGCTTCACCTCCTGAGCTCAAAAACACTTGCCTTGGATTTTTACCCTTTCTCTTTGATTTTTAAATGAATTTAGAAGCTCACTGTATGCTTTTTTTCTGTAAGAAGAAATACAGCGGCGCTTTACTGGAAGATTAGGTCTTAAGGAATTTGTACGGGGGTATATATAGGGGATTTAGATATTTTATTTTTATATTCATTTATATTGAAATACTGTTTTTATTTGTCCTTTAAAATTCCTGCGATCACACACGATACTCAAAAATCACGAAACTGGACATATAGCTAGAGTTTGACATTACGGTCCCAACGAAACTGGTTTCGTCGAATTCCGACTTCGTATGCTCACACAACGTATTTTTAACTGTCAGAATATCGACTGTTTTTCACTCTAAAAATTCGTACGGCCACACAGTGACTCTAAAAATCACGTAACTGGAAATCTAACAACTATTTGACATTGCAGATCCAACAAAATTAGTTTCGTCGAATTTCGACTTCGTTTGCAAAAGTGGCTATTTTTAAAGTCCTAAATAACCCATTTAAATATATAAATATATTTAAATATAATTAAATTAAATATTTATAAATAAATATTATCGTCTATATTCACAGTGGAATACCATACAGCTCTACTGAGATTTATAACTCGATATTTCAAATCTGGGTCAACCCGATATTCGATTTATATTGAAATTCCTTTTTAAAATATAAATAATCCCTTTATAAATTATAAAGGAATTCCACAGCGACTTTTCTGAAATTTGATTTGGACGTGAATCAAAATCTACACGACGAAATCTCGATTTTTCTCTTCCACTAGAAAGATATACTCCACCAGCTCCACACGTTTCTTGTTTCACGGAAATCCGGCTTAAAACGAATCTTGTACATTCAGTTGAAGTTCGAATCGCCAAATTACGAACTGCAGCGCCATTTCAAGCTCGACTTTAATTATATTATAACTCTACGTTCAAACTGTCGTTTATATAATATTTTCGTTATTCAAATTCAATTTCAAGCTGAATTAAATATAACAGATGATCCAGTTCACACAATATCGTCATTTCAGCCAATTCTGATTATTTCAGAATTAAATATACTTTTTAATTTATTATTTTAATTAAATATTCACCATTATTTAATTCCACGACCATTTAATTCACTATATCACTATTTAAATAATTAAATAAATTAATTAGTATACCTCTGCAAATGCGGGTCATTACAATCTTCCCCACTTAAAATAATTTCGTCCTCAAAATTGCTAAGGTAGAGAACGACCCTATCGACTGGTTAGAACATATTTGTTCACTTTTTAACTCCAGTTTTCAACTGGACCAATTTAATTTTTCAATTAAATATTAATTAATTTTTATCAACGAAAATTTTCAGAAATCCTGAAAAATTTCTAACACCTTTATCTTTTTGAAATATTTCGCCAGCACCTCATTTGTACTGATCAATAGGTCAAACTCCAACTCGCCTCTTTGGGCCATCTCCATCCCAAAAGAAAAATCAAACAGCCAAGCGGCTTGCCAATTCGGCTCAAAAAATCTTATATCCAATAGGAATATAAACTTGTACCTTTTTGTCGGCATATCATTATATCCTTTCCACGTGTTATCAATTCAGCAGATACAAGGGTCATCCCAATCAAATTCCAATCTGCTTTTATCCACAACACAACCATTCGCTTATATCCGAGCCAAATATCATTTCAACTCGAGTTTCTTCTCGATTCCCAACTCTTAACTTGATTATCACATTACACTTCAAATTTGAATCTCACAATCCAATTTGTTTTGATATCATTCTAATTCAACCTCAGTTACCACTTTACTGGCTTTTCTTTAATTCAAATTTTCTTTCACAAATTTCTGTTAAATTTGTTTTTAATTCAAACAGTCTTTCCCTGGGAGTTTTTAAACAGTTTACTCTTTTCAAAAATTAAATTTTCCTTTTGAACCTGTCACTGAACCCTTAATTAATATTCCATTAGTTAAATCACTTCTCTATTTCTTTATCAACATTTGTTAACCAAATATTTTCAATAACCATATCGGCCTTTTACGTTATTTGGAAAACATCTCCGAATATCGCCTTCCTTTATTTTCTAAACTTTAGAAAATATATGCTATTTATAATTGGAAAATATTCCAATTACTTATCTCTTTTCCGATCTCGTTTATTTCTATACTTAGGAAATATTCTTTATTATATTTCCAAGCTTACACTTATTTGGGTTAAAACGGATGTTGTGTAAAACATCGTTACGACAACCCAAATACTATATTCAACTAACTCTTATTCAACATTGATCTTTGAGCCTGAAATCTTACTATTTTTTGTTAATAATGAAATCAATCAAGTTGGGGTATAACTACCTCTCAGACCTTGACTGAATAACATTTATAACGTCAAAACAGATATGACTACTTACTCGAATAATCAATACCATACAACTACTTATTCACTTTTAAACACGTATACGCTTCCTCTTTCTATTCTTACTAGATTTTATTCTTAGTCTTCCTTTTTGATTTTACTATTCTATTTCTATGTTCGTTTCCTTATCGACTTCTATATATATATATCGATACGTTGATTTCTAACCATCAAATTATCTTAAAAATATTCTAACTCCTTAAATTCCCAGAAAATTTTTCCATAACCTCCTTTGTACCAGGAGCATCGGGATATTTCAAATAGCCTCCCATGGCCCTCACCAATCCAAAAGAAAAAGAAAAAGCCAAGCGGCTAGCCGATACGGCGCATAAAATCTCATATATGAATTAAATACATACCTTTTCGTCGAGCATTCTATTTATATACATTCATACCTTATCCATACCTATCTCATGTATATTTATACCTGCCCAATCTATTTTAACTATACCTGATCGTTTTAACTCAATTCGTTAATTAATTTGTTAATTAACTCTTTATTCTGTTTTACTTTTATATTTGAACATGACATGTTCAAATATATTTTAACTTGCTTATTAACTAATTTGAATCCAAATTTCAAATTTAAGTTCTATATTCGATTTTGAATATCCATTTACAAATCCAATTCACCTTTCAAAGTTCAACTTCAAATTCAAAACTCGATTAACTAATTCCTCTTCGACTTAGTTATTTCTATTCAAATTCTATATTATAAATCACATTTGAAATTCAACACAACTTGTCTTTCCCAAAACAAATTCAAAACAGTATCTCTGGTAGTAATTCGTCACTTACAACTCGAAAATGAATACTGATGATGCAGCTGTCATCATCAGAATCTATTTTCCAGCGATCGAAGTGAGTTCAATACTATAAAACCATTTCTAAACATTTCCACTTTGAAATTCATTTCAAAATATAATTCACACGGCTTGTAAAACAATTTAAAATTCTCCCAGGATCTTAAATTTTCCTTATTTTTAATCCAAATCCATTTACAAACACTTATCCAATTTTCCATAATTTTAATTCAATTTCTGGTTTAAATTCAGATTTAACTCATTTGATTTCAAGTATTTCACTTATATGAATTCTGATTGGTTATTTACATAACCATTTAATTTATAATCTTACTTGATTGTAATAACAACCAATATATCCAATATATATCAAAATATACTTTGGGTAAAATTATTTTCATTTACCCTTTTTTAAAACATATCATGTCGACCCATCGTATTCGAGTGTTTAGTAACTCCTACCGATACAGTGGATCAAACTGATCGACCAGAACTCATAAACGACTCAACCAATAAATCTCCACAATATAAAACAAATTTTTATATCACAAATACATTCACTCATATATATACACTCAATCTCAGTCTAGGGTATTACTAACCCTATCTCTACCGAGTCACGCCACAGAGCCATGGTAATTCACTTAACTTAAGCTCTGATACCAACTGTAATGACCTGAAAATCCGGTCCAATTTGAGCTGACCAAAAACACAAGTCCAACCTCAAATTAAACTGAAAATCAGGAAATTAATAGAAAGAAGATAGAGGGTGAGAATAGATAAGATAGAAACTTAGAATAGAAGAAGAAGAAGAACACAACATCAGAGTAACACGAATCTCACAGCGAAACGAATAACATATAATATATGTAACCTAACTTTGAAATATACATCTGTACTTGAATATACATCATTATCAAAGTACAACACTTACAACACAGCGGAAATAACTATAGCTATATGAACCTGAAGCCTCCTGCTCCAGCTCTTCAAGTATCTGTAAATCCCGACTACTTGACTGCCCGTACAAAATTGGGCACCCAAGAGTTTAGGGAAACAAAACAAAATAAACTCCGGGTCAGTCATGGGACTGGTATGAGTAAAATAGTTTAAAAACAGTTTGAGCCATTAAACGATATCTCATAAGACCACGCCGTATAACGGAACGGGTTTTTCCCTTATGAGAATCCAAAATGTCTTTATATCAAAAACCTTTTGATATTATAATAATGTCTATCAACACAATATGATAATCATCTAGCAGAAACGCTTTCATCACACGTTCTACATATATAGTATACAATCAAAACCACAAGCACGTATTGGGTAATGTATTTCCAACTATGACAAGGTATGGAACCACCTTCCGCTAGTGTACCTCTAGAGAGGAATACACTGGGTTCAACAAGAACATCTTGCAACCCGGCCACACATGATCGACCACTCATTTCGCCTGAGTGTATCGAATGTATATCGCCAACGGTTGGGATCAGCAACCGTTTCCCGAATGGGTCAGTATCGACAATAGATTTTTAGAAATAAATGAAACTCTAGATCAGGTGATTATACACCCTACTTCGAAGCGACCGACTTAGCCATGCTGCCTGCCCGATTTCTGTCATTTACCGGATGTGA
The DNA here is from genome assembly GCA_030737875.1 of Allium sativum. Lineage (NCBI taxonomy): Eukaryota > Viridiplantae > Streptophyta > Magnoliopsida > Asparagales > Amaryllidaceae > Allium > Allium sativum. The sequence goes on along the minus strand of CM060911.1, from coordinate 3,307,558 downwards.
GGCTATAAGCTACGCTTTATCATCACACCAGATTCACTTTGAATGCCACATCGTCAAATCCATCAAATCACCGATTGACGTCCTCAACCATACATTATGTGTTAGCTAAAAGAAGTTTCCTTCTCCGCTTCCACTCTTGGTACGGTTGGAGAAATCAATATACGTGATCGTCTGGAAATACTCTGTCAGACATCCGTCCATACAAGTCATCCAGGAACAGGATGAACCGAAGGTACTATTCAGTATATCCATCTTAGGCACTGTTATCTAAGACTTATACAATAGCCCTTGCACTTTACTCCGTCTTCAATTATCTTTGGCATATATGATTCGCAACGCTTATGCCAATACAGAGTGGTTCTTTGGATAATAATCCAACCAGTCTCTCCATATTAACAACGTTAAAATGGTCAAAACTTTGATAGTCTATGATTTAACTATCAAAGAAAAATACGTGTGCAAACAACGATATTATTTCCAAATGGAAATTCTATCAATCAATCATCAATCATATATATATCTATATATATATATATATTCATATTTCCTTGTTTCCTTATTTTCTATGTTTAGAAAATATACGTTATCAACATTGGAAACATTTCCATTTGTTATTTACATATCACTATCATTTCACAACTATCAGTCCCTGACTGTAAACTAGTAGGAGAACAATTCTCTAAGTATAAACCCCGAAGGTCGAAACCAACATCAGATCGATATTCAGAAAACTATTCAGCTTAACTAATCTCTAGTCAGTTTCTAATCTTGTTTAACTCTATTTCGATTAACTCTAATCGAATAACTAATATTCGATTAACTCATTTCAACTCTATTCAAATAAACTAAATTCGATTAACTCCATTTGATTAAACTACATCGATTAACTCCTTTAATTTATTCCTTTTCTATTTGTTTACTTAACAAATAACTATTCCCTTTTCAATTCTATTTATTTAACAAATAAATATTCCTTTTATCTTTCCTATTTATTTAACCAATAGATATTTCCTTTATCTTTTCTATTTGTATATGGTTTACAAATATACCCCTTTCAAATTCTATTTTAACATATTTATTCTAACCAATAATATTTCCTTTTATATCTATTCTATTTATTCTAACAAATAAATATTTCCTTTATTATAACTTATCCTTCGATTTTATAATTATTTTCTTTTATAAAAACCCTTTCCCTTTTCTATATAAAATCCATCGATTTTATATAAATAATTCATTTTCAACATACACTTTGAAAATCCCTTTTCCCACATCCAGTATTTCTTATGGTATTTAACATCCCATATAACAATGATAAATATCGTCTAAACGCACATAATCAACAACAGATTATATATCACATCATATATCACAATATATGAATCACAGTAAAATAAATGTTGAGGAATCCAGTTGGATTCCTCCAACCTGTTTTCCTGCATCACATATGTTAAACAATATAGATAACATCACTTTTAGTTCCATATGATATATTCTGTTAAACATAATCAATATAGAAAATCAACTAACTGACTAGCAGTTCAATCAAACAGTCAACACACAGTCAATCAACCAATATTTAACAGTTCTAAAAATACAACATGAAATTATAAACTGTTCAGAGTTAGTGAGATTTACTCACATTTGCAGTTCATCGTTAAAGAACGATAAACTGTTGTTTGATTTGAATCAAACAGTTTATTTCGTCATAAATTCAAACGAGCTCAAATCCACTCCCAGTCAGTTCCATGTTGTAGCTCCCGTCCATACGGTCCCAATGCAACTTACGGTTCATGATTCTGATTTCATATGAATAAGTTATTGAACTCACAAGTTTGAACGCTATTTAAATTTTAAACTAAAACTTAATAGAATTTATTGGGCTTACTATTAACAAGGACCATCTAACACACCCGACCCATCCTCAAATCCCAACCCGCCATCTATAGTATTCACCCTCTCCAAATGAAAACGCGAATCCGCTTCCTCCTTCAGACCATTTTCGAGTTCTTCGATCTCCCCTATTTCCCGTTTTACATCATCGTTCTTGAAACTGAGATCATCAACCACATCTCCATCAAGACCTCTTCAATCCTATACAACTTTTGTCAAACTCAGAACCCATCTTCTCAGCTCCGACTTCTGGTATCTCATGATATTGTACACCGTACGCCGACCCTTTTTACCACCAATCAACCCCACAACCTCACAAATCGAAGCTTCTTGCTTCATCAATCCAACGCAAAACTCGAACTCGCAAATCGACCCAAGAAACCCCAAATATCTGGAACCCTAAATGACGCTGTCACTTTTCCAATAGAAAAAAAATGGAGCCGAGTCCTTCAAAATGTATGTCGGATCCAAGAGCTTCACCTCCTGAGCTCAAAAACACTTGCCTTGGATTTTTACCCTTTCTCTTTGATTTTTAAATGAATTTAGAAGCTCACTGTATGCTTTTTTCTGTAAGAAGAAATACAGCGGTGCTTTACTGGAAGATTAGGTCTTAAGGAATTTGTACGGGGGTATATATAGGGGATTTAGATATTTTAGATAATTTATTTTTATATTCATTTATATTGAAATACTGTTTTTATTTGTCCTTTAAAATTCCTACGATCACACACGGTACTCAAAAATCACGAAACTGGACATATAGCTAGAGTTTGACATTACGGTCCCAACGAAACTGGTTTCGTCGAATTCCGAATTCGTATGCTCACACAGCGTATTTTTAACTGTCAGAATATCGACTGTTTTTCACTCTAAAAATCCGTATGGCCACACAGTGACTCTAAAAATCACGAAAATGGAAATCTAAGAACTATTTGACATTGCGGATCCAACAAAATTAGTTTCGTCGAATTTCGACTTCGTTTGCAAAAGTGGCTATTTTTTAAGTCCTAAATAACCCATTTAAATATTTAAATATATTTAAATATAATTAAATTAAATATTTATAAATAAATATTATCGTCTATATTCACAGTGGAATACCATACAGCTCTACTAAGATTTATAACTCGATATTTCAAATCTGGGTCAACCCGATATTTGATTTATATTGGAATTCCTTTTTAAAATATAAATAATCCCTTTATAAATTATAAAGGAATTCCACAGCGACTTTTCTGAAATTTGATTTGGACGTGAATCAAAATCTACACGACGAAATCCCGATTTTTCTCTTCCACTAGAAAGATAAACTCCACCAGCTCCACACGTTTCTTGTTTCACAGAAATCCGGCTTAAAACGAATCCTGTACATTCAAACTGGCGTTTATATAATATTTTCGTTATTCAAATTCAATTCCAAGCCGAATTAAATATAACAGATGATCCAGTTCACACCATATCGTCATTTCAGCCAATTCTGATTATTTCAGAATTAAATATTTTTTTAATTTATTATTTTAATTAAATATTCACCATTATTTAATTCCACGACCATTTAATTCACTATACCACTATTTAAATAATTAAATTAATTAATTAGTATACCTCTGCAAATGCGGGTCATTACACCCTCATTCTCATCTTTACTATCTGTGTGTAACACGTTGACAAGTCCCTCGAAAGCTACCTCCATCGCACGGAAAATCCTACAAAGCTCGAAAGAAAATTAGCCGTAGGCGAGACTACTACGGCTACAGATGGAAGTCGGGCGTTTATTTGCCCTTTGACCGGTGTCATAGTCTTATCAAGCCTACAGAACCATGCCGCGATGAGGTTACCTCCCAGAAAGCCAGGAGCCCCGAAGAAAGAAGGAAACAAAGATTCAAACGGAGGATCAAAAGATAGATATATGGCTTTTAGGGATTATGTTTTTTTTCAAAAATAGGCTTTACTTTCGAAAATACTTCCTTTTAAAACCTTTTTGAAAATAGTTTTCAAAAACTTTACCCAATCTGGTAACCTTCAGCTCTGATACCAAGTGTAACACCCCACCTCCGTTAAGGACACTCACAAAGGGAATGCCTTAACTTTGATGGAGCGTTTTAGTAGACAGAACAGAAACTTACAAGACAGATAAAATAGTACTTGAAAAATTTATAGCTTTATTACAACAGAAACCGAAGTAAGTTTGGTTACATCCTTTCAAATCACAATATCAGAATTCAAGTACAAAATATCAGTCTTGTACAAAAGCCTTCAGAATGCATAGTTTTTAAAATCATAATCCCCAACATAAACTGCCATGCCAAAGCCAGACGATACTTCAAGCAGAGAAGATCCGAATCAAGCTCCTAGATTTCCACCCTACAAACCTGGGGGGGGGGGAACGGAAGAAAAAGGGGCGAAAACAAGCAAGGTCAGACTTAAAGTCTAGCAAGTCCAGTGACTTTCAGCATATGAACAGATAATAATAATTATGACATGAAAATAAAACTGGATGCGAGATAACAGTAACAGGAGTAGCAGATATACTTAGGTTAAACAGAAAAAGAACAGAATGATGTAAGCTACTACTTTTCACCTCTCTGCACTAATACTAGTATAACAGGATTAGGTGTCACCCCAATGTCTAAACTGAACAGAAACAGGAACAGAATAATTTCCACAGAAGAGAATGCTTGTAATGGGCTTTTACCACCCCAACAGAAACAGACAGAAACAGAATGCTAATAATGGGCCTTTTCCATCCGAAAAGAAATAGACAGAAACAGAATGCTAATAATGGGCCTTTACCACCCGAACAGAAGGTGCAGAAACAGAAACAGATTAATCCCTACGGAAACAGAATGTAGAATTATGTGTACACTAGTAAATGGGCCTTTACCACCCGAACTGAAACAGACAGAACTAAGTGTACCCTAAAACCCTACCCCAAGCGATCGACTCCCTAATACAAACATACTCTGTGCCAGCCCCACAAAAGGGTGTATCACTCCCCAAAGTGGCAACCTTTAAATGACACAGACCTATTTACAGATGTCACGGCGTCTTACATCCTCAGAGGCAGACCGGGATCCATGCACGCACATGACCCGGTTGGAACGCACCATCGACACCCCTCGCCATTATCAGAATGAACCGCTTATAATTATTTCAGTAAGCGTGCCCGGACCCTACCTACTGTTGGGTCAAAGTTTGATACCAGAAAGGGTTACTGACTAATATGGGTCCTAAACAACAGATGACACAAGTAATTTCCCTCCTAACCTTGTGTCCCTAGAGTAACAGATTACAGATTAACTTGTTTACAAATTCAGACATACAGAGTTCAAGTCAACTAGTTCACAGATCAGAAAATCAAGTTAACGGATTTTCAGACTAACGGATCAGATGTACAGTTCTTAACAGACTTACAGATTGTCTAACTTTGTATTGGGCCTACAGATTCACAAAACAGGTTTTATTAAATTCATCAGTCCGGTTGGTTTAACCTTATTTACCCAAAATGTTTTAGACATCATACTTATCCCATAATTGCATTAATTAAATATTAATGCACAGACCTTTCACATTAGGTCGGTAGCTTGTGGCCGCTGGATATGTCGGGCGGTTCCGGGCAGACTTCTGCCACAAGCCAGACCTAACCTCATGTCTAAGCATATTTTAGTTATGCCTGCGACCTCTCACATTAGACTGACAGTTTGCGGTCGCTGGTTAAGCCGGTTGGTTCCGTGCAGGCTTCTACCGCAAACGGAGCCTAACCTCGTGTCATAGCCAATTCATTCCAATACAGATTTTTCAGATATAAGACTAATCATGTTTATTTAACAGATTAAACTTCTTCATAGGATACAACAGATTAATCAAATTTCCATGTTTTACTAAATCTTAGGTCGAGCCTACGGATTTCCATACCCAAATTACCATTATCTAGTTTTCAACAGATCAGACAATTCAACAGGTAGCAGATCTAGCAGTTTAAGTGATTCAACAGATTTAGCAGATAACAGATTCGGCAGTTTAGGCAATTCAACAGATTTCGCAGATAACGAATTAGGCAATTTAACGGATTTAGCAGATAGCAGATTTAGCAGATTTTATATATCTAAAACTCTATTTACATATCTTGCCTAATCATAAATTTAGCCTAAACTTACATGCCCAAATCAAGGTCATAATTCATAATACAATATATGCCCCAAATCTTAGCCTTAATATTCCCATTTACAGTTCATGTCAAAACTAGATTTAATATTCTAGTTTACCATTTATGTCCAAGACTAATATACATGTTAATCATTCACTATTATAGCCAATTCAGATTATGCCAACATATTTATTATGCAAATTAACTTAATTAAGCTACGCCCAATCCCCGTATAACATGTTTCCACAAGTTCTCTAAGTACTCATGAAATGACCTTAGCAAAATGAATAGGGGATAAGCACAAGAAAGAATAGGCATGCAATGATGAACCAAATACAATGATAATGGCCCTACTAGGCTCGATGTACATAACAGTGAATGGGAATAAACTAGCAAGGTTACATACTAAATATGAGATCCAACATCATTAAGGGAATAGGCATTAGAAACTAACTACAATAGTTATAGGCAACTAACCACAATAGTCATGGGTGACTAATCACAATAGTTTCTTATTCAATGTCATAGGCAATAGTCACATAGGCGTGAATCATAGTCATAGGAAATAGTCTCATAGGCATGAATCATAGTCATAGGCAATAGTCTCATGTCCAATTATGCATTATTCATTATTTGTCCCAAAATTTAGCGTTCGTGCGTTAATCACTTATGAGATTCGGCGCAGGATCGTAGTAGCCTGGCTATAGAAGAGAAAGAAGAAAGAGATACAAAATAAGATAGATCTAAACAGAACAGACATAACCTCAGATTCAGATTTGCAATCCATGTCACAATCATAATTAACGTTTATATCGAAAAATAACTGTACTTGCCTTTCGTGGTTTAAGAAAGGAAATAAACTGGTGTTGATGCAGAAAGGCTGAATTATTCCTCTTTAATTGTTGTTGTAGCTCTAAACTTTGATTTGAGATTTGATTTAGCTTTTAATTCTATTCAGGTTGGAAGAAGGTGCATCAGTCCAAGTTTTGATTCTAGCAGAGTAACGACGCCATTATTTTATATATTTAGAACAGAGACAGAGTATAGACAGAATGAAATTGTGTAAAGAAAATGAGGTTAGGGGGCTGTTTATATAGGATTAGGCAGACAAATCTAGACAGAAAACGAGACCGGATACATCAGAATGAACCAGGTTCAAAAACTGGGTTTCGGAGCAGGTCGACCCCAGGTCGACTCCCCAGTCGACCTGGTCATGGGGAGGTCGACACCCAGTCGACCTGGTTGGGGGGAGGGGGGTCGACTCCCCAGTCGACCTGGGTATATGGGCGGGAATTTTCCCGCCAGCCTTCTCTGGGTTTGAATTTCGAATTTCTGGCTTTATTTCCGAGCTATTTTATTTTATTCAAATCCCTGAAACTTCTGAGGGTCATAACTTGGTCATACGAACTCCAATTTTCGAAAACTCGGACTCGATTTCATGCAGAATTCCGAGACGAATGCAATGGCACAACCCGTTTCCCTTGATTCTTATTTTATAATTTATTTATTCTCTGATTTGTTACTTATACGATCACAGAAAATACGGGGTGTTACATTCTCCCCTCCTTAAAGGATTTCGTCCCCGAAATCTTCAAGTTAAGGAGAATGTGTCCTACCATCCAGTCATCCATCTACTCAACCATCATCCACACGCATCCATTGTCCTTAGAAAACTTCTAATGTTGTATGAACATATGCAAAAGTGTGTGTATATGTTCCTTATCTAAGGCAAAGATCAGGCGGCCCACTGATTCAGTTAACCTCCTTAATGCGAATTATGTTAGTGCCATGAGTCCAACATGTATGCAATTTTCCTATTTGATATCATTCTTATATGAGTGACAACCATTCATTCATATGCAACATCCATGTGATGAGTCAATCATTTTGCATCCACAGAATTTGAAAATGCTCACACATCCATATGCAGTATGAGAGTGTTTTAGAGCCAATCTAGTGCCTAGTGTGTGTATATGCATCCACGAGCAACCACTAGCAACCACTTGCATCCACTTGCAACCATCAAACATAACATGTCTCAATCACATGTTTACACCCATTGGTTTCTACCTAAACTTCGAAGATTCGATCGATAGGATACAGTTGAATGAAGGAAGCGAGTACGGATGAAACAAAAACTTGGTTCTCATGAGAGAATAATTCCCCTAAGTAGCGGCCCCGAAGACCGAAATCAACATCAGATTGATGCCCAGAGGATTACCCTCTTTAGACAATGTCAAAAATGGAAATCTTAACCTTTTCAGAAATATCCAGATGCTTACAGACTACTAGTACAAATCTGATTATCGAATGATTCTTAGAAAACTAAGCATGGGAAAATCCCACCATATCCCTCAAAAACCCAGAATGTATGCATTACAATCGACTTGACGGCTAACACAGATACCCTCAAACCCCAACCTATCACCAACAGATGAGTCGTAACCCCTATGGGGTTTGAGACTATAACCAGATCAGAAACAAGACTAGTATTAAAGTGCAGAGACTCGACTACAAAATCAGAATGCCATAATCGGAAAGAGTTCTAACTCAATAATCAGATATGGAAACTAAACTCTCTACGGAAATTTTCCTACTTCTATCCTATCCACCAACTATGAGAGCATTCGCCTGCCTTCCCGAAGTAGGTCATGTCCTTTGTCCTTGCCCCCGCTTCTTCGGGTAGTCCCTAGTGAAGTGTCCCATCTCACCACAGTTGAAGTGAGTGTCCTTCCTCTTTCGGCAATCCTTGTCCAGATGAGTCAAGCTTCCATAAGTAAAGCACTTTTCTCCTCCTTTATCTTCAGACTTTTCTTCCTTCTTTTGTGTTTCCTTTTTGCCTCCTTTGTGAACCAAGTCCATATCCATGAGTTTCTCATCCTTGGGTTGTGCTCCTTAGCCAATCTCCCTCATTCTCATCTTTACTATCTGTGTGTAACACGTTGACAAGTCCCTCGAAAGCTGCCTCCATCGCACGGAAAATCCTTCAAAGCTCGAAAGAAAACTAGCCGTAGGCGAGACTACTACGGCTACAGATGGAAGTCGGGCGTTTATTTGCCCTTTGACCGGTGTCGTAGTCTTATCAAGCCTACAGAACCATGCCGCGATGAGGTTACCTCCCAGAAAGCCGGGAGCCCTGGAGAAAGAAGGAAACAAAGATTCAAATGGAGGATCAAAAGATAGATATATGGCTTTTGGGGATTATGTTTTTTTTTTCAAAAATAGGCTTTACTTTCGAAAATACTTCCTTTTAAAACCTTTTTGAAAATAGTTTTCAAAAACTTTACCCAATCTGGTAACCTTCAACTCTGATACCAAGTGTTAGACCCCACCTCCGTTAAGGACACTCACAAAGGAAATGCCTTAACTTTGATGGAGCGTTTTAGTAGATAGAACAGAAACTTACAAGACAGATAAAACAGTACTTGAAAATTTTATAGCTTTATTACAACAAAAACCGAAGTAAGTTTGGTTACATCCTTTCAAATCACAATATCAGAATTCAAGTACAAAATATCAGTCTTGTACAAAAGCCTTCAGAATGCATAGTTTTTAAAATCATAATCCCCAACATAAACTGCCATGCCAAAGCCAGACGATACTTCAAGCAGAGAAGATCCGAATCAAGCTCCTAGATTTCCACCCTACAAACCTGGGGGGGAAACGGAAGAAAAAGGGGCGAAAACAAGCAAGGTCGGACTTAAAGTCTAGCAAGTCCAGTAACTTTCAGCATATGAATAGATAATAATAATTATGACATGAAAATAAAACTGGATGCGAGATAACAGTAACAGGAGTAGCAGATATACTTAGGTTAAACAGAAAAAGTACAGAATGATGTAAGCTACTACTTTTCACCTCTCTGCACTAATACTAGTATAACAGGATTAGGTGTCACCCCAATGTCTGAACTGAACAGAAGCAGGAACAGAATAATTTTCGCAGAAGAGAATGCTAGTAATAGGCTTTTACCACCCCAACAGAAACAGATAGAAACAGAATGCTAATAATGGGCCTTTACCACCCGAACAGAAACAGACAGAAACAGAATGCTAATAATGGGCCTTTACTACCCGAACAGAAGGTACAGAAACAGAAACAGATTAAACCCTACGGAAACAGAATGTAGAATTAGGTGTACACTAGTAAATGGGCCTTTACCACCCGAACAGACGGTACCACGCAGAAACAGACAGGTTACCACCCAACAGAAACAGACAGAACTAAGTGTACCCTAAAATCCTACCCCAAGCGATCGGCTCCCTAATACATAAATACCCCGTGCCAGCCCCACAAAAGGGTGTATCACTCCCCAAAGTGGCAACCTTTAAATGACACAGACCTATTTACAGATATCACAGCGTCTTACATCCTCAGAGGAAGACCGGGATCCATGCACGCACATGACCCGGTTGGAACGCACCATCAACACCCCTCGCCATTATCAGAATGAACCGCTTATAATTAGTTCAGTAAGCGTGCCCGGACCCTACCTACTGTTGGGTCAAAGTTTGATACCAGGAATGGTTACTGATTAATATGGATCCCAAACAACAGATGACACAAGTAATTTCCCTCCTAACCTTGTGTCCCCAGACTAACAGATTTCAGATTAACTTGTTTACAAGTTCAGACATACAGAGTTCAAGTCAACTAGTTCACAGATCAGAAAATCAAGTTAACGGATTTTCAGACTAACGGATCAGATGTACAGTTCTTAATAGACTTACAGATTGTCTAACTTTGTATTAGGCCTACAGATTCACAAAACAGGTTTTATTAAATTCATCAGTCCGGTTGGTTTAACCCTATTTACCCAAAACGTTTTAGACGTCATACTTATCCCATATTTGCATTAATTAAATATTAATGCACAGACCTCTCACATTAGGTTGGTAGCTTGTGGCCGCTGGAAATGTCGGGCAGTTCCGGGCAGACTTCTGCAACAAGCCAGACCTAACCTCGTGTCTAAGCATATTTTAGTTATTCCTACGACCTCTCACATTAGACTGACAGTTTGCGGTCGCTGGTTAAGCCGGTTGGTTCCGGGCAGGCTTCTACCGCAAACAGAGCCTAACCTCGTGTCATAGCCAATTCATTCCAATACAGATTTTTCAGATATCAGACTGATCCTGTTTATTTAACAGATTAAACTTCTTCATAGGATACAACAGATTAATCAAATTTCCATGTTTTACTAAATCTTAGGTAGAGCCTATGGATTTCCATACCCAGATTACCATTATCTAGTTTTCAACAGATCAGACAATTCAACAGGTAGCAGATCTATCAGTTTAAGTGATTCAACAGATTTAGCAGATAATAGATTCTGCAGTTTAGGCAATTCAACAGATTTAGCAGATAACGGATTAGGTAATTTAACGGATTTAGCAGATAACAGATTTAGCAGATTATATATATCTAAAACTCTATTTACATATCTTGCCTAATCATAAATTTAGCCTAAACTTACATGCCCAAATCAAGGTCATAATTCATAATATAATATATGCCCCAAATCTTAGCCTTAATATTCCCATTTACAGTTCATGTCAAAACTAGATTTAATATTCTAGTTTACCATTTATGTCCAAGACTAATATACATGTTAATCATTCACTATTATAGCCAATTCAGATTATGCCAATATATTTATTATGCCAAATTAACTTAATTAAGCTACGCCCAATCCCCGTATAACATGTTTCCACAAGTTCTCTAAGTACTCATGAAATGACCCTAGCAAAAGGAATAGGGGATAAGCACAAGAAAGAATAGGCATGCAATGATGAACCAAATACAATGATAATGGCTCTACTAGGCTCGATGTATATAACAGTGAATGGGAATAAACTAGCAAGGTTACATACTAAATATGAGATCCAACATCATTAAGGGAATAGGCATAAGAAACTAACTACAATAGTTATAGGCAACTAACCATAATAGTCATGGGCGACTAATCACAATAGTTTCTTATTCAATGTCATAGGCAATAGTCTCATAGTCGTGAATCATAGTCATAGGCAATAGTCTCATAGGCATGAATCACAGTCATAGGCATCTCATGTCCAATTATGCATTATTCATTATTTGTCCCAAAATTTAGCGTTCGTGCGTTAATCTCTTATGAGATTCGGCGCAGGCTCGTAGTAGCCTGGCTATAGAACAGAAAGAAGAAAGAGATACAGAATAAGATAGATCTAAACAGAACAGACATAACCTCAGATTCAAATTTACAATCCATGTCACAATCATAATTAACGTTTATATCGAAAAATAACTATACTTGCCTTTCGTGGTTTAAGAAAGGAAATAAACTGGTGTTGATGCAGAAAGGCTGAATTATTCCTCTTTGATTGTTGTTGTAGCTCTAAACTTTGATTTGAGATTTGATTTAGATTTTAATTCTATTCAGGTTGGAAGAAGGTGCATCGGTCCAAGTTTTGATTCCAGCAGAGTAACGGCGCCATTATTTTATTTATTTAGAACAGAGACAGAGTATAGACAGAATGAAATTGTGTAAAGAAAATGAGGCTAGGGGGCGGTTTATATAGGATTAGGCAGACGAATCTAGACAGAAAACGAGACCGGATACATCAAAATGAACCAGGTTCAAAAACTGGGTTTCGGGAGCAGGTCGACTCCCCAGTCGACCTGGTCATGGGGAGGTCGACACCCCAGTCGACCTGGTTGGGGGGGTCGACTCCCCAGTCGACCTTGGTATATGGGCGGGAATTTTCCTGCCAGCCGTCTCTGGGTTTGAATTTCGAATTTCTGGCTTTATTTTCGAGCTGTTTGATTTTATTCAAATCCCTGAAACTTCTGTGGGTCATAACTTGGTCATACGAACTCCGATTTTCGAAAACTCGGACTCGATTTCATGCAGAATTCCGAGACGAACGCAATGGCACAACCTGTTCCCCTTGATTCTTATATTATAATTTAATTATTCTCTGATTTGTTACTTATACGATCATAGAAAATACGGGGTGTTACATTGTAAGTGTTGTACTCTGATAATTATATGTTATACAGTTAAAATTTTGAATTTTAAAAGTTATGATATATTATATTTTGCTCCGCTGCGATGTGAGATTCTGTGCTGTTATTTCTGTTCTTCTTCTACCTTTTTCTTCTAAAAAAATGATTCATATTTCTGTGATATTTGGGTTGGACATGTGATGTATGTAGTCAACTCAGATAGTTTGGATTTGCGGGCCATTACAAGGTGTTTCAAAGTTTATAACTTAGCAAATACTATACTGAAATCGATTTTGTAAACAGTTCAAAAATAATTATAACAACAGCATCTACTAATATAAAATCAATTTTCTAAAAAAATAAAAAAATGAATATACAAAATCAAATATTGTTCTAAAATCGATTTTTAAAATTAAAGCCTTTAGTCCAGAATGTTTTTAATTTATTTTAAAAAATACTACATAAAATTTATACCGCTTATATGCAAAGTTATACGTAGAAGAAAAGTAAAGTGAAGTGCTGTCGAAACTAAAAAGATGTATGGTATCTTTAGCCCCAAAGCACCTTGCCTTATTTTTAGATAATACAGCAGCTTAAATATACCCTTTTATGCAAAGTTATGTATGTAAGGTAAGTGAAGTGCTGTGCTGACCAAATTGAAAGAAGCAAGGTGCATAAAGCCTTTAGTCCCAAAATGCTTTACTGATTTTCAAAGGTATGGTGTGAAGTCGTTGATTGATTCCTAAAGGCTTTAATGTATTTTACAAAGAATTTAATTATGTGTTATCGAAATTACTAACATATATTTTTAATTTAGGAACAATGTTAGATTATATTGTCAATCATAGTTGGATTTATGAAGTTAGAACTGACATGAAAGATACAGCTAAAGCTTATTTATACAATGATGTAAACAAATTTATTAGATTCACATATCCATCAGTCGAAATACCTACTGCTAACTATTGAGGTTTTGGAAACTAGTAAAGTTAAAGTATATTTGCATAAATTTGGTTTTGTACCAAATTATTATTTATGGGATCTTTATGGAAAACTTATTGCACCTACATTTAATCCTCATGTCAGAGGTTGATTTAGTTATGACGAATCCAATATAAGATATGGTAAAAGATGTTGCTCGATGAATGCTGTGATGGCCCGCCCCGGACCAGCCGACATTTCCCCGAAATGCGTTGTACCAATGCCCGACTAGCACGGGACGGATGTCAAAAGAAAAGGATTTGAAACTATGAATCATCAAAGAACATGTAGTATATCTCACAGCGCATGGAGTAAAATATAATAATAACATACTTGACATAAAACAGGCGAGACAGTGCATAATCTAAAAACTAAATCATCATAGCAGCGGAATCTAAATTACAGCTTATGACCCAAACCATCGTTATTACAACTTCGAAATACTGTCTCTAAAGCAAAATAGAAAAGGCACACTACTAATGCCCAAAGCAGTGACCAGCAACAATATAGGCAGAATATATATAGTACGTGGAAGCCTCCTACTCGTCTCCGGGCAGCTACTCGTGCATACCACCTAACTTGTCTCTAGTCTTCTCGTTTAGGAGCACCCAGAGTAATAAAAAGAGACATAAAACTCTTGGTCAGACAAAATTCTGGTATGAGCGATAGCAACAAAATAGTACAATAACAGGTATAAATAATCATACCTGAATCTGGACCTAGAACCAAAGAGTTAGCACAACAGGATGTACAGTACTATAAGGTAACACAGACATAAAGTGTAAAGCGGAAGTGTGCATGTCATGGTGATAGCAAACATCAAACATAGCAATCAACCTCACGTTTCTCACTCAGTGCGTAAAGTATACGATATCCGATCCACCACTTTGATCACCCAAATCCTTTTCTACGATCACCTTGCCCTTGGGGTCTTAATGACCCCATTGCATTGGTCCATAGCCACTAATCACTTGCTACGATCACCTTGCCCTTGGGGGTCCTAATGGCCCCATTGCACTGATCCATAGCCATGCTACGATCATTTGCCCTTGGGAGTCTTAATGATCCCATTGCGTTGATCCATAGCCACTAATCCATCTATCAGTGGTGAACTAAAGCTATAGATATCGATAACCCCTTTGCACACGTCCCGCAGCAAAGCCCAACTCATGAAGTTAACTCGTTGGTTCCCATCTGGATCCTTAGTAATAACTTCTCATTTGGACTTCCATTGCGCCTCGGGTTTTCAGTCTTCATCTTGGTTCATGGTTCGGTCCCCACGCTTCGCGGTATAGGGAGGCGGTTCGTGGTGCTCCCATTCATGGGTTCCTGCTCTGTTCGTGACCTGCGTGATCGGGTCGTGGTCCTCCATTCGATTCGTGAGGGTGAGTCGTGAGTCCTAGCTTTGTGACTCCGGTTTGTGGTCCTGCTCACGGTTCGGGGTTCCTGCTCGTGACACATTTCAGGCGAGAGGGTCGGGTCATGGAGCTCAAGTGTGAGTCCGGTCGTGGTCGTAGGGGTGAGCACGAATGGGGGTCGGCTCGTAGGGGTACTCCACGATCGGGGACCTGTACTTCCTGCAACTTTCCAGCAAGCTATTTTCGCCACACGACGACATTTTGACAATTCTAACTTTCCTATGCAGCCTTAAAGCATACCAAACAGTAGTAATAACAAGTATAATCAATCAAAAACACTAAAACATCAACAATATGTATTATTTAGATCAAACATACCCAAAAAGCATGATTTTCCCCTTAATCCTCTTAACCATGTTTGAACTATAGGATTAGCAAAATATGTCCAAATTAACACAAATTTTAACCAGTAACATAAAATAATATTTCATAATTTATGCATATTTTTCCATATTTTTCCGAGTCATAATTTCGCTAATTATCACTAATCACCCTTAATTAGCCGTACTTAGTGTAAAAACATGCTAATCACTCACCTTAGCCATAAATAAATCTTAGATCTGAAAATATCTCTGATTTGGTTCGAATCCCAATGCAAAACAGCAGCTCTACTTCCAATTTGATGTTAATTTGCATTGATTTGATGTTGATTAGCTTAATATTGGATTAAAATGTGATTAGAAGGTAGTTTAGAAGGTGGAGTACATTGTTAGGTTTGAAGAAATGAAAGTGGAAGCTGAGAAAATGAATGAAACTGATTTCCCAAACCCTATCAGCCCTCTCACAACCCTAATCCTGAAATGGGTTATGGGCTTAACTGTTAATCACCGGTTAAGCCCAATTATGTTGTTTCTCACCTTCCAAACCCTATTTCAGCCATATCTCTCAAACGGTAAGTCTGTTTGATTAATGTGACAACTCTACGGAAAGGTAAACCATCATCTGAATTCAATGGAAGTGGTTTCAAGTCAAAACTCCTTATTAATCAAAAGTTATAGGCGAAATAAGATACACCAGGGGTAAAACGGTCATTTAAAATTTGGCAAAAATCGTGAACATGGGAAATGACACCAATAGTCGTCTCACAAAGTTACACGACCATACGATTTCGTATGTGGAAGAAATAAATTATTCTACGATCCTCTGATGCGAAGAATGCGGGTCATTACACTCCCCTCCCCCTCCCCTTTAAGAAATTTCATCCCCGAAATTCCTTAATCAATAAAACAACCAAAGGTGTCCCGCATGCCTATCAACCATTTACAAACAACCAAACATACATGATATCAGAACAAGCCTATCCTAGCATGCGGTTTACTAACAAGGGAATAACTATCACTATCAAAATCTTACCAGGCAAAGAGTTCTGGATGCATCTTCCTTATGTTCTCCTTTGTTTCCCAAGTACAGTCATTCTCATTGTCACCCCACTGGACCTTGACTAGTTTCACCATCTTCCTTCGAAGTTGCTTCGTATCGTACTTGATAATACGAATCGGTCTGCAACTCCCAATCATCTCGAGTTCTACCTCGATATCATCTAACTGATCTGGTGAAATAGTCATATCAGGGTCTTGGACGAACTTCCTTAACTAGGAAACATGAAATTCGTCGTGAACTCCAGCCATCTTGTCAGGCAATCCAACTTTATACGCTAAATTCCCAACTTGTTCGAGAACTGGAAATGGACCAACAAACCTTGGTGCCAAGTTACCTCTCCTACAAAAATGAATCACACTCTTTAATGGAGCGATATTGACGAATACCAAGTCGCCAACGGAGAATTTCAATTATCTTCGTCTTTTATCAGCATAACTCTTCTGCCTATCTTGGGCAGCCTTCATTCGTTGTTGAATAACTTTGATCTTATCCGAAGTTTCTCTTAACACATCTGGTC
The DNA here is from genome assembly GCA_030737875.1 of Allium sativum. NCBI lineage: Eukaryota > Viridiplantae > Streptophyta > Magnoliopsida > Asparagales > Amaryllidaceae > Allium > Allium sativum. Next base: position 3,290,238 of record CM060911.1, on the reverse strand, counting down.
CAAGCACAAACTTCTCATCGGTTTCCAACCAACATGATGGTGAGTTGCATGGTCTTCCGTACAAAGCTTCAAATGGATCCATACCAATACTGGACTGATAACTATTATTGTATGCAAACTCAACCAGATGCAAATGGTCATCCCATGAGCCTCCAAAATTTAATATACAAGCTCTTAGGAGATCCTCTAATATACGATTCACCCTCTCTGTTTGACCGTCGGTTTGAGGATGGTACGCGATACTGAGATGTAATTATGACCCTAAAGCCTCTTGTAAGCTCTTCCAAAACCCACTAGTAAATAAGGGATCTCGGTCACTCACAATACCTCTAGGTACTCCATGAAATCTCACTACCCACTTCCTATACAGTTCTGCTAACTTAGCTGCCGTTCTATTCGACTTGACCGGTACAAACCTTGCACTTTTGGTCAATCGATCCACAATCACCCAAATACTATCATGACCTGATCTAGTCCTTGGTAAACCGCCAATGAAATCCATTGAGATTTGTTCCCATTTCCATTTGAAAATTTCCAACGGTCGTAACAAACCACTAGGCTTCTTTTGCTCGGCTTTAACTAACTGGCAGTTCATGCATTTGGATATAAACTTTCCAATGTCTCTCTTCATCCCTTCCCAGTAGTAGGTTTGCTTCATGTTATGATACATTTTGTTACCACCGGGACGTATAGTCAGTTTCGACTGATGACATTCTCTAAGCACTTCATCTCTTAATCCATTAACGTTGGGTACGACTAGTCATCCATTCATTCGAAGCCATCCTTCTCGTCCAAGACCAAACTTGTTTATTCTCTCGTCGTCAATACCCATCTCTACCTTGGAGATGATTTTCAATAGATTAGGATCGTCCCTCTGACTGGAACCAATCCGCTCTATCAAAGTCGGTTTGATCGTCAAATTTGCTAACATCTTTGGATCTAGTTCACACTTAGGTTTGAAATCATATCCCGCGATATACTCCAGTTGCTTCCATTCAAGAAACATAGCCCCCAAACTAGCATATCTCCTACTCAATGCATCATCTACCGCATTGCCCTTCCCGGGTGTGTATGCGATATTGAAATCATATGAAGCCAAGAATTCTAACCATCTCTGTTGAAGGAGATTTAAATCCTTTTGAGAGAAAAGGTACTTCAACGATTTATGATCGGTAAACAACTCGAATCTTTCTCCCAAGAGATAATGTCTTCACATCTTCAATGCGAATGCGATCGCTGCCAATTCCTAATCATGGGTAGGATATCATTTTTCATGCGGTTTCAGTTGCCGACTAGCATAAGCTACAACCCTACCTCCTTGCATCAGTACAACACCTAGTCCGGTACCACAGGCATCCGTGTGTACCGTCATCTCTTCGTTCCCTTTAGGAATAAACAACACTGGTGCCCACGTTAACTTCTCTTTTAGGCTCTTAAATGCATTCCCACACTTTTCGTCCCAGATGAAAACTTGATTCTTCTTGGTCAACTGAGTTAACGGTGCCGCTATCTTGGAGAAGTCTTGGATAAACTTACGATAATACCCAGCTAACCCCAAGAAACTTCTTACGTCGGCATTCTTGGGCATATACCAATCTTGTACCGTAGCTACCTTCGCAGGGTCCACGGCAATACCATTCTCTGAAACAATTTGGCCCAACAACCTCACTTCCCTCCTCCAGATGTGACACTTAGAAAATTTCGCTTTCAATTGGTGTTTCCTCAGCACCTCCATCACTGTCCTCATATGTTCCTTGTGTTCTTCCTCCTTTTCCTCGAATAAACTAAGACATCGTCCACGAACACAAGAACAAACTTATTCAATTGATCCCTGAATACCCTATTCATGAGATCCACAAAATATGTTGGTGCATTGGTCAACCCGAATGGCATGACCAACCACTCATAGAATCCAGACGACATCTGAAATGTCGTTTTAGGAATACTTTCAGCTGCTACTCGGAGCTAATGAAAACCTATCACGAGATCTAACTGGGAGAACATTCTCGATCCATTCAACTAATCAAACAAATCGTCTATCCGCGGAAGAGGATACTTTTTCTTCCTCATCACCTTATTCAGCTCACGGTAGTCTATACATAAGCGAAGGGAACCATCAGCCTTGGTAGCAAACACTACTGGTGCTCCCCCCTCGCAAACACTTCTTCTTGATAAATACCTTCTTCAAAAGATCTCTTACTTGCACCCGAGCTCTCGCTGCTTCGTTGGCGCCATACGACGAAGTGGCATCACTACAGGCCTGGCATCTTTCATTAAATCAATCTGAAACTCGATCTCTCAGTGTGGTGGAAGTCCGGTCACTTCACCAAAGAAGTCCGGATACTCACTAGCAATAGGCACATCTGACAACTCATCATGTGGGATATCAAGGGAATTCAGAAAACTAATCATCACCCCATCACTAGGTAGGCCACCAAACACCACTCTTCGCACATCATCCACTCTAATGGTCACCGAAGACCCCTCACAGTCCATCACCACCCCATACCTTTGGAGCCAATCGACTCCCAAAATAATGCCAAACCCAGTAAAGTCCAAAACAAAGCAATCACAAGAAAACATGCATCCATGACTCGATAAGACCAAATTACGACAAATCATACTAAGGCTAGTCAAACCACCGATCGGGTTCGTCACCACTAAAGGTCTATCGACAATCTCGGGTTCCAATCCCAACCTATCTAACAGGTCACTAGATATGAAGGAATGAGAAACCCTGGTATCAAATAACACTCGAACAGGAACATCATAAATGGAAAGCATACTTTGAATAACGACGCCCTTTCCCTTCTGCGCCGTTGTTGGTGCATTCGACGAAGAAGGAACATCGTTGATAGCATATGCTTTCACAATCTGCTTCTCTTTAGGAGGTTGTGGACATTTATCCTTGTGATGTCCCATTTGGCCGTAATTGAAGCACTTCCTGTCCGCTGGCTTTGCGCGACAATCTTTGGCGTAGTGGCCCTTCTTGCCACAACTATAGCACTCAACATCTTTCTTATTCTTTTTCTAACCATCCTTAGCTTGGTTCTGTTTCCTCTTATTCTGCGAATTATTCTTGCCTCCACCGCTTGCTTGCGGCTTTGGCTCCCCTGCAGATGTAATAGCAACCTTGGCCTTTGACTTAGGGTAAAGGCTCTCCGACCTTAATGCCTTTCTCCCTATAGACTCGAATGTCTCATCGATGTGGTTAATAGGTCTTTCCTCTTATTACTCATCTAAGTCGGTTATGTACTTCTCGTTCTTCTTTTCGACAGTATTGATAAGAGATAATCCATATTTCGATAAAGCATCGAATTCAGCAATATATTCCGAGACTGCCCTACCATTCTGCTTAAGCTCCAAGAATTTCCTAAACAATTCTGATTTCTGAGCAGCTGGGATAAACTTGTCACTGAAGTGAGTCTTAAACTGATTCCATGTAACTTGATCCTCGGGAGTAGCTGCTTTAATAGCATTCCACCAATTCATTGCCCATCCTTGAAGTTGACGCGATGCTAGCTTTCTCTTCATTGCATCCTCGATTCCCAAATCTTTGAAGATGCGCTCACAACTATCAAGCCAATCTTGAACCTCCGTAGCCGTTTTAGTTCCATGAAATAGCTTCCTACCAAGACTAGTTAATCCTTGCTAAGCTTGGCGAAATCGGCCATGGCGACTGCATCGCTGCACCACCACCGTTAGCAACATTAGGAACTACTCCCTGAACATCCCTGAGCATCTCTCTCATGAAGGTAGTAAACATCGTCCTCATATCAAAGACATTCCTATCATTTTCCCCTGAACTCGTACTCCTCGTATATCGGCTCATCATTCAATCTGTAAAGAGAAAACGATTAACCATCTCCATAGTGGTGCCAGTGCAGTGCAACTTCATCCTTAGATATACTAATAATATACATACAGTTTTTGAAAACCAAAATATCACAAATATGCACTCTCTTATACGTATACTATCTCTTTGTGATGTCTTTCCCAAGGTTAACTACGCAACCTAGGCTCTGATACCAAGTGTGACGACCCTCCCTGAACCAGCTGACATTTCCCCGAAATACATTGTACCAATGCCCGACTAGCACGGGACGGTCGTCAAAAGAAAAGGATTTGAAACTATGAATCATTAGAGAACCTGTAATATATCTCACAGCGCATGGAATAAAATATAATAATAACATACTTGGCATAAAACAGGCGAGATAGTGCATAAGCTGAAAACTACATCATCATAGCAGCGGAATCCAAAATACAGCTTATGATCCAAACCATCATTATTACAACTTCGAAATACTGTCTCTAAAGCAAAATAGAAAAGGTACACTACTAATGCCCAAAGAATTGACCAGCAAAAACACAGGGAGAATATATATATATATAGTATGTGGAAGCCTCCTGCTCATCTCCGGGCAACTACTCGTACATACCACCTAACCTGTCTTTAGTCTACTCATTAAGGAGCACCCAGAGTAATAAGAAGAGACATAAAATTCTGGGTCAGACAAAAGTTTGGTATGAGTGATAGCAGCAAAACATAATAATAACAGGCAAAAATAATCATACCTGAACCTGGACCTGCAACCAATGAGTTAGCACAGCAGGATGTACAGTACTCTAAGGTAACACTGACATAAAGTGTAAAGTGGAAGTGTGCATGTTAAGGTGATAGCAAACATCAAACATAGCAATCAACCTCACGTCTCTCACTCAGTGCGTAAAGTATACGATATCCACCACTTTGATAACCCAAATCCTTTGCTACGACCACTTTGCCCTTAGGGTCTTAATGACCCCATTGTGCTGGTCAATAGCCACTAATGCCTTGATACGATCACCATGCCCTTGGGAGTCCTAGTGGCCCCATTGCACTGATCCATAGCCATGCTACAATCACTTGACCTTGGGAGTCTTAATGATGCCATTGCGTTGATCCATAGCCACTAATCTGTCTCTAAGTGGCAAACTAAAGCTATAGATATCGATAACCCCTTTGCACACGTCCCGAAACAAATCCCAACTCATGAAGTTAACTCGTTGGTTCGCATCTGGATCCTGAGTAATAACTTCTCATTTGGACTTCCTTTACATCTCGGGTTTTCAGTCTTCATCTCGATTCATGGTTCGGTCCTCATCCTCACGCTTCGCGGTACGGGGAAGCGGTTCATGGTGCTCCCATTCATGGGTTCCTGCTAGGGTCATGACTCCAGGCTTTGGTTCGTGACCTGCGTGATCAAGTCGTGGTCCTCCATTCGATTCGTGAGGGTGGTTCATGAATTCTAGCTTCGTGACTCCGGTTCGTGGTCCTGCTCGTGGTTTGGGGTTCCTGCTCCTGACACACTTCGCGCGAGAGGGTCGGGACATGGAGCTCAAGTGTGAGTCGGGTCGTGGTCGTAGGGGTGAGCACGAGTGGGGGTCGGCTCGCAAGGGTACTCCACGATCGGGGACCTGTACTTTTCTGCAACTTTCCGGCAAGTTATTTTCGCCACACGATGGCGTTTTGACCATTCTAACTTTCCTATGCAACCCCAAAGCATACCAAAAAGTAGTAATAACATGTATAATCAATCAAAAACACAAAAACATCAATAATATGTGTTATTGAGATCAAACATACCCAAAAAGTATGATTTTCCCCTTAATCCCCTTAACCATGTTCGAACTATAGGAATAGCAAAATATGTCCAAATTAACCCAAATTTTAACCAGTAACATAAAATAATATTTCAGAATTTATGCATATTTTTCCATATTTTTCTGGGTCATAATTTCGCTAATTATCACTAATCACCCCTAGTTAGTCGTAATTAGTGTAAACATGCTAATCACTCATCTTAGCAAAAATATATCTCAGATCTGAAAATATCTCTGATTTGGTTCGAATCCCAATGCAATACAGTAGCTCTACTTCCAATATGATGTTAATTTGCCTTAATTTGATGTTGATTAGCTTAATATTGGATTAGAAGGTAGTTCAGAAGGTGGAGGCCATTGCTAGATTTGAAGAAATGAAAATGGCAGCTGAGAAAATGAATAAAACTGATTTCCCAAACCCTATCAGCCCTCTCATAACCCTAATCCCGAAATGGGTTATGGGCTTAACTGCTAATCACCCGGCTAAGCCCAATTATGTTGTTTTTCACCTTACAAACCTTATTTCAGTCATATCTGCCAAACTGTAAGTCCGTTTGATTAATGTGACCACTCTGCAAAAAGGTAAACCATAATCCAAATCCAATGGAAATGGTTTCAGGTCAAAACTCTTTACCAATCAAAAGTTATAGACGAAACAAGATTCGCCAGGAGTAAAACGGTCATTTAAAATTCGGCAAAAATCGTGAACATGAGAAATGACCCCAATAGTCGTTTCCAAAAGTTACATGACTATACGACTTCGTATGTGGAAGAAATAAATATTCTACGATCCTTTGATGCGTGGAATGCGAGTCATTACAAATGCTCCCTACCATTCAAGTTGACGATGATGGGATCAAGAATCGAATATGAAAGCAAAAAAAAGTTATGATTTATTGGATGCTGCTAAGAGGCCTCTGTGAGATGGTTGTAAAAGTGAAACTGAATTATTATTAACTGCTGAATACATCACTATGAACTCAAAATTAAACTTTATAGATGCTGATTTTACAATGGTTGTACTAGCTGCAAAGAGACATATATTACCTAATAATCTGATGTGCGATAGCCATTACAAAGTGAAAACACTAATGTCGGCTTTTGGTTTACCGTACCAAAAGGTAGATTTTTGTATTAAAGGTTGTATGTTGTATTGGAAAATGATATCAATCTTAGAAACTATAAAATATGTAATGAGGAAATATACAAACCAAGAACAAAGGAAGAAAATGAAGTTCCATACTTGAGAATGAATTATTTTCCTTAAACTCATATACTACAAAGGTTATATACGTCTTCAGTCACGATTTGTCTTACGCGATCGCATTATGTGAGAATAAAACAAGATGAAATTCTGACATATCCATCAGATGGAGAACCATGAAAACATTTTTAGTAGGACATATCCCAAATTTACCATAGAGAGTCATAATGTCTGACTTGATTTATATATGTGTGGGTTTTCGCTACTCTCTTGGTTTGGTAGTAAATGTTCATTTCTGCCAATTATCGTCTCTTACGATTTAATGTATATAAAAACTTCATATATGTTTCTCACTATTGTAAGTCCTGATCCTGATGATCTGACACAAGGAATCTATGCTTATCTACAACCATTAATCGAAGAGTTGAAAACATTATGGGTTGAAGGAGCTAAAACATATGAAGTTTTGAAGAAAAAAGAATTTATGTACGTTTTCTTCTTTATTATGGACTACTAGCGATTTTTCTACATACGAGATGCTTTCAAATTTAAGTACGGTCAGTTATCTACCTTGTCCCAATTGCAAGGAAGAAACACGAGCATTTGCTTCATGGTATAGCAGGAAAATTAGTCGGTTTGATTGCCATCGGTGCGTTCGCTATCCCAATCATACTTTTAAAAGAGATAAAAAAAAACTTAAAGCTAGCAGAGAAGAAAATATGCAAGCATCAAAGATTTGGTCAAGTAAAGAAATGTATGAAATTCTAAAGAACTATCCCAAGATACGTGAAACTAGAGTCCGGATTGAGATTCCTGGTAAATCAGATATTCATAACTGGTACAAACAAAGTATATTTTGGAAGTTACCTTATTAGAAAGATCTCCTACTTCGACATAATATTTAACGTGATGCACACCAGTTAAAAGGTTTTTGGTAACGTGTTTAATACAATTTTGAATGTTCAGGAGAAAAAAAAAGGACGTTCTGAATTCAAGGCGTGATATAAAATGCTTTTGAAATGTCTGGAACTTCATATGAAGCACTGTGATAGCAAAAAAAACAAAGCATGATATGGACACAATGACTGCAAAAAACCTAAAGCATGGTATAAACAAGATAATAAGAAAATAAAATTCGTTCTAAAATGGCGTGAAGGACTAAAATGTCCTGATGGGATTTCTTATAATCTTCGTAGATGCATTGACTTTAAAACAATAAATTAAGTGGGATGAAAAATCATGATTGTCATATGACGATGGAATACTTATTACAAGTGGTGTTCAAAGAACTGTTGCTTGTATAAGTGTAGAATGTTATAACGGAGTTAAGTCTACTTTATAAAAAGCTTTGTTCGATAACGTTGAAAATCGATCGTCTATGTAACGACCCAGATTTTTTCGGCCCGCTATTTGAATATTTAAATATATTTTAAAATATTATAATAGAAATATTAATGATTTTAATATTGAATTTCGGTTATAAAACGATGATTAAACGTTTATATTTAAATTTAATTTAAAACGAGCTCGAAATGATGCGATAGTTCGTAATAATGAATTTTGAACTTCAATTGAATATACAAAATCCATTTTAAGTCGGAATTCTGTAAAACAAGAAATGTTAGGATCGTTTTGATTATAATTTTTTAATGAAAGAGAAATTTTGAGATTTCAGTTTATATATTGTAAGTTATGTTCAATTCAAATTTTAAAATAGTCGCTATGGAAATCGTTTATAAATTATAATGTTTATTTAATTTATTTAATAAGTGATTCTGTATAATTTCGATATCGTTTAACTTGGAGATATTTACATCAAGTTCTATTTTCATATTGGTTTATATTTGAAGTGGTTTATTATTTTATTTTGGAGAAATACGATGATAATAATCTATTTTTGGATTTAATTATATTTTATCAATAATATATAAGCCGTGTAAATAATTATTTTTCAAACAACCTATGTTTTCGACGAAACGAATGTTATTGGAATACGTACAACTAGTTGTTGCTAGTTTTGTAGTTTGGAGCCAATTGGAGTTATTTTATCGGTAGACGAAATTTAAAGGTGAATCGATAAATGTATCGAAATTAAAATATCGTCGTTGTGCAAATGGAGTTCGTTTTCAACGAAAATAATTTCTTTGGGACCGCAACGTCAAGATGTAACAGTGTGCCCATTTTCATTATGTTTGGAGGTCGTGTGTTGATACGAATGCAGAACGTTCGACGATTATTAACGGTATAACTTAAACTAACCATATTAAAATAAATTTAAAACTTATAACCCAGGTAAATGTATAAATAGGACGTGCAATCTATATTTTTCCACAGTTAACCTATTGTTATAGATCTTGCAGAGAAGAAAACTCACATTTAGTCTATCCTATTCTTTCCCTTCCTAACATTGGCACATGTAGTCATTCTTATTTCCTTTTTTTTTTTTTTTTTTTTTTTTCGCGGACTATCACACCTACCTAAGCCAATCACTGAACTATTTTAACCTACAGCCTAAAGGAAATGTACTGGATAGAACGCGCATGCCATGGTTACATCACTAGCTACTATACATTTCTTTTTCGAGCTACATCTGCCCTGTGATTTCTTCAAACAGCTCACCCTTTTAAGTAAACGAACACATGCTACCCTGTTCTTTTCTACATGCTTTCATTTCAAAACAAAACCACACAATGACAAAATCTATACGTACCCTATCATTTCGAGCAATCCTTCAGGCAATATATTTCATACGTACAATTTCCTTTCCAGCAAAGTAAATGAAATAGCCTACCCAAGGACACATGCGTCCGTACCTAGGTAATACTGCCCTTACTTAACTTCTGCAAACTCCCCCACATGCGGTTTGTACATCATAAATTAAAAATCAAATCACAGCAACACAGCTATGACAGGAGAAATATCAACACAGCTATGCCTATCAACCCTATGCCGTGCTCTCCAAATTTCTAAAGCGTGGTTGCCAAGTTACCACACCGTGCCAACCACGTCTCTGCATCCTATAAATATAAGCTTTGCTGCTCCATTTTCCTTCGTTTTGAAATCAAGGAAGACTGAACCCATTGTGTTTGGAAAAAAAAAATACAAGCAGCGAAAGTGTTAAAAACATGGAGGAGGAAAGTCTGAGGTAACACGTTGAGAAAGGAGGGGAAGTAGTAGTTGCAGCAAGTGAATAGGAACCTGTAGCGTTCTTTTTATATAAGAGAGGATACTGGCTGTAGTGGAGTTTTATGGAGTGGTGAGATCAGGAAAGCGTGAGCAGTAAGAAGGGAAATGAAGAAGAAGAAAGGAAACTGGAGAGTGGGAGTGAGGACAGTGTTGCCGGTGAACCATGTGAGGTGGCGGGTGTTTGCTGACCGGAGAGGAGCTATGCGCGGTGAATGAGGAGCAGGCTGGAGTTGACAAGGTGTACTGGTAGGTTGCAAAATAAGCGGTTCTGGATCGGAGTTTTGAACGAAGAAGAAACATGGTTGAGGAGAGAATTATACAGCGGCTCAAACAAGGAAGATGGGAGGTTGGGCCGAATATTATTTTTACTTTAATAGGCTTGGGCCCATCGTGAAAAATATAAAATTATAAAAAAAAAAAATAGAAAAGCAAGAAACAGTAGGAGGGAATTATATGGGAAGGAAAAGGGTGGTGTTAGCAGCATGCGTGGCGTGGTTTGAATCATGGTGGGGAAGTTCGGGTTTAATTATGAGAACAGTTGTTGAGTAAGTTGCACACTGACAGCATGGCGCTTGAACGTGCCTACTGGCACAAGTATGCTACTTTGAACGTGGGAAGAAGTGTGTACAGTGCGGTGTGAATGAAGTGCAGCGTGACGGGTGTGTAGAGGAAGGGGGAAAAACTGTATACAAGAAAATAAGTGGAGAAGGAAATGGCAGTTGGATGGAACAGTGCGGTGAAAATGGAAAGAAGCACGGTAATAAAAGAGGAGTGGGTAGGATTTGTTTCTTATGGGCCAGTATGGGCCGGTTTAAAAAAAATAAGGAGGATGCCGGCAGCAAGTATGGAAGGGTGCTAACTGGACCAAAAATGATGAAAAGAAGGTATTACTTGGCCGAGTTTTTCCCTATCAAAGGATAGGTTAACTAAAATTAATTAGGGGTTATTTATTTAAATTTATGACTAAAATTCGTATAATTTGTTTATACGTGATCAGAATGGGACAAATTCAAAGACGTTCGAACCGCGTTGACGAACACTACGGGATGGAGCTGATTGGGTTAGTAATGGAAGCCGCTAATTTCATCAAATCGACTCGTTTAAATCATAGAATTTTATCAAGGTGAGTTAAACTCACTCAGTTTTGCCGCTTATACTTATTATAAGTCGGGTTTTAATGTTTGCATGCTATGGTTGCTAATTATTTGGTTGATTTGATTGTTTGGATATTGTTAAATATCATTATATTGATTATTTAAATTAAACGTTGTTTAATTTAAATGAAGTGACATCATTATTTTGAACGTTATTTCCAATAGAGGTAACTTACCCTGTTGGTTACGTTTATAGTAATATAAATGTATTTGAATTAAACTGGATGTTTGAATTAATATTATTGGTTGACCACTATCAGTTGAATTGATTATTTATTTGCATATGATCATTATATGAACCATTGAACCCATATGATTGGATTATTGAATTTGTTATTAACTGTTAACCCCAAATTCAACATTTGTTTGGTTATTAACCAACTGATGGTATTGATTGAGGAATTTATAGCAGATGGCGAAAATACAAACTGTTTTATAAAGACTGATTTACTGTCAGGTGAATCGATAGAAACGAAGTTACGAAGATTATTTATAACTGAATATAGATTTCTAAATATATTATTTTAATTGGGTTTTTAAAAAGGAGATAAACCAATCTTATATACACTAATTTCTTTGACCACCAACTACCAATTTTGGTACCAAAATCTATCCGTGTGAGAAGCACGTGCCTCATATCAATAATTTAAATGATCTTATAAAGATGATTCTTATATTTACAAGACTGATTAGCGAGTGAGCGGATATCAATGTGATGTTTAATAATCGAGGTTAATTGTTTTTAAGAAGCAATTTGAAATGAGATTATATTGATTTGATTACTATTTATTTAATAATAATCGAATGGAATTAATTTAATTTGAAAGTAAATTTAAATGGAAAGATGAACTGAGATTTGAATAATGAGTTAATCATGTGTAGAGTTCACTAAGTCAACCGTGTACTCGAAATTGAATTATGTAATTATTTATTAATTTAATGAAAATAGTTAAACCATTTTTAATGTTGATATCTGTTAAATGATGATCAAAGTGGTATACTGGGATTTAAAATGTGTAAATGAAGGGTTATGAGGTTTTAAACCATTTTTTATAGTAAAGTGATGTTTTAAACAAGTTTTAGACAAATAATAATATAAGTTAAGTTTAATTCGAAGTTTAAATTAAATCCTTACTGTGGTTATTTTGGACAAAATTATAAAACCCAAGATTTATTGAATATTATTGGAACGAGTTATTAGAAACGACATATGAATGGAAACGAAAATGGAAATCCAAGTTTGAATTAAAGTGGTTAGGTGAATTGAGTTATAATGGTGTGATATAAATTCACTATATCAAATGAGAGATAAGGTTTTATCAAGATATGACTAAAATGGGATTTGTTTTTATATTGGGAATGAATATAGTTTTTTTTAATATTACAACTAATATTTATCTTAAGATAGGAACATTGTTGATCAAGGTCTGAGAGGTAATTAAAATACCCCAACTTGAAACGACTTCGGGATTATCGGAGGATGATATTAGTTGTAATGGGGAGCAGATGTTAAAAGTAATTTAATTTGAGAAATAATAATGTAACGTCATTGGGAAGTTTTGGGAATATATATAATGAGATTCCAGATAAAAAGAGAATTAAAAAGGGGCTTGAGAAGATAAAGTGTTATTAGATAATAAGATAAATAAAGGGATATTTGTGAAAATATAACGATATTTTCAAAGTAAGAAGACGCATTTTGGAATGAGTTTATTCTAAAAAGGAAAGTGACAATTTTGGTGTTAAAGTAACAAAACCAAGAAAGATATCGTAATACTTGTTACGATGATAAGTTGAATTGATTTTCCAAATGACGGATAATAAATAACAAATGATTTGAATGATAATTAATGTTAGAATCTTAAGATTTTTTATTCCAAATATATAAATAAAATGATTTGAGTATTAATATATTAAAACTGATATATTATTTTTAATGGCCAAGTGACGCTGTATAATAAACCAATGGATTCATTTTTTTTTTTATGGTTGTTTATTTTGATAGTAAAATAACCGGCTATCAAAATCATACCTAACGCGTTGTGATACGGAAAGACCGGGATCGGATTTATATTCGAAAACCACACCAAATCAGCAACTATGTAAACGAAGAATATATCTAATGCTGACCGAGATGGAGCAATTGAAGACCGTAAATATTCATGAGCGGAAGGACTACTGTTGAATTTCTCTAGCTGATCCCTAGGGATATATATTTAACAATGATTCTGTCGTGATTGGAATCTACGAATTGCAAGCACTACTCGCTACTGATCCATGGGGTGAATCCTATATTGGATGCAGTAGGAGAGTGCCTTCGGTTCATCCTGTTCCTGGATGACTTGTATAGACGGATGTCTGACATAGTATTTCCAAAAGGATCGCGTACGTTGATTTCTTCAAACATACTAAGTTGTTGGCATAAAAGGGGAACTTCTTTAGCTTAAAAACCAGAGTATTATTGTGGACGTCAATTAGTGATATCTGACGGATTTGATGATGTGGCATTCAAAGTGAATGATGGGCAGATGTTCGAAAGATGATAACCTCAAGCCCCACAACCGGGAAATGACAGAAATCGGGCAGGCAGCATGGTTATGTGGGTCGCTCCTATTAGGGTGTATAATCACCTATCTAGAGAAATTCCTTTTGCTTCTTTAATCTATCGATGCTGTCCCTTTTCGGGAAACGGTGGGTAGCTCCCAATCGTTGGTGATATACATTCGATACATTCAAGCGAAATGAGTGGTCGGTTATGTGTGGGCTGGGTTGCAAGACGTTCTCGTTGAACCCATTATATTCGCCTCTAGAGATACACTATCGGTAGGTGGTTTCATACCTTGTCATAGTCGGAATCTAATCTCCAATAAGCGAATGCGGTTTTGATTGTATACTATATATGTGGAGCGTGAGAAGCAAGCGTTCTACTAGATTCTATTTATTTGTATTTAAACACTATAATAATATCAGAATAAGATATAGATTTCAAAATGTTTTGGGTTATCGTAAGGTAAAAGCCGTCTGTATTTATGTGTGGATTCGGCCTTACGATTATCCTTTTCTTTCAAAAGGATTTTGAACTTTAAAATCAAGATGGATGATACTATAAACTTAGCGAGTTTTTTCTCACTCTGGTTCACCAGACTGACCCAGTATTTGTAATGCTCGGGTTATGTAACACCCCACCTCCGCCAGGGTGGCTCTTGCAAGCACTCTGACTTTGGAGGGGCGTTTGAATCAGGTAAACATGCATAATGATATATCAAGGCAGAACAAGAACATATGTATATATGTAAACAGAGTAAATAACATAGATAAAACAGCGGAAGATTTCATACTATTTCAAAACAAGTCTGGTACAACATAGCTTTCCAAATAAACAAGTCTAGAAAAAAACAACATCAACTGAAAAACTGAAATACATAAGTACTATCCCCAAATAAGTGATAACCATAGCTAGCTTCATGTCGAAACCGTACATGAGCTGAAATCCCACAAGCAAGCAATCCGAAATCCAAGCTAAGCTCCAACGTTCCCACCCTGAGAACCTGGGGGGGGGGGGGGGGAACGGAAGAAAAGAGGCGAAAGAAAACAGGTCAGTCAAAAAGACTGAGTAAGCCCTACTACAATCAATGTAAACTGATAAAGTTAACTGGCATGATGAAAGCTGAGATGAACATATGAACAACTACATACTGGCATGATGATTAACTAACAAGGTAGATAAAGGTGTCATCGCATAATCAGGTTTAAGGTTTTGCACCACAGGTGTACTAGCAAACTAACATGACTTGAATAAACCAGTATTGATCCCTTGGCCCAAGCTTTGGCCCAATAACATGAAATGACCCTAATACAAGGTCTAACCAAACGGTCTAGTCGATCGGCTCCCTATAAGCCTAACTCGTCACGTGTTGGTGTCCATACGGCCCAAACATAATTGTAGTCAGACTGTGCCGGGTCTCCCGTCGGGTGTATCAAGCCCTAGGGTGGCAACCCCTGGACACCATAAACATGCGTGCACAGTCTTGATCTACTGGTACCCGTGCATGTTTTCCCCGGCTTCGGACTATGTGCACGACCATAAGTCCGCCCGGAACTACACCGGCGTACCACTCTGCCGTCGTTTTTGGTCACTTACCTCCAGTTCAGTAATCGTGCTCCCTCCCTAGCCTAGACCCTAGGGCCTTAATGATACAAACTTGGGATTACTGCTGGAGTGGGCCCCCATTGCTAGGATTTTTCTAGTGGGTTAAGTACGGTTTAACCCTCTTGCTAATCATGGATTAACTTGGTTAAGTGTAACGATGAGTTCACGACTTAACCCCGATTAACCTACCAAGCCCAAATTGGTTAAGTACTAAGTGGACCATGACTTAACCCTAATCATGAGGCATTAATTAATTTAATGCGCCTTAACCTCTCACATTAGACCTTGTTGTGGTTACTAGTTAAGCCGGGCGGGTCCGGGTAGCTTTACACCACAACTTGGTCTAACCTCGGGTTCAAGGTACAACATGACCAACTTCTCACATTGGGTCCTATTGTTTGTAGCAACTAGTTAAGCCGGTCGGTTCCGGGTAGGTTTACGCTACAAACTCAACCCAACCTCGAGTTGGTCACATTTATCTTTTCTAAGTGTCATGTCCATCATGTTTCCAAAACATGTTACAAGTTTTCAAGCATTTGGGTAGACCTAACTTAATAGGTAAATTCCCAAAGGGTAGACCTAACTTAATAGGTAAATTCCCAAGCTTATGTTTTTATGTCTTTTAAGTTTACCCAACCCCAAACGCAATCCCATCGCTTACATATCGCAATAGCGCATAAAGGATAGAAAGAGGGAACTTGGCATAATCATGACATAAAGGTGTTGAAGCCACAAATTTAACATGGTGGCATATGAAATGTACATATGTTCATATACTTGCATATTACATTTTTAGGCCTCAAAAGCATGCATAAAACCAAACTTAGCATATTGGTGATTCATGGTGATAAATGACATGTAGAAATGGCCATAAGTTCGTATTTAGCCTCACATGCAAGTTATCATAAGAGATATGATAACTTACATGTTGCCAAAATGCAACCTTTAGCATAAAGCTTGAAGCTTTAGGCTCATAAGCCCAAGATAAGCTTGCATAACATGATAACATGAACAAAAGGATCAACCCAAACTTGCATAACACAACTTGCATATCATATGACAAACTTGCATATCAAACTTGCATATCATATGACAAACTAGCATATCAAACTTGCATAACATGATAAGCTTGCATATCATAACTTATCATACTTGCATATCATGGCAAACTCGCATACATAACATGATAGACTTGCATAACACATCATAGTAAACTTGCATATCATAATGATCAAACACCACTTGCATCATTCATTAACTTTAGAGTTTAAATATGAAAGTAGAAAAGGGCTTACAATGCTTATGAAGACACAAAAATATGACAAAGCCCTTATGCAACCAATTAAACCCAAAATGCAAGCTTCAATAGAAAAACCCTTAAGCCAAAATGATCAAAACCCTTGCTTTATGATGCAAATATAGAAACTTGACTTGAATGCAAGCTAATGACACTCATACAAGCTTGAAAACACTTGTATGCATGGAAAATCTCATAGAAATTTATTTAGGAATTTTATGAAGAGAGTGGAGGCCATGAGAGGATTGATTTTGCCATAGTTTAGTTGTAGGATTGATTAATGATGATTTAGGGTTAGGTTAGGGCCATATTTATAGAGATTAGGACTAGTTTCAACCCTAGGATTAAACCCTAGTTCCAATCTCAGCCCTCAAAACCGAATCTGGCCCCCAAGCTCAACACAAACCCAAAATGGTGCACCAGGCAAAACTGCCCGGCTGGACCAAGTCGACAGCCAAGTCGACAGGGCTGTCGACTTGGGTCCAACCAAGTCGACTCCCAAGTCGACAGGGCTGTCGACTTGGGTGCTCTAGCAGGAATTTTCCCTCCTGGCCCAATCTTACCCAATTTTCCAAATTCAAACTTGAATTTGAAATCTGTTTTTACTTTGAAATTTTCTGAAAACTTCGTTGGGCCTTAATCGGGTCATACGGACTCCGATTTTCGAAATCTCGGACTCTATTTCGCGTATTTTTCCGAGACGAACGCAATGGCATAGCCCGTTTCCCTTGATTCAGATTTTTGAATTAAATTCTGCCTCGATTTACGTTATAACAGGTTATTGAAAATATGGGTTGTTACATTCTCCCCTCCTTAAAGGATTTCGTCCCCGAAATCTTCAAGTTAGGAAGAACGTATCCTACCATCCAGCATCCATCTACTCAAAACATCATCCACGAGCAATCATTGTCCTTACAAGATTCTAAATGTTATATGAACATATGCAAAGGTGTGTGTATATGTACTTATCTAATGCAAATATCATCAATGCAAATTATGTTAGTGAAATGAATCCATATGTATGCAATTCCTAACATAATGTATAACATCTATATGTGTGCACATCACATACATCCATATGCAACATCCATGTGATAACACAAAAATTTTCATCCATGAATAAGCATAAACACTCATGCATATGCAATATGAGGAGTGTGTGAGCCGATCTAGTGCCTAACGTGTATAATGCATCCATGAGTAACCACTTGCAAACACTTGCAACCACTTGCAAACATCAAGCATAACATGTTTCAAACACATGTTTCATCCAAAGGGTTTCTACCTAAGGTTCTCATGACAAGATTAACACGATAAACTAGATAAACATGGATAGCGAAGAGAAAGATATGCTAACAAAGAAAAGAGATTGAGAGTGTACCCTCAAAAAGGAATAGATAAAGCCCACGCATCTTCTCCTCGGTTTCCCAAGTTGCGTCTTCTTCGGCTTCACCCCATTGAACCTTCACCAACTTGACCTCCCGATTCCTTAGCTTCTTGGTCTCCGTCCCCAAGATACGAATCGGAGCTCTCCTCAAGGTAGCCTCTTTCTCCACTTCCACATCTTTCAGAACACTTGGCTCAACAACCTCGGCTGATTCATGTAAACACTTCCGGAGATGCGAGACATGAAAAACATCGTGTACTCCGGCAAGCTTCTCGGGCAACTTCACTCTATAAGCCATCTGCCCGATCCTCTCTATAATAGGGAATGGTCCAACAAACCTCGGTGCTAACTTCCCAACGGCTCCAAATCGGACCACATTCCGCAAAGGAAAAACCTTCACGAAAACCATATCCCTAACACCAAACTCCAAATCAGTTCTTCGCTTATCAGCATAGGATTTCTGTCGGTCTTGGGCCGCTTTCATCCGTCTCCGAATCAACTCGATCTTCTCGGATGTATCTCTGATCATATCAGGCCCAAGTATAAGCTCATCTGTAGTCTCCCACCAACATGTAGGCGACTTGCACGGCCTCCCATATAAAGCTTCGAATGGTGCCATCCCTATGCTTGCCTGATAACTGTTATTATATGCAAACTCAACAAGAGGAAGATGGTCTTCCCAAGTACCACCAAAATCCAGAATACAAAGCCTCAACAGATCCTCGAGTACCCTATTCACCCTTTCGGTTTGACCGTCCGTCTGTGGGTGATAAGCCGTACTTAGATTCAACCTCGTACCCATAGCTTCTTGCAAGCTATTCCAGAATTGACTTGTAAAGATTGGGTCACGGTCACTGACTATACTAGAAGGGACTCCATGTAGTCCCACAATCTTACGAAGATATACAGACGCTAGCCAAGATGCGGTCCTCTTGCTCTTCACCGGAATGAAATGAGCACTCTTCGTAAGTCTGTCCACAATAACCCAAATGCTCGTATTCCCTTTCCTTGACCTTGGTAGCCCATCGATAAAATCCATGGAAATACTCTCCCACTTCCATAGTGGAACGTCTAGAGGATGCAATAGCCCACCGGGCTTCTTCGACTCGGCCTTAACTTGCTGGCAAATGATACATCTAGAGACAAACTCTGCCACATCCTTCTTCATCCCAGGCCAAAAGAAAATGCGCTTCATATCTTTATACATCTTATCTCCGCCTGGATGTATAGTCAACTTAGAGCGATGCGATTCCTCAAGAACTTTTCTTACTAAATCTTCTACCATTGGAACACATAACCTTCCGTCTCTCCTCAGCCAACCCTTGTCATCAATAGAATATCGAGCGAGATGACTAGACGCCTCTCCTCGAATCAGCTTATCCATAATCTCAACTATCTGAGGGTCTTCTCTCTGCGAAGCCCCAACTTGATCAAGAAGGGTAGGTCTGAGTTCCAGAGATGCTAAAGAACCGGTCATCGACTCAATCGCCAAAGAGAAATCAAAGGTTGCCACATACTCTAAATTCTTCATCTCAACGAATAGAGGACTCAGAGTCAACCTTTTTCTACTCAATGCATCTGCTACCACATTCCCCTTGCCAGGGGTATAAGCTATCTCAAAATCGTAGGACGCCAAGAATTCCATCCACCTTTGTTGCCTCAGATTCAGATCCTTCTGAGAAAAGAGATACTTCAATGACTTGTGATCGGTATAAAGCTCAAATCTTTCTCCCAGAAGATAATGGCGCCAAGCCTTGAGTGCATATACTATTGCTGCCAACTCTAAGTCATGAGTGGGATAATTCTTCTCATGCACTTTGAGTTGTCTACCGCCAAAGCATATCACTCTTCCTTCTTGCATCAGAACAGCTCCTAACCCCGTGCCACATGCATCGGTGTATACTGTAAATAACTTCCCTCCATCGGGCAAAGCTAGAACAGGTGCTGATGTAAGAGCTCTCTTGAGCTTCTGAAAAGCAAGCTCGCATTCTATGCTCCAAGCAAAAACTAAATTCTTCTTCGTCAATTTAGTGAGAGGAGCGGAAATCTTCGTGAAGTCCTTAATAAACTTCCGGTAAAAGCCTGCAAGACCTAGAAAACTTCTTACCTCGGTTGCATTCCTTGGAGTCTTCCAATCCTGAACTGCAACTACCTTAGCGGGATCCACCGCTAAGCCTTGCTTAGATACTATATGCCCAAGGAATCTAACTTCTCTTCTCCAAAAGTGACACTTGGAGAACTTGGCCTTCAACTGATGCGCTCTAAGCGTATCCATCACCTCCACGAGATGCCTTACGTGCTCTTCCTCATCCTTAGAGAAGATCAGAATATCATCTACGATGACCATGACAAACTTGTTCAAGAACTCCCTGAACACCCTACTCATCAAGTCCACGAAATATGCAGGTGCATTAATCAAGCCGAACGGCATGACAAGCCATTCGAAGAATCCATCTGGCGTTCTGAACGCAGTCTTGTCTATACTATCTTCAGCTACCCTGAGCTGATGGAATCCAGTAGCAAGATCAAGCTGAGAGAAAACAGAAGCACCGACAAGCTGGTCAAAGAGATCATCAATCCTCGGTAACGGGTGTCTGTTCTTCTTAGTCAGCTTATTCAACTCTCGATAGTCAACACAAAGTCGGAGAGAACCATCTGCCTTGGTAGCAAATACCACAGGCGCTCCCCATTCAGATATGCTTCGTCTAATGAAGTTCTTTTCAAGCAACTCCTTTACTTGCTTACTTAGCTCCCGCCTTTCACGCGGAGCCATGTGCCGAACGGGCAAAGAAACCGGCTTTGCATTATCCACCAGATAAATGCGGAAATCAATCTCTCTCTTAGGGGGCAACCCCCTAACTTCATCGAAAACATCCGGATACTCTCGAACCACTCTCACAGACTGAAGAGTTTCCATTGACGAGTCGAGTGATTCAAGATAGCACAGCATGACGGGACCTCTCGGATTACAAGAAATTTCTAGGGTGTTTCCAAGGCGAGTCACGAGCCTCACAACCCTATGCTCACAATCAAGAATAGCTCCATATCTGGACAGCCAATCCATGCCCAATATCAATCCGTATCCCCTAAAACCAAGAACATAAGCACTACACAAGAACTCTACACTCAGTATAGAGATCCTCAAATCCCCACATATCATAGACAAATGGGCGGAACCCCCAATAGGATTTGAGACACAGACGGGATCATCTACCAAGCTAGTACTAAGGTGCAAACTATCAACAAGATCAGATGAGATAAAGCTATGCGATGCACCAGAATCAAACAAGGTACGAACTGGAAAATCAGAAATATATACAAGGCTCTCAACAGAAATACTACCTCGATCGGGAACTGGAGCGGTATTGAGAGCATGAACTTGCCCTCCTGAAGGTCTAGCACACTGAGTCTGACCCTGGCCTTGCCCTTGCTTCTTCGGGCAATCCTTACTGAAATGTCCAGTCTCACCGCAGAAAAAGCATTCACCATTATTCCTTTTCCTCTTCTTACAATCCTTAATAAGATGCCCAACTGAACCGCAATAATGACACTTCCCCTTGTTGTTCTTGCCCTTGTTGTTGTTCCCCTTGTTGCCTTGACTCTTGTTCTTGTTCTTGTTCTGATTGCCTTGACTGCTCTGACCACTTGGATTACCCTGATTTCCTTTCCCCTGGGAATCAGTCTTCTTGGCTTGAGTATCATTCATCTTGATATCTTTCTTGACATCTCCCTGAAGTAACGCCATATCAACCAAGCTCTCAAACGTGGCCCCATGGGGAATATGTGACATAGCCAATCCCTGCAACGGCTCATTCAATCCTCTAGCAAAACGAAGAGCCTTCTTCTGAGGAGTATTCACCATATCCAAGCCAAAACGAGCTAACTGATTGAACTTGTTCACATATTCTTTGACAGACATATCTCCTTATTTCAAAGTTATGAACCTCTCCATTTGCAGATTCTCCTCAGCAGAAGATAAAAACTTAAGCACGAACCTTGCCCTGAAATCGGCCCAAGTCTCAACAGGCCTAGTACCATTTGTGACTTCCCATCAATAAGCGGCTTCATCCTTCAAAAGCCAAACCGCCAACAAGATCTTCCTCTGATCGTCTAACCCAAAGACAGCAAATAAATCCTCGGTCTCTTTCAACCAATTTCTGGCCTCTACAAAAGTCTCAGTGCCTTGAAAATTCTTGCCACCCATTTCTTTGAAATCTTTGCAAGTCTTTGCGAAGTCAGCTTGAGGATGCTGAGGGGAGGAGGAAGAGGAACCTCAGCGACAGGAGGAGGAGGAACATTAACTACCGGAGGAGGAGGAGGAACATCTGCGGGGCCGGCTTCGGTCGCCCTAGCCACCAAAAGTCTCCTATACCAAACAGGTACGTGCACTCCCTCCGGAATAGCAAAGTTATCGGCCATACTGAAAGCGAAGAAAAAGACAGATTCAGAATGGAGAAAAACGAAGGAATTTTGCTAATGGCTTTTTGGGGAATAGCCTTTAAAACAAACTAGACTTTTCTTTGGAAAATACTTTATACTTGGTTTTGAAAATAGTTTTTCAAAAGTTTTCTAAAAACCTTTTTGTTCCTTCTCGTAAACCATATGCTCTGATACCAAATGTAACACCCCACCTCCGCCAGGGTGGCTCTTGCAAGCACTCTGACTTTGGAGGGGCGTTTGAATCAGGTAAACATGCATAATGATATATCAAGGCAGAACAAGAACATATGTATATATGTAAACAGAGTAAATAACATAGATAAAACAGCGGAAGATTTCATACTATTTCAAAACAAGTCTGGTACAACATAGCTTTCCAAATAAACAAGTCTAGAAAAAAACAACATCAACTGAAAAACTGAAATACATAAGTACTATCCCCAAATAAGTGATAACCATAGCTAGCTTCATGTCGAAACCGCACATGAGCTGAAATCCCACAAGCAAGCAATCCGAAATCCAAGCTAAGCTCCAACGTTCCCACCCTGAGAACCTGGGGGGGGGGGAACGGAAGAAAAGAGGCGAAAGAAAACAGGTCAGTCAAAAAGACCGAGTAAGCCCTACTACAATCAATGTAAACTGATAAAGTTAACTAGCATGATGAAAGCTGAGATGAACATATGAACAACTACATACTGGCATGATGATTAACTAACAAGGTAGATAAATGTGTCATCGCATAATCAGGTTTAAGGTTTTGCACCACAGGTGTACTAGCAAACTAACATGACTTGAATAAACCAGTATTGATCCGTTGGCCCAAGCTTTGGCCCAATAACATGAAATGACCCTAATACAAGGTCTAACCAAACGGTCTAGTCGATCGGCTCCCTATAAGCCTAACTCATCACGTGTTGGTGTCCATACGGCCCAAACATAATTGTAGTCAGACTGTGCCGGGTCTCCCGTCGGGTGTATCAAGCCCTAGGGTGGCAACCCCTGGACACCATAAACATGCGTGCACAGTCTCGATCTACTGGTACCCGTGCATGTTTTCCCCGGCTTCGGACTATGTGCACGACCATAAGTCCGCCCGGAACTACACCGACGTACCACTCTGCCGTCGTTTTTGGTCACTTACCTCCAGTTCAGTAATCGTGCTCCCTCCCTAGCCTAGACCCTAGGGCCTTAATGATACAAACTTGGGATTACTGCTGGAGTGGACCCCCATTGCTAGGATTTTTCTAGTGGGTTAAGTACGGTTTAACCCTCTTGCTAATCATGGATTAACTTGGTTAAGTGTAACGATGAGTTCACGACTTAACCCCGATTAACCTACCAAGCCCAAATTGGTTAAGTACTAAGTGGACAATGACTTAACCCTAATCACGAGGCATTAATTAATTTAATGCGCCTTAACCTCTCACATTAGACCTTGTTGTGGTTACTAGTTAAGCCGGGCGGGTCCGGGTAGCTTTACACCACAACTTGGTCTAACCTCGGGTTCAAGGTACAACATGACCAACTTCTCACATTGGGTCCTATTGTTTGTAGCAACTAGTTAAGCCGGTCGGTTCCGGGTAGGTTTACGCTACAAACTCAACCCAACCTCGAGTTGGTCACACTTATCTTTTCTAAGTGTCATGTCCATCATGTTTCCAAAACATGTTACAAGTTTTCAAGCATTTGGGTAGACCTAACTTAATAGGTAAATTCCCAAAGGGTAGACCTAACTTAATAGGTAAATTCCCAAGCTTATGTTTTTATGTCTTTTAAGTTTACCCAACCCCAAACGCAATCCCATCGCTTACATATCGCAATAGCGCATAAAGGATAGAAAGAGGGAACTTGGCATAATCATGACATAAAGGTGTTGAAGCCACAAGTTTAACATGGTGGCATATGAAATGTACATATGTTCATGTACTTGCATATTACATTTTTAGGCCTCAAAAGCATGCATAAAACCAAACTTAGCATATTGGTGATTCATGGTGATAAATGACATGTAGAAATGGCCATAAGTTCGCATTTAGCCTCACATGCAAGTTATCATAAGAGATATGATAACTTACATGTTGCCAAAATGCAACCTTTAGCATAAAGCTTGAAGCTTTAGGCTCATAAGCCCAAGATAAGCTTGCATAACATGATAACATGAACAAAAGGATCAACCCAAACTTACATAACACAACTTGCATATCATATGACAAACTTGCATATCAAACTTGCATATCATATGACAAACTAGCATATCAAACTTGCATAACATGATAAGCTTGCATATCATAACTTATCATACTTGCATATCATGGCAAACTCGCATACATAACATGATAGACTTGCATAACACATCATAGTAAACTTGCATATCATAATGATCAAACACCACTTGCATCATTCATTAACTTTAGAGTTTAAATATGAAAGTAGAAAAGGGCTTACAATGCTTATGAAGACACAAAAATATGACAAAGCCCTTATGCAACCAATTAAACCCAAAATGCAAGCTTCAATAGAAAAACCCTTAAGCCAAAATGATCAAAACCCTTGCTTTATGATGCAAATATAGAAACTTGACTTGAATGCAAGCTAATGACACTCATACAAGCTTGAAAACACTTGTATGCATGGAAAATCTCATAGAAATTTATTTAGGAATTTTATGAAGAGAGTGGAGGCCATGAGAGGATTGATTTTGCCATAGTTTAGTTGTAGGATTGATTAATGATGATTTAGGGTTAGGTTAGGGCCTTATTTATAGAGATTAGGACTAGTTTCAACCCTAGGATTAAACCCTAGTTCCAATCTCAGCCCTCAAAACCGAATCTGGACCCCAAGCTCAACACAAACCCAAAATGGTGCACCAGGCAAAACTGCCCGGCTGGACCAAGTCGACAGGGCTGTCGACTTGGGTCCAACCAAGTCGACTCCCAAGTCGACAGGGCTGTCGACTTGGGTGCTCTGGCAGGAATTTTCCCGCCTGGCCCAATCTTACCCAATTTTCCAAATTCAAACTTGAATTTGAAATCTGTTTTTACTTTGAAATTTTCTGAAAACTTCGTTGGGCCTTAATCGGGTCATACGGACTCCGATTTTCGAAATCTCGGACTCTATTTCGCGTATTTTTCCGAGACGAACGCAATGGCACAGCCCGTTTCCCTTGATTCAGATTTTTGAATTAAATTCTGCCTCGATTTACGTTATAACAGGTTATTGAAAATACGGGTTGTTACAGGTTAGACTGGGTTGTACAGTTTTAGGTTATTAGATGCTGTAGAGTCCAAGGACGAGCTGAAGGAGTCCAGACATAAGATGTTATACCGTTATTATTCCGCTGTGTGATGTACGTGAGGACAGACTATTATAACTGTCCACATGTATTGATGTACTCTGATGTTGTAAGTATTATTTCAAAGCTCTCAATAAAACTTATTTTTTTATATTTTATTTGTCCCGCTGCGATGTGAAATTCTGTGTTGTGTTGCTTCTTCCTATTCTTCTATTCTTAACTTTCTCTCTAATCTTACCCTCAAATTTCTTTTTAATAACGTTTCGGTATTTTCGATGCTTGGATGTTCGACATGATGTTTTTGTGTTGATATTCAGGATCGAAAATCCCTGTTCGTTACAGTCAGCGAAAAATTGAAATTGAATTCGCAATACTGCATTGCAAATGGGGGAAATTATTTCCTTTGGAATTTTTTTTGTATGGTGGATCATTCACGTATTCGACTTCCATCTGAAGCAATTCTTAAAGGTCCAATGCAATATAGATGGATGGTAATACTAAAACATATCCAAAACAGTAAAAGCCATATATAGTTTAGTATATGTTTACGAAACAGTAAAATATTAACAAAATATAAAATGAATGATTAATAATTTTTCACTAGTTATTATAGGTTTTAAAGAAGGAAAAAATGATCAATTATTTTATTGAATGGAGCAGGATGTATCAAATAAGGGAAACAAGAGGCTCAATAGTGAACATTTTCTTAGTAGGGTAAATGTGTTTATCGAATTTTCTTTAAGTAATGTTGGAAACGATGTAGAAATTCATTATCCATGCAATAGGCGCAACTGTTGTAGTATTTAAGTTAGGCTCCATTTGCTCCAATACGGTTTCATATCCAACTTTTTGGGGTGGTATCATCATGGAGAAATTATAGTCCCTAATTAAGAACAATCAGTGGAGGTCGTTGGTGATGAAGTTAGAACGTCGAGTATTATAGAACATATGGTCGAACATGCAGCACGATCAATGTTCCCTAAGGTCGACATTGATAATGTTAACGTCAAAGAGTAACTAAATGTTGGCGTGAAAAAATATATGATATATTGGTTGCTGTAAAGAAACCCCTCTGGAATGGATGTACAAGCGACACTCAATTATCCGTCACTACAGAGTACATTGTAACGAAATCAAAATACAATCTTATGAGAGACGAATTTATGGTTGTTGTTCAAGCTGCTAAACGTAATATGCCATCCGATAATTTATGTGCGAAAATTACTATGAAGTGAAAAAACTTATGTCATCTTTTGGTTTGTCATATCAAAAAATAGAAACATGTTTAAATGTTATGCACTATTTACCTATCGCTCTTGGATTTCAAAGGTTATATGCATCATCTGTAACAACGCATCATACGAGGTAGCACAGTGTGAGATCACCTTAGGAAGGTACGTTAACACAACTATTTGTTGGAGACGCATGGAAGTATTTTGACAAGAAATTTCTTGATGTAGCGGAGAGTCGTAACATTAGACTAGGTTTATGTATAGATGAATTCTCACCGTTTTCTTAGTTTAGTACTAAATATTCATCTTGGTCTATAATCATAACACCTTACAATCTACTACCGTTGTAACAACCCATATTTAGAATAACAAGTTATAACATAAATCAAGGCAGAATTAAATTATAAAATATGAATCAAGGGAAACGGGCTGTGCCATTGCGTTCGTCTCAGAAAAATACGCGAAACAGAGTCCAAGTTTTCGAAAATCGGATTCCGTATGACCCAGTTATGGCCCAATGAAGATTTCAGAAAATTCCAAGTTAAAAATTAGGTTCAAAAATCAAATCTGGAGCCAGAAAGCATGGGCGGGAAAACCTCCCGCCAAAACCCCAAGTCGACATGGGAGTCGACTGGGGTGTCGACACACCCTGGGTGGTGTCGACTGCCCAGTCGACACCCCTGTCGACACGGGTGGCCGAGCCATCCTGGCTTGGTGCACCTACACTTGTCTCTGGTCCAGTTCTAGAAGTTTCTGACGGGATTTGACGGACCTGATGTGTTTTAGGGTTAATCCTATGGTCTAAACTACCCCTAATACCTATTAAAAGACCACTAGACCTAGCCTAAACCCTCATTAATCATTCCTACAACTAAGTTATGTCAAAATGTTTAATCATGGCCTCCACCCTCTTGTCATAGTCTCCATCTTCATTCATATGAGAGTTCCTAAGCTTGTTTGAGAGTTTCTAAGGCCAAAGTTCAATCTTTCTTCATCAAAGCAAGGATCTCCTTCTAATTTCTCAAGGGTTTTCATTGAAGCTTGCTATTTGGGGGTCTTTAGAGTTGCTAGTGGCTTCGTCTCAATCTTATTTATATATATTATAAGTCTTCATAGCAATGTAAACCCTATACTACTCTTAGATTCTAACTATGAAGTTAAATATAACATGTTGCAAGTTGAGTTTGGGCCTAAGTATGATATGTGCCTTGATCCTATCATGTTATGAATAAATATATTCTATGCATGTTTGTAAAGCTATCACCTTTGCCTTATGCATAGAAAGCTACGAGCTTTGATTAGAAATGTTGCATAAAGCAACATAGAAACTCTCATAAACCTTGTGTTATCTTGCATATGATGTTATATGCGAATCACTAGCCACCATCCTATGTCATTTATGATCATGTTTCACCTATTTGCTTAAGTTTGATATCATGCATATTTTGAGGCTCATGATGTAATATGCAAGTTGCTATCTTGCATATGGTGTTATATGCGAATCACTTGCTATCATCCTATGTCATTTATGACCATGTTTCACCTATTTTGCTTAAGTTGATATTATGCATGTTTTGAGGCCTATGATGTAATATGCAAGCTTATGAACATATTTATGCCTCATATGCCACCATGTTTAACTTGTGGCCAACCTTATTACCTTATGCCCTTTTTGTCATGTTTTGTCAAGTTCCCTCTTTTGATCTATGTTATGTTATGCGAAACGTACATGCGAGGGGAATGCGTTGGGTTTGGGTAATATTAATGACATGAAACATGATTTTAAAATATGACATGAACATTGACTTGTGATTATGTTTGTAAACATGAATTTGGACATGACTTCTAGAAAACATGAGAGTGGCCAACTCGAGGTTGGGTTGAGTTTGTAGCATAAATCTACCCGGAACCGACCGGCTTAACTAGTGGCTACAAGCAATAGGACCCAATGTGAGTAGTTGGTCATGTCGCACTTGAAACCCGAGGTTAGACCAAGTTGTGGTGTAAAGCTACCCGGACCCGCCCGGCTTAACTAGTAACCACAACACGGTCTAACATGAGAGGTTGGGAGCATTAAATTAATTAATGCCACATGATAGGGTTAAGTCATGGACCACTTGAATACTTAACCAATGAAACACGATGGGTTGATGGGGTTAAGTCATGAACCTTGGGTACACTTAACCAACTTGATGGGGTAGGGTTAACCACATTTAACCCGCTAGAAACCCTAGTTACGTGGTCCTTTTCACCAGTAACCCTCTTGATTGTATCATGATACCCTAGGGACTAGGTTAGGGTGGGGCACGATTACTGGACTGACATGTAAGCGACCAAAACGACGGCTGAGTAGGTGCGCCGGTGTAGGTTCAGGCGGACTATGGTCGTGCACATGGTCCGGAGTTGAAAAAGCAGACACGGGCACCCGTAGGTTTAGACTGTGCGTGCTTGATTTATGTCCGTGGTTGGCACCCTAGGGCTTGATACACCCTAGGGTGGACCTAGCACAGTTTGACTACACTTCGTGATTGGGCCGTATGACACCGACACTTGACGAGTTAGGCTTTCAGGGAGCCGATCGACTAGACCGTGTTGTTGGACCTTGATCTAGGTCATCTCAGGATATTGGGCCCAGATTGGGCCAAGGGATCTTTTCTTGTGATACTTGACATAGATTACTAGTACACACTTGGTGCAACTTAACCTTGTATATGCGATGCCACACTTGATCTATCTTGATAACTTTTCACCATGCCTCCCTACATCTCATCTCTGTTGTACATGTCCTGTTAACTTTATCAGTCTTTATACTAATAGTAGATAGGACTTACCAGTCTTTTTGACTATCCCGTTTTCTTTCGCCTCTTTTCTTTCGTTTCCCCCCTCCCCCCCTCCCCCCCAGGTTTGCAAGGGGGGAACGCTTGTACCTAGCTGGATCTTTAGCTACTTTTCTGGATAGCTCATGTATGGTTTGAGCATGCTACTTTGGGGATAGTTACTTTATGTTTTTTTTTCAGTTTTTAGTTTTCAGTTTATGTTCTAGACTTTGTTTTATGGAAAATAATGACCAAGTACTTTGATGTAATTTGACTATGGTTTTGAAATGTTAGTTTTATCCGCTGCTTTACTACTCTGTTTAACTTATATGTTCCGTCTTGTGATATCTGCTTGCATGTTTACCTTGTTTAACGCCCCTCCAAAGCTAGTGTACTTGCAAGAGTGGCATTGGTGGAGGTGGGGTGTTACATTTGGTATCAGAGCATAATGTTTACAAGATATGAGCAAAAGTGTTTTTAAAACTTACCTTTTTGGAAAACTATTTTCAAAGCCAATTAAGTATTTTCCAAGAAAAGTCTAGTTATTTTAAAAGGCTATTCCCCAAAAGCCATTAGCGCTATCCTTCGTTTCCTCGTTCTAAATTTATCTTTTCCTTTTTCAGCATGGCCTATCTTAACCATCCTGGGGGAGTAACCATTCCCGGATGGTTCCGGAGGTACTTGAAAGCTAGGGCCAATGATGCGGGCCAAGCGAATACCCCCACCGTAACTGAGGTTCCTCCTCCTCCTCTCCCTCAGCATCCACAAGCAGATTTCGCAAAGGTTTGCAAAGACTTTAAGGCGATGGGTGGCAAGAATTTTATTGGGACGGAGACTTTTGTGGAGGCACGAAATTGGTTGAAAGAAACTGAAGATCTTTTCGCTATCTTTGATGTGGAAGACCATAGAAAGGTTTTATTGGCAGCATGGCTATTAAAAGAAGAAGCTGCTTATTGGTGGGAGGTCACCAATGCTACAAGGCCTATAGAGAATTGGGCTGACTTTAGGACGAGGTTTGGGCTTAAGTTTCTATCATCAGCTGAGGCGAATCTGCAATTGGAGAAGTTTATATCTTTGAAGCAAGGGGACATGACAGTGAGGGAGTATGTGAATAAGTTTAACCAGCTCGCTCGATTCGGTTTGGACATGGTTAATACTCCCCAGAAGAAGGCTTTACACTTTGCACGAGGGTTGAATGAGCCATTACAAGGTTTAGCCCTATCTCATATACCCATGGGGGACACTTTTGAAGGCCTAGTAGACATGGCATTGCTTCAAGGAGGCGATAAGAATGGCAAGAAGGAAGTCAAGACTAATGAGACTCAAACCAAGAAGACGGACTCCAAGTGGGGAGGAAATCAGAGCAATCAGAACAACAAGAACAATAAGGGCAATAAGACCAACAACAACAAGGCAAAAGACCCAAGAAAATGCAACTTCTGTGGGATTGTTGGGCACATAGCCAAAGATTGCAGAAAGAAGAAGAGGAAGTTGGGCGAATGCTTTCACTGTGGAGAGCCTGGACACCTTAGCAAGGATTTCCCCAAGAAGCAAGGACAAGGGAAAAGGCAGAATCAGCGTGCAGGACCTTCTGGAGGGCAAGTGCATGCTCTCAACACTGCTCCAGCTCAGGACCGAGGTAGTATTTCTGTAGAAAGTCTTGTTTATATTTTTGACTTTCCTGTTCGCACTTTATTTGATTCTGGCGCATCGCATACCTTTATTTCTTTTGACATTGTTGAAAGTTTGCACCTAAGTACTAGTCTAGTTGAGGATCCCGTCAGTGTTTAAAATCCAATTGGGGGTTCCGCCCATTTATCTATGATTTGTGTGGATTTGAAGATTTCTATCTTGACCGTAGAATTCACGTGTAATGCTTATGTTCTCGGGTTCACGGGATACGGGTTGATTTTGGGCATGGATTGGTTGTCCAGTTATGGAGCCATTCTCGATTGTGAGCATAGGGTGGTGAGGCTCATGACTCGCCTCGGTAATACCCTAGAGATTTCTTGCAACCCGCTGGATCCCATCATGTTATGTTATCTTGAATCTCTTGACTCATCCATCAATGATCTGCAATCTGTAAGGGTGGTTCGAGAATATCCTGATGTCTTTGAAGAGGTTAAGGGATTACCCCCTAAACGAGAGATAGATTTTCGCATTTATTTTGTTGATAATGCCAAGCCAGTTTCATTGCCCGTTAGGCACATGGCCCCGCGAGAAAGAAGAGAGCTCAGTAAGCAAATCAAGGAGCTACTTGAGAAGAATTTTATTAGGCGAAGCATTTCTGAATGGGGTACTCCGGTGGTATTCGCCACTAAGGCAGATGGTTCGCTTCGTCTATGTGTTGATTATCGAGAGTTGAACAAGCTGACAAAGAAGAATAGACACCCGTTACCGAGGATTGATGATCTCTTTGACCAGCTTGTTGGTGCTTCTGTTTTCTCTCAGCTCGATCTGGCCACCGGATTCCACCAGCTTAGAGTGGCTGAGGATAGTATTGGTGAGACTACGTTTAGGACTCCAGATGGATTCTTTGAATGGCTTGTCATGCCATTCGATTTGACTAATGCACCCGCCTACTTCGTAGATTTGATGAGTAGGGTGTTCAGGGAGTTCCTTAACAAGTTCGTGGTTGTCTTCGTGGATGATATTCTGATCTTCTCAAAGGATGAGGAAGAACATGCCAGACATCTCAAGGAAGTGATGGATATGCTTAGAGCTCATCAGTTGAAAGCCAAGTTCTCCAAATGCCATTTCTGGAGAAGGGAAGTTCGGTTTCTTGGACATATAGTTTCTAAGCAAGGCATAGCGGTGGATCCCGCGAAAGTGGTTGCAGTTCAAGACTGGAAGACTCCTAGGAATGCAACCGAAGTAAGAAGCTTTCTCGGTCTGGCGGGCTACTATAGGAAGTTCATCAGGGACTTCGCTAAAATTTCGGCCCCTCTTACTAGGTTGACGAAGAAGAACTTAGTCTTTGCATGGGACTTAGAGTGTGAGCTTGCTTTCCAAAGGCTCAAGAGGGCCCTTACTACAGCTCCAGTTTTGGCATTACCCGATGGCGGTAAGATGTTTACTGTGTACACCGATGCATGTGGCACGGGGTTAGGTGTTGTTCTAATGCAAGAGGGAAGAGTGATATGTTATGGGGGTAGGCAACTTAAAGTTCATGAGAAGAACTATCCCACTCATTATTTGGAGTTGGCGGCGATCGTCTTTGCACTCAAATCCTGGCGCCACTATCTTCTAGGCGAAAGGTTTGAGTTGTATACTGATCACAAGTCACTCAAGTACCTCTTCTCGCAGAAAGACCTGAATTTAAGGCAGCAAAGGTGGATGGAATTCTTGGCATCTTATGACTTCGAGATAGCTTATACCCCTGGCAAGGGTAATGTTGTGGCAGATGCACTAAGCAGAAGTAGGTTGACTTTGAGTCCCTTGTTTTTTGAAATGAGGAGCCTAGAGTTCTTGGCAACCTTTGATTTCACGACGGCTGTTGAGTCGATGACGGGTTCATTAGCATCCCTTGAGCTTAGACCCACACTTCTTGATCAAGTAGGGACTTCACAGAAGGAAGACCCGCGGATAGTTGAGATCATGGACAAGTTGATCCATGGTGAGACGTCTAGTCACCTTGCTAGATGTACTATTGATGACAAGGGTTGGCTAAGGCGTGATGGAAGGCTATGCGTTCCACAACTAGGAGACTTGGTGCATAAAGTTCTCGAAGAAGCACATCACTCGAAGATGACTATACATCCTGGAGGAGATAAGATGTATAGAGATATGAAGCGCATTTTCTTTTGGGCTGGAATGAAGAAAGATGTGGCAGAGTATGTTTCAAAGTGCATGGTGTGCCAACAAGTGAAAGCCGAGTCAAAGAAACCCGGTGGGCTATTACATCCATTGGAGGTCCCGCAATGGAAGTGGGAGAGTATTTCTATGGATTTTGTGGACGGCTGCCTAGGTCAAGGAAAGGGAATATGAGCATATGGGTCATAGTTGACAGACTTACGAAGAGTGCTCACTTCATTCCAGTAAAGAGCAAGAGGACCGCATCATGGCTAGCATCTATTTATCTTCGAGAGATAGTGCGGTTGCATGGAGTTCCTTCTAGCATAGTTAGCGATCGTGACCCAATTTTCACTAGCCAGTTCTGGAATAGTTTGCAAGAAGCGATGGGTACGCGATTGAGTCTGAGTACAACCTATCACCCCCAGACGGATGGCCAAATCGAAAGGGTGAATAGAGTGCTAGAAGATCTTTTGAGGCTTTGTGTTCTTGACTTTGGTGGCACTTTGGAGGACCACCTTCCTCTTGTAGAGTTTGCTTATAATAATAGCTATCAAGCCAACATAGGGATGGCACCATTTGAAGCTCTGTATGGGAGGCCGTGTAGGTCACCATCTTGTTGGTGGGAGACAACGGATAGGCTTATACTTGGGCCCGATATGATACGGGACACATCCGAGAAAGTTGAATTGGTGAGAAGACGGATGAAAGCGGCCCAAGATAGACAGAAATCCTATGCTGACAAGCGAAGGACAGATTTGGAATTCGAAGTGGGAGACATGGTTTTCGTGAAGGTTTCTCCTTTGCGTAATGTGGTTCGTTTTGGAGCAATTGGGAAGCTGGCACCAAGGTTCGTAGGACCCTTCCCTATCATAGAGAGAATTGGAAAGATGGCCTATAAGGTGGAATTGCCCGAGAAGCTAGCCGGAGTGCATAATGTCTTCCATGTCTCGCATCTCCGAAAGTGCCTACATGAGTCCGCTGAGGTGGTAGAACCAAGCATTCTTGAAGACGTGGAGGTAGAGAAAGAGGCAACCTTGAGGAGAGCTCCGATTCGTATCTTGGGAACAGAGATCAAGAAGCTAAGGAATCGAGAAGTCAAATTGGTGAAAGTTCAGTGGAGTGAAGCCGAAGAGGATGCAACTTGGGAAACCGAGGAGAAGATGCGTGGGCTTTATCCATTTCTTTTTTAGGGTACATTCTCGACCTCTTTTCCTTTTACATGTCTTCCTTTTTGCTATCCATGTTTATCCTGTTATCTCGTTAACCTTGTCATGAGAACCTTAAGTAGAAACCCTTTGGATGAAACATGTATTTGAAACATGTTATGCTTGATGTTTGCAAGTGGTTGCAAGTGTTTGCAAGTGGATACTCGTGGATGCATGATACACATTAGGCACTAAGATCGGCTCACACACTTTCATATTGCATATGCATGAGTGCTGATACTTATTCATGGATGAAACTTGTTATGCTATCATGTGGATGTTGCATATGGATGAATGATATGTGCACTCATGTAGAGATTATAAATTATGTTAGGATTTTGCATACATATGGACTCATTTCACTAACATAATTTGCATTAAGGGGTCTACTGGATCAGTAACCGCCTGATTTTCGCATTAGATAAGTACATATACACACACCTTTGCATATAATCATACAACATTTAGAATTTGTTAAGGACATTGACTGCACGTGGATGATGTTTTGAGTAGATGGATGATGGATGGTAGGATACGTTCTTTCTAACTTAGAGATTTCGGGGACGAAATCCTTTAAGGTGGGGAGGATGTAACAACCCATATTTAGAATAACAAGTTATAACATAAATCAAGGTAGAATTAAATTATAAAATATGAATCAAGGGAAACGGGCTGTGCCATTGCGTTCGTCTCGGAAAAATACGCGAAATAGAGTCCAAGTTTTCGAAAATCGGAGTCCGTATGACCCAGTTATGGCCCAATGAAGATTTCAGAAAATTCCAAGTTAAAAATCAGGTTCAAAAATCAAATCTGGAGCCAGAAAGCATGGGCGGGAAAACCTCCCGCCAAAACCCCAAGTCGACATGGGAGTCGACTGGGGTGTCGACACACCCTGGGTGGTGTCGACTGCCCAGTCGACACCCCTGTCGACACGGGTGGCCGAGCCATCCTGGCTTGGTGCACCTACACTTGTCTCTGGTCCAGTTCTAGAAGTTTCTGACGGGATTTGACGGACCTGATGTGTTTTAGGGTTAATCCTATGGTCTAAACTACCCCTAATACCTATAAAAAGACCCCTAGACCTAGCCTAAACCCTCATTAATCATTCCTACAACTAAGTTATGTCAAAATGTTTAATCATGGCCTCCACCCTCTTGTCATAGTCTCCATCTTCATTCATATGAGAGTTCCTAAGCTTGTTTGAGAGTTTCTAAGGCCAAAGTTCAATCTTTCTTCATCATAGCAAGGATCTTCTTCTAATTTCTCAAGGGTTTTCATTGAAGCTTGCTATTTCGGGGTCTTTAGAGTTGCTAGTGGCTTCGTCTCAATCTTATTTATATATATTATAAGTCTTCATAGCATTGTAAGCCCTATACTACTCTTAGATTCTAACTATAAAGTTAAATATGACATGTTGCAAGTTGAGTTTGGGCCTAAGTATGATATGTGCCTTGATCCTATCATGTTATGCATAAATATATTTTATGCATGTTTGTAAAGCTATCACCTTTGCCTTATGCATAGAAAGCTATGAGCTTTGATTAGAAATGTTGCATAAAGCAACATAGAAACTCTCATAAACCTTGTGTTATCTTGCATACGATGTTATATGCGAATCACTAGCCACCATCCTATTTCATTTATGATCATGTTTCACCTATTCTCTTAAGTTTGATATCATGCATATTTTGAGGCTCATGATGTAATATGCAAGTTGCTATCTTGCATATGGTGTTATATGCGAATCACTTGCTATCATCCTATGTCATTTATGACCATGTTTCACCTATTTTGCTTAAGTTGATATTATGCATGTTTTGAGGCCTATGATGTAATATGCAAGCTTATGAACATATTTATGCCTCATATGCCACCATGTTTAACTTGTGGCCAACCTTATTACCTTATGCCCTTTTTGTCATGTTTTGTCAAGTTCCCTCTTTTGATCTATGTTATGTTATGCGAAACGTACATGCGAGGAGAATGCGTTGGGTTTGGGTAATATTAATGACATAAAACATGATTTTAAAATATGACATGAACATTGACTTGTGATTATGTTTGTAAACATGAATTTGGACATGACTTCTAGAAAACATGAGAGTGGCCAACACGAGGTTGGGTTGAGTTTGTAGCATAAATCTACCCGGAACCGACCGGCTTAACTAGTGGCTACAAGCAATAGGACCCAATGTGAGTAGTTGGTCATGTCGCACTTGAAACCCAAGGTTAGACCAAGTTGTGGTGTAAAGCTACCCGGACCCGCCCGGCTTAACTAGTAACCACAACAAGGTCTAATGTGAGAGGTTGGGTGCAATTAATGCCACATGATAGGGTTAAGTCATGGACCACTTGAATACTTAACCAATGAAACACGATAGGTTGATGGGGTTAAGTCATGAACCTTGGGTACACTTAACCAACTTGATAGCGTAGGGTTAACCACATTTAACCCGCTAGAAACCCTAGTTACGTGGTCCTTTTCACCAGTAACCGCCTTGATTGTATCATGATACCCTAGGGACTAGGTTAGGGTGGGGAACGATTACTGGGCTGACATGTAAGCGACCAAAACGACGGCTGAGTAGGTGCGCCGGTGTAGGTTCAGGCGGACTATGGTCGTGCACATGGTCCGGAGTTGAAAAAGCAGACACGGGCACCCGTAGGTTTAGACTGTGCGTGCTTGATTTGTGTCCGTGGTTGGCACCCTAGGGCTTGATACACCCTAGGGTGGACCTAGCACAGTTTGACCACACTTCGTGATTGGGCCGTATGACACCGACACTTGACGAGTTAGGCTTTCAGGGAGCCGATCGACTAGACCGTGTTGTTGGACCTTGATCTAGGTCATCTCAGGATACTGGGCCCAGATTGGGCCAAGGGATCTTTTCTTGTGATACTTGACATAGATTACTAGTACACACTTGGTGCAACTTAACCTTGTATATGCAATGCCACACTTGATCTATCTTGATAACTTTTCATCATGCCTCCCTACATCTCATCTCTGTTGTACATGTCCTATTAACTTTATCAGTTTTTATACTAATAGTAGATAGGACTTACCAGTCTTTTTGACTGACCCGTTTTCTTTCGCCTCTTTTCTTCCGTTTCCCCCCCCCCCCCCCAGGTTTGCAGGGTGGGAACGCTGGTACCTAGCTGGATCTTTAGCTGCTTTTCTGGATAGCTTATGTGTGGTTTGAGCATGCTACTTTGGGGATAGTTACTTTATGTTTTTTTTTCAGTTTTCAGTTTATGTTCTAGACTTTGTTTTATGGAAAATAATGACCAAGTACTTTGATGTAACTTGACTATGGTTTTGAAATGTTAGTTTTATCCGCTGCTTTACTACTCTGTTTTACTTATATGTTCTGTCTTGTGATATCTGCTTGCATGTTTACCTTGTTTAACGCCCCTCCAAAGCTAGTGTACTTGCAAGAGTGGCATTGGTGGTGGTGGGGTGTTACAACCGTGGATGTTTATGAAATTCCATATATGTTTCTCAAATTGTTGTCTATGGCCCTGATGATCCGAAACAAGGCATCAATGTTTACTTACAACTACTAATCGAAGAGTTGAAAACATTGTGGTCTGATGGAGTTGAAACACACGACGTATCAAAATTAAATTTGGATGTTCGCTTGTTTGTTATAAACTACTAGTGATTTTCCTACATATGCAATGCTTTCGGGTTAGAGTACAACCAGTCGTGTTTCTTGTTCTTAATGTATGGAAGAAACAAGAGCATTTTCTTTACCGCATGAGAAAAGTTCATAGTTTAATTATCATCGATGTTTTCTCCATACTAATCATCCTTTCAGAAGAGTCAAAAAAACTTCGCGTCTAACAGACATGAGACTTTACGAGCACCAACGATTTGGTCACGCGAGGATATATATGAACTTGTAAGAGATTATCCAAAGATATATGAAACCAGACAGCAAACCAAGATCCAA
Source organism: Allium sativum (assembly GCA_030737875.1). Taxonomy (NCBI): domain Eukaryota; kingdom Viridiplantae; phylum Streptophyta; class Magnoliopsida; order Asparagales; family Amaryllidaceae; genus Allium; species Allium sativum. The sequence goes on along the minus strand of CM060911.1, from coordinate 3,251,478 downwards.
GGTAAATCAATAGTTTATAATTGGTGCAAACAGAGTATGTTCCAGGAATTACCTTACCGAAAAAATATATTAATCCATCATAAAATTGACATGATGCATACGGAGAAAAACGCATTTGATAATGTGTTTAATACAGTTTTGAATGTGAAGGATGGTCTAAAATCAAGACATGGTAAAAAAAAATGTAATCTTCCTGAGCTTTATATGAAGCCAAATGAGAGTAAAGAAAACCAAAGCATGCTATGAACTAGACAACAACCAAGTTAAAATACTGTTAAAATAAGTGAAAGGATTGCCATTTCCCGATGGAATTTCCTTTTATCTTCATAGATGTGTTGACTACAAGAACGGAAGACTAAATGGGATGAATATCCATGATTGTCATGTAATGATGGAAAATTTATTACACTCACTTTCAAAGAATTGTTACCCGTAAAAGTTTGTACGGTTTTAATGGAATTTAGTTTATTTTATATTGAGTTTTGTTCAACTGCGTTAAAAGTCATCTACATAAACTTGAGGAAGAAATCCCTATACTGCTCAGCAAACTAAAGAAAACATTTCTTCTATGTTTCTTTAATGTAATGGAGCATTTACCCATTCATCTTCCATATGAAGCACGTCTTCAAGATCCTATGCAGTATGGATGGATATATCCATTAAAAAGATATGTTATTAATATGGAGTATGGAAATGTTAATTTAATTATAAATAAATTTTAATACTTAACACTGCGTAATAGTATAATTTTTTTACATGATACACACACAGACGCACACACACATACACACACACACACACACACACACACACATATATATATATATATATATATGTATGTATGTATGTATATAATTGTCTAAAGTTCTGCTTTATACTTAACACTGTGGATTCAAGTCGGAGCAATCAGGAGTTGTTATTGGCACTTCTAAGAAGGTATATATGAGTCAGACTACTGGCCTAAGTAGGGTAAGATACCAGACCCCATCGGGGAGGCCAACAAGCAAGATTTTCCTTTGAGTTTTTACTGCTTTACAATATGAGTAAGTATAAATGAACAATTAGTAATATTTTCTTTTGTACATGAGGCATTGGATCAGCAGGAGGCTGATGTCGCAATAGTTCAGTGCCATTGGAATTTAAAGGTTGCTAAAAATTACAAAGAGATAATGCTAGGGCTGAATAAATCGGGAAAGGAACCGAGCTGATTGGGCACGTCTATATTGGATAAATGGTTTAGATGGGGGAATAGTGATGAGTTCAAAGTAAATCTATTAAATATTTAATTATTTTATGATTATTAAATATATTATTCAATGTAAATTTGCATATGGAGTTGGAGTTAAACTCAACAAATAGAAGTAGAACCCAATGACTCATATGGTGGATCCAAGTCTTTCCAGCATCACCGCGAGGATTGGTAAATTTATCAATTATGACTCTAAACAGTTACTACATTCGTATAGTGATCAGTTCAGTAATTAGCCATGTAGTTAAAATATATAAATTATCTACAATAGGAAGAGCTCCCGGACATCCTGTGTCCTACATGGACGTATTTTGTTCGCATGCACGCACCAAAGAAAATAGATGATGCTGAAAATATTACATATCAATGGGATGTTGAGGATAGGGTGATACGTGCGCATGTATGCATATTTTATATTTTGTTCTATTAATATCGAAAAGTTTAGTAACTAGCTATGTAAAAAAAATGTTCTACTATATTTCAGCTGTAATCGTGTTTGCATTATAGGAAACGTTTCAGGAGGCACGGGAATAAATGCTTATGGAATCTGATAGTGATGAGTAGACGTAGGAGGTAAAATATGCTCTTTTCGACCCTATTACAGATCCTACGCGACGCAATAAGTCTTATGACTATGAGAAGAAAGAAGTACTCTTATAAACATTGCCATATTATATTTAATGTGAATATAAACAAAGTTGACTATTGTGAAACTATTTAATGTGCCTTAAATATGAAAACAACAGTTTACATCTTATTTTTATATATAGACATACAGAAAATATTATTGCCCGGTGATCAAATCATTTAAATAATGTAAATATTTGCATATTTATAACAAAATAATATATGGATATAGTTTAGATGATTAACATACTTACATGTTATTGCTCACATCTAGATGTTAATTACTTTACGTGGTTTAGATTACAAATATTATTGGCACAAGTTAATATGATGGACGTTCTTTTTTGGCAATTCATGTCAGTGTGTGGTTCCCCTATTTTTCATGACATAGAATATTATGTTATTTAATATGGTGGCAACCCGGTTAGAAATAAGGAGATACGATGTATATTGCATGATTCATATTAGTGATGCTACTTCATAAAAATTTTATTTTTCATAAGTTATGCTACTATGATTAGATATACATCTTACTGAGCTTACAGATAAATGCAAAATATTATTGAAACAAATATCAACACATAGCACTTTTGCAGTTTTCTATTTATCATTTTGTATGTATTAGTACTTTTTAGTGATTTTAAAATAGGTTATCAACTTCTTTTCTCTGGACATCTTTCATTCTATTTGCAGGCTAAAGCATTTGAAAAGGCAAATGAAAATAGGGGTGGGCACGGGTCAGTCCGGTCCTGTTTGAAGCTCAAACCATTATCGTACCGCAACAAACAATTAACCAAAAATGAAGACCATAATATTATATTTTACTACGATCCGGTTTTCGGTTCGGTTTCAAATGCATTCGGTCCGGTTTCGGTTTGGTTCGGTTTGATTTTGAAACATACATCTTTCCATACACCAATTGGGAAGTTTACTTGTACATGACAGACATTGCAAGACAATACGACAAATGAACTCGTAGGCAAAGAACTCAACGAAGGAGTTAACGTTGAATCCTTTGTACTTAGGCATGGTCACACCATATTGTGAAGAACTGGACATATATATTAGAGAATGGTTGTTTCCTACCAAGTGTGAACAACCCTGCCAAAAGCAAGACATGATCCCACTGATATAATTAGAATTCAGAAGTTGAAAAGCGCATTTTGTGTCATATACTTAAATAAGTTGCTACAAAAAAAATTATACTAGCAGCAGATTGCATTAAATAATTTTAAAAGCATGAGCAGGCCTACAAGTGGGAGATTTGCATGTTCTATACAAGTGGGAGGTTTGCATGTTCTATACAAGTGGGAGCAACTCCATGTAATCTGATGCTCAAGACAGGGACAAGTCGCAGTTGTCCTTAACTTCTCCTAACAACACTCTCTTTGATGGTGCAATGCAAATTAAACCTGGCTTTTTAAACAAGCCAAGCCCTAATGCCAAGTCATAATTTTCAATGTCATTGGCTTCTCCCCAGAACAAAGTACCTGTTGATAATGATCTCGAAGCCTTTCCTACCACCTCTGCGAAGATAAAAAGAAAATCAAAGCAGCTTAATCCCAATGCTCATCTCATTCCACCGACTGCCAACAAAGCTCCTCATCCCCATCCTTCTTATGATACTACAACTTTTTCTCATCTGCGGCCATGCTCAATAAGTAATCCGCTCTGGTTTCACTAGTACAAAATATGCATGTTGCATCGCCTCATTTGCATCAGTTGTCTTTACGACCAATGAAAATGTAACACCCCACTCCCGCTATGATCACTCACTAAGGGAATGCCATAGCATCGGTGGAGTATTTTAGTGAATATAGAACAGAAAAATTACAACAAGACAGATATAAATAGTACTTGAAATTTTAAAACATCATCTCATAACAGCGGAAGTAAAACATGTCTGGTTACATCATAAAACCACAATAAAGGTCAAGTACAATATCCATCAAAATAAAGAAGTACATAATCCCACTCTCATACAATAGCCAAACAAAAGAAAAGATAACTGGATAACTGGAGCTTTACATCTATCCAAGCTCCTAAAGACTGGAACAGCAATCCGATCAAGCTCCACTACTGCTAGGACCCACCACAGGACCTGAGGGTTGGGAAAAAGATAAAGACAACGGGGTCAGACATAAGTCCGAGTGAGTCCTATAACTTTAACAATACAATCGTTAAAGTAACCAGAGAAGACATAACTTGATATACGGTAACATATAGGGATGAACGGCTATACTAAGCAGTTAACTAAACTAAGATAAAGGATAAAGACGCATCTACCCTTCCTAAGGTAAATTACTAAACTGCACCACACCAGTCGTTCCTAACTTAAAGGTTGATCCCACCCAAGGACTTATAAAATTTACTAATTAGTACCTGCGTACCCCTAGGTGACCAAGTAGGCGCCACGGGGCCCTACAATCCACTAGGTGTACACACTACTTCCCATTCGATCGGCTCCCTAACGTAGATACCCGTGCTGGCCCCACCGTGGGATGTATCATTCCCCAATGTGGCAACCTGATGAAACTAAAGGTGCACGGCTTATATCTACTCGATGCAACAACGGCTTACCTACCAGCCCGGGCCCACTCACGCATATGAAGCCCGTTGGACTTGCGTTGCCACCGCTAACCCGTTTGCCTCTTACAGTCAAGCCCAGTATGCGTGTCCCGTCCTCGACATGGGTCGAGCCCACAAAGATACGTATGGGTTACTGGTTGAAATGGGCCTCCACAAGCTACCCACCTAAGCTTGTCCCTTTTTCTAGTATATCCCACTTAACCCTTTAATCATGTTTTAATTACATGTTCTATTTTGGTTAAGTATTCTAATCGTATTTTCTATTGCCACCCAAGGCAACCACTAGATTTTCTCATGCCACCCGAGGCACCCACTTAACCCCTCATGTCCCTCTACATGCTAATGTGGTTAAGTGTTTCTTAATTAATTAATTAAGAACGTAACCTTTGTAAAGACCTCTCACATTAGACTGTCTTTTATGACCGCTGGTTAAGCCGGTTGGGTCCGGGCAGCCTTATGTCATAACAGAGTCTAACCTCGTGTCTTTACATTAATTACGTATTTAGTTTGTGCCTAAGACCTCTCACATTGGGCTAACATTTGTAGCAACTGGTTAAGCCGGTTGGGTCCGGGCAGTTTTACGCTACAACTGAGTCCAACCTCGTGTCTTAGTCAATTAATTACACCTAATTAATCACCCTCATAATTTTATATTAATTATCCCTAATTAATCAAGTTTTCTTAACATGGGTAGACCTAACTTAATAGGTAAATTCCCATGGGGTAGACCTAACTCAATAGGTAAATTCCCAACACATAGTATGGGTACACCTAACCAAATAGGCAAATTCCCATACTATGTTTATTTATTTTGTGTTATGCATAATTATATTAATTTCACACAATCTTATTAACTTATGCATTTAATTACCCCATCGTTCCCATGTAATTTCGTTCATGATATAACACATATAAAAGGTGTCAACTTGCATATGAATGAACATGTTTCAAAGGTGCCATCTTGCATATTAACAAACACATAACTTGCATATGAACTTGCATAACATGTCACATAACTTGCATATAATATGTCACATAACTTACATATTCATTTTGCATAACAAACTTGCATATTAGCTTATAGACTTGCATAATGTGTCATCATGAACTTGCATATTAATAAACATGTAACTTGCATATTTACATACATGTAACTCGCATATTAACAAACATGTAACTTGCATATAAAGAAACATGTAACTTGCATATTTACATACATGTAACTTGCATATTAACAAACATGTAACTTGCATATTAACAAACATGTAACTTGCATATTTACATACATGTAACTTGCATATTAACAAACATGTAACTTGCATATTAACAAACATGTAACTTGCATAGCATATTACCATGAACTTGCATAACATGCATATGATTACATAGCCCACAACTTGCATATTTAGCATCATGCAAACATAACATACATCATATTAAACTTGCATAAGCTTACATACTCAACATGCATAAACATAAGATTAATGCTAACATCATATCATATGATTCAAAGCTCATTAACCCACATACAAAACCATAAATCTCATCACATCTCATCTAATTAGTTTACCAAAAGATCATCAAAGTGATAGAAACTCACAACTAGCAACTTTGAACACCAAATGAAGAAGATTAAGATGCTAAGAAGGGATTAGAAGTTGATTAGAGAGTGATTAGTATGCAACCCTCTTCATAAAATTAGTGGAGGCCATGAGAGCTAGCATTTTGCCATAGTTTAGTCACTAGGTTTAATTATGAATGAATTAGGGTAGGTTAGGGTCTTATTTATAGATTAGGCAAGTGTTTTAGGCCATAGGATTAACCCTAGATTCAATCCAAGCCATCAAAGCATGTCTTGGGGAAGAAGTCAAGTGTAGGAACCATCTAGGGCCTTTAGATTAAAGATGGACCATGAGAACCATTCAAATGCAAAATCTGCACTTGAGCGAATCGGCCCACGGGTTGACAGCCAAACACCCTGGATTAACCCCTAGTCGACCCAGCGGGCTCGGGTCGACTTCAAAAATCGGCCGGTTCGGTTATTCCCCTCTCCCAATTCGCTGTTTTGAGCATTTTTGCATATTTATTTATTAAATTTTCAATTATATATATATATATATATATATATCAATATATATATATATATATATATATATATCTACACAACCCATTTCACTTAATTAAGTATACTTTAATTTGGGAATTTTCGTGAAACTTCGCGAGGCCATATCTTGGTCATACGGACTCCGATTTTCGAAAACTCGGACTCTATTTCGCGTATTTTTCCGAGACGAACACAATGGCATAGCCCGTTTCCCTTGATTCCCATTTTAGAATTAAATTCTGCCTCGATTTATGTTATTACAGGTTATTGAAAATACGGGTTGTTACATTCTCCCCTCCTTAAAGGATTTCGTCCCCGAAATCTTCAAGTTAGGAAGAACGTATCCTACCATCCAATCATCCATCTACTCAAAGCATCATCCACGAGCAATCATTGTCCTTACAAGATTCTAAATGCTGGATGGATATATGCAAAAGTGTGTGTATATGTACTTACCTAATGCGAAAATCAGGCGGTTACTGATACAGTAAACCTCCTTAATGCAAACCATGATAGTGCCATGCATCCAATATGTATGCGAAACCCTATTGACACATACAAATTTCTACATGCGTGCACAACCATACACAAAAATGCATCATCCATATGATAACACAGCCATGATACATCCATCAATCTAACTACCACATCCATTTATGCAATATGCAACATGAAGTGACTGAGCCGATCTAGTGCCTAATGTGTGTGTATATGCATCCACGAGCAACCACTAGCAAACAATTGCATCCATATGCATCCATCAACCATAACATGTTTCAAACACATGTTTCAACCATAGGTTTTACCCTATCTAAAGGTCATAGGTATTAGCGAGAGGATATACTAAAGATAAGATAAGTACTAGACAAGCAATAAAGGAGAAGTTAAAAGACATACTCTCAAAAAGAAATGGATACAAAGAACGCATCTTTGCTTCCGTCTCCCAAGTAGCATTGCTTTCGTCATCTCCCCATTGCACTTTAACTAGCTGAACTTCTCTGTTCCTCAACTTCCTAGTTTCTGACCCAAGGATGCGAGTAGGAGCTCGTCGAATCGTCGCATCACGCTCTACCTCTACATCTCTAAGCAAGCTCGGCTCTACCACCTCCGCGGTCTCATGTAAGCACTTCCTCAAATGTGATACATGGAATACATCATGAACACCACTAAGTCTGTCGGGCAACTCCACCCTATATGCCATCCGTCCAATCCTTTCCTTAATAGGAAACGGCCCAACAAATCTCGGTGCTAACTTCCCTACGGACCCAAAGCGAACAACATTTCTCAATGGAGATACTTTGACAAAAACCATGTCCCCAACCTCAAACTCAAGATCCGTCCTTCTCCGATCCGCATAAGATTTCTGTCTATCTTGCGCTGCTTTCATCCTTTTTCGAATTAAATCAATCTTCTCTGAAGTCTCTCTAACCATATCCGGCCCAAGCAAGATCTTATCCGTAGATTCCCACCAACATGTAGGAGATCGACAAGGCCTTCCATAAAGAGCTTCGAAAGGAGCCATACCAATACTGGACTGAAAGCTGTTATTATATGCGAACTCCACCAAAGGAAGATGTTCTTCCCATGTACCTCCAAAATCCAAGATACAAAGCCTCAAAAGATCTTCTAAGATACGGTTCACCCTCTCGGTCTGACCGTCCGTCTGAGGATGATATGCGGTGCTCAAACACAACTGAGTCCCTACCGCCTCTTGCAAACTTCTCCAAAACTCACTAGTGAAAATAGGATCTAGATCACTCACAATGCTGGATGGTACGCCATGCAATCTAACAATCTCTCTAACATAGACTGAAGCAAGCCATGGAGCGGTCCTCTTACTCTTTACGGGTATAAAATGGGCACTCTTGGTAAGTCTGTCTACCACAACCCAAATTCCCGTATTGCCCTTCCTCGATCTCGGTAACCCGTCGATGAAATCCATCGAGACACTATCCCACTTCCACTGTGGAACTTCCAATGGGTGTAGCAACCCACCGGGTTTCCTTTGCTCCACTTTAACTTGTTGGCACACTAAGCATCTAGCCACATACTCGGCCACATCTTTCTTCATACCGGCCCAGAAGAAAACTCTCTTCATGTCTTGGTACATTTTGTCTCCACCGGGATGAATAGTCATTCTTGAACGATGTGCATCATCCAAAATAGCCTTCTTCAAACCCTCATCTTGCGGTACACAAAGTCTACCGTCTCTATGCAACCATCCCTTATCATCTATGGTGTATCTACCCAAATGGCTGGACGACTCCCCTCTTATAAGCTTCTCTACCAACACAACCAACTGTGGGTCGTCTCGCTGAGCCTCGCCAATCCGTCTCAAAAGAGTAGGTCTAACCTCCAAGGATGCCAACAAACCAGGTACAAAATCAACAGAAGGTCTGAAGTCAAACAAAGAAAGAAACTCCAAGCTTCGTCGTTCCACGAACAATGGACTCAAAGATAGCCTTTTTCTACTTAAGGCGTCTGCCACCACGTTACCCTTACCAGGGGTATACGCTATCTCGAAATCATAGGATGCTAAGAACTCCATCCACCTTTGCTGTCTTAAGTTTAAATCCTTCTGAGAGAATAGGTACTTCAATGATTTATGGTCGGTGTACAACTCGAATCTCTCACCAAGAAGATAATGGCGCCAAGACTTAAGTGCGAAAACAATCGCGGCCAACTCTAGATCATGGGTAGGGTAATTCTTCTCATGCACTCTCAATTGTCTCCCTCCATAGGCTATTACCCTTCCCTCCTGCATCAAGACTGCGCCTAATCCTGTTCCACAAGCATCGGTATAAACAACAAACGGCTTACTCCCATCTGGAAGCACTAAAACTGGAGCGGTGGTCAAAGCTCTCTTTAACCGTCGGAAAGCATCATCACAATCTACATCCCATGAGAAAACCAGATTCTTCTTCGTCAAGCGGGTTAATGGGGCTGATATCTTCGCGAAGTCTTTGATGAACTTCCTATAATATCCTGCCAACCCCAAGAAACTTCTTACCTCGGTAGCATTTCTAGGAACTTTCCAATCCTGGATAGATACTATCTTTGCGGGATCCACAGCTATCCCTTCCTTAGAGACCACATGCCCTAAGAATCGCACTTCTCTTCTCCAAAAATGGCATTTAGAGAATTTAGCTTTAAGACTATGCGCTCGAAGAGTCTCCAACACTTCCTTGAGATGTAAGGCATGCTCTTCTTCATTCTTGGAAAAGACCAAGATGTCATCCACAAAAACTACTACAAACTTATTCAGATACTCTCTGAACACTCTACTCATGAGATCAACAAAGTATGCGGGGGCGTTTGTCAACCCAAATGGCATCACTAGCCACTCATAAAAACCATCCGGAGTCCGGAAAGCAGTCTTCTCTATACTGTCCTCCGCCACTCTTAACTGATGAAACCCTGTAGCTAAGTCCATCTGCGAAAATACTGACGCGCCAACCAACTGATCAAAGAGATCATCTATCCTCGGTAATGGGTGTCTATTCTTCTTCGTGAGCTTATTAAGTTCCCTATAATCCACACAAAGTCTGAGGGACCCATCCGCCTTCGTGGCAAACACTACTGGAGCTCCCCACTCCGATATACTTCGCCTTATGAACCCCTTCTCAAGCAACTCCCCTACTTGCTTATGAAGTTCTCTTCTCTCACGAGGAGCCATGTGGCGTACTGGCAAAGACACTGGTTTGGCATTATCCACCAAATAAATTCGGAAATCTATCTCCCGCTTCGGAGGCAAACCCTTTACTTCTTCAAACACATCCGGATATTCCCGGACTACTCTGACAGAACACAAACTTTCGACCGAAGCATCGAGCGATTCAAGATAACTTAGCAAAACAGATTCCATGGGATTGCAAGAGATCTCGAGAGTGTTACCCAAGCGGGTCATGAGCCTGACAACTCTCCTTTCGCAATCAAGAACGGCACCATTACTGGATAACCAGTCCATGCCCAAGATCAACCCATAGCCCGTGAAGCCCAATACAAAAGCATCACATCTAAACTCAACGCTAAGTATAGAAATCTTCAAACCCAAACATATCATAGACAGATATATGGAGCCCCCAATTGGGTTTGAGACAACCAAGGGATCATCAACTAGACTGGTGTCTAAGTGCAGTGACTCAACTAACGATGATGAGATAAAAGAATGCGATGCGCCAGAGTCAAACAAAGTACGAACTGGATGATCAAACAGAAAAACCAGACTTCCAACGGAAATAGTTCTACCTCTCTGCTGAATCGGTGGAACTGAGAGAGCCTGAACTTGCCCCCCTGACTGAGGTGGTGCTATAAGAGCTTGCACCTGACCTCCTGAGGTAGACCCCGTCTTCTGCCCCTTCTTTGGGCAGTTTTTCACAAGATGCCCCGCTTCACCACAATGAAAGCAACCGGTCTTCTTCTTTTTGCGACAATCCTTACTGAGGTGCCCTGGTGTCCCACAATTAAAGCACTTCTTCTTTGTCTTCTTCTTGTCACCATTGCCTTTTCCACCCTTGCCTTGTTGTTGTTGCGGTTTCTTCTGATCCCCCTTTTTCTCTGGTGCCTTAGAATTCTTATCATCCTCATGCATAAGTGCCATGTAGACAAGCTTCTCAAAAGTGGCCCCCATAGGAATGTGAGTCATAGCTATTCCTTGCAATGGTTCGTTCAAGCCTCTAACGAACCTCAAAGCCTTCTTCTCCGGTGTATTCACCAACTCTATGCCAAACCTTGCTAATTGATTGAATTTGTTGACATATTCTTTCACCGTGAGATTCCCTTGCTTCAAATTCAAGAACTTCTCCATAAACAGATTCTCTTCCGCCCTTGAGAGAAACTTAGCCCCAAACCTTTGCTTAAAATCTGCCCAAGAGTCAACAGGGCGTTCTCCATTAGTGACCTCCCACCAGAATGAGGCCTCTCCCTTCATTAACCAAGCCGCCAACTTGACTTTCTTTCCCTCTTCCACTTCAAAGATATCTAGCAACTCTTCCACTTCCTTAAGCCAATCTCTAGCCTCTACGAAAGTCTCTGAACCAAGAAAAGGTTTTCCTCCTATAGCCTTGAACTCCTTGCAAACCTTAGCAAAATTATCCACTCTAGGCTGAGGAGGAGGAGCGGTTGTCTCTGGTGTAGTAGCATTGGCCGGACCCGCAGCCGCGGCCCTAGCCTCTTGCAACCTCCTATACCATAGTGGTATAACTAAACCCTCCGGGATGTTAAGATCTTCAGCCATGCTGAAACGAAAGAGGAAAGATTCAAAAAGGAGATTCCGAAAGATAAAGATATGGCTATTGGGGATTATGCTTTTCTTTTTCAAAAACTTTTTCTCTTAGAAGACATGCTTTTAAAAAATACTTTCTTCGAAAATACTCTTAGAAAGTAGTTTTTCTCAAAAATTTTATCTGTTCTGGTAACCTTAAGCTCTGATACCACGTGTAACACCCCACTCCCGCTATGATCACTCACTAAGGGAATGCCATAGCATCGGTGGAGTATTTTAGTGAATATAGAACAGAAAAATTACAACAAGACAGATATAAATAGTACTTGAAATTTTAAAACATCATCTCATAACAGCGGAAGTAAAACATGTCTGGTTACATCATAAAACCACAATAAAGGTCAAGTACAATATCCATCAAAATAAAGAAGTACATAATCCCACTCTCATACAATAGCCAAACAAAAGAAAAGATAACTGGATAACTGGAGCTTTACATCTATCCAAGCTCCTAAAGACTGGAACAGCAATCCGATCAAGCTCCACTACTGCTAGGACCCACCACAGGACCTGAGGGTTGGGAAAAAGATAAAGACAACGGGGTCAGACATAAGTCCGAGTGAGTCCTATAACTTTAACAATACAATCGTTAAAGTAACCAGAGAAGACATAACTTGATATACGGTAACATATAGGGATGAACGGCTATACTAAGCAGTTAACTAAACTAAGATAAAGGATAAAGACGCATCTACCCTTCCTAAGGTAAATTACTAAACTGCACCACACCAGTCGTTCCTAACTTAAAGGTTGATCCCACCCAAGGACTTATAAAATTTACTAATTAGTACCTGCGTACCCCTAGGTGACCAAGTAGGCGCCACGGGGCCCTACAATCCACTAGGTGTACACACTACTTCCCATTCGATCGGCTCCCTAACGTAGATACCCGTGCTGGCCCCACCGTGGGATGTATCATTCCCCAATGTGGCAACCTGATGAAACTAAAGGTGCACGGCTTATATCTACTCGATGCAACAACGGCTTACCTACCAGCCCGGGCCCACTCACGCATATGAAGCCCGTTGGACTTGCGTTGCCACCGCTAACCCGTTTGCCTCTTACAGTCAAGCCCAGTATGCGTGTCCCGTCCTCGACATGGGTCGAGCCCACAAAGATACGTATGGGTTACTGGTTGAAATGGGCCTCCACAAGCTACCCACCTAAGCTTGTCCCTTTTTCTAGTATATCCCACTTAACCCTTTAATCATGTTTTAATTACATGTTCTATTTTGGTTAAGTATTCTAATCGTATTTTCTATTGCCACCCAAGGCAACCACTAGATTTTCTCATGCCACCCGAGGCACCCACTTAACCCCTCATGTCCCTCTACATGCTAATGTGGTTAAGTGTTTCTTAATTAATTAATTAAGAACGTAACCTTTGTAAAGACCTCTCACATTAGACTGTCTTTTATGACCGCTGGTTAAGCCGGTTGGGTCCGGGCAGCCTTATGTCATAACAGAGTCTAACCTCGTGTCTTTACATTAATTACGTATTTAGTTTGTGCCTAAGACCTCTCACATTGGGCTAACATTTGTAGCAACTGGTTAAGCCGGTTGGGTCCGGGCAGTTTTACGCTACAACTGAGTCCAACCTCGTGTCTTAGTCAATTAATTACACCTAATTAATCACCCTCATAATTTTATATTAATTATCCCTAATTAATCAAGTTTTCTTAACATGGGTAGACCTAACTTAATAGGTAAATTCCCATGGGGTAGACCTAACTCAATAGGTAAATTCCCAACACATAGTATGGGTACACCTAACCAAATAGGCAAATTCCCATACTATGTTTATTTATTTTGTGTTATGCATAATTATATTAATTTCACACAATCTTATTAACTTATGCATTTAATTACCCCATCGTTCCCACGTAATTTCGTTCATGATATAACACATATAAAAGGTGTCAACTTGCATATGAATGAACATGTTTCAAAGGTGCCATCTTGCATATTAACAAACACATAACTTGCATATGAACTTGCATAACATGTCACATAACTTGCATATAATATGTCACATAACTTACATATTCATTTTGCATAACAAACTTGCATATTAGCTTATAGACTTGCATAATGTGTCATCATGAACTTGCATATTAATAAACATGTAACTTGCATATTTACATACATGTAACTCGCATATTAACAAACATGTAACTTGCATATAAAGAAACATGTAACTTGCATATTTACATACATGTAACTTGCATATTAACAAACATGTAACTTGCATATTAACAAACATGTAACTTGCATATTTACATACATGTAACTTGCATATTAACAAACATGTAACTTGCATATTAACAAACATGTAACTTGCATAGCATATTACCATGAACTTGCATAACATGCATATGATTACATAGCCCACAACTTGCATATTTAGCATCATGCAAACATAACATACATCATATTAAACTTGCATAAGCTTACATACTCAACATGCATAAACATAAGATTAATGCTAACATCATATCATATGATTCAAAGCTCATTAACCCACATACAAAACCATAAATCTCATCACATCTCATCTAATTAGTTTACCAAAAGATCATCAAAGTGATAGAAACTCACAACTAGCAACTTTGAACACCAAATGAAGAAGATTAAGATGCTAAGAAGGGATTAGAAGTTGATTAGAGAGTGATTAGTATGCAACCCTCTTCATAAAATTAGTGGAGGCCATGAGAGCTAGCATTTTGCCATAGTTTAGTCACTAGGTTTAATTATGAATGAATTAGGGTAGGTTAGGGTCTTATTTATAGATTAGGCAAGTGTTTTAGGCCATAGGATTAACCCTAGATTCAATCCAAGCCATCAAAGCATGTCTTGGGGAAGAAGTCAAGTGTAGGAACCATCTAGGGCCTTTAGATTAAAGATGGACCATGAGAACCATTCAAATGCAAAATCTGCACTTGAGCGAATCGGCCCACGGGTTGACAGCCAAACACCCTGGATTAACCCCTAGTCGACCCAGCGGGCTCGGGTCGACTTCAAAAATCGGCCGGTTCGGTTATTCCCCTCTCCCAATTCGCTGTTTTGAGCATTTTTGCATATTTATTTATTAAATTTTCAATTATATATATATATATATATATCAATATATATATATATATATATATATATATATATATATATATATATCTACACAACCCATTTCACTTAATTAAGTATACTTTAATTTGGGAATTTTCGTGAAACTTCGCGAGGCCATATCTTGGTCATACGGACTCCGATTTTCGAAAACTCGGACTCTATTTCGCGTATTTTTCCGAGACGAACACAATGGCATAGCCCGTTTCCCTTGATTCCCATTTTAGAATTAAATTCTGCCTCGATTTATGTTATTACAGGTTATTGAAAATACGGGTTGTTACAGAAAATAATGTTATTTGCATCAGTCTTTGAGCAATTGATGCAAATAGGCAAAAGCAAATAGCATTATTTGCATCGGTTGTCTTTATAACTGATGCAAATAACAATATTCGCATCAATTTCTAGGAACTGATGCAAATGAACTTATGCTTATAGTGTTATCTGCACCAGTTTTCCAGAACCGATGCGAATGCACCGAAGCAAATAAGATTATCTGCATCGTTGTTTAAGAACCGATGCATATGCATCGAAGCAAATAATATTGTTTGCATCAGTTTCTCACGAACCAAAGCGAACGTAAATTATTTTAATCAGAGCAAATGTACGTATTGATAATTATAAACTGTAGCTTACATATATCCATATCTATAATTTATTAAAATTAATGATTACTAATAAATAATTTTTAGCTAATAGTTATAATAATAAGACAAAAATTATTTTTATATTTTTAATATTACTGTTAATTATTAATAAATAGTAAATTATAGTTAATGTTGCTTAATTACATTTAATAGTTAACTAAAATTAATATTAAATAATTAATAATCAATTTTTAATATTTAATTAGTTAGTAGTAGTTTATTATTATTATTATTTTTATTATCTAATAGTTAACATTAAATAATAATTATAAATATCAAGGTTATTATATAATAATTAGTAACAAATAATAAAATTTGATACTTATTTTTGAAAGCAATAATAAAAGTTGATATTATGAAGTGATATTTAGTACTTGTTATTTAATAAACTAGAAATAAATAATAGTTTGTAAAGTAAAAGTAAACTAGTTGATTAAAGCTAATAAACTACAATTAGTAAATATTAGCTAAAAAACATAAAATAAACAATAATTAATATAGAATAATTTAATTTATTAAATATTAATAATTAATAAATTATAGTTGATATTAATTAATTACATTTAATAGTTAATAAATATAATAAAATATAACTTATAATTAATAAAAAAAGAATATAATATGTAATAATTAGTAAGTACTAGTAATGAATTTTGAAAATAAATTTAGAAATAATCTTTTTGAATTTTTTCTATAATTTAAAAAAAATACATCGTAATAAATTTTACTACAAAACTGCTTTTCGGAAAACGCTGCAAAAATAATGCTTTATACATCTTTTTATTTAAGAAATTGGATGTTAATTTACTATAGTAGAATTGTTTTAAACATAGGTTATATCAAACTTTAAGGAAACATAAACCATAGAAAATGACAAAATCAATGTTAATTATTCGAAATATATGTGTTATTTCTTTAAATTTTTACCAATTGTTGCCTTGGAATCGCAGATTTTTGATTCGCCTGTGAACTTCCACAAATACTCCTATATACTTGTAACTTTATATGTCATTTTAAAATAAAATCTAACAACTAAACATTTTTACTAATTTAAACTACATTTTTATACATATTAATCAAATCTTATTAACATTAGGCACATGACCTATCGACTTTCATCACATAATTATTGTTTGTTGATTAACAACACAAACAAAATTAAACTAATTAAAATTTAGAAATTGTAATTTAGAAATTAAAATTCAGACATAAACATCACTTCATCATGACAAAAATTATTTTACTCATATGTTACAAAAATATTTGAGAAAACAATAACTATATTAAACGTTAATTATTCGAATTGAATGAGAAAGTACAGATCTGCATTATATGGAACAATCTCACGCAACATTTCGTTTCCCGCTTATTATTTCATTTCCCGCTTTTTATTTCATTTCCTGCTTTTTGTTGGTGCTTATCCCTTCCTTACCTTTCGGTTCCTTCACATCTTTGTTTCGTTCTCCAATTTCTTTCCATCGTTTCACCTTTTCCTCTCCTGCTCTCAGACATGAAATCACATTGTTGTCTAATTTCTTGATTTCATTTTCTAATGTCTTCCTATCCTTTGTTGCTATTAAAGATGCCGAGAGATACCATGATTCAAAAAAAAAACCGAATAAAACGAATACAAAAGGGAAAGGAAAAAATCTATTGGGACGTTATCAATTGGGAGATTGGTTTGAAGAGCAGCATGCGGCGTTTTCAGGCTGTTGAATTAGGGATTTGGAAAGGAACTGAGGTGGTCGTATGTTACGATTTGAAGTGGAGAAGTCATGATTGCTTTTGCAATATTTGTGGGGTCCGATTTGGTGAGACAATAGAGGTGTTTAAGAAGCAAGAATCAGGCGGTTTAGGAATTTTTGATTGATGTATTATCATGAGGTTTTAGGGACTGTCTAGAGCTTTACTGGATCTAGAGCTGACTTCTTCTGTAGGCATCAGAGTATTAAGGGACTGTTGTACTTTTCTGATGGCGGCAGTGGTTACCAGGTAATCTCCCTCAACCCCTCTTGTTCAGCTGATCAACCGACCCTCTTTGCCTCCTTACTTTGTTATTGCGAACGTCAGTGACTGCCGCCTTGACATTAACGAAAGGAACCACTCCCTTTTCCTTCCTTGCCATCCCGATAACTTTTGACTTTGGGTGTCTTTTTAAGGTACGATATGCTCAACAGTTTTGTGCTTGGCATGTGGTCTAATTGATTTTCCAATTCTGTAATTTAGGATGTAAGACTTTTGAGTTCGTCTACGTGACGATTTGTTGATGTTTAGGTCACTTATTATCATGCTGTTGCCAATTCATGCTATTGGTTTTGAGCAACCTGTGTATGCTATTGTGTGATACTGCTTGCATTAGCTTGTCTGTGCGAGATAGCAATAGCCCACTCCCTGTTAGTAGTGTTAGATTAACAATTTGAGTGAAGTCCAGTTCTTGTAGCTCTCTTGTAAATGATGAAGATGTGATGTGCATGCTCCAATAACTCAACTTAGTTAATTTTTGCTTTTGAAGAATACACGTTCACTGTTAATCCTGCTAATAACTGATTTTGTAGATGCTTGGCTTTATTTGTGAACCTATATATGGAAGCTTCTAAACATGGAAAAAGAATGATCGTTTTTCTGAGAACAAAGATGTGGTATTATTGTTAGCATTGATATTGAGTTTATTTCTATTTTGTTTTTGTTGCCACTTATATTCAGGTCTTTTAGAGGGTAATAGCATGTAGTAGAAAGAGAACAAAATGTTGTGAAAATAGAAGTTTTATCCTTCAATATTTGTTGCATTCCATTTAATAATACTCACCGAAATTATATTTAAATGAGTAAAAAGGCTTAATGCAACCTTAAGTTTTACGGTGCATTAGTACTATTTTTTTACTGTGACATAGAACAAGCTTTCTGATGAGTCATACATGTAAGTATATGTTTTCATGTTATTTATAAGAGCACTCACAACAGTAGAGTGGATTCCAGGGTGAGTAGCAAGAAAAAAGACATGGATAATCCTCATTCATCCAGCAATGAGTAGGAAGGGAAAAAAATTAATAAATATACTAAACAGGAATCAGTTTTCCATTTAGTATATTTTTTCTTCTATTTTACCCTAAACCTCTATAAACTGTGAATTGAAAACCGTTTAGGGATCCACGTTGAAAGAAAAAAGTGTGAGGAGCTCCCACTTCTTCTCCTTCCTCACACCGAAACCTAAACTGCTGTAGTACAAGGAGGCATAAAAAAGTGGGAATTCTCCTCATTTTTCACCAGATCTACACTGTTGTAAGTGCTCTAAGGCACCATTAAAAAACAAAAACAACATGGAAGAGCGATCGTACACATCTAGTTGTATACGCCCAAATAGGATGAGGATAAGAGATGATAGGAGCTGGCATTAGAACGAATGTTGCTGTGAAAGTAGATGGAACAATTTGGAGTGATGTTGGAGAAACACGTAATAAAAGGAATAAGCTTTTCACAATTTGGTCCACTTAAATGGTTGCCACATAAAGAAAGCCACTCTCTTCGAGGGGACTACCAAGGTGTCAAAAAGTTTGGTCCACTTATATACGCTTACAGAAACTTTAAATTTTCTTCACTTTTCTTGAGTTAGGTCGTTGTTAAAAAACAATTCAATTGGTTTAGATCAAAAACATTGAAATATGTTTTAGATTTCTGAAGTATTTGCATTGAAAAACTTCCAGGTTGTAAGCATACATTACTACAACAAATACATGTAATATGTTATTGAAGGGGATTAATTTGTTTACATCATGTTACATTCAGTTCCCATACAAATAAATTCAAATTGGCTGAAATTGAGAAAAATTGACTTGTTCTTTTCCATGAAATATGCAGTTTGACGAGACTATACGACAGATGGACTGAAACTTCAAGCACTGTTAATGGAAACTAAGGTATCATTTATTGAGTTAGTTACAAGTCTGTGATTTCATGGATATATTCCCATTGTTCATGTTATTTGATTGTCTTATATTCCCAGTTAACCATAGAAGAGAAATTTTGGATAAATGTAATAGAAACTATGCAATAAAATGTCAAAACCAAGCAAAAGAAAATGAAGAGGAACTGAGTGCAATACAGAAACATTTGGAAGAGGAACTGGGAGTAAACAAAAATATTTTGTAGGTGAACTAAGCATATGCGTTTGATCACATGAATTGGGCAATTGTTTCGAATGCCACTATAAAGCTGTCACATTTCTGTTGTAGTTTGCAGATTTCATGTAAAATCTGGCCTCTATCACACATGAAAATTGAAGTCTTGCACTGTTATATGCTTTAATTATGTATAATTAAAACATAAATAAGTTAGAATTGCTGGAGTTTTGCTGTGCAATATTGGAGGTTACTGAAGCTGTTCAATGGTAGAATGTTTTTTATAAAACACAGTAAAATCTCTGCTACTTTTTTTTAAAGATGTCAAGTTTATATGTACAATATATGCTAATACAAAGATAAAACTAGAGGAAAAAACTTTTTATTTCTTGAATGACTGTAGTACGCTGAACATGTACTGTTGCATAGTTTTTTAACTTATACAGACCACATTGATAATTTAGTGCATGATTTATATAGTTGATTAACTTTATGTAAGTAGATTGAGAATTCAGTGTATGTACAATATACATTAATGTTTATATTTCAAAGTTTCAAATATTTTTTTTATTGACATTATGTTTATTTCCTCAACTCATGTTCTTGTTTTGGATCGAAGGGAAGAATGATGCCGAAAGTGTTGCAACTTCATAGTCTAGGTTACATTGCTTCTTAATGAGTATGTATTAGATATTTGAATTATTGTACTAAGTGAACTTATGAATCACTTTTTTGTTTGGATTATGGACACTAATTGAAATATATATTTCTAAGTATTATCTTATTCAATCTACATTTGTTTTCAATTTGATTTAAATTTTTATAATATTGCATATGATATAATATTTGTTTGTTATGAGAAGAGTTATTTTATTGACATTTAAAGCAAACAGTGATACCTTGCATCAATAGTCAGAAACAAGCGATGCAAAATAAGGATGGGTCAAAGGCAATGTTCTCTACGTTGCATCGGTAGGTAGTAAAAAGTGGTGCAAAACCATATTTTTATGCATCGGTTATTACCGGTAACTGGTGCAACATAGTGATCAGTTTTATGTTGAAAACATTTCTTTCGCACTGGTTATTGCTAACAGCCGATGCAAATTTATAGTTGTTGCATCAGTTCTGAAACCGATGGAATTTTTTTATCTTATTGCATCGGTTGCATATGCATCGGTTGCTAAACTAATGCAACAGGAGGGTAAACAACCAATGCAACTGATCTATTTTGTAGTAGTGTTTTATACAGTCGTTTTCACCCTTCATACCGCAACCGGACCGTAATGAAATAGTTTGGGTCGGTTTTGTACATTTGGTTAGAGGGATAATACGGGGTGGTTTTTCGCACCATTTCATCAGTTCGGGTCGAGCATTTTCCATTTAACGGTGCAGTTTATTCCCACCCCTAATTAAAAACGTTAAGGACAAACCCAAAATAAAAGAGCTTAGGTCAATGATCGAGCAGTTATACGGGGGGAATCATCTTCGAGCCACATATATTGAGCATCTAAATTAAAAACTAGCGGAGTATGTATAGCAGCATGGTTCCTTTCCTTCATCGTCTGGTGCTTCCGAAGGAGGCGATGAAGATGCTTGTGTTGGAATTTCGGTCGAACTAATCGACATCTAATTCTATGATTTAACAATCTAAACTAGGATCTATTGCGAGAATAATAAATCAAAACTTATATGGATTAGGATTTCATACCTTTCGCAATGGATTCTTGAAAAACCAGTTGGAATTTGAATTTGATGAAAGTAGGATGTATCAAATCGCAGGCTCAACAAAGCGTCGACCCTCTACTAGTATCCACGAGAACTCTTATCTTCATTGATCGAATCGCTGAAGAAAGGAAGGCGTTGCTTGCCGCCGCCATGATTTCTAGGGTTATTGAATTTTAGCGTATTCGGGTTATCTAATGAATCGAATAAGAGCCCTATGTTTTATACTGTGTTAACCATTTTATTTTAAAAGAAAATATAAATATCCCCTTTAAAATCAAACGTTAACCATGAAAATTTGAAATCGACTCGAATAGTAATTCAACTTCAAATAAAATATCAACAAATTGATATTTTATTTAATCTGAAAATATTTGCTCCTTTATAATGATCTATTGTGCGACCCTATAGGTTATTACAACATTGGCAATGATTTTAAATCATATTTAAAATCATAAGCAGTGATTGACATCTAGCAATACGTCGTTGCTACCCAAGTTATAATAAGATTAATGATTCGATACAACCTTTTCTGTGGCCAGTGTCTCAATGTAATATAATCCTTTTAACCATCATATCCAGGATTAAACTCAAGGCATGGAACGTGTCTCCCTCTTTATAATTTAATCTGTTTTTCTTAATCGATGAGTAGACTGTTTAAAACAAATCAATATTTGAGCACGGCCATGCATTTCACAGTCTCATTCAGTCAAGAGGCCCATGGATATCGCCATAAATATATGTTGTAGGGTTAAATCCCTTCTAGATAATTCATAATTTTCATTTGATTTGAGGTGTATCCAATAATCACCGTTATCGTTACTATGTTACGAGTAACTTCAGATGATATCAAAACACAAATATGTTCGAATAATATTATAACGATTTCAGGTCTGAGGACCATTACATCACTGCCACTATGAGAATATCTTAAGATACCGTTAATTATATTTCATGTAGTTTTCTCATGTTGGGTCAGCCCAATACGCTATTCTCCAATATGTATTTATGTGTTGACTTTAATATCACGTATACTAATGATCAATGAGATGTGATCTTCAGTCAATCAACATACTAGTCTCTATGTTTTATCGTTGTCCTATATAAACAATAAAACTCGACTAGGGGCATTTAAGAATTATAATACTTAATATATTATATAATCTCAAGTTCAAGTCACTTACTTGAACTATATAAATCTGTATTATTATTCTAAGGACTTCTGTTATGTTAATATTTATACCACGCAGTAAATATATCATAACAGTATATTTTATTCAACTCAGAATAACATATTCTATGTTATTAATCACATCAAATGGATTGCCTCTAGGGCATAAACTCTAACAGCTTAAGAGGTATGTTTTATTGTGTTTGTGCTTGCATGATGTAAGTATTTTTTTTGGCAAAACCGATCAGTTTTTAAAGTGACCACAAACACTTATTATTATAACAAATAATAATAATTACAGGAGATTGACGGTTTATCAGTCTACTACAAGTACGATTTTTAAGATGGACCGTTCACCACTACCCTTACAAGGTTACAGCAGACGAGCTAACTAAAAACTAGACTACATAATCCGTACTCCACGCATGGAGTTTATTACATATCCTATAACAATAACAATTATAGGAAACGAACCAGTACAGTTACATGTTATTATTTGCTACAACCATACGTTGTAGAGACAGAAGAGGGACATAGCAAACATCTCGAGCCACAAACCAAAAGGTAATGGACAGGGTACTGAGTACCATATTTCCTGGGAAAACTTGACATAATGATGTGACCATGGAAAATGTCCAGCTAATCCGGGCTGGGATAATAACGGGCGAAGGAAGGAAAAAAATGAATCCACTAACATACTTCGACATGGTCGAAGCGAAGGTTTCCCATGGTTGACAAGAACAACGGTGATGAAACAATTGAACAACACACCTAAAAACTCACATTTCCCAAGAACAGTGACACAGAAAAATAACATAATTCCAAATTAACAAGACTAATCCAACATACACCTAAGGCATCAATTACCAAAACACCAAGAAGCCTACAAATATGTCTCGACAAGACAACATCCTAACACATGTTGAATAACAGTCTCACAATTGCACCACTATAACCAAATGAAAGCCAGTAGAACTATGCTACTACTGCAGTTACTCACCTCTCTAGATGCCCAAATCACAAGGTAAAATGTAGAAAAGAAAAGCATACTAGCACAAGGAATGGCTTGGAATTAGTGAGGATTGTATTTTGATATTTTATATATTGGTTTGTAGCTAGTGAGGATGCTATTTTGGATTCATTTTGATGGTATACATTTGGTTTGTTGATGTGTGAGGTTGGGGATTTTATTTGAGATGTTTGGAAGGTTTATTTTGTTTATATTAAAATATTTGGATGTTTGAATGTTATATATGTATGAAATGGAATGGAATTGATATGATGTGGCTGAAAGAGTATTGGCTTGCTGTTAAATAGAAAATATATTCATATTTCCAATGGAAAGCAGTGACTTATTGGTCATCCTTTTGCAATGGTTACAAACGACTTATTGGTCATATTGCTCTAAAGGTTTCCAATATTTACAACGGTTGTTGGCCATTTGAAGTCATTGGCATTAACGTTGGAAAGTATCCGTTGCTTCGGTTGGGAATAGTTAGACGTCATGAACTCTATAGCAAGGGCTATTCCAATGGCTCTCAAAAGCCTCCAATGGCTCTGAGCCGTTGAAATAGTCATTTTATCTTGTAGCGTTATGTGGTAGATATGGCGATTACTATTGCTGGCAGCGATTCTCACCGCTTACTACATATTTTTGTGTGACTTGCCAAATTTATAGGTCGAACATATTACCAAATATTCAATTACTCTTGATAGTGGTCGTTTACTATTCGGTAGAAACCTTCAGTTCTACTTTGGGTAGATGTAAATTATTAGATTATACATATATTTGTTTATGCTTTTATTTAAAATTATGAAGGTACTAATTATAGTTAATTTGAATGTTAATTTCCCATTTATTTATCACTTATATATTTGTAAAAGAAATAAATACGAGTTTTATATGTTATTTTATACTCATCCGCTATATCTTGCTATTTCCTCGCTTTATCTCCGCTGCAATTTTTTGCACCTCTACCGCATTGGATCCGCTGAGCGCTTTAACTACAAAGGTATTTCTATTGTTTGCGAATAACTGTTCTTCTTTATTATTTATTATTAACTTAAGAACACACCCTTGATTTTCAAAGAACTTTAAATACTGAAAGCACTTTTAGTGTCTATAGTTTTGATGTAAGTTACCTTGTTACGAAAAGATTATAGATATCAAACTGACTAAACTCAAATAATAAAGGAGGCAAGACTACGAGGTCCTACTTTGCTGTGGTTAAGTGCTAACCATTTTGCTTCTGCAATAATAGCAAACTTTATTGATGCATCCGTATTCGATGAATTTAGACAATGCATCCAAATTTGAGGAATGCAAATATCAAACTTTGGAGTTACATGAGCTTGTCCATGCAAAAAAAAAAAAAAAAAAGCCGCCATATACACACTTATATATTTATACACTATAAAATAACAGTGGTTCCCAATGACTACCAATCGTTGGCGGCCGTTGAAAAGACGTTGGTAGCTGTTGGAAATGCCACTGGTATACGGATCAACGGCTATCAATGTTTTCCAATGTTACGGGCTATTAGCAACTGCTTCCAATGTCTAGAATGGACACGCGGAAGAAATTATTTGACCAATTAGCAGTTGAAAGTCATTATAAATCATTAGAAATTATAGGTGGAAATCTTTGAAGATCAATGACAAGTAATTCGTTACCAACTGTTGGAAATCTAGGTATTTTTTTTTATAAAATTTACGTAGCTTGCTTCCAGCAACCCACAATCTCAAATATATCTTAGCAGCTCGATTTCTAGCATATATGTAGTAATAATACTCACATATATACTCAAACATAATATTAAACTCAAATCATACACATGCAGTCCAATATATACAACATAAACTAATATATACAACCCCCAACAAACCAAAGCCATCCAAACCTGCGTAAACCATGATCCAAAATAATGTCTAAGCCAGCATCCAAACCAGCAACAATATATACAATCCACCACAATGTATCAATGAAATCCTCACTCACTCAAAGCGTATATATACATGAAAAAAAAGTAGCAAATCATACCTCAAGCCGCTCTTACTGCTCTATGAACTTATCAATCGATAATTCAACTCCTCTATCTGTACGTCATGATGACGATCATGTTCCTCAAGCACAACGATCTAAGCTCATAGCTGTGCAATCTTCTCTTTATCTTGAGCCCTATCGTACGCCTTCTGAGCTGTCTTAACCTGTAAAATAATTTAATTTATCAGTGTTTTCAACATTATAAGTATAATTCATGTAAATTTTTGTTTCAAATAAATTAACAGAGAAAATATAATATATGTTTACTGTAATCCATCACAGTAAGCCACAATTTTGAAAATGCAGCAGAATAATTATTATAAAATTTAATTTAAAATTACTGTTTAGTTCCCAAATCCATAACACCTATTGCAGGTCGGTGGATCCATGATAGTCTCAAAAATAGTACCCTCCTCGTTAGTAATCAAGGTTGCTCGTCCAGTGTTCTCGAGTATTTATGCCCGTGCTTGTTGGAACTTTTGCTGGTATGCAAAATACAGGTGAATTTAGATAACGTTATTTTAATTAACTTATAATTTTTAGTTAATTATGTTATAATCATGTATGCGGTATTTGCTTTCTCATCATGGTCCCAAGAGTAAGAAACTGTGCCTAAATTGTCAATCTGACTCACTGCATGAGTATGCATAAAAACATCCCAATAAGATACAAGAGCACCGTGTTGTCTCTATTGAAATATGCACATATAAATATGTATATATATATATCTATCTTTTAACAACCTAGAACTTAAAATCTTTAACTGTTCATCTTAATTAATAAATATACCAGGTCTTTGTGGTGATGTTGAAATGACTTGAAACCACCATGATCTGTAACGGAGTTCTGGTTCACTATGTAAATTTAACTCAATTTTTTTATAATTTTAATTTATATATTAATTGCGTAGAATAATATAAATTATATATATGGTAAATTTACCTGAAATTGCTCGTTATCCCACCAGTTGACAAAATCATCCACATAGCAGCGCTCATCCAATTAGGCTTCCTTCCAGCCGTTTTTTAGGCTATTTATAGTTTTCCTATAGTTCTTTGCAATTTTACTATTCCAATGGCGCTGTATGAGAAAAGTATCATCATCTTGAAGGTCCACTTAACCCTGCACGTTTGAGAAAATAAGAGTTGTATGTTTTTATAAATAATATAGACATGGATTGATCATATCCTATTAACATAAACTGATACAACGTGTTCCTAATGTATATAGTGGCATTATATAAATTTACCTAATAAACATGACAATGTTATGTAAATACATGACACTATATAAGTGGTTCTATAAATAACATGATAATGTATAAAGTGTTATATAAATAACTTGAAAATGTATAAAGTGTTCCTTATATACATGAATTGGTATTTAAACCTAAAAAGAAAAATATACAACAAATCAATGTGCACGATTACAAAAGGTAATAGTTGATATATCACATATAC
Organism: Allium sativum; assembly: GCA_030737875.1. Classification (NCBI taxonomy): domain Eukaryota; kingdom Viridiplantae; phylum Streptophyta; class Magnoliopsida; order Asparagales; family Amaryllidaceae; genus Allium; species Allium sativum. The sequence continues at coordinate 3,224,350 of CM060911.1, read as the reverse complement.
CAGAAAGTCCTGCCAAACAGTCTCATTGATGTTATTTGGAATTAACGTCCACTTAGGCCAACATGCCATTATGCGACACATGTACGCTTGTTGCGATGTCCCAAGAAATATGGTAAACGGCTCTATTTCAAATCCACTATGTTAAACAGGAAAAAACATTTAATATTTCATGACTACAATATATATTTATAATATATCGTACAAAAATGAAATTTAATTTTGAAGCTTAATGCATATCATCCATTTGTTGTAGCTGCCACTGCACCATATGAGGCGCTAGCTCCTGTGATGGACCACTGGCATCACTACCCGCGACAGGACCAGTCCCTCTCTAAGAGGAAGAAGGAGACCCAAAATGTGAAGAGGTACTTCTACGTGATGACTTATCTATAGTACATGTTACAGACAAACGTTATAGCAAACCATAAAAGGGCTATGCAAAACATACATTATACCATAACATAAAAAGACTATGATATATATCATATCATCATAACGTATCATTTTTTATGAGAACTGTATAACGTTAAAAAATGACCTTTTCAAAATGCAGATTATTGATCAGTCCTCGTCACTTTCGGACTCAAACCACGTTTCATACTATATGTTTTGTTCCTCTGTTGTCCCAAATGTTTTAATTAATGTGTTTGATTTATCGTTTAGAGGTCCAAAATCTGTTTGATCGTCGGTTATTATTATTCCTCCGTTTTCCCCAATATCTGCTTGATAAACTTGTTCATCGATAATATTTTGTCCATTAAATGTAAACCTTGCTTTTGTTTTAAAAACACCGACCAATCTATTTTATCTCTTCTTAGGGATGGGTAAGGAGCATATAAACTTGAAGAGCTTGTTTGATAAGTACAAAAGGATCATATATATAATAACGTGAAGTATGTTTTGTTTCTCTTATATTATATTTTAGGTGCATGCTAGTTCCAGAACTTGGAACGTTACTGAATCAATTGCATTTAAACAAAAATATTCTTTGCGGGTCATTTGAAATATGTCGATTGCAAAACCTAGGCTAGCGTGCCATAAAAATCATTTATGTGACCATTTAGATCATCACTACCTTTAATAAATATACCAGCATTATTAGTTAATTTTTCAGCACTGTATTCTTTGGTATTAACTTTATAGTCTTGACTTTCCTTTTTGGCTCATGGCTTAATGTTTCAATTCTTCATCTACAACACAATATTCTACATTAAAAACGTAATTAAAAAACCAAGTATTGAATCATTTGCCAATATCGTCACTTGGATGTTGTGATTCATAAACACTGCAATTAAAGGTTAAATGTTGCATTATAATTACGTTACATGTAGGCATAGTTGTATATACATATATGCAAATGATATAAATGTATTACAGCGAATAGCTAACAAACGGTGCAACTTTAGTACAGTTGAGAGGAGTACATTTGTGTGCTATATGATAATCTTTATCATCCAAACTTACTTCCACACATTTACCATCAGGCCAAACAAGTATTTTAAAAAATAAATAAAGTCGCTTTACAATCATCTTAATCAATGCCTTCAACATTACGCATAGCTACTTCTTCAATGTACGATTTACAAATCGAACCTTCAACTCAAGCTTTTTGTCCCACTTTTTTCTTTACATGATTTAAATACCAATTAAGTATTATTTTAAATTATTATTTTTTATAATTTAATTAAACCAATATTTAATGTACTAAATATTAATATATTTCAAATGGATACATCCATCCATATTTCAGAAACCCGCGAAGACATGCACAAAATGGAAGATGAAAAGGTAAATGTTCCATAACATTGAAAAAAACATTAAGGAAATATTTTTCCAGTTTGCAAAGCAATATAGAGATTTCTTACTCAAGTTTACGTAGATGATCAACTTTTAATTTAGTAGAGAAACTCTCTTTATAAAACAAACTAAGTTTTTACAATAGTTGAAACTTTTACGGGCTACATCTTTAAAAGCGATGGGTAACAAATTTTCTACCATAATATGACAATCATGACTTTTCATCCCGCTAAGTTTATTATTCTTACAGTCGACACATCTACGAAAATTAAAAGATATATCATCCGACAGTCTTAATCCATCCACCCATTTTAAAAGTATTTTAACTTGATTTGCTTCTTCCTCATAGCATGCTTTTGTTTTTTGTGTCAGTTGGTTTATATGAAACTTAGGACGATTACATATTACTTCGATAGCTTATCTTGGCTTCAAATCATCTTTCGTCTTCCACTTGACATTCAAAATTGTACTAAACACAATATCAAACATGTTTTTCTAATTATGCATTACAGGAAAATACCATAAAAGACAAAATTAACAAAAAAATATTCCATAAGGACAAGGGACAAAATTTTGTCCATAAAGACAAGTTTTAGTGTAAATAGAGGAATTATAGTGGGCCCCTAAATTCCTCCATTTACACTAAATTTTGTCCTTAAGGATAAAATTTTGCCCTCTTGTCCTTTCGGAATAATTTTTTTTCCTTTTGTCCTTGAGTTAAAAACCTCTATGCATTATGTCTACATTATGATAAATCAGTAGATTTTTAAAATAAGGCATCTCCCAAAATATACTTCGTTTGCCCCAATTATGAATTGATGATTTATCTTGAATTTCAATTTGTTATCCGGTTTCATGTATCTTTGGATAATCCTTTACAAGTTCATAAATATCTTCGCTTGACCAAACCATAGGTGGTCTCAAAGTTTCATGTTTACTAGTTGTGAAGTTTTTCTTATCCCTTTTAAAAGGATGATTAATATGAAGAAAACATTGATTACAGTCAAATGACAAATTTTTCTTTACATGAGGTGAATAAAATGCTCGTGTTTCTTCCATGCAGTAAAGACGACCATCCGTACTCCAACCTGGTAGCATTGCAGATGCAAGAAAATCGCTATTGTCCACAGTAAAGAAGCATACATGCGCTTTTTGTTGGAAATATCACGTATTTCTACTTCTTCGTACGACAATTTTTCTAATTCTTCAATCAAAGGTTGTAAATAAACATCGATTCCTTGTGTCGGATCATCAGGATAATGGATGGCAACTGTGAGAAACGCATATGATGATTTCATATACATCCACGGAGGTAAATTATATGGTGTGACAATTATAGGACAAGGCGAATATTTAGAGCCAAATTGAGAAAATGATGAAAATCCATTCGTACATACACTAAGTCTAACATTATGGCTCCCGAATGTAAATCAGGATATTTCTGGTCAAAATGCTGCCATGCTTCTCCATCAGCAGGGTGTATTAATGTACCTTCTTACCGTGTTCTCACACTTTGTCATCTCATATGTTGCGCGGTTATAGAAGATGCATATAACCTTTAAAATTTAGAAGTAATAGGTAAATAATGCATATGTTTATACGAGACTTCCTTTCCCTTTTTCTTTCTCGGTTTGTACATTTTCTAATTACATATTTTACAGTACCTAAGATTGATATCTTCTTTCCAAAACGCATGCAACCATTTAGACATGTACTTAATTTTCATGCGGTAAACCAAAACCCGACATCAATTTTTTTTTACTTCATAATGATTTTCACACATTAAATTATTGGGAGGCATATGTCGCTTCACAATTTGTACGACAACTGTAAATCCAGCTTCAGTGAGATTGTATTTAGATTTCATCACTATATATACTTGTACGGCGTTCCCAAATGGGTTTTTTGCGGCATCTAATAAATCATATATTTGTTTTACTCCAATATTCGGTTCTACTTCTGCACTACTATGTCATCAGTATTTTGACGAACAAGGAACATTGAACGTGCAGAATCTTCAACAATATGTTCTACGAGATTCATCGTAGCAATTACATTACACACTACCTCCTCAACTTGTACACGAATATATGCTAACAGTTCTTTATGACGATCCCAAACCAAATAGTTCAACACGAAATTGTACAGATGTAAATGAGCTCTAACCATTTCTAGTATCAAATTTTTAACAATTTGCATCTTCTTCATCATTTCCGCTACTTGAAACAAAGTACACACACACATGTGTGTGTATGCGAACACCAATATTAAAAATGTTCACTTATTGTGCCTCCAATTTTTCCTCCATATTTGTACATCTAGCTCCGATCAGTAAAATAATTATCCATTTATCCTACGAACTAATTAAAATTTATTATATAAATTAAAATTGCACTGACATTTCATTAAAATAATTTTATAGACGAATGTTATATTAATTGAGCATTGACACTTTACTGGTAGGTCATGCTACCCCTTATTACAAATACTATAATGTAATTAAATAGCATAAATCTTTTCAAGTTAAATGATTCAACAAAATTTCAGCAGCACTTCAATTTAGTTTCCTGAATAGTACATAATTGTGTATGTAGAGGGAACATAAAGGAAATGATGTTGAAATTTTGTGAACCATTTAAAATGAAATGTTTTACGAGATTTAGTTACATTATTGTATTCATAACTTATCCAATACACGAACAAATCCAAAAAGTATTGTTTACGATGAATATAGATGCTCGTTTAATTAAAAAAAATGAATCCTACATAACGATCATATACGATACTTATCGGACGAGACCGAAAAATACTCTAAGGGTTTTATAAGTATAATACATTACGTATTTTATAGTTATTAAAAAGTTGGCGTTTGACTTATATGAAATCATGGAAATTTTCCTAAAATCATAACCATGTGAATTTCCATCTTCAGCGGTTTCCAAAAATTTAATAAAAGAATGTGTATATTAAAAATCAACTTATACGATTGTCGCTCTTGTTATCAATTGTCTATGTAAAGCAACAAATTTAAACTAAATAAGTCTTGTACGTCATAATTTCAATCTACTTGTACTTATACGGAGTTTATTACATATATGCACATTTTCAAAACTTAACCAACTAACCGTACGTTATAAAATTAAATATTGTTTTCGATTTTTTCTAAAATACATAAACTAAATAATTCTTATTTGCACTAAACGTCTCCAAACAAGCCTAAAATTAAGGCTGACAATTAGAACCGAGAACCCGAACCGACCCGACCCGAAAAGACCCGAACTAAACCTGATGGGTCTTGGGTCGGGTCTAGGTGATGAAAAATACCATCAAGACCCGATCAAAACCCGACCCGCGTAGACCCGACCAAAAAACATTCAGATATATCTATTTTTAGTGTTATTATTCAATCGAACGCGAACCGACCCGGCCCGACCCGAGCTTCAACCCGACCAGACCTGAACCGAAGCTCGGATCATGTCCAGATTTTTGAAATGTATAGTTTAGACCCGACAAAACCCGACCCGCCTAAAACCAAGACCCGCCGGGTCGGGTCCGGGTCCATCGGGTCGGGTCTAATTACCACCCCTACCTAAAATAACTTAGACATTCAATTTATATGCATACTATTCTATTATCGTACAAACAATAAACTTGTAATACTTAGGTTAATAATAATAATTAGTCTTCGCAGGCTTAAAACCAACCGACGAAGGAATCTTCCATCCTCTAAGCTTCTGCGATTTTCTTCTACTATCTTAACATATGATTTCCCATTCATAACTACTTTCTTCTTTTCTGCTCTCGAGTTGTTTGAGGCCTCGCTATCTCTCATACGAAATCTGTTTGCCCTAATTTTGTAGTGATGACTTCGAGTTTGGAATTCGAGGAATTAGTGGTTCAGGGATCTTTTCGGATGCCACGCCCTTCTTTTAATGAGATTGCGACCTCGATTTTGGCTATTGCCAAAGGTCCGCTATCCGTTGTCACTACTGGTTTGTTAGAGGTTGAGATTCGAGTTTCTCGCTTAGCTCCTTTGTTGAGCTAACACAATTCAGGTATTTGGATGTTAATGGGTGTTCTTGGAACTGGCTCCTCATTACTCGTCTGAATTGGTGACTAAACTCTACTTGCGTAGGAGTTTTGTTTGTTAATCGTTGAAGGAGGATTTTGGTGAGCTGTGCAGTTCCAAAACCAATCGAGGTAAATAGGATTTCACTGCTTGTTTTGATCCTCGGTTGAGTTTCAGGTGCTCGCAAGACTCGCCTATATCGGTTGTTCATGGTTCCCTGGTCGGTTTCTTGACTTATGGAGGATTTTTTGGTCCTGGTTTTCGTAATGTGGTTTCTAATTTTTCGAATGGTGAAGGGGAGTTGATGGGCGGTAGGTTGGATCTCATTGAGGACGATGTGGTGCTCGTCATTTGATGAAATCCAGTACTGCTGCTCCACCTTCTACATTTCTTAATGCTATGTCTTGGCGGCTCCGTTGGGTGTTTCAGATTTGGCTGGCAAGCATGCTCATCCTTCTCTCATTCTTGCGAATGCCTTTGATGTTTTAGGAGGAGATTTGACTATCGATCAATGTGTGAACTCTATTTTCTCTTCATCGAGATCACATCCCTCCTCAAACAGAATGGACGGGGTTGACTTTGTTAGCTCTGTGGCGCTGTTGTCGGGTATCTAGGCGTTTGACAGCTCGAAGTTGTGGTTCAATTCCTAGGTGGATGTTTTGGAGGTTGAGGCTTTGCATGTGCAGGCTTCACAGTGCTCACTTTCAGTTTCTTTGTTGGCTCACCGTTTTTTCTCTCAGGTTCGGCCTTTATCAGTTGTTTCTTGCTTTATTTATATATCTTTGGATTTGGTTATGCATGGTTGGTTTTTGGACTGTATTGTGTGCGATGTTATGAGCCTTGACACATGTATGTATGTTCTCCCTATCGTTGTTCTTCCATCTCTTGATGAAAATGTGATGGGTCATGTACGCGTTGTTTCTTGTGGTGTTGAGCTCTCTACTCTTCTGGCTTGTGGCTCCGCCTCTTGTTTATGCTTTTCTCCACTTGTGGTCGGTTCCTTTAATCTTGTTGGCTCGGTCACTTATGTTACGTATGAGTGGCTCTATTTTTAGCCTTTGTCGGCTAGCTTCGACAAAATTTGGTTCTTTGTATTTTGTGGGATTCGTTGGTAGATATACTGGGTACTGTCTACATGGGATGGGTAGTCTTTATGTAGTATACGAATAGCAGATTCAGTTTTAATCCTCTATAGACCTACTATGGAGATGGCCTCCCTTTTTTTACTTTACCTTATATCAGCTATTCGTGTGTCGGCTTGAGAACTTTACCTTTTAGGCCGGATTGTCAATCTAATGACAGTTCGACATTGGTCAAGTTCAAACAACAACTGGTGTTGCCATTTGTAGGCAACTCCACATATTCGTCGGTTTTTTCCGTTTTAATTGACCCAACGTGTTCCTCTTTCTCTTTTAGTCATCCCACGTTGTCTACTCAGTCTCGTTCCCCCTCCTTAGTAAGGAAGAGAAAGCGATCATTAATGATCACCTATCTCGACTTACTAAGAATTTGTGTCCTTCGCGGTCTGATGCCTCGACATCTAGTCCGGCTGATGAGGGTATTGGAGTCTCATTAGGGTTCTCAGTGTCCAGCTAGACTTCCATCGGTCGTCTACTAGGTCGGCTCCTCGCACTCCCCATGCTATTCGCGCGCACACGCTGTATAGCAGTGTCTAAGAAGATTGTTAGATCTACTTTATACATGCTTTATCTTATCTGAGGTGTGCGGTCATCTATTCTTTTAGTTGGTATGTGGTATTTTTTTCTCTATGTGTCTGCCATTTTTCTTTTTCTTTCCTGTCTTGATGGAGAATTCCCTTTTCTGAAACATTCGCGGCATTGGTAATAATGCATTGGTGGCTAGCCTAAAGCGCATTGTTAGAAAGCATTTTACCTGTTTGGTGGCGCTTCCGGAACCATTTGTGGGACCGAAGGAGATCACCAAGTCGGTTTTCTCTTTGGGATATGGTGATGCCTTAGCTAATGTGTCCGACAAGATTTGGATCCTTTGATCCAAAGATGTTGTCGTCCATCCCCTTTTTGACTCCGAGCAACTACTTTCGGTATCCTGCTCTACCCACCTATTTCTTCTTTTTTTCTGTTCTCGGTGGTCTATGCAAAGTGCGATAGGATTAGGCGATTGACCCTTTGGTTGGACATCCTCGCTCTCTCCGACTTGGGTTTTCCGGCATTGATTTTTGCAGGCGACTTCCATGTTGTTGCCAGTCAAGCTAAGAAACGGGAAGGCAATGTTATTAACCATTTAGCGGTAGCGGATTTCAATTCCTTCATCGTTAGTTCTGGTCTTTCCAAAGTCTTGTTTGCTGGTTCGGCTTTTACTTGGAGTAACAACCAAGAAGGGCCAAATCATATTCTTTCTAGACTTGGTAGAGTTTTCGGATCGGTAGGTTGATTCAACCTTCCATTCACCTATTCTATTTCCCATTTGCATCGTACCTTTTCGGATCATGGTCTTATGATTATTCGGTGTTCTTCCTTTTCCCTCTCTAATCCAATTCCTTTAGGTTCCAGAGTATGTGGAGATCTCACCGCACCTTCCATGTGTTGTGGAAGATTTCTGGAGCTCCCCTATTTCTGGTTCCCCGTGTGTTGTGTTTTCCCGTAAGTTAAAGCGTATTAAGGATTGCTTTATGACATGGAACGTTTTTCATTTCAAGAATGTCTTCGACTGCATTCACGCAGCTGAAGAAACACTTGTATTAGCTGAATCATCCTTTAATGAGAATCCATCGGCTGCGAACAAGGAGGCTTGCGCGATTACCCGACTGGCCTTCTCGTTGAGCTTCGTATTGAGCATGACTATCTTCACCAGAAGGCGAGGATCAAGTGGATTGTTGAAAGTGGTATGAACTCCAAGTTTTTCCATTCTTCTATTTGTAAGAAGAATAATCTTCATACAATTCACCATATCCAGCTAACTGATTTATTCATGACTTCCTCTTCGAGTGAAGTCAAAGACACTATTCTTTCCTATTTCCAATCCTTTCTTAGCTCTCCCTCTATGTCGGTCTCGAACCCAACCCTTCTTGCTTTCATTCCTAGACTGGTTGTTCCCTCGGATAGCTCTAATCTTGTCGTACCCTATTCTTCGAAGAAATACGAGCTTGTGTATTTGTTTTGAGTAGGATAGTGTGTGTGGGCACGACAGCTTCAATGGGTTTTTTTCCGGAGTGGTTGGCAAATTATTCAGGCTGACTTCTATCTCGCTATTCAGTTCTTTCTCTTTGGTGGAGATCTCTCTGGATTGGACTTTTACTAACACGATTATTATTCCCAAGTGCAAAAATCCTCATGCTTGCGCTGATTTTTGGCCGATCAGCTTATGCAATTTTTCTAACAAGGTTATTTCTAAGGTACTAACCTCTCGACTAGCATCGTTTCTCGAGCGTATTATTTCTTCATCACGGGCTGGGTTTGTTAAAGGACGTTTGATCACAGATAACATCCTTTTAGCCTAGGTTCTGGTTTCTCAGATCGAAAGGTAGGTCTGAGGTTCTAGTGTGGTCGTTAAGCTGGATGTGTCTAAGGTCTACGATCGCATGTCTTAGTTCTTTGTTATCGAGATTCTGAGGGATTTCGGCTTTCCGGAACCCCTTATTGATCTTATTTGGAGGCTGATCTCCAACTATTGGTTTTTCGTTCTTGTCAACGGACCGGTCAATAGTTTTTTCACGGTGGGTAGAGGTCTTCATCAGAGAGACCCCCTATCTACATTGTTGTTCGTTATTGCTACTGAGGTTTTCGTACGTGGACTGCATTCACTTGTGATAACTAGGCAGATTCATAGGTTTGGCATTCCTAGTAATGCCACCTAATTTCTTCCTTATCCTTCGCTGATGACATCATTATCTTCACTAATGGTAGTCGCAGTTCTGTCTGTTGCCTTATTAGCCTTATTCAACAGCACAAAAGATGCTCGGGGCAACTTGTCAACATCGTTAAAAGCTACTTCGTCCCTGTGAAAGACCTATCTTCGACTAGGTCTTCTTCGATCAAGACCTTCACTAGTTTCAAAGCCACCTCTCTCCCCTTACCTTATCTCGGTATTGTTCTATATCGAGGCAGGAAGTTTAACGCCATCTTCGATCCCCTTACTGACAAGGCTAGGAGTAAGATCATTCGTTGGAATGTGTCTCTTCTATCTCAGCTAGGTAAACTTGTTCTTATAAGGTCTGTTCTAAAATCAATAGGATTACATGTCTTTGTTGTTATGACTCTTACCTCTTGCTTCTTCCGTTCTTACCATTCATTAGCATCATCTTTTGTTTTTGGGAACAAGGATAAAGCGATCTCGTGGAACACCATCTGTCATCCCAAATGCAAGGGAGGCCTGAGCCTCCATAAGCCTGAGGACATTTGTACAATCTTTGCTTGCAAGCTGTGGGCGAGGTTTGGAGCGAATGACTCCCGATGGGCGACGTTCCTCCACTCTAAGTACCATGGATTGTCGGGCGCGAATTACTCCGGTGTCCCGTCCAACGCTAGTGAGACGTTGAAACGGATGCAACCCGCGAAGGCCTTATCGGATTCACATGGTGGTGGAACCGACTGGAACGGTAGTCCCTTTTTGATTAAAGCAGCGTGGAATTCGGCGAGGTCACCATCTCCACTTCTCCACCTTTTCTCTTTCATCTGGGGCTTCCATCTTCCTCCAAAGGTCTCTCTCTTTATGTGAAAAACCCTGCATGAGGGGATGCCAATAGACGGGAACCTCCAGAAGATTGGAACCCAATCGTTTCCCGCTGTAGATGTTGTAGTTCAGATTAGTTGGAATCCGTTGTTCATTTGTTCTTCCTTGGCCCTTGTGCCACGTCTGTCTAGAATTACTTTGGGAACTTGATGTGGGTTGTTATGGTAGTACCACTTAGCTTGCAGATTTACTAAGAATCTGGTGGCCAGACATCTCAGGTAAATATGTTCGTTCGATCCTTTTTCATTTTATCCCTTGTCTAATTATCTGTTGGCATATTTGGTGCTCGCGGAATAGGGCAATATTTGATGAAGTTTCCATGGATCCTACTACCATCATTCAGAGGGTAAGAAATAATGTTTTCCTTGCAATTTGGGGCAGACCTTACAAGTGTGCAATTGGCTCCCTTTATAGGAGATTGGCAGTTACCTTCGATGTTACCAAGGTTCCGATCTCACTCAAGGCGGGAATTGGTTGATATCTTTGTTTATGAACTCTTCCCTGTTGCCTTCTCTCACTTCATGATCCCCCCTTATTAGTTCTTATGTTGTTTGCTAGTGTTGTAGGGTCTTTGTTTATAGATTTTTTGGGCGGCGTCTACCTTTGGATATCTTTGTTGTTAGTGGAGCTGTTGTTCAAACATGTCTAATGGACTTAAAGGAGATGGTGATATCGAAGCTTGAGGAGATTCAGATTGGATTCTTACCCGTTCATGTTGCATTGGATGACGTATCTTTCCTTTATTGAGCAGCTGTGGTTACTTCAGCGCAGCCCTTGACTTTAGTGTGTCAGATTGGAGAGGCTTTATCTCATTGCTTGAGTTCTTGTTTCTTTTATTTGTTAGCCGTCTATTGTTTATGAGCTCTTTTAGTTTTGTGTGTTGTGTATTTACAATTTGTGTGTGTTCACAGTTTCTGTAGTCATCTCTACAGAAATTGTTTTTTTGAGCCATTGGAGAAAGACTAGTTTCTCCCTTTTTTATATTATATTATATTATATTGTATTTAAAAAAATTATCTTCAATAAACTACATTATACATACAATACGACAATATAAACATTCAAATTAAACAACTAATCCTAAATTAACAAATGTAGTTAAAAAGGGATTATGGTTTATGTTGGAAACAATGGTTCGGCAGAGTCGTGGACTAGGTCACTTTCTTGAAGACGTTTCGGCGATCTACTCAAGGTGCAAAGTAGTTCGTACTGTTCGCCGCCGCCTCTGGGATAAAACAGCCTCCTCCTTGTTTTTCTTTCTATATCGGATCATTTGCACATATAAATCCGATTCAGTTTGCACTCAAAAAAAAAATACTGCTCAAGTTTATTTTTCTCTCTTATTTTTTTGTAAAAGATAGTGGAGGAGAAGATAGAAAAAATATATAAAATTTTTCATTCTATGGAAGAGGAAAGAGAGAGTTTCTTTTTATCAGAAGAGAGCAAAGAAAAAGATTGTTCTGTTTTCTGATGATCTTTCCTATTCTTTATATAGACTATAAAGGAGAGTAACATAAACTACGTTAGTGGGGAGGATGAATGGACCATAACCAATGCCATTATTAAAATAAAAGAAACGTTCAAAAAGTTGCAATTTTTAACATGTAAATTGCGTACGTTTCAAATGAAATGAATGACAATAAATATTGATTTATTATCATTCAATGCAATATTCAAATACCATTTCTTTTCCTTTTTGTAACAGCTCTATAGAAAATAAAAGGTCACATGCATGTATGACCGTTGTTGTTTAATTATAGTAATGGCTCATAAATACATTTACATATATGTAAATATATTATCATTAGAGAATTTCAACGGCTCTATAACATTAATTGCATTACAATAATGGCTCAAATATATGTTACCGTTATTAACTTACAACGGCTCAATTTGTATTTATTCATAATTTATTTTTTTTAATAAATTCATAAAATGTTCCAACAATCCCCCACTTGAATTTCATAAAAAATATTTTTGAGCATTTCATTAAAAATACATAAGATTGTGCATAAGCAAAGATGTCATCCGACTTGAACCTTTGCATAGTGAATAAGATTCAGTTTTTACTAGAGTGACACATAGTCTTGAACTATATTCCTGACATCAAACCACACACAACCTTTCTAGATTGCAATCAAATAAGCCCGTGCATTTATGGCCATGCACGTCTATCCCAGTTTAGTGAACGCTCTAGGAATCTTGCCCAAAACTCCACAGGAAACGGCCACATTTCCACATTCACATATGTGAGTCTATCAAGAGTACTCCTGAAGGTATGTACTCCACTCCAAATAGAGTATAGATCTCATTAAGAGTTTCTATTAACTCATCCTCTAATCACTTCAGGAATACATGCTTCTTAATATATAAATTTAGCATGTTCATCTACTATCACTACACAACTTGTTTTTACCCATTGAACCTAGTTCTTGGGATCTCCAGTCATTTAGGTCGGGTTACCATTGTGTGTGATTCCACAATCTCAGGGCAATAGTCCCATTCTCTTAGAATCATTAAGGACTTTCTTTCTCGTCAGTCCTTTTGTCAAAGGATCTGCCAAATTATCATCACTTCATATGTGATGTTCTCTAACAATACTGTGCATACGACTGTTATTTCTTACCGTTGTAATATCGGTTCTGTCCTTCTTTCAATAGTCGTCAAATTTTCATCACTATGTATGTGATGTTCTCTTATAGTATTGTACTTACGACTGTCGTCTTATACCGTTGTAATAACGGTTATGAGATTTTTGCAATAGCCGCGGATCTATCACAATAGATTACACCACGGTGTCAGTTTTTCCATATGGAGATCTCCACTAGCAGATTTCTATAGTTCTCTGCTTCTTCACTAGTTGTGGCTAGTGCTATTATCTCAGTCTCTAAATAGTATACTGAGTCAAAATAATATGTTTCCTTGATTTTTTTTTCTTTCAAGAAACAACTACTCCAGCAATGCTAAATATATATATAGCCACTGGTCGCCTTTAAATCATCAGATTAAGTATTCCAGACTGCATCTAAATATCCTTCAAGTATAGCTGGAAACTTTTCATAATGTAATCCAATGTTCATGATTTATTTTAGTTGTAATCCAAGGCTCATGGTTTATTTTAGGTATCTCATGACCCTCTCAATAACATGTTAATGCTCTATACTAGGTCTACTGATAAACCTGCATAATAATACCACGACATTGGCAGTGTCGGGTCTAATACAATCATTGGAAAACCGAAGGCTGTCAATGATGCTCTCATAGTCATACTATCTTACACCTTCACTTGTGTTTTTAAATAGCTTCACACTAGGATCATATGGTGTTCATGCAGATTTATAGTCGAAGTAATTGTATTTCTTTAGAATCTTCTCAAAATAATGAGATTGATCCAAAGAAAATCCTTTTTGAATCTAGTAGTCTTAATACCATGGATTCCATTCGTCTAACTTAGATCTTTTATATCGATGTTGACACTTAGTAAGGATTTAACAATGTTTATGGCATGAATGTTTGACCCAAAAATAAATAGGTCATCTACATATAAACATATAATAGTACAAATGTCATTTTCAGATTTATAATAAATGCATTTGTCACTTTCATTAACTTTAAATCCATGTGGGATTATGAAGTTATCAAAATTTTCATGCCCTTTCTTATGTGTTAGTTTTAAACCATATAATGATTTATCTAATTCGCAAATTTTACGTTCTTGACCATGAACTATAAATTATTCAAATTGGCCCATATAAATTTCTTGTTTCAATTCATCGTCTAAAAATGCAATTTACATCCTTTTTTTTTAATTTCGAAATTATGCAAGTGAAGTAATGCTCAAATGGATGTAGTTCCAATTACAGGAGAAATGATGCCACTAAATTATATATCTTTCCTTACATCATTTACCTAATAAATAGGCTACATATTTATCAATTGTGCCTTCATATTTTAATTTCCTTTTAAGCGCTCGTTAATTTTTTCTAGATTTACACCAAGTGATAAATTCACTAAATGTCAAGTCTTATTAGATTCGAAAGAATCTAACTCATCATTTATAGCCTCTTGCCAAAGAATTGGCATTTAAGTAAGATAGGCCTCTTGGAGGTTTTAGGGGATTCTATTTTAGAGTAAAAGAGCAAAAAATATGAATCAAGATCTTTTGCCTTTCTTTCTCTTTCTAGGTTCATCATAAAGAAAAATTAACATCTATTTAGGGCGTTACAAAAGCAGGAAATTTGCAAGTCAAATTAATACCTAAATAAATGCTATTCTCGAATAGTTGAAAGCAACCCCCACTATTAAAAGAAACCCTCACTATTAAGAGAAACCCCCACTATTTTTCTCAAATTAAAAACTATACTATATGATTCTTCATCTATGCATTCATCCAAAGTCATTTGATTACATGATTACTTAATGAATGTTCATTATTCATTCAATAAATTTTTTCATTTAATGACATCTTTAAAAATGTATATGCATTTATTGTTAAATAAATGTCATTCAATTAATGTTATTTCCTGTAACATTTTCTAAATTCGCATTTAATTAATGTCAACTTTTATTAGTGACATTTTTTAAATTTTTGCATATAAAGTATGTCAAAATATTTTGACACAAAAACTTGTTCATCAAATTAATGTCAATTCTCAATGACATTATCACATTTTATTAATGTCAAATATTTAGTGACATTTCCAAATAATATATGCGTTCTATTAATGTCAATTCTTACTGACATTTTTCAAATAACATACGCATTCTATTAATATCAAATTTTTAATGACATTTTCAAATAATATATGCATCAATTTATTTTGACATTTCCAAATAAATATATGCATTTCAGTAATATCAAAATTTTAAGGACATTTTCCAAATAAGTATGCACTTAATTAATGTCAATTTATAATAAAGACATTTTCAAAATTTGCATTCAATTAGTGCTTATTCTAATGACACTTTCAAAACAAATTCCCTTTAATTACTATTGTTCATAAGTTGTAAATAACAACATCGGAACAATCATCAATAAACGTAATATGATACTGATTTTATGTATAAGCTCATTTCTTCAATTAGCTCTCACATGAAATAAATCTAAAATTCAGATTTTCTAATAAAAAGAAATCTTCCAAAATCATCATATATGATCAAAAGTAAACAATTAATCTTATATCAATATTTAAAGTCTATTACAACTTTAAATTCACTAATTGAGTTTTACTATAATGTTAATCACCGATCAAATGTGATTACTCTCATTCATTATATCAATAAATGTTGTTTAATAACATTTATCATACAATTAAATGTTCAATTACAAACATTTTATTGCCTCATTTAAAATTCTCTAAACAAGAAGGACAAATTTCTAGATATATGCTTCTTGTAAAAGTTTTTCCCTTTTACTAATTTTACTGATTAGTAAGCTATTAATATGCACCTTAATAAATCATACAAGCACTTTCACACGGTTCTCTAAAACAGTGGTTTTAGCTTAACATGAATGAATATAACATCTCAATCTAGTTAACAATATAATTATATTTATATTGTTTTCTTAATCTTAATCAATCTTTGACCAAATTTATTTCATTCAAAATCAATTTCAGGGCTTATAAGATTAACTATTGTTTTCCAATAGTCTCCTAATTGATTTTTCTTAATTAGCAAGTCGATGCATAATCCAAAATAATAATAATAGACAAATTCTTTTCAAACTCATAGCAGTTTCTCAATTATAACAGCAATATAACTGTTCATATAAAGTCATACCTTTGGAGATGATCTCAAAAGCTATTTCAAAGCTTATGTGATGCATCTCTACTAACTATTGAAAAATTGAAACTTGGATGACGGGGCGGCATCGTCAAGATTTGCAGTCGAAGCCAGTTTTTCGAGTAACGTATTCAAATTGTTGGAAACAATGGTTCGGCTGAGTCGTGGACTAGGTCACTTTCTTGAAAACGTTTCGGCGATCTACTCAAGGTGCAAAGTAGTTCGTACTGTTCGCCGCCGCCTCTAGGATAAAACAGTCTCCTCCTTGTTTTTCTTTCTATATCGGATCATTTGCACATATGAATCCGATTCAGTTTGCACTCAAAAAAAAAAAAAAATACTGCTCAAGTTTATTTTTCTCTCTTATTTTTTTGTAAAAGAATAGTGGATGAGAAGATAGAAAAAAAATATTAATTTTTTCTTTCTATGGAAGAGGAAAGTGTGTTTCTTTTTATCAGAAGAGAGCAAAGAAAAAGATCGTTCTGTTTTCTGATGGTCTTTCATATTCTTTATATAGACTATAAAGGAGAGTAACATAAAATACGTTAGTGGGGGGGGGGGGGATGAATGGACCATAACCAATGCCATTATTAAAATAAAAGAAACGTTCAAAAAGTTTCAATTTTTAACATGTAAATTGCGTACGTTTCAAATAAAATGAATGACAATAAATATTGATTTATTATCATTCAATGCAATATTCAAATACCATTTCTTTTCATTTTTGTAACAGCTCTATAAAAAATAAAAGGTCACATGCATGTATGACCGTTGCTGTTCAATTATAGTAATGGCTCATAAATACATTTACATATATGTAAATATATTACCATTAGAGAATTTCAATGGCTATATTACATTAATTGCATTACAATAATGGCTCAAATATATGTTACCGTTATTAACTTACAACGGCTCAATTTGTATTTATTCTTAATTAATTTTTTTAATAAATTCATAAAATGTTCCAATAGTTTATACCTTGTTTGGAGGAAATTAGTAGGCTAGAGAGGAAAAGAGGGAGGTTTCCAGGTGTTAGAGAGAAGGATGAAGCGACGGTGCAGGGAGAATTTTGAGGAGAAGAGCTGGGTTTTGGAGATTTTTGAGGAGTAAAACGAAGTGAGGAAGAAGAAGCAATTTCTGGCAATATGTTCGCGACATAGCAACGACTACTAACGACCGCCAATTATTTTATACCAACGAGTTCTAGCGGCCTTTAACGAAAATATTTTGTAAAAAGAATCTAAATTGTACTTGTCGTTGAAAGCCGTTGGCTATTAGGGGTGTAAATCGGTCGGATCTGACCGGACGGAGTTGTGTTCAGTTTCTGTTCTAAAAAAAATCGGACCGAACACGGACCGGACCAAATTTTCTCGGATAAATTTCATTGTCCTAATTCGTGTCCTAAATAAAACCGGTCGGACATGGACATATATTTTTCGGACACAGACTCGGACGAGCATATTTCAGTCACAGACACGACGGACGTCGGACATTCGTACAAAATTTACAGTCCTATTGGCTATCGCTGTCTTGTGCCATTGGTATATATTGTTCATTGTATAAACCAAATTTATCTTTTAACATATTAATTAATTTTGTGGTTTCAAAGTGCCTAAAAGCAAACACTTGTGACTTCATGGTGGCTGGAACAAAAAATAAAGAAACAAAGAAAACCTAAGCACACTCTTCATTCGAAATAGAGTGTCTGTATTTGCTTTAAATGCAAATTAATCATTAGTTATACATCATTAATGATGGTGCAGGAGAGTGTTAAAACACTTTTATAAGAATTAATCATTGTAGAGGGCAAGTGTAAATTTACTGCAATTCCAGATCTGTATTTTGTGTGGGTTTGTTTAACTATACGTGTGGTCAGTGGATGCATATTAGGACGTATAGACGTTTTGATTGGTTGTTCACATCAAAAGAGTTTAAAATTTGGTCAACAAAATCGAATCTTGCAGGCTCTAATAAAGCATTTTGAAAAGGAACATTTTAACCCTTAAATTAACGGTAAATGTTCAATTTTACTTCGGCAAAAAAATATGCCTAACATTAGGTTTTTAGTCAATCTTATAATGCTAATGGCAACAACAGTAGCAAATCACCTGAACTGAAATCAGGTATTTCTCTGCATCAGACCAATCAGAGAACTCTAATTTTCTATATTCTGCAATTAAACTCCTAAAAAGAGATATGTTTAATTGCAAAAGAAGAAAGTCGGGTACTTGATTGGTTGGGTTCAGCAGAACACCCTTATTTCAATCTAGGTGATTTAAACCCGTCCGCAACGACGTACGAATACCGGTTTTATTTAACTGAAACTTATGTTGCGTTCGGTTGGATCAAACGGTCCATTTGTCCAACGGACGCATTCGTTGGACAACGAGCCATTTTGGCCCGTTTGCCCAACGGCTCAAAATTGAGCTGTTGGGCACGGACGTGTTGGGTCCCAAATAACTCAATTTTAAGTTGTTGGGTATAAATATATATTTTTTTAATTAATTATTTTAAGTTCTTATAAAATTAAAAATTGATAACTTGTGCATATGAGATCCGTTTGAGATGCGGTTTTTTGCGTTGCGATCGATCGAAGTGCTCTACGTTATGGAGTTAGTTTGAACTGAATTGGACCAACTTATAATTTTTTAATTTATTTATTTATTTGTGTAAATTATTAATATACATTATTTAATAAAAACAAATGATAAATTAATTGACCATTAATTAATTAAATTACAAAATAAAAATAAAATGGTCCACTTAAATACTCCGCTTAACGCGTCAAACGCAATCTCCGCTAACTACAATTCTTCGCTTAAATACTCCGCTTAACGTGCCAAACGCATTCTTTGCTATATACAATTCTCCCTTTAAATTCGCCGTTCAGATTCTCCGCTTCTGTTTGTGCCACACACATTCTTGTATTCTCCAATCATTGAATGACATCCACGTATGTGCATTATTTTGGAAATGAAACCAACAAAGTAACGAAGAAAAGAGAGCTAGAATTCACACGAGCAGCGTGCATGATTTAGCGCAACAATTGAATACAAGAACCATCATTGCAAATCAAGGAATATGCTAAACGCAACTAGTAAAGAAGCTGAGACCACAAGGTCCTATTTTAAAGTGGTTAAAGACTTAAAAGTGCTTCATGCTTTTATAAGATATAATGACAAACTTTATTCACGTATTGCAACCTCATCTCGTATGCCCGTCCAGCCAATAAAAGTGCTGGCATGTGTACACTTTTTAATGCAAGTCAAATTTTCTGGTACCATGTTCGTTAATTTTGTGGCTTCACGGTACCTAAAAGTAATGTTAAAAGTAATCGTGGTAGAGGGGACAAGCGTACAACTATTACAATCATGATTTTGTATTTAGTATTATGGTTTAACCACGTGGGGTATAAGAATGCACTACGCTGCCTTGGATTGGTAATATCCAAAGTGAGCAAATACATGCAAAATAATTAAAATACGTGTATAGTTAATCACTTACTTGTTTTTGAAATGAAACAATATAGAAAATAAATACATGCAAAATAACTAAAATACGTGAACAAATACATTCAATAAAATGCAGTAATAATTAATATAGAAACACGATTTTGTGGCATTCTATTTGTTCCTACCACCATCACCTTGGATTAATAAAAATTTGTAGCATCTAGACACACGTTCGATGCATATCTCATACAGCAACCAGTCCTTAACATCATTGTTAACAGAATTAAATAACTTTGTATTACGCTTAATGATGTGTGATGCTTCAGCAAAAGTACAATCTGCTCCATAAGCTAGATATTTAATGCGAGCAATAAAATCATATATCTTAATAAAGTTTCCTATTGAACGTACGCTGCTTGTTGTTTGGATTGTCTAAGCTCGTACGAGATTTCTTCATTTGTCGCTCGTGCATGACGTTAACTATTTCAATTATTTTATCGTTTATTTCGTGCGATGTCTTCTAGACTTATTAAGTGTTGTAAAAGAAGAACCAACATATCGAGTTTGTTGCACTAGAGTTTGTTGTAGTGGATTTTGATACAATGAAGGATTGGCTGAAGAATTTAAATTTAAGAACATAGTGTTTTGTTCTTCTGTATTATCAAGGGGATCTCGAAATCCTCTAAAACCCCATGGATTGATATAACTGGCAAACGTAGCAATTGAAGTGATTTATTGTTGGGTTTGAACATGCGTAAAGGATTTGGCCAGTTGCATGAGTCAGTTGAAACAATTATTGTTGCAGATCCAAATTATCCAACGATGCTCTTCTATATTTCAAAATATTTGAGCCAAATTCGTATCAGTATAAAAAATATATATATGAAACAATTTCAAACAAATGAAAATTGTACTTATGAAAAATTCTAGTGGATGTTCACTCCACCACTAATTATTGCTTGAAATAGTTTGTCTTGTACGATCCCAACCAGCACCAATTTTGTTGTTCTCATCGCAATTGATATAAGCCAATACCACCTTTTCAGTGGAAGTCGAGAACATTTCAGATAGCAACGGTGCTTTTGATGGTTTGTCACTCTCAAAAGCAGAAAATTCGAATATAGGTGTTAACCGGCATTTTAGTCCAGTTCCCAAAAGTATACCAGGCCACCTAGCTCAACCCATCGCGTGACACCAAAGCTCGAAGTGTCTCCAAAATGGTGAACGTTCAAGCCTGGAAGGAATCAAACAAGCGATAACCTCACAGCTTCTCAAAATGAACATGTCGCATCACCTTATCTCGCGATGCGTGGCTCCATTGCATTATATGCCTCGCATCCCTCCTCACCGCATCGCATGGCTCGCATCATCCTCCATCGCACCACACAACTCTCCATCGCATCCCGTCATCTCCACTGCATCGCCTCACTCCCCGGGCAACCCCTCCATTCGTATCACATCCACTAGGATGCGATGGCTATCAAACCTATTGGATGCGATGGGATCGCATCCTTCAGGATGCGATGCCATCGCATCCCTCAGATGTGATGCCATCACATCCATGGGATTCGATGCCATCGCACCTCAGAGGATGTGGCGCCTTTACCCCCCCTTTCGGAGTACACCACAACACATCCCATACGAGGGATGCGTTTTTTCACTCACCGGTGGAGGGGGAAGCGATTTTTCACTGTGCGCGCTTCTATTATGCGATTTTCTGCTGTGTAGTCTCCAAATCCTACCAACTCCAACCTAACCCTTCAACTATAAATACCCCCTTGCTCACACTTCACAAGGGTTGGATTTTTTGTAATTTGACACTTCTTCAAGCTCCAAGAACTCATTAATGACAGCTTAGTGTTTGAGAAAGAAGAAGCACAAAATCACTTTTTTCAAGAATGAGCATACGACAAATATGACCCAAAAATACATGAATAGGCTTATAATCGAATGCCTAGATAATGTTCAAAGCCTGTAACCTATTGTTGTGAATAAAATATCAGTGAACTCTATCAAATTGGACGTAGCCCCCTCAGGGACTGAACCACTATAAATCTCTTTGTTATTTACTGCTTTTCGCACTTTACTTTCTCATGCGAAACGTTATTCTTAAGTAATTAAGAATCCTTGGGTGTTACGATATTTTTTTTGTCGTTAACATTCTGGTACTTTCATTGAGAACTTATACTCACTTCTTTGTCGCACACTTCCATCTCGACTCGATGCGTTACTCATGTTTCTTCCTAACCTACTGCTCGAGTCCTTTTCGAAAACAAACCTATGCGATTGTATGTCCAAACATACCAACTCTATTATGGTTCATATTTACGACTATGATCGTTGCAAAACAACGTGCAATGAGTGCATATGTGACTCTGCTCCGACAATGACTCATTTTCACTCAGGTGTATGCGAGATTGGGCGGCTAACATTTAATTTCTCGAATCAACAGAGATTTGACACGTACAAGAGAGATCAAACATGTTTTAGTCTGAGCAACAAAGTTCAATATATTCAAAGTTCCCAACAATATTGGATCTGCGTAGTTATACCAACGAATTTCAACAAAGCGTCACATCTGCTCAGAAGCGACGTACGTACTTGAATGCATCACTCAACGGAAAGGTCACGACCATTCGCTAAACACAGACTGGAATTCTTTCTGAATATCAAAAAACTTGTCTCAATTTAAAGTACGCCATGTTTATAAAAGACATACTTTAGGGAAAAATCATTACGCGGCCTTTTAGCCCAGCTACAAGAAGCAATACGGACCGACACGACTCGACCATCGCATGAATAAACGACTTGAAAGTGTTGCTCGAACACTTAGAAGTCAAGTCTAGACAGAGTTGTGCAAGTATGGTCGTCCTAGCTCATCAATATAGCTCTAAGATGGCTAAGTGTTTGGGGATCGGTATGAATCCCCATGCCACAAACAGCTTAACAAATAAGTCTAAGGCATTGGGGATTGGTATGAATCCCCATGCCACAAACAGCTCAACAAATAAGTCAAAGGCATTGGGGATCAGTAGGAATCACCAACCAATCAGGATTGGTATAACACAACAACCATTTAGGATCGATACAACTGCTCGCATCTCAGAATTCCACCAAGTTCCCCGGGATCCATGCTTTCAAGGGATCAGTGTGAATCACCAAATGACTCAGTATTCATTCCAACTCTTTTCGTATCAGCAGGAATCACGAAAGTCCAAAAGTTCAACTCAACTTCAAGTGATCATACTTTCTGATCTATCAAGCAACTTCCATTCAAACTTCACCAGAAGAAGAAGCAAAGCCCGAAGAAGAACTCGCCTATAAATACCCCTTCAAGATCTCACCTGCAAATACCGCCCTGATATATGGGAAATGGATCCTTTTTTGGCTTGGCTTCAAGGACTTAGGGAGCTTCTTCTCACTTTTGGCGCTTGGGATCCTCATGGGTCTTGCATTTTCGGGAGAAATACCGCTACTAGCTTTGTAATTGATGAAAGTTGATCAATAAAGTGTTAAATTACTAGAGTAGACGTAGGCTTTGACAAGTGGAACCATTATAAACATTTTGTTGCCTCTTTTACTTGTGTTTTCCCTGCATATTTATCTCATTTACGCTTGTTTTCACTATTGTGGAAATGTTGGGTGTTGTGCCAATTTTTAGACATCAGCATTTACATACTAAAGATTTACGATGAAATAGAAGAATATACATTGATTAAGTACGTGATAGGTATGACAATTACCATTATTAGTACCAATATTCATTGTTTACTAAATTTTCATGCGATTCACCTATTTAGTCAGTCGAATCTATTATAGATTGCCAGATTTTCAATTTTATTTGCTTGGCAGTAGTTGCTAATCGTTACATTATACGGAAGAAATTTATAATTTTCAGTCCTAACTTGGAAAGTGTAAATTAGTTAGTTATATATACTAAATGCAAACAATTATAAATATCTTCAACCAGGGGCGGATTTGCTTAAGGCCAAGTGGGGGCCACCACCCCCATTGAATATCTTTTACACTGTTCAATTATATGATCCGCTTATTATCAACCCAACTGGAACTGCTTTGAGTCAGTATCTCATCTTGTATACTTATACAACAAAAGGAGGACCATGTACATATTTTAGTACGCAAGTTATTTCCAATGTACGTCACTTAGAAAATAGGATTATAAAATAGAAGGAAATAGAGTAGGATATATTTTGTGTATCCTTTTTGTTCAAAAACATTAAATGGTCATAAAAGGATTAATTAATAACTGAACTTTCTCTTAATTGCAACCTCAATTTTCTTTTTGAATGTTTTTTGAACGTATTCTTAATATTTTTACTCAATGGCTAATTAAATTTTCATTAATCCTCAATTCTCTTACATTGTTCAATTTTCAAAATGATAAACTAAATGATCTGTAAATGTTAATATCTAACTGGCTATGAATGTTTCTGAATGTTTTGTTCTTTACCACGCAAACTCATCCTCAGTTTTCCCCATAATTAATAACCAAAAACAATAATTAAAGACACTAATATTGTCACCTATACGCAGATTCACATTTGGACTAAACTTCAAGTATACACGTTCCTCCCCCACATATCTTAATATGGAAATATTGGTTGTTACCCTTTTTTCCCTGCTTTTAATCAAGTTCCGCCCCCACATATCTTAATTTATGCATACGCCACTGTCTTCAACCTAGGGGTGCTACAGTTACGGTAACTGTCGATTTTACTGCCAATTGTAACTGCAACCGTAGTTCACGGTTTGCAAACTTTATAACCGTTACCGTATAACCGTTATCGCAACCATACCCTTTAATTTACATTGTTATCCATTAATAATTCAAGTTCTAACTTTTTTCTTAAGAAATAGTTTGCTTATCTACGAAACAAACAATCTATGTGCATGTTATCTATAAATAAAAATGCAAATAATTTATACATATGTTATTTTTCTAGCTTATATTATTAAAAAAATATTTTTTTATGGAATACAACAAAAAGAACATGTGTGGTTGGTATTGTTTACCGCGTTTATGTAACACCCCACATCCATTAGTGTCACTCAAAAAGGGAATGCACTAAGTTCTGTGAAGCATTTTAAGGTAAAAGATGCAGATGAATTACAAGACAGACAAAAATTAAAACAGCAGAAAATAAAACTTTGCTTTATTCATAAAATAGTTTGTACAACGATTTCTTTACAATATCAGAGTATCATCTGTCCTACAAAATAAAGAAGCATAAAACAACATTTATATTCCCCTATGTAGCAAGAGCCAGCCATAGCATCTGAAAGGAGAATCCAAGCAAAACTTCGACAAATCTTCAAGCTGGGAAAGAGTGACAGTCCAACTTAACCTGAGCTATACTATTCCCTCCTTTACTACCTGGGGGGGGGGGGGACAGAAGAAAAGAAGACGAAAGAAAAACAGAGTCAGACATAAAGCCTGAGTAAGTTCAGTTACTTCTAGCATGTGAACATGGAAAAACAAAACGACATGAATTAACTGAATACAAGATAACACCATGATGATAGGGTCATCAAGATTAGACAAGATTAACACAAGATATGCTAAGACAAGATAAACTGGATATGCTCAGATACTTTCGCCGCTTTGCTATTTCCTTGTTATGCTGGTTTCTATATCTCTGCACCACCTAATTAGTGTCCCAACTAATAATGATAACGTGATCCCAATCCCGGTAATTTCGGTTGCCTTCAGGCATACATTTATTATTTATTACCTAGATCTAATCTAGGATTTTCTATCAAGTGCTTCCTAGATTCAACCAGGGTTTATGCTATCTACTAAACGTCTCTCGAATTCAGGGTTTATGCCACCTAGGTCCAACTAGGGATTATGCTACCGATCGAACGATGCCCCTAGTCTAGGACACACTACCCAGAGCGATAAGTGTCCCTAGACTTTACGTCCCAATCGTATCGTAAACGTGCTAGATATCTAGTTGCACATGTCCTCTATATGTGCAGCCCGAGTCCCGTGGCAGGGCTAATCAAGAAACACGGAACTTGGTCGGGAGCTTTAAGTTATCTGCCGATGCAGATGCTAAGGTCTGTTTTTCTAGTGGCTATGGTCCCACTCGACCCCTCCCTCAACTAATGAATGGCACACCTTGAAAAATGAGAACTATACGCAGGCCCTCTATGCCCCACTAACCTATGGCCATCCTCACCCATAACTAGATAGCAAGTATATGGTCTTTTGGAGTTCTCCGCCTTTCCGCTTTATGTATCTCGACTGACTCAAGATGGTAGGTAGACGACGAGTCGCTATCACAGGGCTACTAGTCTCGCCGAATCACGCTGGTCCATCCTAGTCTTTAGGTTGCCATATATTGCAACCAAGGCATACCCTTGGTTCTTCTCACGCAGACCTTAACCTCTGTGAGCCCAGGCAGATCATTTGCATTCTCACAGAGGGATACCAAGAGTACCCTAACGTCCCCTCGAAGTCTCGGGCTTCGTAACCCAATTCGTTGGAGCCTTCTTTAAGATCAGATGGACGTTCGCTCCTCTTCGTGATATACTAAGGATTACTACTTAGTTTCTCTAACTAAGGTTTACCACTTAGTTTGTTGAATCATCGTTTTCTTAACTAAGGTTTACGACTTAGTTTGTATTAACTAAGGTTTACTACTTAGTTCTTGTTCTTGTCAAGTTGGGTTGGAAAAGTGTCATTAGTCAATTCGAGCCAACTTAACCCTTTCGTTTTGCCATATAAAACTGGTTAAGTGTTATCAGTAATTCATGTTGACTTAACCCTTACCACAAACCGAGTTATATTGGTTAAGTATTTTCTTATTACTTAACCCTACCCATTCATCTTGTATTGGTTAAACATTCCCTTTAACCTAACCTTTCCCATCTGTTTTAACTGACATGTTATAGCGGTTAAGTGTTTCCTTAGCTAACTTAACCCTAACATCTGTTTAATTAACATGTTCTAATGGTTAAGTATTGTCCTTTCCTGTTTTTAACTTAACCCTTTTCATTTATCCTGCTATGATGACTAAGTGTTCCAAGTTTACTTAACCCCACCTTCTAGTCTTAGTTAACATGTTAAATTGGCTAAGTGTATTAAACTTACTTAACCCCTACAAGTCTTGTCTTGTTAACATGTTAAGTTGGTTAAGTGTTGTAGTTAACTTAACCTTACCATTCTTGTTCTAGCTTTAATTAATAAATTAAAGCCGCAACCACTCACATTAGACAGATATTGTTGCGGTTACTGGATGTGTCGGTTGGTTCCGGGCAGGTTTATATCGCAACTCAGTCTAACCTCGGGTTAGGCATATTCGTGTTTTCTAAGTTAAAAGGGTTTTGATTAATTTTCAAATCAGGTTTTGAAAGTAACCATCCTGTCCGTCGGATCAGTTAGGGATAGCCAGGGAGAGCAGGAAACTTGTATTTTCCAAACCCAAGCCTAGACACTATCCTCTCTGTCACCCTAGAACTTTCTGGTGTATGTATTATTAAAAGAGATGTCATTAATAAACCTTTCTTTTGTATATATATAAATTGTTAGCAATTTATCCTCAAAGTTTAACCATTTATCCTCAAAGTCTATTTTCCCTTTTTAAATAAATTTGGCTTATACCATATTTATTTGCCCTGCCCACTAATGGACTTATATTCTAGGCCCAAATCTTGATTTGCCTATCTTACAGTTTATAGCAATTTAGATCCAACATCCTCATTTTCAGTTCATGTCAAAACTAGATTTTATATTCTAGTTTACAGTTTATGCCCAAAACTTAATTTGCATACCAACTACCTACTTTGTGGCCCATTTAACCATTTACCATTTACGCCCAATGTATGTAAATTATTCACAATTATGCTAATATACTTATCATGCTTAATTTAGCCACCCAATTCTGATTTAATATTCTAATTTCAGTTCATGTCAAAACTAGACTTGTTATTCTAATATTCATCTTAATAGCCATGCTATAATGCATGTTCCCAAATTATGCCAATTTCCAAGTTTTGTCAATTTCATGTTTTTCCCAAAACGTATTCCCATCGTTCGTAAAATCGTGATTCAACCTAGATTATAAATAAATCTAGATTCATGGATAAAAGGGAATGAACCAAAATGCCATGAAAGAATAGACATAATAACTAACATAAGATGATAATTCACAGGCATATAGATCTGGTAATATTATGACATGAAAAGGGTTGAATAGTATAGGTTCAAGAACATGGGTAGACCTAACTTAATAGGTAAATTCCCAAGATCAAGATCCAAGGATAATTAGAAATAGAAAGTCAAGCCTAGATCCAATATAATGCCAGTTTGGGGTACAACATAGTTTTGTAACTACAGTGTCATGGGCATAAAAAAATAACCTTATATCCATAGTCATAGGCAATAAATCCTCATAGTTAATGAATCACAGTCATAGGAGATGTTCATAGTCAAAGGAAAATAATCCTCACAGTCATGAGTCACAGTCATAGGCAATGTTCATAGTCAAAAAGGCATATGGTTTTAAGGTCCATAGTTTCATAGTCACAGTCTTATTGGTCATCGAATCATAACAGTTCTTCATTAGGTCCAAAGATATAAGCACTGATTCGAACAGAAAGATTTGGCATATTCTTTTATTCCTTTAATTTCATGTCACGAATAGAGAAAACGTTCAAATCTAAAAAGTAACCGACTTACAGAGATTATATTAGATTCGTTGAAAACAGTCGTTGAAGTCGTTTGAATCTTCACTTGAATCCTAGCTTGTTTTGAATCTCCTGTTGAAAGTCTTGAGCAGCATTTCCTCGTCTTGATTTACTTTACATATTATTTTATTTATTATTTAATTTAGAGGAGGAGAAGAAGCCATGTCCACCAAGAATCTTTGCAGCATAAGGTTAGAGAAGAATTGTGAATAGTGAAGGAGACTAGGGGCTGTTTATATAGGATTAGAGTCATGAATCTGGTCAGAAAATCGGGCCAGAAACATCAAAATGAACACAGGTTCTTGCACCAGGTCGACTGCCCAGTCGACCTGGTCAGGGTGGGGTCGACTACCCAGTCGACTCCCCAGTCGACCTGGGTCCTGGGCAGGAATTTTCCCGCCCAACCCGCTTCTGGGTTTGAATTCGAATTTCGAATTCGAATTTCGCGCTGTTTTCTGTTCTGAAAATTCCTGAAACTTCGGAGAGTCATAACTTCTTCATACGGACTCCGATTTACGCAAACTTGGACTCGTTTTCAAGCAGAATTTCGAGACGAACGCAATGTGGCCACCCGTTTCCCTTAATTCTTTCATTTTGAATTAATAATACCTTGATTTGTGAATCTTAGTGTTACAGAATTACGGGGTGTTACATTCTCCCCCACTTAAAAGGATTTCGTCCCTGAAATCTTCAAGTTAGGAAGAATGTGTACTACCATCCAATCACCCATCTACTCAACCATTCAATCATAGGCATTCATTGTCCTTATAAGATTTCTAATGCTTGTATGTTCATATGCATAGTGTGTGTACATGTCTTTATCTAATGCAAAATCAGGCGGTCTACTGATTCAGTTGACCTCCTTAATGCAAAATCATGTCAGTGCCATGCGTCCAATATGTATGCATATCCTAATGATACATATTATTTCTATATGAGTGCAAAATCATTCACTCAAATGCGACATCCTTATGATAACACATTAAGTTCAATTCATAAACAAATACATATATGTAAATGAAATATGAAGGCGTCTGAGCTGATCTAGTGTCTAATACGTGTGTATATGCATTCACGAGCAACCACTAGCAACCATCCGCAACCATCAACCATAACATGTTTCAAATACATGTTTACATCCAAAAGGGTTTCTACCTAAGGATCGATGATACGTCCTAGAGGATATACCTTAAAAACTAGAAACTAGTATGCATAGAATTCCTAGAAAAAGGAATCAAGGATGTACCCTTAAGAAAAAGGGTATGAGGAGCGTATGCCTTATCTTTAATCTCCCGTATCACGTCTTCTTGAGCTTTACTCAACTGTACCTTAACAGATTCAACTTCACGATTGCGAAGTTTCTTGACCTCCATTTCCAAAAATAAACAAATGTCAACCATGATACTGAGTGTATATACTAGGATGATCAGAGGTCTCTCCTCTTAGCTTATCCATCATGCCATAACTATGAGGGTCAAAAGGTCACTACGTACTTTTTAGAGTGCCTGCCACAACTATTCATCTCTCACGCAAACCATCCTAGTCGAACTCGACATTCCTCAAGTACAAGCCCCAAAGGCCTAAACCAATATCAGACAAGCACCCAAGGAATATCTCCTCCGAATTTAGACGATCTACGTGAGATGATATAAGCAAACTCGATAGCTATTCTCAAATCCATACTAACCAAAAATAAACTGGTCGGACCACCAATTGAATTTGAGATTCTAGTGGGATCTTTCTATTATACAAGTACTATGGTGCAGAGACTCAACTATGGAAGTGGATATGAACAAATGCGAAGCGCTAAGACCAAAGGAAAGAGTACGAACAGCAAAACTAGACTCTTCCAACAGAACTTTACTACCTTTCTCCTAGGTACGCTTGGTGGCCAAAGTAGGTACTTGCCCTTCTGAAAATCTTGTCCTTTGCCCTTAATTACATGCCCTATTACACCATAGTAAAGATACTTCCTCTTGTCTTAGGTTTTATAATTCCTTCCTCCTTTGTGAGCTAAATCTACATCCATGAATTCCTCATCCTCTTTCATGTGTAGTCATGTTGACAAATCCCTCGAAAGCTGCTTCCATTGTACAGAAAACCCTATAAGCTTGAAAGAAAACTGGCCGTAGGTGAAACAACTATGGCTATGGATGGAAGCCAGGCACTACTTCGCCCATCGATGAGGTTACCTCCCAGAAAGCCAGGAGCCCCAGAGGCTCAAGAAAGAAGGAGACAAGAATTCAAACAGAGGAAGAGAAGATAGTGTGTATGGCTTTAGGGAATATGCCTTTTAAACAAATCTTTTCTCTTGAAAATGCTTCTTTTAAAACCGTTTTGAAAATAATTTTTCAAATCCTTTATCTGATCTGGTAACCTTCAGCTCTGATACCACGTGTAACACCCCACATCCGTTAGTGTTACTCAAAAAAGGAATGCACTAAGTTCTGTGGAGAATTTTAAGGTAAAAGATGCAGATGAGTTACAAGACAGACAAAATTTAAAACATCGGGAAATAAAACTTTGCTTTATTCATAAAATAGTTTGTACAACGATTTATTTACAATATCAGAGTATCATCTGTCCTATAAAATAAAGAAGCATAAAACAACATTTATATTCCCCAATGTAGCAAGAGCCAGCCATAGCATCTGAAAGGAGAATCCAAGCAAAACTTCGACAAATCTTCAAGCTGGGAAAGAGTGACAGTCCTACTTAACCTGAGCTATACTATTCCCTCCTTTACTACCTGGGGGGGGGGGGGGAACGGAAGAAAAGAAGATGAAAGAAAAACAGAGTCAGACATAAAGCCTGAGTAAGTTCAGTTACTTCTTGCATGTGAACATGGAAAAACAAAACGACATGAATTAACTGAATACAAGATAACACCCTGATGATAGGGTCAGCAAGATTAGACAAGATTAACATAAGATATGCTAAGACAAGATAAACTGGATATGCTCTAATACTTTCGCCGCTTCGCTATTTCCTTGTTATGCTGGTTTCTATATCTCTGCACCACCTAACTAGTGTCCCAACTAGTAATGATAACGTGATCCCAATCCCGGTAATTTCGGTTGCCTTCAGGCATACATTTATTATTTATTACCTAGATCAAATCTAGGGTTTTCTATCAAGTGCTTCCTAGATTCAACCAGGGTTTATGCTATCTACTAAACATCTCTCGAATTCAGGGTTTATGCCACCTAGGTCCATTTAGGGATTATGCTACCTGTCGAACGATGCCCCTAGTCTAGGACACACTACCCAGAGCGATAAGTGTCCCTAGACTTTATGTCCCAATCGTATCGTAAACATGCTAGATACCTAGTTGCATATGTCCTCTATATGTGCAGCCCGAGTCCCGTGGCAGGGCTAATCAAGAAACACGGAACTTGGTCGGGAGCTTTAAGTTATCTGCCGATGCAGATGCTAAGGTCTGTTTTTCTAGTGGCTATGGTCCCACTCGACCCCTCCCTCAACTAATGAAAGGCACACCTTGAAAAATGAGAACTATACGCAGGCCCTCTATGCCCCACTAACCTATGGCCATCCTCACCCATAACAAGATAGCAAGTATATGGTCTTTTGGAGTTCTCCGCCTTTCCGCTTTACGTATCTCGACTGACTCAAGATGGTAGGTAGACGACGAGTCGCTATCACAGGGCTACTGGTCTCGCCGAATCACGCTGGTCCATCCTAGTCTTTAGGTTTCCATATATTGCAACCAAGGCATACCCTTGGTTCTTCTCACGCAGACCTTAACCTCTGTGAGCCCAGGCGGATCATCTGCATTCTCACAGAGGGATACCAAGAGTACCCTTACGTCCCCTCGAAGCCTCGGGCTTCGTAACCCAATTCGTTGGAGCCTTCTTTAAGATCAGATGGACGTTCGCTCCTCTTCGTGATATACTAAGGATTACTACTTAGTTTCTCTAACTAAGGTTTACCACTTAGTTTGTTGAATCATCATTTTCTTAACTAAGGTTTACGACTTAGTTTGTGTTAACTAAGGTTTACTACTTAGTTCTTGTTCTTGTCAAGTTGGGTTGGTTAAGTGTCATTAGTCAATTCGAGCCAACTTAACCCTTTCGTTTTGCCATATAAAACTGGTTAAGTGTTATCAGTAGTTCATGTTGACTTAACCCTTACCACAAACCAAGTTATATTGGTTAAGTATTTTCTTATTACTTAACCCTACCCATTCATCTTGTATTGGTTAAACATTCCCTTTAACCTAACCTTGCCCATCTGTTTTAATGACATGTTATAGCGGTTAAGTGTTCCCTTAGCTAACTTAACCCTAACATTTGTTTAATTAACATGTTCTAATGGTTAAGTATTGTCCTTTCATGTTTTTAACTTAACCCTTCTCATTTATCCTGCTATGATGACTAAGTGTTCCAAGTTTACTTAACCCTACCTTATAGTCTTAGTTAACATGTTAAATTGGCTAAGTGTATTAAACTTACTTAACCCCTACAAGTCTTGTCTTGTTAACATGTTAAGTTGGTTAAGTGTTGTAGTTACCAAAACCCTACCATTCTTGTTCTAGCTTTAATAAATTAAAACAGCGACCACTCACATTAGACAGATATTGTTGCGATTACTGGATGTGCCAGTTGGTTCCGGGCAGGTTTATATCGCAACTCAGTCTAACCTCGGGTTAGGCATATTCGTATTTTCTAAGTTCAAAGGGTTTTGATTAATTTTCAAATCAGGTTTTGAAAGTAACCATCCCGTCCGTTGGATCAGTTAGGGATAGCCAGGGAGAGCAGGAAACTTGTATTTTCCAACCCCAAGCCTAGACACTATCCTCTCTGTCACCCTAGAACTTTCTGGTGTATGTATTATTAAAAGAGATGTCATTAATAAACCTTTCTTTTGTATATATATAAATTGTTAACAATTTATCCTCAAAGTTTAACCATTTATCCTCCAAGTCTATTTTCCCTTTTTAAATAAATTTGGCCTATACCATATTCATTTGCCCTGCCCACTAATGGACTTATATTCTAGGCCCAAATCTTGATTTGCCTATCTTACAGTTTATAGCCATTTGGATCCAACATCCTCATTTTCAGTTCATGTCAAAACTAGATTTTATATTCTAGTTTATAGTTTATGCCCAAAACTTAAGTTGCATACCAACTACCTACTTTGTGGCCCATTTAACCATTTACCATTTACGCCCAATGTATGTAAATTATTCACAATTATGCTAATATACTTATCGCTTAATTTAGCCACCCAATTCTGATTTAATATTCTAATTTCAGTTCATGTCAAAACTAGACTTGTTATTCTAATATTCATCTTAATAGTCATGCTATAATGCATGTTCCCAAATTATGCCAATTTCTAAGTTTAGTCAATTTCATGTTTTTCCCAAAACGTATTCCCATCGTTCGTAAAATCGTGATTCAACCTAGATTATAAATAAATCTAGATTCATGGATAAAAGGGAATGAACCAAAATGCCATGAAAGAATAGACATAATAACTGACATAAGATGATAATTCACATGCATATAGATCTGGTAATATTACGACATGAAAAGGGTTGAATAGTATAGGTTCAAGAACATAGGTAGACCTAACTTAATAGGTAAATTCCCAAGATCAAGATCCAAGGATAACTAGAAATAGAAAGTCAAGCCTAGATCCAATATAATGCCAGTTTGGGGTACAACATGGTTTTGTAACTACAGTGTCATAGGCATAAAAAATATCCTTATATTCATAGTCATAGGCAATAAATCCTCACAGTTAATGAATCACAGTCATAGGCGATGTTCATAGTCAAAGGAAAATAATCCTCACAGTCATGAGTCACAGTCATAGGCAATGTTCATAGTCAAAAAGGCATATGGTTTTAAGGTCCATAGTTTCATAGTCACAGTCTTATTGGTCATCGAATCATAACAGTTCTTCATTAGGTCCAAAGATATAAGCACTGATTCGAACAGAAAGATTTGGCATATTCTTTTATTCCTTTAATTTCATGTCACGAATAGAGAAAACGTTCAAATTTAAAAAGTAACCGACTTACAGAGATTCTATTAGATTCGTAGAAAAACAGTCGTTGAAGTCGTTTGAATCTTCACTTGAATCCTAGCTTGTTTTGAATCTCCTCTTGAAAGTCTTGAGCAGCATTTCCTCATCTTGATTTATTTTACATATTATTTTATTTATTATTTAATTTAGAGGAGGAGAAGAAGCCATGTCCATCAAGAATCTTTGCAGCATAAGGCTAGAGAAGAATTGTGAATAGTGAAGGAGACTAGGGGCTGTTTATATAGGATTAATGTCATGAATCTGGTCAGAAAATCGGGCCAGAAACATCAAAATGAACACAGGTTCAAAACCAGGTTCTGGCACCAGGTCGACCCCCAGGTCGACTGCCCAGTCGACCTGGTCGGGGGGGGGGGGGGGGCGGGGTCGACTACCCAGTCGACTCCCCAATCGACCTGGGTCCTGGGCGGGAATTTTCCCGCCCAGCCCGCTTCTGGGTTTGAATTCGAATTTCGAATTCGAATTTCGCGCTGTTTTCTGTTCTGAAAATTCCTGAAACTTCGGAGAGTCATAACTTCTTCATACGGACTTCGATTTAAGCAAACTCAGACTCGTTTTCAAGCAGAATTTCGAGAGGAACGCAATGGCGCAACCCGTTTCCCTTAATTCTTTCATTCTGAATTAATTATACCTTGATTTGTGAATCTTAGTGTTACAGAATTACGGGGTGTTACAGTTTATATCGTCAACGTTACCGCAGTAGACGGTAACCGTGTAAATGGTTTGTACGGTTGACGGTTTAACCATAACAGCTCTACTTCAACTCGTGTTTTGAAACACAAACCATTGGCAAGAATGTAAAATAGGGTGTTTAAAATTAAAAACTTATTGTTTTTATTTTAAGCTGAAGATCTATGAAACGTCTTTCAAGATTAGAAACAAATAAATTTCACTGAAATAAACATTTACAATACTTTTTATCTGTTTTTTTAACTCTTCAATTTCAATTTACGTTAAAATCCCAGTTTAATACAATTAAATATAAAATAAGGACAAAAATAGGCTAGTTATTTAAAATTTGCATTTTCTGTGGTAAGTATTTGTATCGAGAATTGCAAGTGTTTGCATGTTTGAAGTTTATGCAAATATTTACGCTAAATGTAACAAACCGCATTCTACGCATCGGAGGATCGTAGAATATTTATTTCTTTCCCATATGAAGTCTATGGTCATGTAACTATGGGAAACAACCATTAGAGTTACTTCCTATGTTCATGATTTTTGTCGATTTTTTAATGACCATTTTGCCCCTAGCTGATCTTGTTTCGGCCATAACTTTTGATTGGAAAGGAATTTTGATCTGAAACCACTTCCATTAGATTTGTTTGATGGTTTACCTTTCCGTAGAGTGGTCACATGTGAGAAACGGACTTACCGTTTGGGAGATATGGCTGAAATAAGGTTTGGAAGGTGAAAAACTGCTTAACCGGGCCAAATAGGGTGATTAGTGAATGGGCCCATAACCCATTTCAGAATTAGGGTTATGGGGAGGCTGAAAAGAGTTAGAGTTTCATTTCATTTCAGTTTTCTAGCCTCCACTTACCTCTAAGAAACCCTAAAAATGGCCTCCAACCTCTAAAACACCTCCAAATCACCTACAACTTGAAGATTGAGATTAGCAACATCAAATCAAGGGAGATCTTCACAAAATCAAGATTAGAGCTACTGGAACACATTAGAATTCGACCCAAACAGAGAATCATTTCAGATTTATAGTTTACTTTATGGCAAAGGTGAGTGATTTGCATTGTTTTTCTCTAATTACGGCTAATTATGGTAACTAGCAAAGATTAGCGAAATTATGGCTCAGAAAAATCTAGAAAAATTCCTAAAATTATAAAACATCATTTTATGCCTCTGATATGAATTTGGGTTCATTTCGACTAATTTTACAGATCCCGAAATTTGGGGATTAAGGGGTGATTAGTGGAAATTAGCGAATTTATGCATGTTAAAAATCTGGAAAAATATTTATAAATTGCTGAATAATATTTTAGGCCTCTGTTAGAAAATTTGGCTGATTTGGTTAAATTTTGTTAATCCTATCATTAGATTTGCTTAAACGTGATTAAAAGTGATTAAGGGAAAATATGAGGTTTTTGGTTATGTTTGATCCGTTTTAACATACCATATTGTTGTTTTGCTGTTTGTGGATGTTTATACATGTTGTTATGACAGTATGGTATGCTTTATGATTGTTTAGAATAGTTAGAATGGTTGAAAACGCCGTCGAGAGACGTATAAACAGTCGTTGGAAAGTTGCAGGAAATGCAGGCGGGGATCAGATCGGACCTCCCTTACCCGACCCGAACCGTTCGTGGGTACTTACCACGATCCGAACCGGATACCACGATCCGCCAACAGCTCTCGTACTAGATCCGCTCTCGCGCTTCGCACCCCGATCCGACCAGAGGAGGACAACATGCACGTGCACGCTCCGACCCGATCCACTTCAGAAGCCACGAACCGATGGTGCGACCCGATCCGATGGAGCTGGAGCGCCACGAGCTTGAAGGAGAACGACCCGATCCGTATGGTGCGACTCGATCCGACGGAGGGAGCACGACCGACCCGATCCGAGATGCTTGGACTTGAAGTGAAGACCACGATCCGAGCCGAGCGAGGGTGATGACCACGATCCGAAGCAAGGTGAAGTGAAGACCGACCCGGATGAAGATGATGACTAAAACCTGAGATGCAAAGGTAGTCCAAATGGAAGTTAGAGCTCAGGATCCATATGAGAACCAATGAGTTCACTTCATGATTGGGCTTTGCTGCGGGACGTGTGTAAAGGGGTTATCGGTATCCGTAACCTTGGTTCACTAATGACAGATATATTAGGGGCTTGTAGTGATAGTTGTACGGGAATTGATTCCGTCATGGCCCAAAGGATTAGGTAACCAAGGTAGTGGATATCGTATGCTTTACGCACTGAGGGATGTGAGGATGATTGTTACGCTTGATTGTTTGACATCACTATGACATGCACACCCCCTCCCCCGTATCTTTACACTATATGTTAGTGGCACCTTAGAGTGTTGTACGGTATGTAGTGCTAACTCTTTGGTTGCAGGTCCAGGTTCAGGTATGATTGGATTATACCTGTTATTGTTATGTTTTGTTGCTTATCGCTCATACCAGACTTTTTGTCTGACCCAGAGTTTTATGTCTCTTCTTATTACTCTGGGTGCTCTCACGAGCAGACTAGAGACAGGTTAGCTGGTGATGCACGAGTGGCTGTATCGGAGATGAGCAGGAGGCTTCCACGTATGATACATATAGATATTCTCCCTGTGTCGTTGGTGGTCGCTACTTGGGCATTAGTAGTGTACCTCCCTTATCTTGCTTTTGCTTTTTGAGACAGTTTGAAAAGTTGTAATATTGTTGGCTTTGGATCACAAGTTGTACTTGGATTTTCCACTGCTATGTTAGTTTGTTTTCAGCTTATGCACTGTCTCACCTGTTTTGTGTCAAGTATATGTTATGATTATAGTTTATCCCATGCGCTGTGAGACATATTATAGATTCTTTGTTTGTTTTACTCTCTTCTTTCCTTTCTTCTGACGACCGTTCCGTGCTAGTCGGGCATGTGTACAACGCACTTTTGGAGTAAATGTCGGTTGGTGCGGGGCGGGCCGTCACATTTGGTATCAGAGCTCTAGGTTGCGTAGTTAACCTAGGGAAAGACACCAGGGAGAGATAGTACGTATATGAGAGCGCGTATTTGTGATTATTTTGGTTTTCAAAAGCTATATCTATATATATTATAAGTATAGCTAAGGATGAAGTCGTACTGCACTGGCACCACTATGAAGATGGTTAATCGTTTTCTCTTTACAAATTGAACGATGAGCCGAGATATGAGGGGTGCTGGTA
This sequence comes from Allium sativum, assembly GCA_030737875.1. Lineage (NCBI taxonomy): Eukaryota > Viridiplantae > Streptophyta > Magnoliopsida > Asparagales > Amaryllidaceae > Allium > Allium sativum. The sequence continues at coordinate 3,185,872 of CM060911.1, read as the reverse complement.
GAGGGACCAATAATGGAAATGCTCCTGACATGAGGACGATGTTCACTAACTTCATGAGGGAGATGCTTAGGGATGTTCAGGGAGTAGTTCCCAATCCCGGAAATGGTGGTGGTCCAGTAGTGCAGGCGCCTAGGGTCGACTTCGCCAAGTTGTGCAAGGATTACGCTAACCTTGGTGGGAAGCCGTTCCACGGAACGGAGTCGGCCACAGATGTTCAGGATTGGTTGGATAACTGTGATCGTATCTTCGACGACTTGGGTATTGAGGATGCGATGAATAGAAGGCTAGCGTCTCGTCAGCTGCAAGGGCGAGCGATGAGTTGGTGGAATGCCATTAAGACAGTTACTCCAGAGGATCAAGTTACTTGGAATCAGTTTAAGACTCGCTTTTGTGATAAGTTTATTCCAGTTTCTCATAAATCAGAATTGTTCAGGAAGTTCTTGGAGCTTAAGCAGAATGGTAGGGCAGTCTCGGAGTACATCACAGAATTTGATACTTTATCGAAATATGGATGGTCCATTATCGATACAGTCGAAAAGAAGAACGAGAAGTTCATAACTGGCTTGGATGGGTACTTGGGGGAAAGACTTATAAACCATATCGATGAGATGTTCGAATCTATTGTAGGAAAGGCATTAAGGTCTGAGAGTCTTTTCCCTAAGTCGAAGACCGAAGTTGCTATTGCATCTACAGAGGAGCCAAAGCCGCAAGCAGGCGGTGAAGGCAAGAAGAATTCTCAGAGCAAGAGGAAGCAGAACCCGACCAAGGATGGTCAGAATAAGAAAAATAAGAAAGATGGCAAATGCTTTAGTTGTGGCAAGAAGGGCCACTATGCCAGAGATTGTCGAGAAAAGCCTGGGGAAAGGAAGTGCTTTAACTGCGGCCAGGCGGGACATCACAAGGATGATTGCCCACAACCTCCTAGGGAGAAGCAGATTGTGAAAGCGTATGCTATCAACGTTGTTCCTTCTTCATCGAATGTTCCAAGTGCGGCGCAGAAGGGAAAGGGTGTCGCTATAAAAGGTATGCTTTCAATTTAAGATGTTTCTGTTCGGGTATTGTTTGACAAACCCGAGATAGTCGATAGACCTCTAGTTGTGACGAACCCGATTGGTGGTTCGACTAGTTTTGCCATGATTTGTTGTAACGTGGTCTTATCGAGTCATGGATGTATGTTTGTTGTGATTGCTTTGTTTTGGGCTTTACTGGGTTTAGCATTATTTTGGGGAGTCGATCTACTCCAAATGAATAGGGTGGTATTAGGTACCTACCTAGTGATGGCGATAGTAACTGGAGTTAAGGAAGCTAAGAGGTTATCGTTGTAATAAGTTCTAGTTGTCTCTGGGAGGCAAATGAGTACTCCAGTGCTAGATTGTTTTGCTAGTATCACCTCACGTGGGTTGTCCGAACTCGGAGGAGATGTTCCTTGGGTACTTATTTGATATTGGTTTATGCCTTTGGGGCTTGTGCTTGGGGAATGTCGATTTCGACTAGGATGGTTTGCGTGAGGGGTAAATAATTGTTGTGATTTTTCATTGGATGATATCTTGGTTTACTCGAGGAGTGATGGGCCGACGGAACATGATAAGACTGTTCAATGGTATAGACTGCCCAGAGTTAGACTCGATAGGGTTATGAGATTGCTCGACTGGGACTCGAGAAAGATGCAAAGTAATGGATTGTTTAGAACCCTATGTTGATATTCTCTTTGGATTGTAGGACTTTGAAGGAATAGGATGTGTTCGTTGATCATGGAGGATACAACGAAGATTAGGGCGATTCAAGTTGGACTTGAAAGGAAAATGGGTGTCCGTTGATCTTGGAGATGCAACGAATAAGGAGACGACGACTCATGTTGGACTAGAGTTTGTCGGTAATGGACACTCAAGACTGGGTCTGAGTTATAGATTGACTCGAGTTGGACTCGAGAAGGCTGCAAGGAATTGGATTCGGCTTGAGTTGGATTTGAGAGGGCAGCAAGATAATGGATAGACTTGGGTTGGACTCAAGTATTTTAGGCGGACTAAAAGAAGGGGTATCTGGGGATGCCCGTTACCCTGGATCCGTTGGACGTGATCTAGTTATCCTTGGAGGATAAACGTACGTTGGACGTACGGTAGTCCGTAGGGAGGCGGGGCTTCCATTGGCCTGGGATTGGTTGGACCAGTCAAGTAGGCATCGGTGTATGTATGGAGGCTGGGCTTCCATTAGTTATTGATGTTGGTTGGACCAGACATACTAGAATCGACATATTGGGATTGGTTAGACCAGTCATGTAGGTGTCGATGTGTTTATGAATTTAGCAGGTGATAGGTAGGACTTGTTCGATGGATGTTATGGTTTCTATGTTGTTCCTATTTTTCTTCCCTTGAGTAGACTATCACCTGTAGGGTTCCAGCGATGGGGAACAAAGTGATTGTAGTAGGACTGTGAGCCAGTGCAGTGGAGTTGTTATGACTTCGTGGGGCAGAGTGGACATAGCAAAGGACTAGTGGCTATGGATCAGTGCAGTGGAGTCGCCATGACTCCATGGCGCAGAGTGATCATAGTAAAGGATTTGGGTGCGGTAATAGTTGCATTGAGTAGGAGACATGCCAGTTTAGGGGATATGTTTCTTGAATGGAAGCAACTGGAGTATATCGCGGGGTTTGATTTCAGACCAAAGTGCGAATTGGATCCAGAAATGCTAGCTAGTTTAGCGATCAGACCCACTTTGATAGAGCGGATTGGTTCCAGCCAGAGGGACGATCCTAATCTATTTGAAATCATCTCCAAGTTAGAAATGGATATCGACGGTGAGGAGATGAATTTGTATGGGCTTGATCGAGATGGATGGCTTAGAAAGAATGGAAGACTAGTTGTACCCAACATGAATGGTTTGAGAGATGAAGTGCTTAGAGAATGTCATCACTCAAAACTGACTATACACCCCGGTGGTGATAAGATGTATCGAGACATGAGATAGACTTACTACTGGGAAGGGATGAAAAGAGACGTTGAGAAATTTATATCCAAATGCATGAATTGCCAGCTAGTTAAAGCCGAGCAAAAGAAGCCTAGTGGTTTGTTGCAACCATTAGAAATTCCCGAATGGAAATGGGAGCAAGTCTCGATGGATTTCATTGATGTTTTACCAAGGACTAGATCGGGACATGATAACATTTGGGTAATTGTGGATCGATTGACTAAGAGTGCAAGATTTATACCAGTCAAATCGACCAGAACGGCAGCTAAGTTAGCAGAATTGCATATGAAGTGGGTAGTGAGATTTCATGGAGTACCTAAAAGCATTGTGAGTGACCGAGACCCGTTATTTACTAGTGGGTTTTGGAAGAGCTTACAAGAGGCTCTAGGGTCAGAATTACATCTCAGTACCGCATATCATCCTCAGACCGACGGTCAGACGGAGAGGGTGAATCGTATATTGGAAGATCTCTTGAGAGCTTGTATATTGGATTTTGGTGGATCATGGGATGACCATTTGCATCTAGTAGAGTTTGCATATAATAATAGCTACCAATCCAGTATCGGTATGGCTCCATATGAAGCTTTGTACGGAAAACCGTGTAACTCACCATCATGTTGGATAGAGACCGGTGAGAAGTTTATGCTTGGACCAGATGTGGTAAGAGAAACCTCGGACAAGATTAAGATCATTCAACAACGAATGAAGGCTGCCCAAGATAGGCAAAAGAGTTATGCTGATAAGAGAAGAAAAGACTTAAAATTCTCCATTGGTGACTTGGTGTTTGTCAAGATTTCTCCATTGAAGAGCGTGATACGATTTGGCAGGAGAGGCAAATTGGCACCAAGATTTGTTGGCCCATTCCCAGTTCTTGAACTAGTTGGGAATTTGGCATATAGAGTTGACTTACCAGAAAAGATGGCGGGAGTTCACAATGTATTTCATGTTTCCCAACTAAGGAAGTTCGTGCACGACCCAGATATGACTATTTCACCTGATCAGTTAGAGGACTTCGAAGTGGAACCCGAGGCGGTTGGGAACCGCAAGCCGATTCGTATTATCGAGCACGATATGAAGCAACTTTGAAGGAAGGCGGTGAAGCTAGTCAAGGTTCAGTGGGGCGAGAACGAGAATGACTGTACTTGGGAGACAGAGGAGAGCATTAGGAAGACGTATTCAGAACTCTTTGCTTGGTAAGATTTACTTTACAATTTAGTTATTCCGCATGCTATGATAGACTTGTTTTGCCTGTTTTGCATGTTTGATTGTTGTTTTATGGCTGATAGGCATGCGGGACCCTTTGTGTGTTTTGATTAGGGAATTTCGGGGGCGAAATTTCTTAAGGGGTGGAGAATGTAACAAACCGCATTCTACGCATCGGAGGATCGTATAATATTTATTTCTTTCCCATATGAAGTCGTATGGTCATGTAACTTTGGGAAACAACCATTAGAGTCATTTCCTATGTTCATGATTTTTGTCGATTTTTAAATGACCGTTTTGCCCCTAGCTGATCTTGTTTCGGCCATAACTTTTGATTGGAAAGGAATTTTGACCTGAAACCACTTCCATTAGATTCGTTTGATGGTTTACCTTTCCGTAGAGTGGTCACATGTGAGAAAATGACTTACCGTTTGGGAGATATGGCTGAAATAAGGTTTGGAAGGTGAAAAACTGCTTAACCGGGCCAAATAGGGTAATTAGTGAATGAGCCCATAACCCATTTCGGGATTAGGGTTATGGGGAGGCTGAAAAGAGTTAGAGTTTCATTTCATTTCAGTTTTCTAGCCTCCACTTACCTCTAAGAAACCCTAAAAATGGCCTCCAACCGCTAAAACATCTCCAAATTACCTACAACTTGAAGATTGGGATTAGCAACATCAAATCAAGGGATATCTTCACCAAATCAAGATTAGAGCTGCTGGAACACATTAGAATTCGACCCAAACAGAGAATCATTTCAGATTTATAGTTTACTTTGTGGCAAAGTAGAGCGATTTGCATTGTTTTTCACTAATTACGGCTAATTATGGTAATTAGCGAAGATTAGCGAAATTATGGCTCAGAAAAATCTAGAAAAATTCCTAAAATTCTAAAACATCATTTTATGCCTCTGATATGAATTTGGGTTAATTTCGACTAATTTTGCAAATCCCAGAATTTGGGGGATTAAGGGGTGATTAATGGAAATTAGTGAATTTATGCATGTTAAAAATCTGGAAAAATATTTATAAATTTCTGAATAATAATTTAGGCCCCTATTAGAATATTTGGCTGATTTGGTTAAGTTTTGTTAATCCTATCATTAGATTTGCTTAAACGTGATTAAGAGTGATTAAGGGAAAATATGGGGCTTTTGGCTATGTTTGATCCGTTTTAACATACCATATTGTTGTTTTGCTGTTTGTGGATGTTTATACATGTTGCTATGACTGTATGGTATGCTTTATGATTGTTTAGAATAGCTAGAATGGTCGAAAACGCCGTCGAGAGACGTATAAACAGTCGTTGAAAAGTTGCAGGAAATGCAGGCAGGGATCGGATCGGACCTCCCTTACCCGACCCGAACAGTTCATGGGTACTTACCACGATCCGAACCGGAGACCACGATCCGCCAACAGCTCTCGTACCCGATCCGCTCTCGCGCTTTGCACCCCGATCCTACCAGAGGAGGACAACATGCACTTGCACGCTTCGACCCGATCCACTTCAGAAGCCACGAACCGATGGTGCGACCTGATCCGATGGAGCTGGAGCGCCACGAGCTAGAAGGAGCACGACCCGATCCGTATGGCGTGACTCGATCCGATGGAGGGAGCACGACCGACGCAATCCGAGATGCTTGGACTTGAAGTGAAGACCACGATCCGACCCGAGCGAGGGTGATGACCACGATCCGAAGCAAGGTGAAGTGAAGACCGACCCAGATGAAGATGATGACTAAAACCCGAGATGCAAAGGTAGTCCAAATGGAAGTTGGAGCTCAGGATCCAGATGGGAACCAATGAGTTCACTTCATGATTGGGCTTTGCTGCGGGACGTGTGCAAAGGGGTTATCGGTATCCGTAACCTTGGTTCACTAATGACAGATAGATTAGGGGCTTGTAGTGATAGTTGTACGGGATTGGATTTCGTCATGGCCCAAAGGATTAGGTAACCAAGGTAGTGGATATCGTATGCTTTACGCACTGAGTGAGGGATGTGAGGATGATTGTTATGCTTGATTGTTTGACATCACTATGACATGCACACCCCCTCCCCCGTATCTTTACACTATATCTTAGTGGCACCTTAGAGTGTTGTACGGTATGTAGTGCTCACTCTTTGGTTGCAGGTCCAGGTTCAGGTATGATTGGATTATACCTGTTATTGTCATGTTTTGTTGCTTATCGCTCATACCAGACTTTTTGTCTGACCCAGAGTTTTATGTCTCTTCTTATTACTCTGGGTGCTCTCACGAGCAGACGAGAGACAGGTTAGCTGGTGATGCACGAGTGGCTGTATCGGAGACGAGTAGGAGGCTTCCACGTATGATACATATTGATATTCTCCCTGTGTCGTTGGTGGTCGCTACTTGGGCATTAGTAGTGTACCTCCCTTATCTTGCTTTTGCTTTTTGAGACAGTTTGAAAAGTTGTAATAATGTTGGCTTTGGATCATAAGCTGTACTTGGATTTTCCGCTGCTATGTTAGTTTGTTTTCAGCTTATGCACTGTCTCACCTGTTTTGTGTCAAGTATATGTTATGATTATATTTTATCCCATGCGCTGTGAGACATATTACAGGTTCTTTGTTTGTTTTACTCTCTTCTTTTCTTTCTTCTGACGACCGTTCCGTGCTAGTCGGACATGTGTACAGCGCACTTTTAGAGTAAATGTCGGTTGGTGCAGGGCGGGCCGTCACACTAAAACTAAAAATTAAAAAAAAAAAGTTGCACTCTCTAGAAATATTAAAATAATTTTGAAAGTGCTTCATGGATGAGGTGGTGTGAATCAAATTAGAAGAAAATATGTTTTTCTTTTGTTGTTGAATTACCATTTGCTTCTATTATTTATGTTTACCTGAGCTTGAGGCATTGATCGTCTGGATCGAAAATGACCTGCTCTCCTAGACCAGACCAATCAGGATTTTCTGATTTGTGCATTTGCAATTAAATCTACATTCTTTCAGGGATTTAATTGCAAAATGCGAAAATCATAGGGTTTTGATTGGTTGGATCCAGAGACCATCCTTTTTCGGTTGATCTCACCCCCAAATATTGTGCCTTTGATATTCAAACAGTTTCTAAAAGCACTTTTAAGGGCGTTGTTATTGATACTCCATTTTCTGCTAAGGGGGGGGGGGGGGTCAAATTTTAAGTATATTCCACTTTTTTAAATTGTTAAAGGGGGTCAACGTAGGTGATTAATTTATTTTTACTTCTTACGCTTTTATTCTTACTTCTAAAAATTACTCACCGTAAAATCATCAGTCCCCTAAATTACAAAAACCGTAAAATCATCAGTACCCAGAAATCGTTTCCACAATCAGCATAAACAATGAAAACGAATTCGCTGTTAAAATCATATGTGACCAAAGATTATATTCGATACTCTATGGAAAATATATATACATGTATATATATATATATATATATACATATATATATATATACATATATATATATACATATATATCATGGTTGGAAATTATAACGCAATAAAATATATCTAATTAAATTTAAGGTGTATATATAATTTTAGTATGTATTTTTATTACAATTTGAAATCATATTGAAATAATAATAAAACAATTAAACATTGTCTATGTACGTATAATAAAGATATGCATTAATAATATGTATGTGTGTGTTTATGTTTTTATGTATGTGTGTGTGTATGTGTGTGTGTGTGTGTGTGTGTGTGTGTGTGTGTGTGTGTGTGTGTGTATATATATATATATATATATCTAATTAGACATAAAAATTTGATATGAAATCATAGTCTTTGGATTTCCCTTTGATAGATATTGATTAACCATTAAAAAATATATTAATGAATATAAGAGTAAAATTAAGCCTAAATGAGTAATAAGGTAAAATTACATTTGTTTGTTAAGGGGCTACTTTCCTCTTTGGTACTCCCCTTAACAAATTTTTTAAAAATAAAAAAAATGGCCCCTCCTTAACAATATTTGGAGTGTCAATAACAATGCTCATTTTTAACTTCTGCAATTTTGATGTAGGTCACCTTGTTACGAAACCCAATGTCGTGCAGATGTGTTGAACTGTCCTGCATTATTCAACGTAAAAAGTTTTTTTTTTCTTCTATGAAACGAGTACTTTATTTAAAGGTTCTAAGGGTGTCAAATCATCTGAACCTGAAATTGTGTGGTTCTTTGTACTCAACTAATCAAAAAATCCTGATTTTCGTCATTTTACAATTAAACATCTAAAAGTGTATGGGTTTAATAGTAAAATGCCCAAATCAAGGTCATCTGATTGACTGGATCCAGGTGAAAGTGGTATAGACTGAAACAAATGAAGTGGAGGGAGCCTACGTGGTCCACTTTGAAGTGGTTGTCGCTGCAGTAATAATCACAAACTTTATTAAGGCATCCAAATTCGAAGAATATAAACATCCAATTTTGGAGTTATATATATATATATATATATATATATATATATATATATATATATATATATATATATATATATATATATAGATGTGTGCTCATCCATCCAAAAACGCTGCTGCCAATGCCATGTGAACACTTTGACTGGTTGTTTGTATAATACGTGACAAAACTGTAAAAGCAAATAGCAATAATATATGAATGCCATTTGACATCGAAGTAGCACTTTCACTTCCATAATTATTGAATGACATCCACGTATTTGCATTTTGGGATTGAAACAAACAAGGTAAAGGGAAGGAAAATAAGATTGAAAAAAGATATTCAACCCAAAAAAGCGACGGTACAAGAAGGCAAATGAGGTGCTTTTGTGGACTTTTATATTTTTCTTGTTTTAAATTGCTTTAATTATTTTTATCAAATACCATTCGCTGATGTTTAATTTTGAATTACCTACAAAATGCATAGATAGAAAAAGAAAAAAATGTACTCCATTTAACCACCAAGCTGGCCATGACGAGTGTCTAGCAGCAGCGAAACCAAATTAAATCAAGTCCTCTCAAGACAGCAACCATCTATTTTTCAAACGTAAATTTGATAGAGTCGAAGGTGCCGTTGACATTCTGGCATTTAAAAGATTTTTCTAAAAAAAAAAAGTGTATAAAATATAATATAAAATAAGAGAACTTAGATACGAACCTTCGATACATCCAAATTGCAATACAAAACGACGTTCATAACTCAAAGCTTGGCAAATGCAAAGCATGTGTTAGCAACAGTCGCTTTAGTTGCAAAGTTGTTTTACTTTCGAACCCTTATTAATCACTAGCTAACTTGGCTTACTGAATGAATAATTAAAATATAAGTAACGATTATAACTTATTCAAGTTTATAATAAATAGAAAAGTAACAAGATTCGAAAATGACAAAATATATATTAAAAAAAAAAATGAACTGAACACGTATTGTTTACTTAATTATCAACTAAGCTTTGGTGATGTGTTGTAACGTGGTTCCCTTTGTCCGCACAAAGTACATCCCTCACCCACCCTTTTGATTGCTTGCTGTCTGTCACTTTTGTCATCTTTCTGGCTAGTACAATTTTTCATGAAGGCATATAATTGTCGATCAGACAGCTGTTACCCTAGTCATCGAGTATCATGTATAAGTTGAATAGAATTTTGTTCACATTTTTTTTTAATTGTGAACAAAACACTTTGTTCCTATTGGAGGAACTGGGTGGGTCACACATGGACCCCCCTGAATTCCTCCAATAGGAACCGAGAGTTTTGTTTACACTTTGAAAAAAGTGTGAACAAAATCGGACTGGTATAAGTTAATTACCGTTGCACACTTTCTAATCATGCTAAACTTTTAAAGTTAACTTATGATTGGTTTAACATGACACCCTAGTTTGTTCATACTACTTTTGGTACTGTGAACAAAACACTCACACCTAATTGGTAAAAATCAAAAGGTCTTGTATAGAAACCACTTATTTCCACCAATTAGGTGGTAGTGTTTTGTTTACACTATCAAAAGTAGTGTGAAATAAATACTATTCGTTTAACTAAGACGAATTGCTGTGGTTATGTGAAAAAATTCAATTTTGCTTGCCATTCACTACCAAATTTAAGGCCATTAGAGGCAATTGATTAAGAGCAAAACAAACGTAATGCCTGCAAAGGCAATTAATTAAAGACGGAATTACAGCAATGCCTCTATTAAGGTTAATAAAGGCGGATTAAACTGCCTCTTACCTATATTTAATTAATTTAAAATTTTAGTTCGTATAGAGGCGAAAGATACACGATAAAAAACGACCAAAATACAATACATGTCATTTTATTCACTTTCCCCATTTTTGCTCTCTACTCAAAACCCTAAAATGGACTCCCCAGTCAATTCACTAGAAAAAATTGCAATAATCAAAAAAATAATCGTTGATTTGGGAGCGATGATGGTATATTTAGTAGCGACAATGATTGATTTGGAGCGGTTATGGTTAATTTGGAGCTGGCATGCTTGTTTACATCCATCACATACAACTCAGGTAATCCCCATCCTATTTTCTTTTCAATTCATCATTTGACCCTGCGACTTTTTTTAATACCTTCTATTCTGTATTAAGTACGTTCATTTCGTTATGGAATATGTTTGCAATTTGATGAAATACTCTTTTTAATCTACCATCAAGTGGTTTGAAATTTCAGATTTTGCAAATGTAACAGATCTAGTTGGCATGATGTAGCTGAGTATTTGTTTTATTATCCTTAAAAATGCGTAATATAGTATTTTTAATTTCTTTCTCTTTGACAATGTGAAATCTGAACACCACTATTCAGTATAAGCCGTATGTTCTTTAACCGAAAATTAACTTGTAGATGATGAACAAAATTGCAATATTTTTAGTTTGATTTTGTGCATCATTTGTGTTTGGATGGTCTAGTTTCTAAATCCAAAGATAAACCGGTGCAACACTTTTCAATTTTGGCAGAATTCCTTTCTTTCTTCTTCCTTTTTTTAAGTCAAACAACAGTGACTTCATAGTTCTCTTTAAGTGGTTGTGTGTATGCAAAGGGGAGTTTAAATATCCAGAAGTAAAGATTGAAAACCATATCTAATGTATCCAAACTATTTGGTTTGGATGCGAGATGAAATCTTTGTTTTTTTTCTAGTTGCATGTAGTTCGTAAATATGGTTCTACAATTCATTTAGTTGTTGCAGTAATTTGGTATGTTAAAATTTTTAACCTTCCATAATACTTTTGTATGACCACTTGTATTAAAGATGGTTTACCATGATGTTTTTTACTTAAGCTTATGTAAAATGGGTGAACACATACAAAATAAGTTTCATTATAGGTTATTTTAGTTGTATAAACTTGTGAAAGGTGATACGGAATTAGGGCTTTTATATTAGTTATTCAATTCAATTTTTTATATTTGTATTTTATTAATATGATGAACATGGTATAGAACATAGATATTGGTGCTGGGATGTACATGTCTAGCAAGATCCAAAACATGCGGTTCAAACAAGTTCATGAGTAAATATGAATATTTTCCTAGCATTCTTAGCAATAACATTAAACCCTAGTATGTATGCTTACTTAGAATAGTTATTTATTTAACGCCCTTTGATAGTAAATTTGCTACATATTATTTTGCTAGATCTCTACAATTGGAACAGAGAAAAGCTTTAATATTGCGATGTGGTTGGGGCGATTCTAGATATAAAAATGTTGTAAGTGCTATGTTGTATTATATTAAAATTGCTGCTTTACAAATGATTAATTCATTACTTGCGATCTCAGGGAGAGTACATTAATTAGATATTTGATGCTACAATTGTATAACTAAAGTCAAAAGGAATGCTCAATGCTAAGAAGGTAAATTTCATTATGCACGTTGCCTGATATGAAATGCGAACATAATTATTTCATTAATATTTTTTTTGTTAATGAGTATGATTAATTTTAACTTCATAGATGTTCTATATGTGTCCTTGCTACTTTCTTAGCTTGTGTTGTTGCTCGAACATCCTTCGGACTAGCAATTCATGATCCGAAATTATCACATAACTATGGCAAAACAAATATCACATTTCTAAATGAAGAATACTTATGTAAAAGTCAATTCAATTAAAGACAAACAACATAGAAAATTTTGAAATGATCAATCTCAACTCAAAAGGGGACAAATTATAGATTAAGACCTCATAAAGGTTATGAACATTGTATGGTTGGCATTGCACTAGATGAGCATGAAGTTGTACAAATATTAAAACTATCAACAAAATGTGAATTGGTTGCATAGAATTTGTTGGTATTTGTAGTTTCAGAGTTACATGAACGCATTTTCAGTATCTCACAATCTATTCTGTCGGTACATCAAATGCATCTGTATATACATAAACTGTGTCATTTAGTAATAAATTAAGATATGAGATACGTATTTGTTCCTCTCTAGAGGACTTGAATAGTTTATTGAAAATGAGAGGTGATTGTTTTGTGAAGCATGTAGCGCCAATTGGAGGTTTACAGATCAAGTCAATAAGATTAAATTTTCTCTTTTCATAGTGTGTAGAAAAGTGGAAAATAGAGAGAAGGGCGAACTTAACAAAATTTTTGGTGAAAAGTATGGAAAGTTTAAAATTTAGTGAGAAGGCCAAATGATAGTGTAAATGAAAAAATGTTAGTGGGCCCCTTGAATTCCACCTTTAGTATACATGTGTCCTTCTCCCTAATTTTGGAACTTTCCATGCTTTTCACTAAAAAAATCCAAACTTTGTCCTTTAAAAGAAAATGCTCGTGTAGAAAATGTATAAAGTCAATTTTTGTTGCGCATTGTACAAGTAATCTAATTAGAAATAGGCAAACAACATAGTATATTCACTTAATCCATCATGCGAATGGGGTTAATATTCCTTTGACCTCAGTTTTCTTATGGTGTACCCTACATAGCTCTATTTCTTATTTCTCTTTTTACTTTTTGTTAGTGAATTCTTTTTTAATATTTCTAATATTTACTTTGCATATTTTTTTTAATATTTCAAACCTAAAACCAATTTTGTTTACTGCATGCTGCCGTTAAATCAACAGAAATTACAGCACCAGTGGCACCTATTATTAATTGCGGGTAGCAGTCACTGATTGAGGTTAGATGCTATTGATTAGTATGCATCAATTCTTGATTTGGAGCCGCAGTGGTTAAACTGACTCCATTGATTAAAGTCACAGAGCGAAGAGCACAAGGTTCGTGACATTTTTTAAACTGCTCTATGAATTTTATTTTAGACTAACTATTCGTTTGCAGAGTTTTCTCTTTTTAAAAATTATTTGAATGATTGGAGTTGAAATTGATAATTTCACATTATGTTACTATATGTACAAAGTTATGATGCTTTAGCACACAAAGTTGTTAGCTTATAAGTTAGAAAAATTCATAAATGCCAATTTATTTGAAGATACTCTTAAGATGATTGATTTTTCATTGACATCCAACTCTATTGATGGATCATGACCAAGAAACTTAATACAATAAATTAGGCATACAATAGTATAAAATGCGTCATGTTTCGAAATGAAATTGAATACCAAACAAAAGAAATGGTATGTTATTAAATAGACAGATTACATGATCTTCTTGTACCAAAAATGTGAGCAAAAGCATTTTACAGGATTAGCTTATGGTTTTGTTGATTATCGAACAAGCTATATTACTCGTAGCGGTTGGATCATAACGTTTATATTTGGATGGAAAATGATAGATTAACTAAAGAGTGTTATATATTAAAAAAATTCTTGTTTCCTAGCTGACTAAAGTCACTGTAAACAAATGGCTCACTTGCTTCACTAATATTATATTTGTGTGGAATAGCAACCAGCATGCAATACACTAGATAAGGAATTTGTAAATACATGGAGTGCAAATCTGTATTCTTTTCCCATTTATACACAGAAGTGTAAACATAAACGTGTGTATCTAAGATATGTAGTTAAAACTGATTTACATATATATAACGGATTCTGTTCTATGTCGCTACTGTAAGCAATGGTGGATGGCTCCTCATCTCCTTGCTCAAAACAATGCAGTTTCTTCATAAAGATGTGTATCTATGTTAACATATAAAGTAATAGCGAAGACTTCACAGAATTGTGTATCACTTTTTAAAGAGATAGAAGAATCTGTTGTTACCATCTTTGATATTATTTTAATTCAAAAGCAATATTGAAAAGTGATAAGAGAGAACAAAAAAAAAGAGCTAGAAATTCGGTTTCGGAACGGTGAATAGAGAACAAAAAAAGAATCAAGAAGGGAAAAAAAGGAAGAATCGAAGGGAAAAAATAAGCCTCAAATCATATAGATAGTTTTACCTTTGCCCTAATCTTGAACTTTTTTATCTGTTTGTACAAAATTGAACTTTTTTATGTAATGAACAAAAATCATTATATGAAACATAAAATTCATTGATTTCACTAATGACCGATAGTCACTTGATATGATCACTTCAAAAATATTCTTTAAACATTTAAAATCATTGTTCTAAATGATTTTATAACTAAATTTATTAATTCACTTTAAAAAATTGAATGTTTCTTATGTAGTTTTGCAGTTCTAAAAGATGTATATAGCTTGAAATCTTATTTACAGCCTTTGCGAATATATCATTACATATATTAAGGATTTCGAATTTGTATTATAGTGTTTTTCTAGTTTTTGTTGTTGAAAAATAATTTTGAATAGAGCCATTAGAAAGTGATCTAGTAAGCAGTGACAACTCTTTAAGCCTTGTATAAATGTAGATTTCACCCTCCTATGACTAGCGACAGTATATTATCATCATGAAATTACATGTTATCATTCATAGGAAGTTGGTAGATTGGTGGGAATGATTGACAATGTTTCAACCATGCTGCTACCGGTCTCGTACAAGTAAAGCCTTTTCAGCCCATAAAGATGACAGGTCATCAAAATACAGACATACGATTTCGCTTTGGTCAGATGGTGCGGGTTATGTTTGTTTAAGTGATCGTCGCATAAGTTTATATGGAAAAAAAAGAATGAATATCATATCTACAAAGAGGCTTCTAGAACAACTTATAAAATGAAGTGAGTTCTCAGAAAGAAAGATGTCAAATGGTTAGTTTTACTCCTTTTATTTTCTTTTTTGAAATTGCTTGTTTCTCTTAGGTTTTGGTGTGTGTGTGTGTGTGTGTGTGTGTGTGTGTGTGTGTGTACATGACACTAGGCCTTTTCATGAATCTAGAGCACACGTTTATAGATTGCCCCTTCATGTTATTGCTTTTAAAAATGACATCAACTTCCTTCCTTCAGCCTTTGAGGGACTTCGCAAACTTACTCCATAAAGTATTTTTAAAATCTTATCTTAGTTACAAATGGGGTGAAATTTTGGTTTAACCAAAATTGTGAGTTTTTTTTAACATGGACGCGATGTGCATGGATGGTACTATTAGTTGATAAACTTCTACATAGATACAACATCAGTGAATTATGTTTATGTAGCATATTTGTTTTAAGGTATTAATATATGATTCTATGAAATACACAGAGCTAAAATATGTGTTTATATTCCCATTATATTGACTTTTTTCTAGACGTACACCATCATTTTCCAAAATTTGAGGCTATAAGCATACATAGTACAAGTTGCAATTTGCTTGTGATTTATATATGAGATAGATAATTATTTTTAATTTTTACGGGAGTAAAATATGTTGTTATAGGTTTAAATTTAAACACTTCTAAATTTGTAAATTTTCGATAGTATATTTATTGTACATTATACCCTTCTATTAAATATAGTAGGTTATCTCAAAAGTTTCGTGTATTGGTTTTTAAATGGCATATTCAACTCCACATATATTCATATGTTTGTGACTAGGCTACATGGAAGTTCAAATATCTATGTTATGCTTTAATGTTTTTACCCATTTAAAGAGCAAGATACATTTATTCTCAAGGCTTCAATTACATTATGCTAAATGTGATAATTGCTCAAATATATAGCAGTGTAATTTGGATCAATCATATTGCCAGCTTCTTGATTCCCAAATATGGTGTTTTGATGTGTTCTTAATAGCATCAATTTCAAGTCAGCAAGGAAAACAGTAAAATTCAGCTAGAAGAAAAAGAAAAAGGTGAAACACAAAGCACTTTGCAAAGCCAAAAATCAAGGTGAGTTGAATCTTTAACTTTATTGATGTCTATAATTACTCCATGTTGTTACTTTGGTGATTTTGGCTTGTATTTGTTTTATTACTAATGAGTTTGAAATATTATTGCTTATGTCATGCAAACTGATATAATTTCTAAAAAAAAAGGATAAAAATTCTGATGGTTGCAGCTTGCTAATAATATAACGTCTGCATGTTGAGAAGCGATCAAATTTTATTCTCCCTGGTTCCAGCCTCATGCCTTAATTGTCCAACATGGGAAAGATGCTTATCAAATTGAATATCTATTAATCTTGTAGAACCAATTTACATTATTTTTTGTCATTTATGAGAACTAACTTTATATGTTAGTTTTTTTTTTCCTTTTTTTCCCTTGTGATAACAGAAGTGGGCAACTTAAAATTTGCAGCCAGATCAACCTATTGCATGTTATTTGTTTTGGATTAAGATATTGTTGCTTTTAAGCAAATTCAATGAAGTTGTACATCTCCTTATGTTGCTTGGTGATACAATGAAGTGTATTGCAAAGTGTTCAGCAATTTGTTTTTGTAGTGAATTTTAATTGTACCATGATTTGTAATGCTACTGATTGCAAATACTTTTATGCTTAGATAAAGGTTGATTTTCATGATTTATGTTTCCGGTTAAGGTATCATGGTAAACTATAATTAGCTATATATGAATTTGAGCGGGTATGATTTAAATTAGGAGGCTTCCAAATGCCTTTCATTTGTATTTTTTTAATAATTAAACTGTTAGTAGAGGCGGTTATCAGTGCCCATTTTACTTTTTGTAATTATCTGCCCTATGTGGCATGTTGAACGTTAGAGGCAGTTGTATGGTCAATTCTGCTTTTATTTATCAGTAGGGACATCATTAATAGAGGCAGACACTACTTTGTCTCTAATGTAACTTGAGGCAGAACAACATTATTATTTGCCTCTAATTGAAGCAGTAGAGGCAATTTTGTTTGCCTATAATATTTATATTTTTAGTGGTGATTTCATTATTCTCAGGCCTTTTATATAGGAGTTTACACTACAAAAGGAACAGTGAATAGCGACAGCAAATAGGCGTTGGCGGCCGTCGCACCCCGTCGCAAGCCGTCGCTATTTGCCGTCGCTATAAATGTCGCCGCGAGAGGAAAAAGTGACGGAAAAAGCGACGGCTCCGTCACTCGATTAGCAACGGCTTGCAACGGATACTTGCCACGTGGCATCATCAGAAGTCAGGTGGTTTTTTTTGCCGCGAAGCCGTTGCAAAAGCCATGGCTATTTTTGTCCAAAACGCCGTCGCTATCCGTCGCTCTTCTGTGTTGTTAGCCGACGCTTTCCGTCGCAAGCCGTCGCAAAGTAATGACCAAAATTCCGTCGCTACCCGTTACTAGCCGTCGCAAATCTAGAGCATTTTCTCTGCACTACACAGCCATACCTTTCCAACAAGCCTCCACATCAAACCCAATCTACTACCAATCCATCAATATCATTCCAAATCCATCAATATCATTCCAAATCCATCAATATATCCAAAACATTACTAAATTCATCACAATACCATAACATACCATCGTCATACATCCAAAAAACATTATCATCACCGTATATCATCGTCCCATCATCACAAAACATCAAAATACATCAAACTACACACTACCGTCATCAAATATCATCGTACGTACATAAAGCAAATAAAAAAGTAAGTGTATATACATACCCAAGCACAAGAACAAACAAACTACTCGTCGTCTTCTTCTTCTTCGCTTGTAGCATCCCCGCCATCGTCCTCGTCTGGCATCGATCCATGCTCGTCATAATAGCGTGCAATGCGCTCGTCTATCTCCTGAGCCAGCTGGCTTCTTCTCCAATCGTTCATCTCTTCCAGTTGCTCCTTCAACTGAGCTATAGTCTCCTGCTCCACGGACTTCCTATATCCTCGCTGAAAATCAATAGCCTGCGAAATAGTTAAATTTCACATTTATAAATGGACTTGTAATATATACATGGACTTTGAAGATCAATACACATGTCAATTTGAAGCTTCTATATTTATAATGTCAATTTAACATGTTAATATAAAAAGAAGGTAAATGAATGCATGTTAATTGAATACATTTTAAATGTAAACTTAAATTAAAAAAGGTACCTCCTGATTGCCGAAGCCGTATCGCCTATTACGAGTAGGCGGCTTAATAATAACATCCCAAATATGATCGCACTCTGCAACCGTAAGCTCATCTCGTCCACTGGACTGCGTCACTCTAGCTGACTCTGCATCATATCTCTCCTACAATACCAATATAATTTCAATACAAATGTCATATAATTTAATAATATAATGTAATATGAACGAATATGAAATATTTTAATTATTAATAAGTATATTTACCATTACGCCCGCAGCCTTGTCATCCGCCCAATCATATGTCACGTTCCCTTCGTCATCAGTATGCCTCACCGCATGAGTATGCCTGAAAACCTCTGCCATCGTAGGCTCCCTTCTATACTTTGCCATCTGAGTATATATACAGTAATAAATTTACTAAAAATAAAAATGAATGATATGCACTCAATTTTTACGTGAACATATGCTAAAAACTATTTCAAATTTATACCAATTCTCTCCTATGCTGCTGGAATGATTTTGAGCCACCGCGATGTAAACCAGGATTCTTAGCTCTATTTTCTTTATTCCTTTGTGCTACTTCCTATTAAATTTGATACATTATTAAATAAAAGAATGCAATCAACATAAATGTGATTATTTTCATTATATCTTACTTTCGCTGCTTCAGTATCCCAATATGCTAGAAATCCAGCCCAAACATCGTCAGCCATCCATTTAGGCTTCTTCCCTGATGTCTTCGCCCTGGAAATTGTTTCTCGGTAATTCTTTCGCATTTTGATATTCCAGTGTGTCAAAAAAACATGCATGTCCCGCTCCTCTACACGGACAGCCGCCTGCAAATTAAATTTATTTTGAATTATTTATAGTATATATGAATTTCTAATAATAAAATAAATAAATACTTACTAGCACATCGGCTAGAATGACGTTCTTGATGTGGGGTGGGATACTATCCCAATGAGGCCAAGTCCCAGACATCCTACTCGTGTACGACTGCTTCGACACTTTTAAAATGAATTCCGCTGGCTCGATTTCAAACCCGGTGCTACGTACATGTTTACATAGATAAAGCATATATTTTTAACTAATTTAAACTGAAATAAATTAGATACTTACCCAGTACTCTTCGGAACAACCTCTGCACATTGCCGCAGATCTGGCTCAGAGCTGCTAGGACCTACACCTAGCGCAGGAGATGGTGAAGGAGTCGGCTGAGATGAACTCCTCGAGCGGCGTCTATCTGACATATCTGTTACAATCATATAATGCATACAAAATAACTTGAATTATTAACATCAGTCATCATTATCATTACATAGCTCAGAAGAGTACACAACATTAACATTGTTATTACATAGCTCACAGGAGTACACAACATGATACATAGCTCATAATTGTACATAACATAACATAACATAGCTCATAATTGTACATAAATAAATAACATCAGTCTTCATCATCTTCGGATGCAGACTCAGTCTCATACTCTATATCATTTTCTTCATTACTTTCAAATGCATCTACTAACACATTCGCTTCATCATTCAACGACCCGACATCAATGTCATCAACTATTCTAATTTCAGTATTCGGCTCAAGATCCGCTTGATACGCTGCTTCGTCTAGAATATTATTTCCATCAAATGTAAATGTTGCTTTTGTTTTAAAAACTGCCCACCAATCTGCTTTATCTTTTTTTAAGGATGGATACGGAGCAAAATACACTTGTAGTGCTTGCTTGGCTAACACGAAAGGATCATACTTATAGTAACGTGATGTATGCCTTATCTCTATTAGCTTGTAATCTTTGTGCACGTTAACTCCAGAACTAGGAACATTGCTAAACCAGTTGCATTTGAACAGATAAATTTGCTCTAAGGGACGAACATAATAAGTCAACTCTACAACTTGCGTTAAGACGCCATAAAAATCTTTTATATGCTCCTCTGGATCATCACTACCTTTGACAAATACACCGCTATTATACGTTAATTTTTCAGCTCCGTAATCATTGGTGTTGAATTTAAATCCATTGACAAAGTATATTGGATAAGTCTTGACATTTCTTTTTGGTCCAATAGCAAGATGTCGTAATCCTTCGTTAACAACACAGTTTTTGGGATCATGAACATAGTCTGAAAACCATACAGCAAATTCTTTGCTGAGATCACCAGATGGATGTTGTGATTCGTATATACTGCAAATATGTGTTATGTTCCTTTTCTATTAATATAGACAAATAAATATAGATGTATATATAATTGAATTGAACATGAATTTTATATAACCTGACAAATGGTGCAACTTCCACACAATTTAACAGAACATATGTGTGTGCCACTTTGTACTCTTCATCGCTTAACCATATTTTTGCACATTTTCCAGCAGGTCTTCCGTGTTGTCTAAAAATAGATAACATTGTCTGAGAAGACTCCTGTTCAACGGCTTCTTCATTACGAGGAACAGATATGAAAGACAAGTTCACATCTTCACTGAAGTAATGAGAGAAAAAAATGCAGCTTCTTCTTCAAGGTACGATTTGCAAATCGAACCTTCTACTCGAGCTTTTTGCCTAATTTTTTTCTTCAAATGATTCAAGTACCTATAATAAGAGTAATTTAATTTATATGTTGGTACAAAAATCTAAGTTGTATTCTATCAACAGTATTGAGTATACACAAAATTACCTCTCAAATGGATACATCCATCCATATTGCACTGGACCTCGAAGGAGTGCTTCGGACGGAAGATGAATAGGTAAATGTTCCATAACATTAAAAAAACCCGGTGGAAATATTTTCTCAAGTTTGCAGAGCAGTACAGGAATTTCTAATTGAAGCTTACGTAAACGATCTATCTTCAACGTCGTTGAACAGAGTTGTTTATAAAACATACTTAATTCTGTTATAACACTCCATATTTTTGTGGGCAACAGTTCCTTGAAAATCACAGGTAAAAGTATTTCATCATTATATGACAATCATGGCTTTTCATCCCACTCAATTTACTGTTTTTATAGTCCACACATCTACGGAGGTTAGAAGAAATCCCATCAGGACATCGTAATCCTTCCACCCACTTTAGCACAAGTTTTACTTGCTTGTTGTCTAGCTCATAGCTTGCTTTGGGTTTTTTATTCTCGGCATACAAGTGAAGTTCCGGCCATTTACAGAAGTGTAATATATCACGTCGTGAATTCACGTCGTCCTTAGTTTTCCCCTTTATATTCAAAACTGTATTAAAAACGTTATCAAAAACGTTTTTTTCGTTATGCATGACGTCAATATTATGCCGAAGTTTTAGATTTTTCCAGTAAGGTAACTCCCAAAATATACTTTGTTTGCACCAATTATGAATGTCTGATTTACCTGGAATTTCAACCTGCTTACCATTTTCGTGTATCTTTGGGTACTCACTTACAATTTCATATATCTCTTCACTTGTCCAAACTTTAGGCGGTAGCATATTCTCTACTCTGTTAGCTTTGAAGTTCTTTTTATCCGTTCTAAATTTATGATTAGGATGTATAAAGCATCGATGACAATCAAACCAAGATATTTTTTCCCATACTTTAATGAAAATGCTCGTGACTCATCCATACAATGAGGACAAGCCAGACGCCCGGATGTGCTCCAACCTGAAAGCATTCCATACGCAGGAAAATCACTAATAGTCCATAATACAGAAGCAAACATACGAAAGTTCCTTTTTCTCGAAATATCGTATGTTTCGACCCCTTCATTCCACAGTGTTTTCAACTCTTCAATCAACGGTTGCAGATAAACATCAATTCCTTGTGTCGGATCATCGGGACCAGGGACGACAACCGTTAGAAACATATATGGATTTTTCATACACATCCATGGAGGTAAGTTATATGGAGTAACAATGATAGGCCATGATGAATATTTACTACCAAATTGAGAAAACGGCGAAAATCCATCCGTACATAAACCGAGCCTAACATTACGGCTCTCTGCAGCAAATTCAGGATAAGTCCTATCAAAGTGTTTCCATGCTTCACCATCAGACGGATGTATCAAAGTTCCTTCTTCTGTTGTTCTCACGCTATGCCATCGCATATGACACGGTGTAGCAGAAGATGCATACAGTCGTTGAAGTTTGGGAGTTATCGGTAGATAATGCATTCTTTTATATGGAACTTCTTTTCCTTTCTTTTTCCTTGGTTTATATCTATCTTCGTTGCAAAATTTGCATTTTCTAAGATAAGCGTCTTCTTTCCAATACAACATACAACCTTTAACACATGTATCTATCTTCTGATACGGTAGTCCAAAAGCAGACATAAGTTTTTTCACTTTATAATGACTATCGCACATCAAATTATTAGGCGGCATTTGACGTTTTGTAGTTTGTACAACTGCTGTAAATGCAGCTTCTGTAAGATTGAATTTTGATTTCATAGTGATGAATTCAGCGGTTACAGATAATTCGGTTCCGCTTGTACACCCTTCCCACAACGGCCTCTTAGCAGAATTCAATAAATCATAATTTTTTTTTGCTTCCTCCATTGGTTCTTCAGCATTTTCATTCTCATCGCCGCCTTGATCAATGGTGGGAAACATTGATCGTGCTGCATCTTGCACCATATTTTCTATCAGATTGGTCGTTGTATTATCGTTCATCATTATACTATCGTCCTCTACCACTACAGGGTTAGACGTAGGTTGAACAAGCTCTCCATGACGATCCCATAAGTAATAATTCGACACAAAACCAAATTTATACAAATGTACTTCTACTACATCTGGCTTCCAATGCCTCAAATGTTTGCACTTACTACACGGTGATATACACGTAAATGTGTATATTTTATCCGCTTATTTATCTTATTTTCCCTTTAAAATAATTGATACTTTGTATTTATAGCTGTATTTTCAGATTGTTGACAAAAAGCATGGTTTAGAGCATTTGATGGATAAAGCATGAAGAATTTGCTTAAAAAGAGTGAAGTTTAAAATTGCTAAAGCTTGAAGAGTCTGAAGCTTGAAGAACGGCTGCAATTATATTTCAGTTAAGAAGATTTGGCTCAATAAAGACTCAAACTGCATTCACATTAGCTCATTAGGAAGGCCTCTTACTCATGTTGCGTTCACACTAGCCTATTTGCTAAACCACTCACTCTAAAGCTGCGTTCACACTGGCTTATGTGTTATTTGGGTTATTTCTTTAGTCCCACATTATGTAATTAGCTAGCTAGCCTTTGTCATATCAGCTATAAATACCTTGTATCTCATTCATTGTAAAAAACATCGGGTTTTATTCTGTAATTCTCTTCTTGGAATAAAATCATTCTCTCCCTTTCTTTTTACTTTTTGTTTATTTTATTTATGTTCATGTTATTTATTTTCTTTTTCTCTTCTTCTTTAGCTATGTCTAGCTAATCCCCTTTGATTAGGGGGTGATGACGCTGATAGTATGATTCAATATGAATCACATAGCCAAAGGATGAGGAATTCATGTATATAGATCTAGATCTGAACCTAGGCTTAGATCTAAACCTTAATATCCTGTGTCGTTTAAGAGCTATGCTCCTTCACAGGGTATATTCGTGTTCGGTCTAACAATTATCAGATCTAGATCTAATTTTAGGGTTTTAGAAATTAATTAGTGAATCTGTCCTGATAGTCTATGGTTGTAGAGCTGAGCTCCTGCATAGGCTATGCTTGTCATTATTTACATATTTGTTTCTAAAAACCTATTATCGTTGATTCATGTTTGTGACAGAAACATGTATTAGATCTGGTTAATCTTTTGGCTATTGATGATTATGAATCTGATCTATGTCATTATCCCCTAATTGCTTTCACTTATTTTTAAAACTCTCTTTTATTTAATTTCTGCTATTTTCTTTGTTTTCCACCAATCAAAAGTTAGGGATAACTTGATTGGATTTATTAATTAAAATATTTTTGGTCCCAGAGTTCGACACCCTCTACAACGATCCTTGTTGTTTAGGAAAGACGAACGAATTTTACAGTTGTTTACAATTGTATAATTTGTTCGCAAACAAATTTTGGCGCCGTTGCCGGGGACCAAAATAATTTTTGTTTTTAAATCCTTCGTGTTATAATTTTCTTTTTCTTAATATAAAAAAAACACAAAAAAAATATTTTTTTTATTTTGTTCCCTTTTGTTTTCTAGCATAGATAAAAAAAAATCTCTTGTTGGTTGATTTGGTATTTGATTTGTGATACCTTATATCTACCAAATAAGAGAAAAAAAAAATCCTTGCCTTTTGTTTTGTTTCCTTTCTTTGTTTCTTTCCTTCTTTCTTGACATCTCTCCATATATTTTTTTTCCTTTTTACAATTTTTATAAATTAAAAAAAAAACTTTTTGTGATTTTCTTTCCTTCTCTTCCTCCTTGCAATTGTTTCACAAATTGATTTCTTCCCAAGTTTCTAAAAAATAAAATTTTGCCAATTTTTCTAATTAATGTCCATTCAATTTCTTTCCATCTATTTCTTTCCTAATCTTTCATTTACTTCTTTCCAATTTTTCTTCTACACAATCTCTTCTCTCTCTTCTATTTTGACAACAATAAAAAAATAATTGCATTTTTTTTATTTATTTCTTTCCACTTTTATTTGCATCTTGCTTCCTCCTTTCAACATTTCCATATAAAAAAAATTCAACTTTTTTAACAATTCCTTTCTTTTAATTCTTTCCTTTTTCTTTCAAATTTCTTTCCACCTTTCCACACCTCTACTTTTACAACAATTCTAATTAAAAAAAAACACTTGCAAATTTAGTTTGATCTCTTTCCTTTTCTACTTTCTTTTCTATTCATTACCATTCTTTCTTCATTTATTTCTTTCCCTTTCTTTCATTAATTTTGTTCCAATTTCTTTCCCCTCTTTTCCATTATTTCTTTCCAAATTTCTCTACTATCTCTTTCTATTTTTCAGCAATTCTCTAAAAAAGAAAAAAAAATTGCTTTTATTACAATTCCTTTCCTTTCTTTTCTTTAATTTCTTTCCAAACTTCTCTACTTTCTAATATTCCTTGTATAAATACATTCCTTTTCCCAAAAAAAAAAAAAAAATCCTTTTTCAATTCTTTCCAATTTTCTTTCTTCTGTTCTACATATACTCATCCTCTCCAACCTCTTCATCACAAATAATAGTCACCACAACCACTTCTCAAACCAATACCCCATCCTCTTCCTTTGTTTTTTCTTCTTCTCATAGTTTATAGTTCTCCCTGTTCCCTTTAAAAAAAAAAAATTTTTTACTTCTTTGAATTTTGTAAGTTGGTTCTAGCTTTCTTTTCCCAAATCCTTTTAAAAAAAAATTCTTTGTTTGTTATATATTTTCTTGTGTTTCTTTAAAAAAAAAAGGAAGAAAGAGATTTCATCTCTTTGTTTAATTTTTTTTATTAGCCTTAGTTTTCTTTTGTTTTTGTTTTAGTGCCATTTTAGTTTTCCTTCCAAAACAAAAAAAAAGTCAAAAAAAAAAAAAAGAGAGAACTCAAACAAAGGCCAAAGCAGAAAGAATTCAAGGCTCAAGCAAACAAATCAAGGAATCAAAGTCAAGCAAAGAAATCAATTCAAAGGCCAACGAGAAGTGAAGAGTTCAGCCAAGTGATTTGCAAACAGATTTGATTGGAGCGGTTGCACACCAAGTGGGGTGTGAACGCGCTAGCGCGACTCAACTACACTGGACGGACTGCCGATCAAGGTGAGTATTTTCTAACTTTACAGGGACCGCTGCTGCAAATAAAAAAAAAATATAGACATTGCTTGTAAAACTCTTCTGCAGGGCATCGGCTTGCTTGTAAAAAAAAATTTGTTTTTTTTAATTTCTGCAATTGACTGTTCTGTGACTGTTCTGAGACTGTTCATTTTGTGACCGAATATTTTGCTTGTTGATGTGTGGTTTAAAATTTTAAAACGAACGTGGGATTAATTGAAAAGTTTATTTTTGAAATCGAACAGAGGATTCCCCAAAAGCTCATAGGACAAAATATTCGTTAAATTGACAATTAGGATTGATACTCTCTGAGGTGTCTAAGGAACGGTAGAGTCTCGAACTCAAACAGGTTCTTAAACCTTCAGTTGTGTTTCTACGGTGATTCGTGGCACACTGATAACCCCTGTCCGGACCTGGCCTAGACTTGTATTCATATAATCCGAAGTTGTTAATTTTAACATATTTTTTAAAAGAGCTTTCTTGAAAATGTCTCAATTCCCTTATTCCTACGGATTTTACGATAGTTGTGAAAATCAATATAATCCATATACTTTTACACCAAATTCATATGGATATTTTAATAACAACTATTGTACAAGTAATTTGGACTGTACACCACCAACTTTTCAAAATTTTCAGGATAATCCCGATTGTACATCATCAAATTTTCAAAATGATGATCAACCCTCAACTCTTGAAACACGTATTGAATCTTTACTTGAATTGAGCATACAACAAAATCAAGAAATAAATGAATGGTGTAATTCATACATGTGCAACAATTTAAGTGAAAGTTTTCGAAATAATCAAAATCCGATTTCACCTTCAAATTCCAAAGATTTTGATTACAACCCTTGTCAATTCAGTTTTGAACTCCAACATGAATTTCAAATTCAAAATGGAAATGTAAATCATTTTTCAAATGATTTTGGCAATGGGAATAATTTCAATTGTGGTGCTAGTGAAAACTTTTGCTCTCAACAATTTCAACTTGAAAATTCTCGTGTAAATAACTATAAATTTGATTTTTTTGAGCAAACGAATGAAATTAATGACTACTTGAAGTTTCGTGAGAAACAAAATAAAATCCAAATGTGTGATGAATCGAACGATAATCTACCTTTGCCCAGAATTAATGATTTTCAACTGACAACTTTTGAAATCGATGAAAATCTCAATGGAGTTGTTGAAAGCTCTGCGATTGATTTGAATTTAAATTCTCTTAAAAACAAAGACGTCAATCTTCAATTTGATCTTCCTCTTTCTCATTCTGAAAATTTTGAAAATTTAGCAACTTTAGATTGCCAACATGACAAAAATGATGAAGTTGTTAACAACTGTTTAGGTGAGGACGACTTTGATGAGCGAAAACTTCTTGAACTGATTGACGATAATGTTGTTGGGTCTGAAACTGAAAATGAAAAATTTGAAAACTTTGAAATTCTTGTGGTTGAAAACAACAAAACTGCTGAATGTGATCTCAAGCACAATAACGATTTTTCTAAAACTATTGAAACTCCTTGCGACTTGATCGTTTCAACTGAACCTCACTATGATCACTTGTTTTTCAATGACAAATTTATGCAGTATATGAACTCTTTCTGGAATGACACTATTTTTGAGAAAACACGATTTCGAAATTTACTGAAAATTCATTTGTTCGGTTTTGACTTTGGGTTTACGAATGAACCTTTAGTTAATAAAATTTCAAATATTAAAGCAAAACCGGACAATATTTCTCAAAACAAGTGTGGGGGTGAGAACGATGCACATGTCTCTCAATTTATACATCATCTGAACAAGTCAAACTTTGTTTTTGAAACTTTTGTTGAACCCCAGCCCGATGACCTCTCTTTAGCTGCTACAGAAATTCAATCTGATTTTAGGATCAATTGTAAGCTCAAAATTTTAAAATTAGCAACTCAAACTTCTGAAAAAACGAAATTTGTTTTTCCAAATCTGTCACGTAATATACAATCCTTTATGATTTGGTTTTCTGTGCTTCAGCTGTGTCTCATCAGCTTAATGAGGCTGATCCATTGGTCCATTGTGGACCGGTTCATCTATTCGATGACTGCGTATTTTCTGCACACACATTCGGTAAGACGTACTAACCCTCTTTTGTATATATGTAAATATTCTCTTATTTGTTTTTCCCTTTCACTAAGATATGTCTGATTAAGACTGTGAGGACACAGTCACACTCAAGTGTGGGGGGAATTTACATTACATCAGCAATCAAATTTTATGAAGTAGGTCATTCATTGAACAAGGATTAACTTAAATTCATAAATAACACCTTGGTTCTTGTTTGATAAGTTGAATTGTTGGGTGATGGGAATGAACATTATTTATTCATTGAATCGTAATGTGTCTTTTTAAGATGCTAGCTTGAGACTGTGCAGACGTTAGTCGTGTTCTGGAGTAAGCGTGTCAACCTTTGTTATACATGTTAGAATGTGCAAGTAAAAATAATCAAAAAAAAAAAATCAAGAAATAAAAATGATTTTGTACCTACATTTGTTGGATTTTCTGAGTTCGTTTTCATGCATAATATTTTCTTTTCACTCAAATTTTCAAAATTGTAAGTTCTAAAATCCACTTGGCCCAATTAAGGAGAAATGACTCATTGTAGCGTTCTTCTTCGATACCCCACATTATTCAAACCCAAGTTTTAGTCGATTTACATCCATGTGTCAAAAAGTTTATCTTATATTGGTATACTCAAGAACCTTTGTTTAAAGGTCAAAAATGTCACATGTCACTTTTCATACCAATATTACACTACCCATTCCGTACTTGTTTTAAGGTAGGATAACCATATACCACATCTTATATTATATGGGTTATCTATCTTACGAAACTTTGCTTATCATTCCTTTCAGTTTTTTGTATAACATCAATCCAGACTTGTGTGTTGAATTAAGGTTATAGAAGTAGAGTGACTAGGGCACAAAACTTTCCTTTCATGAAGTGTTGGTAGTAGAGGAGGAATCAAATGAAATCATGTACGTCATCATTCCATCTCCATTCATCATTCATCATGCAAAAGAAAAAAAAGAAAAAGAAAAAAAAGAAGAAAAAAAAGAATAGAAAAAAAGGGAAAAAAAAAGAAAAAAGAAATAAAGAGAGAGTCTCTCTGAATAAAATAGTCTTCATCATTCTTGACTATGAAGCATCCATTTCCATTCCACATACCGTACTTAGAAGCAAGGATTGTAGTTGAGGAGATGGAAGGAAACAAAAGGTCCATATGTGCCTTAGTATTACTTTATCTTTTGTAGCTTGAAATTCAACTAATACACTTGCCCTCTTATCTAGAATATTTTTAGAACTTACAAAAATTTTCCTTCATCTATGCATAACTCATATCCAATACATTACAGTTACATTGGTGCAAAAATTATTCAAAAAAAAAAGGGGGTTGAATAAATGATTGGGTGCTCATTGTCGATGTGTAGAACTTTGGTTGACACCACGCTCTTAACCTTCAAGACAATTACAGTGTTATCAAGGAATTACCATTCAGCTTGAAAATTTTTGTTCATTTTTGCACTAATTATGGGATGGACAAATTGGGACTAAACCGTTATTGTTGAAGTTAGGTGAAATCCTTGGAATATGAAAGACCTTAAATATATTGTTTGATTAATCCGCGTACATAAGATGCTTTGGATTTTGTGGGTAGTATCCGCTGAAAACCCTCACGAGACAACACTCGTCCTACTGGGGACACCCAGGGGTTTAAAGGCTTGTTGCATACGCTAAATGCAATCGTGTTTCCTACGAAAGTGTGACATATCTTAGTTTAGTTTATTCGAGGACGAATAAAAAGATAAGTGTGGGGGTATTTGATATACACGTAAATGTGTATATTTTATCCGCTTATTTATCTTATTTTCCCTTTAAAATAATTGATACTTTGTATTTATAGCTGTATTTTCAGATTGTTGACAAAAAGCATGGTTTAGAGCATTTGATGGATAAAGCATGAAGAATTTGCTTAAAAAGAGTGAAGTTTAAAATTGCTAAAGCTTGAAGAGTCTGAAGCTTGAAGAACGGCTGCAATTATATTTCAGTTAAGAAGATTTGGCTCAATAAAGACTCAAACTGCATTCACATTAGCTCATTAGGAAGGCCTCTTACTCATGTTGCGTTCACACTAGCCTATTTGCTAAACCACTCACTCTAAAGCTGCGTTCACACTGGCTTATGTGTTATTTGGGTTATTTCTTTAGTCCCACATTATGTAATTAGCTAGCTAGCCTTTGTCATATCAGCTATAAATACCTTGTATCTCATTCATTGTAAAAAACATCGGGTTTTATTCTGTAATTCTCTTCTTGGAATAAAATCATTCTCTCCCTTTCTTTTTACTTTTTGTTTATTTTATTTATGTTCATGTTATTTATTTTCTTTTTCTCTTCTTCTTTAGCTATGTCTAGCTAATCCCCTTTGATTAGGGGGTGATGACGCTGATAGTATGATTCAATATGAATCACATAGCCAAAGGATGAGGAATTCATGTATATAGATCTAGATCTGAACCTAGGGTTAGATCTAAACCTTAATATCCTGTGTCGTTTAAGAGCTATGCTCCTTCACAGGGTATATTCGTGTTCGGTCTAACAATTATCAGATCTAGATCTAATTTTAGGGTTTTAGAAATTAATTAGTGAATCTGTCCTGATAGTCTATGGTTGTAGAGCTGAGCTCCTGCATAGGCTATGCTTGTCGTTATTTACATATTTGTTTCTAAAAACCTATTATCGTTGATTCATGTTTGTGACAGAAACATGTATTAGATCTGGTTAATCTTTTGGCTATTGATGATTATGAATCTGATCTATGTCATTATCCCCTAATTGCTTTCACTTATTTTTAAAACTCTCTTTTATTTAATTTCTGCTATTTTCTTTGTTTTCCACCAATCAAAAGTTAGGGATAACTTGATTGGATTTATTAATTAAAATATTTTTGGTCCCAGAGTTCGACACCCTCTACAACGATCCTTGTTGTTTAGGAAAGACGAACGAATTTTACAGTTGTTTACAATTGTATAATTTGTTCGCAAACACACGGACATCGAATGTCTAGGTTACTCCGATTATTAGATTTAGCGAATCTAATAAATTCTTGGACACCGTTACAAAAATGTTCCTTTATCGACCCTTTCTTACCGGTACGTGGTTGATACATCCAACTACGATCACGAAAATAATCGAACATTTTCCTGATTTGCAACAAAAATGTTAGAAAATTCGATCAAACACTTTGTATTAATTGAAATCTTGTACAATTTCATTTACAACTACTTCATGTTTTCAGTTTTTTTTGTTTATTTCTTTCTACTTTGACGGCAGGTCTACCTACTTCCCATTACAAATATAATAACGTAAGCATATTTTATAAATCCTTTCAGGTTAAATGGTTCAACAAAATTTCGGTAGCACTTCCCTTTGGTCCCTGTATCATACACAAATGCGTGTACACAGGGAACAAAAAGGAAGTGCGATCGAAATTTTGTTAACCGTTTAAACTGAAATGATTTATAAAATATGGTTACGTTATTATATTTGTAACTTGTCCAACACAAGGACAAATCCAACGAATATTGTATCAGATGAATATAGATTTCCGTTTTATGGAAAAACGAATATCCATATAACGATCATATACAACACTTGTCGGACGGGGCCAAATTTATCTAAGGGGTTCACATAATTAGTCAAAACACATTCAACCTAAGTTTAAAACAAGAAACACACACATCAAATGAAAAAGCACGCCTTTTGCGCTTTGGACCTTTTTGCGCTTTTTTTGCGCTTTAGTAAAAGATGCGCCTTAAACTTCAAAAAAGACCCGTACTTGCGCCTTACGCCTTTTTGCGCCTATGTGCGCGCCTTGACTATATGGCGTCTACAAAATAAGTTTTCATAATTTCAATTTGTAAAGTAACATGACAATTAGTTTTAGTAAGTTTTGATTCATTTTAGTTTAATGTATAAATTATAAAATTAATTTTAGTTAGTTTAAATTTTTGAAAGATAAACTAAGCTTTCAAGTTAATTATTTCAATTCATAAAAAATTCAAAGAGTTGAGTAATATGATTTTCATCACATTTAACAAGATTCTTACCGATCTAAACCTAAATTAAGAACTATTTTGAATTAACATTTTTAATCAACATTTGATTACTAAATATTATAGTAACAAAACAATTTTTTTTCAATTGCAAGTGCATTCTTTTGGACCGACCATTCTTGCATCCGATGGGGACATAACAGTGCATGCATGTAGGCTAGGGACATCGTTGCACCATTTGAATAATAACTAATTTACTACCATTAAACAATTACATTAATTCCATTCATTTTCAAATCATCATACCACACATTCTACATACAACACAATCATCGTATGTCTAATTAAACGCGTGATAATCATTGTTTTCAACTTCCTAAATCAATTACATATGTAATATTCATCGATTTTACCCTCCTAATCAATTACACTTATCCCCAAATCAACTCACAACACAACCGTTATCATAAACATCCCTCGAGACAACCAATTTCATATCCATAAACATTCAATTTTGCAAACTCATATAAATTAGCAACCAAAGCCTCTAATTAACCCTAATTAAGCATAAACTAGAGTTAGAAGACATAGAAGAATGAAATCAATACCTTGGAAGTGAAATTGGAGGCTTGGAATCGGAGCAGCAAGAAATGGCGACGGGTAGGGTTTAGGACTGATTTTGGGGAAAAAATATAATGAGGAAGAGGATGGTTCGGCAGTTATTATTCTGCAAATCTAGCAACGGTTTGCGACGGCAAGCGACGGCCGCTTTTTTAGCCGTCGCTAACAGTTGCCCCACCCCGTCGCTATTTAAGCTGCCTTTTGTAGTGTTAGGACTGCAAACGTTTATAAGAATTATTGCAATCAAATAAACATGAACATAAATAATATATATTATCATATGTAATATATATATTAACATAAATAACAAATATCAAATCTTATATATATATATAAATATATATATATATAGAGAGAGAGAGAGAGAGAGTGAGAGAGAGAGGGAGGTTCTATGGCACCCCAAACTTATAGCCCTCCAAATACCCCTCATCCTAGACCACCCATTTATATTTAAATAAGTTAGTGGGGGGAGGGAGAGTTAGTGGGAAGAGAGAGAAACGGGAATGTGTGGTGGAAATCAGGGGCTAAAGGGGTGCTGCACTATTTGGGGTGCTCCTGATCTTATCTCATATATATATATATATATATATATATATATATATATTAACATAAATAACATATCAATTATTCTAACACTCCGCCGCAGTCAAAGTCGGCCGTTGTCGGACGTTGAGGCTGTCCCGAAATTCGTCAAATAGCACACGCAGAAGACCATTAGTGAAAATATAAGCAATTTGATAACGGGATGGGACATGAAGAACTCGAACTTCTCCTTTAGCTACTTTTTCACAAACAAAGTGAATATCCATTTAATGTGTTTATTGCGTTGATGTTGAACTGAATTACTAGATAAGTAGATCGCACTTACATTGTCACTATAAAGCAAGGTGGCTTTCTGAATGAGAACATGCAACTCTAATAACAAATTTATGATCCAACAGGAGTCAGAGACAACATTAGCAAAACCTCTATACTCAGCTTCTACACTAAAACGAGACAATGTAGGCTGACATTTAAAGGACCAAGAAATAAGATTATCTCCAAGAAATACACAATAACCTAAGGTGGAGCGTCTACTATCCGGGCATCCACCCCAATCAACATATGTATAGGTGATGTGTTTGTAAAAAGAAAACTTATATAGATGCAAACCATAAGATAATGTACCCTGAATATAGCGCAAGATGCGCTTGAGAGCCGTCATGTGCTCAACTTTCAGGTCATGCATATGAAGGCACACCTGTTGTACTACATGAAAAATATCAGGCCTTGTGAAGGTAAGATACTGAAGAGCATCAGCAAGACGACGATACTTAGTAAGATCCTCACACGGGGAATCCATGGTAACACTAAATTTAGATTTAGTGTCAACAGGAGCAGGGCAAGGATTGCAGTTAGACATTTCAGCTTTGTCGATGATATCCGTAACATACTTTTTATGAGAAAGATATAAGTCATTTGCAAGACAAGTAACAACAATACCCAAAAAAAATACTTAACTGACCAAGATCCTTTATAACAAAGTCTGAACTCAAAAAAGTAATGAGAGAATTGCGCAAATGATTTGAAGAACCAGTAAGAATTATGTCGTCAACATACAATAATATATGTGCCATATCTGACCCTTGTCTAATAATAATAGAAAATAACATCAGTCACGTAATGACAAAACATGATACATAAGCATATACTGATAAGTCTAATAACATAAAATAACATCAGTCATGTAATCACAAAACATGATACGTAAGCATACACTGATAAGTCTAATAACATAAAATAACTTCAGTCAATATAAGGAGATCCGCCATCGATCATCTCCTCATCATCTCCACCATCATCATCATCGCTATCATCATTTATGTCATCGAAATCTTGTGGCTCTTGAGGCTGCTGCTATTGCTGAAGCAGCTGTATCTGAGTCTGGTACTCATGCAACTGGGTCTCGTGTTGCGTCTGCTACTGCTGCATATATGTCTGGTAAGTCTGATACATCAGGTAACTATATTCAAGTGTCATCCTCTCGAACGCAACAATCTCTCGTCTATCATTATCCATATACTGTGCATACTATGATTATAAATAACATGAAAGTTATACAATGTTTTATCACAATAAAGTTAATAAATAGAAGTAGTATATTGAAGTTTTGTATACCTCGTGTGGTTGGTACAGTCCGGCGGATGGTACACCCTGAATCCGATCGTCTGGAGGAAACTGAAGTGGATACTCTAGCATCTCACCCTGGAAACCATAAGCTCTAAAAGGATGCCGAGGGGGCTCAGATGTGGAAGGCTGTGTATACTGAGAAGATGAAGGCTCGAAGGAGGATGGTGGCAACGGAACTCTACCGGTAGCGGGACGTGGACCAATATGATCAGAGTTCAAACCTCGTATAAAATCTGGCTCGTGGGGCAACTCGAGACCAATATGAATTAAAATGTCCAGACACGGTAAAAGGCTCACCATCTACCCATCCCGCCGCCCTCAATCTCGATAAATAAGTCGTGCCAACACGATTTGCTCCACACATGTCATCCAAAGCAAGTGGGTCAGATGGAATAAGTACTTTACCATATAACTGCAGCCTACACCGCCCTCTCAAATACCATATGAATGGACCGGTAGGGACCTGAAAACAAATCCTACGTCTCGAGAGTCGTAAATGGAAAGTGTGGGGGTGCTCGTGGTCAGGATTCATAAACTGAATATATTCCTACCATGGACAGGTGATAATATTACCACGTCGATGAATATCCATCTGATGTCTAACCTCCATCAACTCATTGTGCACTCCCAGCGTAGCACGGGGAAAATGCATGATAGTCCCCCCAACACCGAAATCTAGGAAAATAAATATACGATGTGGTATGTGCCTCATGGATTAGTTGTGGATGCATGTTAGTTGTATAATTATAGTACCAAAACGGAAGAATGTACCAAAAACCATACATCACCTTAGACTGTTGCAATGTGAATGTGTCCAATGCTAAATATAAATTACCCAGGATGGCGCTACCGTAGTCATATCTATGAAGCTCATCTACATCCTCTAACCCAGCCAAGTATCTGAGTCTAATTGCGCCCTTATTGTTTGAAAAAATGTGGATCCATGCAAATATAATATGAATGCATGAATAACTAGAGTATGCATTTCCTTATGATCCCTATATTTTTTGATATAACTCTATATGCAAGGAAGTGCGACAGATCCTCGTCTAACATCCTCTACAGGTAACCCGGGTAGCCAAACCGAAAAAACTCAAAATCCTCATATGAGCTATCAGATGGAACCGACATAAGGTCTGGCCGGCTAACCTCTATACTATTAAGAATATATAAATCTAATGGTGTGACTCCTAACTCAAAATCGGGAAAATGAAATGTGTGGATGGTGGGTCACTATCTCTCAGTGAGTGCCAAAACAATACAACGGTCTATATGTGGAAATAGACGTAACTGTAGAAAGTCACCAAATGGTGATGCTAGTAGTCTCGCTCTAATCGGATTTGGCAATGTATCAAAATATTCTGTAATACACTTATGCCAACTGCATCGCATAGTAATGTGACCAACCTAAATGAAACACCCCACCTCCGTTAGGGTCACTCTCAAAGGGAATGCCCTAATTTTGGTGGAGGTTTATAAGTATAAGTCACAGATATACAAGACAGATATAAGAACACATATTTGTAAACAGCGGAAAAACAACAACTTTTATTTCATAAAAGCAAATACGTGTTACAAAACATCACCATGATTGTCTTACATCTTTTTCCAAAAACATAACATAACCCTTTCATAATCTGTCTTGAGTACATTATTTAAAGAAGCATAAATAAAGCATAGATAAACTGCAAAAGTCCCCATAGTGGATTGTCCAAAGCCATAGTTCAAAACAGGAAAGTCCAAGCAATACATTTCTCTTCTTCAAGCTGGATGTTAAGGCTAGTCAAGCTGCTGTGTTCCCTCCCTGTGGACCTGGGGGGGGGGGGGAACGGAAGAAAAGAAGACGAAAGAAAAGTAGAGTCAGACATAAAGCCTGAGTAAGTCTAGTACTATTTTGTCTATGAATAAAGAACTGGGTATGATAAGTATAAACAAGAAGTGGAAAAGCACTCTAACTTGGTTAAGTTGTCTAGGGTCGAATACGCTATCGTACCCCATGTTAATCTCTGAACCCATATAAACTAGTTTCCAACTGGCACCCCATAATCAGGGTGATGTGATTCATTCTACGATGATCGGCTCCTACTCGCATAGTTACATGTGTCTTACGGCCCCCGATGTTTGTAGTTACCTATGCTGGTCCCACCATGGGGTGTATCAAGTCCCATGGCGGCAGCCCGACACAACCTTAGAATGCACAGGTATGCTACTGGTGCCCAGTGCCTTATTTTTCTGCGCCGGAGTGTGTGCACGCCCGCACCCCGTTAGAACCTACACTGCTACACCACCGCCGTCGATTTGACCTCTTACAATCAGCCCAGTAATCGTGCCCCACCCTGCCTAGTTTCAGGGTATCCTGATACACCTTCTAGGGTTACTGCTGAAAAGGGTCCCCCGTTACTAGGTTTTCTATCTCTAGCCAACATGCTAAGTTGGTTAAGTGTTTGCTAACCTAACCCCCACCAGTCCGTTTAGTTTAGCATGCTCCATTTTGATTAAGTCTTTAGTCCACTTAATCCTAACAATCCTGACTCAGCCTTAATTGTCTTATTAAGGCCCTGACCTCTCACATTAGACAGGTATTGTTGTGGCTGCCTGTTGCCGGTTGGTTCCGGGCAGTCTTACGCCACAACTCAGTCTAACCTCGGGTCCTTATTGGGCTCCATGTTTAACCTCCCACATTGGATAGGTATTGTTGTGACTACTGGACAGCCGGGCGGTTCCGGGCAGATTTACATCACAACTCAATCCAACCTCGGGTTAAACACATCGTATGTTCTACATTTACATATTTTTGTCATTCTTCTTTATTTTCTTATATGTAAATATTTGCGGCCAATTATTAAGTTAATGGTGTAAAGGTTACACCAATCATGGGCCCAACCCATACTTGAATTTGGGCCTTTCTATTTTATATTTTCATTCATTAGTAATTTTAACCTAACGTTATTTTCCCCCGTTTTACACGTCCGTTTATTATATATATATGTTGGGCTTAGCCTTTTAAAGCCCAACTTAGCCATGCGAAAAGGGGAGGCTTAAAGCGTGATTACATGCACAAAGAGGGGAAGGTGAGCGCATGAACTTGCAATATGACGTTGGAAATACAAAATAGA
This sequence comes from Allium sativum, assembly GCA_030737875.1. Taxonomy (NCBI): domain Eukaryota; kingdom Viridiplantae; phylum Streptophyta; class Magnoliopsida; order Asparagales; family Amaryllidaceae; genus Allium; species Allium sativum. The sequence continues at coordinate 3,147,766 of CM060911.1, read as the reverse complement.
AACTGGTGTACTTGCATATATACTTTGGTCATAAAGCGTAGGTGACATGAATCAAAGCATGTGAACTTGTAGTTGAGATAAGAATCTAAATTGGGTATCATTATTGACACATGAACCTATATTTTTATTTAGGCATAATGTCAAACATAAGCATGGCATAAATATCTCTAACATAAGCATGGCATAATGTCAAACATAAGCATGGCATAATATCAAACATAAGCATGGCATAAGTATAGTTAAATTTGTTCACATAACCATGGCATAAATATTTCTAACATGAAATCATGATTCTTACTTTAGTCATGTAAACTTACAAAAAGGGATTTTTGAGCCTAACCTAGCTATGTACCACATATGTCATCATAAAATTCTTGTAAACAAGATAGACTTAATCATGGATTTCAATTATGCCAAATATCATTCATAGCCTAGCCATATTCATAAGTTTGCAAATAGGTTTTCTAGTACAAAAGCATGGCTTAATACATGATGCCCAATTTTCAACATAATTTCATATGGATTATGATAACCCAAACCTATTCCAATTACTTCATAAAAATGACGTTTGTATAAAAATACACATTATGATGGCATAGTAGCAAAGCCTCAAACTTGCATGAATTTAAATCAACTACATACATGTAGCTTCAACATGGATTACATAATTTGCGAAATATTCCAACGTATACTTGCATAGAACTACCGCATGTAGTTCTTTATAATTGAATAACATAAGTCAAGAATATCCAAACGTATATAATATTTCAAATTGATAAGAACGCACAAATATGAATTACTTTATTGCCACAATTCAAGCATACAAACCAACACAATTATTTGTTCATACCAAAGTAATACTCTACTTACAATTGTTGTAGTGAATTCTCTAATTTAGGAATTTAGAGATGCGACTCCTTTTGACGTAGGCGTTGATTTGATTCGTTTGAATTGCTTTAGGCTTTAGAATTTTCCTCCTAATCTTCTCTCCAATTTGGTGGCTACTCCTAGACGCTCCTCAGCAACATGGCGGCTTTGTTCTTATTTATGAATGAATAGATTAGGGTTTAGTCTAGGGTTGTTTTTATAGGGGAAATGAACTGATTAGGACCATTGATGTTGCTTGGATAGATCGTAGCCATTTATCCTAGGGAGAGACCAATTAGAGCTTGCCACCTAGCCCTAATGACAAAGCAGACCACAGAAAATCGACCAACATAGAATAGGCCAGTCGGGTTAGACTGGGTTCGACCTGGCTCTGGACCAGGTCGACACCCCTGTCGACAGCCCTGTCGACAGGCCTGTCGACCTGGTTAGACCAGGTCGACAGCCCAGTCGACCTGGGTGCGTCAGGCGGGACTTTTTCCGCCCTGGCCCATTGGGCCCCATTTTTTTTGTTTTATTCTGTTTGAATTTTAAATTTAATTCAAAACTTCCGAAGGCCATATCTTCTTCATACGGACTCCGTTTTTCGAAAACTCGGACTCTATTTCGCGTATTTTTCCGAGACGAACGCAATGGCGTATCCCGTTTCCCTTAGTTCTTTGATTTCAAATTAATTATACTTTAATTTGTGCATTTCACAGTTATAGAATTCGCGGGGTGTTACACTAAATAAACAAATATTTAGCGTTAACAGTAACGTACTTGCGTTTACACTTAACAATATCTAACATAGAGAGTAATAAGTTTGTTACGAATAAAAAAATACCTGTGGCGCCGCTAAAGCTGTAGTTAGACGAGGTGATAACGTAGGTGTAGTTCATGAAGTGCTCGTAGATCATTCGCGGTCGTGTCTGGATTGGAAGGATTATGGGTCGGTCCAGCATAGTCGTTATCTGTGTAGCGAACAATACGCTGGCCAACTTTTATGACTCGTTTTGGCGGTATTTCGGGGTTGTAACTATTTAAAGAAGAAGAGGAAGGAAGAAATGAAAAGTGGGAAGAAATGAATAAAAATGAGTAAAAAAATCGAGTCAGTGCCTGATATAGGCGTCCCAGATGGTGCGCCTGTTGAACAGACGTCCCAATTTTATTTTATTTGGCGTTTGTTCAACAGATACCCTATCCTGAAAATTGTTGGGGAACGGAAGCAATTACACTTTGTAATTTGTTGAATTGTAATTTTCGATCCAAAAACCGTTGGAGATGCTGATTGGACCGAGATATGTCTATGCTACAGCTTGAAGTGGATTTGGAATGGTGCTAACCGTAAAATGTCTATGTTTGGACATTTCTCGTGCAAGCCGGGAAAATAAACAAAAAAATAATCTGATGATAACATTAAACAACTTTCAACACTTATGTATGAAAATCACACTGTAGCAGGTCAAAACTATAATCCACTTTTAAAGTCCACAACTTCGACGTTGGAAACCGTGTTACCAACGAATATGCTGAACGCAACTACAGAAGAAGCTGAGACCACAAGGCCCTATTTTAAAGTGGTTAGAGACTTAAAAGTGCTTCATGCTTTTATAAGATATAATGACAAACTTTATTCATGCACTGCAACCTCATCTCGTATGCCCGTCCAGCCAATAAAAGTGCTGGCATGTGTACACTTTTTAATGCAAGTCAAATTTTCTGGTACCATGTTCGTTAATTTTGTGGCTTCACGGTACCTAAAAGTAATGTTAAAAGTAATCGTGGTAGAGGGGACAAGTGTAGAGCTGTTACAATCGTGATTTTGTATTTAGTATTATGGTCTAACCACGTGTAATATCCAAAGTGAGCAAATACATGCAAAATAATTAAAATACGTGTATAGTTAATCACTTACTTGTTTTTGAAATGAAACAATGTAGAAAATAAATACATGCAAAATAACTAAAATACGTGAACAAATACATTCAATAAAATGCAGTAATAATTAATATAGAAACACGATTTTGTGGCATTCTATTTGTTCCCACCACCACCACCTTGGATTAATAAAAATTTGTAGCATGTAGACACACGTTCGATGCATATCTCATACAACACCAGTCCTTAACATCATTGTTAACAGAATTAAATAACTTTGTATTATGCTTAATGATGTGTGATGCTTCAGCAAAAGTACAATCTGCTCCATAAGCTAGATATTTAATGCGAGCAATAATATCATATATCTTAATAAGGTTTCCTATTGAACGTACGCTGCTTGTTGTTCGGATTGTCTAAGCTCGTACGAGATTTCTTCATTTGTCGCTCGTGTATGACGTTAACTACTTCAATTATTTTTTCGTTTATTTCGTACGACGTCTTCAAGACTTATTAAATGTTGTAAAAGAAGAACCAACATATCGAGTTTGTTGCACTTGAGTTTGTTGTAGTGAATTTTGATACAATGAAGGATTGGTTGAAGAATTTAAATTTAAGAACATAGTGTTTTGTTCTTCTGTATTATCAAGGAGATCTCGAAATCCTCTAAAACCCCATGGATTGATATAACTGGCAAACTTAGCAATTGAAGTGATTTATTGTTGGGTTTGAACATGCGTAAAGGATTTGGCCGGTTGCATGAGTCAGTTGAAACAATTATTGTTGCAGATCCAAATTATCCAACGATGCTCTTCTATATTTCAAAATATTTGAGCCAAATTCGTATCAGTATAAAAAATATATATATGAAACAATTTCAAACAAATGAAAATTGTACTTATGAAAAATTCTAGTGGATGTTCACTCCAACACTAATTATTGCTTGAAATAGTTTGTCTTGTACGATCCCAACCAGCACCAATTTTGTTGTTCTCATCGCAATTGATATAAGCCAATACCACCTTTTCAGTGGAAGTCGAGAACATTTCAGAGAGCAACAGTGCTTTTGATGGTTTGTCACTCTCAAAAGCAGAAAATTCGAATATAGGTGTTAACCGACATTTTAGTCCAGTTCCCAAAAGTATACCAGGCCACCAAGCTCAACCCATCGCGTGACACCAAAGCTCGAAGTGTCGCCAAAATGGTGAACGTTCAAGTCTGGAAGGAATCAAACAAGCGATAACCTCACAGCTTCTCAAAATGAACATGTCGCATCACCTTATCTCGCGATGCGTGGCTCCATTGCATTATATGCCTCGCCTCCCTCCTCACCGCATCGCATGGCTCGCATCATCCTCCATCGCACCACACAACTCTCCATCGCATCCCCTCATCTCCACTGCATCGCCTCACTCCCCGGGCAACCCCTCCATTCGTATCGCATCCACTAGGATGCGATGGCTATCAAACCTATTGGATGCGACGGGATCGCATCCTTCAGGATGCGATGCCATCGCATCCCTCGGATGTGATGCCATCACATTCATGGGATTCGATGCCATCACACCTCGGAGGATGTGGCGCCTTTACCCCCCCCCCCCCCTTTCAGAGTACACCACAACGCATCCCATACGAGGGATGCGTTTTTTCTCTCACCGGTGGAGGGGGAAGCGATTTTTCACTGTGCGCGCTTCTATGATGCGATTTTCTGCTGTGTAGTCTCCAAATCCTACCTACTCCCACCTAACCCTTCAACTATAAATACTGTAACGACCCAGAAAATCTGAACCAATTTAAAAATTTTAAATTGGCTAAAATAATGGATTTTAAGTATTTAAAATAAATATTTTAAATTATAGCAATGAAAAGTGAGTTTGAATTGACGTTTGAAAACGAATATAATTAATTATAATTATAAACAAGGCCTGAAATGGCGCTGCGGTTTCAAAAAATTGAATTCAAACTTTGTCGGACTGTGTCGGGTGCAAGACAAAACGGATTTGAGTGAAACCAAAAATATTTAAATCTGTTAGTGAATTCATTTCTAACGAATCTAAAAAATCGATTTTTCATAGCGGAAAGCAAAAGTTATGGCCAAATGAATTTTCAGAAAGGTCGCTATGGAATTTATATAGCCCGTGAAATTGGCCATTTTGCATACGACCTCAGAATTCGACGAAACCACTTTTGTTGGATCCGGGATGTGAAGTTATTGCTAGGTTTCAAATTTCATAATTTTTGAAGATAGTATGTGAGAGTGGCAAAGGAAAACGTGTTTTGGTCAATTACAGTTAAATTGGATCGACCAGAAATGGGCCTTTTTGCAAACGGTCTCAGAATTCGACGAAACTAGTTGTGTTGGGACCCTATCGTCAAAACATAGCTAGAATTATTTTTCTGGAATTTTTCGAATCAGTTTGTGGCCCTGGCAATTTGAAATGTACGTTCAAATCAAATATTGAATGTTATATATTTTAATTTGAAGGAAAACTGACTGAAACAGTCGAATGGCCCTACGAAACATATCCCATTGTGTTCGAAATGGCGGTAAAACGCTTTGGACGACAGTCGTTCGGTTTGAATTGGCGTTCGTGTGGGAAGGGGGGTATTTTCGAAATTTAAAAAAATATAAAAATAAAGAAAATCCCTCATTGGCCATCACCCTCTCTCTCTTCCCCGATGCCCTCGAAATCAACGACGGCTTCCCTTTAGTTCTTCGTGCCTTGATTTCTCGTCATCCACGCATCAGAACCCACTGCTCCTTTGGAGAATTTTGAAGCCCTTCCCTCGTTCTTCAAATCCATACAAGTTGGAGCTTCTCTAGTGGTGTATTTTTCGAGATTCAACGCCGAGAAGCGCCGCCGCGTCGTCCCCGATATCTCAGCCACCGTACCACCGAGTGGGGCCCCCTGGCATCGTTCGGCGCGCCTCTCGGAGGGCTGTGACGTGGTGTTGGCCGATCCTCATATCGTTGCACCAAGTTGAAGAAAGATCAAGACCTAGTTTCGAACATCAAAGGAAAGGTACAGGTTTGAATTGTTTAAAGTGATTTTAACATTTAAAAGTGTTGCAAAACTTCTAAAAATCATATCTTTTTGCTATGTGGTCGAAATCCAGTGAAACAAGAGACATCGTAACCGTGTGGACGTCTTCTAAATTCTAGAAGAGACCGCATATTTTTCTGAGCCTTCTGCTATTTTTGGTGGAGTGGAACCCAATGTGAGATTTCTAATTTATAAACGATATGGAAAACGACGATGTATAAATTATATAGTCGATGTATGGGTTATATAAGCGTTGTACACCTCATGTATAAGCGTTGTATAAGTTGTACGTTCGATGTATAAGTTATATATGCGTTGTAAAAATTATATATATGTTGAAATAGAAGTAAATTGCTATATATATATATATATATATATATATATACACACACGCCCCTCGTCCACAAACCATGGACGATATTTATTGGTTGTGATTGGTGTGAAAATTGATTGATAGCGAATGGTTGATTGGAATTGTTTGTGGTTTATATTGATTGATTGTGGTTGAAAAATACCCATTTGTGGTTGAGAAATATTTGGTTGAAATCACATATGATTAGTTTGTGGAAATGAAATAAATATATACATGCTGCCTGCATGCGAACTAGATGCATGATCCACATTGTCAAAAACCGCGAGGTTTTAAGGTAGAGCGAGGAGCCGTACTAGGGACGGTCCCGGTTTTAACTACGTTGTCGTTATGCTGCCGAAATTTTGAATAATATTCATGTGTTTGAATTATTTTCATTTGTTGAAACTATATTTATTCGTTGAATAGAAAACCTTCATGCGTTGAGTCGATATTCATTCGTTGGATAGAAATTCATGTGTTGAATGGTATTCGTGTTTTAAATATAAAAATCACATTTATATATATATATATAAACTATAGAAAACCTTCATGTGTTGAATAGATATTCATTCGTTGAATTAAAATTCATGTGTTGAATGGTATTCGTGTTTTAAATATAAAAATCACATTTTTATGGATATATACAAACTATAGAAAACCTTCATGTGTTGAATCGATATTCATTCGTTGAATTGAAATTCATGTGTTGAATGGTGTTCGTGTTTTAAAATATAAAAATCACCTTTTTATCGATTTATATAAACTATAGAAAACCTTCATGTGTTGAATAGATATTCATTCGTTGAATTGAAATTCATGTGTTGAATGGTATTCATATTTTGAAAGAAATTGTTTTATAATAAAAATCCCATTTTTAACATCAATATTAACTATATAAAATAATCTTATTTTTGAAATAAATTGTTTTAAAATAAAAAAACCTATTTTTATCACCTATATTAACTATATAAAATAGTCGTGTTTTGAAATAAATTGTTTTACATTAAAAATTTCATTTTTATTATATACACGAATTGGTAAAAATAGTGAAGTGTTGAAATAGTAGCCAGTTAGATAAAAATATCATTTTTATCAAATGTGTGAAAAGAATAGAGTTTTTGAAATCGAAGAATCGATATATATATATTAATAGAATTGAAATATATCGAATAACAACGTTGCAGTTCGTATTTTGAAACCGTGATTTCAATCGATTATACCAAGAGATCCGACCATCGGATTTTCCCGAAACCGCAACCGTTGGGTTCGCCTTGGAAAAATCTTTCCAATGGCACCAGCTTTGTAAAAATCCAACGGTTGGATTGTCTGGATTGTTTAATTCAAATCTGAAGAAAAACAGCGCCAGAATCGATTATATATATATATATATATATATATATATATATATATAAGTATAATTATATTTAATCGAATAACGACGCTGCAGTTCGTATTTTGAAATCGAAACTTCAAACGATTATACCGGGATATCCGACCGTCGGATTTTCCTGAAACTGGAACCGTTGGATTCGTTTTGAAAAGATCTTTCTAATGATGTAAATTTTGTGAAGATCAAACGGTTAGATTTTCAGATATGTGTAAATCAAATCTGAAGAAAAATAGTGCCACAATCGCGTTATGGCCCAAAGCTTCGTTTTAAATAAAATGGCTATTTTACAATAAATAAAAATAGCGATAAATCGTTATAAAGTATTATAAACGATATGGATGTGAATTTAGGAATTAACTGAAGGTTGGCTAAGTCGAATGGTTTCTTGGGTATTGATCTGATGTTGGTTTCGGCCTTTGGGGTTAATATTTGGGAAATCGTTCTCTTACAAATTGACGATTAGTGACTAATGAATTGGAATGATGCGTATGTATGTTAGTGTTACACTTGTTTATTATATACGAGTTGCTCAGAAAGACCGGGTTTATCCCATTCTGAATAATTGAATCGACGATAAGAAGTCGAAGATGAAGACTTGGGTTGAAGACCGATCTTCACCTCGTTTGGATGGTAACTGTGGTCCTGATTGGGAGGCATCCCGAAATATGGATAATGAGTGGTGATCGTCTAGACGTACGTGGGAATCGATGAATATGCGAGGTATTTAGTGCCTCCGGTTTCGTTCAGACCCAGAACGGACTTGCAAATGGACTGTGTGTCTGACATTGGATTTTATTCTATGTTGATTGATCTCTATTAAATATACATCTGTTTGGCGGCAGAGAATTTATTCTTTTGCTTAACGCCCTTCTCTGAAACGCACGAGCTCAGAGGTTGTATATCGATGGACATCAGTCGCATGGCATGAATTGCTAGTGTGGCATGCCTAAGTGGCAAATGATCAAGGCTTCTGTTGAAAAGCAAAGTCTTGTGGTGATGATCAAAGCCCCGCCTAAGTGGCGTAGCTTTGTGTATAATGTGAATTCGCGAGCCTCATACCCCGGTATGGACTAGAAACGGGAGAAGGACCTCAGGGAGGGCATGTGTTTCTTTCTAGCTAGGAGTTGTGTCGGTGTTTTTACACGGCCTGACATTTTACTTATGTGGTTGTTACTGTTGCGAGGCGCCTTAGATATACTAGTGACTATGTGAAACCGAAGGAGCCATTCGTTGGCTCGTTTACGCCCCATAGGGCGGGGAAACACAGTGTTCAGGCATAATAATCCACATCGGTGGACCGGCCCTGACGATCCAAGGGGTAGTTGCGGCTGTTCCTGAGGGACGGGCTAGAGCATCTCGAATTCGGTGAGGACGATCCCTTGCCTCGGTTCATGACGGAAATCCAATTTCCAAATACGACATCGTGCGGTTTTGATTGTATACCTATATATGGCGACATAGTGGTATGGGGCATTTATGCCGTCTATGATTGATATTTATGACTTAAAATTGTTTTTGAAACATATAAACACTAATAGTAATATCAAATGCTTTTGTTTTATTCGTATCAAGCATATCTTGGCCATTATAAGGTGAAAACTCTATCCTCCGGTTTGCGTTGCATTGTGTGATGGGAACTGAGTCTTATAATGGCTTCATTTTTATAAAAAGCATTGCGATGTTTAAAAGAAAGATTTGTTTCAAAGCACTGACAATCCAATGGAGTAAACCCGTTCCACGAAAGTGGCGTGGTCCTGTGATTAGCCATATTATAAATGTGTTGAGTAGATTTCTCATACCAGTCCCATGACTGACTCCTAGTTTGTTTCACTTTCAAACTCGGGTGCCCCTTTTTCTACATGGGCAGCCTTGTATTCAGGTTTAGCTGGCTCTTTCTGGATAGCTGGAGCTGAAGATGGATTCTATTATTTATCTCTTTTTATGCTGTTCAGCTCCTATTGTACATATTTTGTTTGTTTCCGCTGTAGACATTTATGTATAGCTGAACTGTATTTGTACTAAGTATGATCCTATATACTGTGTAACTTTGATGATTACATTTATCCAGTATATTCTATTGTGCATTATCAGGTGTATTTATTTAATTTTGTTCTGCTATTATCTGTTTCTGTGTTATATTCCAAAGATAACCCTTGTCTCCATCTGTACGAGAAATGGGGTCGTCACAACGTGGTATCAGAGCTTTGGTTAAGCTTAGTTCTGGAATATAATATATTAACGAACTCGTCAGAAATAGAACCAGTAGTGTTCTAGGACGGGCAACTCAATACAGATAGGATCAGTAATATCCTAGTATGAGTAGCAGAATGAAATAACACCTAGATAGACCCATGTACATTCAAGTATCTGTCTCTATATTTTGAAATATCTTTTCTGTTGACCTGACACTTTGTCTGCTAATTGCAGACGCTCTAGAAAATGAGTAACAGAAATAGAAGAAGTAATACTGACCCGGATATAGAAGTTCTATTTATGAAATATAGAAATCTGGGTGGAAGACACTTCTCGGGTGAAGAATCAATTATGAAATACAAGCCTGGATTCGTTCGGCTGATAAAATCTTTGAAGGATTAAAGCTGAGGGATGACCAGAAAAGATTACTGGCCTCCTGGGCACTCAAAGACGAAGCTTTGTTCTGGTGGGATTCGGTTATCAAGGATAATCCCGAAGGTGATATCACCTGGGATAGATTCAAAGTGATTTTCCTGGAAATATTTACTCCTCCAGAGGCAATTGAGCGACTATGTGACGAATTTTCTTATTTGATACAAGGAGATATGACCATTCCGGAATATCATAAGAAATTCAATGAACTTTCTCACTTTTCCCCTCATCTAATTCAAAATCCGAAGAGAAAGAATTTAAGATTTATCAACGGGCTTCAAAGAAAATATCAGAACAGTGTAATGAGGAATGTGAAGCTTCCTTTTTCAGACATGGTTTATATAGCTTATCAGTACAAAGATCTCGAAAAGAAAGGCATGTTATAGTACGAAGAAGAAGTCAGCTCTAGTAATAAAACTGAGTCTGAAACTGATCGTTCTGAAGCCAGTACAATGTCAGAGGTCAGTAAGAAGCCCAGAGCCATGAAGAAGAGGACTAGATCTGAGAAAGAACCGATAATGACTGCCATATGCTCAAGCTGCAATAGGTAGGGACATTTGGCGAAAAATTGCAAGTCTTCGAACAAACGAAGAAAGGATGAATCTAAATCCAAGAACAAGTTTCATTCAGCCCGAGAATGTAATCTTTGTCATCAGGCTGGTCACATAAAGCAAGACTGCTGGATGTTAAAAAAGACCAATGTGGTTCAAGTAAATGAAGTGGCAGAAACTTCAGCACCCTCAGCAAGCCAGGAAAGGGCTGATGTCCTAGAAGGCACGCTAACCGTCAAAGATATTCCAGTTAAAGTACTGTTTGACACCGGCGTGTCGCGAAGCTTTGTTGCAAAGAATGCAGCTAAGAAACTAGATTTAAATCTGAAGAAGCTGAAGGAACCAATAACTGTCCAGAGTCCGGTTGGGGGTTCCATTGATCTCAGTTGGGTTTGTAGAGTGCCGGTTTCCTTTTCCCGTTATCGGTTCCCTACCATCGCGGCCGTCATGAATTTTACAGAGTTTGATCTTATCTTGGGGTTTGACTGGTTGACCAAATATGAAGCTGAGGTTAAATGTGTCGACAGAATCGTAAGGGCGAAGATTAAATCAGGTGATTATATAACCATTCCCTGTGAAGGTCAGAATGCTAATAGAAAAGACTTCTGGACAGCTTTGAATGTTTCTCCAGCTCAAATAGAAAATATCTCTGAAGTCACAGAGAATATTCCTGACCTCATCAAAGACATTCCTGTCGTCAAAAATTATGCGGATGTGTTTGAAGAAGTTGTTCGCTTGCCTCCACAGAGAGAAATAGATTTCAAAATTGCTTTAATTCCGAATGCAAGGCCGGTAGTTCACGCTATTCGAAGAATGTCCTTAAAAGAGAAAGAGGAATTAGACAATCAAACACGACAGCTCGTATGGAAGGGTCTGATCGATCAGGCCCAGTTTCTCTGATTGGGGAGCGGCAGTGGTGTTTGTCCCAAAATCTGACGGTGCTCTACGGCTATGTGTGGATTATCGTGATTTGAACAAGCAGACCATAAAGAACAAATATCCATTGCCGCGGATTGATGATTTGTTGGATCGATTAAATGGCGCACAAGTATTCTCCAGGATGGACCTAGCTACAGGCTTCCATCAACTTCGAATTGCCGAAGAGTGTGTTCCAATGGCAGCATTCAGAGGTCCCGACTTATTCCACGAGTGGTTTGTAATGCCATTCGGCTTATGTAACGCTCCAGCTTACTTCGTCGATCTGATGAATAGAGTGTTCAGAGGGGTTTTGAATAAATTTGTTCTGGTTTTCATTGACGATATTCTAATCTTCTCTAAATCAAAGACCGAGCATGAAAAGCATTTGGAACAGGTTCTGGAAATCTTCAGAAGGAATGTATTGAAAGCCAAACTGTCCAAATGTATATTCTGGCAAGAGGAAGTAAAATTTCTGGGCCATGTCGTATCAAAAGAAGGAATTGTTGTGGATCCAAGCAAAATCACAGCTATTCAGAATTGGAAATAGCCCAGTACCCCCACTGAAGTCCGCAGTTTTCTCGGATTGGCTAGCTATTACCGGAAGTTCATTAAAAACTTTTCGAAGATATCTGGTCATTTAACGAAGCTTACGAAGAAGCACTCTAAGTTCAAATGGACTCCAGAAAGTGAGGAGGCTTTTGAAGAGCTAAAGTTAAGACTAACGACAACTCTAGTGTTAACCATCATCGATGGCAATCAGGATTTGAAAGGCTGGACTGATGCTTCTAGAGAAGGCCTTGGCGCAGTGTTAATGCAAAGGGGTCAAGTGATTGCTTATGCTAGCCGTCAACTGAAGCCGCATGAGAAAAACTATGTAACTCATGATCTTGAGTGATTGGCTATAGTATTCGCCTTGAAAATCTGGAGACACTATCTTCTGGGAGAGAGTTTTGAACTATTTACAGATCACCAGTCGTTGAAGTATCTGTTCACCCAGAAAGACCTGAATCTGAGGCAGCAACGTTGGCTAGAGTTCCTTGCAGCATACGACTTTGAGATTATATACACTCTAGGGAAAGCCAATGTCGTGGCCGATGCGTTAAGCCGAAAGAATGTAATGATCGCCAGCTTTATTATCACGACTTCCTTGATTGACAAAATATCTATTCTTCAGAAGGAGGATAACTTTATTAAGGATATGATTAAAAGGATTCAGAAAGGCGAACCCTTGTGTTTTCAAATAGATAACGACGAGACCCTGAGATTGAAAGGAAGGATTTGTGTTCCTGAAATCCCAGAGTTAAAAAGGGAAGTGTTAGACGAGTGTCACAAGTCCAAGATGAGTATCCATCCTGGTGTGGCCAAAATGTACAACGATCTCAAGCGAACATTCTGGTGGAAGGCTATGAAAAGAGACGTTTCAATATATGTTAGTCGATTCCCTACTTGCCAGCTAGTCAAGAGCGACCAACAGAAACTGGCTGGATTGTTACAACCGCTAGACGTTCCTGGTTGGAAGTGGGAACATATTTCCATGGACTTCATTGATGGTTTGCCCAGAACCAGAAAAGGAAATGACAGTATTTGGGTGATCGTAGATCGCTTCACGAAGACCACCCATTTCATACCTGCCAGATCAAACAGAACTGCTCAGAGTCTGGCGCAGATATACTTCAAGGAAATAGTTAGACTACACGGAGTGCCGCTCAGTATAGTCAGTGATAGAGATACAATATTTACTAGCAAATTCTGGGAGGCATTTCAAGTAGAGCTGGGAACGAAGTTGAACTCGAGCACTGCATATCATCCTCAGACAGATGGTCAAACTGAGAGGGTGAATCGTATACTAGAAGATCTATTGCAGGCTTGTATTCTAGATTTCGGTGGATCATGGGAAGACCACCTACATTTGGCTGAATTCTCTTATAACAACAGCTACCAGGCGAGCCTGACAAAGTCACCATTCGAAGCGTTGTATGGTAGACCGTGCCGATCTCCTGCTTGTTGGGTCAAACCCGGTAATAGACATGTGTTGGGGCCAGACATGATTCGAGAAGCTGCCGACAAGGTCGATTTTATTAAGAATCGATTATTGGCCGCTCAAAGCCGACAAAAGAGCTACGCCGATAGGAGAAGAAGAGATGTATCCTTTGCTGTTGGCGACTATGTATATTTGAAAGTATCGCCGATGAGAGGAGTTATCCGGTTCGGTAAAACTGGGAAGTTAGCGCCCAAATTCATTGGTCCGTTTCCTATTCTGGAATGGATCGGGACTCTCGCATATAGGGTTAAATTGCCAGATTGGTTGCCTGGAGTTCATGATGTATTTCACATACCTCAACTTCGAAAACACGTTCATGATCCAGACTTGATCGTGGAAGAAGCAGCTCAACAGGATATTGAAATTACTCCAGAATTAGCTGTGAGAAGAGAGCCGCTAAAGATTATTGGCAAAGAAACCAAAGAGCTGAGGAACAAGAAGGTTCACTTAGTCAAAGTGCAATGGAGTGGAGATCCACGAGATTGTACTTGGGAAACGGAGGAGAGCATTCAGAAAGCCTATCCTAGATGCCGAGTGGATATCTCTGATTGACTCCAGTGCAAGGTACATTTACCATACTTTGCATTACCAATTAGTTCTCTACTCAGTTGTTATTTTCTTTCCATGGATGTGCACTTTTAATTCTATAGTCTAAATGATTTTAAAAGAGAATAGGAATTAATTTGTATGGTTTTGAAAGGTTAAAAACAATTTGATTATTGTTTGCGTTGTGTGATAGTAAATTAGATTAATTAAATTATTGAAACGATAGTTAATTTAATTAATAAGAGAACGAATGGTAGAATTTATTCGATTATATCGCACGTTTAACTGATTATAAAATAGATAGAAATATATACATGTGCATTATATATGTTTGAACAGGTAAATGGATAGCTGTTGAGTAAAGATTTTATTTGCGTGCCCGACAAATAGGTAAACCTTAATGAGTTGGATGCGAAATATTATTATATCAGCTCCTGTGAATGCCATTGGATGCGGAGTGCTGGTTATTCTGTGTGAAATAGTAAACATCGCCATAGGATAGTAACAATTAATTTTGAACTACACTACATGGCATACTTCTGGAAGATAGGCATACTTCATCATATACCACATAAGCATTTGGAGCTTGTGTGACGAGGTGGAAGATTTACCATACGAGCGAGAGGCTTGTATGGCGATGACTATATTTTACAGGTTGAACTGATGACTAATATGGACAATTTAAATTATAACGATAAAATTGCCAAATTAATAAAAACCCCACACGGGTCTAGAGTTGACAATAATCACGTCTCTCTAGTTATTAGATACGGCACATGGACTATTTATTTCCCACACGGGATGAGGTGACGAGGATTTATCCTCTGGAGCATTTAAAATACACACTCCCTCAGGCTTTGACAGGGTGACGAGAATTTATTCTCTGGAGTTATTATCAATACACGCTCCCTTGTAAACACCAGAATATATCACTATAAATATGTGCATGCTTATTAGGATTTATTGGGTACCTAATACGGCCCAATAAATTTCCAAACCTCTCCCCGTACAAAGGAGGTTATGGCGAAATTTTTCGAAAATTCCGGGTGTTAGCCAAATTTTTGAAGAATTTGAAAATTCTCAGAAACTGAAAAGTTGGAGGATTGAAGCCAAATTGAACGTAGAGTTGATTAATCAAACCACTTTCGACTTTGTTCCTTTTCGGGGACGAAAAGTTTTAAGTGGGGGAGATTGTAACGACCCAGAAAATCTGAACCAATTTAAATTTTTTAAATTGGCTAAAATAATGGATTTTAAGTATTTAAAATAAATATTTTAAATTGTAGCAATGAAAAGTGAGTTTGAATCGACGTTTGAAAACGAATATAATTAATTATAATTATAAAGAAGGCCTGAAATGGCGCTGCAGTTTCAAAAAATTGAATTCAAACTTTGTCGGACTGTACCGGGTGCAAGACAAAACGGATTTGAGTGAAACCAAAAATATTTAAATCTGTTAGTGAATACCTTTCTAACGAACTTGAAAAATCGAATTTTCATAGCGGAAAGCAAAAGTAATGGCCAAATGAATTTTCAGAAAGGTCGCTATGGAATTTATATAGCCCGTGAAATTGGCCATTTTGCATACGACCTCGGAATTCGATGAAACCACTTTTGTTGGATCCGGGATGTGAAGTTATTGCTAGGTTTCAAATTTTATAATTTTTGAAGCTAGTATGTGAGCGTGGCAAAGGAAAACGTGTTTTGGTCAATTACAATTAAATTAGATCGACCAGAAATGAGCCTTTTTGCAAACGGTCTCAGAATTCGACGAAACTAGTTTTGTTGGGACCGTATCATCAAAACATAGCTAGATTTATTTTTCTGGAATTTTTCGAATCAGTTTGTGGCCCTGGCAAATTGAAATGTACGTTCAAATCAAATATTGAATGTTATATATTTTAATTTGAAGGAAAACTGACTGAAACAGTCGAATGGGCCTACGAAACATATCCCATTGTGTTCGGAATGGGGGTAAAACGCTGGGGACGACCGTCGTTGGGTTTGAATTGGCGTTCGTGTGGGAAGGGGGGTATTTACGAAATTTAAAAAAATATAAAAATAAAGAAAATCCCTCATTGGCCATCACCCTCTCTCTCTTCCCCGATACCCTCGAAATCAACGGCGGCTTCCCTTCAGTTCTTCGTGCCTTGATTTCTCGTCATCCACGCATCAGAACCCACTGCTCCTTTGGAGAATTTTGAAGCCCTTCCCTCGCTCTTCAAATCCATACAAGTTGGAGCTTCTCTAGTGGTGTATTTTTCGAGATTCAACGCCGAGAAGCGCCGCTGCGTCGTCCCCGATATCTCAGCCACCGTGCCACCGAGTAGGGCCCCTCTGGCATTGTTCGGCGCGCCTCTTGGAGGGATGTGACGTGGTGTTGGCCGATCCTCATATCGTTGCAACAAGTTGAAGAAAGATCAAGACCTAGTTTCGAACATCAAAGGAAAGGTACAGGTTTGAATAATTTAAAGTGATTTTAACATTTAAAAGTGTTGCAAAACTTTTAAAAATCATATCTTTTTGCTATGTGGCCGAAATCCAGTGAAAGAAGAGAAATTGTAACCGTGTGGACGTCTTCTACATTCTAGAAGAGACCGCATATTTTTCTTAGCCTTCTGCTATTTTTGGTGGAGTGGAACCCAATGTGAGATTTCTAATTTATAAACGATATGGAAAACGACGATGTATAAATTATATAGTCGATGTATGTATTATATAAGCGTTGTACACCTCATGTATAAGCGTTGTATAAGTTGTACGTTCGATGTATAAGTTATATATGCGTTGTAAAAATTATACATGTGTTGAAATAGAAGTGAATTGCTATATATATATATATATATATATATATATATATATATATATATATATATATATATATATATATACACACCCCTCGTCCACAAACCATGGACGATATTTATTGGTTGTGATTGGTGTAAAAATTGATTGATAGCGAATGGTTGATTGGAATTGTTTGTGGTTGATATTGATTGATTGTGGTTGAAAAATACCCATTTGTGGTTGAGAAATATTTGGTTGAAACCACATAGGATTAGTTTGTGGAAATGAAATAAATATATACATGCCGCCTGCGTGGGAAATAGATGCATGATCCCCATTGTCAAAAACCGCGAGGTTTTAAGGTAGAGCGAGGAGCCGTACTAGGGACGGTCTCGGTTTTAACTACCCTGCCGTTATGCTGCCGAAATTTTGAATAATATTCATGTGTTTGAATTATTTTCATTTGTTGAAACTATATTTATTCGTTGAATAGAAAACCTTCATGTGTTGAGTCAATATTCATTCGTTGGATAGAAATTCATGTGTTGAATGGTATTCGTGTTTTAAATATAAAAATCACATTTTTATCTATATATATAAACTATAGAAAACCTTCATGTGTTGAATAGATATTCATTCGTTGAATTGAAATTCATGTGTTGAATGGTATTAGTGTTTTAAATATAAAAATCACATTTTTATGGATATATACAAACTATAGAAAACCTTCATGTGTTGAATCGATATTCATTCGTTGAATTGAAATTCATGTGTTGAATGGTGTTCGTGTTTTAAAATATAAAAATCACCTTTTTATCGATTTATATAAACTATAGAAAACCTTCATATGTTGAATCGATATTCATTCGTTGAATTGAAATTCATGTGTTGAATGGTATTCATATTTTGAAAGAAATTGTTTTATAATAAAAATCCCATTTTTAACATCAATATTAACTATATAAAATAATCTTGTTTTTGAAATAAATTGTTTTAAAATAAAAAAACCCTATTTTTATCACCTATATTAACTATATAAAATAGTCGTGTTTTGAAATAAATTGTTTTACATTAAAAATTTCATTTTTATTATATACATGAATTGGTAAAAATAGTGAAGTGTTGAAATAGAAGCCAGTTAGATAAAAATATCATTTTTATCAAATGTGTGAAAAGAATAGAGTTTTTGAAATCGAAGAATCGGTATATATATATATATATATATATATATATAGAATTGAAATATATCGAATAACGACGCTGTAGTTCGTATTTTGAAACTTTGATTTCAAACGATTATACCGAGAGATCCGACCATCGGATTTTCCCGAAACCGCAACCGTTGGGTTCGCCTTGGAAAAATCTTTCCAATGGCACCAGCTTTGTAAAATCCAACGGTTTGATTGTCTAGAATGTTTAATTCAAATCTGAAGAAAAACAGCGCCATAATCGATTATATATATATATATATATATATATAATTATATTTAATCGAATAACGACGCTGGGGTTCGTATTTTGAAATCGAAACTTCAAACGATTATACCGGGAGATCCGACCGTCGGATTTTCCCGAAACTGGAACCGTTAGATTCGTTTTGAAAAGATCTTTCTAATGATGTAAATTTTGTAAAGATCCAACGGTTAGATTTTCGGATATGTGTAAATCAAATCTGAAGAAAAACAGCGCCACTGTCGCGTTATGGCCCGAAGCGTCGTTTTGAATAAAATGGCTATTTTAAAATAAATAAAAATAGCGATAAATCGTTATAAAATATTATAAACGATATGGATGTGAATTTAGGAATTAACTGAAGGTTGGCTAAGTCGAATGGTTTCTTGGGTATTGATCTGATGTTGGTTTCGGCTTTCGGGGTTAATATTTGGGAAATCATTCTCTTACTGATTGACGGTTAGTGACTAATGAATTGGAATGATGCGTATGTATGTTAGTGTTACACTTGTTTATTATATACGCGAGTTGCTCAGAAAGACCGGGTTTATCCCATTCTGAATAACTGAATCGACGATAAGAAGTCGAAGATGAAGACTGGGGTTGAAGACCGATCTTCACCTCGTTTGGATCGTAACTGAGGTCCTGATTGGGAGGCATCCCGAAATATGGGCAATGAGTGGTGATCGTGCAGACGTACGTGGGAATCGATGAATATGCGAGGTATTTAGTGCCTCCGGTTTCGTTCAGACCCAGAACGGACTTGCAAATGGACTGTGTGTCTGACATTGGATTTTATTCTATGTTGATTGATCTCTATTAAATATACATCTGTTTGGTGGCGGAGAATTTATTCTTTTGCTTAACGCCCTTCTCTGAAACGCATGAGCTCAGAGGTTGTATATCGATGGACATCAGTCGCATGGCATGAATTGCTAGTGTGGCATGCCTAAGTGGCAAATGATCAAGGCTTCTGTTGAAAAGCAAAGTCTTGTGGTGATGATCAAAGCCCCGCCTAAGTGGCGTAGCTTTGTGTATAATGTGAATTCGCGAGCCTCACACCCCGGTATGGACTAGAAACGGGAGAAGGACCTCAGTGAGGGCATGCGTTTCTTTCTAGCTAGGAGTTGTGTCGGTGTTTTTACACGGCCTGACATTTTACTTATGTGGTTGCTGCTGTTGCGAGGCGCCTCGGATATATCGGTGACTATGTGAAACCGAAGGAGCCATTCGTTGGCTCGTTTACGCCCCATAGGGCGGGGAAACGCAGTGTTCAGGCATAATAATCCACATCGGTGCACCGGCCCTGACGATCCAAGGGGCAGTTGCGGCTGTTCCTGAGGGGCGGGCTAGAGCGTCTCGAATTTGGTGAGGACGATCCCTTGCCTTGGTTCATGACGGAAATCCAATTTCCAAATACGACATCGTGCGGTTTTGATTGTATACCTATATATGGCGACATAGTGGTATGGGGCATTAATGCTGTCTATGATTGATATTTATGACTTGAAATTGTTTTTGAAACATATAAACACTAGTAGTAATATCAAATGCTTTTGTTTTATTCGTATCAAGCATATCTTGGCCATTATAAGGTAAAAACTCTATCCTCCGGTTTGCGTTGCATTGTGTGATGGGAAATGAGTCTTATAATGGCTTCATTTTTATAAAAAGCATTGCGATGTTTAAAAGAAAGATTTGTTTTAAAGCACTGGCAATCCAATGGAGTAAACCCGTTCCACGAAAGTGGCGTGGTCCTGTGATTAGCTATATTATAAATGTGTTGAGTAGATTTCTCATACCAGTCCCATGACTGACTCGTAGTTTGTTTAACTTTCAAACTCGGGTGCCCCTTTTTCTACACGGGCAGCCTTGTACTCAGGTTTAGCTGGCTCTTTCTGGATAGCTGGAGCTGAAGATGGATTCTATTATTTATCTCTTTTTATGCTGTTCAGCTCCTATTGTACATATTTTGTTTGTTTCCGCTGTAGACATTTATGTATAGCTGAACTGTATTTGTACTAAGTATGATCCTGTATACTGTGTAACTCTGATGATTACGTTTATCCAGTATATTCTATTGTGCATTATCTGGTGTATTTATTTAATTATGTTCTGCTATTATCTATTTCTGTGTTATATTACAAAGACAACCCTTGTCTCCGTCTGTACGGGAAATGGGGTCGTCACAAATACCCCCTTGCTCACACTTCACAAGGGTTGGATTTTTGGTAATTTGACACTTCTTCAAGCTTCAAGAACTCATTAATGACAGCTTAGTGTTTAAGAAAGAAGAAGCACAAAATCTCCCTTTTCTTGAATTAGCATACGACAAATATTACCCAAAAATACGTGAATGGGCTTATAATCGAATGCCTAGATAACGTTCAAGGCTTGTAACCTATTGTTGTGAATAAAATGTCAGTGAGCTCCATCAAATTGGACGTAGCACCCTCAGGGACTGAACCACTATAAATCTCTGTGTTATTTACTGCTTTTCGCCGTTTACTTTCTCATGCGAAACGTTATTCTTAAGTAATTAAGAATCCTTGGGTGTTACGATATTTTTTTGTACTTAGCATTCTGGTGCTTTTATTGAGAACTTATACTCACTTCTTTGTCGCACACTTCCATCTCGACTTCGATGCGTTACTCATGTTTCTTCCTAACCTACTGCTCGAGTCCTTTTTGAAAACAAACCTATGTGATTGTATGTCCAAACATACCAACTCTATTATGGTTCATATTTACAACTTTGATCGTTGCAAAACAACGTGCAATGAGTGCATACGTGACTCTGCTCCGACAATGACTCATTTTCACTCAGGTGTATGCGGGATTCGGTGACAAACATTTAATTTCTTGAATCAACAGAGATTTGACACTTACACGAGAGATCAAACATGTTTTAGTCTGAGCAACAAAGTTTAATATATTCAAAGTTCCCAACAATATTGGATCTGCGTAGTTATACCAACGAATTTCAACAAAGCGTCACATCTGCTCAGTAGCGACGTACTTACTTGAATGCATCACTCAACGGAAAGGTCACGACCATTCGCTAAACACAGACTGGAATTCTTTCTGGATATCAAAGAACTTGTCTCAATTCAAAGCACGCCATGTTTATAAAAGACATACTTTGGGGGAAAATCATTACGCAACCTTTTAGCCCAACTATAAGAAGCAATATGGACCGACACGATTCGACCATCGCATGGATAAACGACTTGAATGTGTCGCTCGAACACTCAGAAGTCAAGTCTAGACAGAGTCGTACAAGTATGGTCGTCCTAGGCTCCTAGCTCATCAAAATAGCCGTGAGATGGCTAAGTGTTTGGGGATCGGTATGAATCCCCATGCCATAAACAGCTTAACAAATAAGTCTAAGGCTTTGGTGATTGGTATGAATCCCCACGCCATAAACAACTCAACAAAAAATTCTAAGGCATTGGGGATCAACAGGAATCACCAACTAATCAGGATCGGTGTAACACAACTACCATTTAAGATCGATACGACTGCTCGCATCTCATAATTCCACCAAATTCCCTGGGATCCATGCCTTCAGGGGATCAGTGTGAATCACAAAATGACTCAGTATTCATTCCAACTCTTTTCGGATCAGCAGGAATCACGAAAGTCCAAAAGTTCAACTCAACTTCAAGTCATCGTACTTTCTGATCTATCAACCAATCAAACTTCACCAGAAGAAGAACTCGCCTATAAATACCCCTTCAAGATCTCACCTGCAAATACCGCTCTGATATATGAGAAATGGATCCTTTTTTGGCTTGGCTTCTTGGACTTAGGGAGCTTCTTCTCACTTTTGGCACTTGGGATACTCATGGGTCTTGTATTTTCAGGAGAAATACCGCTTCTACCTTTGTAATTGATGAACGTTGATCAATAAAGTGCTAAATTACTAGAGTGGACGTAGGATTTGACAAGTGGAACCATTATAAACACTGTGTTGCCTCTTTTACTTGTGTTTTCCCTGCATATTTATCTCATTTACGCTTATTTTCACCATTGTGGAAATGTTTGGGTATTGTGCCAATTTTTAGACATCAGCATTTATATACTAAAGATATACGATGAAATAGAAGAGTATACATTGGTTAAGTACGTGACAGGTATGACAATTACCATTATTAGTACCTATATTCATTATTTACTGAAGTTTCATGTGATTCACCTATTTTATCAGTCGAATCTATTATAGATTGCCAGATTTTTAATTTTATTTGCTTGGCAGTAGTTGCTAATCGTTACATTATATGGAAGAAATTTATAATTTTCAGTCCTAGCTTGGAAAGTGTAAATTAGTTAGTTATATATACTAAATGCAAACAATTATAAATATCTTCAACCAGGGGCGAAATTGTTTAAGGTCGAGTGGGGGCCACCGCCCCAACTGAATATCTCTTACACTGTTTTACTATATGATCCGCTTGTTATCAACCCAACTGGAACTGCTTCGAGTCAGTATCTCATCTTGTATACTTATACAACAAAAGGAGGACCATGTACATATTTTAGTACGCAAGTTATCACTTAAAAAATAGGATTATGAAATAAAAGGAAATAGAGTAGGATATATTTTGTGTACTCTTTTTGTTCAAAAACATTAAATGGTCATAAAAGTATTAATTAATTACTGAAATTTCTCTTAATTGCAACCCCAAATTTCTTTTTGAATGTTTTTTGAACGTATTCTTAATATTGTTACTTAATGGCTAATTAAATTTACATTAATCCTCAATTCTCTTACATTTTTCAATTTTCAAAATGATAAACTAAATGATCTGTAAATGTTAATAGCTAACTGGCTATGAATGTTTCCAAATGTTTGGTTCTTTACCACGCAAACTCATCCTCAGTTTTCCCCATAACTAATAACCAAAAACCGTAATTAAAGACGCTAATATTGTCACATATACGCAGATTCACATTTGGACAAAACTTCACGTATACACGTTCCTCCCCACATATCTTAATATGGAAATATTGGTTGTACCCTTTTTTCCCTGCTTTAATAAAGTTCCGCCCCCACGGATCTTAATTTCTGCGTACGCCACTGTCTTCAACCAAGGGATACTCCGGTTACGACATCTGTTAATTTTACCGCCAACTGTAACCGCAACGGTAGTTCACGGTTTGCAAATTTTATAACCTTTACTGTATAAGCGTTATCGCAACCATACCCTTTAATTTACATTGTTATCCATTAATAATTCAAGTTCTAACTTTTTTCTTAAGAAATAGTTTGCTTATCTATGAAACAAATGATCCATGTGCATGTTATCTATAAATAAAAATGCAAACAATTTATACATATGTTATTTTTCTAGCTTAAATGATTAAAAAGACATTTCTTTTATGGAATACTACAAAAAGAACATGTGTGGTTGGTATTCTTTACCGCGTTTATACCGTCACCGTTACTGCAGTAGACGGTAACCGTGTAAATGGTTTGTACGGTTTGACGGTTTAACCGTAATAGCCCTACTTCAACCCGTGTTTTGAAACACAAACCATTGGCAAGAATGTAAAATTGGGTGTTTAAAATTAAAAAAATCTTGTTTCTATTTTAAGTTGAAGATCTGTGAAACGTCTTTCAAGATTAGAAACAAATAAATTTCACTGAAATAAACATTTACAATACTTTTTATCTGTTTTTTTTTACTCTTGAATTTGAATTTACATTAAAATCCCAGTTTAATACAATTAAATATAAAACAGGTTAGTTATTTCAAATTTGCATTTTCTATTGTAAGTATTTGTATCGAAAATTGGAAGTATTTGCATGTTTGAAGTTTCTGTAATTAGTTACGCTAAAACTACAAATAAAATAAAAGGTTGCACTCTCTAGAAATATTAAAATAATTTTGAAAGTGCTTCATGGATGAGGTCGTGTGAATCAAATTAGAAGAAAATATGTTTTTCTTTTGTTGTTGAATTATCATTTACTTCTATTATTTATGTTTACCTGAGATTGAGGCATTGATTGTCTGGACCGAAAATGACTTGCTTCCCTAGGCCAGACCAATCAGCATCATCAGATTTGTGCATTCTGCAATTAAACCTACATTCTTCTAAGGATTTAATTGCAAAATGCGAAAATCATAGGGTTTTGATTGGTTGGATCCAGAGATCATCCTATTTCAGTTGATCTCACCCCGAAGATTGTGCCTTTGATATTCAAACAGTTTCTAAAAGCACTTTTAACGTCTGCAATTTTGACGTAGGTCACCTTGTGTTGGAATATTTTGTGAATTTATTAAAAAAATAAGAATAAATAAAAATTGAGCCGTTGTAAATTAATAACGGTAACATGTATTTGAACCATTATTGTAATGCAATTAATGCAATAGAACCGTCAAAAACTGAAACGGTAATATATTTACATATATGTAAATATTTATGAGCCATTAATGCATAGAGCCGTTGGAAGTTATAAACGGTATTATATTTTGTATCTGTAAATTTTCTTCTGAGAGCTGTTACGTTTGCATAACAGTTATGGGTGTGTATATATATATACATGTATTTTATTGAGCTGTTACAAAATATAAATAAAATTAACAAATTGTAATGAATGGTAATAAATTAATATTTATTAACATTCATCTCTTTTTGAAACGTATGCAATTGACATATTGCAAATTTCTTTTGAACGTTTCTTTCATTTAATATGACATTAGTTGTAGTACAATTCTCCTTCCACTAGAATAGCTACAATTTCTTCTATATAACAACTTGGTCATAGACCAGGAAACATACAGAACATAGAATACATAATATAGAAGGAAAATCTCTCTCTCTCTCTCTCTCTTCCTCTTCCACAGAAAGAAAACATATTTATTTTCTCTATCTTCTCTTCCACCACTCATTTGAAAAAATAGAAAGAAAAATATGCATGAGCAGTATTATTTTTAGAGTGCAAACTGAGTCGGATTCATATGTGCAAATGATCCGATATATTAAAGAAAAACAAGGAAGAGGCAGTTTTATCCCAGAGGCGGCGGCGAACA
This sequence comes from Allium sativum, assembly GCA_030737875.1. Taxonomy (NCBI): domain Eukaryota; kingdom Viridiplantae; phylum Streptophyta; class Magnoliopsida; order Asparagales; family Amaryllidaceae; genus Allium; species Allium sativum. The sequence goes on along the minus strand of CM060911.1, from coordinate 3,122,278 downwards.
GTACGAACTACTTTGCACCTTGGGTAGATCGCCGAAACGTCTTCAAGAAAGTGACCTAGTCCACGACTCAGCCGAACCATTGTTTCCAACAATTTGAAGACGTTACCAGAGAAACAATGGCTTCGACTGCAAATCTTGACGATGTTGCCCCATCATACAAGTTTCAATTTTCAATGGTTAGCGCTGCGCTTTTTAGATCTAGACGACCACACTTCAAACACTAGCATTAAAAAATTGAAGAATGACAAGTCAGTAGAGATGCATCACATAAGCTTTGTAATAGCTTTTGAGATCATCTCCGAAGGTATGGCTTTATATGAACAGTTTTACATTGCAGTTATAATTGACAAACTGCTTTGAGTTTGGAAAGAATTGGTCTATTATTATTATTATTATTATTTTGGATTATGCATCGATTTGCTAATTAAAAAAAATCAATTAAGAGACTTTTGGAAAACAAAAGTAAAACTTGTAAGTTCTGAAATTGACTGTGGATGGAACAAATTTGTTCATAGAATGATTAAGATTAAGAAAATAATATAAGTATTATTTTATTGTTAACTAGAAACTATAATGTTATATTCATTCATGTTAAGCTAAAACAATTGTTTTAGAGAACCATTTGAAAGTGCATGATTTATTAATGTGCATATTAACAATTTACTAATCTATGAAATTAGAAAAAGGAAAACTTTTACAAGAAGCATATATTTAGAAATTCGTCCTTCTTGTTTAGAGAATTTTAAATGAGGCAATAAAATGTTTGTAATTGAGCATTTAATTGCATGATAAATGTTATTAAACAACATTTAATGATATAGTGAATGAGAGTAATCACATTTGCTGGGTGATTAACATTATAGTAAAACTGTGAATTTAAAGTTGTAATAGACTTTAAATATTGGTATAAGATTAATTGTTTACTTTTGATCATATATGATGATTTTGGAAGATTTTTTTTCTTTATTAGAAAATCTGAATTTCAGATTTATTCCATATGAGAGCTAATTGAAGTAATGAGCTTGTACTCAAAATCAGTATCATATTACAATTATTGATGATTGTTCCAATGTTGTTTTTTTACAACTTATGAACAATAGTAATTAAAGGGAATTTGTTTTGAAAGTGTCATTAGAATAAACACTAATTGAATGCAAATTTTGAAAATGTCTTTATTATAAATTGACATTAATTAAGTGCGTACTTATTTGGAAAATGTCATTAAAATTTTGGCATTACTAAAATGCATATATTTATTTGGAAATGTCAAAATAAATTGACACATATATTATTTGAAAATGTAATTAAAAAAATTTGACATTAATAGAATGCGTATGTTATTTGAAAATGTCAGTAAGAATTGACATTAATAGAACGCATATATTATTTAGAAATGTCACTAAATATTTTACATTAATAGAATGCGTATGTTATTTGAAAATGTCAGCAATAATTGACATTAGATGCATATATTATTTGGAAATGTCACTGAATATTTGACATTAATAGAATGTGTATGTTATTTGATAATGTTATTGAGAATTGACATTAATTTGATGAACAAGTTTTTGCATCAAAATATATTGACATACTTTATGTGCATAAATTTAGAAAATGTCACTAATAAAAATTAACATTAATTAAATGCGAATTTAGAAAATTGTAACAACCCGGAAATCTGGGCCAGTTTAAAATTTTTATTTTGGCGATTTTAGCGAATTTTGATTATTTAAAATGAATTATTTTAAATATAATCGATGAGAAATTTATTTTGAATATAATTCGAACGTATATAATATACGTGTCGTCGTTAGAATATAAATATTTATATATAATTATAAATAGAATTGAAAATGGCGCGGTAGTTCGATAATTCGATTTCAAACTTCAATTGAATGTACCGGGTGCAAAACAATCCGGATTTTAGTGAAACCAAAAACATTAGGATCTAATTGTGAATATCTTTCCAACGAATCCGAAAAATCAAAATTTCATAGCGGGAATCAAAAGATATGTCCAATTGAAAATTCTGAATAGTCGCTATGGAATTCAGGCCCTTAAAAATGGAAATTTTGCAAACGACCTCGGATTTTGACGAAACCACTTTTGTTGGGTCCGTGATGTCAAATTATTGCTAGGTTTCAAATTTCATAATTTTTCGAATCAATATGTGAGCGTGGCAAAGGAAAATGCGTTTGACCAGTTTCAGTTGATTTTAATGGACTGGAAAATGGCCATTTTTCAAACGGTCTCAGAATTCGACGAAACTAGTTTTGTTAGGACCGTATCGTCAATACGAAGCTAGAAAATATTTTTCGGGAATTTTTCTAGTTAGTATGTGGCCCCGGTAATTTGAAATGTATGTTTGTAATTCAATATAAAGATTTAAATGTAAATTCAACGGAAACTGATTGTAACGATCGAATCAGCCTACGATACATATCCCATTGTGTTCGGAATGGGGGTAATACACTATGGACGACAGGCGGTGGGCCTCGTTTCGAGGTGGGAAATAAAAGTTGCTTTTTGGAAAAAAAATAATATATAAATTAAATATTCCCCCTTTCTCTCTAAACCGTTGACCCCTCCCCCGTATACACTTCCCCGATCCCCTTTTACAGAAATCAATTAGAAAAAAAAAAAGAGAGCAGCGGAGGACCGCCGCCCCTCCCCACGACGCCGCTGCCGCGTTGATTGAAGCCCCCCACCTCGCCGCAACCCCCTCCCACCGATCCCCCTCCTTCTCAGCACTGCTCCCTCTCGCGTGCCCAAAAAAAAAGCCCACGCCGAATCGAAGCAGCGAACCCCTCACCCCCACCACCGCAGCCAAGCCCGACGCGCCCCCTACCCCCCTGCGATGACGTGGACAAGCCCCCCCACCTCGCCGTATACTGTGAGTTTTCCTTTTAGTATTTTACTTTAGAAATTTGATTTTTCATTATCAGTTTTAGTTCATAAAATCAATTTTCTATTTAATTTTTAAACAAGAAGATATGAATTTTAAAACTAAAAGGAATTGATTCTTAATATGATAAAGTAGTGATTTTTAACACGAAGATGAAGTTATAAAAATAAGATCTTTAAAAGTGAAAAGGCGAGTTCTTTAAAAATGAAAGGGCGAGTTCTTTAAAAGTGAAAGGAGGAGAATTTTAAAAGTTGAAAGGCGAAATTTTTAAATAGAAATAAAGTTGTTTTAAAACCTGATTTTGAAAATATCGAAAGACATGATTTTTATCAGTAGCAAAGATCAGATCTATATATAGAAAATTACATAGAAAAGTTCGGATTTTTATATAAATAGCTTCATGATAAAAATATACTTTTTATATATAAAGTAGCGGTTTAAAAATATACTTTTTATATATTGAGTAGCGGTTTAAAAATATGATTTTTATATATTGAACAACGAAGTAAAACTTCGATTTTTATATATTGAATAACGATGTAAAAATTTGATTTTTATATATTGAATAATGAAGTAAAATTTCGATTTTTTACATATGTAGAGAGTTCGGGCAAAGAAGGTGACGAAAGGCGAGAACGGAGAAGATTTCTATAAATGAAGTGTCGTGAAGTTGGGATAGCTATAAGTGAGAACTTCTCACCTTTCAATTTAATTTTTCTAGTTATATATATATACAAGGATGCATACGGTGTTTAGTAGCACCCGACACCCGTCATCCACAGACCATGGATGGCTTGTTTGTTAAATTGTTTGGTTGTGTAGTTGGTTAGATTATTTGGTTTGAATTGAATTGTTTGGTGAAATGAAATTGATTTGATTGATGTGTGAATGGCGTGGGCCTTCACTAGACCGGGGATAAGACTAGGCCTCGTCCCGTTTCTAGTATCGTGCCGTTATGCCACCGAAATTTTCTAAAATAAATTAGTAAAATAAAAACAACATTTTATTGAATAAATGAACTGAATAAAATATTTTATCGTTAAAAATATAATTTTTAACGTGAATGAGAATAATAAATATTCATTTACAAACCGGACGGTTTGTTTATATACACCTATTTGAAGGACATTGATTGGGACGATAAATTTTACACATCGCCCAACTGCACAAATAAAAATCTGTGTTTGATTGCTTGAAACCCCACACGGGTATTGGGATGATATTTGACGTACACTAATTCCGATTGTTTAGTTGTATGTCGATCGATTGATTGACAGGCTGTTATAAGCGTTGAATATTTATATTTGATGCTTATATAGTGTAGAATGCACTTTGGATGATGGTTGAATATTCATCGTTGTTGATATATACATGTGTTGTAGAAAATCCATATAATTAACATTATATGGTAATTGATTGGGCCTCATTCCAGTTTTAAAATAGAAATATTTGAAAAAGAAATATTTGAAATAGAATATTTGAAAATAGGAATATATGAAGCCGTATTGATTAGATTGACGCCATTTTGACGTGAACGATATTATATCGATTTTATTCATTTTATAATGAATATCGAAAGTGATTTCAAAATCTGATATTTTGAAAAGGAAATTGAATATAAATAAATTCGAATTGAAATTGAATATAAACGAATTCGAATTGAAATTGAATAGAAATGAATTCGAATTTAAATTGAATATAAATGAATTCGAATTGAAATTGAATTGAATTGAATTAGAACTGAAAATTGAATTAGAAATCAATTTGAATTGAAATCGATTTGAAATGAATTTAAAACGAATTTATATTGGAATATTCAATTTTGATTTGAAATTGAACATGAAGTTGAAACCGTTTTGAAAATGAGTTAAAAACGATTTATAAAGCACGTTTTAAAAGGAAATCGACGAAGTATATATTATATATATAATATAATGGCCAGAATAGAACGCGCCGCGCCGCGGCAGTTCGCGAATTTCGACCATTGACTTCGAACGGATATTACGGGAGATCCGACCGTCGGATTTTCCTGAAACCGGAACCGTTGGGTTCGTATCGAAATGAGCTTTCTAAAGAATATTAGAGATTAAAAATCTAACGGTTGGATTTGGAATTATGTCCAAATCAAATTTGAAAAAGGTCGCTGTAAGTGCAGTTCGATGGCCGTTGATGGAAATCGACTGTACAGGCCTTGATAAAATTATTAAAAATAGTAATAATTTGTGTAAAATCATAAGAAATGATTTAGAAAGAATTGGGATGAAATACTCCATATTTGAAAATATAAAAATAGATTTTTATAGAAATGAACTAGTTTTGAACTAGAATTATAATTCTATTTATTTTTAAATAAATAAATTGAATTTGAAATGGTTTTGAAAATAACCAGAATTTCCAATGATTGTATTGGAATGGATTTGAATCGAAATTGTCTTCGGAACATTTCGATGTTGGATTTCGTGATTATACAGATATTGTTATGGAAATTTGAAAGATATATATATATATATATCGTTATTTCCAATACGATATTTGTTGGTAGTAGAATTTGATATTGAATATAAGCCGATATATTTTCTATTCAGAGCCTTGTATTGAATATCAAATGTGATTTGGGTTTGTCGTGAATGGTGTCTTCACTAACACTGTTCTTGAACCCAGTTGAGAAAAGATTAAATCTTTTATTTAGATTTAATGAAGTGTACCAATTAAACAATATTTAATTGGAATTGAATTGATATTGATTTTTGGGTTTATCGTGAACAGTGTTTTAAATAACACTCGTTCTTTAACCCGATAATTAATGGAATGTGATTTTGGGTTTATCGTGAACCGTGTTTTAAATGACACTGATTCTTTAACCCAGTTAGCGATTAAAACTAAGTGGAGTTTTAATGAATCTTTAATTAGATTGAAATAATCGAGAATGGAGTGTCACCAGTTTTTCTCCAGGCGTTAGTTAAATCTTTAATTAGATTTGAATGTGAAATGGTAATTGAATTTACCGATAACACTGTGGTGTTAGATATGAAGTATTACCAGTTTTACTTCATGGGATGAATAGGTTGGGATTGGGAAATTAAAACAAATGATTACTTCGGTAAGTTTCGTTAATCCCGACTAGTTGAATCGAAATTCTAAAGGATAGATTAAAGAATAAATATAAAGAATTTATCTTTGATAAAATTAATGGGAACCTTTCCATATGAATGTGAAATTTAGAAACTAACTGTCGGTTAGCTAAGTAGAATGGTTTCCTGTATATTGATCTGATGTTGGTTTCGGCCTTTGGGGTTAATATTTGGGGAATTATTCTCTTGATTAATTTACGGTTAGTGACTGATGAATTGGAAAGAGGCGTATGTTGTGTTTGTGTAACACTTATTTAAAATATACGCGAGTTATTCGGAAAGACCGGGTTTATCCCATTTTGAATAACTGATACGACGATAAGTCGAAGATGAAGACGATGGTCGAAGACCGGAGGTCTTCACGTCGTTTGGATAATTACTGATGATCTTGATTGGGCTGTACACCCAAGAAGATGGAAACAGTTAGTGATCGTCCAGACATACTTGGAGATCGATGGATATGCGGGGTACTAGGTGCCTCCGGTTTCGTTCAGACCCAGAACGGACTTGTAAATGGACTGTGTGTCTGACATTGGATTTTAGTCCGTGTGATTGATCTCTATTAAATATATATCTGTTTGGCGGCGGAGAATTTATTCTCTTGCTTAACGCCCTTCTCTGAGACGTACGAGCTCAGGTGTTATATATTGATGGATATCAAACGCATGGAGTGAATTGCCTGTGTGGCATGCCTAAGTGGCAATTGATCGAGGCTTCTGTTGAAAAGCAAAGTCTTGTGGTGATGATCAAAGCACGACCTTTGTGGCGTAGCTTTGTGTAACGTTTACTTCGCGAGTTTCACACCCGGTATGAACCAAAAACGGGAGACGGACCTCAGGGAGGGCATGCGTTTCTTTCTAGTTAGGAGTGGCGTCAGTGGTTTTACACGCCCTGACGAGTTTGACTTATGTGGTTGTTGCTGTTGCGAGGCGCCTCGGTTTGATCGGACGATCCGGGTCCGATGGAGTCATTTAGTTGGCTCACCTACGCCCCATAGGGCGGAGAGACGTATTGTTCAGGCATAATAATCCACATCGGTGGACCGGCCCTGTCGCTCCAAGGCTTGCATGCGCGCTTGCCTGAGACACGGACTAGAGCGTCTCGAATCGGTTGAGGACTATCTTTTGCCTCGGTTCATAGATGGAAACCCAATTTCCAAATACGTGACTTTGCGATTTTGATGGTATAACCTATATATGGCGACATAGTGGTATGGGGCATTCATGCCGCCTATGATTGATACTTATGATTTGAAGTTGATTTATACACTATACACTTATAATAGTATCAAATGATTTCTTTTAAACGTATCAAGCATTCTTGGCTATTATAAGGTAAAAACCCTATCCCCCGGCTTGCGTTGCATTGTGTGATAGGACCTGGGTCTTATAATAGCTTCATTTTTCTTTATTTAGCATTGCGCTGTTGTTTTATGCACTGGTATCCTTGGGAGGAAACCCGTTCCGTGTTATACGGCGTGGTCCCTTGATTTACCTAACTTTAAAAAATAAAGATTAATAACTGTTTTAGTTCTCACACCAGTCTCATGACTGACCTGGAGTTTATTGTTTTGACCTAAACTCTGGGTGCCCCTATTTTGACACGGGCAGCTAGTAGTTTTGGTTTTGCAGATTTATATTCACAGGATCCTGGTTTACAGCTGGAACGATATCCGGAAAGCTTTGTATCCGTATATCTCTTCTAGTTGTGTATTGTATTATTTTCCGCTGCTATGTATTTAAATGTAATTTAAATCTCTGATATTTCTGTGTAATGTTTATTCATTCATACTCTGTATATTCTTGTAATCTGATGCATTGCTGTGATATACAATGAAATGTTCTTCCGTCTGCGTTCTGATTTGTCGTGTTCTCAAAACAATTCGTTCTTTCTCTCTCTCTTTGGAGACCGGGGGAGTTCAGGTCGTTTCATCGTGGTATCGGAGCTTTGGTTTACCAAGCTCAGAGAACAAGGCACATTAGAACCATACGAAAGGATTCATCAGATATTGGATTAGTAATATCCAATTAGAATGACTCGTTAGAGATGGGATCAGTAGTATCCTAGAACGAGTGTGAAGAGTATATTTTAAAATGAAAACCGATTTTTGTTTAGAAAATTTAAATCGTTGTATACGTATTTGAATATTTATTTTATATTGATTAGGACAGTCCAGTATATAAAGAATTTGCATATACGCCTTGCAAACGTATATTCAAAGTTTTAATATATTGGATAGATATAGCATCACACTCTAGTCGCCCGGGGGTGATTCTGATGATTGATATATCATCATCAGAATTTATATTCGAGTGACGAACGTGTAATATCTATATATTTCCTATTGACTGATGTGAGAACCAAAAATTAGATAGGGCCTATTGTTGTGAATTGGCATCAAAAACATGATTTTTTGTATATATATCAAATTTATGAATTTGAAACCCTAATCCACTAATTGATTGATGTTTGTGTTGCTGGTCTATTTGTTTGTTTGCTAATTTTTGAACCATTATGCCTAATTACATCAAATATTGGATTATATTGAAAATTGGTCGCATTTGCTTGCATATACATATACTTACATTGAACTGGTCATAGCAAGGAGGCTAGAGCAGAGAATAAAATTTGTTTGCCCGACAAATAGGTACATGTTTACTATAATTTACTGTTTTGCTTGGGTGATGATGATTTTATGAGCCTATTGGCAAGCCGCTTGGCTTTTTCTTTTTCTTTTTGAGATCAGAAGGCCTGTATGGCAATTTCGGGATTTTCCCGTGGCTCCCGGTGCAGGGGAGGTTATGGCGAAATTTTTCGAAAATTTAGGGTGTTAGCCAAATTTTTGAAGAATTTGAAAATTCTCAGAAACTGAAAAGTTGGAGAATGGAAGCCAGATCGAACGTAGAGTTGATTAATCAAACCACTTTTGACTTTGTTCCTTTTCGGGGACGAAAAGTTTTAAGTGGGGGAGATTGTAACAACCCGGAAATCTGGGCCAGTTTAAAATTTTTATTTTGGCGATTTTAGCGAATTTTGATTATTTAAAATGAATTATTTTAAATATAATCGACGAGAAATTTATTTTGAATATAATTCGAACGTATATATTATACGTGTCGTCGTTAGAATATAAATATTTATATATAATTATAAATAGAATTGAAAATGGCGCGGTAGTTCGATAATTCGATTTCAAACTTCAATTGAATGTACCGGGTGCAAAACAATCCGGATTTTAGTGAAACCAAAAACATTAGGATCTAATTGTGAATATCTTTCCAACGAATCCGAAAAATCAAAATTTCATAGCGGGAATCAGAAGATATGTCCAATTGAAAATTCTGAATAGTCGCTATGGAATTCAGGCCCTTAAAAATGGAAATTTTGCAAACGACCTCGGATTTCGACGAAACCACTTTTGTTGGGTCCGTGATGTCAAATTATTGCTAGGTTTCAAATTTCATAATTTTTCGAATCAATATGTGAGCGTGGCAAAGGAAAACGCGTTTGACCAGTTTCAGTTGATTTTAATCGACTGGAAAATGGCCATTTTTCAAACGGTCTCAGAATTCGACGAAACTAGTTTTGTTAGGACCGTATCGTCAATACGAAGCTAGAAAATATTTTTCGGGAATTTTTCTAGTTAGTATGTGGCCCCGGTAATTTGAAATGTACGTTTGTAATTCAATATAAAGATTTAAATGTAAATTCAACGGAAACTGATTGTAACGATAGAATCAGCCTACGATACATATCCCATTGTGTTCGGAATGGGGGTAATACGCTATGGACGACAGGCGGTGGGCCTCGTTTCGAGGTAGGAAATAAAAGTTGCTTTTTGGAAAAAAAATAATATATAAATTAAATATTCCCCCTTTCTCTCTAAACCGTTGACCCCTCCCCCGTATACACTTCCCCGATCCCCTTTTACAGAAATCAATTACAAAAAAAAAAAAAAAGAGAGCAGCGGAGGACCGCCGCCCCTCCCCACGACGCCGCTGCCGCGTCGATTGAAGCCCCCCCACCTCGCCGCAACCCCCTCCCACCGATCCCCCTCCTTCTCAGCACTGCTCCCTCTCGCGCGCCTAAAAACAAAAGCCCACGCCGAATCGAAGCAGCGAACCCCTCACCCCCACCACCACAGCCAAGCCCGACGCGCCCCCTACCCCCTACGATGACGTGGACAAGCCCCCCCACCTCGCCGTATACTGTGAGTTTTCCTTTTAGTATTTTACTTTAGAAATTTGATTTTTCATTATCAGTTTTAGTTCATAAAATCAATTTTCTATTTAATTTTTAAACAAGAAGATATGAATTTTAAAACTAAAAGGAATTGATTCTTAATATGATAAAGTAGTGATTTTTAACACGAAGATGAAGTTATAAAAATAAGATCTTTAAAAGAGAAAAGGCGAGTTCTTTAAAAATGAAAGGGCGAGTTCTTTAAAAGTGAAAGGAGGAGAATTTTAAAAGTGAAAAGGCGAAATTTTTAAATAGAAATAAAGTTGTTTTAAAACCTGATTTTGAAAATATCGAAAGACATGATTTTTATCAGTAGCAAAGATCAGATCTATATATAGAAAATTACATAGAAAAGTTCGGATTTTTATATAAATAGCTTCATGATAAAAATATACTTTTTATATATAAAGTAGCGGTTTAAAAATATACTTTTTATATATTGAGTAGCGGTTTAAAAATATGATTTTTATATATTGAACAACGAAGTAAAACTTCGATTTTTATATATTGAATAACGATGTAAAATTTTTGATTTTTATATATTGAATAATGAAGTAAAATTTCGATTTTTTACATATGTAGAGAGTTCGCGCAAAGAAGGTGACGAAAGGCGAGAACGGAGAAGATTTCTATAAATGAAGTGTCGTGAAGTTGGGATAGCTATAAGTGAGAACTTCTCACCTTTCAATTTAATTTTTCTAGTTATATATATATACTAGGATGCAGACGGTGTTTAGTAGCACCCGACACCCGTCATCCACAGACCATGGATGACTTGTTTGTTAAATTGTTTGGTTGTGTAGTTGGTTAGATTATTTGGTTTGAATTGAATTGTTTGGTGAAATGAAATTGATTTGATTGATGTGTGAATGGCGTGGGCCTTCACTAGACCGGGGATAAGGCTAGGCCTCGTCCCGTTTCTAGTATCGTGCCGTTATGCCGCCGAAATTTTCTAAAATAAATTAGAAAAATAAAAACATCATTTTATTGAATAAATGAACTGAATAAAATATTTTATCGTTAAAAATATAATTTTTAACGTGAATGAGAATAATAAATATTCATTTACAAACCGGACGGTTTGTTTATATACACCTATTTGAAGGACATTGATTGGGACGATAAATTTTACACATCGCCTAACTGCACAAATAAAAATCTGTGTTTGATTGCTTGAAACCCCACACGGGTATTGGGATGATATTTGACGTACATTAATCCCGATTGTTTAGTTGTATGTCGATCGATTGATTGACAGGCTGTTATAAGCGTTGAATATTTATATTTGATGCTTATACAGTGTAGAATGCACTTTGGATGATGGTTGAATATTCATCGTTGTTGATATATACATGTGTTGTAGAAAATCCATATAATTAACATTATATGGTAATTGATTGGGCCTCATTCCAGTTTTAAAATAGAAATATTTGAAAAAGAAATATTTGAAATAGAATATTTGAAAATAGGAATATATGAAGCCGTATTGATTAGATTGACGTCATTTTGACGTGAACGATATTTATATCGATTTTATTCATTTTATAATGAATATCGAAAGTGATTTCAAAATCTGATATTTTGAAAAGGAAATTGAATATAAATAAATTCGAATTGAAATTGAATATAAACGAATTCGAATTGAAATTGAATAGAAATGAATTCGAATTTAAATTGAGTATAAATGAATTCGAATTGAAATTGAATTGAATTAGAACTGAAAATTGAATTAGAAATCAATTTGAATTGAAATCGATTTGAAATGAATTTAAAACGAATTTATATTGGAATATTCAATTTTGATTTGAAATTGAACATGAAGTTGAAACCGTTTTGAAAATGAATTTAAAAACGATTTATAAAGCACGTTTTAAAAGGAAATCGATGAAGTATATATTATATATATAATATAATGGCCTGAATAGAACGCGCCGCGCCGCGGTAGTTCGCGAATTTCGACCATTGACTTCGAACGGATATTACGGGAGATCCGACCGTCGGATTTTCCTGAAACCGGAACCGTTGGGTTCGTATCGAAAAGAGCTTTCTAAAGAATATTAGAGATTAAAAATCTAACGGTTGGATTTGGAATTATGTTCAAATCAAATTTGAAAAAGGTCGCTGTAAGTGCAGTTCGATGGCCGTTGATGGAAATCGACTGTACAGGCCTTGATAAAATTATTAAAAATAGTAATAATTTGTGTAAAATCATAAGAAATGATTTAGAAAGAATTGGGATGAAATACTCCATATTTGAAAAGATAAAAATAGTTTTTTATCGAAATGAACTAGTTTTGAACTAGAATTATAATTCTATTTATTTTTAAATAAATAAATTGAATTTGAAATGGTTTTGAAAATAACCAGAATTTCCAATGATTGTATTGGAATGGATTTGAATCGAAATTGTCTTCGGAACATTTCGATGTTGGATTTCGTGATTATACAGATATTGTTATGGAAATTTGGAAGATATATATATATCGTTATTTCCAATACGATATTTGTTGGTCGTAGAATTTGATATTGAATATAAGCCGATATATTTTCTATTCAGAGCCTTGTATTGAATATCAAATGTGATTTGGGTTTGTCGTGAATGGTGTCTTCACTAACACTGTTCTTGAACCCATTTGAGAAAAGATTAAATCTTTTATTTAGATTTAATGAAGTGTACCAATTAAACAATATTTAATTGGAATTGAATTGATATTGATTTTTGGGTTTATCGTGAACAGTGTTTTAAATAACACTCGTTCTTTAACCCGATAATTAATGGAATGTGATTTTGGGTTTATCGTGAACCGTGTTTTAAATGACACTGATTCTTTAACCCAGTTAGCGATTAAAACTAAGTGGAGTTTTAATGAATCTTTAATTAGATTGAAATAATCGAGACTGGAGTGTCACCAGTTTTGCTCCAGGCGTTAGTTAAATCTTTAATTAGATTTGAACGTGAAATGGTAATTGAATTTACCGATAACACTGTGGTGTTAGATATGAAGTATTACCAGTTTTACTTCATGGGATGAATAGGTTGGGATTGGGAAATTAAAACAAATGATTACTTCGGTAAGTTTCGTTAATCCCAACTAGTTGAATCGAAATTCAAAAGGATAGATTAAAGAATAAATATAAAGAATTTATCTTTGATAAAATTAATGGGAACCTTTCCATATGAATGTGAAATTTAGAAACTAACTGTCGGTTAGCTAAGTAGAATGGTTTCCTGTATATTGATCTGATGTTGGTTTCGGCCTTCGGGGTTAATATTTGGGGAATTATTCTATTGATTAATTTACGGTTAGTGACTGATGAATTGGAAAGAGGCGTATGTTGTGTTTGTGTAACACTTATTTAAAATATACGCGAGTTATTCGGAAAGACCGGGTTTATCCCATTTTGAATAACTGATACGACGATAAGTCGAAGATGAAGACGATGGTCGAAGACCGGAGGTCTTCACGTCGTTTGGATAATTACTGATGATCTTGATTGGGCTGTACACCCAAGAAGATGGAAACAGTTAGTGATCGTCCAGACATACTTGGAGATCGATGGATATGCGGGGTACTAGGTGCCTCCGGTTTCGTTCAGACCCAGAACGGACTTGTAAATGGACTGTGTGTCTGACATTGGATTTTAGTCCGTGTGATTGATCTCTATTAAATATATATCTGTTTGGCGGCGGAGAATTTATTCTCTTGCTTAACGCCCTTCTTTGAGACGTACGAGCTCAGGTGTTATATATTGATGGATATCAAACGCATGGAGTGAATTGCCTGTGTGGCATGCCTAAGTGGCAATTGATCGAGGCTTCTGTTGAAAAGCAAAGTCTTGTGGTGATGATCAAAGCACGACCTTAGTGGCATAGCTTTGTGTAACGTTTACTTCGCGAGTTTCACACCCGGTATGAACCAAAAACGGGAGACGGACCTCAGGGAGGGCATGCGTTTCTTTCTAGTTAGGAGTGGCGTCAGTGGTTTTACACGCCCTGACGAGTTTGACTTATGTGGTTGTTGCTGTTGCGAGGCGCCTCGGTTTGATCGGACGATCCGGGTCCGATGGAGTCATTTAGTTGGCTCACCTACGCCCCATAGGGCGGAGAGACGTATTGTTCAGGCATAATAATCCACATCGGTGGACCGGCCCTGTCGCTCCAAGGCTTGCCTGCGCGCTTGCCTGAGACACGGACTAGAGCGTCTCGAATCGGTTGAGGACTATCTTTTGCCTCGGTTCATAGATGGAAACCCAATTTCCAAATACGTTACTTTGCGATTTTGATGGTATAACCTATATATGGCGACATAGTGGTATGGGGCATTCATGCCGCCTATGATTGATACTTATGATTTGAAGTTGATTTATACACTATACACTTATAATATTATCAAATGATTTCTTTTAAACGTATCAAGCATTCTTGGCTATTATAAGGTAAAAACCCTATCCCCCGGCTTGCGTTGCATTGTGTGATAGGACCTGGGTCTTATAATAGCTTCGTTTTTCTTTATTTAGCATTGCGCTGTTGTTTTATGCACTGGTATCCTTGGGAGGAAACCCGTTCCGTGTTATACGGCGTGGTCCCTTGATTTACCTAACTTTAAAAAATAAAGATTAATAACTGTTTTAGTTCTCACACCAGTCCCATGGCTGACCTGGAGTTTATTGTTTTGACCTAAACTCTGGGTGCCCCTATTTTGACACGGGCAGCTAGTAGTTTTGGTTTTGCAGATTTATATTCACAGGATCCTGGTTTACAGCTGGAACGATATCCGGAAAGCTTTGTATCCGTATATCTCTTCTAGTTGTGTATTGTATTATTTTCCGCTGCTATGTATTTAAATGTAATTTAAATCTCTGATATTTTTGTGTAATGTTTATTCATTCATACTCTGTATATTCTTGTAATATGATGCATTGCTGTGATATACAATGAAATGTTCTTCCGTCTGCGTTCTGATTTGTCGTGTTCTCAAAACAATTCGTTCTTTCTCTCTCTCTTCGGAGACCGGGGGAGTTCGGGTCGTTTCAAAAATGTTATAGGAAATAACATTAATTGAATGACATTTATTTAACAATAAATGCATACACAATTGAAGAATCATATATTGTGGTTTTTAGTTTGAGAAAAAATAGTGGGGGTTTCTCTTAATAGTGAGGGTTTCTTTTAATAGTGGGGGTTGCTTTCAACTATTCGAGAATAGCATTTATTTAAGTATTAATTTTGACTTGCAACTTTCCTGCTTTTGTAACGCCCTAAATAGATGTTAACTTTCCTTAATGATGGATCTAGAAAGAGAAAGAAAGGAAAAAGATCTTAGTTTAAATTTTTTTTGTTCCTCTACTCTAAAAGAGAATCCCCTAAAAACCTAAAAGAGGCCTATCTTACTTGAATGCCAATTCTTTGGCAAGAGGCTATAAATGATGAGTTAGGTTCTTTCAAATCTAATAAAACTTGACACTTAGTAAATTTATCCCTTGGTGTAAATCTAGAAAAAATAAATGAGTGCTTAAAAGGAAATTAAAAATATGATGGCACATTTGATAAATATATTGCCTATTTAATAGGTAAATGATGTAAGATATAATATATAATTTATTGGCATAATTTCTCCTGTAATTGGAACTACATCCATTTGGGCATTACTTCACTTGCATAAATTAAAAATTTTAAAAATGGATGTTAAAATTGCATTTTTTAGATGATGAATTGAAACAGGAAATTTATATGGGCCAATTTGAATAATTTATAGTTCATGGTCAAGAACGTAAAATTTACGAATTAGATAAATCATTATATGGTTTAAAACTAACACCTAAGAAATGGTATGAAAATTTTGATAAC
The DNA here is from genome assembly GCA_030737875.1 of Allium sativum. NCBI lineage: Eukaryota > Viridiplantae > Streptophyta > Magnoliopsida > Asparagales > Amaryllidaceae > Allium > Allium sativum. The sequence goes on along the minus strand of CM060911.1, from coordinate 3,106,152 downwards.
TTTATAATCCCACATGGATTTAAAGTTAATGAAAGTGAAAAATGCATTTATTATAAATATGAAAATGACATTTGTACTGTTATATGTTTATATGTAGATGACCTATTTATTTTTGGGTCAAACACTCATGCCATAAACATTGTTAAATCCTTACTAAGTTTCATCATTGATATAAAAGATATAAGTGAGGCGCATGTAATCCATGGTATTAAGACTACTAGGTTCGAAAAAAGACTTTCATTGGATCAATCTCATTATTTTGAGAAGATTCTAAAGAAATACAATTACATTGACTGTAAACCTGCATGAACACCAATGATTGTATTAGACCCGGCACTGCCAAAGTCGTGGTATTATTATGCAGTTTTATCAGTAGACCTAGTATAGAGCATAAACATGTTATTGAGAGGGTCATGAGATACCTAAAATAAACCATGAGCCTTGGATTACAACTAAAATAAATCATGAACATTGGATTACATTATGAAAAGTTTCTAGCTATACTTCAAGGATATTTCGATGCAGACTGGAATACTTAATCTGATGATTCAAAAGCGACCAGTGGCTATATATATATTAAGCATTACTGGAGGGGTTGTTTCTTAGAAAAAATCAAGAAAACATATTATTTCGACTCAGTATACTATATAGAGACTGAGATAATAGCACTAGCCACAACTAGTGAAGAAGCAGAGAACTAAAGAAATCTGCTAGTGGAGATCTCCATATGGAAAAACTGACACCATGGTGTAATCTATTGCGATAGTTCCGCGGCTATTGCAAAATTTCAGAACCGTTATTTCAACGGTATAAGACGAAAGTCGTAAGAACAATACTGTAAGAGAACATCACATATGTAGTGATGACAATTTGACGGCTATTAAAAAAAAGGACAGAACCGATAGTACAACGGTAATAAATGACAGTCGTATGCACAGTATTGTTAGAGAACATCACATATGAAGTGATGATACTTTGGCAGATTCTTTGACGAAAGGACTGACCAGAAAGAAAGTCCTTAATGATTCTGAAAGAATGAGACTATTGCCCTTAGATTGTGGAATCACGCACAATGGTAACCCGACCTAAATGACTGCAGATCCGAAGAACTAGGTTCAATGGGTAAAAACAAGTTGTGTAGTGATAATAGATGAACATGCAAAATTTATATATTAAGAAGCATGTATTCCTGAAGTGATTAGAGGATGAGTTAATAGAAACTCTTAATGAGATCTATACTCTATTTGGAGTGGAGTACCTACCTTCAGGAGTACTCTTGATAGACTCACCTGTGTGAATGTGGAAATGTGGCCGTTTCCTATGGAGTTTTGGGCAAGATTCCTAGAGCGTTCACTAAACTGGGATAGACGTGCATGGCCATAAATGCACGGGCTTATTTGATTGCACTCTAGAAAGGTTGTGTGTGGTTTGATGTCAGGAATAGAGTTCAAGACTACGTGTCACTCTAGTAAAAACTGAATCTCACTCACTATGCAAAGGTTCAAGTCAGATGACACCTTTGTTTATGCACAATCTTATGTATTTTTAATGAACCGCTCAAAAATATTTTTTTAAGAAATTCAAGTGGGGGTTTTTTGGAATATTTTGTGAATTTATTAAAAAAAAATAAGAATAAATAAAAATTGAGCCGTTGTAAATTAATAACGGTAACATATATTTGAACCATTACTGTAATGCAATTAATGCAATAGAACCGTTGAAAACTGAAAAGGTAATATATTTACATATATGTAAATATTTATGAGCCATTAATGCATAGAGCCGTTGGAAGTTATAAACGGTATTATATTTTGTATCAGTAAATTTTCTTCTGAGAGCTGTTACGTTTGCATAACAGTTATAGGTGTGTATATATATACATGTATTTGATTGAGCCGTTACAAAATATAAATAAAATTAACAATTTTCAATGAATGGTAATAAATTAATATTTATTAACATTCATCTCTTTTTGAAACGTATGCAATTGACATATTGCAAATTTCTTTTGAACGTTCCTTTCATTTAATATGACATTAATTGCAGTACAATTCTCCTCCCACTAGAATAGCTACAATTTCTTCTATATAACAACTTGGTCATAGACCAGGAAACATACAGAACATAGAATACAGAATATAGAAGGAAAATCTCTCTCTCTTCCTCTTCCACTGAAAAACATTTTTTTTTCTCTATCTTCTCTTCCACCACTCATTTGAAAAAATAAAAATAAAAATATGCATGAGCAGTATTATTTTTAGAGTGCAAACTGAGTCGGATTCATATGTGCAAATGATCCGATATATTAAAGAAAAACAAGGAATAGGCTGTTTTATCCCAGAGGCAGCGGCGAACAGTACGAACTAATTTGCACCTTGAGTAGATCGCTGAAACGTCTTCAAGAAAGTGACCTAGTCCACGACTCAGCCGAACCATTGTTTCCAACACCTTGTTACGAAACCCAATGCCGTGCAGATTTGTTGAACTATACGTGCATTATTCAACGTAAAAAGTTTTTTTTTCCTATGAAACAAGCACTTTATTTAAAGGTTCTAAGGATGTGAAATCACCTGAACCTGAAATTGCGTGGTTCTCTATATTCAATTAATCAGAAGGAAGCAGGAAAATACCCTGAAGAACAAAATAAACAAAAAATGTTCCATAAGGATAAAGAGGCAAAATTTTGTCTATAAGGACAAGTTTTAGTGTAAATGAAGGAATTATAGTGGATCCCTGAATTCCTTTCTTTACATTAAATTTTATGATAAAATTTTGCTCTTTTATTCTTATGGAATAATTTTTTATTCCTTTTGTCCTTGAGGGTAAAAACCCCGAAGCAGAAAAACCTAGTTTTCATCATTTTACAATTAAACTCCTAAAAGTATGTGGGTTTAATCGTAAAATTTCCAAGTTAAGGTCATCTGATTGACTGAAACTAGGTGATCAACGTCCAGTTTTAAGTAGGGCCGTCATTTCGTACACGACCCGAAACACGACTCGTAACCCGCACGAAAAAACCTGACCCGACCCGACCCATTTACAAACGGGTCAATTTCGGGTCAACCCGCTCTGACCCGTTTAATAAACGGGTGAGTTACAGGTTGACCCGTGAACCCGTTTCTGATCCGTCATAACCCGTTTAACATAAAACATACCAAGCCCAAGCCATATAAAATCATTTTTATGAAATTCATACGCCCAGCAGAGAGGTATTTTAAGTGCAAAACCATGTATGTTGCCTTTTAAGTGTTGTGTTTTTAAGCAATGTATTACTCTATTTCAGTATGCTTTTATTTTGCAAAATATAGGTGATAAAAGGATTTCTGCAAAATTAAACAGGTCAAAACGGGTTGATCCGACCCGACCCATTTATAAACGGGTCGGGTTCGGGTTGGCATAATATGACCGGTTTATTAAACGGGTTGACCCGACCCGTTTAAAAATTGGTCCGAACCCGACTTGACCCGACCCATTGACAGTCCTAGTTTTAAGTGGTATAGACTGACAAGTGGGTTAAATCCTCCATGGCCTTTTGCATAAATTCTAAAAGATTTAATCAATTTGTACGAAGATCAAAAAAGAGGAGGCGAGCCTACCGTATGTGGTCCACTTTGAAGTTGTTGTCGCTCCAATAACAATCACAAACTTTATTAAGGCATCCAAATTGGAAGAATATAAACATCCAAGTTTGGAGTTATATATTTATAGATATGTGCTCTTCCATCCAATAACGCTGCTGCCAATGCCATGTGAACACTTTGACTCGTTGTTTGTATAATAAGTGACAAAACTATAAAAGCCAATGGCAATAATATATGAATGCCATTTGATATCGAAGTGGCACTTTCACTTTCATAATTATTATTGAATGACATCCACGTATTTTCATTTTGGGATTGAAACAAACAAAGTAAAGGGAAGGAGAATAAGATACAAGAAGGCAAATGAGGTGCTTTTGTGGACTTTTATATTTTTCTTATTTTAAATTGCTTTAAGTATTTTTATCAAATACCATTCGCTGATGTTTAATTTTGAATTACCTACAAAATGCATAGATAGAAAAAAAAAATGTACTCCATTTAACCACCAAGCTGGTCATGACGAGTGTCCGGCTGCAGCGAAACCAACTTAAATCAAGTCCTGTCAAGGTAGCAACAATCTATTTTTCAAACGTAAATTTGATAGAATTGAAGGTGTCGTTGATATCCTAGCATTTAAAAGATTTTTCTATATAAAAAAAATGTGTATAAAAGATAATATAAAATAAGAGAACTTAGATACGAACCTTCGATACATCCAAATTGCAATGGTGAATTAAGTTTGTGCGGTAGACAAACGCACACAAAACGACGTTCATAACTCAAAGCTTGGCAAATGCAAAGCATGTGTTAGCAACAGTCGCTTTAGTTGCAAGGTTGTTTTACTTTCGAACCCTTATTAATCAAACTAGCTAACGTGGCTTACTGAATGAATAATTAAAATATAAGTAACGATTATAACTTATTCAAGTTTATAATAAATAGAAAAGTAACAAGATTCGAAAATGACAAAATATATATTAAAAAAAAAAAAATTGAACTGAACACGTATTATTTACTTAATTATCAACTAAGCTTTGGTGATGTGTTGTAACGTGGTTCCCTTTGTCCGCACAAAGTACATCCCTCACACACCCTTTTGATTGCTGCCTGGTACTTTTGACATTTTTCTAGCTAATACTACTCCATTTTTCATGAAGGCATATAATTATCCATCAGACAGCTGTTACCCTAGTCATCGAGTATCATGTATAAGTTAATTACCGTTGCACATTTTCTAATCATGCTAAACTTTTAAACTTAACTTATGACTGTTTTGATAGTGTGAACAAAACACTCTGACCTAACTGGTGGAAATCATAAGATCTCGTATCAAATTTATTAATTTTCACAAATCAGATGTCAGTGTTTTGTTCACATTATCTAAAGTAGCGTGAACAATATAATTTTTGGTAGTCGGAGCATGTTTTCAAATCCATGAACGTGCATTGGTCATCCTTCATTAAAAACCGACTGATTGAAGTGCTTGTTTAGTTAAATAATGTGATCTGCTTGGAAAAGAGGATCTTAAAATGGTAATGGTTACCATTATTGTTTAGAAACTACCGTTATCATACCATTTTCACTGGTAATTTAAGATCCTTTATCGTTATCATTACCGATTGATTGACATGCCGAAGATTGGTACACAAATAAAGTGATAACCGTTATACCGATAGTGAAAAATTAGCGTTAACAAGAACATCAACCTCAGCAAGCATGCCTCATTAATTCTGCTACCCAGATAGGCATCATAACAAGCAAGGCACATCACAAAACCCCTTGATCCAAATAGAGAACATACCCACACTACGCTACATCCGTAGATCCCGAAAACCACACTACCAAGTACCAACATAACATTCATATAAAGGACGTAATACAAAGTAAAATAACATTCAAATTCCACAAGACGACCCAACACATTCCAAACCAATAGCACCAAAAAACAGAGCAGTCTCTCCACTTGCTCACCATTCAAGAGACAACGTATAGCTTCATGCCAAAGCTAGGAACACACTCGCCTAGGTACCTAGTGGTGCACATTACAGAAAAAGGATCGAGCAAGGAAGATGCGGAACAAAACCACACTGTCAATGACACGATGATTAAAGAAAATTAGGCTGAACGCCGCATTGAGCAGACGAGGGAAGGAAAGTGAAGAATAAGAAACGTGGTTGTAACGAAAAGGGTAGGGACAACAGGAACAAAGGGCTAAGGACATACGGGTTCAGGTCTGAAAATCACTGGGTTGAACCCGGTCTTTTCAAAATAATTAGCATCGAACAAAATCCTTTTGGATTATCGGGTCCCCAATTAAGTCTCCTTTAGTTGGAATACATTTTATAAAATTAGATCTTATTCTTAAACTTGGTTAACCCATTAGACTTTCAAAATCATCCTCAAAATTCTTTATTAACCATATAAAAAGGTTTATCAAAGTTTAGATTCTGTTTGGAAATTTAAAACCGTTAACTCAAAACCTTTACTCAAAAACCAGTACAAAAGGCATTGCAAAATGACCTATCTCGAGACAATAGGTTTTGTCACTCAAAACCTTATATATTTGGTCCAAAACTCTTTTAAATCATTTATTATAATTTATAATGATTTTTCTCTATTTTTAATATTTAAAAATAGTTCATTCCTATAAAACCCAATTTCCGATTCCAAACAGAGCGTTGTTTTTATTCGTTTGATTTGAACTTATTTCAAAATCTAACCTTTGAATTATAAAACTTTACTTTGCATTTGAAAACTTTTCTCATTTCGAACCAAACGCTTTTCATTTTGGAAAATTCCGACGGCCGGATCTCCCGGTACGTTGGTTTTAGGTCAATAGTCGAAATTCGCGAACTACCGCTACACGACTATTCATATTCAAACCAAAATTCGACTTATATTAAAAATCAAGTCGAATTGCTTTCAAAATGATTTATTAATTATTATTATTTTTGATTTATGTGTGGAACCTAAGACTTCAGTCAAACCATTGCTTATCGATCTTAATAAACCCCATGGGTAGTGATATACCCCGATTTTTCAACGCCTTCACACTACCTAGGTAGTCACTGCTAGAAATTGGCAGAGGTGGCCCTCGAACCTGAGACTATGTCTCATCCCAATTTGTCCACCTCTAACCAATTGAGCTAAGACTGTCGGGTTTTATTAATTATATAAAACATATATAATAACTTTCAGAAACTATATTTCTAATATTTAACTTCAAATTCAAATATTCTTTTATTTAAATATTATAATATTATTTAAATCTTTAAAATAATATTATTTTTCAAACTTCATCGTTTGAAATTCAAACTTCCCTGAAACTTATTATAAAAATAAATAAGATAGTTTGGAAAATTAAATCTAGTTACAGCATTTTCTATATATCCAAACAGAACTTCACTTTTTACAGTTACTATTCATTTTCAAATTAAAATTTGAACATGCCTTAATTACTTGAAAATTTATTCAAATAAAATTCCCATCTTTACGAAAACTATTCATAATTACTTAAATAATCTTTCCAAATCATTTAGGATTAAAAGTTTAAACTTTAATTTTTCACTTATTATTTAATTAATAAAATATTTAATTAAATAATTTTATTTAATGGAGACTTAACCATCAACCCAGTAACCCATTACTGTTTAATATAGTAATCAATCAACCCAATAAGGTTCATATCCACAATCAACATCCAATATCCACACAATTATTATCATAGAGTGTTATTTACTTAAGTGTCATATAATTATCACTTAAAAATCATATCTTTACTTCACTAATCATCATTAAACCCAAAAATGATTTAGTATTAACAACCTCTTAAATCTTTTAAGTGCATAGTTTCTCACCAGGTTATCCGCTCCTTTGTAACTTCAAACGTAGGACTCCTCAATAATCCAAATTCAATCCAGCAACCTTCAGGCGTCATCGTAAGTTGTCAATTTCCAAACGAACGAGGCTACGACGCGTACAGGTTTTATATATTATATTTGAACATATATAGGTATATATTGGGTTTTAGAGACAAAACGTTGGATCTTTAGGCTTAGAGAGGGACGACCAAGAGGAATGGGGTCCATGTAGGGCTGTAGGCAGGCTTTTTGTGCCGAGTTTGAGCTATAGTATACTGGTTTGGGGAGGAGGTGTGTAAAGGTTATGGCTTTAAGAGTTTTTAAGAGGTTTAGGGGGTGTTTGGGGATGGTGGGTTCCACGGTAAGGAGGGGAGGTGTAACAATCACGATGTCGACTATTCAAGCATTGAAAATAGCAGATCATTAATAGAAAGAAGCTAGAGGGTGAGAAATAGAAAAGAAAAAGAAAGTTAGAATTTAAGAAGAAGAAGATCACAACAGAACATAATAAGAGTAAATATGAATCTCACACCGAAATGAAAAATATATATTATATCACATATCTTTTGAAATACAAACTTATAACTGTATGTACATACCATTTCAGAGTACGACTCATAACATCACAGCCAAAATAAACTCTATAAATAACTAATGTTGAAGCCTTCTGCCCAAACTCTTCTAAGTATATCTGTAAAATCCAAACTACTTAATTGCTCGTACAAATTTGGGAACCCAAGAGTTTAGGGTAAAACAAAACAAAATAAACTCTGAGTCAGTCATGGGACTGGTGTGAGTAAACTCCAACCATTTGATTTAACTTTTAAAAATCCTTTTCAAAAGAAATGATAATCGTAAGACCGATCAACACATAAATACAGATGGCTTTTACCTTATAATAACCGAAAATATTCTTTTAAAATCAATACTATTCTGATATTACAATAGTGTCTAATAACAAGTAATTAGCAATCTAGTGGAACGCTTGCATCTCATGCTCCGCATACATAGTATACAATCAAAACCGCGGGCTCTTATTGGACAATGGATTTCCAACTATGACAAGGTATAGAACCACCTTTCGATCAGTGTACTCTATAGGGCATACACTGGAGTTCAACAAGAACATCTTGCTACTCAACCACACATGACCGACCATTCATTTCGCTTGAATGTTTCGAATATATTGTCACCTTATGGTTGGTATACCAACATAACCGTTCCAGGGAGATATAGAAGCGAAACAAGAACAAAAATGAATATTCTCTAGATGTTACAATATATCCTAATTAGGAGTGATCCACTTAGCCATGTTGCTTGCCCAATTTTCGTCATTTTCCGGTTGATGAGGCTTGAGGTCATTAACGTCTATTTTGGAACATCTGACCACCATTCACTTTGAAGGTCACATCATCAAACCCGCCAAATCACAAATTGATTTCCCCAAAATTCCATGGCTATAAAGCTAGGAGAAACGAATTCTTCCGTCACCAACGTAAATACGTTTGAAGGGATTAACTTACGCGATCTATTAGGTACACTTTGTTAGACATCCATCCATACAAGTCATCCTGAGACTGGACAAGTCGAAGGCACTATTCTATAAATCCATCTTAGGCTATTTCTACCTAGGATCGCCAGAACAACCTTTGCATAATCTTTTTCTTCAATTACCTTTGGCATATTTGATTCGCAAAGCAAATTCCCATACAGAGTGGTTTTCAGATAATAAATCTGATCCGGGTCTCTTCGTATTGACAACGGAAAAATGGTCAAAAACTTTGATAGTCGGTTATTTAACTATCAAAGGAAAGCATTCATATAAACAACGACCTTATTTCCAAATGGAAATTATATCGATCAACCATCAATCAACAATGAGCCCCTTTAAATTAATTTATCAATGATTATCTCATTTTCCAATTCCCTTCAATATATTTTCCCAAGTATTTTTCCAACTCGCTTAGCCTCTTAAAATTCTTGGAAAACATTTCTATCTATTTTAAACTACTTATTTTCTATATTCCAGAAAATATTCCTTATTAACATCGGAAAACATCTCCATATATATTCACATTTTCTTACTTTCTATATTTAGAAAATATACGTTATCTTTGGAAAACATTTTTGTTTCTTATTCAGGCATCATTATCCTTCCACATTCATCAGTCCCTAACCGAAAACTAGTAAGAGAACAACTCCCTAAGTATCAACCCCGAAGGCCGAAACCAACATCAGATCGACACTCAAGAAACTATTTACTTAATTAATCTCCAGCCGGTTTCTAATTTCCTTAACTCTATTTCTTAATTTCATAAAAAATCAATGCTTACGTATCTCTCGGATTCAGTTTACGAATTCACTTCTTTAACGGAAATAATTGATTATAACGACAACGTTTTAATCTCTGCTTCGAGAATATTAACTTAAAAATGTAACTCTTATTCTTTAATTTGAATAAATAAATAAATCTTGATAAAAGCGAAAAGTAATTAGTACTTTTCCAAATTCGATATAATCGAATTTTATTGTATAACTCTCTTTCGAATAGACTCTATTCGATTAACATTCCGAACATCGAAATAAACCCACTGTTCTAGGTTAACTCGATTTCTAAATTCATTTTTGAATTTATCACTTCGAATATTTATCAATTTCCTTTTATAACCATTTTAAATCTTCAAAACGTTTGATTTTAAATCATTATTCACTTCAAAACGTGAATATTGTTTCTTTACAGAAAACTGGACTCGTTATATCAATCAAATCTTGATTTTATTTATAAATATCATTACAGGTTCAAATCATATTTATTGAGTTATTTTATGAATTCATACTTCATATCTCACTTCATTACCTTTATTTACAGGTCAAGTTCTTATTAGTTATATCTTAGGTTTATAACTTAATCTTGATTGCATATTCGATTATAATTTATTAGTTTCAAACAAAATATTTACTATCTTGTCAAATGCTGGATTATATAATATATAATTCTAAAAATGAATTATTTTTAAAACATTCGATATCATCGAATTTTAATTATAAATCCCATGGATTAATTCCAATTCTACTCACATTCGGAACATTAAAAAACCAAATTTCATCATTTCTTTTTTTCCCCAATTTCTTGAATTCACATTCCTGAATTATTTAATAATAATCATCTCACTTCCGTTATAAATATCGTTTGTAAACAAAACTATTTGTTTTATATAATTAAACAAGTTATTATATCTCAACCAATCGAAATTCAATTTCTATTTAAATTATAGATTTTCCTTTTTAAAACCCCAAATTCATTTTCAATATATTCGAATATATTTTATGGTATTTAAATACCAATTATTTCAGGTCAATGTTGTTCAAACATCTCAAACACACAATAATCAACCACAAATTATTCATCATATGATATAATGCAATATATGAAAAAACCACAATATAATTGTTGAGGAGTCCAGTCGGATCCATCCAACATGTTTCCCTGCATCCACAATTGTTAATCAACAATAATAACACTAATTTCATATCAATGTGAGATATTATAATAAATAGAATCAATATTCAATCAACGTTTTATATATATAACTATATTTGTAATTTCAACCAATGTATTGGCGATTCGTCCAAACAACCATCACACAATATTCAATCATTACTTACCAATTTTAAATAATGTTTATAATATTATAAAACTGGATAAAGTTAGTAAATTTACTTACCTTGGTTGTTAATTATTGAATAACGATTAACGTCGGTTGATTTAATCAAGCGTTTAATTTTGCCTAAAATCGTAACGATCTCCAAATCACTCCGAACCAATTCCAACGTGTAGCCAACGACCATACGATTCCAATGATGCTAAATTTGTCAGATTCAATTAACTTATAGAAAAGGTATAAAATTTACATGTTATCCGTTATTTATATAAACTAAAACTTATATTATTTATATATATTTACAAATGGGCGCACCATCTCAACCGAGCCCAAAACGAAGTTCAACCCTCCCGTCTTCTACAACAGTTCTCTTCCTCCCACATATAGGGCTGTATATTGGACAAGACAATCCGTTGTCCGACTTGGTCCAAAGTCATGAGGTGTCCGGTCCGTGTCCATCCGATTTTCTTATAGGGTAGAGCTTGGATACACTAGTGTTCAGTCCGATCTAAAATGTTAGATGTTTTCCTATTATCCAAGGTTATATCGGATAGGACAGTCCATTGTCCGGCTCGATCCGAGGCTATATAATGTCTGATCCGTGTCCATTCGAATTCTTATAGGACAGAGCTTGGACACATCTCCGTCTGGTCCGACCCGTTTACACCCCTACCCGCATAATCCAGTGAAGCTCACGCAACTTCCTACGTTCCGTTTTCCGTTTCTTTTTATATATAACAGGCCCTCCCCTTATAAATCGGCCCAATGCCTACCCTTAATCCCACTACCGCCTGCTACCGTTATACAGTACATGCTCCCCAATATTTAAAACAGATGCTCCCAATATTATCCTTCCCCATTCAGTGTTTTCATTCGTCGTCCTTCATCAATTGTACAACCTTGCTTTCCGTGCGAATACCTCCTCTCCATTGCAAATCACACAAAAGAATCCATTAGTTTCTTCTCCGGTCCCTCTTTTACCCCGTGTAAGTCCATCCCTCTCTGACGCAAGCTCCTGTATCAAAACCCATACCATCACAACCATCTCTCTCCTCCCTGCTCACTCACCACTTCATGGAAATAACTCCTGAGATCACTGATCTCTTCTCCATCGCGACCTCCATCTTTCCATACCACCCAGACACGTCTGGCATGCATAATCTGCAATGCGTTCGTATAGCCCACCCGTGGCTTACAGTGAAAAGTATTCACTAGCAAAACTATTAGTATTAGCGGCAGCAGTTTACAGGCAAAAAAAAGCATACCGCCTCTTTTCCTTTGTAAACAAGGGCAAAAAAGGATTTTGCCCCTACTTACCACTAGTTAAGGCAAAAGAATACGCCTTCAATCCAATTTTCATTTTTCGTGGGGGCCATGTCTCAAAACCCTATACGGGAGAAATTCTTCAAATCAGTTCATCCTTCTCTTCGCAGCTTATAGAAAACCCTAGGTAAATTCTGCTTTGTTATTATTAAATTATAGCCAACAACTTGAATCTACTATCATCGATCAATCTTCAATTAGAAACCCTTCTTCATTTCTTGATGTAGATAATTGAAAATCGGGGACCAGGAACTATTATTTCATTCGAAATCTGGCTGATTTAACTTGTATGACTCCAGATTTGGAAGTATTTGAAGGTATTTATGGGTGTATATTATATTTTTATTGCAGTTTCATATTTTTGTAATGAACAGACTGAATTTGAAATGATGGGTTAATGAAATAAATAATTCTAGGTTTGAACTCTTATTTACTTGTTTGGTTAATTGAAAAGTGGAAGAACGAGTAAATTATATTTTAAACTAATGCTCATAGACTTCAAAATTCATAGGTTGGAATAAATTGTTCATATAAATCATCATCTTTCTCAAACCCTTTTTTGTTTACTTGTAATCAGGTGGTCAAATTGTCCTCTTCCCTTAATCAAGCTTTTGCTTGTTGCAAACTTATGGAAATCATATTTGTGGTTGGATTTTTGACCATTTTCATTTGATTGCATTTTAGTCTATTCACACTAGTGTACTCATTTTTTTTTTAATATATATTTTAATTCAAATAATGAACAAAGGAAGCTTGCAATTTAGGCATCTGGTTAAAGATTAATGACTTACCCTGTTTTGTCAGATTTCTTTATAGCATATGTTCGTAATTTAAAATTGATTAAATCAAAATTTATGGAATTAAATTTTAATTTTTTGATTAAAAAATGACAAGTGTACAAAGAATCAATTTTTGCATTAACAAGTTGCATGATGCTACTTTTTTTTAGGGAGGTTGCTTTAATATTTCAAGCATATCACATTGTTGAATTACTAACCGTTGAGTTGCTCACTAATTTTTGAATTTGTTTAATGAAATTCGAAGTAGTATTTCCGTTTATATTGTATTAGTCGTATTCAACCTAAAGCGTGTTTCTCATTCCTTTCATGTACGTTACTTTCCTATACAATTTTTTTATTGCATGGTGCCATGTATTCTGTAGAACAATTTTACGAATATGTAAAATAAAAAAGTGGTTTTGATATATAAGGATGTTCATGAAGGTTTTTTGTAACACCCCGAAAATTCTATAACTGTGAAATTAACAAATTAAAGTATAATTAATCTGAAATCAAAGAACTAAGGGAAATGGGATACGCCATTGCGTTCGTCTCGGAAAAATACGCGAAATAGAGTCCGAGTTTTCGAAAAACGGAGTCCGTATGAAGAAGATATGGCCTTCGGAAGTTTGAGAATCAAATTTAGAATTCAAACAGAATTAAACAATTAAATATTCTGAAGTGGGGCCCAATGGGCCAGGGCGTATAAACACCCGCCTAGGCCACCCAGGTCGACTGCGCTGTCGACCTGGGCTACCCATGTCGACAGGGTTGTCGACAGCCCTGTCGACAAGGGTATCGACCTGGTCGAGCCCAGCCAACCTGGCTGGCCAGGTCTGTGTTTGGCCGATTTTCTGTGGTCTGCTTTGTCATTAGGGCTAGGTGGCAAGTTTTAATTGGTCTCTCTATCGAATGAATGGCTACGATCAATCCAGGCAACATCAATGGTCCTAATCAGTTCCTAACCTCTATATAAACAACCCTAGACTAAACCCTAATCTATTCATTCAAAAATAAGAACATAGCCGCCATGTTGCTGAGGAACGACTAGGAGTAGCCACCAAATTGGAGAGAGGATTAGGAGGAAGATTCTAAAGCTTAAAGCAACCTGAACAAATCAATTCAACAAAGGAATTTGCGTCTTCAATCCCTAAACTAGAGAATTCATCACACCATTGTAAGTAGAGTATTACTTTGGTATGAATAAACAATTGTGTTGGTTTGTATGCGTGAATTGTGGCAATAAAGTAATTCATATTTGTGCGTTCTTATCAATTTGAAATATTATGTACGTTTGGATATTTATGAATTATGTTATTCATTATAAAGAACTACATGCGGTAGTTCTATGTAAGTATACGCTTGGAATATTTCGCAAATTATGTAATCCATGTTGAAGCTACATGTATGTAGTTGATTTAAATTCATGCATGTTTGGGGTTTGCTTCTATGCCACCATGATGTATACTTTTTTGCATAAATCATTTTGTAAGTAATTGGAACAAGTTTGGTTATTATCCATATGAAATTATGTTGAGAATTTGGCATCATGTATTAAGCCATGCTTTTGTACTAGAAAACCTATTTGCAAACTTATGAATATGGCTAGGCTATGAATGATATTTGGCATAGTTAAAATCCATGATTAAGTCTATCTTGTTTACAAGAATTTTATGATGACATATGTGGTACATGGCTAGGTTAGGTTCAAAAAGTCCCTTTTTGTAAGTTTACATGACTAAAGTAAGAATCATGATTTCATGTTAGAAATATTTATGCCATGGTTATGTGAACAAATTTAACTATACTTATGCCATGCTTATGTTTGATATTATGCCATGCTTATGTTTGACATTATGCCATGCTTATGCTAGAAATATTTATACCGTGCTTATGTTTGACATTATGCCATGCTTATGCTAGAAATATTTATGCCATGCTTATGCTTGACATTATGCCTAAATAAGAATATAGGTTCATGTTGCAGTTAAACCTATGCAAGTTTACATGCCTTGATTCATGTCACCTATGCTTTATGACCAAAGTATATGTTACCACTATGCAAGTACACCCGTTTCTAGTTTGTATTTCCAACGTCATTTTGCAAGTTCATACGCTCACCTTCCCCTCTTTGTGTATGTAATCACGCCATAAGCCTCCCCTTTTCGCATGGCTAAATTGGGCTTTAAAAGGCTAAGCCCAATATATATATAAACGGACGTGTAAAACGGGGGAAAATAACGTTGGGTTAAAATTAATTAATGAATGAAAATATAAAATAGAAGGGCCCAAATTCAAGTATGGGTTGGGCCCATGATTGGTGTAACCTTTACACCATTAACTTAATAATGGGCCGCAAAAATTTACATATAAGAAATAAAGAAGAATGACAAAATATGTAAATGTAGAAAATACGATGTGTTTAACCCGAGGTTGGATTGAGTTGTGATGTAAACCTGCCCGGAACCGCCTGGCTGTCCAGTAGTCACAACAATTCCTATCCAATGTGGGAGGTTAAACATGGAGCCCAATAAGGACCCGAGGTTAGACTGAGTTGTGGCGTAAGACTGCCCGGAACCAACCGGCAACAGGCAGCCACAACAATACCTGTCTAATGTGAGAGGTCAGGGCCTTAATAAGACAATTAAGGCTGAGTCAGGATTGATAGGATTAAGTGAACTAAAGACTTAATCAAAATGGAACATGCTAAACTAAACGGACTGGTGGGGTTAGGTTAGAAAAACACTTAACCAACTTAGCATGTTGGCTAGAGATAGAAAACCTAGTAAAGGGGGACCCTTTTCAGCAGTAACCCTAGAAGGTGTATCAGGATAACCTGAAACTATGCAGGGTGGGGCACGATTACTGGGCTGATTGTAAGAGGTCAAAGCGACGGCGGTGGTGTAGCAGTGTAGGTTCTAACGGAGTGCGGGCGTGCACACACTCCGGCGCAGAAAAATAAGGCACTGGACACCAGTAGCATACCTGTGCACTCTAAGGTTGTGTCGGGTTGCCACTATGGGACTTGATACACCCCATGGTGGGACCAGCATAGGTAACTACAACATCGGGGGCCGTAAGACACATGTAACTATGCGAGTAGGAGCCGATCATCATAGAATGGATCACACCACCCTGATTATGGGGTGCCAGTTGGAAAACTAGTTTATATGGGTTCAGAGATTTACAGGGGGTACGATAGTATATTCGACCCTAGACAACTTAACCAAGTTTATAGTGCTTTCCCACTTTCTTGTTTATACTTATCATACCCAGTTCTTTATTCATAGACAGAATAGTACTAGACTTACTCAGGCTTTATGTCTGACTCTACTTTTCTTTCGTCTTCTTTTCTTCCGTTCCCCCCCCCCCCCAGGTCCACAGGGAGGGAACATTGCAGCTTGACCAGCCTTAACATCCAGCTTGAAGAAGAGAAATGTATTGCTTGGACCTTTTCCTTTGAAACTATGGCTTTGGACAAACTTTATGGGGCTTTTGCAGTTTATCTATGTTTTATTTATGCTTCTTTAAATAATGTAATCAAGACAGATTATGAAAGTGCTATGTTATGTTTTGGAAAAAGATGTAAGACAATTATGGTGATGTTGTTGTAACACGTATTTGCTTTTATGAAATAAAAGTTTGTTGATTTTCCGCTGTTTACAAATATGTGTTATTATATCTGTCTTGTATATCTGTGACTTATACTTATAAACCTCCACCAAAATTAGGGCATTCCCTTTGAGAGTGACCCTAACGGAGGTAGGGTGTTTCACTTGGTATCAGAGCATAGGTTTACCAGATAAGATAAAAAGTTTTGAAAAATTATTTTCAAAAAGGAAATTTAAGGAAGCATTTTTAAAAGAAAAATATTATTTTATTTTAAAAAGGCAAAGTCCACCCCCCAAAGCCATAGGAACTATCTCTTATCCTTCGTTTTGAATCTATCCTTTTTGTTTCAGCATGTCCCAAGGACTTAACTTGCCGGAAGGGGTGCCAATACCTGGTTGGTTTAGACGGTTCTTAGAAGCAAGGGCCACTCAGCCAGGTCCTACCATTCCTCCTCCCCCAGCGGAAGGAAATCATCCAGCTGCAGCGGCACCTTTTCCTCCACCTCCTCCTCGGGGTAACACTTTTGCTAAGATATGTAAAGATTTTAAAGCTATGGGAGGAAGGGATTTCCATGGAACTGAGTCCTTCGTAGCAGCTAGAAATTGGCTGAAAGAAACCGAGGACCTATTCATCATCTTTGAGGTAGAGGATAGACAAAAAGTACAATTGGCAGTATGGCTATTGAAGGGCGAGGCTTCCTACTGGTGGGAAGTCACCAATGCTGAAAGACCAGTGGAGACATGGGAGGACTTTAGGGCAAGGTTTGAGACCAAATTTCTCTCAGATGCAGAAAGAAGTTTGCAGTTGGAAAAATTCTTATTTCTTAAACAAGGGGACAAGACAGTCAGAGAGTATGTGAATCAGTTCGATGAGCTGGCTAGGTTTGGGCTTGACCTAGTCAACACCCCGCACAAGAAGGCTCTCCGTTTCGTCAAAGGGTTGAATGAGCCATTACACAGTTTGGCCATGACCCATATACCCATGGGAGCCACGTATGAAAGATTGGTGCAAATGGCATTGCTGAATGAAGAGGATAAGGGCAAGAAGAAAGAGGGTTTGCAGCCTAAGAAGACAGACTTTAAAAAAGGCGGGGAAGGCAACAAAGAGAAGAGGACGTGTAATATATGTGGCAAAGTGGGGCACTTAGTAAAGGACTGCCGGAAAAAAGAAGGCCAAGGAGAATGGTGGGTGCTTTTCTTGCGGTGAGACAGGCCATAGGGCTAAGGACTGCCCAAAGAAACGAGGACAGGGGCAGAGCGCTGGATCCACCCCAGGGGCACAGATTCATGTGCTGGAAGCGCCACCTTTGCAACAGCGAGGTACAAACACTTCTGTAGAAAGTGTAGTTTATCTTTACGATCACCCCGTTCGCACTTTATTTGATTCTGGCGCATCACACTCCTTTATCTCGTCTGCTTTAGTAGAATCTCTGCACCTAAAAACTAGTATGGTAGAGGACCCCTTAATTGTTTCAAACCCAATTGGGGGCCCAGCTCATTTGTCTATGATCTGTTTGGGATTGAAAATTTCTATTCTAAGTGTTGAATTTCAATGTAGTGCCTTTGTTTTGGGCTTTTCGGGTTATGGTTTGATTTTGGGTATGGATTGGCTATCCAGTAATGGGGTCATCCTTGATTGTGAGAAAAGGGTTGTTAGGCTCCTAACCCAGCTCGGTAATACTTTGTAAATTTCTTGTAATCCCTCGTATGCGGTTATGCTTAGTTATCTTGAATCGCTAGATGCCTCTGTTGAAAATTTGAAATCAGTTAGAGTGGTCCGGGAATATCCGGATGTCTTCGAAGAGGTGAAGGGCTTGCCTCCGAAGCGGGAAATAGATTTCCGCATATATCTTGTAGATAATGTAAAGCCCGTTGCGTTGCCCGTTAGACACATGGCTCCACGAGAAAGGAAAGAGCTCAGTAAACAGATTAAAGAGCTTCTAAAAAAAGGGGTTCATTAGGAGGAGCTTTTCAGAATAGGGCGCTCCAGTAGTGTTCGCCACTAAGGCTGAAGGTTCATTTCGCTGATGCATGAATTGTAAAGAATCACCTTAGTAAGTACATTTGGCAACATAGTTGACATTTGTTTATTTTCAAGAGATAATTCATCTATGTGGAATACCTTCTAGTGAGTGAACAAGATCCAAGATTCACTAGTGAATTTTGGAGAGCTTGCATGGAACCATGAGTACGCAGTTAGACTTGAGCCAAGTATACTAGAAGGAGAATAAGTGAAAGAGGAACGAGAAATAGGTTCCAACTCATATTTTGGAAACAAGAATTAAGAAGCTACGAAATTGTGAAGTTAAAGACGGACAAAGCATAATGGAGTTAAGCTCAAGAAATGCGACTTAGAAGATCGAACACTAGATTCGTGCATCCTATCTCTTCTTAAGGGTATATCCTTGGTCCCTCTCTTCCTGTAGAGCTTACTTGCATGCTATCTTTGGTGTATATTCTCTCGGTCCCATTCTCAATCCAATTTCTGTTGCAAACCACATAGGGAGTATGACTCATCTGTTAGTAACACATGTTGGGGCTCGAGGGTGTTCATTGGTTTGACTAAAGTTTTTGGGTTTTATAGGATACAGATTGGTCTTAGGAAGGGACTCCCTTGTGACCTAAAAGGAGTCCATCATGCTTAGTTGCCTAGAATCATATATGGTGATTGGGTTGAGTAACTCTTTGGGTGTCAGTCTGATGTTGATTTCGGTCTTCGGGGCTGATGCTTAGAGAGTTCTTCTCCTAATCAATATATATGTGGCATAGATTTCCGGTTTCGACATTGCCTAATGGGCACAAAGTTTTTACTTGCTTCTATCATTCGACTATACCTTTAGGTAGGACCATTCCCTATCATTGAGAAATTTTGGAAAATGGCCTATAGATTAGAGCTACCCGAGAAGTTGGCCGGAGTCCACAACGTTTTTCACGTTTCACATCTCCGAAAATGTCTACATGAGTCTGCTGAAGTCGTAGAGCCAAATATATTCGAAGAGGCCGAAGTGGAACGCGAAGCAACCATAAGAAAGGTTCCAACCCACATCTTAGGAACGGAAGTGAAGAAGCTACGCAACCGCGAAGTCAAGCTCGTCAAAGTTCAGTGGAGCGACGCCGAGGGAGACGCGGCTTGGGAAACTGAAGCTAGAATCCGTACAGCCTACCCTTTTCTGTTCGAGGGTACATCCTTGATCTTTCTTTTTCCTTAAGTTGCGCTTTTATCTATCTTTTTAGGTATATTTCCTCGATCGTATCTTTTAGGTAGAAACCCTTTGGATGGAAACATGTAGTTGAAACATGTTATGGATGATGGTTGCAAGTGGTTGCAAGTGATTGCTAGTGGTTGCTCGTGGTTGCATATACACACACAATCTAGGTTTTAGATCGGCTCAGCCACTTCATATTGCATATGCATATATGTTTGCATTCGTATATGGTTGAACTTTAATGTGTTATCATATGGATGTTGCATCTGTATTGAATGATTGTGCACTCATGTAGAATCAAGAATAGGAAAATTTGCATACATAATGGATTCATGGCACTTACATAATTCGCATTAAGGAGGTCAACTGAATCAGTAGACCGCCTGATTTTGCATTAGATAAGTTCATGTACACACACACTTCGCATATGATCATGAAGCATTAGAAGTCTTTTAAGGACAATGGATGCTTGTGTTTGATGGATGAGTAGATGGATGATTGGATGTTAGGATATACATTCCTCCTAACATGAAGATTTCGGGGACGAAATCCTTTTAAGTGGGGGAGAATGTAACACCCCGAAAATTCTATAACTGTGAAATTAACAAATTAAAGTATAATTAATCTGAAATCAAAGAACTAAGGGAAACGGGATACGCCATTGCGTTCGTCTCGGAAAAATACGCGAAATAGAGTCCGAGTTTTCGAAAAACGGAGTCCGTATGAAGAAGATATGGCCTTCGGAAGTTTGAGAATCAAATTTAGAATTCAAACAGAATTAAACAATTAAATATTCTGAAGTGGGGCCCAATGGGCCAGGGCGTATAAACACCCGCCTAGGCCACCCAGGTCGACTGGGTTGTCGACCTGGGCTACCCATGTCGACAGGGCTGTCGACAGCCCTGTCGACAGGGGTATCGACCTGGTCGAGCCCAGCCAACCTGGCTGGCCAGGTCTGTGTTTGGCCGATTTTCTGTGGTGTTCTTTATCATTAGGGCTAGGTGGCAAGTTTTAATTGGTCTCTCTATCGAATGAATGGCTACGATCAATCCAGGCAACATCAATGGTCCTAATCAGTTCCTAACCTCTATATAAACAACCCTAGACTAAACCCTAATCTATTCATTCAAAAATAAGAACATAGCCGCCATGTTGCTGAGGAACGACTAGGAGTAGCCACCAAATTGGAGAGAGGATTAGGAGGAAGATTCTAAAGCTTAAAGCAACCTAAACAAATCAATTCAACAAAGGAATTTGCGTCTTCAATCCCTAAACTAAAGAATTCATCACACCATTGTAAGTAGAGTATTACTTTGGTATGAATAAACAATTGTGTTGGTTTGTATGCGTGAATTGTGGCAATAAAGTAATTCATATTTGTGCATTCTTATCAATTTGAAATATTATGTACGTTTGGATATTTATGAATTATGTTATTCATTATAAAGAACTACATGCGGTAGTTCTATGCAAGTATACGCTTGGAATATTTCGCAAATTATGTAATCCATGTTGAAGCTACATGTATGTAGTTGATTTAAATTCATGCATGTTTGGGGTTTGCTTCTATGCCACCATGATGTATACTTTTGTGCATAAATCATTTTGTAAGTAATTGGAACAAGTTTGGTTATTATCCATATGAAATTATGTTGAGAATTTGGCATCATGTATTAAGCCATGCTTTTGTACTAGAAAACCTATTTGCAAACTTATGAATATGGCTAGGCTATGAATGATATTTGGCATAGTTAAAATCCATGATTAAGTCTATCTTGTTTACAAGAATTTTATGATGACATATGTGGTACATGGCTAGGTTAGGTTCAAAAAGTCCCTTTTTGTAAGTTTACATGACTAAAGTAAGAATCATGATTTCATGTTAGAAATATTTATGCCATGGTTATGTGAACAAATTTAACTATACTTATGCCATGCTTATGTTTGATATTATGCCATGCTTATGTTTGACATTGTGCCATGCTTATGCTAGAAATATTTATACCGTGCTTATGTTTGACATTATGCCATGCTTATGCTAGAAATATTTATGCCATGCTTATGCTTGACATTATGCCTAAATAAGAATATAGGTTCATGTTGCAGTTAAACCTATGCAAGTTTACATGCCTTGATTCATGTCACCTATGCTTTATGACCAAAGTATATGTTACCACTATGCAAGTACACCCGTTTCTAGTTTGTATTTCCAACGTCATTTTGCAAGTTCATACGCTCACCTTCCCCTCTTTGTGTATGTAATCACGCCATAAGCCTCCCCTTTTCGCATGGCTAAATTGGGCTTTAAAAGGCTAAGCCCAATATATATATAAACGGACGTGTAAAACGGGGGAAAATAACGTTGGGTTAAAATTAATTAATGAATGAAAATATAAAATAGAAGGGCCCAAATTCAAGTATGGGTTGGGCCCATGATTGGTGTAACCTTTACACCATTAACTTAATAATGGGCCGCAAATATTTACATATAAGAAATAAAGAAGAATGACAAAATATGTAAATGTAGAAAATACGATGTGTTTAACCCGAGGTTGGATTGAGTTGTGATGTAAACCTGCCCGGAACCGCCCGGCTGTCCAGTAGTCACAACAATACCTATCCAATGTGGGAGGTTAAACATGAAGCCCAATAAGGACCCGAGGTTAGACTGAGTTGTGGCGTAAGACTGCCCGGAACCAACCGGCAACAGGCAGCCACAACAATACCTGTCTAATGTGAGAGGTCAGGGCCTTAATAAGGTAATTAAGGCTGAGTCAGGATTGATAGGATTAAGTGAACTAAAGACTTAATCAAAATGGAACATGCTAAACTAAACGGACTGGTGGGGTTAGGTTAGAAAAACACTTAACCAACTTAGCATGTTGGCTAGAGATAGAAAACCTAGTAACGGGGGACCCTTTTCAGCAGTAACCCTAGAAGGTGTATCAGGATACCCTGAAACTAGGCAGGGTGGGGCACGATTACTGGGCTGATTGTAAGAGGTCAAAGCGACGGCGGTGGTGTAGCAGTGTAGGTTCTAACGGAGTGCGGGCGTGCACACACTCCGGCGCAGAAAAATAAGGCACTGGACACCAGTAGCATACCTGTGCACTCTAAGGTTGTGTCGGGTTGCCACTATGGGACTTGATACACCCCATGGTGGGACCAGCATAGGTAACTACAACATCGGGGGCCGTAAGACACATGTAACTATGCGAGTAGGAGCCGATCATCATAGAATGGATCACACCACCCTGATTATGGGGTGCCAGTTGGAAAACTAGTTTATATGGGTTCAGAGATTTACAGGGGGTACGATAGTATATTCGACCCTAGACAACTTAACCAAGTTTATAGTGCTTTCCCACTTTCTTGTTTATACTTATCATACCCAGTTCTTTATTCATAGACAGAATAGTACTAGACTTACTCAGGCTTTATGTCTGACTCTACTTTTCTTTCGTCTTCTTTTCTTCCGTTTCCCCCCCCCCCCCCAGGTCCACAGGGAGGGAACACTGCAGCTTGACCAGCCTTAACATCCAGCTTGAAGAAGAGAAATGTATTGCTTGGACCTTTTCCTTTGAAACTATGGCTTTGGACAAACTCTATGGGGCTTTTGCAGTTTATCTATGTTTTATTTATGCTTCTTTAAATAATGTAATCAAGACAGATTATGAAAGTGTTATGTTATGTTTTGGAAAAAGATGTAAGACAATTATGGTGATGTTGTTGTAACACGTATTTGCTTTTATGAAATAAAAGTTTGTTGATTTTCCGTTGTTTACAAATATGTGTTCTTATATCTGTCTTGTATATCTGTGACTTATACTTATAAACCTCCACCAAAATTAGGGCATTCCCTTTGAGAGTGACCCTAACGGAGGTGGGGTGTTTCATTTTTAGTAGTAGATGTGTACAAGCTTTGTGTTTATGACCCTTTTTTTGATTTCTAGCTATATTACATCTATATTTAAAAAATTTGTATATAGCTACATTTGTGTATAAATGGATGGTACCACTTGCACGAAACCTTTTTTGTTAGTGTCCCATTGCAAGAGAGATGACAATTCCACTTTCAAACGACTATTCAAAAGGATCATATTTAATATACCAGCTTTTGATTGGGATGACCACATATTTATGTGGAGTTTGCATTTAGTATTATACTAGTATTTATTGCATCGTTCAACACTATAATTTAAGTGGAAATTAGCTGAAGGATTTCTCATTTCTCGATAATAAGTGTAAGGACAACACTTCTAAATAATTAATTTCAAGGACAATTTAAAGAACATGACAAATTCATTCATCATTTGCAATTATAAAGGAAATGATAAATTCATATGTTATTTTTCTGTATAATTGAAAATAATACTTTCAGTTATTATTTCATTGTAAGTTGTCCTTGGAACTATTTATTCAAATTTATTGTCTAAAACTAATTTCCCTGAAGTAAGATGCCTACCGATGTAATTGAACCATTCTGTCGTTTATCAACATAAATGTTCTCATATCAGGTATTATTTGTATAAATTGTTGTGTTCTATCCAACATAAAATGATTTTATTTTATTCCATATTTAGTGGGTCTTTTTAATTAGTTTCTTAATTTCCTTTTGCTCTTTTATCTTCTTTCATATGCACATTTCTCACTTCTTATTAGGAATGAATTTCACAAATTCATTGGTTCTTCATTTCTGACAGGGTATTAATCCACCTGTTGTCAAGCTTAAACGAGTGCCTCCAATTGATGCAAGTCTTAGCTTTCGATGTAAAACTCCGGGTTTTCTTACTTTTCATCCTCCTATTGTTCATCTTGACACTGTGCAGATTTGTATATAAAAATTCTTTGATTCATCAGTTTCGAGTGGGATATTGATCCTTCTGGCATCGTGTTTGAAAAGTGGCTCTAATCGATGTGGATTTATAATAGAATTTTTTCTGCAAGACATCATTGATGTCGGAACAAAGACGTCTAATCATGCTTAAGCTGTTTTAAAGGTGCGTGTTCATGACTATGCCATCTTTTAAGTATTTATAACAACCATGTTTTTAAAGATTAGACTAATAGTAATGTATTCATGAATATGCTAATGATCATTTGATCAAGAATATCTGGCAAGCAAAATATAATTAACTAAATTACATTGAATGTCGATGCTTTTCCAACTTTTTTATTATGTATATAAGATTGTATGTCTCCTCCTCAATATATTGTTGGAATATTTTTATATATTTAACCATATTTGGTTGCAAATGTAGTTCACGTAACTTCTATGATGTAAAACTATTTTATGATCATTGCATCCATTTTTAATATTCACTACGTACAAAATGTTCACATTAAGTACTCGCTATTTTATGATGGCTTATTAGATTTTTTTTATCCCCCTTCTATACATTTAAGTTACCTTGTCTAATAATTCTCCTCCAACATTGTAAATTTTAGTACCAGCCATACATTGTGTAGTTAGTTGAAGTTAATATCAAAGTGTTATATAAGCGCCCCAACTAAATTTGACTTTATATTACTTTATTGCAGTACAATTTACATGAATTGTGTTTGTTTATTATTTTGTAGTAGAGTTGGATAATGAGCCGGTTGGGTGCAAACATTGAAGAAAAAGATACACAAAAGAAATAATGAACATTGCCAAATTGAGTGGATGATTCCTCATCCTTGTCTGTAATATTGTGGTCATAAACCCAAACATCATGAAGACATAAAAAAGGTAATTTCTTTTTATCTTTCGAATGCATGTTGTCTCTATGATGTTCTATTTAGTTAAATTAGCAGAAATTGAAATTCATGTTATTATGGATCTCTACATATTTGAAGGATATGTTAGACCGATTTTTAGAAATAATTTATTAATGGATTAATTGACAAGAATAATCCAAAGTTTAACGTGTCTGCCCATATTAATCCTAAGTTTGCGTTATTTAAAAATAATCTCAAGTTTGGGGGATGCCTTCCTATATTGATCCCTTCTACCATTTTAACTTATTATAGCCAGTAACTTTTCCAAACCACGTTAAAATCATTTCTTCCCCAATCTGCGTTCTGATCTTATTCACATTCAAGCTCTTCTTCTCTTCCCTCTTTAAATAATTTATTACCACTAACTTATTCTATCCTATTTCCCAAATAACGACTTCAGCTCCCTTTCCATTGCAGCGTCATTGAATCTCCATCGCGCCTTAACCTCTCAACGAAATCTCAAATCAATTTTTTCCATGAACTCCTCGTTTCAAACACCATCGTCTCCTCGTCAATACTACACACGCACACCCCATTTGGTTTTTGTGCTTTCTCCATGTCGTGTGCTTTAGCAGTTTAGGTGTGACAAACGAAAACATTTATTTCTTCGTTCTTTATTACTAACTTTCCCAATTATCAGCAAAATCCACTTGGAACTGATCAGGATCCCACCGCCCGTATGCTCGTACACGGGCAACCAGCGTGTCGATTACCCTCTTCCAATGAGTCAGAAGAAGAAGGGGGTGAGGATCGCGGGAAGAAAGATGAGTCAGGGGGCTTTCAAGAAGGTTCTAGGCGAAACCAATTGATTTGAGGGAGGGGTTTTGGGCGAACTGATTGATTTAAAGGAAGAAGAGTCAGGGGCCTTTCAAATTGGCGGGTGAAGGGTATAATCTTGCAAACCCGATTGATTTGAAGGAGGGGTTTTGGGCGAAGCATGGGACTAACAAGTTTGTGACTATCAGGTGATCATCAAGTGTTGGGTTAGTTGTAAGTGATCTCATCTAGGGGCTCTCTGTATATACATGTTTCTTGCTCTTTGCAGCTTTTGGGTTTTTATTTTTATGTAGTTTGATTTGGATGCTTGTTAGATGAATGATGACTTGTGTTCCATTGCTGCTGCTAGAATGTTGTAAGTTATTTTAGTTAATTCACAGTTCGATTGCTTGGTGAAAGTGAATGTGAGGAGAAAGTGAGGAGTTTGGTTATTAATGTTGCTGTTATGAAAGTGGAGTTCGATTGCTTGGTGAAAGTGAGGAGAAGAATTTGGTGATGATGGAGGTAGCAGCTCTGGTCAGTAGGCAAACGGTTTACACTGGGAGGAAAAAATTAATTAGCAAATGTTATTAATTAGCAAACGATTAAATTTTGAAACCTGCTATAATAGGTCATCACGGAAACGGGATCAATATAGGAAGACACCTCCCAAACTTGGGATTATTTTTAAATAACGCAAACTTGTGATTAATATGGGCGGACACGTTAAACTTTGGATTATTTTTGTCAATTAATCCTTTATTAATTTGAACTATATGGTAAGGACATATCTTCGAATTCGTTGTTTTTATGTTACTTACATTATATAGATATTGTTAAAAGATGTGATTGCTTAGTTAACTATATTTTTATGAGTGAAACCATTTGGTTTCTCCCTTTAAAATTTATCATTTCCTTCCTACTATTTGTCAATGCATTAGACCTTCAAAGATCTTAGATTTTTGTTGTTTATATTATAAATAATCCTTTTGTTGCATGTTGATTGTTGAATATCGTATGATGGCGAGTATTTGTACAATAATCGTATACATATAATCGTGAACTTTACTAGGTGTTTGAATTGTTAGCCATGACATTAAAATATTGTTACCCCATGAGCAAAACCTAGTTAGTTTAAGATTCTTTAGACAACTTAGCTTCAAGCAGCATGTTTTCTTGTCGATGAAGTAATATCAGTGTCGCATATACACCTTACATTAATAACACCCACCACTTTTAAAAATAATTTACTTTATATGCTTAATATATATTATAAACCATAAAGTACACAACTTTTAGAACTTTACATGATTGAACTAATCAAAATATCCCAATAAAATACACATGAGCATAAACATTTTAGCAATAATATACCTTGTTTAAGTTAAGAATTTATTACTTATATATATATATATATATATATATATATATATATATGCATTACTTTACTTATATTGGCCTATCGGATACACTCTTGTTAATATGCGACTCGAAACTTAATAATATTATTTTGTCTTCATAAATAGAGTTTAGCAACTCTAACTAGTTTTTTTGTGAAGCTCTATCACATGAGAAATTGACCTCTTGTCTTTTGTTTGACCATTTATAAGTAACTACATGATATGTTCGGAGATTGAACTATTCATGCCTATCTTAAGGAATTAATCCACTTAGTTTTTAGTAATCATTTACCAAGCTCAAAATGTCAGGATAGTATTTACACGAGATAATTTTGTTTGAATGAGATGATATTCTTGCTTGTTTGCTTTAATGGATATTACATCTGTAATTTTTTTTGTATGTACGTGTGTGTGTGTGTGTGTTAAGTTACTTATAGCACAGTCTGATTGATAAAACTAAGTGTTTATTAATCCACTTAGTGTTTCAGTGGCTGGATAGGAACATTTTTCGTTTTTACAGAACCAACTGTTGCATTATTTTCTTTATTTACTGATGACTCGCCTAACTGCTACATTTAATGCAATATATTGATAAAACCACATGGACCCTAGGTGGTGGATCTTTCCTGGAGTTTAAACTTTTGATGGTTATAAGATAGTGATATCGAATTGATAATTCATGCAGCTGATGTAAACGCCCTTATGGTGCAGTTGGTCAAATTAAATTCAAACTAAAACAGCGTCCTTAACAGAAAATAATTTCATTACGAAAAACACTTGGCGAACAATATAATACAAACCAAAAGCAAAACACTTCATTATCTACACACCGTATAACGTCAGAACTACTCTTCCAAATTTCAAAAAAGTAAGCACTCGCTTGAAACAAAATAAAGGATTAAGGATAGCCACCAACAGTCCTAATAGGGTGCAATCAGACTGTGCTATAAGTAACCTCATGTGTGTGTGTACTCAGTTAACTATGTGTGCTCGCACTACTATGCTTATATCACATCATTCCTGCTACTATTTGCTCTTATGTATCTTTAAAATTAGTGTCTATTTTTGCATTTAAAGGTGCATTTACATCCACAATGAATTTGGATTAGATAGACAAATATTTGAAGTGTACCGTCTTTGAATGACTGTAAGCTTTGTTGATCTGCATATAGTTACGTTTTGATCACCATGTTACCTTTAAAAAATGTTGGAGTTATAGTCTTAATTGTCATGGTGCAATTGATTCCTTTCTAAGGAGTTGAACACCAAGCAGATTTATTTTATTGTACAAACACCTAGTAAACGTAAGCAAATATGTAGTAAGAACTTTAGCAATACATGTTTCATCGTTTCTTCGAACAGTTTTTAGGTTGAAAACCTTCCCAATAATACATTGTTCTTCAAACATAGCTAAATATGCATTCATTGTAGTGCTAATGAAACAGCCTCTTAGGTGGTACATGGACACAAATATTCAGTCCGACTAAACTAAAGTCTCATTTCCATTTTGATTTCCGGATAAGACCAAACAATGCAAAACAATGTTTTTAACCCACTTGGCATCCATATAATCCTATCTTTAAATACCAGCCCATCATTCTCACTAGAGTGTCCCTTCTTTTTCAGGTTTGTAGCATTTGTGAATAGAATGCATGGGAATCTGAGATTGAATCAGGAAGGAGCATGTTGCTGTAATATAGATTTTGTTGATTAGTTCACACTATTTATCAAGGATTAACTGTTATGCACTTTTTTTTGATAAAATAAATAAATAGGTAACCATTAGAGTGTTTGTTATTATTATATTTTATTCTGTAATCTCTATTGAAGATGTTTGTTCGACTTGTAACTTTGTAGCAAATATTCACTGATAATGATTTCCTAATACTAGTTTTTTTTTCTGTTAATATCTTCTTATTTTGTTTCACTATAGATATTTAGAAGAATGATGAATTGTAGTGCCATAAACGAATGATTGGCTCTTTATTTCTGTAACATATTGGTATTGCTTGAGTATTGCTAAAGATGATAAATTAATTTATGATAAGGGCGTGCTAGTTGATAAAAGCTGATGTACATAGTTGAAATAGAGGCGCATATAAGTGCCTCAATTATTTGTTCTATTTATTATTCTTACGTGGCAAATTGAACAATTGAGGCGGATTTATGTAGCGTTTGATTTTCGAACTGGCCAGTTGATGTTCGCGTCCGCGTCGGACGCGTTAATGTGGGGTCCACACCATTTGCCCCTTCCAACCGAACGGTTCAAAGTGTTGCTTTTGCGTCGGACGCAACCGACGCGTCCGATGCAAGAATTGTTGTATATGTATTTGCAGAAATGGTTCCAAGTATTAAATACTTTTTGTTGGAATGAGGAGTCGCGTGTGGGAACTTACAAGTATTAAATACTTTAGCTTTTTGTTGTTTGTTGGAATGAGGAGTCCTGTTTGGCTTTATTAATGTTGTGTCTCGAAATCACTGTTTGGCTTTATTAATGCTGTGTCTCTTTAGTGCTGTGTCTCGAAAGTAATGCTGAGATTTGTTTAGGTCATTAAGTACTTTTTTTTGTTGGCAAAATGAGTCTGGCTGTTCCTTTTGCTGATACTGATTGGCTTTATTAGTCGGTTGAAATATGACTGGCTTTATGCAAGGTTTACCCTTGTGGCTTATATCATAGTTTAGGTCAAAAACAATAAACAAACACCAACACAAACACAAACACAAACACAAACAAAAACAATAAACAATAACTTTGCCCCTTCCAATTTACCCCTTTCGTAAAAAAAAAAAAAACGCATTCCCCGTTCGCTACAATTCCCCTTCAAATACCCTTCCAAATAACCCTTCCCGTTCAAAATCAAACGGACCCTTAGTGTTTTATATGCCTCTATCTACTTTTAAGGACACCATTACATGAGGCGTTTCTTATTCTGCCTCTCCTTTATTTAGAGGCAGATTAACACAATTTTGTGTCCCTACTTAGATTAGTACAGGCAACTTTTTTTGCCTTTAATATTTCTAGTTTTGGTATTTGTTGCTTGTTAGAAAGACACGGCAAAGAGAAACCAGCGAACTACAGTGGTTCGAACACAGGTAGAATTTTCCCGAGATGGAAGAGCATCTCTCCATAAATTCTAGTGTATACGTTTTGGGAATTACGGGATTTTATTTGTATTAACTTTTTTTATAGATCTTTAATCCAATTTATTTCTCGGGTTTTATTTCTTCTTTGTTTGCGGGCGCAAGGAGAGAGAGATTTATCGTGTATGTATGTATATATGTATGTGTGTGTGTGTGTGTGTATATATATATATATATATATATATCACTTAGCATGCAAGTATTAGGGGATGCTGTAGGATGTACATCCCTCCACAAGTAGCTTTGCAGCTCCATAAATGTTCATTTGCCCAGACACAAAAATTTTAAGTAGCTAGACAGGGTAGGGCTGCGTTGCAATGTACATAACATGAAGAAAAAAGAGACATGGATCAAGTCATTTTCAATGGGTATACAGGAGGCAAAAGCTTAAATCATAGGCAAGTGCAAGCTTATGGGTGCGTTCGCAGTCAATATTTGGCATGCTGGGGGTTTTGTTTGCGTCAGACGCGTCCGACACCAACAAATTTTCCCCTGTTCAGATACCACGAGTTGTCAGCGCTGAAAATTTGTCAATTGACATCCAATGCGTCGGACGCAACATAATTAAAATGTCTAAACTAGTTAATTAAAGAAGACATATATAGCTTAGATGGTACATGTACATGCTTTGCTCTAGAGAGACTAGGGTTCAAATCTTACCTACACCAATTTTTTTTAGTGTTTTGCTGTACACTGTTTATTAATGCTTCATGCCTATTGTAAACTAGTTGTTAATGCTTAATGTCAAAAAAATATTTTTGTTGTTGTTGTAGACTTTTAATGCTTAATTTTGTTGTAATGTATTCGCATCGATTATATTGTTATTTAAAATGGTTTCAACACATTCGATAATTAGATTTAACGATCCAATTACAAATCAATATTTAATTAATTCATAATAAATAATTTAACAAATAAATACCACGCTCAAATACCTCGTTCGTAGCTAAAAACACATTCCTCGTTCGTTACACTACCACACTCAAATACCCCGCTCAAATGCCCCGTTATCGTTCACCAAGAACACACCCTATATCTTGTATAGGAATAGGCAGTACGTGTTATTCCTTGTGTATGAAGACTTAGGGGATAGATAGGTCTGCAAAGTATGTATAGTTCTATATGTAACCAATGAGAATCCACAATAAAGCTCTTGTAATGCACATGGGCATAAAAACATTGTTAAAGATATAGGTAATGATTTAAATAATTGATTTCTCAGTTTGCAATATGCTAAGCTAATTAGCAATGTGGAAATAAAGAGTAAAATATATAGAGTATTGAGGGCATAGACGTAAAGTAAGATGTAGGGAATAAATAGCTTTGAAAATATGATAATCCGGAAAATGAAGTAAGAATCTTTTTTATTATCGTGTTTCGAATTTATGATATCAAAGTTATAAACTGAAATTAGATGCTAATGTTTGTGGTGATTGTGATTCAAATATACAACCTTGTTTGCATAACAGAGGAATTTATAAAAACTTTGTCGGAGGATGAACATTGTGACATGCAACCAGTGTCGGGCCAGTAGGTCGGGTTGCCCTAGCCGAGAAGCTTAACCGAGGAGGAGGTAAAAAATTTGACAAAACTGCTAATGGCCAGGCTTGACCTCCAGTCTTTCAGAAAACAACAGACAATGCTTACCACCGCACCAATGCTCTTAATTATATAAATTTATTTACTGCTCCTTTCTAACAAAACTCAATACAAAGTTCATCAGAAAGTTGCCCCTTTTCGGTGGGTTGCCCCAGGCGACTGTCTTGGTCGCCTTACCCTAGGGTCGGGCCTGCAGGCAACGGTAATGCACCTTAATAAAAGTAGTAGGATCCCTTATCTTTCTCGAGGCAATAAATTTGTTAGCAGCTAGGTAGGAATTATTCAGTTCTGAGAATAAAGCTATACTCTTATGGTTTGTAGCAACTTTATGACCTATACTCCTAGCGTAAATACTATACAAAACAAAGTATGATTTAATATAATTGCTCGAAAAATGCAGCTTTGAAAAGTAGAGATTGCAAATCGAGGCCGAGGGGATGAAAATTAAATATCAGAAATTCAAGTGAATGAGATATCCAATGATAAACCCAACGCTACACAGAATTCCGTTTATTTATGACTGTTATAGACAAAAATAAAATTATGACCATGACAAGCAATGAGTCACGATCCCAAAATTATTATAAAATAGACAAGTTAGCTTATCTTGTTAAGTTCCAAAAATGCTGATTTATGGTGCAAAATACGCTAATCGAAAAGTAGCTAATTTTTCCAAAATAAAAATTACAGAAAAATTCTATAAATTAAACTGAAATATGTCTTAAAAATCTTGTCCAAACTTGAAACCAATTATTTATTATAATTAAATTAATCGTTATGGCTTAAACGATTCCATAGCGATTTTCTGAAAATTTGATTTGAACATAACTTACAATATATAAGACGAAATCTCGATTTTTCACTTCCATTAGAAAAATATAGTTCAATAGATTCAAATGTTTCTTGTTTCAACGAATTCCGACTTATAACGAATCATATACACTCAGTTGAAGTTCAAAGCGTCAAATCACGAACTACCGCGACGTTACGAACTCGTTTATAATTATATTATAATTAATATATTCAACTGCCTTTTAAATAATATATTCGTTACTATAAATAAATTCTAAATTGAATTATATCCTTTAAATTATCCAATTTACACAGTATTGTAAAATCAACTAGTTATGATCATTCCAGGATTAAAATTATTGTTCCACTATTTATATTAATTAAATATTCAAAATTATTTAATTCAAGTCAATTTAAATTGTCAAACCACTATATAAAATAATTAAATACATTAATTATTATATCGTTAAAAATACGGGACGTTAC
Source organism: Allium sativum (assembly GCA_030737875.1). Lineage (NCBI taxonomy): Eukaryota > Viridiplantae > Streptophyta > Magnoliopsida > Asparagales > Amaryllidaceae > Allium > Allium sativum. Next base: position 3,072,196 of record CM060911.1, on the reverse strand, counting down.
AAGAGGGGAGTGCTGACGTGGCATGTTGGGGGGAGGGGCGGACGATGGCTGGTGGCGCGGGTGGGGCCCAGGCAAGGGAGGGAAGAGAGAGAGAAAAATAGAGAGAAAGTGAAGAAAAAATGGAGAAAGAAGGAAAAGAAATACAAGTGAAATGCCATCTATTTATATATAAATGCAAGGGTTCTAAGTGCAAAAATGACTTGAATAGGTGACAACGCAAAAAGGAGAAGGAGTTGTGGTGAAGTAATAGGCTTTTGTATAATTTTGTAACTAAGGTTTTAATTTAGTTCATTTCTTATCTTTTGTGCCAAGCCTTATTTTTTGTATCAAAACCAACTCATCATCAGAACATGACATCATGGAAGAGAGTGTAAGTAAAAGTGGATGAGGTGCCAAGGAGGTAGAAGGCTTAGGAATTAGTGTATAAGAGTGATTTGATTTAATTTAATCTTGTGTTTAAGTAAACGACCTTTACACGTTTTTAGCTCGCACGATCAAACAGTAATTCCGATTGATATGAAATTTAAAATTCTACTATATTTCACAGATACAGATCCAGTGAAATTGGTCTCGTCGAATTCTGAGGCTGATGCAAAATGACTATTTTTTGGCTATTAAAATAATATTAAATTATTCAATTTTAATATATTTTCTTTTAAATCAATTTTAAAAGTTTACTAACCTTATTTTAACTTTTAGAAAAATATAAAATAAAATTAGAATTCATTTTCAATTATTCTTAGGTCTAAATTCAATACTTAACCATTTAAAAATCCACTTATATATACACAATATATTAAAATTCTTATTTTTAAATTGACTAAAATTTCAGGTCTTTACAACAAAGTTGTTTATCGCAAACATGTAGACTTTGATCAATAAAGGAGAAATATTCATATGATTCTCTTTTACTTATGTTTTGTAATAATTATATTTGATAAAAATGGAGGTTTTGTAATGGAAATTTAATGAAAAATTATTTATGAATGTTTTTTTTTTTGGAAAAAGAACATATTCTGTGCTCTATGATTTTATGATTCATTAACATATCAATTTCATTTTATCAGAAGTAAATATTATAGATGACTGCAGCATCAGTAATGTTAGTTTTAGTTTAGAAATCGGAGTGTTACCTTGGCTCTGCCATAGTGCCTATATTTATAATCAATAAAACTAAAAAACGTTATTTTGAACCAAAATTTTCTATATGTTTCGTTGATTTAATAATTATTAGCGGATAAGTTAACCATTAGATATCTATTTGCATCCTTAAATACCGATATTCGCAAATATTTTTCAACGATAGAATACTATATGTATTTTAAAGTATCCACTGATATCTATTCATTTTGTGGCTTCATGGTGCTTGAAGTTAAAATTAAAAGTAATCACCGCTAGAGCTGGCAATTAGAAGTGGGTACCATAAATCAAACTTAACTGACAAAGAAAAGACGAAACTGATGAGCTTGGATTATGAAAAATATAATAAAATTTCGATTAAAGCCTACTTGAACCTTGCTCAATGGGTTTAGTATTTAATCTAGATAATGAAATATATCATGAAGACCTGACCAAACATGCTATGAATCGATCTGACATAAAGCATTTAAACATATGCATTTTTAATGTTATTATCGACGGAACTTGAATTGATCCGGCTTTAAACTTGAATTGGGTTGGATGTAAAATCTAAAATGTGTAGTTTGGGTTCGACAAAATCTGATCCATTTAGAATCGAGAACCATTGAGTCGGGTTCGGTTCCATGAAATGGGTCTAATTGACTCCTCGTTTCGCCATAGAGAAGGCATAGGTAATGTTGGAAATGTTTTACAAACATTATGTGAATTATTAAAAATGATTGAATAAGTGTATGAATGGCTCCTATGTTTGAGTAGTCCCACATCATGGGATTATAGGGAAGAGACAAGGATTTATACTTGTTTCTAAGAAGTCATGTTGGGGCCTTGGGCTCCCAATACATGCATTGTTGTGAGGAGGGAGACCATGCATCATGACCACCACACACGCGCGCGACCGACCGACCGGGCCCGGTTCGGTTCGGTTCGGGCTCGGGCTGGGGCTGGGGCTTTGTGGTGTAGGCACTTATATTTTTTGGACCATAAAACTTAGTTGTTTTCGAACCGTTTTTTTATGGAAAAATTATTTTGCGCACCGATATTTATTCTGCAACGGAAAAATTTTTGCAACGGTAAAATAATTAATCCCCCCGAAATTTTAGCAGATCCGATATTTTCTCCCAAAACCTAATTCTCGTTCTATATATACTATTTTATCTGAGACGAGAAAAATACCGAATTATATATTCTCTTCTTCTCAGCCGCCATTAAAACTTCTAAGAAATTTCGAGCAGTATTTTTCCCGGAAGTGCAAATCTGCACTGATTTGTTTGAGCAAGCAAATCAGTTACTATTTTAGAGGCTGTTTTATCCTAGAGGCGGCGGCGAAGGAACGAATTGGTTTGCACCTCTGACCAAATCACCGAATCGTCTTCAAGAAAGCGACCTAGTCCGCGACTCAGCCATTGTTTTCAACAGGTAATATCATGATGATCCTGGATTTGTATTAAGTAGACATTTAGTTGTCAACAGATGTACTACTTGGGATTAATAGTGTTCCTGTAGGTCATGATGGTTTATTTGGTTGTTTTATACTTTTTTGTTGTTCAGTTTATATGTCTGTTCAGTTTATATGTAGTTTTGGAATATTTCACATAGATTAAGTAAACAAAGAAATGACATGTTCATCCTTTAACTAATTCTTTTGTATTAAGTGCTCTTTAATGAGAAACAATGTTGGCAACGAAGAAAGAAGTGCATGCAATTTCTCAAGATACCATTAATTAATTCTTTTCACACGTGGAAGTCTAAGAAGGAAGTTTGCAGCAGTATGTTTCTTTGGAGCAGTTGGCAGCCGTAATGAGGAGACTTTTCAAAATGGTAAAAGAGAGAACAATTGAGCCAAACTTGCTAAAACGTCAAATATTTAGCAAAACTTATAAAGCATTAGAACGACATATAAACTGAACTGGAGGGCAGTGGCGGACACAGAGTTTTAATTCACTGGGGGCGGAATTTTAAGAAAAAAAAAATCATATGTTTAACATCGACTTTAATTTATGAAAACCTTCCAGTACACATGCTTGCAATTTACAAACAAAAAATAATAGTATTACTCTACTTACAAAGAAACGTGGCTAGGCAGAGGAAAAGTTTAATTGTATTTTAGTCCAAAAAATTTGCCATAATATCAGTGGCGTGTAAAAGATTACTTTTACCCATGCTGCAAGAAACAACTTTCACAGTTTTCAAAACAGAAACGTGTTCATATTGCTTTTTCTTTTCAACTATTCTTACTTCCTTGAATTGTTCACTCTCTTCCCCAAATGGTTGGCTCAAGCTCCTCTCTTTTATTTCAAAATTTACCATATTCGAAAAAATAAAAAATATACAACTTCCTTGAAAAACGGTTACGACAAACAATTCAGTGGGGGCGACGGCCCCCACTGGGCCTTACATAGGTCCGCCACTGCTGGAGGGAGTACCTAAATAAAAGCTGAATTCTTGAAATGGTTAGCACCAAGGGAGAAGCGTGTTTAAAAAGAAACAAATAAAATTTGATACTCGGGAAAATGTTCAATTGGTTTGTTAAAGGGAACACAGAAATAATGGTGTCGTCTATCATCGTTCTGTCTTCAATCATGCATGGATTGATAACGTTTGACCGGTCGTTTGTCTAATAAGTACTATGTGACGAAATAAAAAAGTGAATGGCAAATAATGTATGCATGCATGGCCGTAACATTAATATGACACCTACACAGTTACACATTCATCGATAATGATTGAGTGACATCCACGTATTTCATTTGCAATTTGGACATGAAACAATAAAACCAGCAAAGGAGAAAAAAGATAATCTTGCTGGGGAAGCTTTAACCAATAAAAGCTAGGGAATGAATGAGGGATATTTGTAGCAGATTGCTCCACGCCGTCCGATTCATCCAATAATGTTAAGGTACTTTCATCCCCATGCACCATGATCTAGAAGAAAAAGAATAACTGTAAGGACAAACTAGTACTGTAATGAATAATTATATTATACTACTTGGTTAGGCTCTCATTAAAGCCAAACGCACTGAAAATGATGTTCATTACTCAAAAATCTAACCACATTTTAGTTGTAAAGTGGCTTTTTAGTTTATATTAAAAAAAAAATTAGCAGGGAAGCAAACAGGATCTCTAAACGATAAAAGGAGTAAAAAGATAAATATATCCCCTCGCCACTTTTATTTATTTATTGTTGTCACTTTTGACAATTTTCTGGTTAGTACAATTTTTTTATAAAGGAATATATAATTGTTGATCTGACAACTGTTGCCATAGTCAACGAATATACCTTGTATATCAGTTTATTACCGTTTCACGCTTTTGGCTTGGATTTGGTCTTTTAAATCCGTTCATGTTATGATTGTTGTCCTTCATTAAAACGGGCTGATTTAAGTGTTCATTAGGACGCGTTTGCGGAAAATGATAACGGAGCATTTGAACGGACCATTTGAGCGTGACACAGTAGCGAACGAGGATTGCGTTTTTTGCTGCGAACGGGCCATTTGAACGTGGTATTTGAACGGGGTATTTATTTGTTAAAATTAATTTATGTTTCTTATATAAATAACAATATCTGAAAAGATTGCAATATTAGTCTCACGTTACCAAAAAAATATTAGCATTTTGGTGTATATATATATATATATATATATATATATATATATATATATATATATGAGTGTTTAAACTATAGTATAAATTAAAACAAAATCAAATTGGCTTGAACAATATATATATATATATATATATATATATATATATATATATATATATATATATATATATATATAGACACACACACACACACACATTCAGTGTCAAAGATGGGCACTAGACACGAGGGTGCGGGCGTGTGCGTACCCACATGGGTACGGTTTCAGCAAAATACTCCCTTTTTCCAACCATTCACAATATGAACGAACCAAATTCTCACTTCCACAAGCGTGCTGCTGGGCATGCCAACCAACGGGCGTGCATCCGACGCTTCGGGATGCGTCAAACACATCCCAACGGTCCCGTGCCACATCCAGCACTACGAACAACCCCTTAGTTGCATGATCGGTGATCTCAAATCTTTATTTTATAATCAAAATGTAAAATAAATTATTTTAAGTTGTAAAATTCTTTTAGATATTAATCAGATTAAAGAATCATTTTCATCATTATATCATAAATTTTCCAACAATATCCATTGACGATATGTAAAAAGAAAATTTTAGAAGTCATAATTTCATATATCAATTTCAAACTACATTTTCATAATGCAGTTAAAAATTAAATTTCCCATACACTACAAGACACACAGTATTTAGCGACGGCTTATAGCCGTCGGCGGCCGTCGCTAGCCGTCGCTATTACTGTCGTCGCCAGCAAAAATAGCAACGGGTTTGGCGACGGCTCCGTCGCTGGTTTAGCGACGGCTAGCAACGGCCAGTAGACACGTGTCACCTTACGTGGCAAGTCGTTTCTGTGACCAAACAACCGTCGCTAATCTGAAGCATTTTTTTCTGCATACAGCTTTTATTCCTTCCCCTCAATCAACAAAACCAATACCATTTCAAGATCAACTCACAAATCAACCAATATCACTCCAATATAATCAATTCTCACTACCAAAACACATCAACAACACAAAATATCCAAAATATTACTAAATTCATCACAATATCATAACATACTATCGTCATAGATCAAAAAAACAATATCATCGTCACATATTACCGTACCATCATCACATATCATCAAAATAAATCCAACCACACCATACCATCGTCAAATAACATCGTACGTGCATGAAGCATATAAAAAACAAGTATATGTACATACCAAAGCAATAGAACAACCAAACTAATCATCGTCCTCCTCGTCTTCGTCCTCTTCTTCTTCGCCTTCAGCATCATCATTGTCCTCCCCAGGCATCATTCCATGCTCCTGATAGAAAGCTGCAATGCGCTCGTCTATCTCCTGCGCCAGTTGGCTTCTTCTCCAATCATTCATCTCTTCCAACTGCTGCTGCATCCGAGCTATTGCCTCCTCATCCATGGACCTCTTATATCCTCGCTGAAAATCAATGGCCTGCAAATAAAGTTCATATTTAAGTTAATAACCTAAATTATGTTCATGACGTTACCATATAAATCTACATGTATATCGCTGAAAATCAATGGCCGAGCTATTGCATGTCCTGCGGCTCCACACGTACAACCGCCTGCATATCAAATTTATTTTGAATTATTTACAGTACATTACTTTCAATAATAATATTAAAAAAATACTTGCCAGCAAATCGGCTAAAATAGCGTTCTTGATGTGAGGTGGGATACTATCCCAATGCGGCCATGCCCCAGACATCCTGCTCGTGTAAGACTTCTTCAACACCTCTAAAATAAATTCTGCGGGCTGGATTTCGAACCCCCTGCGTACATGTTTACATAGATATTTCATATATTTTAAATAAGTTAAATAGAGATAAATTTGACACTTACCCAGCACACTTAGGAACAATCTCTACAACTTGCCGTAAATCAGGCTCGGAGCTACTAGGACCTGCTCCTGGTGTAGGAGATGGTGAAGGAGTCGGCTGTGACGAACTCCTCGATCGTCGTCCACCAGACATATCTGTTACAATCATATAATGCATACAAATAACTTGAATTGTTAACCGTTTAAACTGAAATAATTTATAAACTAAGCTTTCAAGTTAATTAATTAATTTTAATTCAAATTTAAACAATCATGTTTATTTCATTTTTAGTTAAATATTTTAGTAATTAAATAAAAATATGAAACATGGTCAAACTTAATTTTTAGTTAATAAAGTGTAAATAGTTGAATGAACTATAAAGTAGTTTAATAAAATATGAAATATGATATAACTTAATATGTAGTTAACTAGCATCAACTATGCACTTTGACTCATATGCACAACATTGATTAACACAAAATCATGATATATTCAAGTTACTCTCACCAAATACAAACACAATCATCCTACAACACATTCATCGTAAGCCTACATACGTCATAATCATTGTTTTTAACATCTTATATCCATTACATATGTGACAATCATAGTTTTTTTTCCTTTCTAATCAATTACATTTATCCCCAAATCAACTTACAACACAACCATCATCATAAGCATCTCTCATGACAACCAATTTCATATTCATAACCATTCAATATAACTAATTTCATATTCATTGTTGATACCGAAAATTGGTATAACAACCAAAATGGAATTTCTAAACACGTTACCTAATCGGAGGCGAGATGCTTAGAAAGCACGTCACCTTTTCAGAGGCGGGGTGTTAGAAAACCTTTAGAGTTGTGTGAGGCCATATCTAACATTCAAAAGCATCAAAATACCAAAATAAAGAAAGAAGACAAGAATTTTATAGTGGTTCGACTCTTATTTGAGCCTACGTCCACTTTGAAGATTGAATTTCATTAGTAGCCACAAAATTACAATATTTGCTCCATTATGCATTCATACAAGCTTCTTTGACATGCATTTATCTCTACAACCGATTGAAAGAATGGATGAAAGCTTGACGTATTTTATGCCAATCCCTCCATGAAAGCCATGGATAAAAGCTCCTTAGATGATCAAGAAGAAATGAAGTAGTGTGAAGAGTGCTTATGCTTGTTCCTCCATGAAAGCTATGCTCCACATGCTCCAATGCTCCATAGATTTGTGATCGATGATAGAGAAGAGATGTAGAAATGCTTGGAGAAATCCCGAAAGCAATTAGACAGCACCTCCTCGTAATTCCAGAAAAAGCCCCCCCAAAATAATGGAGGTAGGGTCCTATTTATAGGCGGAGAAATGGCTGAAATCTTGTATGCAGGGGCCTGGTCGGTATTTTCAGTATTTACGGAAATGCCACTGCCAGTTGTCACCAGTTGTTTCCAGCTGTCACGCCATCACAGGTTGCTTGTAGCGCTTTGGCCGACCAGGAGCTTCCGCCAGAAGAAAGGACGACCAAGAGGCTAAAGTGTGGAGCGGACCAACCAGGAATGACTAAAAGACTTTAAAGCTAGCTGGTGCGATCAGAGGCTAGCGGGCGAGCAAGTTTGAAACGACCAGCTTTCTTTAGCTTTTGGAGCGACCAGGTGGCTTCTGGATCTGGAGCGATCGAGTCAGCGTATAAAAGAGAGCGACCAGGTGCCTTTTGTCTCTAGGGCGACCATAAGGCTTTCCCTTTTGGAGCGACCCGGAGGCTTTGGTTCTCAGAGCGACCAGGCATTGGGCTCTACGACCGATCCCTCTTAATAATTATATGACCGACCCCTTCTTCAAAACACTTAAAACCGACCCACATTCACTTGGATCGATCAGATGGATAACATTTTGCCCCTCGAAGTTTCATAGTTTTTAAAAAAACTGTGGGCTTCGAAACATTAGTGGATCGATCTGCTTCAATTAAGGGTCGGCTTTGGATGCAGTTCTCATGGGTCGGTTCTGGAATTGGCTTGAGGGGTCGGAAACTGATGAAGAGGCCGGTCGTCCTGCCTATATAAATCTCTTTTGACCCTTGGTGTTCCTCATTTTCTCGATCCCGACATTTTTCTCTTTAATGGCGGCGCTTCTTTGAAGAAGAATCCTTCGATCTTCATTCCGTTTCTACCGGTTTGAATCAAGACTTCAATCCATCTTTAAATTTCTGCAAATACTTCAAATTGCAATCGTTCAACTTTGCGTATCGCTGGAGTTTGGAAATTCGATCGAAGCTTTTTCAACTTGCTAATCCGATCTCAGGTGTATGCTCTTACTTTTTTGCTTATTCGTGTAGGACCAACATTGTCTTCTGGATTTGGCTAAATTCTTGGGTTTGGATTGTATTTGGATCGGTTTTAGGTGCAGTATGTGATTAAACCCTACGAATTCGAACCGGTCTTGGATGTACAATTGCAACCTATAATTGAATTTGTGAACTTGAATCCCTGTGTGTATTGAAATGTTTACTATCAATGTAGCATCCGATTTGAATTGGTAAGTGATGATTTTGAAATGAGAATACTCATGTTTTTCTTTGCTGTGATATTGATCATGATATGCTTGTGTATATGTCTGAATGATTCGAACATGTATGATTTTTACTCGAATCGCTATGTATTTTCAACTACAAACCATACTTCTTTTCCTCTATGCGAACAGCTTGGTCGTTTTTAGACCAACTGGGTGGTCGGTTTTAGACGAGTAGCCCTCTTTTGGCCGACTAGAACAGTTCGGCTTGAATCATCTTTATCTAACAGGACCGACCCGGGTGGATTTTAACCTTGACCGTCCAGGTTGAAACTGATTTTTGAATTAATTTTATAATGACCAGCCTTAGGATGTTTTTACCGACCCAGAAGAGACTAATTTTGCGAGATAAGGTTTTGACTGGCTTGGCACGATCAGGCGCTATACCATCTTTGAGCGACCGGGGCTTGACTGGCTTGGAGCGATCAGACACTTTGCCAGTTCTGAGCGACCGGGGCTTGGCTGTTTTTAGAGCGAGCAGGCGCTTTTCCAGTTTTTGAGTGATCAAGGATTTCTAGTTTAGGGCGACCAGATGCCATTTCAGAACGACCAAGTGTGTTAACCAGCCAACGCCCACCTTGTTTCTGAGCTTTATTGATATTCCTGTAGTTTGTTTTTCCAACATACTTGTTTGTGTAGTAATGACGACCAGACGAAGATCTCGCCATTTTGTTGAGGGAACTTCTCCAACAAGAGAAACTGGGACCTCTGATCAAAATATTGAAACTTCTTCCGCTGCTACCACTGAGATGGATGTTGATCGGAACTCTCCAATCGTTCGATGTCTTTCTTACACACCTGCTGATAGTTGTGTGTCAAAACTTGACGTTGATGTATATCATAGAATATGCAAACAATTTGGCCTTTCCGAAGATGAAGTCAAGTTCCCAGAAAGAGACGATTTATCTGATCGCCCCTCCGTTGGATACGTAACAGTTTGTAAGGGGATGTTACAGAGTGGAGCGATCCCTCCCTTCAATCCTTACCTAGAAATGATTCTGAAAAGTTTGGCTATCGCTCCCTATCAACTGGCTCCCAATGGCTACTTCATTGTTACATGCTTATATGTGCTGTTTATGAGAGTTTTAAACCGCGAGCCCACCTTTAAGGATATATGCTCGTTATACTCTTTTAAGAGACGAAAGAAGGAGCGTCCCTCCTTTATCTTCACGGAAAGCAGGAGATCCAGGGTTATAACTGGCTTATTTGAGAGTATCAAAGGATTTCCCGACAAATTTTTCTATGTGCGGTGTCCCGACAACTTTTTTGGTCGATGGGCCGAAGGAGGTAAATGTTCATAGGAATTCTATTTTACCTCTGATGATCATGTATTGATTTTACTTTTTCTCACAGAGACTCCTTCTGATCAAGACACAGACATTAATGAACCTCTGCTGGAATCATTGTTATCCGTGAGCGAGACTGAAAGAAGTAGACAGTTTTTAATTTGCGAAGAGTTCCTTCGACAATACAAGCTGCTTCCCCCATCCCGTACCCTAACGGCGAAAAGAACGGCTAAGAAATACTTGACAAAATGCGCACAAGCCGGTAGTGGTAGTGGTAGTAAAAAGCCTTCGAGTGCCCTTAAGGAAAATAAAGATTCTCCTAAAAAGCAGGCTGATGTCTTGACGATTCCGGAGAGAACCACAGAGGCCGTTTCTGAAAAACAAGCTGTCATCCCGAAAATCCCGGAAAAAACTACGGGGGATCAGCTTCCCTCAAATACTGAAGAAGAACTTGTTCAACGTGAGGGTAAGCAACTCGCGGTAGGAGAAACTACCTTAAATGTTGAACAGAACATTGGGGATGTTCTTGAGGATCCGACTTTGGCAAGTACTCAAGATAGAGACTCCGCGGGTACTTTTGGCGAACTTCCTGATCTAGAGTCTATGCGATTCCTTAGCAAAGATGATACCCCTGTTTCAGGTTTCGTAGTTCCTAATGTTCAATCTGATCCCAATATTCCGGAGATTCCTGGACCAGTTCCAGATACGAGAATAAACTTAGGATCGAAGTCTAGCACAGGCTTATTAGGCATGTTTTTGTTTTTAGGACTAAGCTTGCTTTTAGAGTTGCACTTTTAGCTTCTTACTCTATATCTTGGTTTACTTCCATGTTCTCAAGTGCTAAATGAACTCATTATTATTTTTCTTTTTAGGAATGAAGTCATCATTCATTGATGATTTCCGGAAAAGGAGGCAAAGTTCTGATATACTTGCTCGGCCAAAGAAAAAGATTAAGCAAGTTCCTCCTCAACCCCAAAAATCACACGGCCAACATCCCACTTCTTCTCATCCTTCCTATGAACAACTTCCAGAGCAAAGAGCCTGGCTTGATGATTATGAACAATCGGCAGAGGATGAGGCAAGACAACCAAGGGAGGAGCCTCAAAGGAGAAGACGAAGGGGTGGAGATGACCCTCTTACGGAGATCCCCCAGAAGCGTGCCCCAGGGTACGTTCCTCCTTATCCAACCCAGGCCGAGCTTCAAACTATCATGTCGAGGCCGCGTAAAATACTTGATGTAGAGAGGGAACTTGGATGCCCCAGCCCCCCTCTTAGTCATAGATTTGGAGGTTGGGATTTGAGGGGTTTGAACTTTGATGTGGACGTCCATCCCACAGATAGACGGGACATGACGGAGATGGTGGCGAAAGCTCGGGGATTCCTGGATGATATTGGCAAAACCGTTGATCAGCGCCTCAAAGCATGGGAACAATTTTGTTATGATTTTCAGAATCTTAACACCAAACGGATTGAAAGCATTAAAACCCTGGAGGATGAAAAGGCTCAACTTATCCAAGTTGTGAAAGCTCAGGATACGAAGATTTCTGTTTTAGAACGGGGTTCCAGGGTTAATGAGCTAGAATCCGAGATTGAAAAGCTTCGCAAGGAGCTTGAAGATGCCAAGAATACAGAGGTCGAGCTTAATAAGCGGGCTGACGATGCTGTAAAAGCACAAGAAGAAGCTGAAGCTCAGCTGGCTTTGAGCAGAAGGACTGTGTCTGTTCGTGAATTTGAAATCGTCTCTCTTCGCAATAAGCTTGAAGTCGAAACTGCCAAGTCCTCTTCCTTAGAAAAAGAGAAGCAAGAATCTCTGAACCAAGCCTGCAGAATTAAGGAAGAAGATGAAGCAACCTTCCTAGAATTTTATGTCTGCAGTGTTATGTATGGGGGAAGCCTCCGCTTCCTAGGAGAAGGCTATGGAGATACGCTTGCTCATGTTTGGGAGGAGGTTTTGAAGCGTTACAAAGATTCCGATGACTACCAGCTCCAACTCGAGTTGCTGGATGAAGATGATCGAGAGGCCTTAGCTGAAGGCAGAAATTCTCTTGGGATCCATCGGGGGGAATCATCCGGGGTTAAGTCTTCAGGTACATTTATTGAGGATACTTTCACCAAATTAACTGATGGTGCCATAATCTCAAGCCCTGTATTCCATGCAGATGTTGCAATTCCTCCCTCTGCACCTGGAGGAAACAGTGATTTGGAGGAAACAATAAACCTTGATGATTATGAAATCAGCACACATCCTCCTGCTCCAGGTAGAGATGATATGGATGAAGTGGTACTAGATTTAGATTACTTTTTTGCTTCTTTGGAGTATTCTAAGCTCATGAGTTGTTATAATTATGCAACGAACTTGCTTTCACCATCACCTCCTGTTGGTGGGTATACTGCTATGGTGATGGATGCCGTTGAAACTGACTTGCCTTTATTCAATACAGGCTTACTTGCTGGTGCTTCCAAAGGACTAACATTCTCCCAACCAGGTTCGCAGGAGGAGAGAATTGATGCCATCGAAACCCTTGACCGAGATATCAGTAAGCTCTGTGAGGAAGAAGAGCATGATTCTGAGGCAACTATTGACGACATCATTGTTGATTCAGGTACGGAGGATGCTTCTCCTTCTAAGCGGAAACATCATAAGCGTGCTATCAAGAAGAAGAAGACCATTAATTCGCCAACTCTTAGGGGTCCTTCATTGAGATCTGGAGACCCAAAGAAATAGTGGCTTGGATTCTTGCTTTGCATTTATCAATCTTTCATTCAGACCGGATGTATATGCGGGTGTCGGCCCTCGCTTATGACTTGAACCATTTGCACTTAATAATGTTGTAACTTGATTCTGTGTTTGAATGTGGTGTGGTGGTGCTTTGTGTTTCTGCATTCTAAACCTTGTCCTTACTTTCTTCTGCGCATTCTGGTTTGTACATTATGCTTATTTATGAATTTCCCGCTTATAAATGGTTGAGATGATCCTTTGGTATGTGAGAAATCAAGGAGCTGCTTTTGCTATATGCCCCCGCACCAATGGGACATTTCAACTTTAATTGATTGAAAATAGATTTGAGATTTGGACGTTTTCAAGCTGTGATCAGAATTTAGGAAGCGTCTGTTATTGCATTGTGACATTTGGAGCTTTTTCATTCTTCATACGTCCTTCGCATGTGTTATCCATAATCTCTTATCCTTTGCGTCCTAATGCGTTGGGTATTCGAGAAATGTTTGGATGCCTCTCAAAGGTTTTCCTTGTCAAAGACTCAGTAATATCGTAGTCAAGTTTTATCTGACTTTGATTTATTGACTGAGCACCCCTGGAGAAGACTCAGTTTATTATTCAACTGAGAATCCTCGGAGAGGGTTTGGGTTAAGAAACTCGGTTATAACGCGATCAGATTTTGTCTGGCTTTGGGTTATTTGACCGAGCACCCCTGGAGAATACTCAGTTTATTATTCGACTGAGAATCCTCGGAGAGGGTTTGGGTTAAGAAACTCGGTTATAACGCGATCAGATTTTGTCTGGCTTTGGGTTATTTGACCGAGCACCCCTGGAGAATACTCAGTTTATTATTCGACTGAGAATCCTCGGAGAGGGTTTGGGTTAAGAAACTCGGTTATAATGCGATCAGATTTTGTCTGACTTTGGGTTATTTGACCGAGCACCCCTGGAGAATACTCAGTTTATTATTCGATTGAGAATCCTCGGAGAGGGTTTGGGTTAAGAAACTCGGTTATAACGCGATCAGATTTTGTCTGATTTTGGGTTATTTGACCGAGCACCCTTGGAGAAGACTCAGTTTATTATTCGACTGAGAATCCTCGGAGAGGGTTTAGGTTAAGAAACTCGGTTATAACACGATCAGATTTTGTCTGACTTTGGGTTATTTGACCGAGCACCCCTGGAGAAGACTCAGTTTATTATTCGGCTGAGAATCCTCGGAGAGGGTTTGGGTTAAGAAACTCGGTTATAACGCGATCAGATTTTGTCTGACTTTGGGTTATTTGACCGAGCACCCCTGGAGAAGACTCAGTTTATTATTCGACTGAGAATCCTCGGAGAGGGTTTGGGTTAAGATTGCGCCTGCTTTTGGACCATATTTCTTCAGTAAAGCTATGGCGAGTTTTATGCCGGAAAACAGGATGACGGAGGTATTGTGTCCTGTAACCATAGCTGTGCATCTTTTGGATATATGATCAAAGGCATGCGAATATGAAGCTTTGACAGAGTCAGAAGTGCTGCTGGATTTATATTCATGTAATTTCATACAAAATATTTGCTATATTCATAGAAAAATACAAAAGTACATGAGTTAGAAAATCATTTGAAATAGCGACGAAGGTGATCACTGTTCCAGGCCCTTGGGAATTCTACTCCATGTGTAGTTTCGAGTTTAAAGGTACTGTCCTGAAGCTTTTGATTGACAATAAACGGTCCTTCCCAATTGGGGCCAAAGACTCCTGTATGTCGTTATATGCTCTTGCGCAGGGGAGGTCTTTAATTGCTATAGAGGAGTTTCATGGATGCAGAGAGGAGTCTCCGTATCCTTCTGAATTTCGTATTTCCGGGCTTCAGTCAGTTCTGTCATATAGCATTCTCTTGATTCCTGAGGATCCCCTTTGATAACTCCCACCCCATTTGCGGTTGGGAACTTCATCATCGAGCACCAAGGAGCAAGAGCTATCCTGAAGTTGGCAAGTGCCGGCCTTCCCAAGAATGCATTATACCCTGAAAGTGAGTCTATTATAACGAAAGATTGTATCATGGAGACTTGCCTCTCTCCCTCTCCTAGCTCTAGAAGGAGATCAATCACGCCGATTGGCTGAGTTGGCATACCAGCGAACCCGTGTATTTTGTCTTTGCTAGCTCGCACATTATCCATGGATAGACCCATTTTAGAGAAAGTACTGTAAAACAGAACGTTCACGGATGCTCCGCTATCAATTAACACCTTCTTTACTATTGCTGGACCCAAGCCAATAGTGATTACCATCGGGTCAACAGTTGGAACCAACATTCCATTGGAATCCCGATTCCGGAAGATAACATCTTCACAGGATGTTTTAGGCATTTTTCGACAAAGAGAATTATCGCAAACCTCAAAACCGTCTCCTTTTAGAATTCTTCTTGGTTCACTAGTATACCTGATCATATCCTTCCAAGCGTCCCCTGCAGGATGAGGACCACCACTAATCATATTGATTATTGGTCGGGAGTCACTTGCAGGTGTTCTTCCATCTTGAGTCGGACGAGTCTGCTGCCCCTGAGTAGGCTCGACATCTGATGAACGCTTTACATAGTCCTGGAGATGATTTTGCCTTATCAATTCTTCAATCAAGTTTTTCAGGTGTCGACATGCATTAGTGTCGTGTCCCGGTCGATTGTGAAATCGACAGAACCTCCCTGAGTTTGCAGCTTCTTCGGACACCTTTACTGGCTTTGGGCTCGGATAGCCCTCTGCATCCTTTGTTGCCATATATATGTGCTCGATTGTATCATTCAACGGAGTAAAATCCGTTGGCTTGAAGAAATGCCGTTTCTTGGAATCCTTATCATTTCTAGCATCATTACTCCTTCCTCTCTTTTGACCTTCCCCAAAATTTTCTTGACTATTCTTTTTGGGAGCTTCCTTCCTTTCCGTAACCACCTTAGCTTTGACATTGCCAATGGAATAGATAGGATCGTCTTCAAGACACATGTATTCCTCGGCTTTGTCATAAAAATTTTCTAGCGTCTCAGGCTTCTTTCTTTTTAGCCACCTTCCGAATTCAGACAGCTTACCAATGCCCCCCTTTAAGGCCATTAGAATTAGCCTTGGCTCTTGGGTCCCTAATTCTGCAGCCGCAGCATTAAAACGATTCAAGAAAGACCTTATCGTTTCACCAGGAGCTTGTTCTAGTTCGTTGAGGGACATGATATCTCTGACCTTTGTTGTTTGGAGGCGGAACTGGTCTCGGAAGCATCTTGCCAATGTAGCAAAGTCATCAATAGATCGGGGAGGCAACCTTGTGAACCATAATGACGCAACCCCTTCCAAATACACCAGGAAGTACAAGCACTTAAGTTCGTCAGTTGCTTGTGCCCCATCCATGTGCTGATCATATCGAAACAAGAACACATTGGGGTCGCCTGTCCCGTTATAAGCTTGGATTGAAGGAGGTTTGAATTTGCGTGGGAAAGTTGTCTTTTTAATCCTTTCAGTGAGGGGGGTTTTGGACGGTGCGAATTCCCATTCAGCCTCACTATCGTTTCGAGATTGGCTTTCCTTCATAAGCTGTTGGACCATTTTCTTGAGGCGTTCCTTCTCAGGGAGGCTATCTGCGGGGCGGACACCTTTGTCTTGACCGGAGGCTTGCCTAAGCAAACCATCGCGGTTGAGACTTAGGGGCCCTGGTCTTTCTTGGTTGGAAAGTGCCCCTTTGGCAGAATTGGCCGCTTGATGAGAAGTGATCCCTGCAGTGCAGTTCCGATCAGCTTGCTTCGAAACCTCATGCTTTCCTTTATCTGGATCGGAAATTTCTTGAAAAGATTTTTCCCGATTTGGACTAGAAGAAGAAGAACCAGCATCCTCTGTACGAATGGGCTTAGAGGCCACCTTTGCCGTAGCGGCCTGAAGAGCAAAGAGAGAATCAAGTTTTGTCAACATGGCTTTGTTAGCTATCTCTAGCTGTTGCGTCAATCCAGCGACAGCCTGATCAAGCTCGCCTCTTGTGACATTCACACCTCCATTAGATGTCTCTCCCACTTCAAATCGGTTAGCCATGGGGGTCTCATCCCGATTTTCTCCGTTAGAGATTCTAATTCTAGCTTCCTTATTTTGCTTTTGGCGGCATTATTTCAGAAAGCAATTTGAACTTTGCAGAAAATCCGTCAGAAGGTCCAAATCGCAAGCTGGAGCGAGCTATTTTAAGGCTTAGCTTCAAGATCTCAAGATCTGCGTAGTATACTTGATGCCAGAAAGTAGATCTGGCCCCACGGTGGGCGCCTAATTGTTGATACCGAAAATTGGTATAACAACCAAAATGGAATTTCTAAACACGTTACCTAATCGGAGGCGAGATGCTTAGAAAGCACGTCACCTTTTCAGAGGCGGGGCGTTAGAAAACCTTTAGAGTTGTGTGAGGCCATATCTAACATTCAAAAGCATCAAAATACCAAAATAAAGAAAGAAGACAAGAATTTTATAGTGGTTCGACTCTTATTCGAGCCTACGTCCACTTTGAAGATTGAATTTCATTAGTAGCCACAAAATTACAATATTTGTTCCATTATGCATTCATACAAGCTTCTTTGACATGCATTTATCTCTACAACCGATTGAAAGAATGGATGAAAGCTTGACGTATTTTATGCCAATCCCTCCATGAAAGCCATGGATAAAAGCTCCTTAGATGATCAAGAAGAAATGAAGTAGTGTGAAGAGTGCTTATGCTTGTTCCTCCATGAAAGCTATGCTCCACATGCTCCAATGCTCCGTAGATTTGTGATCGATGGTAGAGAAGAGATGTAGAAATGCTTGGAGAAATCCCGAAAGCAATTAGACAGCACCTCCTCGTAATTCCAGAAAAAGCCCCCCCCAAAATAATGGAGGTAGGGTCCTATTTATAGGCGGAGAAATGGCTGAAATCTTGTATGCAGGGGCCTGGTCGGTATTTTCAGTATTTACGGAAATGCCACTGCCAGTTGTCACCAGTTGTTTCCAGCTGTCACGCCATCACAGGTTGCTTCTAGCGCTTTGGCCGACCAGGAGCTTCCGCCAGAAGAAAGGACGACCAGGAGGCTAAAGTGTGGAGCGGACCGACCAGGAATGACTAAAAGACTTTAAAGCTGGCTGGTGCGATCAGAGGCTAGCGGGCGAGCAAGTTTGAAACGACCAGCTTTCTTTAGCTTTTGGAGCGACCAGGTGGCTTCTGGATCTGGAGCGATCGGGTCAGCGTATAAAAGAGAGCGACCAGGTGCCTTTTGTCTCTAGGGCGACCATAAGGCTTTCCCCTTTTGGAGCGACCCGGAGGCTTTGGTTCTCAGAGCGACCAGGCGTTGGGCTCTACGACCGATCCCTCTTAATAATTATATGACCGACCCCTTCTTCAAAACACTTAAAACCGACCCACATTCACTTGGATCGATCAGATGGATAACATTCATAAACATTCAATTTTGCAAACCCATATAAATAAGCAACTAAAGCCTTCAATTAACCCTAATTAAGCATAAATTAGAGTTAGATGACATACCAGAATGATTGAAGAAGCTTGGAATCAAATTTGGAGGTTGGAATCGGATCAACAATGGGAGGCGACGGGATGTAGGGTTTGGGAATTGTTTTGGGGAAAAAAATAAAATGAGGAAGAAAGGGGGCTCAGCAGTTTGAAAACTGCAGAACGAGCAACGGCTTGCGACGACCGCTTTTTTTAGCCGTCGCAAGCCGTTGCTCATGCTCGTTGCTAAACGAAGCCTTTCTAGTAGTGATACTTAATAGCAGCTGATTTTAACTGCATTTCAGAAATACAGTTAAAAACTGGAATTCAACAAAATAAATTGTAGCTATAAAATGCAACTTTTTACTGCATTTGTGAAATACAGTTGAAAATGCACCAAAATTCAATTTTTAACCGCACTTCATTTGTGCGGCTAATAACAACATCAAAATAGTGTGATTTTTAACTACTTTTGTGCACGACATGAGGCTATTTTTCACTGCATTTCACTTATGCAGTTAAAAACTGCATCAAAAGTTGTAGTTTTTTAAATAGATATGTGAAATATAGTTAAAAAATGTTATTTTAGATGCATATTTGAAAACAATCAAAAACTATACCATTCGGGTGTGGCGTTTAACAACATCACACAAATACAACTTAAAATTGAAGCAGATTTTAAATGCGTTTGTGAAAAACAGTCAAATATAACGGTGTTGTGGTATAGTTTTGAAATAGATTTCATGAAAACCGTTAAAAAAACTATTCTTAAATTGTGTATTTTTACTAAAAACTCTATTTAAATTATTTGTTTTTAAATGCATGTATGAATGCAATCTGAACTAATATGATGTTGTTTTTGGCTTCTTTTCACATTTGCAGTTAACAACTGCACTTAAATGATGCATTTTTTTTATTGCATTTCACATATGCAGTTAAAAATTGCACTTAAATGGTGCAACTTTTAATGCATACTGAAATGCTTTAATAACCGCATTATTATAATGGGTATTTGACTATATTTCATGAATGCAGTTAATAACTGCATCATACTAATGTATTTTTTTTACCTCGAATTTAAATAGTATAATTTTTTTATTATTACATACTCGTTATGCATATTATTAGAACAATAATAAAATTTATGACTTACCTAGGCATAAAGCCCGAAGAGTTGTTTGATTGAATCAAAACTCAAGTAGGGTCAAGAATACGAAGCTTTGATCAAGCGAATTCAATCGAGAATGACACTCAAAAATTGGCTAAGTATAAATTTTGTCTTCCTCTATGTAAGAGATTGGTACTTATCTCTCACCCTAGGTAAGAGATCGAGATCCGATCGTCATGACTCAACCACGTGAACAAGCACTTCAACTTTAGCAGAAACCACCCATTATCTCAATTTTCCCTTAGGCAACTCCATAAAGTGACATCAGCGACCCAACCTCTATTCAGTTGAGGACTCTTGTAAGACCCACTTTTTCCGTACAGTTTAAACCAACATTTAACAACCCATGTCAACTCAAATTGCACAAAAAAGCAGATAGTTAGGAGAAAGAAATTGGAGGGTGAGAGAAAAAAGAAAGAAATATTGGAATAGAAGAATAAGAAGATCAGAGCCTCACAGCGGAATGGACAAAGTATAATATATCAACGTATTTTATTCATAGATAACTGTATATGATTACAACATTAGAGTATACATTCAATCCATCAATACAAACAACGAAGTAAACTAGTACCAGTAAATATAGGAATACGTCTCGGCTCCAACTCCTCTTCTGAAGTTCCAAGCGAAACCTAACCTGGCAATATGCTCGGTCGGACCCGAGTACATTTGAAGCAAAGAAAATTCACCCGGATCAGTCTGGAATACTTTCAGTGATAAATTCACATGGCAAACAACTTGCTTAACTTTAGAAAATCCTTTTGAAAGAAAGGATAACAGTAAGACCAGCTCACACATAAACATGAGCGGTTTTTACCTTACTATAACCCAAAACGTTTTTTATATATCAAAATCCAATGATATTATAATAGTGTCTATCAAACCACAAATAAATAACCATCTAGTAGAACGCTTGCATCTCACGTGCTACATATTCATTATAAAATCAAAAACTGTAGGGCGCTTATTGAAGATTGGATTCCAACTATGAAAAGGTTTGAGATCACCTTCCGATCAGTGTACTCTAGAGGGGATACACTGTGGTTCAACAAGAACATCTTACAACCTGGCCACACAATACCGACCACTCATTTAGCTTGAGTGTATTAAATATTTTGTCACCAACGGTCGATACCAACATGACCGTTCCCAGGAGACACAGAAGTAAAAGAAGAACAAAATGATTTTTTTCTAGATCGATGACAATATACCCTGCTTGGGAGCGACCCAGCTAGCCATGTTGCCTGCCCGATTTTTGTCATTTCCCGATTGTGAGGCTTGAGGCTACGTTTTATCTTTTAGAACAGCACACCGCCATTTACTTTGAATGCCACATCGTTAAACCCATCAGATCACCAATTTTATATTCCCGAAAATATTACGGGTATAAAAGCTAAGAGAAACGAATTCCACAACCACTAAACGTAATACCTTGAAAAGTTCATCTTACGTGATCTGTTAGAAATACTCAGTCAGACATTCGTCCATACAAGTTGCCCTGGTTCTGGACAACCCGAAGGCATTATCCTGTAAACAAATAGCCCTTGTTGCAGAATGGAGTTTTGATGACAACAACCTTATTTCAATTATCATTGATTATAAAATATATACTATCACACTTTTTGTATATAATTTATATACACACACATATGCAGAAACTATATACAGGAAATATTACTGAAGACTTCAAAGTTTAAAGATGATAGAGATTTAGAATTCAGACAAATTTCAATAAACATGAGTATTCAAGATTTCAAGAGTTCAAGAGTTAAAGGTTAATATAGTTATAGAGTCTAGATTATGTCAGACTCTAAATAGCACTTCGGGTTCTATTTTCAAATTCTATTTTCTATTCTCAATTCTCCTTATTTTATTTTTTATCTTTTCATATTTTTTTTTTCTTATTTATCTTTGAATTTCAAACTTAAGTTTTATATATTTATATTTTTATACTTTATATTTATATAGTTTAAAACCTTATAATTTTATAAATAAATTTATATAGTTTAATTTTATGTTTTCATGTGATCTTCTACTTTATAATATTAATTTACAACACTAGATTTTTATTCAATAATTTCCATAATTATATTTAGATCAAAACACTTGAAAATGTTTTAAAATTCATAAATATACTAGAGTATGTCGACATGTAGAAAACACTATGTCGACATATAATCGTCAGAAATTCAAATTTGAAAGGAAGTGTCTTTTTCACTATTTGAAACGTTTTAGAAACGTTGCAACCTTTCACACACTATAAAAAGGGTTTGAATTCGATTTTTTAAACATATCTTCTTCTCCACTTTCACTCTCTTTCATTATATAATTATTCTTAATCATTTTTATGATTTCTACACATATACTCTGCCGAATTCAATTCCGTTTTGATCAGACTTCTTCTCTCTACATTTTCTTCTCATCTCTCTCTGAATCAAGTGCTATTGAAGAGTTACAAGTCTGTTTGTAATTTCTTGGGTTGAGTAAAGTAGGAATCAGTGTGTTCCTTGTAGCCATAAAACCAAGGAAGTAGGAATCGGTGGTTTCCTTGTAGCCGTGAAACCAAGGAAGTAGTAATAGGTGGTATCCCTTGTAGCAGCGAAATCATGGAGGTTGTACTAAACTATTGGAATAGTAATAAAACTCTATGCAATCCAGCATTGTGCGGGACTGGACGTAGGAGCAATCCGAACCAGTATAAAATCTAGTGTGTTCTTTCTTTTTCTGCATTTTATTTCTATTTATTTGTGAATCTGTGTTTGTGATTGTGCTTGTGGTGTTTGTTTTGCCTTAACGATCCTTCCCGCAATCCCTAATAGCCCGTGCATTTTACTCCGTGTTCATAAATATCTCTACAGATTAGTTTCGTATGCAACGTTGATTCGAAGTGGTTTTGGGTCTAGCTCCCATCTCAGTCTCTTCGAAACAACACGTCAAAAAGATCCAATAATATATCAATGATAGTTTGGTGTTTTAACTATCAATCTCAAAACAGTATGATCAAGTATATTGGCAGCTCAGGTCTTCATTATCCAATATCATTTATTAACTCTCCTTATCGATCTTTGAAATCATTTTATCGATTTAAAATCGATTTTATTTACTTACCTTAGCAAAACATCCTCTACTTTCATTATTTGGAAACGAATAACTTCAACTCTTCAAAGTCATCATATTTATCCAACTTCCCTTCTATCGCCATATTTTTATAAAAATATCTTTTTTACTTCCGTAAATAGAAGATATCGATATATATATATATATATATATATATATATATATATATATATTATAAGCTCGATTTCTAAACGATCCAAAATAATATCAAAAGACAAATTTATTTGTATAAAACTTAAATTGTTTCATCGAACTTCGAACTTTGAAGATTTTGCATTAACACTTATGTAAAAACATAATTGACTTTCAAATATTATTTTATTTCAAATCCCGCAACAAATGTTGCAATATTATTTCCATTTATAATTGGAATGACAATTCATTTCCAAATATTTTATCCAACAATCGTTTTACATCCCTTTATGAAAAAATATTTATAACCAGAATTCTTTACTTAAATCGATAAGTAACTCGCTTTACATTCTTAGAAAACTTTCCCATTTATACTAATTCGAATATTGAATATAATATTTATATATTATATCAAAGTGATTTAAAGTGACTGGAAATCGGATTAGCGGTTGTGGAGGGAGGAGAAGCGCGACTTTTGTGGTTGGGGTGGCACAGTGCGCCACAAGCAAGCAGATTTCGATTTGGGAGGCCATGGATTTTTGATTCGGTGGAAGCCATTAAAGTGATTTAGGGAAAATTTTATTTGGGGAAAAGAACTGATTTTCACGATCAAAAGGAGGAGGAAGCTGTGACTATTATAGAAGGAGGAATATGGGGATAAGAACAACATTATATCGTAGCTCATAGGGTATCGTATAGGTCCGCGCGATATTTATTTGAGGAAGGTAATATTTAGGTATAATTAAATATTAAACCATACCGTAAATTATCCTTAATCGCTTAATATTCGTACCATCAACACAAACCTCAAACGCGACAAAAATTATATGTATCTCTTCGTCTTCGCATTCTGAATCTAATAGAATTAATTTGGTTGTAATCCGACTTTGTTTATATATGACGTTATTTGATTTTTATTTTTTATCTATTCACCGATTTTATTTTGTTTGTCCATCAATAACTTCGTTCAATTCCATATTTGAAACGTTTAATTCAATTTATCTTTATATTCACGAATACACACATATCCAAGCCGATTTTTTATATATTTCAACAAATAAAATTCCCAATTTATTTAACATCAACTGCGTTTATTTTTAAATCCAACTGTTTGTATTTCTCAATCGAATTTCAAATCTAATTCAGATATCCAACCATATTCAATTCAAATATTCAACAATAAATACTTGATAACCAACCATTCTGAATTGAATTCAATTCATACACACAACCATATAATTGGTTTTTGATTTCTTAACCAGGTATCAATATAAAATTGATTATTAATAGCTAAATATTTAATTAATTCCATATTCCATTTGTCGAAATTTCTGGAACGTTAAATCTCTCCCCTTTAAAAACTTTTTATCCTCGAAAAGGAGAGATTGTTAGAGTTATACCAATGTATACTTCAAATTTTTATACTCATTCGAAATTTTTCGCCACTAATTTAAATATTGACATTTAAGTCATCGATTCTCTTTATTTGCTCATCATACTCAATTAACTTGGAAAATCAAATTTCTTTTCAAAACCAATCTCTTCCTATATTTCAACTTCTGCATAAGTTGGATTTGTGAATCTCAAATTATTCCGAATTTCTTTGTAGACGTCATATGTCAATATCTACTTATCCATTGATACTCTTATTCCTTACAATCCGAGTTCAATCCAGTCTCCATACATTCAATCCATTTAATCTTTCCAAAAATTCATTGAAGAGTGCAAATAACATTTCCTCCTCAAGTTACAAACCGTCGACTCGAAAATTTCCAAAATTCAAAATCTTTTATAACACGAAATTCGTGCAGAAAATGTTTGTATTATTACTTCAAAGCCATGGTCTTTAAAATACTCCGAAATCTTCTTTCTTAACTTATTAAGTTAGCTATAATTTAATTTCGAACTAATGATTTGAAAACACTAGATAACTCGAAGTTTAACTTATTAAGTTAGCTACAATAAACCAGGGTGGCTTTCTGATTGGGAACATGCAACTCTAATAACAAATTTATGATCCAACAAGAGTCAGAGACAACATTAGCAACTCCACTATACTCAGCCTCTGCACTAGAACGAGACAATGTAGGCTGGCATTTAGAGGGCCAAGAAATAAGATTATCTCCAAGAAATATACAATAATCTGAGGTGGAGCGTCTAGTATCCGGGCATCAACCCCAATTAGCATCTGTATAGGCGATGAGTTTGTCAAAAGAAGCTTTATACAGATGCAAGCCATAAGATAATGTACCCTGAATATAGCGCTAGATGCGCTTGAGAGCAGTCATGTGCTCAACTTTTGGATCATGCATATGAAGACACACATGTTGTACTGTATAAGAAATATCGGACCTTGTGATGGTAAGATACTGGAGAGCACCAACAAGGCGACGATAATTAGTAGGATCCTTAAGTTTAGATTTAGTGTCAACAGGAGTAGGACAAGGACTACAGTTAGACATTCCAGCTCTATCAGTGATATTTGCAGCATAGTTTTTCTAAGATAAAATTAGGCCATTTGCAAGACGAGTAAAAACAATGCCCAAAAAAAACTTAACCGACCAAGATCTTTCATAGCAAATTCAGAACTCAAAAGGGTAATGAAAGAATTACGCAAACAATTTGAAGAAGCAGTAAGAATTATGTCGTCAACATACAACATCATGTATGCCATATCTGAACCTTGTCTATAAATGAACAAAGATTGATTAGATTTACTATGAGTAAATCCAATGGATGCAACGAAGTCTGCAAATCACTGATACCAAGTCCGAGAAGCTTGTTTTAAACCATATAGAGATTTCTTTAGCAAGCAAACATAATCTGGATGTATCTTGTCTTGAAACCTCATAGGCTGATGCATATAGACTGTCTCATTAAGATGACCATGCAAAAAGGCATTCTTGACATCCAATTGATGAATGGGCCAAGATTTTTAAAGAGCAATACTAAAAACTACTTGTATGGTTGCTGGTTTAACCACTGGGATAAACGTTTCTTCCAATCATTACCCTGCTGCTGAGTTTTACCATCACCTACTAGACGGGCTTTATGTCGCTCAAAAGAACCATCAAATTTGTACTTGTGATGAAAAATCCACATAGATTGGATTACAATCACATTAGGTGGCCTAGGCACTAACTCCCATGTCTTATTATCAATTAAAGCATTAAATTCATCCAACATTGCACTATTCCAATTTTGGTCATGAAAAGCACTAACATGGTTCTTAGGTATGAGAGATATGTTTGTGGTGGATGTGTGTAAACTGGTAGTGTTTTTAGGATTTGGTTTGAAAGTGTCATCCATTGCTCGGGTTGTCATACGATGTAATATTGGGTTGTTAAGATGAGGAGAGCTTTGTGAGCTTTGGGTTTGGTTCGTTTGAGCAGTTGAAATGGAGGTGTTAGGGGAAGGAGATGTTGCTGACTTAAAGTTGTAAGATTGGACAACGGATTGGGAAGGGTGAGCGGGCTATGTTCGTGGACTGAAAAGAAGAGGAGTGGGTTGTAGGCTTAGCTGAGTTTGTCGACCAACCTGAGTGTTGACAGCACATGGAAAGAATTGTTGGGGAACTGAGGCCATGGGAGCTAGTGGCACAATAAAAGAGGATACAATTGGGTCTGTTTGAGGACGTGGACCAGTAAGGGGAGGCTAGTTTGGTGGGCTAGAATGAGGCGTGGACTCAGAATGCAAATAATTAAATAAAGAATTAGAACTATTGAAAATTAAAAAATCATACGTTGTATTAGTGGTTCTGTGAATTTGTGCGAATGAGAATTCGGTCTCAATGAATTTCACATGACGGCAAATAATGATTTTGTCACTTGCCATATCGCAACACTTTGAGCCTCTATGGTTGGGAGCAGGACCAAGATAAGCATGTGGAGTGGATCGAGCTTGCAATTTATGGATAGAAGTGGTCAAAAAAAAGGAAAACATAGGCAATCAAATACACGTAATGCCAAATATTTGGGATCACATTGGTATAGAATTTGGGTGGGGGACTGAAATCCTAAGACTTTAGTTAGAAGTATGTTAAGAAGATATGTGGCCATTTCTAAGGCATGGTGCCAAAAAGAAGGTGACATAGAGGCTTTAGCAAGCAAGGTATGAATGATGTTGTTTATTGATTTAATGTGTCATTCGGCTTTGTCATTTTGAGGAGAGGAGTGGGGACAAGAAAGGCGGAATAACATCCCATTATGATCAAAGAATTATTTAAAGGTGTCATTGATGTATTATGCACCATTGTCACATTGGAACGTTTTAATGTTACGTTCAAATTGAGTTTTGATTAAAGCATGAAATGATTGGAATAAATGTTTGACTTGTGACTTTTTGGCAATGGGGAAAGTCTACAAAAATTTGCTATAATCATCAAGAAAAAGAACATAACAATAGAGGCCAAGAGAATTAACAACAGGCGATGTCCAAAGATCGTTGTGAATAATATCAAAAGGTAGCAAAGTGTATGACAAAGAATCATAAAATGGCAATTTAGAATGTTTCCCAAGAGGACAAGAAGAACAATAAGTTTTTATGATTTAATGATCTAAGCACAATAGCGCCAGCATGTCTTAAGCGGTTATGTCAAAGATCTGGAAGAAAGCAGTAAAGACAGACTGATTTATAAAGGGTGTGACTTGGTTATTGGAGAAGAGAGGAAAAAGATCCCCAGTGCTGTCACATCTCATTAGTTTTGTTCCCATCTATTAATTATTATTAGAAAATCCAAACAGACCAAATTCAACAGAAACCATATTATCAGTGGTGAACCTACGAACGGATATCAGATTTTTAATAAGTGTAGGAGCATGTAAAACCTTTTTTAGGATAAATGGAGGGATGGTAAGGGTAAATTAGAGCTATCGTGACCAACTATTGGAATTAGATGACCATTGTCAACAACAATGTTATGATAATCATTGCTAGAATTGAATTAAGAAGAAAGTACACCTTGATCCGTTGTTATATGAGATGTGACACCGGTATCCATGTAAAAAAAATTCATTGGCATGCATAGCGGCCATTGATGGTGATTTAACAGGAAAATAGATGGTTGAAGATGAAGAAAGAGAGGAGGATGGGAGAGCAGAAGTTTAGATATTCGAAACCCGCTCTAATACCATGTTAGAATTCAATCTTGCTCAACATTTCATTATTCTTAGCCCCTTTATATTGGAGTTTAGGGCTACAAATGTTTACATGAATTATTGCAATCAAATAAATATTAACATAAATAATATATATTACCATATATATATATATATATATATATATATATATATATTAACATAACCAATAGATATCGAATATTCTATGATTAATATATACATTACCTACTACAACAAATATACCATATTACAACGGTGCAAAAACGTTGTAAAAAGTTTTTACAATGGTGGAGCCACCGTCGTCTATTAAGAAGTTGTAATAGACTAAAATCTTTTACAACTTTTTTGCACAGTTGCGGCACTGTTGTGAAAAGTTTATTTCACAACTTTTTTCCACCGTTGTAACAACGTTTATTACAACTGTTATGCAACATTGTTGTTATAATTTTTACAACTTTTTATAACCGTTGTCATATATTATAATTATTATGTTACAATTGTAATACATCCACAAATTATATACATATTAGTATATTACTGACAAAGGAATTCATTTCAGAACATATTACCTTCAAATCTTAAGATATCAAACAAACTTAAAACATGAACCAAAACAATTTATTAATATTTTCAAACTCTCATCGTTTTTTTTATATAATACGCTTACAAAACACAATACATACAGTCCAACACTTCAACAGGGTATACAAGATCAATGGCATCAATCAAAGATGATTTTGACTGCCAACAACTCTCTATTCCAATCATCAAATTCTGGTTTTCTGGTGCACGTTCCAAGCAGGCATTTCGCAGAGTGACAAATTCTCCTGATTTTTGTATTGCCCGATACCTTCGGATTTCAAAATTGATGGTGATAGCTGCGTAACCTGATAATTATGAACAGAAGTATACACTAACAAACAAATCATGCGGTGAATTGCTAATGAAGAAGAATATGACTAGTTCTGTTTCTAACATAAACAATCAATAACAAGAAGGGGAGTGCAAAAAAATTCTTACCAAGTCATGCAGTAAAGTAGGCTGCTCTTTAAAAAGTTTGGGTAAATGTTTTCTCATGACTTGCTCGAATTTACAAGCATAACTGCCTGGAACTCCATACCAGATTTTTGGATCACCATGATGCATATAATTTAATGAGTACATATGGTGATCTTCCACATGCTATGATACACATGAAGAAAAAAAAGTTTAAGCGATTATCAAATATATAATCATTGCTGAGCTACATAATTTGTTTGCTTGATTAACCACGACATGAAGTTCAAATAATAGAAGCACAGCCTTACATTAAAGCTGCCACAAATGGATGAGGGCTAGATATTGTCGCAAAACGAACTTTTGGATTGCTCAAGATGCCATAAATGCATCTAATACGTGGAAGGTTATTCTCAATTCAAGACAGGTTTGTAATGGTCTAATAAATAAAAACATTGCAACTGGCAGGGGAACTAGCGTTTGGTTCGACCCATGGGTACAAGCTCAATCACTAATTCACAAAGTATGATGGCAACATCTTGTGTATAATGGAGTGGGTACTAAAGAAGTCGCAGATATTATTTCTGAATCACAATGGAATGCCCCTGTTACAATGTTTCCTAATTATATTTTGCAACTCATTGAAAATATCAACATAGACAGTCAAGCTGAAAAGGATTTGTAGTGGTGGAGGCCAAAACCATAACGACCAATTTACATTCAAATCAGCCTGGAACAATATAA
Organism: Allium sativum; assembly: GCA_030737875.1. Lineage (NCBI taxonomy): Eukaryota > Viridiplantae > Streptophyta > Magnoliopsida > Asparagales > Amaryllidaceae > Allium > Allium sativum. Next base: position 3,042,286 of record CM060911.1, on the reverse strand, counting down.
GGGTTAAAAAGCCGGAAGTTCCGTGGTATCCAATTGTATGGAACCGTATTAATGCTCCTAAGATGTCTATGTGTGCATACTCGGCGGTCTCAGACAGATTAAATACACAACACACGATTCATAAGTGGCATAATAATATTTATCCTGTATGCCATCTATGCTATCATGCCACTGAGAGTACAGAGCATATTTTCTTCGCATGTGAGTATGCTCGCAGCATATGGTTTTCCTTAATGCAGTATTTCAAAATCCCAAATTTTCATCACTACAAATTGTTGGCGATTATATCTACACTGGTTTCAGCTAAACGAGTTAACACAAATACAAAGGAGATCCTAAGTGTTTGTCTAACTACAACAATTTGGCATCTTTGGGATGAGAGGTGCAACCGAATATATAAAAACAAATCCATGTCGGAACGGGCCAGGCTAACACTAGTGCAAGGTGACATTTTCATTCTTCTTTCTAAAAATACGAAAAAATGGTCAGAGTACTTAACTTGGTCAAGATTCCAAAACAAGATCTTCAGGATCTTTGGAGTGAAGCTTCTTTCTTTCGATCTACGTCGGTGACTACTACTCCTTCTGCTTCAAAATTGAAAGGTGTGAGCTTCCGAATTTTGCAAGATGCGGACCAAGTTTGGGGAAGACGAGATGAGGAAAAGGAATTGCTGAAGAAAGGAATGACGAGGCGTATTGAAGAACTTTTTTGAGGAATTGTCCAGCTCGTACTTGTACAGTAGTAACGAATTGGAATCGGATCTTTTTGGAGGAAAAGAACAAGACGCGAATTATTGTAAAGAGGTCGGAATTTCCATGGCTGAGGAGGAATTGGGGATCCATTTTGAGGAAAAGAAGAAGACGCGAATTAATTTGGAATTACTTTGGAGGTTCAACCACAGAAGGGTCTAGGAATAGAAGATGCGAATTCCCTTCGAGCCAAATTTTCAGTTTTCCCACCTTTGTTTCATCGTTTTGCATTGTTAAGACCCCCAGTTTTCCACAGGTCACCTTTAAAATTTCACCAAAATTTAAAAAATTATAAGTTAGAAATAATAAGTTAAATATTATATTAAATATAATATGAATTTCAACACTCAATAGAACACATTGGTTAATTCATCTAAATATTCATTTCGATTTTAATGTTCAATTATCATTAAGAAAAAGAGAAAAACTAATTAGTTTTTTGAAATTTTGGATATTTTATAAAAGTACAAGTTCATTGAGTTTTTAAAAAAATTAATTTGTGAAAAATTCAATATTTTATAAGTTTTGTCTAGAAAATTTTAAGCTTTTTTTGAAATATTAGATGTTTAATATAATTATTACTCATAACTATCAAATATTAAATACTAATAATAAGTATTACTTTTTAATTATTAAATATTTCTTATTAATCATTCGTTATTATAAATTAATTATTAAATATAATCTTAGTTATTAATCTCTTCTTCTTAATTATTAATCGCTACTTCTTAATTATTAATAGCAATCATTGATTATTCATGATTAACACTAATTATTATATTTTAATTATTAACTATTTAATAGTAATTATGTAATATTAACTATATTTTTTAATAATTCTTCTTGATTTCTAAGTATTAAATATTACGGATTGATTATTAATTATTACTTCCTAATTGATTATTAATAGTAATTATTAGTTGTTAATTATAAATAATCAATAGAAATGTACTAAATATTAATTATTAGCTGTTAATTATATTAAAATATAGTCATATATTACAACGGTCGAAGAATAAAAGTTGTGATAGGCTTTTATTACAACTGTCAAAATAACACAGTTGTTAAAAATAAGTTTATTACAACTTTTCGGGAAGAAAGTTGTAAAAAAACATTTATTACAATGGTGCTTTGACCACCGTTGTAAAATTAAAGTTGTAATATGGTGTTTTTGTTGTAGTGACCATATGTAATATATATATTAACATAAATGACAGACATATATTAATATATATTACCATATGTAATATATATTAACAAATATCAATTATTCTAACAGATATTAATTAATATATACTGCCATATAACATATATATATATATTAACAAATATCAATTATTCTAACGAATATTAATTAAAATATATATTACCATATGTAATATTTATTAACAAATATCAATTATTCTAACAATTTTCTATACGTTTCGTCGATTTGATAATTATTAGTGGATAAGATAATCATTGGATATCTATTTGCATCCGTAAATAGTAAATACCGATATTCTTAAATATTTTTCAATGATTGAATACTTTATGTATTCTAAAGTATCCACTGGTAGATCTATCCATTTTGTGGCTTCACGGTGCCTGAAGTTAAAATTAAAAGTAATCACCGCTACAATTGGCAATTAGAATTAAGTACCACAAATCAAACTCAATCGATGAAGAAAAGTCGAACCTAAATGGTTTGGATTATGAAAAATACAATAAAAGTTTGATCAAAAAGCCTACTCAAACCTTGCTCAATGGGTTTAGTATTTAATCTAGATGATGAAAAATATCATGAAGACCCAACCAAACATGTTATGAACATCCGATAAAAAGCATTCAAACATGTTTAGTTTCAATGCCATTATCGACAGAACTTGAATTGATCCGACTTTAAACTTGAACTGGGTTGGATGTAAAATCTAAAATGTGTACTTTGGGTTATTCTTCTCAATCTGCTACTTCTTCTTCAGAGTACACCTCTGTTCTAGTTTATATACTCTTCTTCGTTCGTTTGAGCTCCGTTTACTAACAATACGCTACGGAGCTGGTCCGTTTTATCCTGAGAAACAAATTGCAATTACGTCAGTCGATGCATACGATGAAAATATTGTTTCAAGGAAATGGATTTCTGTATTCTGAACTCAGACAAAATTGAAAGGATCTCCTTTCTTATTTGTTGTTTACTGTTTTTATACCGTCCCTTTTATTGTACGTTCATTTGCGCTTTCTGTCATTGTTATAAACGCAGTTTGACGTGACAATTGCTACATATCTAACAGTTCACATCAAGAGTTTAAAAGTTGTTTGTTATGATTGTCGAATTTGTAGTACAATTTGCTACTCATTACTAACAGTTCACATCAAGAGTTTAAAATTAGATCAACAAAACCGAATATTGTTGGCCCCAATAAAGCATTTAGAAAAAGAACATTTTAAACCTTAAATTCACGGTAAATGTTTAATTTTATTTTGACAAAACAATAGAGAGCGAATTTGTTCACTTCACATTTGGCGAGATGAAAAAACGTATGATTTTCATCGGTGGAATTCAGAAGGATCCGTATAGCCCCAATGATTTTCACCAATGAAAACCCGGGGTTTTGTTCACCTTACCTTTGGTGAGGTGAACAAACTGACAGTGCAAAAAACATGCTTTTCATTCGATGTTCAATCGTACAATGATAATATTTGACTTGTTTTTTGTTTAATGTGTGACAAAATGAAAATGCTAATGGCAACAACGTGCGAATGCCTGTAGCATCGAAGTATTACCTATACGAATTCCCAATCATTGAATGACATCCATGTATTTGCATTGTCTTGGAAATGAAACCAACAAAGTAAAGGAGAAAAAGAGGAATACTAGTTTGTTAACACTAGTGTGAACAAAACACCACTTTTAATTGGTGGAAATTAGTGGGTCTCACATGGGACCCCATGATTTCCACCAATCCCGTGTGGTGTTTTGTTAACACTAGTGTGAACAAACTCATTCTCGAAAAAGAGTGAGCAAGTTTGTTGACACCACTTTATGTGGTGTCATGGTGATCTCGGTCTTTGATTGGTGGAAATAAGGAGGTACACATGAGTTCTCCTGATTTCCACCAATCAGATGGTGGAGTCACGTTGACATCATATAAAGTGGTGTCAACAGAACAGTATTCCGGGAACTCACACGAGAAGCGTTAACCAATGATGTTTTTGTGCACTTTTATATTTATATGTTTTAAATTTCTTTGATTATTTTTTGTGAACACCAGTAACTGATATAAATTTTAAGTTACGAATAAAATGAATAAACAACAAATACGTACACTAGTAAATGATCAATGGTACATTTCTATGAAATAATTAGAATAAAGCCCCGTACGTGCGTCTAATGCTTGAATCATTTATGTTTTATATATTGAAAAATTTACTAGAGTGATGTATGTTGTGGATGAATAAATTCTGATAGTCACAATGCTTCTAGTTTAAATTGTGTTGTCAGTTGTATCAACAGCAAACTGATAGCAAATTTTTGTTGATGGTTATTGAAAAATTAGACAACGATAGAGATTACAAGTCGGTGTTAGGACTTCATTGATGGATGAGGTATAACCAGGATTTCGAGATAATGTCCAAGAAAGAAAGAAAGAAAAAAAATCCAATTTTAATTATTGATAGAAGAAATAAATAAATTAATAGTTTTGTTCGTAACTATGCAAATATAGTACGAACGTGATAGCAATCAATATACCGTCACTATCCAATTGTCACGTCTAGAAGGGTTACTAATTTGAAGCAGAATCAAATTTAGCAACGGCAAAAAGCGTGACCAGATTTGCAACAGCGCAGAACCGTTGCAAAACAAAAGTAAGGAAGAGAGTACCTGTCAGTATTGTCCGAGTCCAGAGTATATCTGTTTCCTTGAAATAATATTGCCCCCTCTATGGCGCTGAAGGTATTCGAGCAACTGTTTCCCAAGATGAAACGGACCGATCTCTGCAATGTAGCGCTTACAATCGCAGAGCAACAACGAACTCAAGCGAGGACTTTAAGAACAGAGCAGTAGAGAAGAAGAAGAGGACAGAACGAATTCACTTTCTGGATGATTAGTGGCTCTGTCAGACTGTGTATATATAGCAGCAGTGGGGTGCCTTTTTGGGTAGCCGCGACTGTCCGTACGGGGGCGCTGGTCCAAACAGGCGCATCTGACCACTGTTCAGGCGAACAGACGCACCCGCGCAAAATAGAATATTTTCCGCGCATTAAACAGTCGGCGGCCCGTTTGATCACGAGACCCCAAGAGCCCCAAGACCCTTATTTTTTGACATTTTAATATTTAATAACATGAAGGCCCAAAGCCTACGTAGCCCATTCATCCTTGTGTGCTCATGTCATTTTGTTTGATATTGCATGTGGGGCTTTAGTATATAAGGAGATATATTCACAAATCTCATACAATGTGGGACTTATATCTCTCCAATACTACACAACCTCTTCTTCCCTAATCCTCTCATTTATTTCCAACAATCCCCCACATGAATGAGAGATTACTTTTTGTTCTTAAATTTTGCTAAACATTTAGCGTATCGGTAAAAGTAGCGCAATGGCCTTGAACTTTTCCTAGTGTTTATCGTTATAACCTACTGGCGAATCAGTGGACTAGATTGTCTTTGAACTGTAAGCCTTTTGTGTAGGTATACAAAGATAATACACGCTAAGTGTTTCTAGACCCCTTGGTTCTCTGTTTGTGTTCGTTTTTGCCATGAACACCTGCTTGGTCTCATGAGTGTTTGAAGAATTTGACCTTACAATTCTTCTTGAAGCGGCGCCTTCACACTCACGTAGGTGATTCTATAAAGAGTATCCCGTAGTACTCCACTTGGGTCTTTTATAACACCACAGTATAGACATCATTAAAAGCTAAGCTTATCCTATTCTCTGACGGGTTGTGCACTGACTTATCATAGGAATGGTTTGTATTTTAACAGTGCCATTAAAGTTTATCTTTAAACTAGTTGTCCCTTTGAACCTATATCTTGGGATCTCCAGTCAACTAGGTGGGGTTTCCGTTTAGAAAAACTTTTTAGATCGTAGGTCTTAAACCCATTCCCATCGATAAGGTTTGAACTTTCTCTCTAGGCAAGCCTTTAGTTAGTGGATCTGCAATGTTATCATTTGACCTTACATAGTCTATAGTGATAACTCCATTAGAGAGAAGTTGTCTTATGGTTTTATGCCTACGACGAATATGTCTAGATTTACCATTATGCAATTTACTATTCGCCCTTCCTATAGCAGATTGACTATCACAATGTATACATATTGGAGGTACTGGTTTTTCCTAATTTGGAATGTCCTCTAAAACCCCCCTAAGCCAGTCTGTTTCTTCCGCGGCTTTATCTAGAGCAATGAACTCAGATTCCATTATTGACCTTGCTATGCAAGTCTGTTTGGATGATTTCCACGAAATTGCTCCATTTCCTAATGTAAACACATATCCACTTGTGGATTTTGTGTCATTTGAGCCCGTTATCCAATTGGCATCACTATATCCTTCTATTACTGAAGGATACTTATCATATTGCAAGACATAGTTTTGTGTGTACTTTATATATCCTAGGACTCTGATTATTGCTTTCCAATGATTTTTACCAGGATTGCTGGTATATCTACTTAGCTTGCTTACAGCGTACGCAATATCAGGCCTAGTGCAATTCATGACATACATGATACTTCCCAGTATACGAGAGTATTCAAGCTGATATATACCATCACCAGTGTTCTTTACCCAATTTTGGTTCATATCTACTGGTGATTTTGCAGTAGTTATATTATACTGCTTGAATTTTTCAAGAATTTTAGCAATGTAATGTGACTGAGATAACGCATATCCCTGTAATGTCTTTATAAATTTTACACCCAAAATTACATCAGCCACTCCTAGGTCCTTCATATCAAATCTAGAGGATAGCATGTCCTTCGTAGATTTTATTATGGCCTTATTATTTCCTAGGATTAGTAAATCATCAACATAGAGACAAACAATGACATATCCAACATTTATACATTTTATATAGACGCATTTATCTCATTCATTTATTTTGAATCCATTTGATAACATTGTTTCATCAAATTTCTCACGCCATTGTTTTGGTGCTTGTTTAAGGCCATAAAGAGATTTTACTAATTTGCACACCTTATTTTCATTTCCTGGGCTTAGAAACCCTTCTGGTTGCTGCATATATATTTTTTCTTCCAGTTCACCATTCAAAAACGCAGTTTTCACATCCATTTGGTGTATTTCCAAATTCAATATAGATGCGATTGCAATAAGCATCCTAATTGATGTTATTCTGGTAACTGGAGAGTATGTATCAAAGTAATCCAGATCTTCCTTCTGTCTGAATCATTTTATTACAAGTCTTGCTTTATACTTGTCTATTGTGCCGTCAGCCTTTAGTTTCTTCTTAAATATCTATTTATATCCTAGTGGTTTTGATCCTTTAGGGAGATCCACTAGTTCCCACGTATGGTTTTGTAGAATGGATTCTATTTCACTATTGACGGCTTCTTTCCAATAAGGAGCATCGGGAGATGACATTGCTTGTTGATAAGTTAGAGGTTCATTTTCTATCATATATGCATAGAAATCGGGTCCAAAGGATTTTGAGGTCCTTTGTCGCTTGCTCCTTCTCGGTTCCTCTATCTCAGTTTCCTCATTCATTTTTCTTTGATCAGTATTATCCTCGGGAGTATCTGGATCTCTTGGCCTCTTTTGAACACTTGTTTCAAAAGAAGTTTTTAGAAGATAAATATGTTCAAAGAATCTTGCATTTCAAGACTCGATAATGGTGTTTTCATGAATGTCATCAATTTCATATTTGTACACCAAAAATCGATATGCACTACTATTATGAGCATATCCAATGAATATGCAATCTATAGTCTTCGGTCCTATTTTGACCTTTTTCGGTTTTGGAATTTCTACTTTGGCAAGACACCCCCACACTTTTAAGTATTTGTAGGATGGTGGTCTGTTTTTCCAAAGTTCATGGGGAGTCTTGGACGTTTTCTTTCGTGGTATTTTATTCAAAATGTGATTTGCCGAAAGAATAGCTTCTCCCCAAAAATTATCTGGCAAGCCAGAGCTTATTAGTAAGGCATTCATCATTTCTTTAAGAGTTCTATTCTTCCGTTCGGCTGTACCGTTGGATTGAGGTGAATAAGGAGCTGTAGTTTGGTGTATTATACCATGCTCAGCACAGAATTCCTCAAATGGAAACTCATATTCTCCTCCTCTATCACTTCTTAAAGCTTTAATTTTTCTGTTGAGTTGATTCTCAACTTCTGCCTTATACTGTTTAAACATATCGAATGCCTCATCCTTGCTTCTAAGGAGATATACATGACAGTATCTTGTACAATCATCTATAAATTCTAAGAATGAATTGGATGTGAGTAGGAATGTTGTACACATTCGATTTAAAAATTGGAAGGTTCAACTTCGTGAAAGTGTAATGCGTTTTTTTTTAATGAAAATGCAACACAAAACAACGTAAATGGTTGGAATTTTATCTGTTTACGTCGTAAACGGAGTTGGAAGTGGACGTGAACGGATAAATTTCACAATTTCATTTTGAATGGAGAATTCGGCGAGATCCACACACGATGTGTTAGGATGCGTTTATCGCGAACATCGACGAGAACTACCCTGCTTGGGAATAGAACTCCGCCTCAATTTTGTATTAAATTCAAACGAATAAAATGACGTTCATAACTTGGCAAATACAAGCATGCGTTATAAGCAGTGACTTTTATTGCAGCTTAACGTGACTCAATGAATAATAGAAATACAAGCAATGATCTTCACATATTCAGTTTATATTTTAAAATCAATGGAGAAGTAAACAAGATCCGTAAACGATAAAATATAAAAAGAGAATCGCAGACACGTATTATATAATCATGGACTAGGCTTTGGTGACGCGTTGTTCCCTGTTTCCGCACAAGTACACTGTACACCGCTCACCCTCCCTTTTTTTATTGTTGCCACTTCTGACAATTTTCTAGTTAATACAATTTTTTTATAAAGGCATATATAATTGTTAATCTGACAACTGTTGCCATATACTCATCGAGTATATCGTGTATGAGTAAATTGCAACCGTGCGGGAAGTTATTGTTAAAGGGACTCCATTTTTTATTAAGGGAAGACAAGTTTTTAATTTTTGACACACTACTTTATACAAAGATTCCCGCTTCGCTTTGACACATTCCCGCTACGCTTTGACACACTACTTTATACTAAGATTTAGAAGGAAATGAAATGATGCGTATATAAATTGTGCATGCTAATTGAAAAAACATGCATAGTTTTATTTAGAAACCAGACACTGAAGCTGCATAGAACAAAAGTTGACAGTAGGGACTGGATATGTGGCATGTTGCATGAAAACATAATATAAAATTAATGAGACCACTATCAATCATACCGTTTAGCATCGGGAAAAAAACTTGACACAACAAGAGATTTGGGTTTGGTTTTTTTTTTAATAAATAACAAGGTATGTTTCGATAAATTAGAAGAGAACGACAATGAAGGGGGGAGAAGATGTCATTGTTACGAGGGACAATAATGTCCATGCTTATTTTAAAATAAAAAAAAAACCAAATCCTTCCTTAACAATTTTATTTTAAAGTGGAGTACCCTTAAAAATGTTCTCCCCTTAACAAAAAATGAAGTCACTTTAACAATCCCCTAAAATTAAAAGTAATCACCGCTACAGTTGGCAATTAGAACTAAGTACCACAAATCAAACTCAATCGAAGAAGAAAAGCCGAACTTGATGAGATTGTATTATGAAAAATACAATAAAAATTGATCAAAAAGCTTATTCAAACCTTGCTCAATGGGTTTAGTATTTAATCTAGACGATGGAAAATATCATGAAGACCCGACCAAACATGTTATGAATCGATCCGACAAAAAGCATTTAAACATGTTTATTTTCAATGTTATTATTTGGTGGAACTTGAATTGATCCGACTTTAAACTCGAATTGGGTTGGGTATAAAACAGAAAATGTGTATTTGGGTTTGACAAAACCCGATCCGTCAAGAATCAAAAACAACTGAGTCGGGTTCGGTTCCATGAAATGAGTCTAATTGACATCTTGATTCGCCCTGGAGAAGGCATAGGTAAATTCATGATGATCCTGGATTTGTATTAAGTAGACATTTAGTTGTCAACAGATGTACTACTTGGGATTAATAGTGTTCCTGTAGGTCATGATGGTTTATTTGGTTGTTTTATACTTTTTTGTTGTTCAGTTTATATGTCTGTTCAGTTTATATGTAGTTTTGGAATATTTCACATAGATTAAGTAAACAAAGAAATGACATGTTCATCCTTTAACTAATTCTTTTGTATTAAGTGCTCTTTAATGAGAAACAATGTTGGCAACGAAGAAAGAAGTGCATGCAATTTCTCAAGATACCATTAATTAATTCTTTTCACACGTGGAAGTCTAAGAAGGAAGTTTGCAGCAGTATGTTTCTTTGGAGCAGTTGGCAGCCGTAATGAGGAGACTTTTCAAAATGGTAAAAGAGAGAACAATTGAGCCAAACTTGCTAAAACGTCAAATATTTAGCAAAACTTATAAAGCATTAGAACGACATATAAACTGAACTGGAGGGCAGTGGCGGACACAGAGTTTTAATTCACTGGGGGCGGAATTTTAAGAAAAAAAAAATCATATGTTTAACATCGACTTTAATTTATGAAAACCTTCCAGTACACATGCTTGCAATTTACAAACAAAAAATAATAGTATTACTCTACTTACAAAGAAACGTGGCTAGGCAGAGGAAAAGTTTAATTGTATTTTAGTCCAAAAAATTTGCCATAATATCAGTGGCGTGTAAAAGATTACTTTTACCCATGCTGCAAGAAACAACTTTCACAGTTTTCAAAACAGAAACGTGTTCATATTGCTTTTTCTTTTCAACTATTCTTACTTCCTTGAATTGTTCACTCTCTTCCCCAAATGGTTGGCTCAAGCTCCTCTCTTTTATTTCAAAATTTACTATATTCGAAAAAATAAAAAATATACAACTTCCTTGAAAAACGGTTACGACAAACAATTCAGTGGGGGCGACGGCCCCCACTGGGCCTTACATAGGTCCGCCACTGCTGGAGGGAGTACCTAAATAAAAGCTGAATTCTTGAAATGGTTAGCACCAAGGGAGAAGCGTGTTTAAAAAGAAACAAATAAAATTTGATACTCGGGAAAATGTTCAATTGGTTTGTTAAAGGGAACACAGAAATAATGGTGTCGTCTATCATCGTTCTGTCTTCAATCATGCATGGATTGATAACGTTTGACCGGTCGTTTGTCTAATAAGTACTATGTGACGAAATAAAAAAGTGAATGGCAAATAATGTATGCATGCATGGCCGTAACATTAATATGACACCTACACAGTTACACATTCATCGATAATGATTGAGTGACATCCACGTATTTCATTTGCAATTTGGACATGAAACAATAAAACCAGCAAAGGAGAAAAAAGATAATCTTGCTGGGGAAGCTTTAACCAATAAAAGCTAGGGAATGAATGAGGGATATTTGTAGCAGATTGCTCCACGCCGTCCGATTCATCCAATAATGTTAAGGTACTTTCATCCCCATGCACCATGATCTAGAAGAAAAAGAATAACTGTAAGGACAAACTAGTACTGTAATGAATAATTATATTATACTACTTGGTTAGGCTCTCATTAAAGCCAAACGCACTGAAAATGATGTTCATTACTCAAAAATCTAACCACATTTTAGTTGTAAAGTGGCTTTTTAGTTTATATTAAAAAAAAAATTAGCAGGGAAGCAAACAGGATCTCTAAACGATAAAATATGAAAAGATAAATTGAACATGTATATTAATGCATTATTCCACCATCGATCAACTACGCGCCTTTGGTGATGTGGTGTTCCCTTCGAGTTCGTCCGCGCAAATATATCCCCTCGCCACTTTTATTTATTTATTGTTGTCTAACATTTTTATATGTGTCATGTAATAGATCATCTTTTTGAAAACATTTTGGTCATCTACTCAAAGGTTCAGCGGAGTTCTCAAAATTCCTTCACCACCTCCCTAAGATAAAACAACCTCTTTAATCTAAAAAAAAATATTGACCTTATTTACACTGATAAAGTCAATTCTAATTTGCAATCTTAAATACTTCTCAAATAGTGTGTCGTTTTGTTCAAGAAAGAAGAAAACGAATTTTGGTATTTTTAGCAGTTCTCTTATGTTTATTTATCATTTAAATATGCAAAATGAATATTGTATACGTTGCTAAATTGATAAAATGCTAATGAAATTTTAGTTTATTCTTATCTAAAATAATATTAAAATACCATTAACTTTTGTAATAGCTCAATCATAATGTCACAAAAAAATACTACTAGTATGTAAGTGTATAATAATGATGATTCATAAATACATTATCATTTTAAACTTTCAACGTCTCAATTACGATAATGGTTTATAAATAAATTACCATTAAAGTGTTTTTTTTTACATAAATTCACTTCATAAGCAAAACATTTCCAACAATCCCTCGCTAGAATTTATTAAAAAGTATTTTTTGAGCGGTTTCTAGAAAACATAATATTTTGCATAAACAAAGGTGTTTTTCAACTTGAGCCTTTGTATACTTGATAAGATTCAGTTTTAACTAGAGTGACACATGGTCTTTAACTCTACTTCTGACATCAAACCACACACAACCTTTCTAAAGTGCATTCAAATAAGCCAGTATGATTATGGTCATGCACATCTATCCCAGTTTACTGGTAACTCTAGGAATCTGCCCAAAACTCCATAGGAAATAATCCTCATTTCCACATCCTCATTAGTGAGTCAATCAAGAGTACTCCTAAAGTTAGGTACTCCACTCCAAATAGAGTATAGATCTCACTAAGAGTTTCTATTAAGTATTTCTACGCGATGGGAGACAGGCTGTTTCATGGTACTTAGAGTTTTGTGGAGGCGCACAGTTGGGTTGGAGAAACGGAGACTGTATTCAACTTATTCGAAATCAATGATAGGAGGAAGAAACATCGTATTGGTAAATCACATAAATCTTTTCTGTTAGATGATTCAACAAATTTCGATAGCACTTCGTTTTAGTTCCCTTAACAGTATACAATCGTACGTACACTTGGAACATAGTAATTATACTTACAACACTTCATGTTTGTTGCATTAATTGTATTCACCAAAAGACTAGTGGTCCTCTTTGGTGCGAACTCACAATTTTGTTTAACAATTAATAAACATACTTCAATAAGTCATGCAAATAACAAATTTGTCCAAATATAAATATAAAGGCAAGAAAATCTTTCAAACCTTATATCTAGGTTCCATTATGAATTGCTCTCAAGAAGAACTAAAACCTAAATTCAAGGGGAAGCCATGTAATAAATAGAAGAATATACATTGGGTACTTATGTGGTCGGTATGTCGATGATTACTGCTATTGACAGTGATTTTCACTACCTATTGCATACTTTTGTGTGACTCGTCAAATTTGTCGGTCGACCATATTGCCAGATATTCAATTTTATTCTGTCGACAGTTGCCGTTAATTGTTTGGTATAAACCTTTAGTTCTACTTTGGGTAGATGTAAATTATTTCGTCATATCTATGAAAGATAGATAATTATAAGTACTTGCAATCAGTATGTTGGAAAGGGAGAAGCTATTTAAATATAAAATATTGATAGGACACAATATCTAAATAGTTGAATCAACTTGTTCTTATACGAGAGGTGAAAATCTGAAAATAATCCAACAATTGAAATTTTATGACCTTTAATTTATGTAATTTTTTTGTGTTTAAATAAACTTTCTCTTTTGGAAAACAAATATTAGCATGATATAAAACTGAATGTTAAAATTTAAAATGCTTGCATTTCTATTTGGAATAATCGAAGATTTGCTAAACATATTTCAAAACTTCAGAAGAAATAGATCTTACTTTCAATGGACGTTTACAATAATTTTTTCAACTTTTACGCCCGTGTACCATTTATGAAGCCCCAATTTAATGCAATTAAGTAGAAAGTTTGCATTTTCTACTTTGAACATTTGCCTCATGTAAGTGGATCAAATAAAAGACCAGAAGTTTTCTTTTGTTTGCAAAAAACTGTTCGTATTTAGTATTATTTTTGTTTACTTGGGAACGCACCCTCGATATTCAAACAACTCTAGATTTTAAAAGCACTTTCAACGTCTACAGTTTTGATGTAAGTCACCTTGTTAAGAAATGAATATAGGTATCAAACTAGCTAAACACAAATATTAAAGGACGCAAGACTGTGAGGTCGTATAATATATGGTAATTTTTATTTTAATCCGCGCTTTTAATAAGTTAATCCACCCAATAAATTAGGATCTTTGACTTTTAATAATATTTAAGTTTTAATTAGTTAATCCACCTAAAAAAGAACGTCAAATATCTTTTTTTTTTCCTCTGTTCTTCGTTCTTCTTCTCTGTTTTGCTTCGTTTATTTCTTATTTCTATAATCCTACATCTAAATCCAAGTATTGGTTGTTGGAACGAAATATGACATCGCTTTGTTGACTGTAAGCGACGATGAGTTCTGGGATGCGGTCTCTCCCGTAGAGTTTGGATCGTTGTCTGCACTTCAAGATGTTGTAACTGTTGTTCTTCTTCTCATGTGCTTGTAGGTGATATTAATATTGGGTATGAAGATATTGTCAACACTCTGGTGCTTTCTTTCAATGGAAAATTAATCAAAAATGTGAGGGAATTGGCAAAAACGTTGGAAAGTTTTAATGGTGAATTCTTGCAGTTTAATATTGAATATGAACAGGTAGTAGTACTCGAAACCATGAAAGCAAAAGTTGCGGCACCTGACATCCTTACCAAGCACTACATACCATTGGCCATGTCAGATGATTTGAGGGCATAAAGCAGTCTATTCATATTCAACTATACAATGATCACTTTCGCTTAGGCCTTACAAAAAGACATTTTTGATGTAAAGCGAGGAAGGGAGCATAAGGGACATGATATGTTTTTATACCATTCAAGCAGCGGCTTTTGGTAGATATAGGACGCAGAAGATGCAAGAATGATTGCTCACTCAAGAAATGTTTTGTTCGCGAAATACAATTATAGCATCCCGAACTCGTTTGCTATTACTGAATCAAATATCATATAGTACTTGTTGTCTAGCCTTGAAGTCATTGTTATCAGATTTTTTTTCTCCAGATTTGTCTGTTACAAAAGGAGAGACATATATGAAAAAAATTAAGCGTTTTCAATACTTTTGTTATGCAGGTATCAAAAGCCAAAACACTAGTGAATATCGGTTACAAGAGGAGAAACAACAAACTGAATGAGTTAAAATATGGTTCAAATGAACAAAAACATGAAATCTTTAAGTTAATCCGCTCGTGGATTAACTTACAAAATTGTTGTGGATCAACTTATTAAAGTAAAATGGTGGATTAACTTATTAAAAATGTGATTAGAATAAAAATTACCATATTATATACGTAGCGGTTAAGTGCATTCTGCTTCCATAATAATGGCAAACTTTATTAATGCGATGAATATAAACAATGCATCCAAATTCGACAATATCCAAAATCACAAATTCCTCTGTTTCCAACCAATCAGAACCCCATGAATTTCACTTTTTTGCAGTTAAGTCTGAAAGAGAAACAAGACTTAATTGCACGAGCATCAAAGTTCGGACTTACACGAGCTCATCCTTCCAAATAAAACTGCTGCCATGTGCGCACTTATACATTTGTATAACTCAAATATTAGGGATGACAATGGGGCGGGTCTAGGGTCCAAACTAACTTGACCCGCCCCTGTTTAATTTAACTTATTTAGACATGCTCCATAGGGTCTTCGTGGCGGATAGACCCATGGGCCATGACCCGCTTTTGAAGGTCTGCTGGGTCTAGGGTCGGGTTTGGGGCATGACTAACTCGCTCAATCCGACCCGCATGATTGAAATATCATCATAACACTTAATAACTATAGTAATTACTTGTTAATCTTCTTAGGTATACATGGTTATAACTTGAATATTACATTTTTTTTTTCAATCAACGAACTGTAAAAATTTCATATTATTAAGTTGCATCATTGATAATCATATAATAACAACTGCATACATTTTGAACTATTATTTTACAACTTATTTTATTAAATTCTCTTATCATGCATTGTGAACACATTATAATATGTGTATAATTTATCATTTAGTGATAAAAAATATAAGTATATAAATTTGTGTACATTAGAATACAATATCACCGGGTCGTAAGGCGGGTCGGGTCTACCCTGACCCGTACAACTTTCTGGTACGAGGCGAAATTCCAGACCCGCACCGGGTCTACAGGGCGGTGTTTAAAATGTCCGGTCAGGTCTGAAGCACGAGAAACCCTTTCCATTTCCATTTCTGCAAATATATCGTTTAACATATTTATTTATTTTGGCAAAAAATATGCCTATCATTCGCTATTCAATCGTACAAAGATAATTAATGTTTGACTGGTTTTTTGTTTAATATGTGACAAAATGAAAAAGCTAACGGCAACAACATAAGAATGGCTGTAACATCTAATGAATGAAGTGGTACTTATAATACTTCCAAATCACATCCACGTATTTGTATTATTTCGGAAATGAAACCAACTAAGTAATAAAGAAGAAAAGAGAGGGAGAACTCACAATTTCTTGAGTGAGCAATAAATAACAAAGACGTACATTATAAGTAAATAGTCAATGGTACATTTCTTTAAAATAATCAATATAAAACCCTTCGTCTAATGCTTGAAGCATTTATGTTTTATATATATTAAAAAAAAAAATTACTAGACTGATGCATGTTGTTGATGCGCACGATACATCTATGTTAAGTTGTGTTGTCAGTCGTATCATTAGCGAATTGGTAATACATTTCTGTTGGTTGTTAATAAAAAATGATAGAGATTGTAAGTTGATGCTAAGATTCTATGGATGGACCAGATTTATTCAAATTTTCAAAAGAACATCAAATAATTTTATTAATCTGAATTTAATTATCAGTAGAAGGGAAATAAATTAATAGTACAACATTTACATCCCTCGAGAATGGAGAGCTAGTTTGTTCACATTTATTTAACTGATGTTATGTTCACACCACTAACGGTGTTAGATTTGTGCTGCTGAGATTAAAAGGTGGAATTCAGAGGTCAATCATAGCCTCACACCACTAACACCGTTAGTGGTGTTATGTTCACATCTGTTAAAAAGATGTGAACAAACTCCTACTGTTGAGAATGCCCAGGTAAAATTGTATGTAGAAGTGAGTTGGATGTGAAGAAGGAATACTGCAGATGCATTAGACCTACAATGTAGAATTGTTTCTTGATGTGGAGGCAGTCATACAGTTGACATTCTAAGATTTAAAAGGAGGAACCGGAAAGCAATAAAAAGAAATTGTATTAAATCGAAACGCACATAAAATAAAATGAAATGAAGTTCATAACTCAAAGCTTGACAAACACAAGCATGCGTTAGGACTTAGGAGCAGTTGCAGAGTGGCTTTACTTTCGGACTTTAATCACACTACGTGACGTGGCTTGATGAAAAACTAAAATATAATACAAGCAGTGGTTAGATTATAGCTTTTTCAGTTTATAAAATTAACAGGGAAGCCAGCGGCAAACAACATCTGTAAACGATAAAATATAAAAAAGATAATCCGGACACGTATTATACAATCATGGACTACGCTTTGATGATGTGTCGTTCCCGTTTTCCGCACAAGTACATCACTCACCCTCCCTTTTTTAATTGTTGTCACTTTTGACATTTTCATAGTTAATACAAATTTTTTATAAAGGCATATATAATTGTTTAAAACGGGCTGATTTAAGGGTTGATTTAGTTATCTGATCACGTATCTCTAATTTTTATTTTATAATTGAAACATAAAATAAATTCTTTCAAAGTTGAGAAAACTTTTTATATATTAGCTGGATTAAAGAACCGTTTTCATCATTGTATCATGAAGTTTTCCAACAATATCCATTGGCGATATGTAAAAATAAAATTTTAAAAATCATAATTTCATATATCAATTTCAAACTGCATTTTTATGATGCAGTTAAAAATTGAATTTTCCTTACTTAATAGTAGCAGATTTTAACTGCATTTCAGAAATGATGTTAAAACTTAAAATCCAACAAAAAAAAAAAAAAAAAAAAAAAAAATTGCTGCTATAAAATGCAGCTTTCAACTGCATTTGTGAAATACAATTAAAAATGCATCAAAATTCAATTTTTAACCGCATTTCACTAGTTCGGTTAATAACAACATTAAAATGGTGCAGTTTTTAACTATGTTTGTGCGCTACATGAGGCTATTTTTCACGGCATTTCAATTATGCAGTTAAAATTGCATCAAAAGTTGCGGTTTTTAAATACATATGTGTATAGTTAAAAAAATGCTATTTTTAAATGCATATTTGAAAACAGTCAAAAACTAAATCATTTGGGTGTAGCGTTTGACAATATTACACAAATGCAGCTTAAAATTGAAGCAGTTAAAAACTATACTCAAAATCGCATTTGTGAAAAACAGTCAAATATAGCAATGTTGTAGTATAGTTTTGAAATATATTTCATGAAAATCGTTAAAAACTATACTTAAATAGTGTATCTTTACTAAAAACTCTACTTTAAATTATTATTTTAACTCCATGTGTGAAAAGCAGTTTGAACTAATAAAATGTTTTTGACTACTTTTCACGTTTACAGTTAAAAACTGCACTTAAATGATGCATTTTTTAATTGCAATTCGCATATGCAGTTACAAACCACACTTTAATGGTGCAACCTTTAATACACACGTGAAATGCGTTTAAAGAATTGCATTATACTAATGTAAATTTTCTAAACTTCGAAGTTAAATTGAATAAAATTTTAATTTTTACATATTCATAATGCAAGTTATTAGAACAACAATATAATTTGCGACTTACCTAGGTATAAAGCTCGAAGAGTTGTTTGATTGACTCAGAATTCAAGTACGGACAAGAATATAAAGTTCAGACTTCCTTAAACAAATATTATGAAGGATGATATGCAAGCTATCGTTGGGTTACCTAGGCATATTATTTCATAAGGAACTGAGTAAGAGGAAAGTCGGGAGGCTTCCTTATGAAAAAATAATCTATATATCTCCCTCATGAACGATGATATGCAAGCTATTGTTGGGTTTCCCTCCTAATTTACTGGAATGCTCAAAAAAATATTATGAAAGGTGTGAAGACACATCAAATTTTATGCATATTTGTGTAAATCCAAATGAAAACATTATTTTCAAGAAAGAAGTTTGAAAGCCACAACAAGCACTATGAGAGAACCTTTTGTATTCCACACTTATATATATTACTATATGTGTGTAAGAGAAATCCAGTAAACCATCCAATATTTGTTGTGAGTTCTTGTAATCCTACTTAACGAAGACAATAGAGCCGTTACAATAGAGCCGTTAGAGTGTGAACACGTTTTTATCATATTTAGCATGCTTTGTCATTATCTACTAGCCGTTAGGCTCATGCATACTTGGTATATTTAATACTAGCCGTTAGGCTCATACATATTTGGTATATTTTGTACTAGCCATTGGGCTCATAGCACTATATATATGTGCTCTTTGTATCATGTTTTGCATCAATAAAAATTGCAATTGTTCCTCTCTAATAACTCTCCTCCTCATCCCTTAATATGGTATCAGAGCCAAATTGCCGAAAGGCTTAATCATCAAGCAGAAAGTTTTTTTTGTTTTATGGCCAACAACAATGAAGTAACCTCCGCTGTTTCAGGAAGTATGGGGTACAGCGCTCCACCTAACCATCATGACTTGATTAAACCAAAAAGCCAAATTATCACCACATCTCTAGACGAAGACAATTACATTCTATGGAAATATCAAGCAGAGATCGCTTTAAGAGGGTATGATTTACTGCAGTACATCAATGGGACAATAACAGTCCCACCAGTGACGATAACCAATTCAGAAGGAGAAATTGTGCCTAACACAGACTACACAAAGTTTCAAAAACAAGACAGCCTCCTCTTCTCATGGCTCCTATCGTCAGTAAGTTTGAATTTATTATCACAAATAGTTGGATGTAGCACGTCTTATGAAATATGGAAAACAGTTGAACAAATTTTCAGTTCACAATCGGCTGCTAGAATCATGCAATATAGAAGGGAATTACAAAATTCTAGAAAAAAGGAGGCAAGCATGAAAGAATACTTAGGAAAATTTAAAAATCTGTGTGACAAACTAAATGCTGTTGGCCATAAGATCAGCGACAATGAGCAAATCCTATTTATTATTGGTGGATTAGATGAAGAATACGAATCTCTAGTAACTGTGCTAGCCACACAACAAACCTTACCTGATTTACAGTTCGTTCGATCAGCACTCCTTGCTCATGAAGGCAGAATCGACCAAAGAAAAACAACACAAAATAAGTTCTCTGCCAATTATACCACGGTCAGAAATAAGAAGATACAAGCAGATAATAACAACTATCGTGTGAAATGTCAAATATGCCAAAAGTTTGGTCACATGGCGAACAAATGTTACTTCAGGTATAATTCAGACACAGGTAGACAACAGGCAAGCCAAAATTACTCTTCAAAAAGAAGAGCACATGCAAATATGGCAACAACAGGGAATTCAACTCAAGATAATAATAACGCAAACCGAAGACATGATGCTGCAGATGATGATGAAGTAAAAAATGAAGACAATGACTTCGAAGAATGGTACCCTGACTCAGGAGCGACTCACCACATAACTAGCAATCTTCAAAATTTAAACATTGGGAGCAGAAATTACTCAGGTATGAGAAATTTGCATATGCGTAATGATAGTACTGCTAGTATCACACACATAGGCAAAGGGACTATCTTTGGGAAAAGACAACTCAAATTAAACAATCTTCTTAGGGTACCTACAATTAATAAAAATTTGTTAAGTGTATCAAAATTTGCCAACGACAATAATGTTTACTTTGAATTTCATCCTAAGTTTTGTTTAGTTAATGATTCCCTAAATCATGAAATATTACTTCGAGGTAACCTATACGATGGTTTATACAAATTCAAGACTGCAAACTCAAGTGGAGAATTCTGGTACAATAATGTAGATGCTAGTAGTGACAATGACTGTATTAGGAATAGTTGCAATAACATTGATTATGACAATAATAGCAGTGAATGTAACGTGATTAATTCTTGGCATGTAAAATTAGGACATCCTAATCTGGAAACTGTTAAGACTGTTCTGCGTAATAATAACATTCATTATAAAAATGTATCTATCAAACACACATGCACGCACTGCCAACTCGGCAAGAGCCACAAGCTCCCTTTTAGTGATTCTGAAACCAGCTATAATGAGCCACTGGAACTTATAGCTGCTGACTTGTGGGGACCCGCGCCTCTAAATTCATATCAGGGACACAGGTATTATCTTTCTTTTGTGGATGCTTATTCTAGATATACTTGGATATACATGCTGAAAACTAAATCAGAAGCTTGCAATACTGTTATGCAATTTATAACTCATGTCGAAAAACAAATGAACAGTACTGTTAAGGTTGTTCAGACAGATGGGGGAGCTAAGTTTAAACCTCTAACTAATTACTTTCTCAAAAGAGGGATCAAACATAGATTAACTTGCCCGCATACGTCTGAACAAAACAGTTTAGTCGAAAGAAAACATCGACACATAGTAG
Source organism: Allium sativum (assembly GCA_030737875.1). Classification (NCBI taxonomy): domain Eukaryota; kingdom Viridiplantae; phylum Streptophyta; class Magnoliopsida; order Asparagales; family Amaryllidaceae; genus Allium; species Allium sativum. The sequence goes on along the minus strand of CM060911.1, from coordinate 3,020,700 downwards.
AGACTAGTCTAACTTTGTTATCACAAAGCTCATTACCCATGAAGTATTGGAATGAAGCTTTCTACACATCTGTATTCCTCATTAACAAGTTGCCAACCAAAGTCTTAAACAATAAAGCCCTCATGAAATGATATACAGTGTTAGACCAGAATATGGTTTTCTGAAAGCCTACGGATGTCTATGTTTTCCATGTTTGAGAGACTATAACAATCATAAACTAAGTATGAGATCAAGCCCATGCACATTCATTGGGTATGCACAAAACCAAAAAGGTTATAAGTGCATGGACAAAAATGGAAAAATATATGTTTCTAGACATGTGATATTTGATGAAAACAAGTTTCCTTATGCAGAAAAGCAAATCGGCAAAAAGGATGGGGAACAAAGCATAAACAATAACATACGGTTCGAGCCATTCATTACTGAACCACCTTCAATTGATAGAAATGAAGAGCAACAACGCACAAGCAATTTAAACACCTATGAAGAAACTATGGATCGAACAAATGAGCAAACCAATGAGACGCAAAATGACTCAGAAGATACAAACATACATCAAAACATGCAGTATAGTGAAGATACAGAAAACAACAACCATGTTGACACTACCAGCAACAATGATACACAGCAGCAAACACCAGCACAATCAACTGGACATCACATGATCACCAGGTCAAAGAGAGGCATCTTTAAACCAAAGTATATAATATTTCTGCCAGTGAGATCGAACCATTGAATTTCACTCAGGCTATAAGATCAAACAAATGGAAGGAGGCAATGGACACTGAATATAAAGCTCTCATAAAAAACAACACTTGGAGCTTAGTGACTCAACCAAAACACAAAAATGTGATTGGTTGTAGGTGGACATACAAAATAAAAAGAAAAGAAGATGGATCTATTGACAAATACAAGGCCAGACTGGTTGCAAAAGGTTACACACAACAATTTGGTTTTGATTTCAATGAAACTTTTTCCCCAGTCATAAAACCCACAACCATCAGAATTATACTGAACATTGCTCTAAACAAAGGATGGAATGTGAGGCAACTGGACGTCAACAATGCTTTTTTGAATGGGGAATTGACTGAAGAGGTATACATGCAACAACCTGAAGGATATGGTACTGGTGATAAAGTATGCAAAATACACAAAGCAATATATGGCTTAAAACAAGCTTCGAGAGCTCGATATGAAAAGCTAAAGTCAACTATGTCTAACATGGGTTTCTCACAAGTTAAATCGGAAAATTCTCTATATATGAAGAAGGGCATACATGGAACTATGTTCATTCTGGTATACGTTGACGACATGCTAATAACAGGAGACAACAGCGAAGAAATAAACATAATCGTACACAAGCTGGATCAAAATTTCGCCATTAAAGACTTGGGGGAACTAAAAAATTTCTTGGAATACAAGTGATTAGGAAAAACAATGGTGAATTAATATTATCCCAACAAAATTATATCACTGAAATACTGCAAAGGGCAAATATGCACAAGGCAAACCCATTACCTACGCCTATGATTAGTAACCTAAGACTATCTAAGCATAAAGGAGAAGCTATCGACAATGCCAAACAATATAGAAGCATAATAGGAGCGTTACAATACGCAACTATTACTCGACCAGACATATGCTACAACATCAATAAACTCAGCCAATACATGCAGAACCCTTTATCATAACATTGGATGGCATTAAAGAGAGTGTTACGCTACTTACAAGGCACAAAACATTATGGCATACGCCTAAATTCAGAAAAGGAACTTAACTTACAGTGCTTTAGCGATGCCGATTGGGCCGATGATATTGATGATCGAAAGTCTGTCTCAGGATACTGCGTTTACCTCGGTTCCAGTATCATTTCCTGGTGTACGAAGAAACAACAGACCACATCAAGATCTGTAACAACCTGTATTTTTAATAACCTGTTATAATATAAATCGAGGCAGAATTTAATTTAAAAATCTGAATCAAGGGAAACGGGCTATGCCATTGCGTTCGTCTCGGAAAAATACGCGAAATAGGGTCTGAGTTTTCGAAAATCGGAGTCCGTATGACCCAGTTAAGGCCCATTGAAGTTTTCAGAAATTTCCATGTCAAAAACAGATTTGAATTTCAAGTTCAAAGTTGGAAAGTAGGGCAAACTGGCGCAGGCGGGAAAACTCCCGCCAGGACCCCCATGTCGACAGGCATGTCGACAGGGTCCCCAGGATGTCGACAGCCCTGTCGACACAGGGTGGCCGGGCAGTTTTGCCTGGCGCACCATTTTGGGTCTTGGTCTGGTTTTGTGGCTGTGTTCTGGAGACTTCCGAAATCTGATGGACCTAAACTAACCTAGGGTTAATCCTAAGGCTAAAAACACTCTAATCTTCTATAAATAAGACCCTAATCCTACCCTAAAACCTCATTTATTCATTCTAGTAGCTAAACTATGGAAAAATCAATTCTCTAATGGCCTCCACTTAAAACCCTAGCCTCCACCTTCTTAAAGAATTATTCCTATGAAGATTTTGATGTTCATACAAGCATTTCTAAGTTGTATGAATGATCACTAGCTTGCATACATCATCAAGTTGCAAGCTTTATTGGCTAAGCTAGAGTTTTTGGAGTTTTTGTCAAGGGTTTTCTTATTAGAGCTTTATTTGGGTTTTTATATGCTTGCATAAAGGGCTTCTCAATCTTTATTAGTAGATTTGTGTCTTCATAATATTTGTAAGCGCTCTTACCTTCATTTTAGAAACTCTAAAGTTAATATGTGATGCAAGTTGGGATTTGTGCAAGTTTATTGAGTTATGCATGTTTATGCAAGTTCACTATGCCATGATTTGCAAGTTTATTGAGTTATGCATGTTTATGCAAGTTCACTATGCCATGATTTGCAAGTTTATTGGGTTATGCATGTTTATGCAAGTTCACTATGCCATGATTTGCAAGTTTATTGAGTTATGCATGTTTATGCAAGTTCACTATGCCATGATTTGCAAGTTTATTGAGTTATGCATGTTTATGCAAGTTCACTATGCCATGATTTGCAAGTTTATTGAGTTATGCATGTTTATGCAAGTTCACTAAGCCATGATTTGCAAGTTTATTGAGTTATGCATGTTTATGCAAGTTCACTATGCCATGATTTGCAAGTTTATTGAGTTATGCATGTTTATGCAAGTTCACTAAGCCATGATTTGCAAGTTTATTGAGTTATGCATGTTTATGCAAGTTCACTATGCCATTTATTGAGTTATGCATGTTTATGCAAGTTCACTATGCCATGATTTGCAAGTTTATTGAGTTATGCATGTTTATGCAAGTTCACTATGCCATGATTTGCAAGTTTATTGGGTTATGCATGTTTATGGAAGTTCACTATGCCATGTTATGCATGTTTAATAAGTTATGCATGCTTATGCAAGTACACTATGCCATGTTATGCATGTTTAATAAGTTATGCATGCTTATGCAAGTTCACTATGCCATGTTATGCATGTTTAATAAGTTATGCATGCTTATGCAAGTTCACAATGACATGTTATGCATGTTTGACAAGTTATGCATGTTTATGCAAGTTCCATATGCCATGTTAGGCAAGTTTAACATGTTATGCATGTTTATGGTAATATGCAAGTTCACTATGCTAAGTTATGCAAGTCTAACATGTTATGCATGTTTGTTGTGATATGCAAGATTGTTATGCCAAGTTCCCTCTTCCTATCCTTTATGCGTTATTACGAATATGTAAGCGATAGAATGACGTTGGGGGGTTTGGGTAAACTTAAAATACATGAAAATATAAGATTGGGAATTTACCTATTAAGTTAGGTCTACCCCTTGGGAATTTACCTATTAAGTTAGGTCTACCCAAGTATTTGTTGACTTGTAATTATGTTTTGAAATAAAGTGGACATGACACTTAGAAAACATAAGTGTGGCCAACTCGAGGTTGGGTTGAGTTTGTAGCGTAATTCTACCCGGAACCTACCGACTTAACTAGTGGCTACAAACAATAGGACCCAATGTGAGAAGTTGGTCATGTGGTGCCAAGACCCGAGGTTAGACCAAGTTGTGGTGTAAATCTACCCGGAACCCACCGGCTTAACTAGGTAACCACAACAAAGTCTAATGTGAGAGGTTAAAGTGCATTAAAATAATTAATGCCTCATGATTAGGGTTAAGTCAGGGTCCACTAATACTTAACCAATTTGGGGATTCGAGGGATTGAAATGGGGTTAAGTTGTGAACTGTCGGTTACACTTAACCAATTTAATCCATTTGGGGGTTCGAGGGATTGAAATGGGGTTAAGTTGTGAACTGTCGGTTACACTTAACCAATTTAATCCATGATTAGTGGAGGGTTAAATCGCACTTAACCCTCTTAGGAAACCCTAGCAACGTGGTCTGTTCCAGCAGTAATCCCAGTTTGGTATCATCACAACCCTAGAGGCTAGGCTAGGGCGGGGCACGATTACTGGACTGATGTAAGCGACCAAAGCGATGGCTGAGTGGTACAGCGGTGCGGGTCCAGGCGGGCTACGGACGTGCACGTAGTCCGGTATTGGACAAACTCGAGGCACGGGTACCAGTAGGTTTAGACTGTGCATTATTGCTTCAGTGTCTGGGGTTGACACCCGAGGGCTTGATACACCCGAAGGTGGACCCAGCACAGTCTGACTACATCCATATGTGGGCCGTATGGACACCAACACTTGACGTGTTAGGCTTATAGGGAGCCGATCGACTAGACCGTTTGGTTGGACCTTATATTAAGGTCACTTCATGTTATTGGGTCAAAGCTTGGGCCAAGGGATCAATACCTGTTATGTTGGTTTGCTAGTACACCGTGGTGCAAAACTTAACCTTGTTTATGCGATGACACCTCTATCTATCTTGTAGTTAATTTATCATGCCAGTATGTTGTTATCTATGATCATCTCAGTTTCCATCATGTTGTTAACTTTATTAGTTTATAGACTGATCGTAGCAGGGCTTACCAGTCTTTATGACTGACCCGTTTTCTTTTCGCTTCTTTTCTTCCGTTTCCCCCCCAGGTTCTCAGGGTGGGAACATTGGTGCTTAGCTTGGATCGCTTAGCTTGCTTGCTGGATTAGCTCATGTACGTTTGGATATTGAGCCCGCTATGGTTTATCACTCTTATTTGGGGATAGTACTTATGTATTTCAGTTTATCAGATTATGTTTTTATCTAGACTTGTAATTTTGGGAAATTGACATTTTGATGTACCAGACTTGTGTTTTGAAATGGTTTTAAAATCTTCCGTTGTTTTATCTACTTACTCTGTTTATTTACATATATATATATATGTCATGTCCTGCCTTGTTATATCATTATGCATGTTTACCTTGTTTTAAAACGCCCCACCAAAGTCAGAGTTGCTTGCAAGAGCCACCCTGGCGGAGGTGGGGTGTTACATTTGGTATCGGAGCATATGGTTTACGAGAAGGGATAAAAAGGTTTTTAAAACTTTTGAAAAACTATTTTCAAAACCAAGTATAAAGTATTTTCCAAAGAAAAGTCTAGTTATTTTAAAGGCTATTCCCCAAAAGCCATTAGCACTATCCTTTGACTCCTCGTTTGAACTCTTTTCTTTTCCAGCATGTCTGATAATCTCATCTTGCCCGAAAGAGTAACAATACCCGATTGGTTTCGTCGGTACTTGGAAGTCACGGCACCGGTCCCGGGTGTCTCTAATGTTGTTTCTCCAGTCAAGGCTGCTGTTCCTCCTCCTCCTTCCGTAGCTAATGTTCCTCTTCTCCCTCAGCCTCCACAAGCAGATTTTGCGGAAACTTGTAAGAACTTTAAGATGATGGGTGGCAAGAATTTCAGTGGAACGGAGACTTTTGTAGAGGCAAGGAATTGGTTGAAAGAGACCGAAGATCTTTTAGCCACCTTTGATATAGGTGACCGCATGAAAGTTTTATTGGCAGTATGGTTGCTAAAGGAAGAAGCTGCACGTTGGTGGGTAGTCACCACCGCTACTAGGCCAATTGAGACTTGGGATGATTTTAGAGGAAGGTTTGGACTGAGGTTCTTATCACTGAAGCAAGGGGACATGACTATTAGGGAATACATAGATAAGTTTAATCAACTGGCTCGGGTAGATTTAGACTTGGTTAATACAGCTCAGAAGAAGGCCCTACACTTTGCTCTAGGATTAAACGAGCCATTACATGGTTTGGCCATGTCTCATATACCCTTGGGGGCGACTTTCGAGAATTTGGTGAATATGGCCCTACTTCAAGAAGAAGATAACAATGACAAGAAAGAGGTCAAGGCGAATGAGTCTCAAGGCAAGAGGGTAAATTCCGGGAAACGAGGCAAGAATAACAACAACCGCAAGGACAAGCCAAGAGAGAATAGGAAGTGCAACTTCTGTGGTAAAGTTGGACATATATCCAGGGAATGTAGGAAGAAGAAGAGAAAGCGGGGCGAATGCTTTCATTGTGGTGAGTTTGGACATCTCAGCAAGGATTGCCCGAGGAAACAAGGGCAAGGTCAGACTCAGTGTGCAGGACTATCTGGAAGGCGAGTTCATCCCCTCAACACCGTTCTTCCAGCTCATGATAGAGGTAGTGTTTCTGTTGAAAGTCTTGTTTACATTTTCTGATTTTCCCTGTTCGTACTTTGTTTGATTCTGGCACATCGCATAGTTTTATTTCATCTGATCTAGTTAAAAGTTTGCACCTAAGTACTAGTCTAGTTGATGATCCCGTATGTGTTTCAAATCCAATTGGGGGTTCTGCCCGTTTGTCTGTGGTCTGAGTGGATTTGAAAATTTCTATCTTGAGTATAGAATTCTCGTGGGATGTTTATATTCTCGGTTTCAGGGGATATGGGTTGGTTTTGGGCATGGAATGGTTGTCCTGTTTTGGAGCCATTCTTGGTTTTTGTATATAGGGTTGTGAGGCTCATGACTCGCCTCGGTAATACCCTAGAAATTTCTAGCAACCCTATGGGTCCCGTCATGTTATGTTATCTTGAATCCCTCAACTCGTCTATCGATAGTTTGCAATCTGTGAGGGTGGTCCGAGAATATCCTGATATCTTGGGGGAAGTAAAGGGGTTACCCCTAGACGTGGGATAGATTTCCGCATTATCTGGTTGGTAATACCAACCCAGTTTCGTGGCCGGTTAGGCACATGACCTCACGAGATGAGAGTTAAGAAAGCAAGTCAAGGAGTTGCTTGAGAAGAACTTCCTGAGACGAAGCATTTTCGAGTAGGGTGCTCCAGTAGTATTCGTTACTAATGTGGACAATTTGCTTCGCTTATGTGTTGATTATCGTGAGAAGAATAGACAACCGTTACCAAGGATCGATGATTTGTTTGATCAGCTTGTAGGAGCATCTGTTCTCTTTTGATCTAGCTACCGGATTCCATCAGCTTAGGATGGCTGAGGATGGAATTGACAAGACTGCGTTTAGGACTCTAGATGGATTTTTAGAATGGCTAGTCATGCTATTTGGTTTGACTAATGCACCCGCATATTACGTGAACTTGATGGGTAGGGTGTTTAGGGAGTCCTTGAACAAGTTTGTCGTGGTCGTCGTAGACGATATTTTGATCTCCTTAAAAGAACGAGGAAGAGCATGCTAGACATCTCAAGGAGGCGATGGATACGCTTAGAGCCACCAGTTGAAGGTCAAGTTCTCCAAATGTCACTTTGGAGGAAAGAAGTTGGATTTCTTGGGCACATAGTTCCTAAGTAAGGGTTAGCGGTGGATTCCGCTAAAGTGGTTGCGGTTTAAGACCGGAAAACTCTGAGGAGGGCAATTGAAGTAAGAAGCTTTCTCTGTTTGGCTAGTTATTTAGCATTCCTTGAGCTTAGACTTACTCTTCTGGATCAAGAAGGGGGTTTCACAGGAAGAAGACCCGCAGTTAGTCAAGAACATGGACCAGTTGATTCGAGGCGAGATGTTAAGTCACCTCGCTAGATATATTATAGATGACAAGGGATGACTAAGGCGCGATGAGAGATTATGTGTTCCTCGAGTGGAAGACTTGGTAAAGAAGGTTCTTGAAGATGCGCATCACTCGAGGAGGTGGCCGAGTTGGTCTCAGGATGCATGTTGTGCCACCAGGTTAAGGCCAAGTCATAGAAGCCCGGCGGGCCATTACCTCCATTGGCGGTTCCGCAAGGGAAGTGTGAAAACATCTCAATAGATTATGTGGATGGACTACCTAGATCAAAGAAAGGGAATACGGGTATGTGGGTCATAATAGGTAGACTCACGAAGAGTGCTCATTTCAGTCCGGTGAAGAGCGAGAGGACTGCATCATGGTTAGCAACGGTTTACTCTCAAGAAGTTGGCCAGTTTTGAAATAGCCTACAGGAAGCCATGGGTAGGCAACTGAATCTAGGTATGGCCTATCACTCATAGGCGGATGGTTCATTTCGATTAAGCATGAGTTATAGAAAATCACGTTTATAAGGGCAATTGGCAACGTGGATTGGTATTTTCGAGAAAAGTTCTGCTGCGTGGAATACTTTATAGTAAGTAGACGAGATCCAGGATTCACTAGTGAATTTTGGAGAGCTTGCATGAAATCATGAGGTTACAGTTATGTTTAAGCCAAGTATACAGAAAGAAGGATAAGTGGAAAAGGAAGACGAGAGGCGATAATGAAATGAGTTCTAACTCGAATTTGGGAAATAGGAGTTAGGAAGCCAAGAAATCATGAAGTGAAAGACGGTCAAAGCACAGTGGAATTAAGCTCAAGGAAACGTGACTAAGAAGAGTGAAGACTAGATACGCGCATCATATCTCTTTTTAAGAGTGCATCCTTGATCCTTGTTTTCCTGTGGAGCTTGCTTGCAAGTTATCTTTTGTATATATCCTCTCGGTCCCATTCTCGATCTTATTTCTGTTGTAAACTCCATAAGGGGGTTATGACTCATCGGTTAGTACTATATGTCAGAGTTTGAATGGATTTCTTGTAATCCAAAAAGGAGTTTATCTTTCTTATCTTCTAGGATCTCTTTTTAGCATATCTTTCTGTCCATGTTTATCTAGTTTATTGTGTTTATCTTGTCATGAGAACCTTAGGTAGAAACCCTTTGGATGAAACATGTATTTGAAACATGTTATGCTTGATGTTTGCAAGTGGTTGCAAGTGTTTGCAAGTGGTTACTCGTGGATGCATTATACACATTAGGCACTAGATCGGCTCACACACTCTTCATGTTGTATATGCATGAGTGCTTACACTTATTCATGGTTGAAACTTGTTGTGCTACCACATGGATGTTGCATATGGATGAATGTTATGTGCACTCATATAGATACTATTAATTATGTTAGGAATTTGCATACATATGGATTCATTTCACTGACATACATATGCATTAAGGAGGTTTACTGTATCAGTAACCGCCTGATCTTTGCATTAGATAAGTACATATACACACACTTTTGCATATGTTCATACTACATTTAGAATCTTGTAAGGACAATGATTGCTCGAGGATGATGTTTTGAGTAGATGGATGATTGGATGGTAGGATATGTTCTTCCTAACTTGAAGATTTCGGGGACGAAATCCTTTAAGGAGGGGAGAATGTAACAACCAGTATTTTTAATAACCTGTTATAATATAAATCGAGGCAGAATTTAATTTAAAAATCTGAATCAAGGGAAACGGGCTATGCCATTGCGTTCGTCTCGGAAAAATACGCGAAATAGAGTCCGAGTTTTCGAAAATCGGAGTCCGTATGACCCAGTTAAGGCCCATTGAAGTTTTCAGAAATTTCCATGTCAAAAACAGATTTGAATTTCAAGTTCAAAGTTGGAAAGTAGGGCAAACTGGCGCAGGCGGGAAAACTCCCGCCAGGACCCCCATGTCGACAGGCATGTCGACAGGGTCCCCAGGATGTCGACAGCCCTGTCGACACAGGGTGGCCGGGCAGTTTTGCCTGGCGCACCATTTTGGGTCTTGGTCTGGTTTTGTGGCTGTGTTCTGGAGACTTCCGAAATCTGATGGACCTAAACTAACCTAGGGTTAATCCTAAGGCTAAAAACACTCTAATCTTCTATAAATAAGACCCTAATCCTACCCTAAAACCTCATTTATTCATTCTAGTAGCTAAACTATGGCAAAATCAATTCTCTAATGGCCTCCACTTAAAACCCTAGCCTCCACCTTCTTAAAGAATTATTCCTATGAAGATTTTGATGTTCATACAAGCATTTCTAAGTTGTATGAATGATCACTAGCTTGCATACATCATCAAGTTGCAAGCTTTATTGGCTAAGCTAGAGTTTTTGGAGTTTTTGTCAAGGGTTTTCTTATTAGAGCTTTATTTGGGTTTTAATATGCTTGCATAAAGGGCTTCTCAATCTTTATTAGTAGATTTGTGTCTTCATAATATTTGTAAGCCCTCTTACCTTCATTTTAGAAACTCTAAAGTTAATATGTGATGCAAGTTGGGATTTGTGCAAGTTTATTGAGTTATGCATGTTTATGCAAGTTCACTATGCCATGATTTGCAAGTTTATTGAGTTATGCATGTTTATGCAAGTTCACTATGCCATGATTTGCAAGTCTATTGAGTTACGCATGTTTATGCAAGTTCACTAAGCCATGATTTGCAAGTTTATTGAGTTACGCATGTTTATGCAAGTTCACTATGCCATGATTTGCAAGTTTATTGGGTTATGAATGTTTATGCAAGTTCACTATGCCATGATTTGCAAGTTTATTGGGTTATGAATGTTTATGCAAGTTCACTATGCCATGATTTGCAAGTTTATTGAGTTATGCATGTTTATGCAAGTTCACTATGCCATGATTTGCAAGTTTATTGAGTTATGCATGTTTATGCAAGTTCACTAAGCCATGATTTGCAAGTTTATTGAGTTATGCATGTTTATGCAAGTTCACTAAGCCATGATTTGCAAGTTTATTGAGTTATGCATGTTTATGCAAGTTCACTATGCCATGATTTGCAAGTTTATTGAGTTATGCATGTTTATGCAAGTTCACTAAGCCATGATTTGCAAGTTTATTGAGTTATGCATGTTTATGCAAGTTCACTATGCCATGATTTGCAAGTTTATTGAGTTATGCATGTTTATGCAAGTTCACTATGCCATGATTTGCAAGTTTATTGGGTTATGCATGTTTATGCAAGTTCACTATGCCATGTTGTTTAATAAGTTATGCATGCTTATGCAAGTTCACTATGCCATGTTATGCATGTTTAATAAGTTATGCATGCTTATGCAAGTTCACTATGCCATGTTATGCATGTTTAATAAGTTATGCATGCTTATGCAAGTTCACAATGACATGTTATGCATGTTTGACAAGTTATGCATGTTTATGCAAGTTCCATATGCCATGTTAGGCAAGTTTAACATGTTATGCATGTTTATGGTAATATGCAAGTTCACTATGCTAAGTTATGCAAGTCTAACATGTTATGCATGTTTGTTGTGATATGCAAGATTGTTATGCCAAGTTCCCTCTTCCTATCCTTTATGCTTTATTACGAATATGTAAGCGATAGAATGACGTTGGGGGGTTTGGGTAAACTTAAAATACATGAAAATATAAGATTGGGAATTTACCTATTAAGTTAGGTCTACCCCTTGGGAATTTGCCTATTAAGTTAGGTCTACCCAAGTATTTGTTGACTTGTAATTATGTTTTGAAATAAAGTGGACATGACACTTAGAAAACATAAGTGTGGCCAACTCGAGGTTGGGTTGAGTTTGTAGCGTAATTCTACCCGGAACCTACCGGCTTAACTAGTGGCTACAAACAATAGGACCCAATGTGAGAAGTTGGTCATGTGGTGCCAAGACCCGAGGTTAGACCAAGTTGTGGTGTAAATCTACCCGGAACCCACCGGCTTAACTAGGTAACCACAACAAAGTCTAATGTGAGAGGTTAAGGTGCATTAAAATAATTAATGCCTCATGATTAGGGTTAAGTCAGGGTCCACTAATACTTAACCAATTTGGGGATTCGAGGGATTGAAATGGGGTTAAGTTGTGAACTGTCGGTTACACTTAACCAATTTAATCCATGATTAGTGAAGGGTTAAATCGCACTTAACCCTCTTAGGAAACCCTAGCAACGTGGTCTGTTCCAGCAGTAATCCCAGTTTGGTATCATCACAACCCTAGAGGCTAGGCTAGGGCGGGGCACGATTACTGGACTGATGTAAGCGACCAAAGCGATGGCTGAGTGGTACAGCGGTGCGGGTCCAGGCGGGCTACGGACGTGCATGTAGTCCGGTATTGGACAAACTCGAGGCACGGGTACCAGTAGGTTTAGACTGTGCATTATTGCTTCAGTGTCTGGGGTTGACACCCGAGGGCTTGATACACCCGAAGGTGGACCCAGCACAGTCTGACTACATCCATATGTGGGCCGTATGGACACCAACACTTGACGTGTTAGGCTTATAGGGAGCCGATCGACTAGACCGTTTGGTTGGACCTTATATTAAGGTCACTTCATGTTATTGGGTCAAAGCTTGGGCCAAGGGATCAATACCTGTTATGTTGGTTTGCTAGTACACCGTGGTGCAAAACTTAACCTTGTTTATGCGATGACATCTCTATCTATCTTGTAGTTAATTTATCATGCCAGTATGTTGTTATCTATGATCATCTCAGTTTCCATCATGCTATTAACTTTATTAGTTTATAGACTGATCGTAGCAGGGCTTACCAGTCTTTATGACTGACCCGTTTTCTTTACGCTTCTTTTCTTCCGTTCCCCCCCCCCCCAGGTTCTCAGGGTGGGAACATTGGTGCTTAGCTTGGATCGCTTAGCTTGCTTGCTGGATTAGCTCATGTACGTTTGGATATTGAGCCCGCTATGGTTTATCACTCTTATTTGGGGATAGTACTTATGTATTTCAGTTTATCAGATGATGTTTTTATCTAGACTTGTAATTTTGGGAAATTGACATTTTGATGTACCAGACTTGTGTTTTGAAATGGTTTAAAAATCTTCCGCTGTTTTATCTACTTACTCTGTTTATTTACATATATATATATGTCATGTCCTGCCTTGTTATATCATTATGCATGTTTACCTTGTTTTAAAACGCCCCACCAAAGTCAGAGTTGCTTGCAAGAGCCACCCTGGCGGAGATGGGGTGTTACAAGATCTAGCACAGAGGCTGAATACCGTGCACTGGCAAGCGCTACAGCCGAAATCATGTGGATAGAATCACTGATGAGGGAGCTTGGTTTCACTCCAAGACGAAAGCCGATCATTTGGTGCGATAATAAGAGCACAGTATCTTTATCTCTAAACCCTATTCAACATTCAAGGACGAAACATCTTGAAATTGATCTCCACTGTAACAGCCCACGTCCATTAATGTCACTCACAAAGGGAATGCATTAACTTCCGTGGAGGTTTTAAGTGAATATAGAACAGAAAAATTACAACAAGACAGATAATAAGTAGTACTTGGAAATCTAAAACTTCATTTTATTGCAGCGGAAATTAAACATATTTTTTACATCATAAAACCATATATCAAAGTCAAGTACAATATCCATCTTCATAAAACAAAATACATAATCCCATTACACAAATAGCCAATAAAGAAGATAACAAGCTGGACTTTACTTCAGCGGTCCAAGCTTTCCCAAAGAGATAAAGTAAAACAATCAAAATCCACTAGAGCTGGGTCCACCCTGAGGACCTGGAGGAGGGGGGGGGGAGATAGAAATGGAGGGGGTCAGACATAAAGTCTGGCAAGTATGATAATTCTAACAATACTATTATCAAAATAACTAGACTAAGGCATAAGCTGGAGAATAAGGAAATGTCTATGAACTAATAGGTATGGAAGAGAAGATAAAGATAACATTAAAGGCATACCTAATTACTAACGAATAATTACTACACTGCACCGCACAAGTCACCCTAAAGGTTGATCCCGCTTGCTTCACACAGAAACTATATAAATAGCTTTGCGTACCCCTAGCTGACTACATAGGTGTCGTCTGCCCCTATCTCCACTAGGTGTACCCCACTACCCACTTTCGATCGGCTCCCTACTCGTAGATACCCGTGCTGGCCCCACAGTGGGGTGTATCACTCCCCTAAAGTGACAACCCGATACAACTTGAGAATGCACGGCTTATACCTACACGATGCAATAACGTCTTACCTACCAGCCCGGGTCCACACACGCATATGAAACCCGTTGGACTTGCGTTGCCACCGCTACCCCGTTTTGGCCTCTTATAGTCAAGCCCAGTATGCGTGTCCCGTCCTCGACTTGGGTCGAGCCCACAAAGATACGTTTGGGATACTGGTTGAAATGGGCCCCCACAAGATACCCACCAAAGCTTGTCACTACTAGTATATCCCACTTAACTCTCTTAGTCATGTTCATTTTCATGTGTGTTTGGTTAAGTCTTACTAATCGTATTTCACATGCCACTAAGGGCACCCACTAGATTCCTCATGCCACCCAAGGCACCTACTTAACCCCCATGTCCCACCTTACATGTTTATCTGGCTAAGTATTTCTTAATTCATTCAGGCCATAACCTCATAAAGACCTCTCACATTAGACTGGCATTTATGGCAGCTGGATTTGCCGGGCGGGTCCGGGCAGTCTTACACCATAAAAGAGTCTAACCTTGTATCTTTACAACTGTTATGCTTTAGTTTAGACTCTCACATTGGCCTGACATTTGTGACCACTGGATTTGCCGGGCGGGTCCGGGCGGGTCCGGGCGGGTTTACGTCACAAACGAGTCCAACCTCGTGTCCTAAGCATTGATTAACACTTATAATCTTTTACCCCAGTTTTAATAATTCCCTATTCAAATTATTAATTAAGTCAACTCTTAATGATGTCCATAATTGACTCAATTATGGCCATCCATTCATGGCATGCAAAATCATATCAATTGCACCCCCAACTTCTTAATATTAAATCCTTAATATTACCCCTACCCCACGTTCATACGTTCGCTTATTCAACGCAGAATATACGTTAGACTCGAATAGTCTAACTTATAGCACAAAAATAAATTATCACAACATATAGCCAATTAAAATGAATCTAATCATAATAGGGGTGAAACTTGCATAAACTACACATGTTAAGGATCTAAAGGTGTCAACTTGTTAAATGTCACAATTTACATGATATGATCATAACCCAAATTCATGTGTAAACTTGCATATGGGGTTTTATGCAACATAATGATGGTGTGAACTAGCATCTAATACATAGAACTCACATATGTCATAGCATAATTCTAGATGTCAAAATTCTAGCTCTGAAGAGATGTCATGGCATATGTTCATTATCTTTACTAATTAATCTAACTTGCACACATGGTTTGTCATATAGATCAACATAGCCCAAACATTATGATTTCATTAACATGAACTAACTAGCATAGACAATAACATCATGACTTTATAACATGTATGATTCATCTCAATTTAGCATTGAAAACTACATCTATACAATATCATCATAGCATGATTTACAACATATAGGATATCATCAATCACATAGCATAGGATTTATAACATACATGATAGCATAAGATTTACAACAACATATATGACAATCCACATCATTCACTTATAATGCATTCATGACTTAATCGAATTAGTTTAACAATAATCTTGTTAAGATCATCATACTCACAATTTAGAGAAGAAAAGAGAGTCTTGATTTGCTTTAGAGTTGAGTAGAATTAGAATTTGATTAGCTTTTCATCCTTCTTAGTTGGCGGCGGCTACACTGAGTTCCATGGCGGCGGTATGACGGTGGCTATTCTATTTTTCATGTGAATTAGAGTGAGTGACTACCTAGGTATTTATAGAATTTAGGATTTATTTAGACCGTCAGATCAACTCAGGACTAATCTCAGCCAACCTGTTTCGGTCAAAACCCTAATGGGTCATCACTCAGTCAAAAACAGGCTCAGAACAAAAACTGCTCGGGGGGGGGGGGGAGGGGGGGAGGTGGACCCCCAGGTCGACTCTATAGTCGACCTGGGTGAGGCAGGTCGACCCTAGGGTCCACCTGGGCCTGGTGGGAATTTTCCCGCCTGCCTGTTTTGACTCCGAATTTGAATTTTAAATTTTTCTAAAATTTGTTTTGAATTTTTCTGAAACTTCCGATGGCCATAACTTCTTCATACGAAGTCCAATTCTCGCAAACTCGGACTCTATTTCAACCAGAATTCCGAGACGAACACAATGGCGCAAATCATTTCCCACAATTCTCACGTCTAAGATTAGTTATTCTTTAATTTGTGAATATTAATATTAATAGAATTACGGGGTGTTACATTCTCCCCTCCTTAAAGGATTTCGTCCCCGAAATCTTCAAGTTAAGAAGAATGTATATCCTAACATCCAATCGTCCATCTACTCAACCATCAAACATAGGCATCCATTGTCCTTATAGACTTCTATGCTTTCATGCTTAAATGCACAGTGTGTGTATATGTCCATATCTAATGCAAAATCAGGCGGTCCACTGATTCAGTTGACCTCCTTAATGCAAATCATGATAGTGTCATGCGTCCATTATGTATGCAAAAGTTCCCTAATGCTACATATTATCTCTATATGCGTGCACAATCATCATTTGAATGCAACATCCATATGGTAATACAATCGTCATACATCCAATTTACTAAATACATCCATTTATATGCAATATGCAATATGAAGTGACTGAGCCGATCTAGTGCCTAATAGTGTGTGTATATGCGTCCACGAGCAACCACTAGCAAATATTGCATCCACTTTGCATCCATCATACATAACATGTCTCAAACACATGTTTCAACCATAGGATGATCCTAACTAAAGGTCAAAGATACTAGCGAGAGGATACTCTAAAGATAAGATAAGTACAAGATAAGCGATAAAGGAGAAATTAAATGACATACCCTCGAAAAGGAAAGGGTATCGTGAACGCATCTTCTCTTCCGTATCCCAAGTAGCGTTGCTCTCATCATCTCCCCATTGCACTTTGACTAGTCTGACCTCTCGATTCCTCAACTTTTTGATCTCTGAACCAAGAATGTGCATAGGAGCTCGTCGGATCGTCGCATCACGCTCTATCTCCACCTCTCTAAGCAAGTACGGCTCTACCATCTCCGCGGTCTCGTGCAAGCACTTCCTCAAATGTGACACATGGAATACGTCGTGTACACCACTAAGTCTCTCAGGCAACTCCATTCTATACGCCATCTATCCAATCCTTTCCTTAATAGGAAACGACCCTACAAACCTTGGTGCTAACTTCCCAACGGACCCAAAGCGAACAACGTTCCGTAATGGAGACACTTTGACAAAGACCATGTCCCCAACCTCAAACTCAAGATCTGTCCTCCTCTTATCCACATAAGATTTCTGCCTATCTGGCGCCGCTTTCATCCTCCTTCGAATCTAGTTGATCTTCTCCGAAGTCTCCCTAATCATATCGGGCCCAAGTAAGATCTTATCCATAGATTCCCACCAACATGTAGGTGAATGACAAGGTCGTCCATAAAGAGCTTCGAAAGGTGCCATGCCAATGCTAGACTGAAAGCTATTATTATATGCGAACTCTACCAATGGAAGATGCTCTTCCCACGTACCCCCAAAGTCTAGGATACATAACCTCAAAAGATCCTCTAGAATGCGATTCACCCTCTCAGTCTGGCCGTCCGTCTGAGGATGATATGCGGTGCTCAAACATAACTGAGTCCCTACCGCCTCTTGCAAGCTTCCCCAAAATTCTCTAGTGAAGATAGAATCGTGGTCGCTCACTATGCTAGAAGGAACACCGTGCAAACGAACTATTTCTCGGACATATACAGCAACTAACCATGGAGCAGTCCTCTTACTCTTCACGGGAATGAAATGGGCCCTCTTAGTAAGTCTGTTTACTATAACCCAAATCCTCGTATTACCCTTCCTTGATCTTGGTAATCCATCCACAAAGTCCATCGAGACACTTTCCCACTTCCATAGTGGAACCTCCAATGGGTGAAGCAACCCACCGGGTTTCTTTTGGTCCGCTTTTACTTGTTGGCACACCAAGCATCTAGCGACATACTCGGCCACATCCCTCTTCATACTGGCCCAAAAGAAAACTCGCTTCATGTCTTTGTACATCTTGTCCCCGCCGGGATGAATGGTCATCTTCGAACGATGTGCTTCGTCAAGAATAGTCTTCCTTAGGTAATCGTCTTTTGGTACACAAAGTCTACCGTCCCTACGTAACCAACCCTTATCATCTAGGGTATACCTACGGAGATGGATTGATGACTCCCCTCTTTTGAGCTTTTCTACTAACTCAACCAACTGTGGGTCGTCTCGCTGTGCCTCGCCAATCCATCCCAAAAGCGTAGGCCTGACCTCCAAGGATGCTAGCAAACTGGGTACAAAGTCAATGGAAGGTCTAAAGTCAAACATCGAAATGAATTCTAAGTTTCGCCGCTCAACAAACAACGGACTCAAGGACATCCTTTTCCTACTTAGGGCATCCGCCACCACGTTACCCTTGCCAGGGGTATATGCTATTTCGAAATCGTAGGATACTAAGAACTCCATCCACCTTTGCTGCCTTAAGTTCAAGTCCTTTTGAGAGAGCAAGTATTTTAAAGATTTGTGGTCAGTGAATAATTCGAATTTCTCGCCAAGAAGATAATGACGCCAAGACTTAAGCGCAAAAACAATTGCGGCCAACTCTAGGTCATGTGTAGAGTAATTTTTCTCATGCGCTCTCAACTGCCTTCCACCATAGGCTATTGCCCTACCCTCTTGCATTAAGACTGCGCCTAGTCCTGTCCCACAAGCATCTGTATAAATAGTAAACGGCTTACTCCCGTCTGGCAATACTAAGACTAGGGCTGAGGTCAAAGCTCTCTTCAAACATTGGAACGCATCATCACAATCTACGTCCCATGTGAAAACTAGGTTCTTCTTCGTCAAGCGTGTCAATGGAGCTGATATCTTTGCAAAGTCTTTGATAAACTTCCTATAGTAGCCAGCCAACCCCAAGAAACTTCTTACTTCGGTAGCATTTTTAGGGACCTTCCTATCTTGGATGGTCACCACCTTCGCGGGATCCACAGCTATCCCTTCTTTGGAAACCACGTGCCCCAAGAATCGTACTTCCTTCCTCCAGAAGTGACAATTAGAAAATTTAGCCTTAAGGCTATGCGATCGAAGAGTCTCCAACACTTCCCTAAGATGTAGGGCATGCTCTTCTTCATCCTTAGAAAAGATCAAGATGCCATCTACAAAGACTACCACGAATTTGTTAAGGTACTCCCTAAACACCCTACTCATCAGATCAACAAAGTATGCGGGGGCGTTTGTCAAACCGAAGGGCATCACTAGCCATTCATAGAAACCGTCCAGAGTCCTAAAGGCAGTCTTGTCTATGCTATCCTCAGCCACTATCAACTGATGGAATCCAGTGGCTAAGTCCAACCGCGAAAACACTGAGGCGCCAACTAACTGATCGAAGAGATCGTCAATCCTCGGCCGTGGGTGTCTGTTCTTCTTAGTAAGTTTATTAAGTTCTCTATAGTTCACACACAGTCTAAGGGACCCATCCGCCTTCGTGGCAAATACTACTGGAGCACCCCACTCCGATATACTTTGTCTTATGAACCCCTTCTCAAGCAACTCCTTCACTTGCTTATCGAGTTCCCTCCTTTCACGAGGAGCCATGTGGCGTACTGGCAAAGATACTGGTTTCGCATTATCCACAAGATATATTCGAAAATCTATCTCCTGCTTCGGAGGCAAGCCCTTCACCTCCTCAAATACATCCGAGTATTCTCGGACCACTCTAACAGATCGTAATTTTCCTCGGACGCGTCAAGAGATTCTAAATAACTTAGCATAACAGAATTAATGGGATCACAAAAGATTTTGAGAGTGTTGCCAAGGCGAGTCACGAGTCTAACTACTCTCCTTTCACAATCAAGAACGGCCCCATTTCTGGATAACCAATCCATTCCTAAAATTAGCCAATAGCCCATGAAGCCTAAAACGTAAGCATCACATCTAAACTCAACGCTAAGTATAGAAATTTTCGAATCCAAACACATCATGGACAAATAAGCTGAGCCCCCAATTGGATTCGAAACAACTAAGGGTCCTCTACTAAACTGGTGTTTAATTGCAGTGATTCAACTAATGATGTAGAGATAAACGAATGCGATGCGCCCGAATCGAATAAGGTACGGACAGGATGATCAAACAGAAAAACTAAGCTTTCAACAGAAATGGATCTACCTCGTTCTTGCAGCGGTGGGACCGTGAGAGCCTGAACTTGTCCCCTTGCCTGCCCTGGTGCCATAAGAGCCTGCACCTGTCCTCCCGAGGTAGACCCTGCCCTCTGCCCCTTCTTTGGGCAGTCCTTCACTAGATGTCCCGCATCGCCACAGTGAAAACAACCAGTCTTCTTTTTCTTTCGGCAATCCTTGCTGAGATGGCCTGGTGTCCCACAGTTAAAGCACTTCTTCTTTCCTTTGCCATTATTGTCTTTACCACCCTTCTTGTTTTTCTGTTGTGGTTTCTTCTGATCCCCTTTCTTCTCAGGTGCCTTATTAGCATTAGCACTTTTCTCCTCGTGCATGAGCGTCATTTCTACTAGCTTCTCAAAGGTGGCCCCCATAGGGATGTGGGTCATAGCCAACCCTTGCAACGGTTCATTCAAGCCATTAACGAACCTCAGAGCCTTCTTCTCCGGAATGTTCACTAAATCCAAGCCAAACCTTGCTAACTGATTAAATTTGTTGACATATTCTTTCACTGATGAGCTTCCTTGCTTCAACGTCAAGAACCTTTCCATATATAGATTTTCTTCCGCCCGTGAGAGAAACTTCGCCTCGAACCTACGTCTGAAATCCGCCCAACAGTCAACAGGACGCTCCCCATTAGTGACCTCCCACCAAAATGAGGCCTCTCCCTTCATTAACCAAGTTGCTAAACGAACTTTCCTCCCCTCTTCCACTTCAAAGATTTCTAGCAATTCTTCCACCTCCTTAAGCCAATCACTAGCTTCCACAAACGTTTCTGACCCTAGAAAAGGTTTTCCACCCATAGCCTTAAATTCCTTGCACGTCTTTGCAAAAGTATCAGCGCGAGGAGGAGGAGGAGCGGGTGCAACTGGTGGCGGAGGAACATTGGATGGACCCGCAGCGGCCCTAGCCTCTGATAACCTCCTATACCATCCTGGTATCGTTACACCATCTGGAAGTTTAAGATCTTCAGCCATGCTGAAACGAAAAAGGAAAGATTCAAAATGGAGAATTCGAAAGATAAAGATATATGGCTATTGGGGATTATGTTTTTCATAAAAACTTTCCTCTTTAAATTACTCATTAAGACATGTTTTTGAAAATACTTCTTCCAAAAATACTTTAGAAAAATAGTTTTTCTTAAAATTTTATCTGTTCTGGTACCCTTAAGCTCTGATACCACGTGTAACACCCCACGTCCATTAATGTCACTCACAAAGGGAATGCATTAACTTCCGTGGAGGTTTTAAGTGAATATAGAATAGAAAAATTACAACAAGACAGATAATAAGTAGTACTTGGAAATCTAAAACTTCATTTTATTGCAGCGGAAATTAAACATGTTTATTACATTATAAAACCATATATCAGAGTCAAGTACAATATCCATCTTCATAAAACAAAATACATAATCCCATTACACAAATAGCCATTAAAGAAGATAACAAGCTGGACTTTACTTCAACGGTCCAAGCTTTCCCAAAGAGATAAAGTAATCCAATCAAACTCCACTAGAGCTGGGTCCACCCTGAGGACCTGGAGGGGGGAAAAAGATAGAAATGGAGGGGGTCAGACATAAAGTCTAGCGAGTATGATAATTCTAACAATACTATCATCAAAATAACTAGACTAAGGCATAAGCTGGAGAATAAGGAAATGTCTGTGAACTATTAGGTATGGAAGAGCAGATAAAGATAACGTTGAAGATAATGTTAAAGGCATACCTAATTACTAACGAATAATTACTACACTGCACCGCACATTACTACACTGCACCGCACCAGTCACCCTAAAGGTTGATCCCGCTTGCTTCACACAGAAACTATATAAATAGCTTTACGTACCCCTAGCTGACTACATAGGTGCCGTCTGCCCCTATCTCCACTAGGTGTACCCCACTACCCACTTTCGATTGGCTCCCTACTCGTAGATACCCGTGCTGGCCCCACAGTGGGGTGTATCACTCCCCTAAAGTGGCAACCCAATACAACTTGAGAATGCACGACTTATACCTACACGATGCAACAACGTCTTACCTACCAGCCCGGGTCCACACACGCATATGAAACCCGTTGGACTTGCGTTGCCACCGCTACCCCGTTTTGGCCTCTTATAGTCAAGCCCAATATGCGTGTCTCGTCCTCGACTTGGTTCGAGCCCACAAAGATACGTTTGGGATACTGGTTGAAATGGGCCCCCACAAGCTACCCACCTAAGCTTGTCACTACTAGTATATCCCACTTCACCCTCTTAGTCATGTTCATTTACATGTGTGTTTGGTTAAGTCTTACTAATCGTATTTCACATGCCACTAAGGGCACCCACTAGATTCCTCATGCCACCCAAGGCACCTACTTAACCCCCATGTCCTACCTTACATGTTTATCTGGTTAAGTATTTCATAATTCATTCAGGCCATAACCTCATAAAGACCTCTCACATTAGACTAGCATTTATGGCAACTGGATTTGCCGGGCGGGTCCGGGCAGTCTTACACCATAAAGGAGTCTAACCTCGTGTCTTTACAACTATTTTGCTTTAGTTTAGGCCTAGGACCTCTCACATTGGGCTGACATTTATGACCACTGGATTTGCCGGGCGGGTCCGGGCAGGTTTACGTCACAAACGAGTCCAACCTCGTGTCATAAGCATTGATTAACACTTATAATCTTTTACCCCAGTTTTAATAATTCCCTATTCAAATTATTAATTAAGTCAACTTTTAATGATGTCCATAATTGACTCAATTATGGCCATCCATTCATGGTATGCAAAATCATATCAATTGCACCCCAACTTCGTAATATTAAATCCTTAATATTACCCCTACCCCACGTTTATACGTTCGCTTATTCAACGCAGAATATACGTTAGACTCGAATAGTCTAACTTATAGCACAAAAATAAATTATCACAACATATAGACAATTAAAATGAATCTAATCATAATAGGGGTGAAACTTGCATAAACTACACATGTTAAGGATCTAAAGGTGTCAACTTGTTAAATGCCACAATTTACATGATATGATTATAACCCAAATTCATGTGTAAACTTGCATATGGGGTTTTATGCAACATAATGATGGTGTGAACTAGAATCTAATACATAGAACTCACATATGTCATAGCATAATTCTAGATGTCATAATTCTAGCTCTAAAGAGATGTCATGGCATATGTTCATAATCTTTACTAATCAATCTAACTTGTATACATGGTTTGTAATATAGATCAACATAGCCCAAACATTATGATTTGATTAACATGAACTAACTAGCATAGACAATAACATCATGACTTTATAACATGTATGATTCATCTCAATTTAGCATAGAAAACTACAACCTATACAATATCATCATAGCATGATTTACAACATATAGGATATCATCAATCACATAGCATAGGATTTATAACATACATGATAGCATAAGATTTACAACAACATATATGACAATCCACATCATTCACTTATAATCCATTCATGACTTAATCGAATTAGTTTAACAATAATCTTGTTAAGATCATCATACTCACAATTTAGAGAAGAAAAGAGAGTCTTGATTTGCTTTAAAGTTGAGTAGAATTAGAATTTGATTAGCTTTTCTTCCTTCTTAGTTGGCGGCGGCTACACTGAGTTCCATGGCGGCGGTATGACGGTGGCTATTCTATTTTTCATGTGAATTAGAGTGAGAGACTACCTAGGTATTTATAGAATTTAGGATTTATTTAGACCGTCAGATCAACTCAGGACTAATCTCAGCTAACCAGATTAGGTCAAAACCCTAATGGGTCATCACTCAGTCAAAAACAGGCTCAGAACAAAAACTGCTCGGGAGGGGGGGGGGGGGGAGGTCGACCCCCAGGTCGACTCTATAGTCGACCTGGGTGAGGCAGGCAGACTGCCCAGTCGACCCTAGGGTCGACCTGGGCCTGGCGGGAATTTTCCCGCCTACCTGTTTTGACTTCGAATTTGAATTTTAAATTTTTCTGAAATCTGTTTTGAATATTTCTGAAACTTTCGATGACCATAACTTCTTCATACAAAGTCCAATTCACGCAAACTCGGAATCTATTTCAACCAGAATTCCAAGACGAACACAATGGCGCAACCCGTTTCCCACAATTCTCATGTCTGAGATTAGTTATTCTTTAATTTGTGAATATTAATATTAATAGAATTACGGGGTGTTACATCCACTTTGTGAGAGAAAGAACGCAATCAGGAAGACTTTCAATATGTCATGTGCCCGCATACTATCAGAGAGCAGATGCTCTCACAAAGGCCCTTTCGACCAAAATTTTTATCAGAATAAGAGAGGAACTTCGCGTTATCAGTGCTGGCGGAAGCCAGAATGAGCAAGGAAACCCTAGTTCGAACTGAGGGGGCATAACGAAGATAATAGAGCCGTTAGAGTGTGAACACGTTTATATCATATTTAACATGCATTGTCATTATCTACTAGCCGTTAGGCTCATGCATACTTGGTATATTTAACACTAGCCGTTAAGCTCATACATATTTGGTATTTTTTATACTAGCCGTTGCGCTCATAGCACTATATATATGTGCTCTTTGTATCATGTTTTGCATCAATAAAAATTTCAATTGTTCCTCTCTAATAACTCTCCTCCTCATCCCTTAATACTACTTTCATCTTATATTGGAAGAATTGGATTTTTAGCCCTGCGGTTTTTTCTCTCATTAGGTTTTCCGCGTACACAAATCTCTTGTGTTGCTGTTTGTTATTTTCATTTATCTGTTAATTGTTTTACTGCACTTCACTTCTCAGCTTCACTGGACAGAGGGTATTATAAATTTGATCTCAATAGCTATAATGGACTAAATGAGGCAATGGATGATAAAAACAGGGTAGTGCAGTTAAGATTAATAGGGATGAGATGTAAATTATGATCTCGGAGCGTTTTACCGTGAGGCTAATATATTTCTATGGCTAGAGTACGCTGCAGCTAATAGGATACAAACTAATGCAGTTACGGATGAAGAAACACATCCAATTATAGAGCAAACACAGGGAAATAAAAAAGAAAGCTTGATAATGGACATAGTGGATGGAGAAAGCACTGGAGAGAACCGAAGTTCTCTTCGTATATGGGTTTTAAGTGAGTCACTGGAAAGGATATATCTGTACATATGAGGATGTTTAACGTAACATATCTAAAACCAATGCGAAGAGAGATCACAAAGAGGGAACATCTTTTTGGAAAATATTTCTCATTCCATGTGCTAGATAGGAGCAACACTAATGATTGTCAGCATTTGAAGGATGAAGTTGAGAAGCATGTGCCAAGTGTTCAATTCTCACAGTACACCAGGAATTAAACTACGGTTATGGAGCTAGAGCAAACATTACCCATGCCAAATCGTAGCGAACAATGCTCGAGAATCATATCATCATCTCCAACCGGATTGGCACGAACCTAAATTAAAAAAAGTAAAATGTAAAATACAACGACTATGTCACTTACATATGTAAGAGATCAGCTTACCTAGTAGTTGAGATAAGTAATTAATGCAAGTCACTGCACCGGAGAACGACGTGATCATCTTACACCCTATGGATTGCGCCTTCGGTCAGAAAGTTAAGGCCGAAGAGTAATAGCACTTGAGTAAAGCCTTTGACGACCAAAACTGGAGAATTAAGCAAGTTGCTTTGTTGAAGTGCGACATAATACTTGGTCATCAAATATGGATTATGCTTAGCAAGAGTCATAAGAGGATGCTATTAGTTTATTTAGACCATAAAATCTTGATATATTTCTACGAAGTGTGCTGGGACCAGAATCCAAAGAGAAGATCGCTTCACCGTAGAGTGAATTGATCGACCTTCTCATCCATAAGTATGGATTATGGTTATTGAGTGTCCAAAGAGACTATTATGTGACACCCCCGCCCCGAGACCCATATTAGCAAAGATTGTTAACTAGTAATACTATCTACTAATACGGAGAATAGAGCATAAGAGGAGCGATGATCCATAGTATTGTATCGAATAAGTATCAAACATGTCCTTTTTTTCATTTCACATATATCAAACATATCTAATCCTTATATAATACACTATTACGGTAGCTTCCAGATCCATTTAGAACAAAACACAGTATAATAGCAAACGCAAAATACAGAACATCAAACACAGATATAGATACATATACATACATGCTGTACAATACATCATCAGGTCTAATACTCACTCCCAACACACACACACACACACACACACACACACACACATATATATATATATATATATGTATAGACACACACACATCAAACCCTTGCAAAATATACACCATCATCATGTCCATATAACTACACAAAACTGACACCAAAAACATGTGATCACGAAGTAGGAAAACCAAGCGAACAACTAGCAAGAAGTAGAAATCCCTAACATGTTATTCGGTCTGACCCAAGGAGCACATACACGAGTCAGTCTAACATGGAACCGATAAGCATAATAAATACCATAAGTGATTGATCACTAAATGGGGCTTTCCTTTAGGTCATAAAGGAATAGGATGGAACATTACACTATGACGATAAAACTCCTGTAAGGTTTATGTAGGAATTATAAAGTATTCACAAGATGAATTCGCACAAAACCATAGAAGACACAAATCCACCCAAGTCGCAAATTCACGAATTCATGGAATCATCATACATTGGGAATTGGTTAAATTCACAAAAATGAAATCTATAGTAAATCCAAACATAGAAGCACAAATTATGGATCCATCACAGATTGACAAGCTGAAGCAATGCCAGCACATGCTATTACACAGAATGACTGAAATCCATAGCCAATACTATATCACACAATATGTGTACCCGAATGCCCTGAAGTCTACAATGCTACAAAGGAAGGTCCTCACGGAGTTCACACAGAACTGACTGAAGGTCTTGTACTGACGGCCACACAGAAATGTGTGACAGATCCTTAGATAGTAACCCGACAAGAGATAATCGTGCGTCCTATACCATATGATATCACTTAATGGTTCACACACTGTAAGTCACCTACACACCACAAAATACAGAAATCACAAAATATCACATAACACTAAATATCACAAAGGGTTACAGGAGTTAATTGTATACATTAAGATGTAACAAAACACTGGGCACCATAAAGGGAACCAGAGGTCACTGGTTAACACTGAGATTATTACTTCGATTGGACGGATCTTGGATTAAATGAAATCGTATACTACCAAGTCCCATACTGTGGGGTTTACGACATTATTCGATCACCAACATGCTTCCTCAAAGTGTGCAAATACATATGCTTTTTATTTAAAACATACTTAGCAAAAATAATTTAAAGCCAAAGTTTATTGGAAAAATGTTTGTAAATCGATTACTTGAAGTTACTTAAATAATAATATTAGTGGATCTAAAACCTTTTACTAAAACCATACTCAATTTCAAAACATATTTTCCTTTTAAAACATTTCAAAAAAGGTTTATAAAATCGTGCACGTGTTTATGAAAACACAAGAATTTCACTGAGATTTTATATACACAAAATCATAGAGAAGTACAAGGTGACTGCAAGGAGTTGCTTCTTTGCGGTTGTAACAACCGCAAAATTCACCCAAAATTTCATGAAAACTTAACACGAAGAATTAGTGTTGTATTAGCACTTGAATCATGCTCGAAAACTGTATGGATTAAGGCTGGAAAGACCACAAAACCCACACGAAATGACACAGGAACACATAGGATAGTAACATGAATAACCAAGCATTTTTCGCTGGAAGTTCGACCATAGTCGACCTGTTGGTTGGTCTAGTAGTGAAATTAATCCCAGGTCTTAATCCACTCGACGTTGCCTGTTTGAGGATGATTTTAGCAACCTAAACTACTCAGATTTTCATGAAATTTAACATCCAGCAACAAATTTTTTTTTTAACACATTGGGAAAGAAATCATTCCATTTCATTAAGAAATGTAAGAGTTATTCAACCTAAAACATAAGCTTTCGGCAAGATTGTAACTCGGAAACAACTCTGAAATAAACTTACATTATTTTTCATCTTGCTGAGCAAAATTAGTAACAAAACTTATAGATTTTATGTTAGAAGAGTGAAGAAACCCTCACTCATTATTTGCAATGAATTTAGAGAAGATTAATGAACACAGAGGCTCACAAGCTATGAAAAAGAAGCTTTTCTTCATGAAAAATCAACTACGGAAAACATGCAGCAACCTATAGTGAATTTCTCAAGAAAAATATGAAATTGATGAATTAAGCTAAAATAGATTACCTGTTGTAAATAGGATTAGCAATCCCAAATTAACAATCAGGACAAGATTGGAGGCTAAAAATTGAAGTTACAGTTAAGGTTTCTAAGTTTTTCCTATTTTCACTAAGGAAGATGAAGAAGGAAGTGTATTTTCTTAGTAAATAACGTATACAAAGAAATGTCTGGAGGATTCTTATGCTTACTGAGTAGTTAAGGCCCAATCAACTTTCTTTAGTCCAATACCAAGCAATTTAGCCATTAATGATAACTATTTAAGATAAAATGCCATTATTAACCAAGTTTCAACATTTCTATTTACCCAAACACTTTGTTTAAGCCACACTAACACTAATAAAATTTGTAAACAACATTTTAAAACTATATTAAAGCTTTTTAATATTTAAATTTTATATTCACAAACAAATTTTGTAATTTTGATCGAAATTTAACCATTTTGACACAATTTGCATAAATTTTGCACAATTTTGAAGTTAAACATTTCAACTTTATAATTATACCTAATTCACCGAAATGACACAAAACTTGCATTTTCAACATCATAGTAATATTTGCAACTAAAATATTTTTTTCGTATAAAATGTTCAAGAATAAGCTTAACACACAAACTTTGCATTAATTTACAACTCATATGTATTTTGAATACAAAAATTTCCAAACACATAATTTCAACAAGATTTTCCCCAAGATTATTATTTAAGCCTTATTTTAAATTTATACACATTAGTTTATCTATTTTGTAGAATCAATATTTATTCTGAACACACCGTAATAGAAATAAACTTTGAATTCCACTAAAATGGTTTATATCCAACCTAACATTCAAGTTTTTCTCCTAAAATCACCATTAAGAACCAAGATTTCACAAAAACACATTTTCCCTAAATTTTAATTGCTTCCAAACTCTTTGAATTAAACTTCAAAAATCATTAACTATTTATAGTAGGTAACCACTATAACTCGGGTTGTTACAAACTATTTTTTTACAAAAATGCGCCCTTGCAATTTCCTAAGTGTAATGTCCATACATAACTTAAACCATCCAAAAATGACACAGAATGACCAATAAAATTAATAAATAATTTTAGCTAATAACTCACCCCATCACTAGAAGAAAGAAAACCGGGATATGTAGGCTCGATGAATTCTCGAGTTTCTCAAGTACAATCCTTGGGATTATCAGACCATGGGATTTTCATGAGCCGAACATTTTTATTCTGAAGGCATCTTACTTCCTAATCGAGAATACGAATATGATGATGTACAATAGATCAATCCAAGGTGATCTTAAGCTCGAATCGCTTGGAAGGTTCAATCACAAATTGGCATCTGGAAGACATTTGTGGGGTTGTGACATATGGAAAACATTATGGATGCCTGACAAATGAGCTAAAAGGGATACCTAATAAGCAGCAAATCCCATGCACTTACTAATAGGGAACAATCCTTTAAAATGTAGAGCCAACTTCCTCATTGTATTGAATAGCATTGTTCGATCTAGGTTAACCCTAGAGAGAGGGACGAATAGGGTTTATTATAGTTTTAGAAGATATTAAAAATATCACAGCATATATTGCTATAGAGAAAATAAATGTAAAAAGTAAATGACATAGGTTTTACCCAGCTTCGGCAAACCTTGCATACTGTTGCATTCCCCAAGGTTTTCTTACTAGAATTAAAACAATCTATACTCCAACAAAATCCCTGTAAACTCGTGACACCCGCTACCAACTATTCTGATCCTATGTTCAAAATCCTGTACTGATCTTTAACCCAAAGATCTGATTTTTCCGAATTACAAACTCGTAACTCGTAAACCCTAGCTATAAATCCTATAACTAGAAAACACTAGTTTTACAAAAAACTAGAAAAACAAATGGATCAGTTTACAAAAGAAAGTACAACTTAAAAAAAACTTTTCGTTTATAAAATAAAATGGCCAACCTCTTATTTCTTTGTTTACTAAAAAATGTCGACTTCTTCTCTAATGATCCTTGATGGCCACCGAATTAGGGTTTGAGCTTTTTCTCCCAAATTGTTACTCCTGGAAATTTGATGGAATGGTTCCTCTGATGGCTTGAGTGACGTCTTTCTCTCGGTCAATTTGATTTGTAATTCCGATCGAAAAAAATTTCTTGAGTTCTCTGATTTGATTTTTCAATTTTCTCTTGAATTGTTGCTTTTGTTTTTCGATTACTTTAGCCGATGATGAACATGGTGTATACGTTGGGTTAACAAACCCTTTTTCAAACTCTAATTTTGCTGATTGATTTTGTCTGATTTTCTTGCATGTTTGCATGATTGTTGACTGATTAAAAATGGCATGTATCTCCTGATGATTTTCTGGAAACAAACCGATTTGATTTTGTGGGCCCTTGAAATTGCACTGTGTATTTTTGGAATGCCTCTAAATTTTGAAATTGACACTTTCCCGAAAGCTGATTCTTCGAAAATGTTGATAAAATCTTCCCTGAATTTATTGAGGAACCTAGACGAGTTCTTCATACATAGTAAATTTGGAAAATTTAATAAAAATGAATTTATTTCTTGTATGACACATCCATGTTGCTGAAAATGTATTTGCCACAATGATTCATTCCATGTAGTCCATGCAGATTGAATCTTTCTTTATTCGGAAATAAAAAAATTAGATAAAAAGGAATTTCCTTGTTTATGATCATTCGAATTGCTTGTATTGTTGCATGCTGCTTCATGGCTTTGGAGTCCTTAACTTGCTGCACAACTTATTTAACACTACACTTGGCAGATTCACCTGTTTTGCATTGTATATGTGTGTGTATACTTATGCACACATATATGTATTATGTGTTTTCCGGTATTATTTGCTGTACCACTTGAAATTTTTTGACCTGCTTTATTGCAGCATATTTAAGAACTGTTGACTTGCATGCCTTTCTTGGCTATATATACATATGTATATGCATATATATATATATATATATATATATATATATATATATGCACAGTTTATACACGCACATAGTTGTGTGAATGTATTTCAGTTGCACTGTTATCCTGCCTGACTTTGAATCTAGCTCTTATGCACATGTTTGCCCATGGTTCATTAAACCTATACTCGCTCACTGTCTTGACCATGATGTAAAACTGAGCATGTATATTTTTGTATATTCACTTGAGCTTTGCTGTGTGCTTGTACACTTGACCGGTGAACAATGTATTTTTGTCATCTCTGTTTATAACATAAACATATAGCTTGTCTATATGGTACCTCCTTCTTGAAACCTATGCACTCTCGTATTTAGTTGGTGGCTTTGAGCATTTGTTGTATCTACCTCAACCTGTGTACACACCCTTTTATACTTTGCTTGTGCATTCATTTGTTGTCACGTGCATGTGATATACTTGCACCAGACTTTGAGTAAGTTTGACTTTCCCATTTTCTTGCACTATTTGTTGAGCCTATTCCACTTTTTCACACTAGTTTGTGTTTGTTGTGCTTTTATGAAACTTGTTCTCTTGCTACCATGTACTTAAAACTGTCATGACTCATGCTTTTCACTATTTACTTGTATTTGTGAATTCACCTGTGTTGTGACTTGTGCAATTCTCCGAGCTTCATCACTGTACTTTGTTCTTGAATAATGCATGCTTTTGTGTATAAACATGTGCAAATGCAATTTGACCTCCTTCGTCCCAGTTTTGATATGCTTGTGCAATTTCGAATTTATGTTGCCTTGATTCATTACGCATGCAGCTTTGCTTGGATTGCAGTATACTCGACCATTTTGCCATATTCGTGCTTGTATTCCTGGGCTTTACTGAGCTGTTGCATTACTGTGCACTCATATACATACATATGTATATGTGTACATATATACAGATGTGTGTGTGTGTGTATATGTTGTAACACCCCGGATTTTTGAATAATCGAATTAACTAAATTAAAGAATAAATGTTTAGCATTGTTCTAAGGTTTGTAAGCAAAAGACTTAGTAGCTTATTTGGTTGGAACATGTGACTTGCATACAAGAGGTACAGAGTTCGATCCCCGCCAACGCCATATTTTTGTTTTAGGGGAATGGCTAAAAAGAGGCTTAGTGTGAACGCGGTTCAAAAAGTAGTTTAGTGAGAAAATGGTTAATTAGGAAGATAGAATTATATATAGATATATTTATAAAAATAAAATAAAATTCAACCTAAAATTTAAGAAAAAAATTCAAAATAGCGAAACCGGGAAGGCAAAACACCAAACCGACCTATTTTATGGGTCGACCCAGGTCTCGGGTCGACCCCAGGGTCGACTCAGGAGGTTTGGAATTGGTCTCGTCGACCCTAAATGGTCTATGGCGAAATTTTATGTTTTAGGGCTTAGGTGGCAATTTCTGGTTGGTCTATTGATATCATTTCTTGGTTTCTAAGGCCTAGATGGATCCTAGAGTGATCCGACGACTTAAATTAATTCAAAGCTCTATAAAAAGACCCATAGACCCAAACTCTAAATCAGAATTAAAACTAAAACTATGGCCATCATGCTGTCGTCTTGAACCCTAGAGTAGCCGCCACCTATTAGAGAGGAAGAACAACAAATCAAATCAGTTCTATTCAACCCTAAGAACGAATCTTCTTCAAAGGAAAGCTAATTCAACTTCAGAAATCAGAATTCAGAACTCAAGACCGCCTTTGAGTTGTGAGTTCGATAGTTTTAATAAAATAATTAGTAATTTAATTGGATTAAGTTATGATGCGGATTGTATGGATGTGACGTGAATTATTGATCACATGTTGTAATTATGTTGTAGAATTGTGTTGAAATCTCTATGACGTTATGTTGTGATGCTATCATTTATGATGTAAAGTTATGTTGCTATCTTCTATGTTGTAATTTTATATATAACCAAATCATCATGTTTCATATGCTAGTTTGGTGATGTTGATTCATATGATAAATCATATGTATGCAAGTTTAAATTTTTATTTAAACATGAATCATATACAAGTTGGGTAAAATTATATGTGACCTTACATGGTTATTACATCTAGTTTATGTGAAAATTTGATTAAAAGTTAGGCTATGACATGAGTGAGTTATATGCTAAATTCTACATGATATTTTACATGTTAGATGCAAGTTTACATCATTGTTATGATGAATAAATCACATATGCAAGCTTCTATAAATATATGAGTTTGGGGTATGAATCATGTTATGCAAGTTTAGGGTCATTTCCTATGCAAGTTTACACCTTTAGATGTAGATCTATGACATACATGATTTATGCAAGTTCACACCTTTAGATTTGGATCCATGACATATGTTGTTTATGCAAGTTGTAACTTTGGCCTATGCAAGTTTTAGATGTAGAACATCATTCACATATGCAAGTTCATCCCTATGTTTAGATTTATGTTTTCATTATGTGTACATTGTGATGTTTTCTCTTTATTCCATGAGTTAGACTATTCGAGTCTAACGTATATTTTACGTTAAACGAACAAAAGTACAATATGGGGTAAAGGGGATAATATTAAAAAGATTTAATTGGCATAAATGCCTTAAAAGGCATAAAATATAATTGTGGTGAAAATTGGTATGATTTTGCATACCATAAATGGATAGACATAATTGAGTCAATTATGGACATCGTTAAATTTGGAATTGATTGCTAATTTGAATAGGGAAAGTAATTCAAATTTGGGAAATGATTAACTAGGAGAAATTAATCGTCTAAGACACGAGGTTAAGCTCTTTTGTGGTGTAAGACTGCCAGGACCCGCCCGGCAAATCCAGCTGCCACAAATGCCAGTCTAATGTGAGAGGTCTTAGGCATAAATTAAATACGTAACAATTGTAAAGACACGAGGTTAGGCTCTTTTGTGGTGTAAGACTGCCCAGACCCGCCCGGCAAATCCAGCTGCCATAAATGTCAGTCTAATGTGAGAGGTCTCTATGAGGTTACGGTCTTAATGAATTAAGAAACACTTAACCAGATAAACATGTAGTTGACATGAGGGGGTTAAGTGGGTGCCTTGGGTGGCATTTGGAAATATGATTAGAAACACTTAACCCAAATTGAAACATGAATAAGAAGTGGTTAAGTGGGATGTACTAGGGGGGACCAAGCTTAGGTGGATAGCTTGTGTCAAGTGATGGGGGCCTGTTTCAACCAGTAACCCATACGTATCTTTGTGGCTCGACCAAAGTCGAGGACGGGACATGTAACACCCCACCTCCGCCAGGGTGGCTCTTGCAAGCACTCTGACTTTGGAGGGGCGTTTGAATCAGGTAAACAGGTATAATGATATATCAAGGCAGAACAAGAACATATGTATATATGTAAACAGAGTAAATAACATAGATAAAAACAGCGGAAGATTTCAAACCATTTCAAAACAAGTCTGGTACAACATAATGTCAATTTTCCAAATACACAAGTCTAGATAAAACAACATTACTAAGAAACTGAAATACATAAGTACTATCCCCAAAATAAGTGATAACCATAGCTAGCTTCATGTCGAAACCGTACATGAGCTGAAATCCCACAAGCAAGCGATCAGAAATCCAGCTAAGCTCCAATATTCCCTCCCTGAGAACCTGGGGGGGGGGGGGGGGGGGGAACGGAAGAAAAGAGGCGAAAGAAAACAGGTCAGTAAAAAAGACTGAGTAAGCCTTACTACAATCAATGTAAACTGATAAAGTTAACTAACATGAGAAGCAGGGATGATCATAAGGATAACAACATGCTAGCATGATGATTAACTAACAAGGTAGATAAAGGTGTCATCGCATAATCAGGTTTAAGGTTTTGCACGACAGGTGTACTAGCAAACTAACATGACTTGAATAAACAAGTATTGATCCCTTGGCCCAAGCTTTGGCCCAATAACATGAAGTGACCCTCATACGAGGTCCAACCAAACGGTCTAGTCGATCGGCTCCCTAAGCCTAACTCGTCACGTATTGGTGTCAATACGGCCCAAACATAATTGTAGTTGAACTGTGCCGGGTCCACCTTTCGGGTGTATCAAGCCCTAGGGTGCCAACCCCTGGACACCATAAACATGAGTGCACAGTCTCGATCTACTGGTACCCATGGGTGACTTCTCCAAATACGGACTACGTGCACGCCCATAGTCCGTCCGGAATTACATCGGCGTACCACCCGGCCGTCGTTTATTTGGTCGCTTACCTCCAGCCCAGTAATCGTGCCCCCTCCCTAGCCTAGTCCCTAGGGCTTTAATGATACAAACTGGGATTACTGCTGGAGTGAGCCCCCATTGCTAGGATTTTCTAGTAGGTTAAGTACGGTTTAACCCTCTTGCTAATCATGGATTAACTTGGTTAAGTGTAACGATGAGTTCACGACTTAACCCCGATTAATCTACCAAGCCCAAATTGGTTAAGTATTAAGTGGACCATGAATTAACCCTAATCATGAGGCATTAATTAATTTAATGCGCCTTATTCTCTCACATTAGACCTTGTTGTGGTTACTAGTTAAGCCGGGCGGGTCCGGGTAGCTTTACACCACAACTTGGTCTAACCTCGGGTTCAAGGTACAACATGGCCAACTTCTCACATTGGGTCCAATTGTTTGTAGCAACTAGTTAAGCCGGTCGGTTCCGGGTAGGTTTACGCTACAAACTCAACCCAACCTCGAGTTGGTCACACTTATCTTTTCTAAGTGTCATGTCCATCATGTTTCCAAAACATGTTACAAATTTCCAAGCAATTGGGTAGACCTAACTTAATAGGTAAATTCCCAATGGGTAGACCTAACTTAATAGGTAAATTCCCAAGCTTAAGTTTTTATGTCTTTTAAGTTTACCCAACCCCAAACGCAATCCCATCGCTTACATATCGCAATAGCGCATAAAGGATAGAAAGAGGGAACTTGGCATAATCATGACATAAAGGTGTTGAAGCCACAAGTTCAACATGGTGGCATATGAAATGTACATGTGTTCATATACTTGCATATTACATTTTTAGGCCTCAAAAACATGCATAAAACCAAACTTAGCATATTGGTGATACATGGTGATGAATGGCATGTAGAGATGGCCATAAGTTCGCATTTAGCCTCACACGCAAGTTATCATAAGAGATATGATAACTTACATGTTGCTAAAATGCAATCTTTAGCATAAAGCTTGGAGCTTTAAGCTCATAAACCCAAGATAAGCTTGCATAACATGATAACATGAACAAAAGGATCAACCCAAACTTGCATAACATAACTTGCATATCATATGACAAACTTGCATATCAAACTTGCATAACATAACTTGCATATCAAACTTGCATAACATAACTTGATGAACTTGCATAACACATCATAGTAAACTTTCATAACACATCATAGTAAACTTGCATATCATGGCAAACTTGCATATCATACATTTAACTTTAGAGTTTAAGTATGAAAGTAGAATAGGGCTTACAATGCTTATGAGGACTCAAATGAGTATAGCAAATATAAGAAAGCCCTTATGCAATCTAATAGACCCAAAATGCAAGCTCTAACATAAAAACCCTTGAGCAAGAATGATCAAAACTCTTTCTTCATGATGCAAATATAGAAACTTGACTTGAATGCAAGCTAATGATGCTCATACAAGTTTGAAAACACTTGTATGCATGGAAAATCACTTAGAAATTTATTTAGGAATTTTATGAAGAGAGTGGAGGCCATGAGAGGATTGATTTTGCCATAGTTTAGTTGTAGGATTGATTAATGATGATTTAGGGTTAGGTTAGGGCCTTATTTATAGAGATTAGGACTAGTTTCAACCCTAGGATTAAACCCTAGTTCCAATCTCAGCCCTCAAAACTGAATCTGGCCCCCAAGCTCAACACAATCTCTAAATGGTGTACCAGGCTAAACAGCCCGGCTGGACCAAGTCGACAGCCAAGTCGACAGGGCTGTCGACTTGGGTCCAACCAAGTCGACTCCCAAGTCGACAGGGCTGTCGACTTGGGTGCTCTGGCGGGAATTTTCCCGCCTGGCCCAAACTGGCCCAAATTTCCAATTTCAAACTTGAATTTGAAATCTGTTTTTACTTCGAAATTTTCTGAAAACTTCGTTGGGCCTTATTCGGGTCATACGGGCTCCGATTTTCGAAAACTCGGACTCTATTTCGCGTATTTTTCCGAGACGAACGCAATGGCAAAGCCCGTTTCCCTTGATTCAGATTTTAGAGTTAAATTCTACCTCGATTTATGTTATAACAGATTATTGAAAATACGGGTTGTTACATTCTCCCCTCCTTAAAGGATTTCGTCCCCGAAATCTTCAAGTTAGGAAGAACGTATCCTACCATCCAATCATCCATCTACTCAAAACATCATCCACGAGCAATCATTGTCCTTACAAGATTCTAAATGTTGTATGAACATATGAAAAGGTGTGTGTATATGTACTTATCTAATGCAAATATCATCAATGCAAATTATGTTAGTGAAATGAATCCATATGTATGCAATTCCTAACATAATGCATAACATCTATATGTGTGCACATAACATACATCCATATGCAACATCCATGTGATAACACAAAAATTTTCATCCATGAATAAGCATAAACACTCATGCATATGCAATATGAGGAGTGTGTGAGCCGATCTAGTGCCTAACGTGTATAATGCATCCACGAGTAACCACTTGCAAACACTTGCAACCACTTGCAACCATCAAGCATAACATGTTTCAAACACATGTTTCATCCAAAGGGTTTCTACCTAAGGTTCTCATGACAAGATTAACACGATAAACTAGATAAACATGGATAGCAAAGAGAAAGATATGTTAACAAAGAAAAGAGATTGAGAGTGCACCCTCAAAAAGGAATGGATAAAGCCCACGCATCTTCTCCTCGGTTTCCCAAGTTGCGTCTTCTTCGGCTTCACCCCATTGAACCTTCACCAACTTGACCTCTCGATTCCTTAGCTTCTTGGTCTCCGTCCCCAAGATACGAATCGGAGCTCTCCTCAAAGTAGCCTCTTTCTCCACTTCCACATCTTTCAGAACACTTGGCTCAACAACCTCGGCTGATTCATGTAAACACTTCCGGAGATGCGAGACATGAAAAACATCGTGTACTCCGGCAAGCTTCTCGGGCAACTCAACTCTATAAGCCATCTGCCCGATCCTCTCTATAATAGGGAATGGTCCAACAAATCTCGGTGCTAACTTCCCAACGGCTCCAAATCGGACCACATTCCGCAAAGGAGAAACCTTCACGAAAACCATATCCCCAACATCAAACTCCAAATCAGTTCTTCGCTTATCAGCATAGGATTTCTGTCGGTCTTGGGCCGCTTTCATCCGTCTCCGAATCAACTCGATCTTCTCGGATGTATCTCTGATCATATTAGGCCCAAGTATAAGCTTATCTGTAGTCTCCCACCAACATGTAGGTGACTTGCACGGCCTCCCATATAAAGCTTCAAATGGTGCCATCCCTATGCTTGCCTGATAGCTGTTATTATATGCAAACTCAACAAGAAGAAGATGGTCTTCCCAAGTACCACCAAAATCCAGAATACAAAGTCTCAACAGATCCTCAAGTACCCTATTCACCCTTTCGGTTTGACCGTCCGTCTGTGGGTGATAAGCCGTACTTAGATTCAACCTTGTGCCCATAGCTTCTTGCAAGCTATTCCAGAATTGACTTGTAAAGATTGGGTCACGGTCACTGACTATACTAGAAGGGACTCCATGTAGTCTCACAATCTCACGAAGATATAAAGACGCTAGCCAAGATGCGGTCCTCTTGCTCTTCACCAGAATGAAATGAGCACTCTTCGTAAGTCTATCCACAATAACCCAAATGCTCGTATTCCCTTTCCTTGACCTTGGTAGCCCATCGATAAAATCCGTGGAAATACTCTCCCACTTCCATAGTGGAACGTCTAGAGGATGCAATAGCCCACCGGGCTTCTTCGACTCGGCCTTAACTTGCTGGCAAATGATACATCTAGAGACAAACTCTGCCACATCCTTCTTCATCCCAGGCCAAAAGAAAATGCGCTTCATATCTTTATACATCTTATCTCCGCCCGGATGTATAGTCAACTTAGAGCGATGCGCTTCCTCCAGAACTTTTCTTACTAAATCTTCTACCATTGGAACACATAACCTTCCATCTCTCCTCAGCCAACCCATGTCATCAATAGAATATCGAGCGAGATGACTAGACGCCTCTCCTCGAATCAGCTTATCCATAATCTCAACTACCTGAGGGTCTTCTCTCTGCGAAGCCCCAACTTGATCAAGAAGGGTAGGTCTGAGTTCCAGAGATGCTAAAGAACCGGTCATCGACTCAATCGCCAAAGAGAAATCAAAGGTTGCCACATACTCTAAATTCTTCATCTCAACGAATAGAGGACTTAGGGTCAACCTTCTTCTACTCAATGCATCTGCTGACACATTCCCCTTGCCAGGGGTATAAGCTATCTCAAAATCATAGGATGCCAAGAACTCCATCCATCTTTGTTGCCTCAGATTCAGATCCTTCTGAGAAAAGAGATACTTAAATGACTTGTGATCGGTATAAAGCTCAAATCTTTCGCCCAGAAGATAATGGCGCCAAGCCTTGAGTGCATATACTATTGCTGCCAACTCTAAGTCATGAGTGGGATAATTCTTCTTATGCACTTTGAGTTTTCTACCGCCAAAGCATATCACTCTTCCTTCTTGCATCAAAACAGCCCCTAACCCCGTGCCACATGCATCGGTGTATACTGTAAATAACTTCCCTCCATCGGGCAAAGCTAGAACAGGTGCTGATGTGAGAGCTCTCTTGAGCTTCTGAAAAGCAAGCTCGCATTCTATGCTCCAAGCAAAAACTAAATTCTTCTTCGTCAATTTAGTGAGAGGAGCGGATATCTTCGCGAATTCCTTGATGAACTTCCGGTAAAAACCCGCAAGACCTAGAAAACTTCTCACTTCGGTTGCATTCCTTGGAGTCTTCCAATCCTGAACTGCAACTACCTTAGCGGGATCCACCGCTAAGCCTTGCTTAGATACTATATGCCCAAGGAATCTAACTTTCCTTCTCCAAAAGTGACACTTGGAGAACTTGGCCTTCAACTGATGCGCTCTAAGCGTATCCATCACCTCTACGAGATGCCTTGCGTGCTCTTCCTCATCCTTAGAGAAGATCAGAATATCATCTACGAAGACCACGACAAACTTTTTCAAGAATTCCCTAAACACCCTACTCATCAAGTCCACGAAATATGCGGGTGCATTAGTCAAGCCGAACGGCATGACAAGCCATTCGAAGAATCCATCTGGAGTTCTGAACGCAGTCTTGTCTATACTATCTTCAGCTACCCTGAGCTGATGGAATCCAGTAGCAAGATCAAGCTGAGAGAAAACAGAAGCACCGACAAGTTGGTCAAAGAGATCATCAATCCTCGGTAACGGGTGTCTGTTCTTCTTAGTCAGCTTATTCAACTCTCGATAGTCAACACAAAGTCGGAGAGAACCATCTGCCTTGGTAGCAAATACCACAGGCGCTCCCCATTCAGATATACTTCGTCTAATGAAGTTCTTCTCATGCAACTCTTTCACTTGCTTACTTAGCTCCCGCCTTTCACGCGGAGCCATGTGCCGAACGGGCAAAGAAACCGGCTTTGCATTATCCACCAGATAAATGCGGAAATCAATCTCTCGCTTAGGGGGCAACCCCCTAACTTCATCGAAAACATCCGGATACTCTCGAACCACTCTCACAGACTGAAGAGTTTCCACTGACGAGTCGAGTGATTCCAGATAGCACAACATGACGGGACCTCTCGGATCACAAGAAATCTCTAGGGTGTTTCCGAGGCGAGTCACGAGCCTCACAACCCTATGCTCACAATCAAGAATGGCTCCATATCTGGACAGCCAATCCATGCCCAATATCAATCCGTATCCCCTAAAACCAAGAACATAAGCACTGCACAAGAACTCTACACTCAGTATAGAGATCCTCAAATCCCCACATATCATAGATAGATGGGCGGAACCCCCAATAGGATTTGAGACACAAACGGGATCATCTACCAAGCTAGTACTAAGGTGCAAACTATCAACAAGATCAGATTAGATAAAGCTATGCGATGCACCAGAATCAAACAAGGTACGAACTGGAAAATCAGAAATATATACAAGGCTCTCAACAGAAATACTACCTCGATCGGGAACTGGAGCGACATTGAGAGCATGAACTTGCCCTCCTGAAGGTCCAGCACGCTGAGTCTGACCCTGGCCTTGCCCTTGCTTCTTCGGGCAATCCTTGCCTAGTCCGTCCGGAACTACATCGGCGTACCACCCGGCCGTCGTTTATTTGGTCGCTTACCTCCAGCCCAGTAATCGTGCCCCCTCCCTAGCCTAGTCCCTAGGGCTTTAATGATACAAACTGGGATTACTGCTGGAGTGGGAACCCATTGCTAGGATTTTCTAGTGGGTTAAGTACGGTTTAACCCTCTTGCTAATCATGGATTAACTTGGTTAAGTGTAACGATGAGTTCACGACTTAACCCCGATTAATCTACCAAGCCCAAATTGGTTAAGTATTAAGTGGACCATGACTTAACCCTAATCATGAGGCATTAATTAATTTAATGCGCCTTAACCTCTCACATTAGACCTTGTTGTGGTTACTAGTTAAGCCGGGCGGGTCCGGGTAGCTTTACACCACAACTTGGTCTAACCTCGGGTTCAAGGTACAACATGGCCAACTTCTCACATTGGGTCCTATTGTTTGTAGCAACTAGTTAAGCCGGTCGGTTCCGGGTAGGTTTACGCTACAAACTTAACCCAACCTCGAGTTGGTCACACTTATCTTTTCTAAGTGTCATGTCCATCATGTTTCCAAAACATGTTACAAATTTCCAAGCAATTGGGTAGACCTAACTTAATAGGTAAATTCCCAATGGGTAGACCTAACTTAATAGGTAAATTCCCAAGCTTAAGTTTTTATGTCTTTTAAGTTTACCCAACCCCAAACGTAATCCCATCGCTTACATATCACAATAGCGCATAAAGGATAGAAAGAGGGAACTTGGCATAATCATGACATAAAGGTGTTGAAGCCACAAGTTCAACATGGTGGCATATGAAATGTACATGTGTTCATATACTTGCATATTACATTTTTAGGCCTCAAAAA
Source organism: Allium sativum (assembly GCA_030737875.1). Classification (NCBI taxonomy): domain Eukaryota; kingdom Viridiplantae; phylum Streptophyta; class Magnoliopsida; order Asparagales; family Amaryllidaceae; genus Allium; species Allium sativum. Next base: position 2,977,974 of record CM060911.1, on the reverse strand, counting down.
GATGCATAAAACCAAACTTAGCATATTGGTGATACATGGTGATGAATGGCATGTAGAGATGGCCATAAGTTCGCATTTAGCCTCACATGCAAGTTATCATAAGAGATATGATAACTTACATGTTGCCAAAATGCTATCTTTAGCATAAAGCTTGGAGCTTTAAGCTCATAAACCCAAGATAAGCTTGCATAACATGATAACATGAACAAAAGGATCAACCCAAACTTGCATAACATAACTTGCATATCATATGACAAACTTGCATATCAAACTTGCATATCATAACTTGCATATCAAACTTGCATAACATAACTTGATGAACTTGCATAACACATCATAGTAAACTTGCATAACACATCATAGTAAACTTGCATAACACATCATAGTAAACTTGCATATCATGGCAAACTTGCATATCATACATTTAACTTTAGAGTTTAAGTATGAAAGTAGAATAGGGCTTACAATGCTTATGAGGACTCAAATGAGTATAGCAAATATAAGAAAGCCCTTATGCAATCTAAAAGACCCAAAATGCAAGCTCTAACATAAAAACCCTTGAGCAAAAATGATCAAAACTCTTTCTTTATGATGCAAATATAGAAACTTGACTTGAATGCAAGCTAATGATGCTCATACAAGTTTGAAAACACTTGTATGCATGGAAAATCACTTAGAAATTTATTTAGGAATTTTATGAAGAGAGTGGAGGCCATGAGAGGATTGATTTTGCCATAGTTTAGTTGTAGGATTGATTAATGATGATTTAGGGTTAGGTTAGGGCCTTATTTATAGAGATTAGGACTAGTTTCAACCCTAGGATTAAACCCTAGTTCCAATCTCAGCCCTCAAAACCGAATCTGGCCCCCAAGCTCAACACAATCTCTAAATGGTGCACCAGGCTAAACAGCCCGGCTGGACCAAGTCGACAGCCAAGTCGACAGGGCTGTCGACTTGGGTCCAACCAAGTCGACTCCCAAGTCGACAGGGCTGTCGACTTGGGTGCTCTGGCGGGAATTTTCCCGCCTGGCCCAAACTGGCCCAAATTTCCAATTTCAAACTTGAATTTGAAATCTGTTTTTACTTAGAAATTTTCTGAAAACTTCGTTGGGCCTTAATCGGGTCATACGGACTCCGATTTTCGAACACTCGGATCTATTTCGCGTAATTTTCCGAGACGAACGCAATGGCATAGCCCGTTTCCCTTGATTCAGATTTTAGAGTTAAATTCTGCCTCGATTTATGTTATAACAGATTATTGAAAATACGGGTTGTTACAGGACACACATACTGGGCTTGACTGTAAGAGGCCAAAATGGGTTAGCGGTGGCAACGCAAGTGAAACGGGTTCATATGCGTGTGTGGACACGGGCTGGTAGGTAAGACGTTGTTGCATCATGTAGGTATAAGCCATGTATTGTTGGTTGTATCGGGTTGCCACTTTGGGGAGTGATACACTCCACTGTGGGGCCAGCACGGGTATCTACGAGTTAGGGAGTCGATCGCTTGGGGGTAGTGGTACACCTAGTGGAGATAGGGGCAAGCAGCACCTATGAAGGCAGCTAGGGGTGCACGAAACTACCAATATCATTTTTAAGTTCTGTAGGCGGGATCAACCTTAGGGTGACTAGTGGTGGTGCAGTATAGCAATTATCCTATAGTGTTGATGTAGTTTAGTAATTATCTTACAGTGGGTTAGGTGCGCTTTAACGATATCGTTGTTCATCTTGTTTCCTTATTTACTCTGCCATATTCAATGGTTCATGGTCATTTCCTTATTTTCCAACTTATGCCTTAGCCTAGTTACTTTGTATATTATATTGTTAAAATTATCGCACTCGCCAGACTTTATGTCTGACCCCTTTTGTTTCCTCCTCTTTCCTTCCTTCCCCCCCCCCCCCCCAAGGTGCTCAGGTTGGAACTAGCACCGGTGGAGCTTGATCTTGGACTGCTTTTAGAAGATTGCTTCGATCGCTGGAGTAAAGTTCAGTTTCTCTTTTATTTATGGCTATTTTGATGTTGGGGATTATGTCTTTCAGTTTATGTACTTTTGATAGTCAAGATGGATATTATGTACTTTGACTCTGGTTTTTGATGATGTAAGCAAACATATGTGTTTTCCGCTGCAATGAAATAAAGTTTTAAATCTTTGAGTACTATTTATATCTGTCTTGTTGTTAAGTTTCTGCTCTATACTTACTTAAAACGCTCCATAGAAGTTAATGTATTCCCTTTGTGAGTGACATTAATGGACGTGGGGTGTTACATATGTGTGTGTTTGTATTGTGTGTATTGTCATACCTATTTAGTTGCACTTGTCTGTTCGTGGATACTTGCAACATGTCTGTGTTGTCAAGCTTCACCTGAACACGTCACTTTTGATATATTTGTCCCGTACAGTTTCAATGTTTAACTATATTGCCCCTGCACAAAATATGTGTATATACAAAAACATGTATGTGTATACATGTGTTGTATATGTGCAGAGAGTGTGTGTGTGCGTGTGTGTGTGTGTGTATATATATATATATATATGTGCATTAGAGACACTGTCAACCTTGTGATATTTAAAGTGAATTACCGTGAATATCACCAGTTGTCTAGACACAAATGGATGTATTTACATATCAGATCAAGTCATGAAATATGATGAGAAACACCCCAAAACTCTAAGGCAAATATTTTTTTTAAATAAATTATATCTGCTGGAATTTCAATTTATTTTTGTTCCAGTTTATTGTGTGTGTTTCTGTGACAGGTAAGCAGGTGACTGGACTGGTAATGAAGCAGACAGAAGACAAGTGAGTGATAGTGAGTGAATCTGTATTATACGAGAGAGTGTGTAACCGAGTGACTGAGATAAATCTAGCGAGGAGTTGTGTATATGAAATTAGATATGAAATGGGATGTATCGTATTACAGTGAGATGAACAAATAGTGTAGTTAGAAAAAAATGTTCTATTCAAATGTTGAAATAAAATATTATATTTCAATAAAATATTGTTTGAATATTTAAATTCTTGTATAGCAGTATTCTATTTAAGTATAAATATTTATTTCTGTACATGATGTAATAGTATAATTGCAAACACATTTATAATATGTATATATATATGTTTGTTAACATCGAACAAAAATCATAGAATTGTTATATACAACAATCTCTCCCATTTGATGATGACAAACATATAATAAGATTTTGAATACAATAAATGTGTTTGACAGTGAGTACTGGAACTCCCCCTATATGTATGCTCCCTCTACAATAGAATTCCCTTTAAATATGTGCATGTGCGTGAAAAGAATAAATAAATTGAATTTCCAATATTAAAATATTTATGAAATATTCATTCATCAATCAAAATCTTAACCATTCTCCTCTTTTGTTATCATCAAAAGGATATAGAAACTAAAATAGTGATGAAAAACAGACAACAAATATAAAATCAAATCAAGGAGAGAACGTTCATCAAAAATCTCATTCAATCAAACGTAAATCATAATATTCTAAGAACTAGCGGCAAATTTCACATTTTAGAATGATGGATTTACAATGAATTTTCTAAAATGGTGAGTGTTTTTAAAAACATATGATCTCAATTTATTTTCAAATAAATTTTTAGAAAAGTGAGCACAAAATAACTATGGGTTTGGACTGTGATTATAGATTCAAATTGAGTGAAAAAATTAAATAATCTCAATTCTCAATGACTATCAATTAACAAATCATAATATGTCATAAAATATTAACACATTTCACAAATTAGAAAATGTATTGATAGGCTGATTTTTACACACCAAGGAGGATTTCATATATATATATATATATATATATATATATATATATTCCTTCTTCTTTTCTTTTCATTTTAATTTTAAGAGCACTATAACCACACATAAATAGATCTTCTATTTTTAAGTGAGGTTAGTTGCAGCTTAAATTATAAGTAATCTCATAACCACGCATAATCAGATCTCGGATTTTTAAATGAGGTTATAGAAATACTTATTGAATACAAAATATCCTCAGTATATAAAACCAAAATGGATGATAGAAATGTGGTAGGTAAAGAGATGGTTGTGAAATAAATTTCTAAATTAATCATATTATGAAATATGCTAAACTATACTGGGATTTTGATTTTTTTTTCAATTATCCCTTTTTCTGGAAAATAATATAATCACATTTCCATCACAAACTTTGAAACTTTAAATTTAGGATGATTATAAAAAAGTAAACTCTCCGCATTAATATAAAATCATGATGGATAACATAAGGATGATGGGAAAAGAAGGTGTTCATGAAATAAGTAGCAACGCAAAGATATTATAAAAATTGTTCAATCATAATGAAAACTTAAATAAATTTTCCTCTCGTTGTGGAGTATATTGTAGTCATAACTCATCACAATTTCAAAAATCTGATAATAATTTTGATGAATTCTAAATACAGTTCAATTTGGTTATTGATTTCAATTTCTGAATAAATAATCAATAAATGATTTTAAAATTGAAAATATCAATTACAAGAGAGATTTAAAGGATACATACAAGAAAAGGAAAATCAGTTAGAAAAATAAGAAATTTGAAAGAGACAAATTTTCAAAGCATCTAAGGCTGATACCACTTGGAGATCCTAAAACCCATAATTACAATGTATCCAATCAAAAAATATCAATTACCAAGACTAAGTAGATAACACTAACAAATCAGTTCCTTTTATCAGAGCAGCAGATTAATCAGTTTTAGAACAAGATTCTGAAGAAAAATTTTCGAAGTATTTACAACAAGCCTAAGAGATGATTCATGATCCAAGATTAAAAAGACAGTTTATTTGAAATCACTTGAAGAGATGTGTAAACTTCAAGATTCAATGAATCGATTATACAAGATTACTGTTTCAAATCCAAGAAGTGTGTGAGATTCAAGATACAACACAAAAATTCATGCCAAATGATTTTAAATTTAGAATAACCAAACCAATCCAAAAACCAATGAAATTTTCACAATTGAGAAATAGTAGTGTGCTGTAATGAGTGTGGTCTTTCAAGTCATTCCAAAATGAATTAGAATAGACTCAAAAAACCAAAGGTATGTGAAATTTCACTAGTGTTTCAGATCTATGAAGTTTTAAAATTCAAATTAATAGTGTTCAAGATATGATAGGAATGCTTCAACACTGTTAGGAATTCAGAAATAAAATAAACTTCAAAATAATTGCTGAAGTTTACAATTTTGAATTCAAGATATGGAAAATATTAAAACATGAGAATTTTATACAAATGAAGAAAAATTAAAAAAACCAAGAATTCTGCAATTTGAAGTTAAGAAAGCATAAGAAAATGTTTCAAATGATATGGAAGTGCCAAAATGAAATAGAATAATCAGAAAGAAGGAATAAAAGAAGAATAAAATGTAAAATAAGTAGAGGAATAAAAAAAATGTAAGTAGAGAACATTAACAAAAATGAGTTTAGAGATCATACCTGAAAACAATGTGGACCGATGAATCTCTAACTCAACAATCCTGGCTAAGGTATTTCGAATGATACCATAATGAAGAACAATTTGAATTCAATCTTTCTTTTTCACACTTGTTCCTTAGTCATCCCTCGGTACCTAAGAATTTAGGGGATCAAGTGGTCTAACAAAATTAGTAAACCCACCCATAGTTGTAATCACACGTTTTGGTACCCAAACCTGTTTGTATAACAATCCATTCGAATTTATCTTTGTACCCATAGAAACCTAAATCTGTTTGAATTTAGTCAAAATCGTTTTATTCCCTTTTGGGATCGAAGTTTGTTTAAATGTAATGTTTCTAAACAAGTTTTCATCCCGTTTATGGTTTACAAATCCTTTGAGTGCAAATTTTAATTCGTCTTGTCCAAAACAGTTTGAAGGATTTTTTAAAACTATTAGAGCTCATCTTATCAAAAACACTATTTTTTCCAAAGTCAATGCCATTCTTATTTCCTACTGAAACTTGGTTTTGCAACAACATATTCAACAATTTTTCCTTATTAGAAAATTTATCAAAAGTTGATTCTAGTCGTTGAATTTTGGATTTCAGATCACCCTTTTCTTTAATTAAATATGAACAGCGATTATTAGTGATCTTCCTTTCATCATCATATTGTTTCAAAACCAAACTTTCATTTTCAAATAATTTAATTTTGGCTTTGGACTCAGAAATTTCAAATTCAAAATGTTTTTGCTTTTCTAATATTAGTTTTTCAAAATATCTAAATTTCACAATTTCTTTTTCAAGTTCATTCAAGATTGATTCAGTTTTTTGCAAATTTTGTTTCTCAAAAATTTTATATTTGGAATTAAGCTTGCCCAACTCTTCTTGCATAGCGTCGTTTTTACAAATTAGCTCATCCTCATTTTGTTTTAACCTCATAATTTATTTTTCAAGTTTCTGATGATTTTAATTAAAACGAGCTAAATCATTTTTCAAATTGAAACTATTCTTGTAATCAGAGTTTTCAAGTTTTAATTTCAACATATTACTTTTGCGAGTCAACTCAAAATTTTCAGATTTTAAAAGTTTGTTTTTGTTGAAATTGGTGATACGCAAATCACAATTTTGGGCAACAAATAATCTTACATATTTTGTGGAGAGATTTGTTGTTAGATTTTATGGAGAGATTTGGTGCTAGATTTGATGAAGAGATTTGGTGCTAGATTTTATGGAGAGATATTGGTTGCTATATTTGTGGACATTTACTGCAAGGATATTTGGTGCTTAACCAAATAGTTTTATAACATATATGAAGATATTTTGGGAGCCAAGTTTTCTTGGGCATGAAGCCAAGTTTTTCTTGGACATGAAGCAATTCTCACTATAAAAATGGCTAGCTAATCTCTTCATTAGATGTGGAAAATTTTCCATTATTCTTCATTGTCTTTCTCCTCAAATTTTTTAGCCATTAAATATTCTCTACCTATTTCTCAATAAGGTTATTGGTTCAAGTTGTAATTGTTTGTAACGATAGTTGAGATCGTTTGTAAACAATTTTTATTAGTGAATCAATAAAGAGGGTAGTTGGGTGGAATATCGTGTGCTCATATTTCCGATATTATTTGTGTTGTTTTTTCAGTCAAATTCATCTTCAAGTGATTGGGCGATAAAGATCCAATTTTTCTTGGCATTTTTTCAAGCTTCCGCTGCGCATGAAAATCATAACAGTTTGGTATCAAAGCCAGATCATTGCATAGCTTGGAGTGTTTGTTGGATTGAAAATTGGAGATGTCAGAGATGATGACGTTTTCAAAGATGGCTATTTTAAATGGGAAGAATTGGGGTATATGGAAGCCGAAGATGGAGGACAAACTATATCTTAATGACTTGCATGATCCCATTGATGCAGATGGGGTGAAGCCCTCGAATATGGATGAGGGAAAGTGGAAGAAAATGAAAAAAAGGTGATTGCGTTGATTCTCCAATATTTGGATGATTCTGTATTCCACCATGTGGCTAGTTGTGAACCGCGAAGGCGTTGTGGGACAAATTAGTATCTTTGTATGAGTCGAGGAGTGCTACAAGTAAGGCTTTTCTAGTTCGAAAGTTGGTGCAAGTTCGATTGGATGAGGAGAAGTCTGTTGCAGAGCATTTGAACGAGTTTCAGGATGTCATCAATCAATTGGCAAATATGAAGGTCAATTTTGATGATGAGTTGCAGGCTCTTTTCTTGACGAGTTCTCTTTCGGAAAGTAGGGAGACTATGGTTGTTTCATTGAGTAATTCCAATGCTAATGGAATTATCTCTTTAGAAACGGTTCGAAGCAGTCTTTTGAATGAGGAGCTAAGGAGAAAAGGGTCGGAGTTGAAATCGGTTCAAACTGAGGCGATGGTAGAAAGGGACTCAGGGAAAGATACAAGAAGGAAGAAGAAATGGGTTAATGGTAAAGGTGCTTGTTATTATTCTGGTAAGGAAGGTCACAAGCGCAATGATTGCTATTCATATATACGAGTTATGAAGAAGAAGAAGGCGCAAGGTGATAATAATAATGATTTGGCACAAGCAGGTTTTGCTGAAGGTACCGAAAGCGATTCTTCATGTGATGTCCTATTTAGTGTTGTGGAGCCTTGGAAGATGGATTCAGGAGCCAGTATTCACATATGCCATGATGTGAAAAGTTTCTCTTCGTATGAGAAGAGTGTTGGCATGATAAAGACAACCAATGGAGTAGAGCTACCAATTTGTGGAGTTGGAGATGTTAGGTTTCAGATGCATGATGGAGTGGTGAGAGAAGTGGCCGGTGTGAGGCACATACCCACTTGTTCGCACAACCTCATATCTCTCGGTCAGTTAAATCGCCGCGGTTGCACTTATGAGACTCAAGGTGGAGTTTTGAGAGTGAAGAAGGGTGGTCGTGTGATGATGCGAGGAGTTTTGGAGGAGGGAAACCTGTATAGTTTGGTCGGTTCAGTAGTCAATAATGAAAGGCGGGGAACGGTTGAAGAACCTAGTCCACAGCACGGTGGAGAGGTTAATATGGTCACCGCTGATGGTCCTTAGGTGGAGGATCATGGTATCGACAAGGGTCTAGATGTTGATGATGCTCGACGGATCCCGGAGATGAAGAGATCATGTCAAGTGGAAGACGGATGTCGAGTTGTGAAATCCACAAAGACGAGATGGAGGTCTTTGTGGTATTACAAATGCTTTTTGAAGATCACTAGTGGCGTGGTGCATGGATAAGGGAGGTGCATCATTAGTGGGCGATGGTGGAGGTTTGTAATGGTGTTAATTGAGAAAGAAAGGTTGAAAGTTAGATCTAAGGGGCTATTGTTTGAGTGGAGGAGATGTTGTGATTTGGTATCAAGGTGGAGTGTTGAAATTGGTGATACGCAAATCACAATTTTGGGCAACAAATAATCTTACATATTTTGTGGAGAGATTTGTTGTTAGATTTTATGGAGAGATTTGGTGCTAGATTTGATGAAGAGATTTGGTGCTCGATTTTATGGAGAGATATTGGTTGCTATATTTGTGGACATTTATTGCAAGGATATTTGGTGCTTAACCAAATAGTTTTATAACATATATGAAGATATTTTAGGAGCCATGTTTGTTTGGGCATGAAACCAAGTTTTTCTTGGGCATGAAGCAATTCTCACTATAAAAAGGGCTAGCTAATCTCTTCATTAGATGTGGAAAATTTGCCATTACTCTTCATTGTCATTCTCCTCAAATTTTTTAGCCATTAAATATTCTCTACCTATTTCTTAATAAGGCTATTGGTTCAAGTTGTAATTGTTTGTAACGATAGTTGAGATCGTTTGTAAACAATTTTTATTAGTGAATCAATAAAGAAGGTGGTTGGATGGAATATCGTGTGCTCATATTTCCGATATTATTTGTGTTTTTTTTTCAATCAAATTCAACTTCTAGTGATTGGGTGATAAAGATCCAATTTTTCTTGGCATTTTGTCAAGCTTCCGCTGCGCACAAAAATCATAACAGTTTTTCCGTTGGAAATTGTCATTAGATTTAGTTAAATTAGTACACATAAAATTAAATCTTCATATGAGAAATTTCTTATCTTATCGTCTGTTAAGTCTCCATCGTTTCAACCATCTGAATCTTCATAAGTAACTCCTATTAAACAAAAACCTGAGGCTGAATAGACACACTAGAGTTTTTGAGCCGTTGTCTTTTCATCCATACAGCGCATCGAGAGTTTTCCACATATCCTGCGCAGTAAAACAATGAGAGATAAATTTTAATTGACCATTACTAAGATAGGAATAAATAATATGCATAGCATGAGCATTGAAACCCTTATTCCTCTTATCTACCATATCTCTCATATTTTCAATAATGTTCTAGTATTCAGAATTAACAGATTTTAGATACAATTCAATTTTTCGATTTCCAAATTAAAAAATCTGTCCTATTGAAAATAATTGGAATATTACTGGACTGACTCTTGTTATCCTGACAACAAGGGAATACCACTACTATAGAGTTAATAAAACACCTGCTTTGATACCAGTTGTTGGACTAGATTACCCCGTGGGGGGGGGGGGGTTAATAGGATTTATTACAGTTTTACAAGATATTAAAAATATCACAGCACAAATTGCAATGGAGAAAATAAATACAAAAAATAAATGACACATATTTTACCCAGCTTCGGCAAACCCTGCCTACTGTTGCATTCCCCAAGGTTTTTTTTTTGCTAGAATTAAAACAACCTCTAGGCATACAAAATCTCTGTAAACTCGCGACACTCGCCACCAATTGTTCTAATCCTACGTTCAAAATCCTGTATTGATCTTTAACCCCAAGATCAGATTTTCCCCGAATTACAAACCCGTAACTCGTACACCCTATCTATGAATCCTGTAACTAGAAAACCCTTGTTTTATAGAAAATTAGAAAAACAAATAGATCGGTTTACAAAAGAAAGTATATCTTAAAATTAAAAAACGAACAAAACCCACCCCTTTCTATAATAAATTTTCCAGCCTCCTATTTCTTTGTTTACAAAAAAATGTCGGCTTGGTCTCAAATGTTTAATGATGGCTACCAAATTAGGGTTTGAGATATTTCTCCCAAATCATGAGTCCTAGAAATTTGACGGAATTGTTCCTTTGATGGTTTGAGTGACGTCTTGCTCTCAGTCAAATTGATTCGAAATTGCGATCGAAAAAATCTATTTGATTTTTCAATTTGCTCTTGAATTGTTGCTTTTGTTTTTCAATGCCTTTAGCTGATGGTGAACATGGTGTATGAATAGGGTTTACAAACCCTTTTCAAAGTATGATTACACTAATTGATTTTGTCTGATTTTTGCATGTTTGAGTGATTGTTGACTAATTAAAAATGGCATGTATCTCCTGACGATTTTCTGAAAATAACCCTATTTGAATTTTTGGCCCTTTGAAATCACACCGTGTATTTCTGGAATACATCTGAATTTCGAAATTGTTTATTTCCTAAAAATTGATTCTTCGAAATTTTTAATGAAATCTTCCCTGAATTTATTGATGAACCTGGATAAGTTCTGCATACACAGTGAATTTGTCAAATTTAATAAAAATGAATTTATTCCTTTTATCACCATCCATGTTGCCAAAAATTGTATCTTCCATAATGATTAATTCCATGTAGTCCATGCAGATTGAATCTTTCTTTATTCAAAAAGAAAAACAGTTTAGACAAAAAAGAATTTCCTTTTTTATCATCATCTGAATTACTTGTATTCTTGCCTGCTGCTTTATGGCTTTGGAATCCTTAACTTGCTGCACAACTTTGTTGACACTAGACTTGGCAGATTTACTTGTTTTGCGTCGTATATGTGTGTGCATAAACTTATGCGCACACATATGTATTATGTGTTTTCCAGTATTGTTTGTTGTACCACTTGAAATTTGTTGACCTGCTTTGTTGCACCATATTTAAGAACTGTTGCCTTGCATGGCCTGCCTGGATGTGTGTGTGTGTGTGTGTATATATATGCACAATATACATATACAAATATATATATATATATATACATATACACACACACGCACACACACAATTGTGTGTATATATGTTTTTCAGTTGCACTATTATCCTGCCTAACCTTTAATCTTTCTCTCCTGCACATGCTTGCCTCTTGGTTCATTGAACTTGTACTCGCTCACTATGTCGACCATGATGTAAAACTGAGCATGTATATTAGTGTATATTCGCTTGAGCTTTGCTGTGTGCTTGTACACTTGACCAGTGAACCATGTATGTATGTCATCTCTGTTTATAACATGAACCTGTAGCTTGCATATATGGCACCTCCTTCTTGAAACTTGTGCACTCTTGTGTTTAGTTGGGGGGCTTGAGAATTTGTTGTATCTACCTCAACCTGTGTATACACCTTTTATATTTTGCTTGTGCATTCATTTACTGTCATGTGCATTTGGTATACTTGCACCAAACTTTGTGTATAGATTGACTTTCCCATTTGCTTGCATTATTTTTTGATCCTATTCCACTTATTCACACTGGTTTGCATTTGTTGTGCCTTTCTGAAACTTGTTCCTTGCTGCCATGTATTTGAAACTGTCTTGAATCATGCTTTTCAATGTTTACTTGTATTCTTGAATTCACCTATATTGGGACTTGTGCACTTCTCTGAGCTCTATCAATGTACTTTATTCTTGAGCAATGCATGCTCCTATATTTAAAAAAGTGCAAATGCTATATGACCTCCTACATCCCAGTTTTGATATTCTTGTGCCATTTCGAATTTATGCTTCCTTGATGCATGCCTCATGCAGCTTTGCTTGGCTTGTAGTAGACTCAACCATTTTTCCATATATGTGCTTGTGTTCCTGGGCTTTACTGAGATGTTGCATTACCATGCACTCATATACATACATACATACATACATACACACACACAGAGAGAGGTATATATATATACATACAGATGTGTATATATGTGTGCGTGTGTTTGTGTTGTATGTGTTGCCATTCCTGTTTAGTTGCACTTGTGTGTTCGTGGATACTTGCAGCATATCTATGTTGTCAAGCTTCACCTGAACACTCCATTCTCTATATATTTATCCCTTGCAGTTTCAATGTCTAACCATATTGCCTTGCACAAAATATATGTGTATATACATACACAAGTATGTGTATGCATGTATTGTATATGTGTAGAATATATGTATATATATGTATGTATGTACATGTATGTGTGTGTGAGCACTAGTGACACTGTCTACCTTGCGGTATTTATAGTGAATCATTGTGAATATTAAAAGTTGTCTAGACACAAATGGATGCATATACATATCAGATCAAGTCATGAAATATGATTAGAAACACACCAAAATTTCGACGCAAATAAATTTTAAAACAAAATTATATCTGCTAGAATTTAAATTTATTTTTGTTCCAGTTTACTGCATGTGTTTCTATGGCAGGTAAGCAGGTGACTGGACTGACAGTGAAGTAGACAGAAGACAAGTGAGTAATAGTAAGTTAATCCGTATATATGAGAGAGAGTGTAACTGAGTGACTGAGAGATATGCAGTGAGGAGTCGTGTATACGAAATTAGATAAGAAGTGGAATGTATTGGATTACAGTGAGATGCACAAATAGTGGAGTTAGAAAAATATGTACTATTCAAATGTTAAAAAAAATTATATTTAAAAAAAATACTGTTTGAATATTTAAATTCTTGTGTAGTAGTATTTTATTCAAGTATAATTAGTTATTTCTGTATGCGATGAATCATAATAGTACAATTGCTAACACATTAATAATATATATATATATATGTGTGTGTGTGTGTGTGTGTTTGTTATCATCAAACAAAAATCATAGAATTGTTATATACAACAAGCATAACTCCCTTCAACGGAGAAACATGAATAAAGACAAGGCTTCCTATAGTGAACTCAGGAGGCTTTATAAGGTTGTTCGCATAGGATTTCTATCATCTTTGTGCCTCTTTCATTCTTTGTCTAATTCGAATAATCTTCTCCAAAGAATCACGAACTAAATCTGGACCGAGAATGAGCTTCTCTCCAGATTCCAACCAACACAAAGGCGAATGACAAGGCCTTCCATAGAGAGCCCTAAAAGGTGCCATCCCAATACTCGATTGAAAACTGTTATTATAAAAGAATTCTACAAGAGGAAGATGATCCTCCCAATAAACACCAAAATAAAAAATACAAACATGAAGGAAATCTTTTAGAATATGGTTAACACCTTCAATCTTCCCGTCAGATTGAGGATGGTAAGTTTTAGAAAAGCTGAGTTTTGTTCCTAAAGCTTGCTACAAGCTACTCTAGAAATGACTAGCGAATAATGTGAAATGAATATTGGGAAAAATTCACACTACAATAATGAAATGAACACCAAAACAAAATAGGATCTTACGAAATAATTTCATAAATCAGGAATTCATACCTGCCGATTCTACTATAAACTCACAGCTTTGGATCGGGTCTAGGAGTTATCGAATCCAAGCGCTTTAATGAGGCGCCTCTATGGTGTAATCCACACGAATGTTTTCTTCTCGATCAAATCGGAGAAGAAAAAGGATTCTGGTGCTAACCGTCATATTTAGGGTTTGTCATTTTGAATAAGTAAAGGTCAACCATTGTTTTTTATTTTTAATCAGATATCAAAATAAAATGGTTCACTCCTATTGTAACACCCCGTATTTCAGTTAATGCTAAAATTCACTAATTGCAGAATAAATAATCTCAAAATTGAGAATTGGGGGAACGGGCTGCGTCATTGCGTTCGTCTCGGAAAAATACGCAGAATAGGGTCCGAAATTTTGTAAATCGGAGTCTGTATGGCCCAGTTATGGCCCAATGAAGTTTGCAGAAAATTTAAAGTTAAAAACAGATGTAGAATTCAAATTCAGATTTAGAAAATAGAACTAGCGGGGCAGGCGGGAAAGTTCCCGCCCTAGCCATGTCGACAGGGCTGTCGATAGGCCTGTCGACCTGGAGGTCGACAGCCCTGTCGACTTGCCTGTCGACACAGGGTGTCGAGCCAGATTGCCTGGGTGCACCAGGTTTGGTTTTCTGGCTAGGGCTGGGCTGTGTTCTAGAGACTTCCTAAATCTGACGGACCTAATCTAGCCTAGGGTTAATCCTATGGTCTAAAACACACCCTAATCCTATAAATATACCCTAATGCAAGCCTAATCCATACTAAAAATAGAAATGATGGCATCATGCCGCCAAAATCAAACTTAGGAGGAGCCTCCACTAGTTTATGAAGGAAGTTGCAAGCTAATCAACCTCTAATCATCATCTCCTTCAAATATTGCAACTAGTTCTACTTCATAAGTTTGCTAATCTTGGTTTTGGTGAGTTCCTATGCCTTTAGCAAGTAATTGCTAAACTAATTAGGATAGGATATTAGGAGGCTATGGATGTAAATGTGGATTATGCAAGTTGTGGTTGTCATATGTTATAAGTTCATATGTAAACTTGCCTCTTTTTATGATATGATGTGTCATGTAAGTTCATATGCAAGTTTTATGCAAGTTTATATGCAAGATCATATGCAAGTTAGTCTCTTTTTATGATATGCATAGCATATGCGAGTTTGCCTTTGTGATATGACATGATATGCAAGTTTATATGCAAGATTCATGTGCAAGTTAGCCTCTTTCTATGATGTGCATAACATATGCAAGTTTGCCTTTGTGATATGACATGGTATGCAAGTTCATATGCAAGTTTTATGCAAGTCATATGCAAGTTCATATGCAAGTTTTATGCAAGTTCATATGCAAGTTTTATGCAAGTCATATGCAAGTTCATATGCAAGTTTTATGCAAGTTTATATGCAAGTTCATATGCAAGTTTTTATGCAAGTCATATGCAAGTTCATATGCAAGTTTTATGCAAGTTCATATGCAAGTTCATATGCAAGTTTTATGCAAGTTTATATGCAAGTTCATATGCAAGTTTGTCTCTTTTTATGATGTGCATAACATATGCAAAGTTGTCCCTATGTATGACGTGTTATGTAAACGAATTACGTGGGAAACGATGGGGTTAATATGCATGATTATAAAAAGGTGTAAAGTTGTTATGATTAAGCATAACATAAAATGAATGGACATAATTGGGAATTTACCTATTAAGTTAGGTCTACCCACATTATGGAGTTGGGAATTTACCTATTAAGTTAGGTCTACCCATACTATGGAATTGGGAATTTACCTATTGAGTTAGGTCTACCCATATTCTTAAAAATGTGTAATTAATTAGGGATAATTAATTATGGGGGTGATTAATTAGGTGTAATTAATCAACTAAGACACGAGGTTGGACCCTTTTGTAGCGGAAGTCTGCCCGGAACCGACCGGCCATCCAGCGGCTACAAATGATTGGCCCAATGTGAGAGGTCTTAGTCATAAATTAAATACGTGATTAAAGTAAAGACACGAGGTTAGACCCTTTTTATGACAGAAGTCTGCCCGGAACCAACCGGCATATCCAGCAGTCATAAAAGATGGTCTAATGTGAGAGGTCTTTATGAGGTCATGATCTTAATTAATTAATTAAGAAACACTTAACCATATTAGCATGTAGAGGAACCTGAGGGGTTAAGTGGGTGCCTTGGGTGGCATGTGGAAATCTAGTGGTTGCCTTGGGTGGTAATAGAAAATACGATTAGAATACTTAAACAAAGTGGAACATGTAATTAAAACATGATTAAAGGGTTAAGTGTTATACACTAGAAATGACAAGCTTAGGTGGGTAGCTTGTGGGGGCCCATTTCAACCAATATCCCAAACGTATCTTAGTGGGCTCGACTCTAGTCGAGTGACGGGACACGCATATTGGGCTTGACTATAAGAGGCCAAAACGGGGTAGCGGTGGCAACGCGAGTCCAACGGGTTTCATATGTGTGTGTGGACCCGGGCTGGTAGGTAAGACGTTGTTGCATCGTGTAGATATAACCCGTGCACCATTTGTTGTATCAGGCTAGCCACTTTGGGGAGTGATACACCCCATTGTGGGGCCAGCACGGATATCTACGGTAGGGAGCCGATCGCTTGGGAGTAGTGGGTACACCTAGTGGAGATAGGGGCAGACGGCACCTATGTAGTGAGCTAGGGGTACACGAAACTACTGGGTAAATTTTCTAAGTCCTTGGGAGGGATCAACCTTTAAGTAGGAATGACTGGTGTGGTGCAGTGTAGTAATTATCCTTGGGTGGGTAAATGCGTCTTTATCGTTATCTTAGTTCACTCTAAGTCTGATTGGCTACTGAGTGTAGTCATTTATCCCCAGTCACACCGTACCAAGTTATATCATATCCTTATTACTTTAATGATTACATTGTTAAAGTTATAGGACTCGCTCAGACTTATGTCTGACCCCGTTGTTTTTATCTTTTTTTCCCAACCCTCAGGTTCTCAGAGTGGGCCCAACACGAGTGGGCTTTGATCAGGCTGCTTTTATTACTCTCTTGGAGCTTGGACCCTAGATGTAGAGCTCAGTTTACCCTTTTCTTCTATGGCTATCAGTTCATGTATTGGGATTATGTAATTTTATTTAGTAGGATGGATATTTGTACTTGACTTCTATTATGGTTTTGTGATGTAACCAGACATGTTTTATTTTCCGCTGCAATTGAAATGATGTTTTAAATTTTCAAAGTATTACTTATATCTGTCTTGCTGTAATTACTCTGTTCTATATTCACTCAAAATACTCCACCGATGTTATGGCATTCCCTTAGAGTGTGACCATAGCGGGCGTGGGGTGTTACACGTGGTATCAGAGCAAAGGTTACCGGAACAGATAAAATTTTTAGAAAACTATTTTTCTAAAAACATTTTTGGAAGAAATATTTTCAAAAACATGTCTTTAAAGAGAAAAGTTCTTGAAAGAAAAGCATAATCCCCAATAGCCATATCTTTATCTTTCGAATTCTCCGTTTTGAATCTTTCCTTTTTCGTTTCAGCATGGCCGAGGATCTTAACTTTCCGGAGGGTGTGACGATACCAGTATGGTATAGGAGATTGATGGAGGCTAGGGCCACCACTGCGGGTCCAGCAAATGTTCCTCCACCAACCGTAGCACCCGATCTTCCTCCTCCCCCTCCTCCTCGCACGGATACTTTTGCTAAGACTTGCAAGGAATTTAAAGCTATGGGAGGGAAACCTTTTCAAGGATCTGAAACTTTTGTGGAGGCTAGAGATTGGCTTAAGGAGGTGGAAGAGTTGATAGATATCTTTGAGATGGAAGAAGGAAAGAAAGTCAAGTTAGTTGCTTGGTTAATGAAGGAAGAGGCCTCATTCTAGTGGGAGGTCACTAATGGAGAATGCCCCGTTGACTCTTGGGCGGATTTTAGGCAAAGATTTGTGGCAAAGTTTCTCTCAAGGGCGGAGGAAAACTTGTATATGGAAAGATTCTTGACTCTAAAGCAAGGAAATCTCTCAGTGAAGGAATATGTCAACAAGTTTAATCAATTGGCAAGGTTTGGCCTAGACATGGTGAATACACCGGAGAAGAAGGCTTTGAGGTTCGTGAAAGGCTTGAATGAACCGATGCATGGGTTGGCTATGACTCATATCCCTATGGGGGCCAACTTTGAGAAGCTAGTTGACATGGCGCTCATGCATGAAGAAGAGAAGGGCCACAATGCTAATAAGGCACCCGAGAAGAAGGGAGATCAAAAGAGACCTCAGCAACAACAGCAAAACAAAGGTGGGAAAGGCAACGGTGGCAAGGGGAAGAGGAAGTGCTTCAATTGTGGGATACCAGGCCACATAAGCAAAGATTGTAGAAAGAAGAAGAAGACTGGTTGCTTTCACTGTGGCGAAGCAGGGCATTTAGTGAAGGATTGCCCTAAGAAGGGGCAAAGGACGGGATCTACCTCAGGAGGACAGGTGCAAGCTCTTATGGCACCGGGTCAGGCTAGGGGGCAAGTACAGGCTCTCGCGGTTCCACCGATTCAGGAAAGAGGTAGAACTATTTCCGTTGAAAGTCTGGTTTTTCTATTTGATCATCCTGTCCGTACATTGTTTGATTCAGGCGCATCGCATTCGTTTATCTCATCATCATTAGTTGAGTCACTGCACTTAGACACCAGTATGGTAGATGATCCCTTGGTTGTTTCAAACCCAATTGGGGGCTCCACTTATTTGTCCATGATATGTTTGGGTTTGAAGATTTCTATACTTAGCATTGAGTTTAGATGTGATGCTTTTGTTTTGGGCTTCACGGGCTATGGGTTAATTTTGGGCATGGACTGGTTATCCAGTAATGGTGCTGTTCTTGATTGCGAAAGGAGAGTTGTTAGGCTCATGACCCGCTTGGGTAACACTCTCGAGATCTCTTGTAATCCCATGGATTCTGTTATGCTAAGTTATCTTGAATCGCTTGACGCTTCGGTCGAGAGTTTGCAATCTGTTAGAGTGGTCCGGGAATACTCGGATGTGTTTGAGGAGGTGAAGGGCTTACCTCCGAAGCGGGAGATTGACTTCCGAATATATCTGGTGGATAATGCTAAACCTGTATCTTTACCAGTGCGCCACATGGCTCCTCGTGAGAGGAGGGAATTCCATAAGCAAGTAGGGGAGTTGCTTGAGAAGGGGTTCATAAGACGAAGTATATCGGAGTGGGGTGCTCCAGTAGTTTTTGCTACGAAGGCGGATGGGTCCCTCACACTTTGTGTAGACTATAGAGAACTCAACAAGCTCACAAAGAAGAATAGACACCCATTGCCGAGGATTGATGATCTTTTCGATCAGTTGGTTGGCGCTTCAGTATTTTCTCAGTTGGACTTAGCCATGGGGTTTCATCAGTTGAGGTGGCTGAGGATAGCATAGACAAGACTGCCTTTAGGACTCCGGATGGTTTCTATGAGTGGCTGGTGATGCCATTTGGGTTGACGAACGCCCCTGCATACTTTGTTGATTTGATGAGTAGGGTGTTCAGGGAGTTCCTTAATAAATTCGTGGTGGTCTTTGTGGATGATATCTTAGTATTTTCTAAGAGTGAAGAAGAGCATGCCCTACATCTTGGGGAGGTATTGAAGACTCTTCGAGCACATAGCCTTAAGGCTAAATTCTCTAAATGTCACTTCTGGAGGAAGGAGGTGCGGTTCTTGGGGCACGTGGTCTCCAAGGAAGGGATAACTGTGGATCCCGCGAAGGTAGTATCAATTCAGGATTGGAAGGTTCCGAAGAATGCTACCGAAGTAAGAAGTTTCTTGGGGTTGGCGGGTTATTATAGGAAGTTTATCAAAGACTTCGCGAAGATATCAGCCCCATTAACCCGCTTAACGAAGAAGAATCTTGTTTTCGCATGGGACGTAGATTGTGATGATGCGTTCCGACGGTTAAAGAGAGCTTTAACCACTGCTCCAGTTTTAGTGTTGCCAGATGGGAGCAAGCCATTTGTTGTCTATACCGATGCTTGTGGGACAGGACTAGGCGCAGTCTTAATGCAAGAGGGAAGGGTAATAGCCTATGGTGGAAGGCAGTTGAGAGTGCATGAGAAAAATTACCCTACCCATGATTTAGAGTTGGCCGCTATTGTTTTTGCGCTTAAGATTTGGCGCCATTATCTTCTTGGTGAGAGATTCGAATTGTTCACTGACCACAAATCATTGAAGTACTTGTTTTCTCAGAAGGATTTGAATTTGAGACAGCAAAGGTGGATGGAGTTCTTAGCATCCTATGATTTCGAGATAGCGTATACCCCTGGCAAGGGTAACGTGGTGGCGGACGCCCTGAGCAGAAAGAGGTTGTCCTTGAGTCCATTGTTCATGGAACAACGAAGCTTGGAATTTATCTCGATGTTTGATTTCAGACCTTCCATTGATTATGTACCCGGTTTGCTAGCATCCTTGGAGGTCAGACCTACTCTTCTGGGGCGGATTGGAGAAGCACAGAGGGACGACCCACAGTTGGTTGAGTTGGTGGAGAAGCTCATAAGGGGGGAGTCGTCCAGCCATTTGAGTAGGTACACCCTAGACGATAGGGGGTGCTTGCGTAGAGACGGTAGACTTTGTGTACCGCAAGACGAGGGTTTGAGGAAGGTTATTCTTGATGATGCACACCGTTCTAGGATGACCATTCATCCCGGTGGGGACAAGATGTACCAAGACATGAAGAGGGTTTTCTTCTGGGCCGGTATGAAGAAAGATGTGGCCGAGCATGTCGCTCGATGCTTGGTGTGCCAACAAGTGAAGGCGGAGCAAAAGAAACCTGGTGGGTTGCTTCACCCATTGGAAGTTCCGCAATGGAAGTGGGATAGCGTCTCGATGGATTTTATTGACGGGTTACCCAGATCAAGAAAGGGTAATACGGGAATTTGGGTTGTGGTAGACAGACTTACTAAAAGCGCCCATTTCATACCTTTGAAGAGCAAGAGGACTGCTCCATGGCTAGCTTCAGTATATCTTCGAGAGATAGTTCGATTGCATGGGGTACCCTCTAGCATAGTGAGTGATCGAGATCCTATCTTCACTAGCGAGTTCTGGAGAAGTTTGCAAGAAGCAGTGGGGACTCAATTGTGTCTGAGCACCGCATATCATCCTCAGACGGACGGCCAGACTGAGAGGGTGAATCGTGTCCTAGAAGACCTTTTGAGGCTTTGTATCTTAGATTTTGGAGGTACATGGGAAGAGCATCTTCCATTGGTGGAGTTCGCATATAATAATAGCTTTCAGTCCAGTATTGGTATGGCTCCTTTCGAAGCTCTTTATGGAAGGCCTTGTCGATCACCTGCATGTTGGTGGGAATCTACGGATAAGATTTTGCTTGGGCCTGATATGGTTAGGGAGACTTCTAAGAAGATTGACTTGATTCGAAGAAGGATGAAAGCAGCGCAGGATAGGCAAAAATCTTATGCGGACAAGAGAAGGACGGATCTTGAGTTTGAAGTCGAGGACATGGTCTTTGTCAAAGTGTCTCCGTTACGAAATGTGGTTCGCTTTGGATCTGTTGGGAAGTTAGCACCAAGGTTCGTAGGGCCATTTCCCATTAAGGAAAGAATTGGACGGATGGCATATAGAGTGGAGTTGCCCGACAGACTTAGTGGTGTACATGATGTATTCCATGTGTCCCATTTGAGGAAGTGCTTACATGAGACCGCAGAGGTGGTAGAGCCGAGCTTCCTTAAAGAAGTGGAAGTAGAGCATGATGCGAATATTCGACGAGCTCCTACCCGCATCCTTGGGTCAGAGACTAGGAAATTGAGGAATCGAGAGGTTCAACTAGTCAAAGTACAATGGGGAGAAGACGAGAGCAACGCAACTTGGTAAACGGAAGCGAAGATGCGTTCATTGTACCCGTTCCTTTTTGAGGGTATGTCTTTTAACTTCTCCTTTATCGTTTGTCTAGTACTTATCTTATCTTTAGTATGTCCTCTCATTTGTACCTTTGACCTTTAGATAGGGTAAACCTATGATTGAAACATGTGTTTGAGACATGTTATGTTTGATGGATGCATGTGGATGCAAGTGGTTGCTCGTGGATGCATATATACACACTCTAGGCACTAGATCGGCTCAATCACTTCATATTGCATATTGCATAAAATTGTGTATAGGAAGCTATATTTATGGATGTATAATGATTGTGTTATCATATGGATGATTCATTTTGGTGAATGATTGTGCACTCATGTAGATATTATATGAGTCGATAGGGTTCTTTCGCATACATAATGGATGCATGGCACTATCATGGTTTGCATATGTTCATACATTAGATAGGGAACATATACACACACTTTTTGCATATGCTCATACATCATTAGAAATTTTGATTTAAGGACAATGGATGCTCCTGATTGATGGATTGAGTAGATGGTTGTTTGGATGGTCGGATATGCATTCTCCTTAGCTTAGAGATTTTGGGGACGAAATCCTTTAAGAAGGGGAGAATGTAACACCCCGTATTTCAGTTAATGCTAAAATTCACTAATTGCAGAATAAATAATCTCAAATGTGAGAATTGGGGGAAACGGGCTGCGTCATTGCATTCGTCTCGGAAAAATACGCAGAATAGAGTCCGAAATTTTGTAAATCGGAGTCCGTATGGCCCAGTTATGGCCCAATGAAGTTTGCAGAAAATTTAAAGTTAAAAACAGATGTAGAATTCAAATTCAGATTTAGAAAATAGAACTAGCGGGGCAGGCGGGAAAGTTCCCGCCCTAGCCATGTCAACAGGGCTGTCGACAGGCCTGTCGACCTGGAGGTCGACTGCCCTGTCGACTTGCCTGTCGACACAGGGTGTCGAGCCAGATTGCCTGGGTGCACCAGGTTTTGTTTTCTGGCTAGGGCTGGGCTGTGTTCTAGAGACTTCCTAAATCTGACGGACCTAATCTAGCCTAGGGTTAATCCTATGGTCTAAAACACACCCTAATCCTATAAATATACCCTAATGCAAGCCTAATCCATACTAAAAATAGAAATGATGGCATCATGCCGCCAAAATCAAACTTAGGAGGAGCCTCCACTAGTTTATGAAGGAAGTTGCAAGCTAATCAACCTCTAATCATCATCTCCTTCAAATATTGCAACTAGTTCTACTTCATAAGTTTGCTAATCTTGGTTTTGGTGAGTTCCTATGCCTTTAGCAAGTAATTGCTAAACTAATTAGGATAGGATATTAGGAGGCTATGGATGTAAATGTGGATTATGCAAGTTGTGGTTGTCATATGTTATAAGTTCATATGTAAACTTGTCTCTTTTTATGATATGATGTGTCATGTAAGTTCATATGCAAGTTTTATGCAAGTTTATATGCAAGATCATATGCAAGTTAGTCTCTTTTTATGATATGCATAGCATATGCGAGTTTGCCTTTGTGATATGACATGATATGCAAGTTTATATGCAAGATTCATGTGCAAGTTAGCCTCTTTCTATGATGTGCATAACATATGCAAGTTTGCCTTTGTGATATGACATGGTATGCAAGTTCATATGCAAGTTTTATGCAAGTCATATGCAAGTTCATATGCAAGTTTTATGCAAGTTCATATGCAAGTTCATATGCAAGTTTTATGCAAGTTTATATTCAAGTTCATATGCAAGTTTGTCTCTTTTTATGATGTGCATAACATATGCAAAGTTGTCCCTATATATGACGTGTTATGTAAACGAATTACGTGGGAAACAATGGGGTTAATATGCATGGTTATAAAAAGGTGTAAAGTTGTTATGATTAAGCATAACATAAAATGAATGGACATAATTGGGAATTTACCTATTAAGTTAGGTCTACCCACATTATGGAGTTGGGAATTTATCTATTAAGTTAGGTCTACCCATACTATGGAATTGGGAATTTACCTATTGAGTTAGGTCTACCCATATTCTTAAAAATGTGTAATTAATTAGGGATAATTAATTATGGGGGTGATTAATTAGGTGTAATTAATCAACTAAGACACGAGGTTGGACCCTTTTGTAGCGGAAGTCTGCCCGGAACCGACCGGCCATCCAGCGGCTACAAATGATTGGCCCAATGTGAGAGGTCTTAGTCATAAATTAAATACGTGATTAAAGTAAATACACGAGGTTAGACCCTTTTTATGACAGAAGTCTGCCCGGAACCAACCGGCATATCCAGCAGTCATAAAAGATGGTCTAATGTGAGAGGTCTTTATGAGGTCATGATCTTAATTAATTAATTAAGAAACACTTAACCATATTAGCATATAGAGGGACATGAGGGGTTAAGTGGGTGCCTTGGGTGGCATGTGGAAATCTAGTGGTTGCCTTGGGTGGCAATAGAAAATACGATTAGAATACTTAACCAAAGTGGAACATGTAATTAAAACATGATTAAAGGGTTAAGTGGTATACACTAGAAATGACAAGCTTAGGTGGGTAGCTTGTGGGGGCCCATTTCAACCAACATCCCAAACGTATCTTAGTGGGCTCGACTCTAGTCGAGTGACGGGACACGCATATTGGGCTTGACTGTAAGAGGCCAAAACGGGGTAGCGGTGGCAACGCGAGTCCAACGGGTTTCATATGCGTGTGTGGACCTGGGCTGGTAGGTAAGACGTTGTTGCATCATGTAGATATAACCCGTGCACCATTTGTTGTATCAGGCTAGCCACTTTGGGGAGTGATACACCCCATTGTGGGGCCAGCACGGATATCTACGGTAGGGAGCCGATCGCTTGGGAGTAGTGGGTACACCTAGTGGAGATAGGGGCAGACGGCACCTATGTAGTGAGCTAGGGGTACACGAAACTACTGGGTAAATTTTCTAAGTCCTTGGGAGGGATCAACCTTTAAGTAGGAATGACTGGTGTGGTGCAGTGTAGTAATTATCCTTGGGTGGGTAAATGTGTCTTTATCGTTATCTTAGTTCACTCTAAGTCTGATTGGCTACTGAGTGTAGTCATTTATCCCCAGTCACACCGTACCAAGTTATATCATATCCTTATTACTTTAATGATTACATTGTTAAAGTAATAGGACTCGCTCAGACTTATGTCTGACCCCGTTGTTTTTATCTTTTTTTCCCAACCCTCAGGTTCTCAGAGTGGGCCCAACACGAGTGGGCTTTGATCAGGCTGCTTTTATTACTCTCTTGGAGCTTGGACCCTAGATGTAGAGCTCATTTTACCCTTTTCTTCTATGGCTATCAGTTCATGTATTGGGATTATGTAATTTTATTTAGCAGGATGGATATTTGTACTTGACTTCTATTATGGTTTTGTGATGTAACCAGACATGTTTTATTTTCCGCTGTAATTGAAATGATGTTTTAAATTTTCAAAGTATTACTTATATCTGTCTTGCTGTAATTACTCATTTCTATATTCACTCAAAATACTCCACCGATGTTATGGCATTCCCTTAGAGTGTGACCATAGCGGGCGTGGGGTGTTACACGTGGTATCAGAGCAAAGGTTACCGGAACAGATAAATTTTTTAGAAAACTATTTTTCTAAAAACATTTTTGGAAGAAATATTTTCAAAAACATGTCTTTAAAGAGAAAAGTTCTTGAAAGAAAAGCATAATCCCCAATAGCCATATCTTTATCTTTCGAATTCTCCGTTTTGAATCTTTCCTTTTTCGTTTCAGCATGGCCGAGGATCTTAACTTTCCGGAGGGTGTGACGATACCAGTATGGTATAGGAGATTGATGGAGGCTAGGGCCACCACTGCGGGTCCAGCAAATGTTCCTCCACCAACCGTAGCACACGATCTTCCTCCTCCCCCTCCTCCTCGCACGGATACTTTTGCTAAGACTTGCAAGGAATTTAAAGCTATGGGAGGTAAACCTTTTCAAGGATCTGAAACTTTTGTGGAGGCTAGAGATTGGCTTAAGGAGGTGGAACAGTTGATAGATATCTTTGAGATGGAAGAAGGAAAGAAAGTCAAGTTAGCTGCTTGGTTAATGAAGGGAGAGGCCTCATTCTGGTGGGAGGTCACTAATGGAGAACGCCCCGTTGACTCTTGGGCGGATTTTAGGCAAAGATTTGTGGCAAAGTTTCTCTCAAGGGCGGAGGAAAACTTGTATATGGAAAGATTCTTGACTCTAAAGCAAGGAAATCTCTCAGTGAAGGAATATGTCAACAAGTTTAATCAATTGGCAAGGTTTGGCCTAGACATGGTGAATACACCGGAGAAGAAGGCTTTGAGGTTCGTGAAAGGCTTGAATGAACCGATGCATGGGTTGGCTATGACTCATATCCCTATGGGGGCCACCTTTGAGAAGCTAGTTGACATGGAGCTCATGCATGAAGAAGAGAAGGGCCACAATGCTAATAAGGCACCCGAGAAGAAGGGAGATCAAAAGAGACCTCAGCAACAACAGCAAAACAAAGGTGGGAAAGGCAACGGTGGCAAGGGGAAGAGGAAGTGCTTCAATTGTGGGATACCAGGCCACATAAGCAAAGATTGTAGAAAGAAGTAGAAGACTGGTTGCTTTCACTGTGGCGAAACAGGGCATTTAGTGAAGGATTGCCCTAAGAAGGGGCAAAGGACGGGATCTACCTCAGGAGGACAGGTGCAAGCTCTTATGGCACCGGGTCAGGCTAGGGGGCAAGTACAGGCTCTCGCGGTTCCACCGATTCAGGAAAGAGGTAGAACTATTTCCATTGAAAGTCTGGTTTTTCTATTTGATCATCCTGTCCGTACATTGTTTGATTCAGGCGCATCGCATTCGTTTATCTCATCATCATTAGTTGAGTCACTGCACTTAGACACCAGTATGGTAGATGATCCCTTGGTTGTTTCAAACCCAATTGGGGGCTCCACTTATTTGTCCATGATATGTTTGGGTTTGAAGATTTCTATACTTAGCATTGAGTTTAGATGTGATGCTTTTGTTTTGGGCTTCACGGGCTATGGGTTAATTTTGGGCATGGACTGGTTATCCAGTAATGGTGCTGTTCTTGATTACGAAAGGAGAGTTGTTAGGCTCATGACCCGCTTGGGTAACACTCTCGAGATCTCTTGTAATCCCATGGATTCTGTTATGCTAAGTTATCTTGAATCGCTTGACGCTTCGGTCGAGAGTTTGCAATCTGTTAGAGTGGTCCGGGAATACTCGGATGTGTTTGAGGTGGTGAAGGGCTTACCTCCGAAGCGGGAGATTGACTTCCGAATATATCTGGTGGATAATGCTAAACCTGTATCTTTACCAGTGCGCCACATGGCTCCTCGTGAGAGGAGGGAACTCCATAAGCAAGTAGGGGAGTTGCTTGAGAAGGGGTTCATAAGACGAAGTATATCGGAGTGGGGTGCTCCAGTAGTTTTTGCTACGAAGGCGGATGGGTCCCTCAGACTTTGTGTAGACTATAGAGAACTCAACAAGCTCACAAAGAAGAATAGACACCCATTGCCGAGGATTGATGATCTTTTCGATCATTTGGTTGGCGCTTCAGTATTTTCTCAGTTGGACCTAGCCACGGGGTTTCATCAGTTGAGGGTGGCTGAGGATAGCATAGACAAGACTGCCTTTAGGACTCCGGATGGTTTCTATGAGTGGCTGGTGATGCCATTTGGGTTGACGAACGCCCCTGCATACTTTGTTGATTTGATGAGTAGGGTGTTCAGGGAGTTCCTTAATAAATTCGTGGTGGTCTTTGTGGATGATATCTTAGTATTTTCTAAGAGTGAAGAAGAGCATGCCCTACATCTTGGGGAGGTATTGAAGACTCTTCGAGCACATAGCCTTAAGGCTAAATTCTCTAAATGTCACTTCTGGAGGAAGGAGGTGCGGTTCTTGGGGCACGTGGTCTCCAAGGAAGGGATAGCTGCGGATCCCGCGAAGGTAGTATCAATTCAGGATTGGAAGGTTCCGAAGAATGCTACCGAAGTAAGAAGTTTCTTGGGGTTGGCGGGTTATTATAGGAAGTTTATCAAAGACTTCGCGAAGATATCAGCCCCATTAACCCGCTTAACGAAGAAGAATCTTGTTTTCGCATGGGACGTAGATTGTGATGATGCGTTCCGACGGTTAAAGAGAGCTTTAACCACTGCTCCAGTTTTAGTGTTGCCAGATGGGAGCAAGCCATTTGTTGTCTATACCGATGCTTGTGGGACAGGACTAGGCGCAGTCTTAATGCAAGAGGGAAGGGTAATAGCCTATGGTGGAAGGCAGTTGAGAGTGCATGAGAAAAATTACCCTACCCATGATTTAGAGTTGGCCGCTATTGTTTTTGCGCTTAAGATTTAGCGCCATTATCTTCTTGGTGAGAGATTAGAATTGTTCACTGACCACAAATCATTGAAGTACTTGTTTTCTCAGAAGGATTTGAATTTGAGATAGCAAAGGTGGATGGAGTTCTTAGCATCCTATGATTTCGAGATAGCGTATACCCCTGGCAAGGGTAACGTGCTGGCGGACGCCTTGAGCATAAAGAGGTTGTCCTTGAGTCCATTGTTCGTGGAACAACGAAGCTTGGAATTTATCTCGATGTTTGATTTCAGACCTTCCATTGATTATGTACCCGGTTTGCTAACATCCTTGGAGGTCAGACCTACTCTTCTGGGGCGGATTGGAGAAGCACAGAGGGACGACCCACAGTTGGTTGAGTTGGTGGAGAAGCTCATAAGGGGGGAGTCGTCCAGCCATTTGAGTAGGTACACTCTAGACGATAGGGGGTGCTTGCGTAGAGACGGTAGACTTTGTGTACCGCATGACGAGGGTTTGAGGAAGGTTATTCTTGATGATGCACACCGTTCTAGGATGACCATTCATCCCGGTGGGGACAAGATGTACCAAGACATGAAGAGGGTTTTCTTCTGGGCCGGTATGAAGAAAGATGTGGCCGAGCATGTCGCTCGATGCTTGGTGTGCCAACAAGTGAAGGCGGAGCAAAAGAAACCTGGTGGGTTGCTTCACCCATTGGAAGTTCCGCAATGGAAGTGGGATAGCGTCTCGATGGATTTTATTGACGGGTTACCCAGATCAAGAAAGGGTAATACGGGAATTTGGGTTGTGGTAGACAGACTTACTAAAAGCGCCCATTTCATACCTGTGAAGAGCAAGAGGACTGCTCCATGGCTAGCTTCAGTATATCTTCGAGAGATAGTTCGATTGCATGGGGTACCCTCTAGCATAGTGAGTGATCGAGATCCTATCTTCACTAGCGAGTTCTGGAGAAGTTTGCAAGAAGCAGTGGGGACTCAATTGTGTCTGAGCACCGCATATCATCCTCAGACGGACGGCCAGACTGAGAGGGTGAATCGTGTCCTAGAAGACCTTTTGAGGCTTTGTATCTTAGATTTTGGAGGTACATGGGAAGAGCATCTTCCATTGGTGGAGTTCGCATATAATAATAGCTTTCAGTCCAGTATTGGTATGGCTCCTTTCGAAGCTCTTTATGGAAGGCCTTGTCGATCACCTGCATGTTGGTGGGAATCTACGGATAAGATTTTGCTTGGGCCTGATATGGTTAGGGAGACTTCTGAGAAGATTGACTTGATTCGAAGAAGGATGAAAGCAGCGCAGGATAGGCAAAAATCTTATGCGGACAAGAGAAGGACGGATCTTGAGTTTGAAGTTGGGGACATGGTCTTTGTCAAAGTGTCTCCGTTACGAAATGTGGTTCGCTTTGGATCTGTTGGGAAGTTAGCACCAAGGTTCGTAGGGCCATTTCCCATTAAGGAAAGAATTGGACGGATGGCATATAGAGTGGAGTTGCCCGACAGACTTAGTGGTGTACATGATGTATTCCATGTGTCCCATTTGAGGAAGTGCTTACATGAGACCGCAGAGGTGGTAGAGCCGAGCTTCCTTAAAGAAGTGGAAGTAGAGCGTGATGCGACTATTCGACGAGCTCCTACCCACATCCTTGGGTCAGAGACTAGGAAATTGAGGAATCGAGAGGTTCAACTAGTCAAAGTACAATGGGGAGAAGACGAGAGCAACGCAACTTGGGAAACGGAAGCGAAGATGCGTTCATTGTACCCGTTCCTTTTTGAGGGTATGTCTTTTAACTTCTCCTTTATCGTTTGTCTAGTACTTATCTTATCTTTAGTATGTCCTCTCATTTGTACCTTTGACCTTTAGATAGGGTAAACCTATGATTGAAACATGTGTTTGAGACATGTTATGTTTGATGGATGCATGTGGATGCAAGTGGTTGCTAGTGGTTGCTCGTGGATGCATATATACACACTCTAGGCACTAGATCGGCTCAATCACTTCATATTGCATAATGCATAAAATTGTGTGTAGGAAGCTATATTTATGGATGTATAATGATTGTGTTATCATATGGATGATGCATTTTGGTGAATGATTGTGCACTCATGTAGATATTGTATGAGTCGGTAGGGTTCTTTCGCATACATAATGGATGCATGGCACTATCATGGTTTGCATATGTTCATACATTAGATAGGGAACATATACACACACTTTTTGCATATGCTCATACATCATTAGAAATTTTGATTTAAGGACAATGGATGCTCCTGATTGATGGATTGAGTAGATGGTTGTTTGGATGGTAGGATATGCATTCTCCTTAGCTTAGAGATTTCGGGGACGAAATCCTTTAAGGAGGGGAGAATGTAACACCCCGTATTTCAGTTAATGCTAAAATTCACTAATTGCAGAATAAATAATCTCAAATGTGAGAATTGGGGGAAACGGGCTGCGTCATTGCGTTCGTCTCGGAAAAATACGCAGAATAGAGTCCAAAATTTTGTAAATCGGAGTCCTATGGCCCAGTTATGGCCCAATGAAGTTTGCAGAAAATTTAAAGTTAAAAACAGATGTAGAATTCAAATTCAGATTTAGAAAATAGAACTAGCGGGGCAGGCGGGAAAGTTCCCGCCCTAGCCATGTCGACTGGGCTGTCGACAGGCCTGTCGACCTGGAGGTCGACTGCCTTGTCGACTTGCCTGTCGACACAGGGTGTCGAGCCAGATTGCCTGGGTGCACCAGGTTTGGTTTTCTGGCTAGGGCTGGGCTGTGTTCTAGAGACTTCCTAAATCTGACGGACCTAATCTAGCCTAGGGTTAATCCTATGGTCTAAAACACACCCTAATCCTATAAATATACCCTAATGCAAGCCTAATCCATACTAAAAATAGAAATGATGGCATCATGCCGCCAAAATCAAACTTAGGAGGAGCCTCCACTAGTTTATGAAGGAAGTTGCAAGCTAATCAACCTCTAATCATCATCTCCTTCAAATATTGCAACTAGTTCTACTTCATAAGTTTGCTAATCTTGGTTTTGGTGAGTTCCTATGCCTTTATCAAGTAATTGCTAAACTAATTAGGATAGGATATTAGGAGGCTATGGATGTAAATGTGGATTATGCAAGTTGTGGTTGTCATATGTTATAAGTTCATATGTAAACTTGCCTCTTTTTATGATATGATGTGTCATGTAAGTTCATATGCAAGTTTTATGCAAGTTTATATGCAAGATCATATGCAAGTTAGTCTCTTTTTATGATATGCATAGCATATGCGAGTTTGCCTTTGTGATATGACATGATATGCAAGTTTATATGCAAGATTCATGTGCAAGTTAGCCTCTTTCTATGATGTGCATAACATATGCAAGTTTGCCTTTGTGATATGACTTGGTATGCAAGTTCATATGCAAGTTTTATGCAAGTCATATGCAAGTTCATATGCAAGTTTTATGCAAGTATATATGCAAGTTCATATGCAAGTTTTATGCAAGTCATATGCAAGTTCATATGCAAGTTTTATGCAAGTTTATATGCAAGTTCATATGCAAGTTTTATGCAAGTCATATGCAAGTTCATATGCAAGTTTTATGCAAGTTCATATGCAAGTTTTATGCAAGTTTATATGCAAGTTCATATGCAAGTTTGTCTTTTTTTATGATGTGCATAACATATGCAAAGTTGTCCCTATGTATGACGTGTTATGTAAACGAATTACGTGGGAAACGATGGGGTTAATATGCATGATTATAAAAAGGTGTAAAGTTGTTATGATTAAGCATAACATAAAATGAATGGACATAATTGGGAATTTACCTATTAAGTTAGGTCTACCCACATTATGGAGTTGGGAATTTACCTATTAAGTTAGGTCTACCCATACTATGGAATTGGGAATTTACCTATTGAGTTAGATCTACCCATATTCTTAAAAATGTGTAATTAATTAGGGATAATTAATTATGGGGGTGATTAATTAGGTGTAATTAATCAACTAAGACACGAGGTTGGACCCTTTTGTAGCGGAAGTCTGCCCGGAACCGACCGGCCATCCAGCGGCTACAAATGATTGGCCCAATGTGAGAGGTCTTAGTCATAAATTAAATACGTGATTAAAGTAAAGACACGAGGTTAGACCCTTTTTATGACAGAAGTCTGCCCGGAACCAACCGGCATATCCAGCAGTCATAAAAGATGGTCTAATGTGAGAGGTCTTTATGAGGTCATGATCTTAATTAATTAATTAAGAAACACTTAACCATATTAGCATGTAGAGGGACATGAGGGGTTAAGTGGGTGCCTTGGGTGGCATGTGGAAATCTAGTGGTTGCCTTGGGTGGTAATAGAAAATAAGATTAGAATACTTAACCAAAGTGGAACATGTAATTAAAACATGATTAAAGGGTTAAGTGGTATACACTAGAAATGACAAGCTTAGGTGGGTAGCTTGTGGGGGCCCATTTCAACCAATATCCCAAACGTATCTTAGTGGGCTCGACTCTAGTCGAGTGACGGGACACGCATATTGGGCTTGACTATAAGAGGCCAAAACGGGGTAGCGGTGGCAACGCGAGTCCAACGGGTTTCATATGCGTGTGTGGACCCGGGCTGGTAGGTAAGACGTTGTTGCATCGTGTAGATATAACCCGTGCACCATTTGTTGTATCAGGCTAGCCACTTTGGGGAGTGATACACCCCATTGTGGGGCCAGCACGGATATCTACGGTAGGGAGCCGATCGCTTGGGAGTAGTGGGTACACCTAGTGGAGATAGGGGCAGACGGCACCTATGTAGTGAGCTAGGGGTACACGAAACTACTGGGTAAATTTTCTAAGTCCTTGGGAGGGATCAACCTTTAAGTAGGAATGACTGGTGTGGTGCAGTGTAGTAATTATCCTTGGGTGGGTAAATGCGTCTTTATCGTTATCTTAGTTCACTCTAAGTCTGATTGGCTACTGAGTGTAGTCATTTATCCCCAGTCACACCGTACCAAGTTATATCATATCCTTATTACTTTAATGATTACATTGTTAAAGTTATAGGACTCACTCAGACTTATGTTTGACCCCGTTGTTTTTATCTTTTTTTCCCAACCCTCAGGTTCTCAGAGTGGGCCCAGCACGAGTGGGCTTTGATCAGGCTGCTTTTATTACTCTCTTAGAGCTTGGACCCTAGATGTAGAGCTCAGTTTACCCTTTTCTTCTATGTCTATCAGTTAATGTATTGGGATTATGTAATTTTATTTAGCAGGATGGATATTTGTACTTGACTTCTATTATGGTTTTGTGATGTAACCAGACATGTTTTATTTTCCGCTGCAATTGAAATGATGTTTTAAATTTTCAAAGTATTACTTATATCTGTCTTGCTGTAATTACTCTGTTCTATATTCACTCAAAATACTCCACCGATGTTATGGCATTCCCTTAGAGTGTGACCATAGCGGGCGTGGGTTGTTACACCTATCTTATAAAAGGAACATTCAAGCCCTATTAAAATTAGGGTGTTTACCATTAAATAAGGTAGCAAACGACATACCATTTCAACGCAACATAAAATATCAACAAATTTGATATTTTATTTATCCTACATATGTCTTTCCTTTATAACTAAGTGTGTGACCCCATAGGTTATTATAACGTTGGCAATGACTTTAAACCGTATTTAAAATCATAAACAGTGATTGGCATCTAGCAAGACGTCGCAGCTACCTAAGTTATAATAAGATCAATTATTCGATACAACCTTTTCGTGACTAGTGTCTCAATGTAATATAATCCTTTTAACCAATATATCCAAGATTAAACTCAAGGCATGGATCGTATCATATTCTTTATAATTTAATCTGTTTATCTTGATCGATGAGTAGACTGTTTTAAAACAAATCAATATTTGAGCACGGTCACATGTTTCACAGTCTTACTCAATCAAGAGGCCTATGGATATCACTACGAATATATCGTCGGGTTAAATTCCATCTAGATCATTCATAATTCTCATTCGACTCGAGATGTATCCAATAATCACCGTTATATATAATCTGTTACGAATAACTTTAGATGATATCAAAACACAAATATCCTCGAATAAAATTATAAAGATTTCAGATCTGAGGACCATTAAATCACTGTCACTATGAGAATAACTTATGATACTGTTAGTTATATTCCATGTAGTTATCTCATGGTAGGTTAGCCCAATACGCATTTATGTTTTGACATTAATATCACATATATATTAATGATCAATGAGATGTGATCATCAGTCAATCAACATACTAGTCTCAACGCTTTATTGTTGTCCTATATAAACAATAAAATTCAACCAGGGACATTTAAGAATTATAATACTTATCACATTATATAATCTCAAATTCAAGTCTAACTCGAACTATATAATTCCGTATTATAATTCTGAGAACTTCTATTATATTAATATTTACATTACGCAGTAAATATAATATAACAGAATATTATTTTGTTCCAAATTATTCAATAACATCAACAATGTTACCATTATCATCAAATAAATTGTCTCTAGAGCATAAACTCTAACAATCTCCCGCTTGCACCAGAGTCAATCATTCACGTATCGTATACTCATGAAAGTAGTGTGACTATTAAACTTCTGCTGCGACAT
Source organism: Allium sativum (assembly GCA_030737875.1). NCBI lineage: Eukaryota > Viridiplantae > Streptophyta > Magnoliopsida > Asparagales > Amaryllidaceae > Allium > Allium sativum. The sequence continues at coordinate 2,943,196 of CM060911.1, read as the reverse complement.
AGTTTAATTTAGTAGGTCTGCAACATTACAACTTTTGTAACTTTGCAGATATGTTCATTTCCTGTGTGAACAACTTCACATAAGAATTATATTTGTTAAATATATGTGTTTGGATCGATTATGAGTTTAATGTTTTAGGCCTGAGCAATAGCCACATTGTTGTTGCAATGTATATCATTGGATCAACAATGAATAAAGTTCAACTATGAACTTCTTAATCCAAACATTTTATTTCTTAGAACCAATATTTATTTCTTGTTTTAAAACTAACATTATTTACAATAATTAATGTCTTGTCAAATAACATTAGAATTATTGTGACACCCCCACTCAATTTCTTGTCTAAATAAGATTCAATGGCATTTTATGGTTTTCAAGACATTTCAAATTCTGTTTCATTCCCACTATTATCTTAGAGACTGGCTCTCCTTTATTAAGGATACCATTTCGAGCAATAAACGTTTTATTCTCAGAGAATTTACAGAAATAATATCCATTTGTATCTTGTGGATATTACACAAAATAGTTATCTGATTTGGGACCAATCTTATCAGAGGAAGGACGTTTAATAAAACATTCATGCATCCTAAATCTTCGCATTAGACACACCCGGACATTTCCTTGTTCATATCTTATATTGCATCTTCAAACTCGTTTTAGTAGGATTAAACGCTATTGTTCTAAATTTAATTTATTGGAAGATCTGTACGAATTATCATTAATCGTACTATATCTTATAATGTGCAATTTCTCCTTTTAGACATACCATTCCAATATGGTGTTCTAGATGGAGTGAGTTGTGAAACAATTTCAGCCTTATCTTGATAAAACTGGCTTAAGTATTCTTTCGATCTGTTCGAAGAGAATTTATTTTTTTTGATTAAAATTGGCTTTGAACTTCATTTTTTAACTCTTTGAATTATTCAAAGTATTCTGATCTGTGTTTCATAAGATACACATATTTATATCTACTGATATCATCAGTAATGTAATGAAGTAATAAAACCTACCTTTAATTTATGTATTCATTGTTCCATATACATCATTATATACGAGACCCAATACGTGTTGCTCATTTACTGAGTCAAGTGAAGACGATTCGGGTATTTTGCCTAGTAGACAAGATTCTCATATGATTCAAAATCAAATGGTCTCAAAATTCCATCATTATGAAGTTTTGACATACTCCCTTGTTTATATGGGTAACTGTTAATGCTAAAGGTATGTTGGATTTAAATCACTAAATTTAATTCATTAATTATTTATGTCAAGTACATTGTAGTTTATGATTTATAAAGTTCATAAACTATTTGTGAATATCCGTAGATATTTCATTTAAATAAAATGAATAACAATTATTCTTTTTATTACAAATGAATTTTAAACTTGTCTGCACAAGATTTATAATAACTATTATTTTATACGTAATTTCATAATAACAATTATTATATTTAATTAAGCCAGTATATTGAACAAGAATCTACTTCCTATGGATAATCCAGCAAAATTTGCTTCATTTCCAATCGTAAGTCCACTTGTCCTTCTATCCGATTTCTACTTATTTTGTAATTTCTATAAATCAACATACATTTATGTGATTTATATCTAGTATCTAACATAAGAAATATACATATAAGTAGATTCTGTAACATTTATATCTTAATTGGTTAAAGTCATACTTTAACTCGTTTTAGATCCTCTCTTTATTTCTAAAACAATTACGTTTAATTTGTTTGAGGAAAATCCTCAAATTTCAATGTTAGTCAAGAAATTTGATTTTCAACTTATCCTTCTTATGAATTAATTTAAATTATTAGAGTTATTTATTATTTAATATCTACAGTAGATAATAAATAATAACTGATTCTATAATATTATTTAATATAAATTCAAAATGTTGACAATCGAAATTTATGTTAACATAAATATATATTTAAACTAAAATACGCTCCCACTCAAATTGACATCCCCATGTTTATATATACATATTGGTATACATATATAACAGTGTTCCAAGATCCATATCTGGTCATGCCTTGACCTAGCTTTGGCTAATCCCAAAACACAACCTTTTAGGCAGACATCTTATGTCAATTATATCGTGTAACTCTTGGATCGCATGATGAACATTTTATTCGTTATTATTCGTTTGCTCATAATATTGAATAATTCATGCTATTGTCTCTAAGACCATAAATACCATTATGCAGCCCTAGTTGAATCAGACCCAATAATACAGTCGAAGCACCACAATTACTCCTACCATGTATAATCAAAATAAAAGGTGCACAACGCTTTGGCGTTAGTTACATCCAATGAGATTGGTCACTGATGGGTGTACTATTGGAAGACTTCAGAATGACTTGATATAACAAAATTTGCTTTAAAGAGAATTTATAATTTGTAGTGGCGAACAATATTAGAGTTGTTTACATATATCCAAATATATGTATTAAACATTCATTATATAAATTGAAATATGAAAGTATATTTGTTAAAATTCAATGTCATATATAAATATAAAGCATGTCAATTATTTTGAACGTTTCAAAACATTAGTGATCAAAAACGAAATATCGAATAACATTTCACATATCTAAATTCATATATCGCATTCATAACTTAAATTATAATGAATCTATAATTATCCAAAATTATGTAATTGTACCCCAAAAAATTCAAAGTGAGATTTTACCTTATTAACATTTACATGTAGGTCCTGACAAACGATTTGCCCTTAGTTTGGTTTGTATCATATGGGTCCAGACAATTACATAATTGGGTTAATAATATAGCAGGGCCTAGTAATAGTTTAGGGCAATACATATAGGTGCAAACAAACAATTTAAGGCAATAGTTTGCCCTTAATTTGGTTTGTATCATATATACAACACTAATGTAAATAAATCAGTTTAAGGCACCATATTGACCTTAACATGGTTTGTTTCATTTACACAATCACCAACGTAATCAATATGGGTTCAGACAATAAATTTAAGTCCATCAAAATACATATGTAAATAAATGAGTGGCACATTGACAAAATACAATTCAAACAGAATATTGTAACACAATTTGTATTATATATATACAATTACATTATAAAAATGGAAAAATAAGTCAAAACTTCTTTGATTTTCAAACCCAGAATGATATTTAGAGGCTTCTTTTTACCCATTATCCTGTCAAATTTCACATTTCATCCTGAAACAGTTTCAGGCTATTTCTGCATTGCTTATCCCCTGTATTAAAAACAATTTCTATCACAGGGTTAGTGTGCTATAATTCATCAAGTACGTATTGTGTATTGGGTTTAAATTAAATACGTCGAATGTATATAAACTCAACAATGCACTGTCATTATCAACATGAATCGTACATTCATGTATATATATACACACTACACTAGTATATTTATATATATAATTAATTTTGGTATATGTTTATCCATATAAACACATATGTTAGCAGCAGATGATTATTGTCAAAATTTGCAGCATATCATTCTAATGTATTCTGCTCAAATGATTTGTTTCTATGTCTGACTCATGTGAAAACCATGAACTAATTGTTTATGTTAGAAGAATAACATGTTGAAGTGATTTAAGTAAATACATATATGTAAATATTCCAGACTGAACCATAAAACAGAAAAGAATGCATGTTCACAAACTATTTTAAAATAATCAAATTGATTACACATGCATTTTCATTTCCTGACAAATAGAAAATAAACTTAACCCATAACCAATACAAGAAAACTATGTTTTGACCGCATTCACTATCAGCGTTTCTACTTGGAATATTGTGGGCGGACAATCTTTGTAGATATATTAGTAGGGTCAAACGCTGATAAAGCTGGTGCATCGTGTTTTTTTTCGTTTGCCGCCAACTCAGATCTGCTTAGGAAAAAAGGACTAGTTTTCCCTCTATTAAAATTCATTTCCCTCTTCATCGGTTTTCACTCTCTCTCCCGTCCATTTCGATTTCAATTCGCCTGCTCCAAGAATCGCTCTTCCTTCATACTTTACTCCTAATCTCGATTGAGCATGTCCCTGGTTGGCTCTTCTACACGCATCGAATCCGTGTTTGATTGTCCTAAACTCGTCGAAATTGGTGAGCTTTTTATTTTTAACCCTAGGTTTTAATTTAGTTCGAAACCGCAAAGTATCATACCTGATTGAGTCTATAGTTTATCCTAAACCCCTTTTGGTTTGTGGCCTTAATTCTTGTAGATGTCTGACATTATGGAAGCTATTAACTAATAGATGCAGCTTAAGTTCTTCCTTTACACCTTATTATTCTTCACTTCGGACAGATAAAAGGTAAAATTAGATTATGACTTTTTAATCTAGTAGTGCATATATTCATCTGAAATAAGATCGTGATGTACAGTGAATTCGAAGATTTATTTAATAGAAATAGTTTACAGATGTTATAAAAGATGATAGTGGAATTATTGAGAGGCTGCTTGATAAATAAAGATCAGTCAGACCATTTGTAAGAGCTCCTACATCCTGGTCAGAGGTATTAGTTTCTGAAATTTACATTAGATTTGTCGTTCTTACGTAAAAATTAAGTCAATTAACTAGATATATTATTTAGTTTGTATTTTATTTATTCCTAATTTTAGATATGGTTTAATGTTTCATGACTGCTACAAGTTTTGACTATGTTTGCATAATTACAGTGATAACCAGTAATGACCATGTACGATGTACGATGACAGCCTAGTTTCCACCATGGCATTGTCAAGTTTATATTTAACATACTCCCATGATAAGTACATGATAAGTATGAAGACTAGACATTCTCCGATCATAATTTAACATACGTGAAACCCATATCTTTATTATCGATACCATGATAGAAAAATTATAAAACTGCTTTTTAATTGTATTTTAATTATAGAAGAAATGAATGAATTGCTGATAATATTAGTATGGTATTTTCTGAAATGATTCGATGATAATACATTTGGCATACAATGCTGTGTTTATATAAGAAATATCGTGATGTTGGATTTATGGGTCAAAACAGGCTTTCGGGTGCAACCCGCATGCAATGGAAAATATATTGATATGTTGACCGAGTCATTCTGCTATTCTCATTTTAATCTTTTCTAGGTTGCTGTTAAGCTTATTAGTTTAACTAAAAACAATAACTTCATAATTTTGGATTTTTTTTGTGTTGTGCTTAATACAGAACCCATTATTCCAATTATATATTGCCTTTGATTAAACTACACATATTAGAAGGGTAGTCCACTAAATTCTTGGTAGACATCTACATACTACTTGCTGTCATATGCTTTCAGTGCAAGCAGGATGTCAAACTACTTTTTTGATGAGTCCTGATCGGATTATAATTAAAAATTTGGTTTATGTAAACAACTATGTCATAACAAATAAGTATATTGAACCTGCAGCAAGCAAGACAAACATATGTTGGTTTTTCTAAAAGTTTCGCATAAACCAGTGAGTTCCCTGTTATTGAACCCCTTTTATTTGAAGAAACATGTATCAAGGTATATATTTATTTTATTTTATACTAGACAATGTATACAGATCCTAAAAACAAGGCTAAAAGTAATATACAGCCCACGTATTTTCATCACGAAATTGCTAGGAGATCCCTTGAGAATGAGTTGCACCTACAGTATATATTCTACAAATGTATTTATGTTTCAACATTTTGTATTTATATGATGGAATCTGCCTTAGTCATTTTTGTGTATATTATGCACATTAGCAATTCAGTATGTTGTTCTGATTATAACTGTCGCCTACTATTTAGCTATGTTTTTTTTTGCGATGTCAATTTAGTCAAAATAATCCTATTTTTTCTGTTGAACTATATTATGTTGAATTCTGGATGCGTCTGAAGAAACATTCGTATCATTTTGTTACTTTAGTTCGCTGCGAGTCAAAATTATTCAAATTGGTGGTGCAAGCTTGACAGAAGCTTGTACAGGTGAAAGCTTGCACAACAAGATTGCGCATCCGCAATTTCTCTAGCGCAAAGCTTGCCAGTGAAAGCATGCATGTGTAAGTCTTCACTATAAAAACAACAGTAGATAGAGATAAAGCACAATGGTGGAGCATAGCGACGGCCGTCGATGGTTCGTCCATTTATTAGTGACGGCTACTGACGGTATATCAATCTTTATTATCAATTATAACCATATATTTTGCGGTTTTAGTTGCTTATCAGCTGAGACGACAATAATCATGAACAAGCCTTCAACAAAGTTTTAAGGTTTTGTCTATTTTTTTTTGGATTCAACTCAATTCTATAAATATCACCTAAGTTGTTAATTTTTCATTAAATTTTTATTCAATTTAAGATTTATCAAAGCTAATAACAATGAAACTGTCAAGGTATTCTCTATTGCAAGCATGTCCATATTAAACTGCCAAAATGTAGTCTACAGTCCACCAAGTTTAACCAGTTTCATCTTTTCTAATTGGTTACAGGTGCAATAGGAAAACAAATAAAAGATGGTGGTAGGCTACTGGCCAAGGGTGCTATTCTGATTCAGTGGCCAGTTCATATCAACTAAGTTCATGATTAGCTAAAATGTTTGGATCTTTAGATTCTATAGTGGTTGCTTGCATTATGAAAACATACATGAACACCCACCCAAACATATTAGTGTAGTATGTTGATGAGAAACTATCATGTCGATTATAAAAAATATACAGTTCAACTATCAAGGAAATTTCTGTCTCGTTGAATGTCTGCCAGTACTTTATATCCTCGTCTTTGTACAATCCGCAAGACTCGTCTAATTATGGATGTTAGTTTGTCTTACTTAATTTTAGAAGGACTACTATTATTTTTTTGCAATGCCCAAGAACGCTATAGTAGCACGGTCCTTTACTAAATTCCAGTGCCACAACTAATTCAATGTATGCTGGAGAATATGTTGATCCAAATTTAAGCTCCTCAAATCCTAATGCCTTCCAAATGTTTTGGTGATCCAATGCATATTAACAGTGATGAGGCATTCACTAAAGAATAGAACTTAAAAGATGCTAAGTGTAAGGATAAGGTATTTGATGTGCTGGAAAATGAACCAGAACTATTGTTGTACACAGAGGAGCAGGATCCGTGCCCCACCTGTTTTGAAGGTATATTTGTTTATTCACTGCCTGACTTTATTTATATCTTTTCAAAATTTGAAACGGTTGTAAAATCAATTTTAGAGCTTTCCCATTTTAATTTGAATATTTTCCTTTTATGTTGATATTGACTTAGTAATATAATGCAGTAATATAAACAAACTAATTATCGTTTTTTGGTTTTTTTAATTGGATATTTAAATGATAGTACATAATATACAACATACTAAATGTATATCACTACAACAAAACTATGTTTTCACCGCATTCCTTATCAGCGTTTATATTTTGAATGCAGTTAAATATATTTTGTGAAGAGTGAAAAATTCATTAAGTTATTACTTTTTAAACTAAGACAAACTTTACTATGAAGCATCAAAAAAACCATCAAAAAGCAAAAGTAAGGTGGCACTCAGAGGGGCTAAAATATTCGTTGGAATGAAGACAACCGAATAAAGCATGTGGGAGGTAACCGGTCTAAGCATAAGGAACAAATGAAATAATTCTCTCAATTGTATAACGCAAATGAAGTTGAAACCAGTCTAAGCATAAGGAACAAATGAATTAATTCTCTCAATTGTATAACGCAAATGAAGTTGAACCATTTGATAAAAATTCAAACAAAAATAAAAGTAGACTAATAGAGTATGTTGATGTGGAAGAAGAGAGGAGACCAACATTTTATATGAAAAGTGATAGCAGTTTGGGCCACCATAGGTTTAATGCAGCATTTTACACAAAAATCACTAAGACTAAATAAAGGAGCAGTTACTATAAAAGGTATCACATTCCTTCCCAATGTGGAAGTCTACTAGAAAAATGGATCACACTTCTATCACCTTAGACTATCTTCAACAGTAAAAAGACTGCATATTAAAGAACTGAAAATTCAGCCCTCTAAATTCAAAGGGAAGTCTAACAAAAGAATGTCTATCGTCCATTGTCTCAACATCTATTAAATAAGCATTATTTTTTGAATACTTTTTTAATAGGTGTCGGGGCATAGGATGCCCAATAAATAGTCACATAACTCTTTCTTTTTAAATGTTCTGCAATACGAATCAATACATTGAAGCAAAATATGAATCGATACAATGAAGCTATAAATGCTTTCCTAACAGCTTGATGAGCTATCTCATTTGAAGAGTTTACAAGTAATCTGGATTACTTCATATACTTGGAATGCTAATATGGGGAAACGTTGCTGCAAATGCAAATTTTTTCATAAGAAACGTTAATATGAGGAAATGAATAATTTCAGTACATCTATAATAAATTAAAATGCATATATTGCATTAAAAATTATAAGCTTAAGCAGAGTCTCCAATTTCCTATCAGTATACACATAGATAAAAATAGCTGTATTTTACTTTAATAGAAAGTTAAGAAGGAAAAGAAATAAAAGTTCATTTTGTCTTCCATGTTCAAAAGTTGCTGATAGAGAATCTGGCGTTTGCTCTGTTTTAGGTTGCTGTAATGGCTAATTATAATTTATAAGTTGGGCCGATCCACATATGTATCTAGCTCGTGCGAGATTTTACGGTTTGTCCATGTGAAAACTTGTGAGAAAATATTAAGTTTAGAATTTCTACTATTTTACGATACTAAACTGAAAAATATAATGGAAAGAGGGTTTGAAAAACATTTGTTAAATTAAAATTTTGGAAAAAATACTCATTTTAAAATAGATGTATATTAGCTAACTGGTAACAAGTTGAATATATTTTTTAAAGAGTTGAAAACTCGTTAAATTATTACTGTTTTAAAACAAGTTCTAATCCGAAAGTCATTAATTTGAAACATTAAAAATAATGTGACTCTGGTTAAACTATGGAAAACCATAAAGAAAATAATATTATTGAATTAAGTAATAAATTACAAGTGTTCCTTTATCTACAAAGTTGGCTATATCGGCATTTCACAATTGTGGATCTTCATCATGATGCAATTTTAGCTATACATAGGAGATGTAGTTTTAACTTATACATACGATTTAATTTTACATCTATTCTGATGCAATTTTAACTGCCTTAAATGGATGCAATTTTAAGTCTTATTCAAATACAATTTTAACTACATCATTCAAATAATATTTCAAGTTTTAACTACCTTTTAACTGCTTTAAGTGATGCAATTTTAACTATGCATTCATTGCGGTTTTTCCTGCATTCAAATGTGCAATTTGGACCATAATTTCATGTAAATTTATTATTTACTTGATTGTACTAGTTGTCGCATCTCAGTTTCTTGCAAGTATTTACCAGCTTTAAGAGGCAACATTTTTTTTATTCATTTCGTAGACTCAAATGTAATATTAGCTAACTGGTAACAAGTTGCACTGAAATACAAACAAATCTCTGTCAAAATCTCTTTGGGTCTAGCTGCTTACATTTTGAGTTTTGTTATTTGTTTTTTACTTTTGAAATTTAAGGCTGTGATGATGGTTTTTCTTGCTTTTGTTACATTTATCAAAATAGATATTTTTTTAATTTTAACTATGAATGTATGGTTTTTTAATTTTAGTTTTTGTTTAGATGGATCTAAAACTTAAAAATGGTACTTCAAATGCAGTTTTGTTTTACACAAAGGTTTTGAATCTTCAGAGTTATTCTTGTAATTTGTAGTAGTGATGGGCTGCAGGTTCATCTGTTTTGAAATTGGTTGGAAAAAAAATCTTAGAATCATGGAACAAAAATGAAATAATAAGAATTGAAATTAGTAATTTTTTTAATTAATAAAAGTAGCAAAAAATCAACTTGGTTTTCTAATATTGAATTTAGTTGAAGTCTACACAGAAAGAAATAGACTTTTTAATGAATGGCAAAAACATAGAAGGAAGTACTTATGGTTTGGTTGCGAAAGATGAGAAGAGTATTTAATTGATGTGGGCAGTTCAACATTAAAATACTTGATTATAGTTTATACGAATCCACAGGTACATATCTTTTTGTTTATACTTGGTTGCAATCAATAAATTACGTTTATACTTCATTGTTGTCAATAAATTGTGTGATCATTGGTCTTATTGCTGCTTTCATGTAATTTATGTAATATTGTTACCCGCTAATTATGTGAATTTCGACGGTGAAATATTTACCAGTCAGTTTCAACTTAGTAAGAGTGTGTGTGTGTGTGTGTATTCAATACTGCCATCAATCTTATTCAATGATACATAGTTAATACATATTCAATGATACATAGTTAATGCATATTACCGACCACAAAACTGCATCATACCCTAAAAACTTTGCCGACTGAAAAACCGCAGCAAGTAATCTTGTCACACCAACATAAACATGTTTCTCAATTCATTTAGAAATAAAAAACAGTAATACATAGCCAGTTAAGAAGCATTTCTTTATTAATGCAACCAGAATTTGCACAGAAGCATAGCTAAAATGAAACTTCATGCAGTTACCAAACCACCGCAACAAACCTACTGACACCAAGCACGAGAACTCGAGTTCAACTTATCAAGAAGCATGTTAAAATCAACAGTGCATCCACTATTGACTAATTCATTGATTCCAACAACTACTTGCTCCCCTGGATAACCAATATCACTAGCTTTCTCAATTATATCCGCATAAGGATGAACCTGCATCATCTGTGCGAACCTGTTCGAATCCCTTGAATGCAACTGAGGATTCTACATACCAGAAGCATTATTTAGGTGCATGTATGTCTGACTCTTAACTCTTCTTCCATAGACCGTACCGACGCTGCAAGGTGCCCCATAAGCAAAGGCTGTAGGGAACGTTTGTGCGATCTGTGTCCTAACAATCAGGGCTTGTGGGGGAGGATGAGGTTGGTTTACTACCTGAGGTTTAGGTTGCATATAAATGTTTGTAGGGTTATGAGGTTGATTTTGGATATGAGGAACAGATTAAACATAGTTTGGGTTGGTGTTCGTGTATGACTGATGCAGTGTTTGATTCGATGCTTGATGATGGTTAGAGTTGGGTAGGACAAACGATTGATATTTGGCCGGGCTGGAGTTCTGAAGCCTAGCTTGTATGTAGTAAGGTTCAGGATGTAATGATTGTGATTGTTGAGAGTCGAATGGAACAGGTTGGTTTATGATGTAATGTTGTTGTTGATCGTGTGAGTGGATGATTTGCCGGGGAAGAACTACAGTTAATCATGAGAGATATGATGGCTGTGGATGGCTCATTTTAAGCTAAATAAAAAATAAAGATAAAGACTGAAGTGTCTTTTTTATATTTATTTGTTATTTATGCATTACATTATGTTTTCCTTATTGTAGATTCTAGCTCATATTATAAGTGCAAGGATCAACTATGGATCAGGCTGATTCAAAAATTCCCCTGAAAGCAATGAAGATGGCTTGGATTCCATGCATACCAATAGAAAGCAGGTGATTATTACTGGTCTATTACATTACTAGCGTTTACAGTGTAGTCTTCCACTTTTTCCATGCATAGACTTAGGAATTAGTGTGAATTTGGAATACTAAAAATTTAAAATGACATATCTATGGTCTAAAATATAATTTGACAACCTTTTGTAAGAGATTTTAGGTTTGAATAATAGAGTATCACCTATTTTTTAACCTCTGTATGCTGGATATTAGATATATAATTGTTGTTATATATTGCTGTAGTTGATGTAGGCTGCTTCAAGTTGAACTACTACAGAAGAAAAAAACTGAGAAGTACTGAGAAAATTCAAATTTGTAACTTGGGTGCACCTACTTTCAATCAATTTAGTTGACACTTTCAGCTAAAATCAATCTCTGAAATCCACTTTCTTTTCCTATGATTGCATGAAAGTAAGAATTAATTCTTTTAACTATGCACTTACATGGAAATTTTTGGAACAAAGAAATTGTGCATATACGCAATATTACTAACGTTTCTTAAAAATTTCAGTGAAACCAGTAAATAAACCAACTTTTCTTTATGCTGACAATAATATATTATATATAGTTTCAATTACATACAGACACATTTGCTGAAATTTGGCAGGAAATAGGATTAACGTGAGTTGTAAATTCTCCTTTGAAAGTAACAGTAGATGAATTCAAACACACACCGAGAGTTTGTGATAGCTAGTTTGCACATAATTGTTTGGGGGATTTGATTTAGTGTACCGTGGATAATTGTGATTGGTTTGTGATTTTGGATAGTTCTGTCAAACTGAAATTATGTCGCATGCATGCGATTGTTAGCTCAAACAATTATGTGCATCTCAGTTTTGACTAAAGCATCAGCTCAGTTTAAAATGAGCCAAAACCAAGCTGATGCTCAATTTTGAGTCAAAACTTGGTCGATGCTCAGCTTTGTTTCAAAACGGAGGTCCCAGTTTTGGAACAAAACCGAACGCTCGCTCAATTTTGAGTCAAAACCGAGTTGCCCAGTTTGTTTCAAAATTGATCTCACTTGTTTCAATTTAAAACTTAGCGTTAACAACTTGTAATAGTGATAAAAATATATTTTTACTGTGTTCAATACTAAGCTAACGTTAGTGTAAATCCGTATTGCAATATTTTAGTAGTTGCAAACTAGATATGCTATTTCAAATGTGTTTTTGATCGCTAACTTTTAAATTTCATTGTTACATGTAGGTGAAGTTTCTAATGCAAGAAATGCACAAGATGCTCTTTTGGTTTAGGAGGTTCGACTGAATTAACATGTGAAAAGTTTTTGTTTGCATGTTTAATCATTAATATTTGATGCAAACTTTGTAGATATTGTGCCTTTGTCTAATGTTGTATGAAGATGATTTATAAATTTCATCATTATTTGTAAGTAAACATTGTTAATGGATATTGTTTTCAACTTATTTTATGAAAATGATTAATTGTTATGCTTTTAATTTATTATTTGTAGATTAATTTGTATATGTTCAATTGAAATATAATTAAATGCAATTAGGTTAATACGGTCAGTTTTCTAAGGAAATAAATTATGTTTATACGACAACATTTATGCCTTGCTGTGAGAAATAGTATATTGATACTTACAGCGTTTAGAAACTGCTGATGAAATAAGAAATAACCGCGTTTATAAGTTGCTGTTACAAACTAACGAATAGGCTATAGACAGCGTTTTTTAAACCCTATTTTAGGTTTAAAACAGCAAAATATAACCGCTGTAGAATTCAGTTTTACAGCAAGAAATCAACGCTGTGTAAAATTATTTTTCACAGCGTTTTTCTATTGCTGTTAGAAATTACACATCAACGACAGCATGTCGTTATACAGCGTTTCTAATAACGCTGTCATATCTTTTTATAGCAATTTTCAAACGTTGTGAAAAGCAGTTTTTGGTGTAGTGAACCCCTTTTTTGATTAAACAGGGAATCACAAATCATATTCATCTGCAAATCTTATTTACAAGATTGATAAATATTTATGTATCATAACATCAAAGGAATATTGCATTTGTGATCATCATGGTAATGTATATATACAAATATGATAAAACCAGAAAATATTCATGAGTACTTATATATAATCTATATATCACAGCCATCAAGGAATAGTGCAATTTAGTATTCCATTAAGAAACTGGTCAAAATAGTCTCACTGATTTGAAGTTGCAATAGATTAGGATATTGATCAAAGACTATTTGCCAGTTTATAACATTATATCACAATGACACTAATGTATTTACATATACAAAAGGATTTTACTTTGATTGTTCCTTAAACCTATATAAAGCTTGATCATATCAAATTTTAATTTTATAAATCATGTTATATATGCATAATCAAATTGTTAGTAAATGTATGCAAACTGTTTGCATTAATATCCATATAACTAATATGCTTACAAAACGGGTATAAATTCCAAATTAACCTGTAACAAATCTTGAAGCAGTACAGGAAAATTTATTTATACATTTATCTGACATGATTATATTATTGACTATCAATATTATATATATATCATTGTATATTTAAATGCATCAGTAAATACTTACTTATGACCAAAATGATTGCATTATCTATATGATATATTATCTATTCAAAACAACATTTTGAAATTTACTAGAATACAATTGGTTTATAAGATAATTTTTCATCAATAAAATACATGTACATAACTATTATTTGCTAACATATGTATTCATAAGTCTATGTTAAATTAGAATAGTTTAAATGGTGATTCAGCAAATCTCATTTGTTGTTCCCTAAACAATTTAAGGAAATAATGTTCCAAAACATGTATTTGCATAGTTTTAAGAGAAATGCAAATGATAAACAAAATACCCAAGCAAAATTTTGATCATATCAAAATTAAATTTATATATGTATACTTAGCTTAATGTTTTTCACATCATGCTCGTGAATAGTTCATAACAGTACATGTTTGTACAATTACAAATACATGCAAATAATTTGAGATACAATATTTTTGTAGTATTAATACACATACAAAACCATACTATATATATATATAAATCATATATATATATATATATATATATATATATTAGACTATTGCCATATTGTAAGGGTTATACAATCATTTGTATAACCTTTTTAAAACCAGTATAATAAGCAAGCATGAATAGTTATTTTGGTTTAATATAATTCAAATGATTTTCACTCCTTTTAACAGAGCAGTTCTAAACTTCTAATAATCCAATATATTCACAATTATTATCTTGATATCACAATTTCAGTATGATTACACGAGCAGGTGTATTCTTTAGCAGTTTAATCAAGTTTTAATATCAGATGTGAATACGTATTGTTAACAGTATCCAAAACAGTTTTGGATATATTTGTATTTTGAATTATACTTCAGTTTATGATATGCATACATACATACATACATATATATATATATATTTATATATTAACACAAATCATATTTCCTTAAGTATATATATACATATACATAACATTTAACAAATTTTGATGGCAATCAAATAGATTTTGATTAGATTTCCAGGTACAAAGATCAAATATAAAATTTGTCTTAACAAATTTCTATATGAATGATTTCATTAAATCAAAGTTAATCAATAGGCTTTCTTACTGATACCTTAATCAGTGAAAACAATTTTCAGCAAGAGAATAAAAACTATAATAAAACCTTAACATGTAAACTTATTAATCAAACACTTTGATTATTATTTTAATACCAAATAGGTTTCTCAAAAGACCAATATTTCGAAATACAACCTTTGACTGGCATTAAAACAGAGAACACAGTGGATTCATATTATAGGATGTGTTTACATATAGTATTGATGTGGATAAAGTCTTTAATCATAATTGTTCCCCATGACTGTCTCATTGAGTTAAAACCAAAATCTTGTTTTTCTATTCATAACAGAGCTATTTCTTATCTATTCAATCAAGCAATTTGGCATGGTATTCATGTAACTTCAAATCCGAATACCAAATAACGCATATTATACGGATTAAGCATATACTTTAGCTTAATATTACATGATTTAGCCGACTAGATATAATACAGTATTAATATCAAATGTTAATCACGTATTTATTTCAGATTACATTTCATATCATATATATAAAATGATTTTAATTGTGAAACGATTCACATCAGAAATAATACTTATAAATTACACGTCTTTTGAATTATGCACAAATACTCAAAATACTATCGATTATACACTTATAACTTGAGTTATAGATCGATCTGTACAAATTCGTATCACATAACATAGCTTCGATACTATTATAAGGAATTTTGGGGAAAATTCACACTACAATAATGAAATTAACACCAAAACAAAATAGGATTTTGCGAAATAATTTGGTAAATCAAGAACTTGTACCTGTCGATTCTTCTATAAACTCACGGCTCTGGATCAGGTCTAGGAGTTATCGAATCCAAGCGTTTTAGTGAGACGGCTCTATGATGTAATCCACACGAACATCTTTCTTCTCGATCAAATCGGAGAAGAAAAAGGATTCTGGTGCTAGCCTTCATATCTTGTTTTTTTTAATCCAATATCAAAATAAAATGGTTCACTCCTATCTTATAGAAGGAACGTTTAAGCCCTATTAAAATTAGGGTGTTTACCACTAAATAAGGTAACAAACGACATACCATTTCAATGCAACATAAAATATCAATAGATTTGATATTTTATTTATCCTACATATGTCTTTCCTTTATAACATTCTAAGTGTGTGACCCTACAGGTTATTATAACGTTGGCAATGATTTTAAATCGTATTTAAAATCGTATTTAAAATCGTAAACAGTGATTGGCATCTAGCAATACGTCATTGCTACCCAAGTTATAGTAAGATCAATTATTCGATACAACCTTTCCATGACCAGTGTCTCAATGTAATATAATCCTTTTAACCAATATATCCAAGATTAAACTCAAGGCATGGATCGTATCATCCTCTTTATAATTTAATCTGTTTATCTTGATCGATGAGTAGACTGTTTTAAAACAATCAATATTTTAGCACGTCCATGCATTTCATAGTCTCACTCAATCAAGAGGCCCATGGATATCACTACGAATATATTATAGGGTTAAATTCCATCTTGATCATTCATAATTCTCATTCGACTTGAGATGTATCCAATAATCACCGTTATCGTTACTCTGTTACGAATAACTTTAGATGATATAAAAACACAAATATCCTCGAATAAAATTATAATGATTTCAGGTCTGAGGACCATTACATCACTGTCACTATGAGAATAACTTATGATACTGTTAATTATATTCCATGTAGTTGTCTCACGGTGGGTCAGCCCAATAGGATATTCTCCAATACGTATTTATGTTCTGAAATTAATATCACATATATTAATGATAAATGAGATGTGATCATCAGTCAATCAACATACTAGTCTCAACGCTTTATTGTTGTCCTATATAAACAACAAAACTCAACTAGGGACATTTAAGAATTATAATACTTACCCTGTTATATAATCTCAAATTTAAGTCTTACTCGAACTATATAATTCCGTATTATAATTTTGAGGACTTCTATTATATTAATATTTATTTTACGCCGTAAATATAATATAATAGAATATTATTTTATTCCAAATAAAACAATAACATCAAAAGTGTTAGTCAAATGAATTGCCTATAGGGCATAAACTCTAACATAATGAGTCATGATCAGAACAATCGAGGATGGAACACCACGAAGTCAAATGATCTACTTAACATATAACTTGAAGAGGCATACTTCTATTAGCCTCAATAGGAAAAATGGGATGATTTAGCAAGGCGATCGACAATAACCCATATGCTCAAATGACCCGCCCTCGAATGAAATAGGTCGTCAATGAAGTCCATCGAAATCTAATCCCATTTCCATAATGGAACTTCTAGAAGCTGAAGAAGTCCTGATGGCTGCTGCCTTAATAAGACAACAAGTCATGCAATTGCTTTCATAACTTATGATGTCACACTTCATGCTTTTCCAATAATAAAGGCGATGCATCTCGACATACATCTTGCTACTATCGGGATGAATAAAATACTTAGAGTGATGTCAATCATCAAGAATGTCATACCTATGTGCTAAATCATAAGGCACCACAATATGGTTCCTTAAACGAAGACAACTACAAGAATCACTAGTAAAGAACCGTAATTCCTCATCTTGAGACTTGGGCTCACAAAACAGAATAAAACGTGCTACATCAAGGTCGTGTCGCTGAGCATCAGAAATGGGATCAAACAAGTAAGTCAAGCTTCCATGCTAAATAATAAGACTGGAGAATCAGATGAAGAAGCTTGATCATGAATATCACAACTGGAAAGGGACTCAAGAACATCCCACTCAGCTAACATCATAGAAACAACCGTCAAGTGTTTGTGACTAAGCGCATCAGCTACATGATTAACCTTCTCTGTGGTATATTGGATATAAAAGTCATAGGTTGTAAGAATTTCGAGCCAACGTTGCTGCCGCATGTTAAGCTCTTTCTGAGAGAATAGATATTTAAGGGATTTATGATCGGTTAAGAGAGTAAAATGTTCACCAAGAAAATGATGATGCCAAATCTTTAAAGCAAATACAACAACAACCAACTCAAGACCATGAGTGGCATAGAGAACCTCATTCGGCCTCAATCGACGAGAAGCATAAGCAACGACTCTAGCACGTTGCATCAACACAATGCCTAGATCATAATGACTTGTGTTAGTATACACAATGAGATCCTGGTTCCCTTACGAAACCATAAGGATAGGAGCATGAGTGAGGAGGTCATTCGATCTCTGAAAAGAAGCCTCACACCGATCAGACCACACTAAACAAACTCCATTCTTCTTAAGATTGGTCAAAGGCGGAACTATACGAGAGAAATCTTTAATAAAGCGAAAATAATACCCGGCTAGACCCCAAGAAGCTGAAATTCTCATTGTACATTCTCGGGCCTTTTCCAATTCTAGATGGCCTCGATCTTAGGCGGATTGACAGAAATACACTCAGTTGAAACAACATGACCAAGAAATCAGACTTGCTTCTCCTAAAAGTGGCACTTAGATATTGTTACTTTAAACTGTTGATGAGGAAGCATACTCAAGACAATGCGCAGATGAATAGCATAAGCGACTTTAGATTTGGAATACACTAAAATATCATTAATGAACGCCAGAATGAATTTATCAAGATATTCACGGAATACCCAATTCATAAGATCAACAAAGTACGCCGGCACGTTCGTCACCCCGAATAGCGTGACGAACCACTCATAGGAACTATAAAAAGTGGTATGCTATCCTTCGCAACTCAAAGATGATGAAATCCTGTAGCGAGGTCAAGCTGGGAAAAGATCTTAGATCCACTCAATTGATCGTACTTATTGTTGATTCTAGGAAACATATATTGATTTTTGATGATCAACTCATTAAGCTTGTGATAATCTACACATAGCCTAAGAGTCCCATCGGACCTTCTTCATAAATACCACTGCGTCACCCCATGGTGTAGAAGTGGATTGAAAAAAAATTTAACAACCCGGATTTTCAAAACCAATTAATTTTTTTTATTTTAGCTATTTTAATGGATTTTGAATATTTAAAATGATTTACTTTAAATAATAATGATTTAAAATTTATTTGAATCAAAGTTAGAACATGTAAATTTAAATTTATTATAAAATGAACTCGAAATTGTGCGGTAGTTTGAAAATTCGACTATAAACTTTAAATGAATGTACAAAATTCAAAATAAATCGGATTTCAGTAAAACAAGAAATATTTGAATCTGTTTAATAATATCTTTCTAACAAATGTAAGAAACTTAGATTTCACTTTAGGAATTGAAATCATGTCCAGTTTAAAATTCAGAATAGTCGTTATGGAATTTATATATATTTTATATAATATACAACCCTTATAAATAGCCATTTGGCAAATGGCCTCCCTTTTTCGATGAAACCACTTTTGTTGGATCCAGAATGTCAAATGATTGCTAAATTCCAATTTTCATAATTTTTGGAATTAATATGTGAGCGTGGCAAAGTAAAACGTGTTTGGTCAATTTCAATTGAATTGGATCGACCAAAAAATGGCCATTTTTCAAATGGTCCCCAAATTCGATGAAATTAGTTTTGTCAGGACCGTATCGTCAAAACAAAACTAGATCTAAATTTTCTGTAATTTTTGGAGTCAGTATGTGACTTCGGTAAATTAAAATGTACATTTAAATCGAATATATATTGATTTATATTTTAATTTAAAGAAAAACTATACAAAACAATCGAATTGGCTTATGAAACATTTCCCATTGTGTCCGGAATAGGGGTATTTAGTTAGGTGCCATAGTCATTGGGTTTGATTTGGAATTAATATCAATCCATGGGTATTTTTGGAAATTAAAATTATATATACATTATTTTCGGGCCAATCAAAAAATTCATTAAACCCTAATCTATTCTTCCTCAAACACGCAGCCGACACCCAACTCCAACCAACGGAGATAGGTCTAGATTTCTCCCTCAAATTAATTCCAATTCGTTGAATAATTTTCAATGCTTTTAAAGGGAAGATCGAACAACACTTCATCCTCTTAGAATCCATACCAGAGTGATTAATTATCATCGTGTATTTTGGGAGTTCTCAGCGCCTGAAGGGCCACCATTTGCATTGCAATTCAACACAGTGGGGTCCACCGGGTTCAACCATTCTGGTGGCGCTAGGTAGGCGACGCGATGCTCTCCTACGTGGCGTTCTCAGATCGGACTCTGGCAGGTCTAAGCGGCAGCAATTCCAAGCCCTAGGTGGCGACTGCTCTTTGGATTGGTCCAGGAAAATTAAACGAGGGAGAGGGAATAGGTTAATCAATATAATTAGTGTTTAATTATAAATCAATTATTTTGAATGTATTTAATGTGTAAACTGCGATAACTTTTCATACGAGGTCCAAACGCAACGATTTTAGTTACTTTGCGATCGGGGAGTCGAGTGCTTTGCAATAAAACTGACCGGGTCGATGAAACTACCCAAACTCGCCCTTACAGGGAAGCTCAGAATGAGTTGAGAACACGACAATTTAGAACACAAAAAGAATAACATTTCATTGCTTATTACAATAATTTACATTACAGTACAAGAATATACAGAGCATGGATAAATAATAGACATTGGAAAATATCAGAGATTTAAAATTACAATGCAATGAAAAAAATAATAAACTCCAGGTCAATCATGTGACTGGTGTGAGAACTAAAACCGTTATTTTAAACTTTACTTTAAAATAGGGTAAATCAAGGGACCATGCCTTATAACACAGAAAGGGTTTCCTCCCGAGAATACCAGTGCATAAAACAAATAGCGCAATGCTTTTTGAAAAAATGAAGCAACTATAAGACTTTGGTCCCATCACACAATGCAACGCAAGCTGGAGGATAGAGTTTTCCCTTAAATAGCCAAATATGCTTGGTACGTTTAAAAAAAATCATTTTATACTGTTATAAGTGCATAGTGTTTAAAAACAACTTCAAATATAAATGTATCAATCGTAGACGGCATGGATACTATATATCATGTCGCCATACTAGTTCTACAGTTAAAACCGCATAATGTCATGTTGGCAGATGGATTTCCATCATGAACCAAGGCAAGGGATCGTCCTTACCAAATTCGAGACTCTCTAGCTCGAGACTCAGGGCAAGTACTCAGTCAAGCCCTTTGGACCGCCAGGTCCGGTCCACACATACATTAGTTGATTGGTTATTCCTAAACAATGGGTTTCCCCGCTCTATGGGGCGTAAATCTAGTCAGTACTTCGACCATATCATCCATCGACCCCGTAGTGACCGATATATCCGAGGTACCTCTCTTTCCATCATCCACATAAGTAAAAATGTCTATGCTCCATACCATGACACCACTCCTAGCTAGAAAGAAATGCATGTCCTCGCTGGGGTCCTTCTCCTGTTTCTGGTTCACACCGTGGTGTGAGGCTCGCAAATTAACGCTATACACAAAGCTATGCTATTTAAAGTCATGCTTTGGTCATCAACCATAAGACTCTGCTTTTCATCAGAAGCCTTGATCATTTGCATCTCAGCATGCCACACTGGCAATTCACGCCATGTAACTGATGTCCATCAATATATAACCTCTGAGCTCGTACGTCTCAGAGAAGGGTGTTAAGAAAGAGAATAAATTCTCCTCCACCAAACAGATATATATTTAATAAAGATCAATCAACACTGAATAAAATCCAATGTCAGACACACACCCATTTACTTACCTGTTCTGGGTCTGAATGAAATCGGAGGCACCTTATTCCTCGTCCCGTGTCCAACAGAGGAGAGAGGTGCTCGCATATCCGGTCAATCTCCAAGTATGTCTGGACGATCACCAGTTATTACCTTGTCTTGGGTGTACAACCCAATCAAGACGTCAGTAATCATCTAAATGATGCGAAGATCTCCGGTCTTCAACCACCGTCTTCATCGTTGACTTATCGTCATATCAATTATTCAGAATGGGTATAAACCCGGCCTTTCCGAATAATTCACGTATTTTATAATCAAGTGCTATAAAAACACAACATACGCCTTATTTCAATCTAGAATATTCTTTTATTCAAATATTCGTATCTTTAGGGAAAGGTTCCAAATAATTTTATCAAAGATAAATTCTTTTAAATTTATTCTTTAATCTTTCTCTGGATATTAATTCAAACCAAATTAAGGTTTATCCAAACAAGTTGGGATTATCGCACGTTACCGAAGTAATCATTTGTTTAATTTCCCAGTCCCAACCTATTCATTCCATGGAGCAAAACTGGTAACACTCCATATCTAACACCATGGTGTTATCGGTAAATTTAATTACCATTTCACGTTCAAATCTAATTAAAGATTTAACTATAACCTGGAGTAAAACTGGTGGTACTCCATTCTCAGCCATCTCCCGAATTTGATAATTTAAATTATCACATTCTCATTTCAATCTAATTAAAGATTCATTAAAACTCCACTTAGTTTTAATCTGACCAAAAATCAATATAATGATTGTTTAACATAGGGAAATCAAACACGTCACATCGACTATCTACACCGTACCATTGATTTCTGTCGCTATATAACCTCTTAGCTCGTATGTCTCAGAGAAGGGTGTTAGGCAGGAGAATAAATTCTCCGCCACCAAACAGATATATATTTAGCAGAGATCAACAATACAGTTCGAAATACAATGTTAGACACGTAATCCTGTTTTTAACTGGGTCAAAGAACCAATGTCATTTAAAACACAGCTCACAATAAACCCAAAATCACATTCCATTAATCATGGAAGCTTCACGGAAAATAGATCAATATTTAATCGATACCAATTTCCGTATCCGACTAGTAATATAAATGGAATAATGACAAAGCCATTTAAATTCCATATATATTAACAGTCTTACTCCACAGAAGCTCACTTCCATTATTACCCAGTCGAATTCCATTCCACTCCAATTTATTTTATTAAATTGGAAAACTTTACTTTAGAAAATTTTAATTAAATCTTAATAAAAAGATTTGTAAATTTCAAATCACATTTCACTTTTAATCGGGTTAAAGAAAAAGTGTTATCTAAAACACCGTTCACGATAAACCAAAAAATCCAATTCTTTCATTCAATTCCAATTAAATATTAATTAATTGGAAAACTTCTATAAATCTTAATTAAAAGAATTATTCTTTTTTCAATTGGGTTTAAGAACAGTGTTAATAAAGACACCATTCACGACAAACCCAAAATCCCATTTGATATTAAATACATGGCTTTGAATAGAAATTATATTGGCTTATATTCAATATCAAATTCTGAAACCAACAAATACCTTATTGGAAATAACGACATAAATATATCTTCCAAATTTCCATAACAATATCTGTATAATCAAGAAATCCAACATCGAAATATTCCGAAGATGATTGCCATTCAAATCCACTCCAATTCATATATTGGAAATTCTGGTTATATTAAAATCCATTTCTTAATCCAATTTATTTATTTAAAAATAACTGCATTATAATTCTAGTTAATAACTAGTTCATTACGATACAAATACATTTTTATCTTTTCAAATATGGAATTTTTCATCCCAATTCTTTTCAAATCATTTATTATGATTTTACACAAATTATTAATATTTTTAATAATTTTATTAAGGCCCTTTCAGTCGATTTCTATAAATGGTCATCGAACCGCACTTACATCGACCTTTTCCAAATTTGATTTGGACGTAATTCCAACTCCAGCCGTTAGATTTCAAATCTCTTATGTTAGATGGAAAGCTCTTTTCTATACGAACCAAACGATTCTGGTTCTAGGAGAATCCGACGGTCGGATCTCCTGTAATGTCAATTCGAAGTCAATGGTCGAAATTTGCGAACAGTCATGGCGCAATGCGTTCGATTCAGGCTATTAAATATATATAATATGTATATTATATATATTTCATCGATTTCCGTTTGAAACGTATTTTATAAATCATTTATAAATTCATTTTAAAACAATTCTAACTTCAATTCCAATTTTAAATCAAATCATTGTATTATTTAAATGATAATATTTTCAAAATATCAGATTTTGAAATCATTTCCTTTTTGATATTCATTATAAAAATGAATAAAATCGATATAAATATCGTTCGCGTCCAAATGGCGTGTATCTAATCAATACGACTACACATATTTTAATATTTTTGTGTCCGTCCAAAATCGGACATTAAAATCAGATTTTAATCCTTTATTGAATATTATTTTAAAATATTCCTTATTTTAAAATATTCGTTCTTTTCGAATCGGAATCGAACATGGTCAATTACCATATAATGTTATTTATACGGATTTCATACATCATATGTATACAACAACAATGATAAGCAATCAACCATCATCCAGAGTGCACTACACAACTGCATAAGCATTAAATATAAATAATTAACGCTTACAACAGACTGTCAACCAATCGATTGACATACAACTAAACAACTGGGATTAGTGTTTGTCAAATATCATCCCAGTACCCGTGTGGGGTATCAACCAACACACACAGATTTTATTTGTGTAGTTGGGCGATGTGTAAAATATATCGTCCCAATCAATATCATTCAAATGAGTGTACATAAATAAATCATCTAATTTGTAAATGAAAATTTATTTTCATTTCAGGAGAATTTTATGCCATTCATGTATACGTTAAAAATTATTTTTTTAATGATAAAATATTTTAATCTACACATGAATATTTTATACAGTTCATTTATACAATAAAAATGATATTTTTATTGTTCTAACATATTTTTTTAAAAAAAAAATTGGCAGCATAACGACACGATACAAGAACCGGGATAAGGTCTAGCCTTACCCCTCGCCTAATACTGGCTCGCGCTACACACTGACCAATTCCAATCAATTCACAATTAATCCACAACAAATTATATAATCACAATCAAGTCACGTAGAACATCCAAATAAATAAATACTCAACTACCCTATATGCCATTTACAGCACCCTAGGTGGCTATTCGCGGAGTATGAAATCCGTGTGTCGGTAATATCCATACATCGCTTTCAATTATGTGATTGTGCGAATTCGAGTATTGAACTCCATATAATTCAAATCATATAATTTGGTTTGTACAATAAATAGTGTCGGGGGCTTCTAATCCCCATCTACACCCTAGAATATTTTTAATTGTAAAATAAAAAGAGTGAGAAGGAGTTCTCAACTTTGGTTTCCACTCCGCCTTTCTTTGATTGTTAATCTTAAATTCTCCATGAATCTCGCATGTCTATTTTGTAAATAACATGCATAAGTTAAAAATCATATTTTAACTATCGAATAATTATTTCATAGCTCGTCTATTTTATAAATAGCACATAGGCTAAAAATCATATTTTTATCATTCTAAAAATATTTTCATGTCATATACTAGTTAAAAATTATATTTTTAACTTACTAAAATTATTCCCTTTATACGATAAAAATCATATTTTTATATCGCTACTATATATATAAATCACATTTTTATATGCTATTCATATAAATAAAAATCACATTTTTATATGCTACTCATTAAAATAAAAATCACATTTTCATATGCTACTCGTATAATTAAAAATCATATTTTTATATGCGATTCATATAAATAAAAATAACATTTTTATACCGCTATTATATATATAAAAATCATATTTTTATTGAAATTCAAAGAAGGAAAAATAAATTCAGAGGCACTCACATGCCAAGGCGGAAGAATGCGTAGGCGACGGAGGAACAACGACTTCCTTGGAGGTGCGGAGCATGCCTGCGAGGTTAGGGATTTAAACACAAAGCGGGAAGTATAAAAATTGGATCTTTCAGAGGAGGGGGGTCCACATCGGCGCTGGCGGCTGTGGAGGCGGCGCTGGCGGTCATGGGTGGTGGGGCTGACCGACGGTGGTCGTCTGAGGTTCTGTGGCAATGGTTTTGGGGTTTACAAGCAGTTTTAGGTGGAGAAGGAGGAGAGGGAGATCGGAGGTGGTGCTGGAGGGGCGGCTGATGTGGGGGAGGCAGCGGCTGACGCCTGCGGTGGCCGGAGGAGCTCCGGTGGCAGCGGTGGAGAGAATCGCGAGTTTAACCGTTTCATTTCTTTTTTTTAATTTCAATCTGAGTCGATCGTGGAAGGAGGGAGGAGGAAATAAGGGATTTTATAAATTTATTTAATTATTATTTTATTTTCCAAATTGTACGTTTTCAATTCGAACTCCAAACGAGACCAAATGACCGTCGCCCATAGTTAAACACCCCTATTCCGGACACAATGGGATATGTTTCATAAGCTAATTCGACTGTTTCGATCAGTTTTCATTTAAATTAAAGTATTAATCAATATATATTTAATTTAAATGTACATTTTAACTTACCAGGGCCACACACTAACACCAAAAATTCCGGAAAAATTATTTCTAGCTTTATATTGATGATACGGTCCTAACAAAACTAATTTCATCGAATTTGGAGACTGTTTGAAAAACGGTCATTTTCCAATCGATTAAATTCAAACTGAATTGACCAAACACGTTTAAATTCACCACGCTCACATATTAATTCCAAAAATTATGAAAATGGGAATCTAACAATAATTTGACATTACGGATCCAACAAATGTGGTTTCATCTAAAACGAAGGTCGTTTGCAAAATGGCTATTTTCAAGGGTTATATATTATATAAAATTCCATAGCGACTATTCTGAATTTTAAACTGGATATAAATTTTTATTCCTGTTATGAAATCTGAATTTTTCACATTATTAGAAAGATATAATCAAACAGATTCAAATATTTCTGGTTTTACTGAAATCCGATTTATTTTGAATTCTGTACATCCATTTGAAATTTGAAATAGAATTTTATACTATCGCGCAATTTCAGGCTCGCTTTATAATTAAAATAAAATTTATTTGTTCTAACTTCGATTAAAATAAATTTTTAGTCGTTGTTATTTAAAATAAATCATTTTAAATAATCAAAATCCATTAAAATTGCCAAAATAAAAAATTTAAATTTGTTCTGAAAATTCGGGTTGTTTCAATCTCCCCCACTTAAAATCTTTTTGTCCTCGAAAAGGAACGGAGTTGAAAGTTGTTTAACCAACCAACCCAACTTTCATTTTAGCTTTCATTCTTCAACTTTTTAGTTTCCAAGAATTTATGATTTTTCAAAAATTTGGCTAACAACCTAAATTTTCGAAAAATTTCACCATAACCTCCTTTGTACGGGGAAACCTTTAAAATCGCAACTAGCCTCACAGGGCCCTTACTAATCAAAAAGGAAAAGAAAACGCACAGCGGCTAGCCAATCGGCTCATAAAATCATCAAAAACCAGTAAACATGTACCTATTTGTCGGGCAAACAATTTTATTCCTCTACTTAGGTTCCCTACCCAATAAATTAATAAACATATACCTATTTGTCAGGCATACAATTTTATTTCTCTATTTGGGTTCCCTCCTATGACCAGTTCACACATATATATGTACATGTATGCAATTTCAAACAATTTCCAATTCAGTTCAATATTTGATTCGATTTGGCTAAATGTAAATCTTTCTTTCGCATGTTGGTTTAAATGAATAATCACACAACACAATCATCAATCAATTTGTTGATCAGCTTTTCAAACACATATCTTTAATATATATACTCAAAAATCCATTTTTGATGCCAAATCACAACAGTATATTCTAAATATATTTTGGTACTCACACTAGTCAATTGGAAATATATAAATATCCCACTTTCGCACCCGAATATAAGTAGTGATGATGATGCCTCATCATCAGAACCATCTCCGGGCGACTAGAGTGTGATTCTATATCTATCCAGTATCTGAGGCTTCGAATATACATCTCGTCAGGCATATACTTGAAATCTCCCTATACTAGATTGTCCAAATTCAATTTAAAATAAAATATTCAAATACGAATAGTTGATATTTAAAACTAAATTTGATTTTTAAAATAACAGTCTTCTAACTGATTCTAGGATACTACTGATCCCATCTCTGACGAGTCATTCTCATTGGATATTACTAATCCAATCTTTGATGTATTCTATCGTTCGGCTCTAATGTGTCTGGTTCTCGAGCTCTATAAATCAAAGCTCCAAGACTAGCTGAAACGACCCAAACTCGCCCTTATGGGAAAGACTGGATTGAGTTGAGAACACAAAAATTCAGAACACAAACACAAGAACATTTCATTGCTTATTACAACAATTTACATCAGAGTACAAGAATATACAGAGTACGAATAAATAATGTACATTGGAAAATATCAGAGATTTAAAATTATAATACAGTAGAAAATAATACATAACATAGCTTAAAGCAATACACGGATACAGAGCGTTCCGAATATAGCTCCAGCTGTAAAGCAGGACCCTATAAAAATAAATCTGCAAAACCAAAACTACTAGCTGCCCGTGTGGAAAATAGGGGAAGTCAGAGTTTAGGTTAAAACAATAAATTCCAGGTCAGTCATGTGACTGGTGTGAGAGCTAAAACCGTTATTTAAAACTTTACTTTAAAATAGAGTAAATTAAGGGACCACGCCGTATAACACGGAACGGGTTTTCTCCCAAGAATACCGGTGCATAAAATGAATAGCGCAATGCTTTTTAGAAAAATGAAGCTATTATAAGACTCAGGTCCCATCACACAATGCAATGTAAGCCGGAGGATAGAGTTTTCCCTCATAATAGCCAAATATGCTTGGTACGTTTAAAACAAATCATTTTATACTATTATAAGTGCATAGTGTTTAAAAACAACTTCAAATATAAATGTATCAATCGTAGACGGCATGGATACCATATATCATGTCGCCATAATAGTTCTACAATTAAAACCGCACAATGTCATATTGGATGCTAGATTTCCATCATGAACCAAGGCAAGGGATCGCCCTTACCGAATTCGAGACTCTCTAGCCCGAGACTCAGGGCAAGTACTCAGTCAAGCCCTTTGGACCGCCAGGGCCGGTCCACACATACGTTAGTTGATTGGTTATTCCTTAACAATGCATTTCCCCACTCTATGGGGCGTAAATCTGGTCAGTACGTCGACCGTACCATCCATCGTCCCCGTAGTGACCAATATATCTGAGATACCTCGCTTTCCATCATCCACATAAGTAAAATGTCTATGCTCCATACCATGACACCACTCCTAACTAGAAAGAAACGCATGTCCTCCCTGGGGTCCTTCTCCCATTTCTGGTTCACACCGGGGTGTGAGGCTTGCGAATTAATGCTATACACAAAGCTATGCTATTTAAAGCCGTGCTTTGATCAACAACAACAAGACTCTGCTTTTCAACAGAAGCCTTGATCATTTGCATCTCAGCATGCCATACAAGAAATTCATGCCATGTAACTGATGTACATCGATATATAACCTCTGAGCACGTACATCTCAGAGAAGGGTGCTAAGAAAGAGAAGAAATTCTCTGCCACTAAACAGATATATATTTAATAGAGATCAATCAACACTGAATAAAATCCAATGTCAGAAGCACATCCATTTACTTGTCCGTTCTGGGTCTAAACGAAACCGGAGGCTCCTTATTCCTCATCCCGTGTCCAATACAGGAGAGAGGTCCTAGCATATCCGATCGATCTCCAAGTAAGTCTGGACGACCACCACTTATTACCTTGTCTTGGGTGTACAACCCAATCTAGACATCAGTAATCATCCGAACGATGTGAAGATCTCCGGCCTTCAGCCACCATCTTCATCGTCAACTTATCGTCGTATCAATTATTCAGAATGGGTATAAACCCGGCCTTTCCGAATAATTCACGTATTTTATAATCAAGTGCTATAAAAACACAACATATGCCTCATTCCAATCCAGAATATTCTTTTATTCAAATATTCATATCTTTAGTGAAAGATTCCCATTAATTTTATCAAACATATATTATTTTAAACTTATTCTTTAATCTTACTTTGGATATCAATTCAAATCAAATTAAGGTTTATCCAAACTAGTTGGGATTAGCGTACCTTACCGAAGTAATCATTTGTTTAATTTCCCAATCCTAACCTATTCATCCCATGGAACAAAACTGGTAATACTCCATATATAACACCACGATGTTATCGGTAAATTTAATTACCATTTCACGTTCAAATCTAATTAAAGATTTAGCTACCGCTTGGAGTAAAACTGGTGGTACTTTATTCTCAGTCATTTCCCGAATTTGACAATTTTAAATTATCACATTCTCATTTGAATCTAATTAAATATTCATTAAAACTACACTTAGTTTTATTCTTCCCAAAAATCAATATTAATGATTGTTTAACTTTGGGAAATCAAACATGTCACATCGACAATCTACACGATACCATTGATTTCTGCTGATATATAACCTCTAAGCTCGAACATCTTAGAGAAGGGTGTTAAGCAAGAGAATAAATACTCCGCCACAAAACAGATATATGTTTAGGAGAGATCCACAATACAGTTTGAAATATAATGTTAGACATGTAATCCTGTCTTTAACGGGGTTAAATGACATATGTTAGACATGTAATCCTGTCTTTAACTGGGTAAAAGAACCAATGTCATTTAAAATACAGTTCACAATAAACCCAAAATCACATTCCATTAATTATGGGATCTTCATGGAAAACAGATCAATATATAATCGATATCAATTTCCGTATCCGACTAATAATATAAATGGAATAATAACAAACCCTTTTAAATTCCGTGTATATTAATAGTCTTCCTCTATAGAAGCTCACTTCCATTATTACCTAATCGAATTCCATTCTAATTTATTTTATTAAATTGGAAAACTTTACTTCGGAAAATTTCCATTAAATCTTAATAAAATGATCAAATCACATTTCCCTGTTAATCGGATTAAAGAACAAGTGTTATTTAAAACACCGTTCACTATAAACCCAAAAATCAAATTCTTTCATTCAATTCCAATTAAATATTAATTAATTGGAAAACTTCTCTAAATCTCAATTAAAAGATTTATTCTTTTCTCAACTGGGTTTAAGAACAGTGTTAATAAAGACACCATTCGCAACAAACCCAAAATCCCATTTGATATTAAATACAAGCCTCTGAATAGAAATTATATCGGCTTATATTCAATATCAAATTATGAAACCAACAAATATCGTATTGGAAATAACGATATAAATATATCTTCCAAATTTCCATAACAATATCCGTATAATCACGAAATGCAACCTCGAAATATTCCGAAGATGATTTCTGTTCAAATCTACTCCAATTTATATATTGGAAATTCTGGTTATATCAAAACCCGTTCTCAATCCAATTTATTTATTTAAAAATAATTGGATTATAATTCTAGTAAATAACTAGTTCATTTCGATAAAAAAAATATTTTTATCTTTTCAAATACGGAATTTTTCATCCTAATTCTTTCCAAATCATTTATTATGATTTTACACAAATTATAAATATTTTTAACAATTTTATTAAAGCCCTTTCATTCGATTCCCATAAACGGTCATCGAACTGCACTTACAACGACCTTTTCCAAATTTGATTTGGACATAATTCCAAATCCAACCGTTAGATTTCAAATCTCTTAAATTCTTTGGAAAGCTCTTTTCGATATGAACCCAACGGTTCTGGATTTAAGAGAATCCGATGGTCAGATCTCCCTTAATGTCAATTCGAAGTCAATGGTCGAAATTCGCGAACGTTCGCGGCGCGACACGTTCTATTCATGCCATTAAATATATAATATATATATATATTATACATATTTTGTGATTTCCATATAAAATGTATTTTATATATCGTTTATAAATTTGTTTTAAAATGATTCTAACTTCATTCCCAATTTTTGAATCAAAATTGAATATTCCTTATCATTATATTGTTTAAATGATAATATTTTCAAAATATCAGGTTTTTGAATTTATTTCCTTTTTGATATTCAATACAAAAATGAATATAATCGATATAAATATCGTTCGCATCAAAATGGTGCATATCTAATCAATACAGCTTCATATATTTTAATATTTTCGTGTCCATCCAAAATCTGACATTAAAAATCAGATTTTAATCTTTTATTGAATATTATTTTAAAATATTCGTTCTTTCCGAATCAGTATTAGACACAGTCTATTAACATATAATGTTACTTATATGGATTTCATACATCATACGTATACAACAACAATGATAAATAAACAACCATCATCCCGAGTGCACTACTCAACTGCATAAGCATTAAATATGAATAATTAACGCTTACAATAGTCTGTCAACCAATTGATTGACATACAACTAAATAATTAGGATTAATGTATGTCAAATATCATTCCAATACCCATGTGGATTTTCAAATAACACGCACAAATTTTATTTGTGCAGTTGGGCGGCGTATAAAATATATCGTCCCAATCAATATCAGTTAAATGAGCGTATATAAACAAATCGTCTGATTTGTAAATGTATATTTATTTTCATTTCAGGAGAATTTTATGCCGTCAATATGTACTTTAAAAATTATATTTTTAACGATAAAATATTTTATTCTACACATAAATATTTTGTACAGTTCATTTATACAATAAAAATGATATTTTTATTGTTCTAACATATTTTTTTAATAAAAAATTTTAGCAGCATAACGGCATGATACTAGAACCGGGATAAGGTCTAGCCTTACCCCTCGCCTAATACCGGCTCGTGCCATGCAACCAATTCCAATAAATTCACAATTGATCCACAACAAATTTTATAATCACAATCAAATCACGCAGAACATCCAAATAAATAAATCCTCAACTACCCCAAATGCCATGTACGACACTATAAGTGGATATTCGCGGAGTATGAAATCCGTGAGTCGGTAATATCCATACATCACTTTCAATTATGTGATTGTGCAAATTCAAGTGTTGAACTCCATATAATTCAAATCACATAATTTGGTTTGCGCAATAAATAGTGTCGGGGGCTTCTAAGTCCCGTCTGCACCTGTTGGCTCGCTTTTTGACCAAGCCATCCAGGATCATTCGTAAGAGGAAAACAGGAAACCACAGTATCTAAGAACATGAAGGAATGGATCGCGCATCATCGTTTCGCTCGATATCGAATCGCGCACCGTCGTCTCGCCCAAATATCGGATCGCGTCTCTACGGATCGCCCCATCTCATCAGCGAACGGCGTAGCTGGGCGATCCGATCCAAGCATACATTGATACGCCGAGCGATCCGATCCGATCCCCTGGTGCATGGCGAACCCTCTGACTTGTTCAAGCGAGAGCTAGTCTTCAGCGATCCGAATCGCACGGATCTGGCGACACGTGTCCCCAACCGTTATCTGGGCCAATCCTCTCCATCTGCACGATCCGATTTTCAAGCGAATCACGACACCTGTCCACAACGGCTAGTTTGACTGTTTCTTCAACGGTGGTGATGCGATCCGATGATCTCGGGATTCGTGCCACATGTCCGCGATCCGCCAGACAAAATCAGCTATAAATAGCCCAGAGCTTGGCATTTTTCGGGATCCTTTTGACAATAGTGAGTACTGAATCCGCCATTGTTGTCAAACCACTGAAATATTGAGAGAAATCATTGTTGTATTAGCTTTTAAAGCACAATCAATAAGATATAAAGTGGACGTAGGCTCGTTAACGCCGAACCACTATAAATTCTGAGTGTTATTTTCTTTTTCCTTGTTCCTCATTTAAAATTCTCTACAGTTCATAACAATTTGGGTGTTAGGTCCAAATTTCGATCTAACATTTTTGGTGCTTTCACTGAGAGCTCAGTCTTAAAGTTTCGTCATTCGCTTCTTTGAGGATTCCAGCGATTCGGATATCATGGTTGGAAAAAGATCTAAAGTTTCGCAGACCAACGAAACGATTGAGGAGAGTGTGCACGAACTGGGCAACGAAGAAACTCTGGATCGCGGAGCGCAGGGGGCGATCCGATCCGACGAAGACACCTCGTTCCGAGTCGATGAGAATGAGACGATCCGTGCTACTGAAGGGGTTGTAACTCGATCCCGGGGCAACACCTCACAGCCTCCGCGTACCACGACCACGAGTCGATCTCAGGGGGGCGCAGCGAATCGCCCTCCACGAACCGCAGCTACCCGAACTGATGGTCACAATACAACTCGACCTGGAAAAGAACCTATGACCCACACCTATCGTCCTGGAACCTCTGCTCGACCCGGTTCGAGCTCTTTGCGCATAAGAGAGAGTGGTGATGACCACTATGATCCTGCCGCTCCTGTCACTGAGGGGGATCTCTCTCGCTTCGTCGAAATGTGGGATAGGTTGTTTGATGAGTTGGCCGCTCAAAGGCAGGAAAGTTCTATCCTACGGCAAAATCTGACGGCTATGGATAAGAGACTTGATGAGCTAGCAAGGCAAAGAGCATCGCCGGTTCGTCCACTCACCCCAGTATATTCCTCTTCATCCGAGAGAGCCGAAAACATAGAACAGCTTCGGTTCGGGACCCTGCCCTCACAGGAAGAAGAAGAACTAGGGGCAGGACCCACAAACCGTAATATGAACAGTCCTGTGCATGACAGACCACCTCAGCCCCGTCGCCGTACGCATACCCATGATAACAGGGGGCAGCGAAGCCCTGTCCAAGCCCCGGGTTTTGTGGTTGCTCCCCGAAGAGAGATCAGAGAACCTCGTCGGGCCAGAGGCACTGACCCTGAACCTCCTTTGACTAGTGCAAACGTCGCAGCCATGGTTCACCAGATCCTGGCCGACAGCCGTGGACAGCGGAATGAAGATTGGGGGATCGATCGCAGTCATACCCCCTTTACTGACGATATCTTGGACGCGACCTTTCCAAGACGTTTCAACATGCCACAAATGAACCGATATGCGGGAAGATCTGATCCTGTTCAGCACCTAATGAGATACTCTTGGTCGATGACCGCCGCCGCCGCATCTGACGCGGTGAAGTGTAAAGCGTTTCCCATATTCCTGGAGGACGTGGCTTTACTATGGTTTACTCGCCTGCCGGCGAGATCGATTTCTAGCTTCAGGGAGCTGAGCGAGAAGTTCGTAGAACAATTCCGTATCTACGCACAGAAGACAAAAAGCGTGATCGATTTATTCCTTGTCAAACAGCGACCAGGCGAGAGTCTAAAGATGTACCTGGATCGTTTCAATTTGGCCACCATTGAGGTTAAAGACCCTCATAAACCGACCATTGTCGCGGCACTGATTGATGGAGTGGATAAGGACACTGAATTCGGGAGGTTCTTGGCAGGCAAACCGCCCCATACCAGAGAGTTATTCTATGAGAAAGCCAATGTACATCTACGCCGGGAAGAAGTATACGCAAACCGAAAGCTTAAAACAACTGATAAGGAAGAAATTCAGAGCAATGTCGCCATCAAACAGACTGGAGACAGCTCGGGGAAAGTTGAGGTTAACGTCGGAAATCAGAACCAGGGTGGTCGCCGACCAGGTAACAACAATAACAATGCTAACGGCAACAACCGGAAGAGGGGCCGAGGGAACGACTCCCAGAGAAGGACTCGTCCCAGGGCCTTTGAAAGTTATACACCCATAAGTGACACTCTTGAAAATATCTTCATGGATGCGTATGAAGTCCTCCAGAATAAGAGGCCACCTCCTAGAGAGTCAACAGAGAAAGAGCGTGAGACAGGGAAGTTTTGACTCTTTCATCAAATCCACGGCCATTCGACGAATGAATGCCGTCACCTGAGGGACGTAGTCGAAAGGCTGCTTCGAGAAGGGAAGCTAAATGAATACAGAGTAACGCCTAGGGATAGGGGGCAAGAAGTGCAGGCCCCGAATCAGAATCAAAATCAACTTGCTACTAGGCCAACTGCTCAGCAAAAGGGAAAGAATATTGTTATCAATACCGTGATCGGTGGGCTTTATCTTGCTGGGCACAGTTCCAAAGCTTTAGATCAATACGTCAATGCAGCCAAACAACACCTCGAAGTGGGGGAATGTAGCAACCCCGAGGACAGTATCCCGGTGAAGCAGCAGAAGATGATGACTGATGACGTTGTTTTCCGAGAACGAGAAAGCATCGGAGTCCATGCTCCAACTGAAGATCCACTTGTAATTACGATACCCATAGGGCCAGCCACTGTTCATAAGGTCCTGGTAGACAATGGGAGTTCCGTTAATATTCTTTTCAAAAAGGCCTTTGACCAGATGAATCTTGAAATAAAGGACTTGAAACCCTGCCAAGGATGGATCCGTGGATTCAACGGAGCATCCACCGCACCTATGGGTTATGTAGAATTGCCAGTTACACTTGGGGAAGGAGAACGCCAGAGAGTGAGAATCCTTCCCTTTGTGGTTTTGGATGTCGAATCGCCATACAATGCCTTCTTGGGCCGACCGGCCCTCGCAAAGTTCAGAGCCTGTATAGCCCCCTGGTGCTTGCTATTGAAATTCCCCACAGAAGCTGGCATTGGTATCGTCAGAGGGGATCAAGTCGCTGCACGAGCATGTTATGTTGCCGAACTAAAGTTGCTTCGCAACGGAGGGGATATCGAAACTAAAGGTACTTCTCCCCCTTCGGGGGCGGAGACCTTATAGCAACCAAAGAGGATAATTGTTGGAGAGTTGCCCAGAGAGATGCCCGAGGATATAGATCCCAGAGAGGATCAAGAACCCGGGGGCAGAATGGCGACTCCCAACGAGGCAACTGTGGATGTGCCAATCGATGACAGTGACCCGGAGAAGGTCCTTAAGATTGGATCCCAGTTAAGTCCGAATCTTGCTGAAGAATTGACGACTTTCTTAAAGAACAACTTGGATGTATTCGCTTGGACCCACGCGGACATGTGCGGGATATCCCCATCAATCATGAGCCATTCTTTGAGCATTAACCCCAAACATCCTCCAGTAAAGCAAAAAAGGCGAATGCTGGGCGCAGAGAGGTCCGCTGCCTTGAAAGAAGAGGTTGGAAAACTAAAGAGTAATGGGTTTATCAGAGATTCAACTTACCCAGACTGGATTTCGAATCCAGTCCTGGTAAAGAAGGCCAACGGGAAGTGGCGAACGTGTATCGACTTCTCGGATTTAAACAAAGCTTGTCCAAAAGATAGTTTCCCATTACCTCGAATTGACCAGTTGGTTGACTCGACGGTAGGTCGCGAGCTTCTCTCATTTGTGGATGCTTATTCAGGATACAACCAAATTCCAATGTATGTCCCGGATCAAGAGCATACTAGTTTTATCACTGATCTGGGATTATATTGTTACGTAGTAATGCCCTTTGGTTTGAAGAACGCAGGCGCTACATACCAACGTTTGGTCAACAGAATGTTTTATAACCAAATCGGGAAAACCATGGAAGTATACATCGACGATATGTTGGTTAAGTCTAAGCAATCCTCTGAACATACTACTGACTTGGCAGAAATGTTCGGTATTCTTCGAAAGTATGGAATGAAACTCAATCCCACCAAATGTTCATTCGGTGTTGCTTCTGGAAAATTCTTAGGATTCATTGTCAGTTCGCGCGGTATCGAGATTAATCCGGACCAGATCGCGGCAATCAGGAACATTCAGGAACCTAGGCAAATTAGGGATGTGCAAAGCCTTGCCGGAAAAGTGGCCGCACTAAGCAGATTTATCTCCAGGGCTATGGATAAGTGCATCCCATTCTTCGAATTAATAAAGCGAGGAAAACGCCACTTTAAATGGACACCTGACTGCGTAGAAGCGTTTCAGAATTTGCTCAGACACTTGGAGCAACCTCCAATTCTATCTAAACCAATAGACCACGAGGATTTATTCGTGTATTTGGCAGTATCATCTCATGCAATCAGCTCAGCGTTGGTAAGGGAAGAGGAAAAGGTCCAAAGACCTGTGTATTATGTGAGCAAAAAATTGACAGCAGCAGAGCGTAATTATCCACGGATAGAAAAACTGGCGCATAGTTTACTGATTGCCTCCAGAAAACTTCGGCACTACTTTCAGGCGCATCCTATCACCACATATACTGATCATCCACTCGAGCAAGTTTTACAGAGACCGGAGGCATCTGGAAGGTTACTCAAATGGAATATTGAGTTAAGTCAATTTGACTTGAACTTTCAGCCCAGACGATCAATTCGGGGGCAAGTGATAGCCGACTTCATAGCAGAGTTCACTGTTCCTGAAGAAGACATGGCAAACGAAGAAGTGGAACCCTCAAAGTTACTTTTCGACCCTAATGTCTGGAGATTATATACTGATGGTGCTAGGAACGACGAAAGATCCGGCGCTGGAATAGTGCTTGAAACCCCCGAGAAACGATTGATAACCTATGCCATCCGAATGGAGTTTCAGGCCACTAACAACGATTCTGAATATGAAGCTCTGATAGCCGGATTAAAGATTGCAAAGGTACTAGAAGTCACAAAACTGAACATCTTCTGCGACTCCAAGTTAGTTGTGAACCAAGTTACTGGAAGATTCCAAGCTAAAAGTGCAAGATTGATTCTATACTTAAAGAAAGTGAAAGAACTGCTGAATGAGTTTGATCACTACAGCATATCTCATATTCCGCGATCAGAAAATCAGCAGGCAGACAAGTTGGCAAGGATGGCTAGTTCTAACGATCCTAAAGTGATCGGGCTAGCCCCCGTTGAAGTACTTCGGTCCCCCAGCATTGATCAGATGGAAATCGACCTAGTACTAGAAACGGAACCAGAAAGGGAATCCTGGATGACCCCTATAAAGAATTTCCTAATGGATGGAGCGCTTCCGACCAAGAAAAGCGAGAGGCGTAAAGTGATTCGTAAAGCCGCCCGATACGTATTGCAAGGCGGAGTTCTTTATAGACAAGGGTTTTCAATGCCCCTCCTTCGGTGTATAGCCCACGATGACATCAAACGTGTGCTGCAAGAAGTCCACGAAGGCGAATGTGGCGACCACGCTGGAGGGCAAACTTTGGCGAAAAAGGTATTGCGGCATGGTTACTTCTGGCCTACCATAAACAAGGATGCAGTAAGATATGCACGACGATGTGATGCGTGCCAGAGATTTTCAAAGATACCTAGAGCGCCTCCAAGCCAGTTAAAAACAATGATGAGTCCATGGCCATTTGCTATGTGGGGAATTGATATCATAGGAAGTCTCCCCATAGCAAGGGGCGGAGCAAGGTTCGCTATCGTGGCCGTAGACTATTTCACTAAGTGGGTCGAGGCAGAACCACTAACTACAATCACCACTAAGCGAGTGATCAACTTCATTGTGAGAAACATCATTTGCCGATTTGGAATTCCAAAGATTGTGATAACAGACAACGGAACTCAATTTGATAGTGCTGAATTCAGAAACTTCTGCCAAAAATACCACATGGAGAATCGATACACCTCCGTGGCACACCCACAATCGAACGGGCAAGTCGAAGCTGCAAATAAAGTAATTAAGTCCATTCTGAAAAGAAGAATGAAGCGGGCTAGAGCCATGTGGGCTGATGAATTGCCCTTGGCGCTATGGGCCTACAGGACGACATATAAATCAGCGACAGGACATGCCCCGTTCTCCCTCGCTTTTGGAACGGAAGCAGTCATCCCGATTGAGATAAAGGTACCTTCTCATCGGGTGACCTATTATGATCCAATGACCAATAATGAATTGCTCCTTGAGTCCCTGGATATGATCGAAGAAAAGAGGGATGAAGCCGACCTGCGTGCTCTGAGATGCAAGCAACAGGTCGCCAGATATTACAACAAAAAGGTCCGAGCCCGGACCTGGGAACCCGGAGACTTGGTTCTGAAACGTGTCTTTCCACCCCCAACTCATATGGGAGTAAAGTGGGAAGGACCGTACTCTATTCTCAGCAAGCTTGATAATGGAACCTTCAAGCTGGCAACCGTAGATGGAAAGGAAATCCCCAGAGTGTGGAATGCCCAACATCTACGGCCATATCTAACATGAGAAGTTTCAAATTTATTCTTTTGCTTTGTTAAAAAACTATGTACAGGGCATGACTTGCCTAGAACAGTCTAATTCCTTAAAGCAAGAGATTATAAAGTGGACGTAGGTCATGATTCGACCGAACCACTATAAAAATACTGTGTGGTATTTACCTTTATTGCATATTTATTTATTTGCTTATGAAAAATCAATGTGAATAATGCAGGTACCCGAAGTCCAGTGCCGACAGTTCCTCTCGCAAACTAATCAGAGGAACCCAAAACATGGGCAAAGGCTCCAACTACTTGTCCGACTAGCCTTAATCCACAGAGCACGGGTTAAGTCAGTTTGCAAGGATGAGTTTGATAAGAGTGCATGATTGCAGACTGCATAATCCGTGACTCTAACTCTCCAGAGTAGAGAGAAAGTATAAAGGACACGAAAATCGACGTCCACAAATAACGGCGGTGTACCATGATCGGAGCTGCCTAAGCACGAACTCTAACTCTCCAGAGAGAGAGAGAGAGAGTATAAAGGCGTCTCCGATTGAGCGCTGAGAAAGAGCTCCTTTCCCGCTGAAGGATCGGGGAGCGAATGAATCGCTGAGCTCGAACTCTAACTCTCCAGAGAAAGAGAGAGAGTATAAAGGCGTCTCCGATTGAGCGCTGAGAAATAGCTCCTTCCCCGCTGAAGGATCGGGGAGCGAATGAATCGCCAAGCGTAAAACTCTAACTCTCCAGAAAGAGAGACAGTACAAAAGCATCTCCGATTGAGCGCTGAGAAAGAACTTATTCCCTGCTAAGGGAACGAGGGTTGACTGAACTACTGATATCCCATGAAATCTCTTATACCCCCGTACTCAGAAATAGGGGTAACTTGCTGTTAATACTAATGTATCCCTAGTAAACCCCGGTCAGATGCTACGGTAACAACTGATTGGGGGGGACCAGGCACTCATATGCAAACGCTAAACTTTGATATAACAGTGTAACACAGCATGAACATTCTTCTTCCTGTTGATTGACTGACTTATAATTATTAATAGTTGGCTAACGACTAAACGTGGAAAGTTTCTATGAATACAGGTACACAATGATATAAGGAGAAACAAATCCTTGTTTATGTACTGCGAATCAACAAAGTGAAAACAATCTAGAAACAAAAGTGAGGACCAGTCTCACAATTACACTTCCTGGCCAGTGGAAAACCTAAAGACAAAATACCAATAAACTACGAACATCCTATTTATGCTTTGATTTCTTTTCTTGCTTCTGCCTCTCCAGCCTCTCCTTGTCGGCCTCAGATGGATCCCCCTTCTTCCTCTTCCGCTTGTCTACAAGGGGAACGTCCGACCCCTCTGAGACCTCCTCTTCCACCTCTTTTCTCTTGCTTCTACTGGAGAGGGAAGCCGGGAAGTCGTCAGGGTTTGCAAAGTGAAGCTGCCGGCTGATGGATTTGGTCTGGATTTTCACAATCATCCCAGTTTTGGGGTCGAATTCTGCAAGAGGGACTATGTCCAAAGCCTCATCCCCCACCTTCTTTGAAGCCAACTCTTTATCTTGTCTGGCTTTCCAGCTGGCCAGGGGCTCTTCATCATCATCATCATCGCAGGCCTTTTTGGTGCCGGTAATATCCTCTTCGTCATCCACATGACGACCATCCAAGTCTTTTAAAGCTTCGATAGTCTCAGCATCTTTGGGTATATCGGCACTAGGCACCGGGATGCTTCCTTCTACTGTTGTGACCTCGACCCGCTCTGAAGCATCAATACTAGCACCCGGCAGGGCAGTCTCCTTCTCCACTTCTCTCTCTTTTCCAGCTCCCTTGTCGACGGGCTCGCCACCTGCATTACGAGAGACACACATTACTAATTCAATTGGTTGTTCTGCCAAACGACGGCAATTCGCGATTGATTTAACAAATTGCGGGGAAAAGAGAGAGATACCTTCAGCAGATGCTCCCTCTTGAGTAGATCCGGATGCTCCAACAACCACGGGAGTTAGGCCTAAAGGGATTAGCGGATCGTCAGGATGGTACTCCTCAACTTCGGAGGTTTTAGGCTTCGCGACGGAACTGGAACCTTCGTCAATTTTGCTTTTACCTTTAGCCATGGTTCTCTCCTTCTCCATTTCCGCCAGGATTAGGCGATGACCCTCTGCCAGGTCCTCGGGCTCGTTGTCTCTTAGGATGCTCTTCATCAATTCATCCTCGTTGATCTCTTCGACACCCAGTCTGTATTTTTCGCCCTCCACGATGGCATCCCATAAGTTGGCCAAAGTAACATGGTAATCCGGGATCCATGAGATGTTGCGAGTTTTAAGAACTTGGCCGAGGAAATCAAAAATCATCCCTTCAAACCCCTCAATCTCTTTCTTTCTTGCAAGGAGTTTGTTGTTAGAAGCGGTGGCCATTTCAATGGCGCTCTCAACGTTCTTTTCGGCAAGAGCTGCCCGTCTCTCCGCATCCGCAACCTGGTCATTCAAAATCACTTTTTCTGCTTCTTCCAGAGCCAAACTTTCTTTTAGACTCGCTTTTTCCGCCTCCCAGGCAGCTCTCTCAGCTTCAAAATGGCGTTGCGCTGTTTTCAACTCGGCGTTGGCCATTTTTAGTTCTTCAACCTCCTTCTTTAAAGCCATTTTTTCTTGGCTGTTGGAGTCCAGTTCAGAATGAAAGCGCTGTTTGGCATTCTCTAATTCAGTTTTATAACTTTCAGCGTCCCTCCGTGCTAAAGCAAGCCGGGCCTGAGCATCTTCCAGGTCCTTCTCCAATTTTGTCCTAGCCCTCTCGTTGTTTTCAAGTTTTGCTTTAGACCTATGGGCTTCTACTTCGAGTTTTCGGACGACTTCCGAAAGATTGACTGCGTGTTTTTTCATCATCTCGTATTGTCTGGCTGCGTGCTGGATGTGCCCGATAACTTCATCATCCCAATTTTTAGGGATCGGTTCCAAGGCAGGAACAAAGACCATCCTGTCAAAGAACATTCCTGGAAATTGTTCCCGTATCTTTTCCAGCCTACCTTGAATCTCGGGACCGTGGACGTAATCCTGTGAACCGGGTGCAGCTAACTCTGGTTGGCTGGTGGGAACAATGTCACTTCTCTCTTGCTTAGTTTCTTTGGATGAATCTCTGTCCCTATCTTTGGATTCGTGACGCCTTTTGGACGACCGACTGTGGGAAGTCGCACTCTTTGGAGGAGTCAACTCTTTTGGAAGTGTCTTTCCCCCAGTCGGAAGTGTCGGATGACTCGAAGGCCTGGTAGAGGTTGATCTGGGTGGAGATCGAGGTTGCGAGGAGCTCGGCCTATGAGGAGGACCGCGAGGGCGCTCAGTACCCGGACGAAGGCTGGGGGTGCCTTCACGGAGAGAACGGTACGAATAAGATTTCCTGCGAGACATCGTTCCTGCAGCAAAAAGAAAAGAATATATTAAGACTTTGAATACCCGCAAAGTTAGAGTGCGAGGTCAGACAGTGTGTGTGAGGTGTGCATCCCATATAATTCCACCTAACAGACCCGGGCCTGGAGACAGGCTCATCTGACCCATTTCTCGTCCCCTTGTTGAAGCAGTCGCCTCTTCGGGAGCAGAAAAGAAAGGCTCCTCGCCGAAGTCTTTTTCTGTATATTCAATATCGGGTAGAGGGATTTTATTCAGCTCGTCAAATAACTATTCTTCTGTCAAGTCGTCATCGCCAACATTTTCCATTGGAGCAGAGGTAGGGATTTTTTTTCGACACATCACCACGGGACTCATCCCCTCTGTATATATTCAAGTCTTCGTCGTCTTAGATGACTATCAGAGAAGGA
The DNA here is from genome assembly GCA_030737875.1 of Allium sativum. Taxonomy (NCBI): domain Eukaryota; kingdom Viridiplantae; phylum Streptophyta; class Magnoliopsida; order Asparagales; family Amaryllidaceae; genus Allium; species Allium sativum. The sequence continues at coordinate 2,899,390 of CM060911.1, read as the reverse complement.
CTTTTGCGAAATTTAGTTGTTTCTACCACTTGTGAGGTGCCCTCTCCCTCTGCTGGGGGCAAGTACTTATAGGGTTTGCCGCCGGTGCCAAGTCCAAATTTTCTGTCTAGGAGGCGATGCTTATGGAGATTGTCGTCAGTAATGCATTTTTTGATCCTTAGAAATTCGGATCTGCTTTGTGAAAGAATGGCTAACCGATTGCTGTATAGAGGACCCTCCGTTTTCGGGAAGACATGATCTGTTCGAAACAAAGGAAAAAGCGGAAGAATATTAGTACTTAGACTCCTCGAGCAAGATATTCGATTATATGATCAAAGCTCACTTGATTTAAGCCATCTTCGTGAGCATCCGGCCTGTCTCTTTATGTAAAACCAGTCCGATTTGGGGTCCCCTATATTGCTGTACCCATCATATAAAACCTTCCTATTCGCCACCGACTCAAAGAAGGAGAAGTTTGGAGTTGCCGAAGAGCGGTGCTTGAAGAGAAAGAAGAACACCAGATCTCTGAATTTAAGTTCGGCATGCAAGATCTCCGCATAAGCAACATATAAAGAGTATAGAGATGCGTAGGCGTTTGGATGAAGCTGCATCGGAGCAATGCCTAGTCGTCTTAGAGTTTCAATGGCAATCGGAGGGAACGGAGGAATAGCTCCTACTAGACACATTGTTCGACTGATCGACATGTACCCTTCCGGTGCTAGATGGGGTCTATCTTCGCTTCCAGGCGTCAAGACATCGTCCCAAGGAATGCCGTGTCATAAGCAGATTCTCTTGAGTTTTATCTCGTCAAGCTTGGACGCTAAAGAATCAGAGAATTTATCTATCCCGACTGCGCCTGGAATTTCGTTCGGAGCTCGGTCGTCAGACTCGGAGTTGTTGCTGGATGAAGTACTTTCTGTCGGATCTGATTTTGTGGCTTCATACTCAGATCCAGAATCTTCACCTCCCGGATTGATTGGAGGAATTTGAGAATTATACTGTTTAGGAGCCTCGGATTCCGTTTCGGCTACAGATCTTGAGGAAGAGTGATCGTTCGACATTGCTGCTAGGACGAGAAAATATGAACAATAAGATTAACACTACCCATCCCCCGTGTGTGCAAGTGCCGGTGTATGTGCTTGTGTGTGCGCATTATTAAAAACAATAATAAAGCATGAAAGCAGTCAAGGTTATCAGAAGTCGTTAGTCGTCATATGCAGTCAAATCATGAGGTCATTTAGTCCAGAAAGTCCAACGTCGCGGTTCTAGCCTAACTGTTCAAAAGTTTTATGGTGACAGGACGTTGATTAAAGTCTGAAATTTCTTCGTATCGTTAGCTGTAGGATGGATCGCAAAGCATAGGGATCGCCCCCCTTTTCGACTCGCGGAGCATAGGAATCGCCCCCCATCGAATCGCCGGATGAAGGGATCGCCACTTCATGAACCGTTGCGACTCCAACGATCCGTCCCTTTGTGGCCACCTCGATCTGTCGTCTCGCCACTCACGTTCGTCTTCCATCTTTGACCACGAACCGAAACGGCCTTCTGTCTTCTTCTTCTTCCTCCTCCGTTTTCCTCCTCTCCTTTCCTTCTTCGAACTCCGAGCTCTATGTCACTGGGCCATGGCATTTTGGTGATCTCGTCAGAAAAGCACGAATTCTCACCGTTTCCAGTCAAGAAAGTTCGTGGAAGAGCGGCGTTCGCAAATAAGAATACTTTTAGTGGAGTTACCTTTCTAAGGATTGAAAGAATGCTTGGATTTTCGAAGGGTCAAAAGATTTGGGTTCGCTCCTGGATGATGTAGGCGAAACGATTCGGTAAAAAAAGAAGAAGGAGAATGAAGGGGAGGGGGTCGACTTATATAGGCAAAGAAGGTGACCGTTTGTCTCCCCTTCTTTGTCTTATTCGGTCCACGAAGCACCATACAGGCCACGATCCAAAGATGGAATCGCATAGAAGCCCACGGACCGCTTTGAAACGATGGCCCACAAAACTCAAAGCCCGACACGGCTCGAAGGAAAATACGCCCCGTTTCGCACAAAGGCCTAGGTACTCGGCACGAGACGAGCAGATGACCAAATCGGACCGTGTCGCCCTATGGCGATCTGATTCATACATGTGTCGACTTGAACCAATGCAACTGTTGATTTACGTTCCTTCAGGAGAAGGTAAATGGGAATCTTCGAAGCATGTTCCATCATCAATAAAACATACTTCGAGGGGGCATAATGTTGGCTCGCTTTTTGACCAAGCCATCCAGGATCATTCGTAAGAGGAAAACAGGAAACCACAGTATCTAAGAACATGAAGGAATGGATCGCGCATCATCGTTTCGCTCGATATCGAATCGCGCACCGTCATCTCGCCCAAATATCGGATCGCGTCTCTACGGATCGCCCCATCTCATCAGTGAACGGCGTAGCTGGGCGATCCGATCCAAGCTTACATTGATACCCAGAGCGATCCGATCCGATCCGATCCCCTGGTGCATGGCGAACCCTCTGACTTGTTCAAGCGAGAGCTAGTCTTCAGCGATCCGAATCGCACGGATCTGGCGACACGTGTCCCCAACCGTTATCCGGGCCAATCCTCTCCATCTGCACGATCCGATTTTCAAGCGAATCACGACACCTGTCCACAACGGCTAGTTTGACTGTTTCTTCAACGGTGGCGATGCGATCCGATGATCTCGGGATTCGTGCCACGTGTCCGCGATCCGCCTGACAAAATCAGCTATAAATAGCCCAGAGCTTGGCATTTTTCGGGATCCTTTTGGCAATAGTGAGTACTGAATCCGCCATTGTTGTCAAACCACTGAAATATTGAGAGAAATCATTGTTGTATTAGCTTTTAAAGCACAATCAATAAGATATAAAGTGGACGTAGGCTCGTTAACGCCGAACCACTATAAATTCTGAGTGTTATTTTCTTTTTCCTTGTTCCTCATTTAAAATTCTCTACAGTTCATAACAATTTGGGTGTTAGGTCCAAATTTCGATCTAACAGCACCCTAGAATATTTTAAATTTAAAATAAATAGAGTGAGAAGGAGTTCTCACATTTGGTTTCCACTCTGCCTTTCTTTGATTGTTAGTCTTAAATTCTCCATGAATCCTGCATATCTATTTTGTAAATAACATGCACAAGTTAAAAATAATATTTTTAACTATCGAATAATTGTTTCATAGCTTGATTATTATATAAATAGCACACATAGGCTAAAAATCGTATTTTTATCTTTCTAAAAATATTTTCATGTCATACACTAGTTCAAAATCATATTTTTAACTTACTAAAAATATTCCTTTTATACGATAAAAATCATATTTTTATATCGCTACTATATATATAAAAATCACATTTTTATATGTTATTCATATAAATAAAAATCACATTTTTGTACCGCTATTATATATATAAAAATTATATTTTTATTGAAATTCAAAGAAGGAAAAATAAATTCAGAGGCACTCACATGCCAAGGCGGAAGAATGCGCAGGCGACAGAGGAACATCGGTTTCCTTGGAGGTGCGGAGCTGGCCTGCGAGGTTAGGGGTTTAGACATGATGTGGGAAGTATAAAAATTGGATCTTTTAGAGGAGGTGGGGTCCACATCAGCGCTGGAGGCTGTGGAGGCGGCGCAGGCAGTCGTGGGTGGCGCAGCGGACCGATGGTGGTCGTTTGAGGTGCTATGGCAGTGGTTTTGGGGTTTCTGGGCAGTTTTAGGTGGAGAAAGAGGAAAGTGAGATCAGAGGTGGTGCTGGAGGGGCGGCTGATGTGGGGGAGGCGGCGGCTGACGCCTACAATGGCCGAAGGAGCTTCGGTGGTGGCGGTGGAGAGAATCACGGGTTTTCCCGCTTTGTTTCTTTTTTTTTAATTTTGATCTGAATCGATCGTTGAAGGAGGGGGGGGGGAGGAAATAAGGGATTTTATAAATCAATTTAATTATTATTTTATTTCCCGAAAAGTACGTTTTCAATTCGAACTCCAAACGAGACCCAACGACTGTCGCTTATAGCTAAACACCTCCATTCCGGACAAATAGGATATGTTTCGTAAGCCGATTTGACTGTTCCCATCAGCTTTCGTTTAAATTAAATTATAAATATATATATATCTAATTTAAACGTATATTTTAATTTACACGGGCCTCATACTGACTCCAAAAATTCTGAAAAAAATTATTTCCATCTTGTATTGATGATACAGTCCTAACAAAAATAATTTCATCGAATTTGGAGATCGTTTGAAAAACGGTCATTTTCTAGTCGATTAAATTCAAACTGAATTGACCAAACATGTTTAAATTCACCACACTCACATATTAGGTCCAAAAATTATGAAAATTGCAATCTAACAATAATTTGATATTCTGGATCCAATAAAAGTAGTCTCATAAAAAACGGAGGTCATTTGCAAAATGACTATTTTTAAGGACTATATATTATATAAAATTCCATAGCGATTATTCTGAATTTTAAACTGGACATAACTTTTTATTCTCGTTATGAAATCTGAATTTTTCACATTCGTTAGAAAGATATAATTAAACAGATTCAAATATTTCTGGTTTTACTGAAATCCGATTTATTTTGAATTCTGTACATCCATTTGAAATTTGAAATTGAATTTTCATTCTACCGCGCCTTTTCAGGCTCGTTTTATAATTAAAATAAAATTTATTCATTCTAACTTCGATTAAAATAAATTTTTAGTCGTTATTATTTAAAATAAATCATTTTAAATATTCAAAATCCATTAAAATTGTCAAAACAAAAAATTTAATTGGTTCTGAAAATCCGGGTTGTTACAGTCCAATTTGGAGCACGTTAGAATTTCAAGCAAATTCAAATCCAAACTGTTCAAAAATTCAGAAATAAAAACTGGTGGATTGGAACTCGCTGTGAGAACTCCTTCTCACTCAAATTATTTTAAAGTTAAGTATATCCTAGGTTGCAAACGGGGATTAGTAGCTCCTGACACTATTTATTGTACAAATCATGAATGTTTATTTGGATTGATTGTGGTTGTGAAGTTGATTGTATTGTGATTAAAAATGTTCATGTGATTGAATAAAATGTTTAATCATTAAAAAATATCGTTTTTTTAATGTGTAATAAGACTATATAAAATAGTCATGTACTGAAATAAATATTCATTTACAAATCGGACGATTTGTTTATGGACACCCATTTAACTGACATTGATTGGGATGATAAATTTTACACATCACCCAACTACACAAATAAAATCTGTATTTGTTGGTTGAAACCCTACACGGGTATTGGGATGATATTTGATATACGCTAATCCCGATTGTTTAGCTGTATGTCAATCGATGTGTTGATAGACTGTATAAGCGTTATTTATTTATTTTAACGCTTATGTAGTGGTAAAATGCACTCTGGATGTTGTATGAATTTCTGATGACCGTTTATCATTATCGTTGTATACATGCGATGTATGAAATCCATATAACTGAAATTATATGGTAATTGATTGAGTTTGATTCCAATTCAGAATTAACGAATATTTTTAAATAATATCCAGTGTATAATAAAAAATCAGATATTTTGAAAATGTTATCATTTTAATATTATAATGATCAGAAATATTCAATTTTGATTTGAAAATTGAAATGAAGTAGAAATCGTTTTGAAATGAATTTAAAATGAATTTATTTAGAAATGTTCAATTTTGATTTGAAAATTGAAATGAAGTTGAAATCGTTTTGAAATGAATTTAAAACGAATTTATTAAGCTGTAACACCCCACCTCCGTTAAGGTCACTCACAAAGGGAATGCCTTAACTTTGGTGGAGCATTTTAGTAAACAGAACAGAAACTTACAAGACGGATAAAACAGTACTTGAAAATTTTTAACTTTATTACAGCGGAAACAAAAATTAATATGGTTACATCCTTTCAAATTTCAGAATTCAAGTACAAAATATCAGTCTTGTACAAAAGCCTTCAAATTGTATGGTTTAAAATCATAATCCCCATGGAACGGAAGCTATACAGAGCCAAGCCATACTTTAAGCACTTCAAGCAAAGAGAAATCCGGATCAAGCTAAAGTATTCCCTCCTTGGATAACCTGGGGGGGGGGGGAAACGGAAGAAAGGAGGCGAAACAACAAGGGTCAGACAAAAAGTCTGGCAAGTCCAGTGACTTTCAGCATATGAACAGAAAATAATAATATGATATGAACATAAAACTGGATGTGAGATAACTGTAACAGGTGTAGCAGATATAACAGAAAAACAGAATGACATAAACTATTGTTTTACACTTCTCTGCACTAATACTAGTATAGCAGAATTAGGTGTCACCCTAATGTCTAAATTAAAGCAGGAACGGGTACAGAATACTTTAACAGAAACAGAATGCTAATAATGGGCCTTTACTACCCGATCAGAAACAGACAGAAGCAGAAACAGATTTATCCCTACGGAAACAGAATGTAGAATTAGGTGTACACTAGTAATGGGCCTTTACCACCCGAACAGACGGTACCACACAGAAACAGACAGGTGTTACCACCCAACAGAAACAGACGGTACCAATAGAAACAGACAGAACTAAGCGTACCCTAAAACCCTACCCCAAGCGATCGGCTCCCTAATACATAAATATCCTGTGTCGGCCCCACAGTAGGGTGTATCACTCCCTAAAGTGACAACCAATTGGCACAGACCTATTTACAGATGTCACGGCGTCTTACATCCTCAGAGGCAGACCGGGATCCTTGCACGCACATGACCCGGTTGGAACGCACCATCAACACCCCTCGCCATTATCAGAATGAACCACTTATAATTAGTTCAGTAAGCGTGCCCGGACCCTACCTACTGTTGGGTCAAAGTTTTGATACCAGAAAGGGTTACTGACTAATATGGGTCCCAAACAACAGATGACACAAGTAATTCCCCTCCTAACCTTGTGTCCCCATACTAACAGATCTCAGATTAACTTGTTTACAAGTTCAGACATACAGAATTCAGATTTACTGGTTCACAGATTAAGTTAACAAGTTTTCAGACTAACAGATCAGATGTACAGATTTTTCAGATTTGTCTAACTTTGTATTGGGCCTACAGATTCATGGACGGGTTTACTACACCTATTAATCCAGTTGGTTTAACCCTATTTTCCCCCAATACGTTTTAGACGTCATTCTTATCTTAGATTTGCATTAATAAATTATTAATGCCCAGACCTCTCACATTAGGTCGCTAGCTTGTGGCCGCTGGATGGGCCGGGCGGTTCCGGGCAGACTTCTGCCACAAGCCAGACCTAACCTCGTGTCTTAAGCAGGTTATGACTAACTTCTCACATTAGAACCTATTGTTTGCGGCCACTGGATGTGCCGGGCGGTTCCGGGCAGAATTACGCCGCAAACTCATTCTAACCTCGAGTTAGTCACGTTTATCTTTGCGGCCAATTAATTAATAATTTACCGTTTATGCGCACGCCCAATATATATGCCAATTCAGATTATATCAATAACAGGATGATTATATCAACACAGCAGATAACAGATTTTAGCAGATAACAGATTTTATATGACTTAACGGATTTAACAGATTTAGCAACTTAGCAGATTTTGGCATATAACAGGTTAGGCATCTCAACCGACAAATTTAACAGGTTAGGCATTTCAATCTAATTACCAGTCTAGGCAATATAACAAAACTAGCAGTTTAGGCAACTTGGCAAATTAGCAGATTTAGCAAAATTTAATATTTCTAAAGGTTCTATTTACATGCCTTGCCTAATCATAAATTGGCCTAAATTCATATGCCTACATAATTGTCATGATTCACAACATATACTCCATGTTTGCATAAGCGCAGAATATGGACATAATTTGCCATATAACATATGTTCCAATTTTTGTTAAACTAGCATTTTACAGCAGATTCACATATAAATTATACCAAATATAACCATTAATTTCAATGCATGCCATATATCCAAAAATCCCTATTTAGGTGTAATCACAATAATAGATATCTTAATTAACGTAAATCTTTACACCTAAGTTTCCATATCTTCTTCTTTTTAAGTCATGAATAATTATGCAAACTATACCCAACAATCTAAATCTTTAAATCATATCTTCTAAAAATCAGATCTTGACTTTTATATGCATTTTGTCCAAAGTCTCAAATCATATGTAATCTTACAGTGGTTCCTCTTCTTCTTTTATCACAGAATATGCATAGGTCTAAAACTAGTTTATAACATATGCTTATTTTTCTAATTAATTACAGATCTAAATAACATATGTTCATTTCTCTAATTAGTTACAGATCTAGATTACAACGTACACTATGCATACAACATATATAAATTATATGTTTACAGTCAAATTCATGCATCCAATCCCAAGTCATATGTCAATATATTTTATGCCTCAGATCTAAAGTCATATGTTCAATTCAGTCTCGTCAAATTTCGCATCATTCATTATTTATCCCAAAATTTGCGTTCATACGTTAATCTCTTATGAGATTAGGCACAGGCTCGTGGTAGCCTGGCTATAGAAACAGAAAGGAAGCAGAAAGGGATACAGAACAGTCACAGAAAAACAGATCTGACAGATATACAATCTCAGATTCAGATTTAAAAGCATATCAGAATTATAATTAATGTTTATAGCAGAAAATAACTGTACTTGCCTTTCGTGGTTTAAGAAAGGATAATAAACTGTTGTTGATGCAGAAATGCTGAATTATTCCTTCTTAATTGTTGTTGTAGAACTACCCTTTGATTTGAGATTTGATTTAGCTTTTACATCAGTCCTAGTTTTAATTCCAGCAGAGCAGCGACGCCATTTTTATTTTTAATTAGAAGAAGAGAGCAATGGAGGCTAGAGAATTGTGTAAGAAACCTAGGTAGAGTCTAGGGTCATTTTTATAGAGTTTATGAACTGATTAGGACCATCGATGTTGCTTGGATTGATCGTAGCCATTCATTCGAAAGAGAGACCAATTAGAGCCTGCCACCTAGCCCTAATGACAAAGCAAGCTTATGAAAATCGACCAAACACAGACCTGGCCAGCCAGGACTAGACCAGACCTGGCCAGCAGGTCATTTTTGACCTGGGCGCACTTGGCAGGTGCGCCAGGTCAAAAATGTACTGGCGCACTTCCCAAGTGCGCCAGTGCATTTTTGTTCTGGCGCACTTCCCAAGTGCGCCAGTGCATTCTGACCCGTTTTCCGGTTTTTCGCCCAACTTCGTTCGTCCATAACTTCTTCATACGATATCCGTTTTACGCAAATTCAGACTCTATCTCAAGCAGAATTCCGAGACGAACGCAATGGCGTATCCCGTTTCCCTTAATTCTTTGATTTGAAATTAATTATACTTTAATTTATAATTTTCACGGTTATAGAATACACGGGGTGTTACATAAGCAATCTTCAATTTTGATTTGAAAATTGAAATGAAGCAGAAATCATTTTAAAATGAATTTAAAACGAATTTATTAAGAAATATTTAATTTTGATTTGAAAATTGAAGTGAAGTAGAAATTGTTTTGAAATAAACTAAAAATGAATTTATTAATAAATATTCAATTTTGATTTGAAAATTGAAATGAAGTAGAAATCGTTTTAAAACGAATTTATTAAGAAATATTCAATTTTGATTTGAAAATTGAAATGAAGTTGAAATCGTACTGAAATGAATTTATAAACGAATTTATAAAATACGTTTTAAATGGAAATCGATGAGATATATATTATAAATATATATATTAATGGCTTGAATATAACGCACCATGCTGCGATTGTTCGCGAATCACGGGAGATAAGACCGTCGGATTCTCCTAAAACCAGAACTGTTGGGTTCGTATCGAAAAGGGCTTTCTAATGAATATAAGTGATTTAAATTTGAATGGTTGGATTTGAAATTAAGTCCAAATCAAATTTGGAAAAGGTCGTTATGGATGCAGTTCGGTGGCTGTTATTGGAAACCGACTGTACGGGCCTTGATAAAATTATTAAAAAAATTATTAATTTGTGTAAAATCATAATTAATGATTTGGATGAAAATTCTAAATTAGAAAAGATAAAAATATATTTTTATCAAGATGAACTAGTTATTAACAAGTAAGATAATCCAACGTTTTAAATAAATAAATTGGATTTTAGAATGGTTTTAATTTAACCAGAATTTCCAATGTATGATTCAGAATGGATTTGAATAGAAATCATCTTTGGGATATTTTGATATTGGATTCCGTGACTATAGGGATAGTGTGGAGGAATTTGGAAGATAAATATATATCGTTATTCCCCATACGATTTGTGGTTGTTTCAGAATTTGATATTGAATATAAGCCTATATAATTTCTGTTCAGAGCCTTATATTTAATATCGAATTGGATTTTGGTTTTGTCACGAATAGCGTCTTCAGTAACACTGTTCTTAAACCCCGTGTGAAAAGAATAAATCTTTTAATTAAGATTATTAGAATTTCCAATTATATTTAGTAATTGGAATAAAATGGAAAGTGAATTTGGGTTTATTGTGAACCGTGTTTTAAATGACATTCATTATTTAACCCGATTAACAGTGAAATGTGATTTGGAATTTATAAATCTTTTTATTAAGATTTAATGGAAATTTTCCAAAGTAAAGTTTTCCAATTTAATATAATGAATTGCAATTGAATGGAATTTGATTTGGTAATAATCGAAATGAGCTTCTGTGGAGGAAGACTGTTAATATATATGGAATATTAAAGGCTTTGCCGTTATTCCAATTATATTATTAGTCGGATATGGAAATTGATACCGATTATATATATTGAACTGTTTTCCGTGAAGATTCCATAATTATTGGAATGTGAATTTAGGTTTATCGTAAACTGTGTTTTAAATGACATTAGTTCTTTAACCCAGTTAAAGACAGGATTTACTTCCTAAATTTGAATAATCATTACATAATGATTTTTGAAAAATTAAAACTAAGTGCAGTTTTAATGAATCTTTAAATAGATTGAAATATGAACGTGATAATTTAAATTATCAAATTTGTGAAATGATCGAGAATGGAGTATCACCAGTTTTGCTCCAAGCGATAGTTAAATCTTTAAATAGATTTGAATGAAAAATGGTAATTAATTTTACCGATAACACCGTGGTGTTGAATACGGAGTATTATCAGTTTTCCTCCATGGGATGAATAGGTTGGGATTAGGAAATAAAATAAATGATTACTTTGGTAAGGTTCGCTAATCTCGACTAGTTTGGAAAACCTTAATTTGGTTTAAATTGTGAAAAGAATATTTGAATAAAAGAATATTCTAGATTGGAATGAGGTGTATGTTTTGTTTTTATAGCACTTGTTTATAAGATACGCGAGTTATTCAGAAAGACAGGGTTTATCCCATCCTGAATAATTGATACGGTGATAAGTCGACGATGAAGACGGTGGTTGAAGATAGGAAATCTTAACATCATTTGGATGATTATTGATGTCTTGATTGGGAGGCATCCATAGACAAGATAATAAGTGGTGATCGTCCAGACGTACTTGGAGTTCGACGGATATGCGAGGACCTCTTTCCTGTATTGGACATATGGGACGAGGAATAAGGTGCCTTCGGTTTCATTCAGACCCAGAATGGACTTGCAAATGGATGGCATGTACGAAATTGTATTCCTTTATATTGTATTCGTTGATCTCTGCTAAAAATATATCTGTTTAGTGGCGGTGAATTTATTCTCCTACTTAACACTCTTCTCTGTGATGTACGAGCTTAGAGGTTATATATTGGTGGAAATCAATGGTACGATATGGAGTGACAGTGTAGCATGCCGAGTGGCATGTGATCAAGGATTTTGTTGAAAAGCAGGGCCTTGTGGTTGATGATCAAAGCACAACTTTAAATAGCATAGCTTTGTGAATAGCGTTGAATCGCGAGCCTCACACCGCGGTATGAACCAGAAACGGAAGAGGACATCAGGGAGGACATGCATTTCTTTCTAGCTAGGAGTGGTGTAATGGTATGGAGCCCATACATTTTACTCATGTGGATGTTGCATGTTATTTGATGGATAGCGAGGTACCATGGATATATCGGTCACTACGAGGACGATGGATATGATGGTCGACATACTGACCAGATTTACGCCCCGTAGGGCGGGGAAACGTATTGTTCAGGAATTATAATCCATAACATAAGTGTGGACCGACCTTGACGCTCCAAGGGCTCACCAGGGTTTGGGTCCTGAGGCACGGGCTAGAGTGTCTCGAATTTGGTAAAGACGATCCCTTGCCTTGGTTCATGATGGAATCCAATTTCCAATACATGACTTTTCGATTTTAGTTGTAACCCTATATGGTGACATAGTGGGATGGGGCGCTTATGTCGTCTAGGATTGATACATTTATATTTGAAGTTTTTTGATACACTATGCACTTATAGTAATATCAAAATGATTTGTTTTTAAAACGTACCAAGCATGTTTGGCTATTATAAGGTAAAACTCTATCCTCCGGCTTGAGTTGCATTGTGTGATGGGACCTAAGTCTTATAATAGCTTCATTTTCTTTAATTGGCATTGCGCTGTTTGTTTTATGCACTAGTACTCATGGGGGTAAAGCTGTTCCGCGTTATACGGCATGGTCCCTTGACTTACTATACTTAAAAATCAAGTAATAACCGTTTTTAGTTCTCACACCAGTCACATGACTGACCTGAAGCTTATTGTTCTAACCTAAACTTTGGGTGACCCTATTTTCCACACGGGCAACTAGTAGTTTTGGTTTTGCTGATTTTCACTTTCCCAGGATCCTGGCTTACAGATGGAGCTATATTCGAAAAGCTATGTATCCGTGTATTTCTTTCAGTTGTATTTGTTAATGTATTTCCACAACGAATTGTATTAATTTTCCACTACTTCATAATTTAATCCCTGATATTTTTCTACTGCATAATATTTATTCATACTCTGTTATATTCCTGTACTCTGATGTAATTGTTGTAATAGCCATGAAGTGTTCTTATGTTTGTGTTTTGATTGGTTTTTTCCTCAACTAAGTCTGCCTTCTTCCATCTCTTTGGAGATAGAGGGAGTTTGGGTTGTTTTTTCCACACGAGCAGCTAGTAGTTATAGTTTTGCAGATTTCTATTTTCCAGGATCCTGGCTTACAGCTGGAGCTATATTCGGAAAGCTCTGTGTCCGTGTATTTCTTTCAGTTGTATTTGTTAATGTATTTCCGCTACGCATTGTATTAATTTTCCGCTGCTTTGTAATTTAATCTCTGATATTTTTCTGTTGTATATTATTTATTCGTACTTTGTTATAATCTTGTACTCTGATGTAATTGTTGTAATAGCAATAAAGTGTTCTTCTGTTTGCGTTCTGATTAGTCTTGTCCTCAACTCAATCCTCCTTCTTCCATCTCTTCGGAGATAGAGGTATTTTGGGTCGTTTCATATGAGGTATCGGAGCTTTGGTTTACAGAGCTCGAGAACAAGACATATTAGAACCAAACGAAAGAATTCGTTAGAGATTGGATTAGTAATATCCAATAAGAATGACTCGTTAGAGATAGGATCAGTAGTATCCTAGAACGAGTGTGAAGAGTGTTATTTTTAAAATAAAAATGAAAACGATTTTAATTTTTGAAACTTATATCAATTATACGTAATTGAATATTTATTTTAGATTCAATTTGGGCAATCGACAATATGAAGATTTTGCATATACGCCTTGCAGACGTGTATACAAAGTCTTAGATATACTGGATAGATATAGAATCACACTCTAGTCGCTCAGGGATAATTCTGATAATAACACATCATATCAGTATTTATGTTCGAGTTTTGTAAGCGTGGTATCTATATATTTCCAATTGACTGGTGTGAGAACCAAAACGTAGTTAGAGTATATTGTTGTGATTTGGCATTAAAAATGTGATTTTTAAGTAGGTATAAAATTATATATTTGAAACGTTAATCAACTAATTGATTGCTGGTTGTGATGGATGATTATTAATTCCACTAATAAAACCAATATGACAATGGAAAGTAAATTTAGCCAAGTCTTATCAAATATTGAACTGAATTGAAAATTGATTACAGTTGCATATATGTGCATGTACATACATTGAACATGTCTTAGCATGGAAGCTAAGAAGGGGAATAAAATTGTATGCCTGACAAATAGGTACATGTTTATTGTATTTTTTGGTGTTTGACGATTTTATGAGCCGCTTGGCTTTTTCTTTTTCTTTTGGATTGATGAGGACCCTGCGAGGCAAGTTGCAGTTTTAAAGGTCTCCCCGTACAAAGGAGGTTATGGTGAATTGTTTTGAAAATTTAGGGTGTTAGCCAAATTTTTGAAAAATTAGAAAATTATTAGAAACTGAAAAGTTGATGAATGAAGGCCAGAATGAAAATTGGGTTGGTTAGTTAAACAACTTTCAGATCTGTTCGATTTCGAAGACGAAAAGGTCTTAGGTGGGGGAGATTGTAACAACCCGGGTTTTCAGAACCAATTTAAAATTTTTATTTTAGCTATTTTAATGGATATTGAATATTTAAAATGATCTATTTAAATAATAATGATTTAAGATTGATTTAATTGGAGTTAGAACGTGTAAATTTGTATTTATTATAAAACGAACTCAAATGGCACGATAGTTCGAAAATTCGATTTTAAACTTTATATGAATGTACATAATTCAAAATAAATCAGATTTATGTAAAACAAGAAATATTTGAATCTGTTTAATAATATCTTTCTGACGAATGTAAGAAACTGAGATTTCACTTCAGAAATTGAAAGTTATGTCCAGTTTAAAATTCAGAATAGTCGCTATGGAATTTATATATATTTTATATAATATATAGCCCTTAAAAATAGCCATATTGCAAATGACCTCCGTTTTTGATGGAACCACTTTTGTTGGATTCAGAATGTCAAATGATTGCTAGATTCCAATTTTCATTGTTTTTGAAATTAATATTTGAGCGTGGCAATTAAAACGTGTTTGGTCAATTTCAGTTGAATTGGATCGACCAGAAAATGGTCATTTTTCAAACGGTCTCCAAATTCGATGAAATTAGTTTTGTTAGGACCGTATCGTCAAAACAAAGCTGGATATAATTTTCGGAGTCGGTATGTGACCTTGGTAAATTTAATTGTATGTTTAAATTGAATATATATATATATATATTGATTTATATTTTAATTTACAGAAAAACTATTCAAAACGATCGAATTGGCTTACAAAACATATTGCATTGTGTCCAGAATGGGGGTAATTAGCTGGTGGGCACAGTCCTTGGATTTGATTTGGAATTAGTATCGATCCATGGGTATTTTTGGAAATTAAAATTATATATATATATATATATTGTTTTCAGGCCAATCAGAAAAATTCAATAAACCCTAATCTTTTCTTCCTTAAACACGCAGCGACATCCAACTTCGAACGGCGGAAATAGGTCCAGATTTCTCCCTCAAATTAATTCCAATCCGTTCAATAATTTTCACAGCTCCTAAAGGGAAAATCGAAGAGCACTTCATCTGTAACGACCCGCATTCTACGCATCATAGGATCGTAGAGTATTTATTTCTTTCACATGCGAAGTCGTATGGTCATGTAACTTTGGGAGACGACTATTGGGGTCATTTCCCATGTTCTGATTTTTACCGATTTTTAAATGACCGTTTTGCCCCTAGCTAGTCTTGTTTCGGCCATAACTTTTGATTGGAAAGGACTTTTAACCTTAAACCACTTCCATTAGATCTGGATGATAGTATACCTTTCCGTAGAGTTGTCATATGTGAAAAACGGACTTACCGTTTGTGAGATATGGCTGAAATAGAGTTTAGAAAGTGAAAAACTGCTTAACCGGGCCAAATGAGGTGATTAGTAAATGGGCCCATAACCCATTTCGGGATTAGGGTTATGGGAGGCTGAAATGAGTTAAGTTTTCATCTCATTTCAGTTTTCTAGCCGCCATTTACCTCCTAAGAACCCTAATAATGGCCTCAAACATCTAAAACATCCCCAAACCACTTTCTAATTGAAGATTAGCCTAATCAACATCAAATTAAGGAGGAATAGCACCAAAGTAAGGTTAGAGCTGCTGTGTTGCATTGGGAACAACGCCAAACAGAGATTCATTTCAGATTTGGTATTTTATTTGTGGCCAAGGTGAGTGATTTGCATAGTTCCTCACTAATTATGGTTAATTAAGGGTAATTAGTGTTAATTAGTGAATTCAAACATGATTAAATTCTGAATTTTTAAACATTGTTTTAGGCCTCTGTAAGGAAATTTGGTTAATTTTTGCTAATCATATCATTAGTTTTGCTTAAACATGCTTAAGGGAAAATATGAGATTTTGGCTATGTTTGATTCGTTTAACTTTGTCATATTGTTGTTTTGGTGTTTGTAATCACTTCTTTTTGTTGTTATGACTATATGGCATGCTTTGTGATTGTCTGAAGTAGTTAGAGTGGTCGAAAACGCCGTCGTATGGCGTAAAACAGTCATTGGAAAAGTTGCAGGAAAATGTGCAGGGTTTCGGATCGGATCGGGATAGGGGGCTCGGATCGGATGGTGGACTGGGCAGAGAAACCGAACCAGATCGGAACTTTGCACTAAAGGAGACTTGGCAAGAAGGAAGGTCAATTGCATAAAAGCTGGAGTTGGGTTCGGATGGGGAACAAGGAAGTGGCTGCGGATCGGATCTGAGAAGAGCAGATGGAGCAACGGATGGGATCGGGTGGTCACAACCGAACCGAACCAGAGCTGAAGGACCGAACCGAACAGAGGATAGGCGCTATACTTCCGAACTGAACCAAGGCAGAAGCACCGAACCGAATCAAGATAGTGAGATAGCTGAACCCAAGTGACATGGAAGCACCGAACCAAACCGGATGGCCAAGAAGTGGAGCAAGCCGAACCAAACCAGGGAAGGACAACCGAACCGAACCGGATTGGAGCTGCGATTACGCGACGACTTTTCTGAAGACCAACTCTAATTCGACCAAAACCCGAGATGCAGAGGAAGTCCAAATAGGAAGTAGAGCTCAGGATCCAGTTGGGAGCCAACGAGTTAACTTCATGAGTTGGGCTTTGCTGCGGGACGTGTGCTAAGGGGTTGTCGATGTCTATAACTTTGGATCACTATGTGTAGGGGGTGCGTGAACGGATTCAGGGCCACAATGGCCTAGGTACGACTAAAGAGCTATAGACCAATGAAGTGGGGTCATTTGTAAAGATTTGGTCATGACTCCATGGGGCAAGCTTGGTAGTAGCCGTAGTTGTACAAGTCGAGCTCCATCACTACGTCGATGGGTTTAGTGATTGACATTGGTGGACATCGTATGCGCACTGAGTGAGAGATGTGAGGATGGTTGCTATGATTGATTTGTTTGCCATCATTATGACATGCACACCCCCACCCCCGTTATCTTTACACCATCTGTTAAGTGGCACCTTAGAGTATTATACGACATGTAGTGCTAACTCTTTGGTTGCAGGTCCAGGTTTAGGTATGGTTTAGTATACCTGTTATTGTTCTGTTTAGCTGCTTATCGCTCATACCATACTTTTGTATGACCTAGAGTTTTATGTCTCTTCTTATTACTCTGGGTGCTCTCACGAGCAGACTAGAGACAGGTTAGGTGGTACGCACGAGTAGCTGTACCGAAGACGAGCAGGAGGCTTCCATGTATGATATATATATATATATATTCTCCCTGTGTTGCTGCGGTCACTACTTTAGGCATTAGTGGTGTACCTTTCTTTCTTTCTTTTGTTCAGAGACAGTAATTTGAAAAGTTGTAATAAGCTGTATTTGGATTTCTGCTGCTCTGATGATGACGTTGATGTTGGTTTTAGTTATCAGCTTATGCACTGTCTCGCCTGTTTTATGTCAAGTACATTATTATTATATTTTGTTCCATGGGCTGTGATACATTCCACAGGTTTTCTATTTGTTCATTCTCTTCTTTCCTTTCTCTGGCGACCGTTCCGTGCTAGTCGGGCATGTGTACAGCGCACTTCCGGAGGAAATGCCGGCTGGTGCGGGGCGGGCCGTCACACTTGGTATCAGAGCTCTAGGTTACGTAGTTAACCTCGGGAAAGACACCAGGGAGAGATAATACGTATATGAGAGCGTGTATTTGTGACTATTTTGGTTTTCAAAAGCTATATATATACTATTAGTATAGTTAAGGATGAAGTCGCACTGCACTGGCACCACTATGGAGATGGTTAATCGTTTTCTCTTTACAGATTGAACGATGAGCCGAAATGCAAGGGGTACTGGTAGAGGAGCCAATAATGGGAATGTTGCTGATATGAGGACGATGTTTACTAACCTCATGAGAGAGATGCTTAGGGATGTGCAGAGGGCAGCTCCCAATGCTGGTAATGGTGGTGGTCCAATAGTGTAGGCGCCTAGTGCCGATTTCGCCAAGCTGAACAAGGATTATACTAGTCTTGGTGGGAAGCCGTTCCACGGAACGGAGTCGGCTACGGATGTTCAGGATTGGTTGGATAGCTACGAGCGTATCTTCGATGATTTGGGTACCGAGGATGCGATGAAGAGAAGGCTAGCATCACGTCAGCTGCAAGGACGGGCAATGAATTGGTGGAATGCTATAAAGGCAGCTACTCCCGAGGATCAGATTACTTGGGATCAGTTTAAGGTTCGCTTTAGCGATAAGTTCATTCCAGCTGCTCAGAAGTCAGTGCTGTTTAAGAAAATTTTGGAACTCAAGCAGAGTGGTAGAGCAGTCTCGGAGTATATTGCCGAACTCGACACTTTGTCGAAATATGGGTTATCCCTAATAGATACTTCCGAGAAGAAGAATGAGAAGTTTATAATAGGATTGGATCAGTATGTGGGGGAAAGGCTTATTAACCACATCAATGAGACGTTTCAATCGACTGTGGGGAAGGCATTGAGGTTAGAGAGTCTTTACCCTAAGTCGAAGACAGAGGTTGCATCTGCAGAGGAGCCAAAGCCGCAAGCAAGCAGTAGAGGCAAGAATGGTTCTCAGAATAAGAGAAAGCATGATCAGACTAAGGATGGCCAGAAGAAAAAGAATAAGAAGGGTGTTGAGTGCTTCAGCTGTGGAAAGAAGGGCCATTATGCTAGTAATTGTCGAGCCAAGCCAGCGGATAGGAAGTACTTCAACTGTGGCCAAGTGGGACATCACAAGGACAAGTGTCTGCAACCCTCTAAAGAAAAGCAGATGGTGAAAGCATTTCCCCTTAATGCTATTACTTCTTTGTCGAATGCCCCAACTTTGGCGGAGAAGGGAAAGAATGTGGTTATTCAAGGTATGATTTCTGTTTATGATGTTCCTGTTAGAGTTTTTTTGATACTGGAGCTTCCAGTTCCTTCATATCTAGTGACCTGGTAGATAGGCTGGGATTGGAACCCGAGATCGTCGATAGACCTTTAGTAGCGACGAACCCAATTGGTGGTTCGACTAGCCTTAGCATGATTTGTTGTAATGTGGTCTTATCGAGCATGGATGTATATTTGTTTATGATTGCTTTGTTTTGGGCTTTACTTGGTTTGGCATTATTTTGGGAGTCGATTGGCTCCAAAGATACAGGGTGGTGGTAGACTGTGAGAGCTTTTTGGTGACAACTAGAATGGATGATGGGCGGAGGGTAGTGTTTGATGGTCTACCTAGTGATGGGGTAATGGCTAATTTTCTAAATTCCCTCGACATCCCGCATAGTGAGTTGTCAGGTTTGCCCGTGGTTGGCTAGTATCCGGACGTCTTCGAAGAAGTGACCGGGCTTCCACCACACCAAGAGATTGAGTTCCGTATTGATTTAGTTGACCTATAGTGATGCCACTTCGTCGTATGGCACCAAGGGAGCAGCGAGAGCTTGGGGTGCAAGTCAGCGATCTTTTGAAGAAGGGATTTATCAAAAGGAGTGTTTCTGAATGGGGAGCACCACTTGTGTTTGCTACCAAGGCCGATGGTTCCCTTCGATTGTGTGTACACTACCGCGAGTTGAATAAAGTGACGAGGAAGAACAAGTATCCTCTACCGCGGATAGATGATTTGTTTGATCAGTTGAGTGGCGCGAGAGTATTCTCTCAGTTGGATCTCGCGACAGGTCTTAGAGTGGAGGCTGAGAGTATAGCTAAAACAACATTTCGGACGCCGTCTGGATTTAATGAGTGGTTGGTCATGCCATTCGGGCTGACCAATGCACCAGCATATTTTGTGGATCTTATGAATAGAGTATTCAGAGATCAGCTGAATAAGTTTGTTCTTGTGTTCATGGACGATATACTTGTTTATTCGAGGACAGAGGAAGATCACAAGGAATATTTAAGAATAGTCATGGAGGTGTTGAGAAAACATCAATTGAAAGCAAAGTTTTCTAAGTGTCACTTCTGGAGGAGGGAAGTGAGATTTGTGGGCCATGTTGTTTCAGAAAATGGTATCGCTGTGGACTCTGTGAAGGTGGCTACGGTACAAGATTGGTCTACGCCCAAGAATGCGATAGACATAAGAAGTTTCTTGGGGTTAGCTAGATATTATCGTAAGTTTATGAAAGACTTCTCCAAGATAGCAACTCCGTTGACTCAGTTGACCAAGAAGAATCAAGCTTTCATCTGGGACAAAAAGTTCGAGAATGCATTCAAGAGCCTAAAGGAAAAGTTGACATGTGCACCAGTGCTAGTCATTCCTAAGGGGAATGTAGAGATGACAGTATATACAGATGCATGTGGCACAGGGCTAGTGCTGTATTTATGCAAGGAGGTAGGGTTGTAGCATATGCAAGTCGGCAACTGAAACCACATGAGAAAAGATACCGCACCCATGATTCGAAATTGGTAGCGATCGTGTTTGCATTGAAGATGTGGAGACATTATCTCTTGGGAGAAAGATTCGAGTTATTTACCGATCATAAATTGTTAAAGTATCTCTTCTCTCTGAAGGATCTAAATCTCTGACAACAAAGATGGTTAGAATTATTGGCTTCCTATGATTTCGATATCGCATACACACCAGGAAATGGCAACGCGGTAACTGATGCATTGAGTAGAAGACATGCCGGTTTAGGGGCTATGTTTCTTGAATGGAAGCAACTGGAGTATATCATGGGTATGATTTCAGACCAAAGTGTGAGTTGGATCCAGAAATGTTATCAATTTTGATGATCAGACCCACTTTGATTGAGCGGATTAGTTCCAGTTAGAGGGACGAACCTAAACTATTGGAAATCATCTCAAAGTTAGAGATGGGAATCAACAAAGAGATGAATAAGTATGGGCTTGATAGAGATGGATGGCTTAGGAAGAATGGAAGACTAGTTGTACCCAATGTCAATGGATTGAGAAATGAAGTGTTTAGAGAATGTCATCACTCAAAACTGACTATGCACTCCGGTGGTAACAAGATGTATAGAGATATGAAGCAGACCTACTACTGGGAAGGCATGAAAAGAGCCGTTGGGACGTTTATATCCAAATGCATGAATTGCCAGCTAGTTAAAGCTGAGCAAATGAAGCCTAGTGGGTTGTTGAAACCATTAGAAATTCCAGAATGGAAATGGGAACCAGTGTCAATGGATTTCATTGATGGGTTACCAAGGACTAGATCGGGCTATGATAGCATTTGGGTGATTGTGGACCGATTGATTAAGAGTGCAGGGTTTATTACCGCCAAGTCAAACAAGATGACAGCTAAGTTAGCAGAACTATATATAAAGTGGGTAGTGAGATTTCATGGAATACCCAAAGGAATTGTGAGTGAGCAAGATCTGTTGTTCACTATTGGATTTTGGAAGGGCTTACAAGAGGCGTTAGGATCAGAACTACATCTCAGTACCGCGTATCATCCTTAAACCGATGGTCAAACAAAGAGGGTGAATCGTATATTAGAAGACCTCTTGAGAGCCTGTGTATTGGATTTTGGTGGATCATGGGATGACCATTTGCATCTAGTAGAGTTTGCATATAATAATAGTTATCAATCCAGTATTGGTATGGCTCCATTTGAAGCTTTGTACGGAAGACCGTGCTACTCACCGTCCTGTTGGTTAGAGACCGGTGAGAAACATGTGCTTGGACCAGAAGTAATAAGAGAAACATCAGACAAGATTAAGGTTATCCAACAGCGAATGAAGACTGCCCAAGATAGGCAGAAAAGTTATGCTGATAAGAGGAGAAGAGAATTAAAGTTCTCCATTGGCGACTTGGTGTTTGTCAAGATTTCAGTTTCGATTTAGTCTTTCTGCATGCTAGGATAGGTTTGTTTTATATGTTTTGCATGTTTGATTGTTGTTATGATTGGTAGGCATGCGGGATCCTTTGTATGTTTTGGGTTAAGGAATTTCCGGGACGAAATTTCTTAAGGGGAGAGACTGTAACGACCCGCATTCTACGCATCACAGGATCATAGAGTATTTATTTCTTTCACATGCGAAGTCATATGGTCATGTAACTTTGGGAGACGACTATTGGGGTCATTTCCCATGTTCATTATTTTTGCCGATTTTTGAGTGACCGTTTTGCCCCTAACTAGTCTTGTTTCGGCCATAACTTTGATTGGAAAGGAGTTTTGATCTGAAACCACTTCCATTAGATCCGGATGATGGTTTTCCTTTTCGTAGAGTGGTCACATGTGGAAAATGGACTTACCTTTTGGGAGATCTGGCTGAAATAGGGTTTAGAAAGTGAAAAACTGCTTAATCGGGCCAAATGAGATGATTAGTAAATGGGCCCATAACTCATTTCGCGATTAGGGTTACGGGGAGGCTGAAATGAGTTAGATTTTCATTTTATTTCAATTTTCTAGCCCCATTTACCTTTAAGAACCCTAATAATGGCCTCCAACATCTAGAACAGCCCCAAACCACTTTCTAATTGAAGATTAGCCTAATCAACATCAAATTAAGGAGGAATAGCACCAAAGCATGGTTAGAGCTGCTGTGTTGCATTGGGAACAACACCAAATAGAGATTCATTTCAGATTTGGTATTTTGTTTGTGGCCAAGGTGAGTGATTTGCATAGCTCCTCACTAATTATGGTTAATTAAAGGTAATTAGTGTTAATTAGTGAATTCAAATATGATTAAATTATGGAAAAATATTTATAAATTTCGAAACATTGTTTTAGGCCTCTGTTAGGAAACTTGGTTAATATGGTTAAGATTTGCTAATCATATCAATTGTTTTGCTTAAACATGCTTAAGGGAAAATATGGGATTTTGGCTATGTTTGATCCGTTTAACCTTGTCATATTGTTGTTTTGGTGTTTGTGGTCACTTCTATTTGTTATTATGATTGTATGGCATGATTTGCGATTGTCTAAAATAGTTAGAGTGGTCGAAAATGCTGTCGTATGGCGAAAAATAGTCATTGGAAAAGTTGTAGGAAAATGTGCAGGGTTTCGGATCGAATCGGGATAGGGGGCTTGGATCGGATGGTGGACTGGGCAGAGAAACCGAACAGGTTCGGAACTTTGCACTAAAGGAGACTTGACAAGAAGGAAGGCCATTTGCATAAAAGCTGGAGTTGGGTTCGGATGGGGAACAAGGAAGAGGCTGTGGATCGGATCTGAGAAGAGGAAATGGAGCAACGGATGGGATCGGGTGGTCATAATCAAACCGAACCAGAGCTGGAGGACCGAACCGAACAAAGGATAGGCGCTATACTTCCGAACCGAACCAAGGCAGAAGCACCGAACCGAATCAAGATAGTGAGATTGCTGAACCCAAGTGACATGGAAGCACCGAACCAAACCGGATGGCCATGAAGTGGAGCAAGCCGAACCGAACCAGGGAAGGACAACCGAACCGGACTGGATTGGAGCTGCGATTACGCGACAACTTTTCTGAAGACCAACTCCAATTCGACCAAAACTCGAGATGCAAAGGAAGTCCAAATAGGAAGTAGAACTCAGAATCCAGTTGGGAACCAACGAGTTAACTTCATGAGTTGGGCTTTTCTGCGGGACGTGTGCTAAGGGGTTGTAGATGTCTATAACTTTGGATCACAATGTGTAGGGGGTACGTGAACGGATTCAGGGCCACAGTGGCCTAGGTACGACTAAAGAGCTATAAAGGAATGAAGTGGGGTCATTTGTAAAGATTTGGTCATGACTCCATGGGGCAAGCTTGGTAATAGCAGTAGTTGTACAAATCGAACTCCGTCACTACTTCGATGGGTCTGGTGATTGACAGTGGTGGACATCGTATGCTTTACGCACTGAGTGAGAGATGTGTGGATGGTTGCTATGGTTTATTTGTTTGCTATCATTATGACATGCACACCCCCACCCCCATTATCTTTACACTATCTGTTTAGTGGCTTCTTAGAGTATTGTATGGCATGTAGTGCTAACTCTATGGTTGCAGGTCCAGGTTCAGGTATGGTTTAGTATACCTGTTATTGTTCTGTTTAGCTGCTTATCGCTCATACCAGACTTTTGTCTGAACCAGAGTTTTATGTCTCTTCTTATTACTCTGGGTGCTCTCGCGAGCAGACTAGAGACAGGTTAGGTGGTATGCACGAGTAGCTGTACCGAAGACGAGCAAGAGGCTTCCATGTACGATACACACACACACACATATATATATATATATATATATATATATATATATATATATTCTCCCTGTGTTGCTGCGGTCACTAGTTTGGGCGTTAGTGGTGTACCTTTCTTTCTTTCTTTTGTTGAGAGACATTAATTTGAAAAGTTGTAATAAGCTGTATTTAGATTTCCTCTACTCTGATGATGACGTTGATGTTGGTATTTGTAACACCCCACCTCCGCTAGGGTCACTCTTTCGGGGGCACTAGCTTCTGGGGGGCGTTAGAACTGGGTAAGCATGCATAATGATATATCAAGGCAGAACAAGAACATAAATATATATGTAAAACAGAGTAAGTGAGAATAAAACAGCGGAATATCTCAAACCATCTCAAAACATGTCTAGTACATCATAAAGTCAACTGCCAAAATAAACGTGTCTAGTACATCATAAACAAAAATACTGAAATACATAGTGCTATCCCCAAAATAAAGATGATAAACCATAGCGAGCTCAACGTCCAGACATACATGAGCTATCCAGCGAACAAGCAAGCGATCCAAGCTAAGCACCACTGTTCCCTCTCTGAGAACCTGGGGGGGGGGGGGAACGGAAGAAAAGAAGCGAAAGAAAACAGGTCAGTCAAAAAGACTGGTAAGCCCTACTACGATCAGTCTATAAACTAATAAAGTTAACATCATGATGGAAACTGAGACGAACATACTGGCAATAGATAAAGGTGTCATCACATAAAGAAGATTAAGCTTTGCACCACAGTGTACTAGCAAACTAACATAACAGGTATTGATCCCTCAGCCCAAACTTTGGCCCAATAGCATGAGGTGACCTTAATACAAGGTCCAGCCCAACGGTCTAGTCGATCGGCTCCCTATAAACCTAACACGTCAAGTGTTGGTGTCCATACGGCCCACATATGGTTGTAGTCAGACTGTGCTGGGTCCACCTTCGGGTGTATCAAGCCCTCGGGTGTCAACCCCAGACACCTAAGCAATAATGCACAGTCTAAACCTACTGGTACCCGTGCCTCGAGTTTGTCCAACACCGGACTACGTGCACGTCCATAGCCCGCCTGGACCCGCACCGCTGTACCACTCAGCCGTCGCTTTGGTCGCTTACATCAGTCCAGTAATCGTGCCCCGCCCTAGCCTAGCCTCTAGGGTTGTGAGTGATACCAAACTGGGATTACTGCTGGAACAGACCACGTTGCTAGGGTTTTCTAAGAGGGTTAAGTGTGGTTTAACCCCTCACTAATCATGGATTAAATTAGTTAAGTGTAACCAACAGTTCACCACTTAACCCCATTTAATCCCTTGTATCCCCAAAATTGGTTAAGTATTAGTGGGCCATGACTTAACCCTAATCATGAGGCATTAATTAATTTAATGCACCCAACCTCTCACATTAGACCTTGTTGTGGTTACTAGTTAGGCCGGGCGGGTCCGGGTAACTTTACACCACAACTTGGTCTAACCTCGGGTCCAAGGTACACATGACCAACTTCTCACATTGGGTCCTATTGTTTGTAGCCACTAGTTAAGCCGGTCGGTTCCGGGTAGGTTTACGCTACAAACTCAACCCAACCTCGAGTTGGCCACACTTATGTTTTCTAAGTGTCATGTCCACTTTATTTTCAAAACATAATTACAAGTTTAACAAATACTTGGGTAGACCTAACTTAATAGGTAAATTCCCAAGGGGTAGACCTAACTTAATAGGTAAATTCCCAATCTTATATTTTCATGTATTTTAAGTTTTACCCAAAAAACCCCCAACGTCATTCTATCGCTTACATATTCGCCATAACGCATAAAGGATAGAAAGAGGGAACTTGGCACAACATACATGATAAATCTTACATATCATAATAAACATGCATAACATGTTGGACTTGCATAACTTAGCATAGTGAACTTGCATAAACATGCATAACTTGTTAAACTTGCAAATCATGGCATAGTGAACTTGCATAAACATGCATAACTTGTTAAACTTGCAAATCATGGCATAGTGAACTTGCATAAACATGCATAACTTGTTAAACTTGCAAATCATGGCATAGTGAACTTGCATAAACATGCATAACTTGTTAAACTTGCAAATCATGGCATAGTGAACTTGCATAAACATGCATAACTTATTAATCATGCATAACATAGCATAGTGAACTCGCATAAGCATGCATAACTTATTAAACATGCACAACATAGCATAGTGAACTCGCATAAGCATGCATAACTTATTAAACATGCATAAATCCCAACTTTCATCACATATTAACTTTAGAGTTTCAAAAATGAAGGTAAGAGGGCTTACAAATACTATGAAGACACAAATCTACTAATAAAGATTGAGAAGCCCTTTATGCAAGCATATAAAAACCCAAAACAAAGCTCCAATTAACAAAAATCCCAAAAACTCTAGCTTAGCAAATAAAGCTTGCAACTTGATGATGTATGCAAGCTAATGATCATTCATACAACTTAGAAATGCTTGTATGAACATCAAAATCTTCATAGGAATGATTTTTGAAGAGGGTGGAGGCTAGGGTTTTTAGGTGGAGGCTATTTGAGAATTTAATTTGACATAGTTTGGTTGCTAGAATGAATAATGAGTGATTTAGGGTAGGTTAGGGTCTTATTTATAGATTAGGCTAGTGATTTAGACCATAGGATTAACCCTAGGTTGAATTAGGTCCATCAGATTTCGGAATTCTCCAGAACCAAGCCACACAACCAAGCCCAAATCAAAATGGTGCGCCAGGCAAAACTGCCCGGCCACCCCGTGTCGACAGGGCTGTCGACAGGGTAGTCGACACCCTTAGACCCATGTTGACATGCCTGTCGACATGGGGGTCTTGGCGGGAGTTTTCCCGCCTGACGCCAGTTAGCCCTAATCCTTGTTTTTAATTTAAAATTTAAATCTGTTTTTGACATGGAAATTTCTGAAAACTTCAATGGGCCTTAACTGGGTCATACGGACTCCGATTTTCGAAAACTCGGACTCTATTTCGCGTATTTTTCCGAGACGAACGCAATGGCAAAGCCCGTTTCCCTTGATTCAGATTTTAGAATTAAATTCTGCCTCGATTTATGTTATAACAGGTTATTGAAAATACGGGTTGTTACATTCTCCCCTCCTTAAAGGATTTCGTCCCCGAAATCTTCAAGTTAGGGAGAACGTATCCTACCATCCAATCATCCATCTACTCAAAGCATCATCCACGAGCAATCATTGTCCTTAAAAGATTCTAAATGCTGTATGAACATATGCAAAAGTGTTTGTATATGTACTTATCTAATGCAAAGATCAATGCAAAATATGTTGGTGAAATGTATCCATATGTATGCAAATCCCTAACATAATGTATAATATCTACATGCGTGCTCAATCATACATCCATATGCATCATCCATGTGATTGCATACAAATTTCATCCAAGAATAAGCATAAACACTCATGCACATGCAATATGAGGAGTGTGTGAGCCGATCTAGTGCCTAATGTGTATCATGCATCCACGAGTAACCACTTGCAAACACTTGCAACCACTTGCAACCATCAAACATAACATGTCTCAAGCACATGTTTCATCCAAAGGGTTTCTATCTAAGGTTCTCATGACAAGATTAGCATGATAACTAGATAAACATGGTTAGCAAAGAGAAAGATATGCTAACAAAGGAAAGAGATTGAGAGTGTACCCTCAAAAAGGAATGGATAAAGCCCACGCATCTTCTCCTCGGTTTCCCAAGTTGCGTCTTCTTCGGCTTCACCCCATTGAACCTTCACCAACTTGACCTCTCGATTCCTTAGCTTCTTGGTCTCTGTCCCCAAGATACGAATCGGAGCTCTCCTCAAAGTTGCCTCTTTCTCTACTTCCACGTCTTCAAGAATGCTAGGTTTAACCACCTCAGCGGACTCATGTAGGCACTTCCGGAGATGCGAGATATGAAAGACATTATGCACTCCGGACAGCTTCTCAGGCAATTGCACTTTATAAGCCATCTTCCCAATTCTCTCTATGATAGGGAAGGGTCCAACAAATCTCGGTGCTAACTTCCCAACAGCTCCAAATCGGACCACAATCCGCAAAGGAGAAACCTTTACGAAAACCATATCCCCAACATCAAACTCCAAATCGGATCTTCGCATATTAGCATAGGATTTCTGTCGGTCTTGGGCCGCTTTCATATGTCTCCGAATCAACTCGATCTTCTCGGACGTATCTCTGATCATATCAGGCCCAAGTATAAGCTTATCTGTAGTCTCCCACCAACATGTAGGCGACTTGCACGGCCTCCCATATAAAGCTTCAAATGGTGCCATCCCTATGCTTGCCTGATAACTGTTATTATATGCAAACTCAACAAGAGGAAGGTGGTCTTCCCAAGTACCACCGAAGTCCAGAATACAAAGCCTCAATAGATCCTCGAGTACCCTATTCACCCTTTCGGTTTGGCCGTCCGTCTGTGGGTGATAAGCAGTACTCAGATTCAACCTCGTGCCCATAGCCTCTTGCAAGCTATTCCAGAATTGACTAGTAAAGATTGGGTCACGGTCACTGACAATACTAGAAGGGACTCCATGAAGTCTCACAATCTCACGAAGATATACTGATGCTAGTCCAGATGCGGTCCTTTTGCTCTTCACCGGAATGAAATGAGCACTCTTCGTAAGCCTATCTACAATGACCCATATGCTTGTATTCCCTTTCCTTGACCTTGGAAGCCCATCAATAAAGTCCATAGAAATACTCTCCTACTTCCATAGCGGGACCTCTAGAGGATGCAATAGCCCACCGAGCTTCTTCGACTCGGCTTTTACTCTCTGACAAACAACACATCTAGAGACAAACTCGGCCACATCCTTCTTCATTCCAGGCCAGAAGAAAATGCGCTTCATATCCTTATACATCTTATCTCCACCCGGATGTATAGTCAACTTGGAACGATGTGCTTCCTCAAGAACTTTCCTCACCAAGTCTTCCACCATCGGAACACAAAGCCTTCCGTCTCTCCTCAGCCAACCCTTATCATCTATAGAATATCGAGCAAGGTGACTAGATGTCTCCCCTCGAATCAGCTTATCCATGATCTCAATTATCTGAGGGTCTTCCTTCTGCGAAGCCCCAACTTGATCCAGAAGGGTAGGCCTGAGCTCAAGAGATGCTAAAGAACCGGTCATCGACTCAACCGCCAAAGAGAAATCAAAGGTTGCCAAGAACTCTAAATTCTTCATCTCAACAAATAGAGGACTTAGTGTCAACCTTTTTCTACTCAACGCATCCGCTACAACATTCCCCTTGCCAGGGGTATAGGCTATATCAAAATCATAGGATGCCAAGAATTCCATCCATCTTTGCTGCCTCAAGTTCAGATCCTTCTGCGAAAAGAGATACTTCAAAGACTTATGGTCAGTATACAGCTCAAATCTCTCTCCCAGAAGATAATGACGCCAAGCCTTGAGTGCATATACAATCGCTGCCAGCTCTAGATCATGAGTAGGATACTTCTTCTCATGCACCTTAAGTTGCCTACCACCAAAACATATAACTCTGCCTTCTTGCATCAGAACGGCGCCCAATCCCGTGCCACAAGCATCAGTGTACACGGTAAACATCTTACCACCATCGGGTAAAGCTAGAACTGGTGCTGAGGTAAGGGCTCTCTTGAGTCTCTGAAAAGCAAGCTCACAGTCCATATCCCAAGCAAAAACTAAGTTCTTCTTCGTCAACTTAGTAAGAGGAGCGGATATCTTCGCGAAGTCCTTGATGAACTTCCGGTAAAAACCCGCAAGACCTAGAAAACTTCTCACCTCGGTTGCATTCCTTGGAGTCTTCCAATCCTGAACTGCAACCACCTTAGCGGGATCCACCGCTAAGCCTTGCTTGGATACGATATGCCCAAGGAATCTAACTTCCCTTCTCCAAAAGTGACACTTGGAGAACTTGGCCTTTAACTGATGCGCTCTAAGCGTATCCATCACCTCTACAAGATGCCTCGCGTGCTCTTCTTCATCCTTGGAGAAGATCAGAATATCATCCACAAAGACCACGACAAACTTGTTCAAGAACTCCCGAAACACCCTACTCATCAAGTCCACGAAATTCGCGGGTGCATTCGTCAAACCGAACGGCATAACAAGCCATTCAAAGAATCCATCTGGAGTTCTGAATGCAGTCTTGTCTATACTATCTTCAGCCACTCTGAGCTGATGAAATCCAGTAGAAAGATCAAGCTGAGAGAAAACAGAAGCACCGATAAGCTGGTCAAAGAGATCATCGATCCTCGGTAACGAGTGTCTGTTCTTCTCAGTCAGCTTATTCAATTCTCTATAGTCCACACAGAGTCGAAGAGAACCATCTGCCTTAGTAGCAAACACCATAGGCGCTCCCCATTCGGATATACTTCGTCTGATGAAGTTCTTCTCAAGTAACTCCTTTACTTGCTTGCTGAGCTCCCGTCTCTCACGCGGAGCCATGTGCCGAACGGGCAAAGAAACAGGCTTAGCATTATCCACCAGATAAATGCGAAAATCAATCTCTCGTTTTGGGGGCAACCCCTTAACTTCTTCAAAAACATCTGGATAATCTCGGACCACCCTTACAGACTGAAGGGCTTCCTCTGACGAGTCGAGATATTCAAGACAGCACAACATGACGGGATCCTTCGGATTGCATGAAATCTCTAAGGTGTTGCCAAGGCGAGTCACAAGCCTCACAACCCTATGCTCACAATCAAGAATGGCTCCATGTCTAGACAGCCAATCCATGCCCAAAATCAATCCGTATCCCCTGAAACCAAGAACATACGCACTACACAAGAACTCTACACTGAGTATAGAGATCCTCAGATCCTCACATATCATAGATAGATGAGCAGAACCCCCAATGGGATTCGAAACACAAACGGGATCATCCACTAAGCTAGTACTAAGGTGCAAACTATCAACAAGATCAGATGAAATAAAGCTATGTGATGCACCAGAATCAAACAAGGTACGAACTGGAAGATCGGAAACATAAACAAGGTTCTCAACAGAAACACTACCTCGATCGGGAACTGGAGCGGTATTGAGAGCATGAACTTGCCCTCCTGAAGGTCCAGCCTACCCTTTCTTCTTCGGGCATTCCTTGCTGAAGTGTCCAGTCTCACCACAGGAAAAACATCCACCACTAAGCTTCCTTTTCTTCTTCCTACAATCCTTAGCAAAGTGTCCAGGCACACCACAGTAATTGCACTTTCCCTTGCCTTTGTTGTTGTTCCCCTTCTTGTTCTTGCTCTGATTCCCTTGACTGCTTTGACCACCTTGATTGCCTTTACCCTGAGAATCAGTCTTCTTTGCTTAAGTATCACTCGACTTGACCTCTTTCTTTCCATCTCCCTGAAGTAGAGCCATATCGACCAAACTCTCAAAAGTAGCCCCATGCGGAATATGTGACATTGCCAAGCCCTGCAGCGGCTCATTCAACCCTCTAGCAAATCGAAGAGCCTTCTTCTCAGGAGTGTTCACCATATCCAAACCAAAACGGGCCAGCTGATTAAACTTGTTCACATACTCCTTGACAGACATATCACCTTGCTTTAATGCAATGAACTTCTCCATCTGTAAATTCGCCTCAGCAGAAGATAGAAACTTGGCCACAAATCTAGCCCTCAAATCGGCCCAAGTCTCGACGGGCCTCGTCCCATTGGTGACCTCCCACCAATAGGCTGCTTCGTCCTTCAAAAGCCATATTGTCAATAAGATCTTCCTCTCGTCATCAATCCTAAAGATAGCAAACAAGTCCTCAGTGTCTTTCAGCCAATTCCTAGCTTCAACAAAAGATTCCGTGCCTAGGAAATTCTTGCCTCCCATCGCCTTGAAGTCTTTACAAACCTTCGTGAACTCAACCTGAGGATGCTGAGGGGGAGGAGGAGGAAGAGGAGCCTCAGCAACAGGAGGGGGAGGAACATTAGCAACGGGAGGAGGAATATTAACCACTGGAGGAGGAGGAACAGGGACCACCGGAGGAGGGACATTAGGGGGAGGATTCTCAACTACAGGAGGAGGAGTGGGAGTAGGGTTTGCGGGGCCGGCTGCCGCCCTAGCTTCTAGAAGTCTCCTATACCAGAGTGGCACATTTACTCCATCCGGGATGGCAAGATCCTCAGCCATACTGAAACGAAGGATAAGATAAGATTAGGTCAAGGGAACGAAGGATAACGCTAATGGCTTTTTGGGGAATAGCCCTTTTAAAATACTAGACTTTTCTTTGGAAAATACTTTATACTTGTTTTGAAAATAGTTTTTCAAAAGTCTTTTTAAAAACTTTTTGTTCTTTCTCGTAAACCATATGCTCTGATACCAAATTTGTAACACCCCACCTCCGCTAGGGTCACTCTTTCGGGGGCACTAGCTTCTGGGGGGCGTTAGAACTGGGTAAGCATGCATAATGATATATCAAGGCAGAACAAGAACATAAATATATATGTAAAACAGAGTAAGTGAGAATAAAACAGCGGAATATCTCAAACCATCTCAAAAAAAGTCTAGTACATCATAAAGTCAACTGCCAAAATAAACGTGTCTAGTACATCATAAACAGAAATACTGAAATACATAGTGCTATCCCCAAAATAAAGATGATAAACCATAGCGAGCTCAATGTCCAGACATACATGAGCTATCCAGCGAACAAGCAAGCGATCCAAGCTAAGCACCACTGTTCCCTCCCTGAGAACCTGGGGGGGGGAACGGAAGAAAAGAAGCGAAAGAAAACAGGTCAGTCAAAAAGACTGGTAAGCCCTACTACGATCAGTCTATAAACTAATAAAGTTAACATCATGATGGAAACTGAGACGAACATATTGGCAATAGATAAAGGTGTCATCACATAAAGAAGATTAAGCTTTGCACCACAGTGTACTAGCAAACTAACATAACAGGTATTGATCCCTCAGCCCAAACTTTAGCCCAATAGCATGAGGTGACCTTAATACAAGGTCCAGCCCAACGGTCTAGTCGATCGGCTCCCTATAAACCTAACACGTCAAGTGTTGGTGTCCATACGGCCCACATATGGTTGTAGTCAGACTGTGCTGGGTCCACCTTCGGGTGTATCAAGCCCTCGAGTGTCAACCCCAGACACCTAAGCAATAATGCACAGTCTAAACCTACTGGTACCCGTGCCTCGAGTTTGTCCAACACCGGACTACGTGCACGTCCGTAGCCCGCCTGGACCCGCACCGCTGTACCACTCAGCCGTCGCTTTGGTTGCTTACATCAGTCCAGTAATCGTGCCCCGCCCTAGCCTAGCCTCTAGGGTTGTGAGTGATACCAAACTGGGATTACTGCTGGAACAGACCACGTTGCTAGGGTTTTCTAAGAGGGTTAAGTGTGGTTTAACCCCTCACTAATCATGGATTAAATTAGTTAAGTGTAACCAACAGTTCACCACTTAACCCCATTTAATCCCTCGTATCCCCAAAATTGGTTAAGTATTAGTGGGCCATGACTTAACCCTAATCATAAGGCATTAATTAATTTAATGCACCCAACCTCTCACATTAGACCTTGTTGTGGTTACTAGTTAGGCCGGGCGGGTCCGGGTAGCTTTACACCACAACTTGGTCTAACCTCGGGTCCAAGGTACACATGACCAACTTCTCACATTGGGTCCTATTGTTTGTAGCCACTAGTTAAGTCGGTCGGTTCCGGGTAGGTTTACGCTACAAACTCAACCCAACCTCGAGTTGGCCACACTTATGTTTTCTAAGTGTCATGTCCACTTTATTTTCAAAACATAATTACAAGTTTAACAAATACTTGGGTAGACCTAACTTAATAGGTAAATTCCCAAGGGGTAGACCTAACTTAATAGGTAAATTCCCAATCTTATATTTTCATGTATTTTAAGTTTTACCCAAAAACCCCCCAACGTCATTCTATCGCTTACATATTCGCCATAACGCATAAAGGATAGAAAGAGGGAACTTGGCACAACATACATGATAAATCTTACATATCATAATAAACATGCATAACATGTTGGACTTGCATAACTTAGCATAGTGAATTTGCATAAACATGCATAACTTGTTAAACTTGCAAATCATGGCATAGTGAACTTGCATAAACATGCATAACTTGTTAAACTTGCAAATCATGGCATAGTGAACTTGCATAAACATGCATAACTTGTTAAACTTGCAAATCATGGCATAGTGAACTTGCATAAACATGCATAACTTGTTAAACTTGCAAATCATGGCATAGTGAACTTGCATAAACATGCATAACTTATTAATCATGCATAACATAGCATAGTGAACTCGCATAAGCATGCATAACTTATTAAACATGCACAACATAGCATAGTGAACTCGCATAAGCATGCATAACTTATTAAACATGCATAAATCCCAACTTTCATCACATATTAACTTTAGAGTTTCAAAATTGAAGGTAAGAGGGCTTACAAATATTACGAAGACACAAATCTACTAATAAAGATTGAGAAGCCCTTTATGCAAGCATATAAAAACCCAAAACAAAGCTCCAATTAACAAAAATCCCAAAAACTCTAGCTTAGCAAATAAAGCTTGCAACTTGATGATGTATGCAAGCTAATGATCATTCATACAACTTAGAAATGCTTGTATGAACATCAAAATCTTCATAGGAATGATTTTTGAAGAGGGTGGAGGCTAGGGTTTTTAGGTGTAGGCTATTTGAGAATTCAATTTGACATAGTTTGGTTGCTAGAATGAATAATGAGTGATTTATGGTAGGTTAGGGTCTTATTTATAGATTAGACTAGTGATTTAGACCATAGGATTAACCCTAGGTTGAATTAGGTCCATCAGATTTCGGAATTCTCCAGAACCAAGCCACACAACCAAGCCCAAATCAAAATGGTGCGCCAGGCAAAACTGCCCGGCCACCCCGTGTCGACAGGGCAGTCGACACCCTTAGACCCCTGTCGACATGCCTGTCGACATGGGGGTCTTGGCGGGAGTTTTCCCGCCTGACGCCAGTTAGCCCTAATCCTTGTTTTTAATTTAAAATTTAAATCTGTTTTTGACATGGAAATTTCTGAAAACTTCAATGGGCCTTAACTGGGTCATACGGACTCCGATTTTCGAAAACTCGGACTCTATTTCGCGTATTTTTCCGAGACGAACGCAATGGCATAGCCCGTTTCCCTTGATTCAGATTTTAGAATTAAATTCTGCCTCGATTTATGTTATAACAGGTTATTGAAAATACGGGTTGTTACAGTATTAGTTATCAGCTTATGCATTGTCTCGCCTGTTTTATGTCAAGTATATTATTATTATATTTTCTTCCATGTGCTATGAGACAATCTACAGGTTTTCGATTAGTTCATTCTCTTCTTTCCTTTCTCTGGCAACCGTTCTGTGCTAGTCGGGCATGTGTACAGCGCACTTCCGGTGGAAATGTCGGCTTGTGCGGGGCGGGCCGTCACATCATCCTCTTCGAATCCATACCGGAATGATTAATTATCATCATATAATTTCGGACTTCTCGGCACGTGAAGGGCCACCATTCGCGTCGCAGTTCAATGCAGTGGGGTCCACCGAGTTCAACAATCCTGGTAACGCTAGGTAGGCAGCGCGATGCTCTCCGTCGTGGCATTCTCCGATCGCCCTCTGGCAGCTCCAGGAGGCGGCAATTCCAAGCCCTAGGTGGCGACGGCTCTTTGGATTGGTCCAGGAAAATTAAATGAGGGAAAGGGATTATGTTAAGAAATATAATTAGTGTTTAATTATTAATCAACTATTTCGAATGGTATTTAATGTGTAAATTACGATAACTTTTTCATATGAGGTCCAAGCACAACGATTTCAGTTCGTTGCGATCGTGGAGTCGAGTGGTTCGCAACAAAAGATATCGGGTCCAATTTGGAGCATGTTAGAATTTCAGGCAAATTCAAATCCAAACTATTCAGAAATTCAGAAACAAAAACTGGCGGAGTGGAACCCACTGCGAGAACTCCTTTTCACTCAAATTATTTTACAGTTAAATATATCCTAGGTTGCAGACGGGGCTTAGTATCTCCTAACACTATTTATTGTACAAACCACGGATGTTTGTTTGGATTGATTGTGGTTGTGAAATTGATTGTACTGTGATTAAAAATATTCATGTGATTGAATAAAATGTTTAATCATTAAAAATATCATTTCTTAATATGTAATAAAACTATATAAAATAGTCATGTGTTGAAATAAATATTCATTTACAAATCGGACGAATTGTTTATGTACACCCATTTAACTGACATTGATTGGGGCAATAAATTTTACACATCCCCCAACTTCACAAATAAAATTTGTGTTTGTTGTTTGAAACCCCACACAGGTATTGGGATGATATTTGACATACACTAATCCCGATTGTTTAGCTGTCTGTCAATCGATGGGTTGACAGACTGTATAAGCGTTATTTATTTATTTTAATGCTTATATAGTGGTAAAATGCAATGTGGATGTTGTATGAATTTTTGATGATTGTTTATCATTATCATTGTATACATGCGATGTATGAAATCCATATAACCGAAATTATATAGTAATTGATTGAGTCTGATTCCAATTCAGAATTAACGAATATTTTTAAATAATATCCAGTGTATAATCAAAATCAGATATTTTGAAAATGTTATCATTTTAATATTATAATGATTAGAAATATTCAATTTTGATTTGAAAATTGAAATGAAGTAGAAATCATTTTGAAATGAATTTAAAATGAATTAATTAAGAAATATTCAATTTTGATTTGAAAATTGAAATGAAATTGAAATCGTTTTGAAATGAATTTAAAACGAATTTATTAAGAAATATTCAATTTTGAATTGAAAATTGAAATAAAGTAGAAATGAATTTAAAACGAATTTAAAACGAATTTATTAAGAAATATTCAATTTTGATTTGAAAATTGAAATTAAGTAGAAATAGTTTTGAAATGAATTTAAAACCAATTTATTAAGAAATATTCAATTTTGATTTAAAAATTGAAATGAAGTAGAATTTATTTTAAAATGAATCTAAAACGAATTTATTAAGAAATATTCAATTTTGATTTGAAAATTGAAATGAAGTTGAAATCATTTTGAAATGAATCTATAAACGAGTTTATAAAATACGTTTTAAATGGATATCGATGAAATATTATATATATATATATATATATGTGTGTGTGTGTGTGTGTGTGTGTGTATTATAATGGCTTGAATAGAACGTGCTGCGCTGCGACCGTTCGCGAATTTCAACCATTAACTTCGAATGGAGATTATGGGACATCCGACTGCCGGATTCTCATAAAACCAGAACCGCTAGGTTCGTATCGAAAAGAGCTTTCCAGTGCATATAAGTGATTTAAATTTGAACGGTTGGATTTGGAATTATGACCAAATTAAATTTGGAAAAGGTCGCTATTGATGCAGTTTGGTGGTCGTTATTGGAAACCGACTGTACAGGCCTTGATAAAATTATTAAAAATATTAATAATTCATGTAAAACCATAATTAATGATTTGGAAAGAATTTGGATGAAAATTCCAGATTTGAAAAGATAAAAATATATTTTTACCAAGATGAACTAGTTATTAACTAGTAAGATAATCCAACATTTTAAATAAATAAATTGGATTTGAGAATGGTTTTAATCTAACCAGAATTTTCAGTGTATTAATTGGAATGCTTTTGGATGGAAATCATCTTTGGTATATTTCATTATTGGATTCCGTGACTATACAGATAGTGTGGAGAAATTTGGAAGATAGATATATATCGTTATTCCCCATCCGGTATATGTTGGTTTTAGAATTTGATATTGAATATGAGCCGATATATTTCTGTTCAGAGCCTTATATTTAATATCGAATTGGATTTTGGGTTTGTCGTGAAAGGTGTTTTCAGTAACACTGTTCTTAAACCCCGTGTGAAAATAATAAATATTTTAATTAAGATTATTAGAGTTTCCAATTATATTTAGTAATTGGAATAAAACGGTAAGTGAATTTGGGTTTATTGTGAACTGTGTAATAGTGAAATGTGATTTGGAATTTATAAATCTTTTTATTAAGATTTAATGGAAATTTTCCAAAGTAAAATTTCCCAATTTAATATAATGAATTGGAATTGAATGGAATTCGATTTGGTAATAGTCGAAGTGAGCTTCTATGGAGGAAGACTCTTACTATATATGGAATTTAAAAGGCTTTGCCGTTATTCCATTTATATTATTAGTCGGATACAGAAACTGATATCGATTATATATATTAATCTATTTTCCGTTAAGATTCCATAATTAATGGAATGTGATTTTGGGTTTGTCGGGAACTGTGTTTTAAATGACATTGGTTCTTTAACCCAGTTAAAGACATGATTTATTTCCTAAATTTGAATAATCATTACATAATGATTTTTGGAAAATTAAAACTAAGCGGAGTTTTAATGAATCTTTAATTAGACTGAAATGTGAATTTGATAATTTAACTTATCAAATTTGTGAAATGATCGAGAATGGAGTATCACAAGTTTTGCTCCAAGCGATTGTTAAAGCTTTAAACAGATTTGAACGAGAAATGTTAATTAATTTTACCGATAATACCATGGTGTTAAATATGGAGTATTACCAGTTTTGCTCCATGGGATGAATAGGTTGGGATTGAGAAATAAAATAAATGATTACTTCGATAAGGTTCGCTATTCTAACTAGTTTGGAAAACCTTATTTTTTTTTAAATGGTGAAAAGAATATTTGAATAAAAGAATATTCTCCATTGGAATGAGGCGTAAGTTTTGTTTGTATAGCACTTGTTTATAAGATACACGAGTTATTCGGAAAGACCGGGTTTATCCCATTCTGAATAATTACTATGATGATAAGTTGACGATGAAGATGGTGGTTGAAGACTGGAGATCTTCACATCGTTTGGATGATCACTGATGTCTTGATTAGGAGGCATCGTAAGACAAGGTAAAAGTGGTGATCGTCCAGATGTACTTGGAGATTGATGGATATGCGGAGACCTCTCTCCTATATTGGATATATGGGTCGAGGAATAAGGTGCCTCCAGTTTTGTTCAGACCCAGAACGAACATGCAAATTGATGGTACGTCTGACATTGTATTCCTTTATACTATATTCGTTGATCTCTGCTAAATATGTATCTTCTTGGTGGCAAAGAATTTATTCTCTTGCTTAACACTCTTCACTGAAACGTACGAGCTTAGAGGTTATATATTGGTGGAAATAAATGATATGGTATGGAGAGACAGTGTAGCATATTGAGTAGCATGTGATCAAGGCCTTTGTTGAAAAGCAGGGCCTTGTGGTTGATGATCAAAGCACGACTTTAAATAGCATAGCTTTGTGTACAGTATTTATTCACGAGCCTTACACCCCGGTATGAACCAGAAACGAGAGATGACCTTAGGGAGGACATGTGTTTCTTTCTAGCTAGGAGTGGTGTCATGGTATGGAGCCTAGACATTTTACTCATGTGAATGTTGCATATTATTTGATGGATAGCAAGGTACCTCTGATATATCGGTCACTACGGGGCCAACGGATATGATGGTCGACATACTGACTAGATTTACGTCCCATAGGTCTGGGAAACGTATCGTTTATGAATTATAATCCACTAATGTAAGTGTGGACCGGCCCTACGCTCCAAGGGCTCACCTGAGTATGGGTCCTGAGGCACGGGCTAGAGTGTCTCGAATTAGGTAAGGACGATCCCTTGCCTTGGTTCATGATGGAATCCAATTTCCAATACGTGACTTTTCGATTTTAGTTTTAACCATTTATGACGACATAGTGGGACGGGGCGCTTATGCTATCTACAATTGATTCATTTATATTTGAAGTTGTTTGATACATAATGGACTTATAATAATGTCAAAATGATTTGTTTTTAAAACGTACCAAGCATGCTTGGCTATTATAAGGTAAAATTCTATCCTCCAGCTTGCGTTGCATTGTGTGATGGGACCTCGGTCTTATAATACTTTAATTTCTTTAATTAGCATTGCGCTATTTTTTTTCACTGGTATTTACGGGGCTAAACCCGTTCCGTGTTATACGGCATGGTCCCTTGATTTACTATACTTAAAAATCAAGTAATAACTGTTTTTAGTCCTCACACTAGTCACATGACTGACCTGGAGTTTACTGTTTTAACCTAAACACTGGGTGCCCATATTTTCCACATGGGCAGCTAGTAATTTTTGTTTTGCAGATTTCTATTTTCTAGGATCCTAGTTTACATCTGGAGCTATATTCGGAAAGCTCTGTATCCGTGTATTTCTTCCAGTTGTATTTGTTAATATATTTCCGCTACGCATTGTATTAATTTTCTGCTGCTTTGTAATTTAATCTTTGATATTTTTCTGCTGTATATTATTTATTCATACTTTGTTATATTCTTGTACTCTGATGTAATTATTGTAATAACAATGATGTGTTCTTCTGTTTGCGTTCTGATTGGTCTTGTCCTCAACTCAATACGGCTTCTTCCGTTTCTTCGGAGATAGAGGGAGTTTGGGTCGTTGCATTTGTGGTATCAGAGCTTTGGTTTACAGAGCTTGAGAACAAGATATATTAGAACCAAATGAAAGAATTCATCAGAGATTGGATTGGGAATATCCAATAATAATGACTCCTTAGAGATAGGATCAGTAGTATCCTAGAGTGAGTGTGAAGAGTGTTATTTTTAAAATAAAAATGAAAACGATTTTTATTTTTGAAAATTATATCAATTATACATAATTGAATATTTATTTTAGATTGAATTTGGGCAATCGAGTATATGAAGATTTTGCATATACGCCATGCAGACGTGTACACAAAGTCTCAGATATACTGAATAGATATAGAATCACACTCTAGTTGCTCGGGGATAATTTTGATAATAATGCATCATTATCAGTATTTATGTTCGAGTTGCGAAAGTGTGATATCTATATATTTCAAATTGACTGGTGTGGGAACCAAAACGTAGTTTGAGTATATTGTTGTGATTT
Organism: Allium sativum; assembly: GCA_030737875.1. Lineage (NCBI taxonomy): Eukaryota > Viridiplantae > Streptophyta > Magnoliopsida > Asparagales > Amaryllidaceae > Allium > Allium sativum. The sequence continues at coordinate 2,857,793 of CM060911.1, read as the reverse complement.
GGCATTAACAATGTGATTTTTTAAGTAGGTATAAAATTATATATTTAAAACATTAATCAACTAATTGGTTGCTGGTTGTGATGGATGATTATTAATTCCAGTAAAACCGATATGACAATAGAAAGTAAATTTAGCCAAATCTTATCAAATATTGAACTGAATTGAAAATTGATTGCAATTGCATATACGTACATGTATACACATTGAACGAGTCATAGCATGGAAGCCAAGAAGAGGAATAAAATTGTATGCCCGACAAATAGGTACATGTTTATTGTTTTTCTTAGGGTTTGATGATTATATGAATTGCTTGGCTTTTTCTTTTTCGTGTGGATTGATGAGGGCCCTGTGAGGCAAGTTGCGGTTTTAAAGGTCTCCCCATACAAAGGAGGTTATGGCGAAATTTTTCGAAAATTTATGGTGTTTGCCAAATTTTTGAGAAATTAGAAAATTCTTAGAAACTGAAAAGTTGGAGAATGAAAGTTGAATTGGTCAGTTAAACAACTTTCAGTTCCATTCATTTTCGAGACAAAAAGATTTTAAGCGGGGGAGATTATAACAACCTAGATTTTCAGAACCAATTTAAATTTTTTATTTTAGCTATTTTAATGGATTTTGAATATTTAAAATGATTTATTTTAAATAATAATGACTAAAAATTTATTTAAGTCGAAGCTAGTGCGTATAAATTTATTTTAATTATAAAATGAGCCTAAAATGGCGCGAAAGTTTGAAATTTTGATTTTAAATTTCAATTGAATGTGCATGATTCAAAATAAACCGGATTTCAGTAGAACAAGAAATATTTGAATCTGTTTAATAATATCTTTCTAACGAATGTAAGAAACCGAGATTTCGTAATATAAATTAAAATTTATATCGGTTTAAAATTTGAAATAATCGCTATGGAATTTATATTTATTTAATATAATACATAGCCCTTAAAAATAGCCATTTTGCAAACGACCTCCATTTTCGACGAAACTACTTTTGTTGGATCCGGAATGTCAAATTATTGCTAGATTCCAATTTTCATAATTTTTGAAATTAATATGTGAGCCTTGTGAATTTAAACGCGTTTGGTACTTTTAGTTTGAATTTAATTGACTGGAAAATGACTATTTTTCAAACGGTCTCCAAATTCGTGGAATTCAGGTTTGTAGGACCGTATCGTCAGAACATAGCTAGATTTATTTTTCTGGAACTTTTGGAATCAATATGTGGCCCCGGTAAAATAAAATGTACGTTGAAATCAATTTTGAACGGTCTTGGTCGGTTTAGTGACCGATTAGGTCTGAGCAAAATCTGTATCGTAACAAAAACAGCAGAACATAAATATATCATTACTCCAGACAATGTACATTAGAATACACTGAAAATAACATAATCATCAGAGTTATACAACATAACAGGATCATACTTAGTACATAATACAGTTTCAGCTTTATATAAAATGTCTGCAGCGGAATCAAACACAATATACATAATGAAGTCTGAACATCACAATAGAAATGATAGAATCCATCTTCAGCTCCATAGTAATCCAGAATGAACCTGCTAAAACCTGAATATAAGGCTTCCCGTGTAGAAAATAGGGGCACCCAAGTTTGCAAAGTGAAACAAACTACGAGTCAGTCATGGGACTGGTATGAGGAACACTTCATTTAAAATTAAATTATATAAATGATAAGGAATATCACGGGACCACGCCGCTAACGCGGAACGAGTTTACCCCCATGAATCCCAGTGCACAAACAACAACCAATAATATAGATATGGATCTACAATGCATTAAGCAACATGCAATTTTCCAATCTACCCATTTAGATTAATCACCACACTTAGATTTTCCAGTACCAATTCACTTTACAGAAATTATTCCTTTGGACTTTATTCCTGAATTCTTATTTCAAATCATTTTGAAATACCTATCTAACTTTTATATCAAAGTATATTTCACTTCGGGATCTCAACCCAAAATCTTTGGAAATATGAATTCCAAAACGTAACAATGCATACAAACAAGCATGCAACCAAATATCAGGCTCCCCTTAGACAAGGCAAAGGGACCGCACCTAAGCAACTCGATATATAAATGTGCACCTCCCACGATGGAGCAGGCTACACTGACGATGCACCATCCCACACTCTGGGGGAAGACATACACCTCCCTCTCACCCATACTTTTAGTCGTCCGGGTTACTCAAATCTTTAGCCACATACTGAATCATTTCATATCCCGAAATAGGGAAAATCATTTCACAACATAATAATCACAAGTACTTTCCAAAATTCTCATTTTCTTTAATCGACATCTGAGTGGGAGGCTTACTAACTGGTCGTGTTCGAGGAGTCAAATCAATGCAAAATTCGATAGCCTATTGGGGAGGCAAACCCGCAACTGGCTCAAACAAATCTGGGTAGTCACATACAACAGGAATGCGAGATACATCATTCATGCCATCATGGTCACTAGACTTAATAGAATATAATGAGGCCATAGAACAACGATCAACATCCTTAAGAATGAGGGATAGAAAATAGGGAGAATCAGGATGTTACAAAAATAAAATTCATTCAACAAACAAGATTCTGGCCATGTATTGCACGAGCCAGTACATACCAAGAATCATGTTGAAACCTTAAGAATATATCATATGCAAATTCGCATGGAAAGGAAAGCCACATTGAAATAATTAAACATCGGTACATATCAAGCTGAGCGTTGCGGATCCCCAATAGGATTTGCAATCCGAAGAGAAGTCAACAAACATACAACATCCATAGATAAAGAATCCACAAGTTCCTACGATACAAATGAATGCGACACACCTGTATCGAATAGAACAACCTCTAATAAGACTAAACCCTCAAGAATAGAAGGCGTACCTCCAAGCTGGGATGAACCTCCACATGCATTAGCCACATTGAGACTATGAGAATTAGGCTACTTAAGCCTCTTAGGACACAAAGAATTCTCATGGCCCTCCTTCTTGCAATAAATGCACATATGAGGCTTCGGGAAGGCTCGAGAGAAATGATCAAATGAACCACAATTGTAACACCTCTTCGCTGAAGCCGAAGGAGGTGACGCCTAAGTTCGAGAACTGGAACTGCTTTGTTTATTTTTCTACGATTTCGACTTATGAAACAAAAACTTTTTTGCCCTGGTTCTTTCGAACCTCACCATCATTATCACTATCCTTTTGATTCTCAACTGCCTCGAAACGGAGAGCTCCATCAACAAGCTTCTCAAAAGTTCGATCAAACTCCAATAGAAGAGGCCCATTAAGATACTTCTTAAGTCAATTAACGAACTTAAGATTCTTCTTGTAGGATGTAGATATATGCTCTAGGACATACTTTGACAAGGCCTCGAAAGAAGCAATGTTCTCAGAAATGGTAGACATTCCTTGCTTAAGCTCAAGGAATAATAAACTCCATAAATTGGTCGAAGGATAAAATGATCACTTTAGGGCGAAAATCACTGGCTGGTATAACATTCTCAGTAGGCCACATGCCACTAGACCACCCAATCTCTACTTCGGGGCCAGGGCCACTGCTCGGTCCAGACTCCGTCTGATGCCTCTTCCCACGACCAACCATAAGCTAAAAAGGAGATAAGTTAGTATTAAACACTTGGATAACATATAATGCACAAATTTTTGAGCGAGAAAGGAACACTACGAAATTAAAATTCATATCCTTAGACGTATTTGATAAAACAATTCCACGGAAAATGATGGGAATAAAGGACATGACAATAATCATTCTTGATGGATTATGAAGTTTGTATGAGTATTATACATCGATGTATTGTACAATGCATATTGTCCTGTATTTATACCACATTTTGTTCTGAACACCGCTTTGATACCCAAAGGTGGCGCCCCGCCCCGTGACCCATATTAGCAAGGAGTATTAACTAATAATACTATCTACTAACATGGAGAATATGGCATAAGAGGGGTGACCATCCATAATATTGTATTGAATAAGTATATAACATGTCATTTTTTTCATTTCACATATATCGACATATCTAATCCTTACCCAAATACACTAATATGGTGGCTTCAACATCCATTTAGAACTAAACACAGTATAATATCAAGCACAGAATACAGAGCTGCAGATACAGACATAGATGCATACATACACATCCCATACAATACATCATACATCATCAGGTCTAATGCTTACCCCCAATATATATATATATATATGTATATGTATATATGTATGTATATATATATATATTATATACACACACACACACACACATCAAACCCCCACAAAATATACAACATCATCATGTCTACATAACTACATAATACTAAAGCTGAAAACTATGCAATCCCCATAAGTTGAATTAGGATAACAAAGTAAATAGCTAACATGAAGTAAAAATCCCTAACTTGTAACTCGGTCAAACCCAAGGAACATATACACAGGCCAGTCTAACCTGAAACTGATAAACATATTAAATACCATAATTGATTAATTGCTAAAGGGGGTATTCCTTAAGATCATTAAGGAATAAGATGGAACGATACACTATGATGATAAAACTCCTATAAGGTCTATGTAGGAATTATAAGGTATTCACAAGATGGATTCACACAAAACAACATAAGGCACAAATTCACCCAAGTCACAAATTATTGAATTCACGGAATCACCATACAGGGAATGGTTGAATTCACAAAAGTTAAATCTACAATATAGCCAAACACAATAAAACAGATTATAGATCCATCACAGATTGACAAGCTGAACCTGCCGGCATGTGCTATTGGGCAGAATGGATGAATACCACAGCCAATATTATATCACACAGAATGGGTACTCGAATGACCCAAAGGTCCATAAAGCCACACAAGTAGGTCCTCACGGAATTCACACTGAATTGACCAGACGGTCTAGTACTGGTGACTACAAAGAAATGTGTCACATACCGTTAGATAGTAACTCTATAAGAGATAATCGCGCATCCCATGCCACATGATATCACTTAACGGTTCACAAACCATAAGTCAGCTACACACCATAAAATACAGAAATCACAAGATATCACATAACACTAAAGCTCACAAAGGGTCGCAAAAGCCACTTGTATATACTAAGATGTCACAAGACACTAGGTATCACAAAGGGTCCTAGAGGTCACTGCTAGACACTGAGATTATTACTGATTAGACAGATATGGGATTAAATAAAATTGTATACCACCACGTCCCATTGTGTGGTTTTTATTCAAAACATACTTAGTGAAAATAATTTTAAACCAAAGTTTGTTGGAAAAAACTTTGTAAATCGATTACTTGAAGTAACATAAATTATATTATTAGTGTATCTAAAACGATATTTAATTTAAAAACATATTTTCATTTTAAAATTTTCAAAAATGGTTTAATAAATTGTGCACGTGTTCATAAGAACAGAAGAATTTCATTAAGATTTCGTATACATAAAGTTATAGAGAAACACTAGATAACAACAAGGAACACAACATCTTTGCGGCTGTAAAAACCATAGAATTCACAAAATTTCATGAAAACATAACATAAAGAATTATTGTTGCGTTAGCACTTGAATCATGCTTGAAAACTACACGGATTAAGGCTAGAAAGACCACAAAACCCACACGAAATAACGTAGGAACACACATGATAGTAGCAGGAATACCTAGGCATTTTGTCCAAGAAGTTCGACCATTGGTCGACCACAAAGTCGACCATAAGTTGACCTATTGGTCGGCCTGGGAGTGAAATTCCTCCTAGGTCTTAATCCACTCGACGTTGCCTCTTTGTGGCTAATTCTTGGCAACCTAAATTAATCAGATTTGCATGAAATTCAACATGTAACAACTATGAAACATTATTAACACACTAAAAAAGAAAATTTGTTTCATCAAGAAATGGAAGAGCTATTCAACCTCAAACATAGGCTTTCAGCAAGACTGCAACTCAAAAGTAAACTTATGTTGTTTTACATCGTGTTGAGCAAGTTAGCAACCAAACCTACCGTTTCATGTTAAAAGAGTGAGGGAACCCTCACCTATTATTTGTAGCTAGATGTGCAGTAAATTTGGGGAAAATTGATGATCTTGGAGGCTCAAAAGCTATGAAGAAGAAGCTTTTCTTCCTGAAAAATCAACTTTAGAAAACATGCAACAACCTTTAGTGAATTTCATTAGCAAAATATGAAAATGATGAATAAATCTAAGCTTGAAGAAGATTACATGATGTAAACAGGATTAGCAACCCAACAATTAGGAGAAGATAGGAGGCTAAAAATTGAAGTTACAGTAAAGGTTTCTAAGTTTTTCCTATTTTCACTAAGGAAGTGTATTTCCTTAGTAAACAACGTACACAAAGAAATGTCTAAAGGATTGTTAAACTTAAATAAGTAGTTAAGGCCCAATTAACTTTCTTAAGTTCGAGACTAAGAAATTTAGCCCTTAAGGACACCTATTAAAGCTAAAATGCCATTATTAATCAATTTTTAACACTTCTATTTTCCAAAACACTTTGTTTGAACCATAAAAACACTAACAAAATTTCTAAACATTACTTTAATACTATTTTAAAGCTTTTTAATACTTAAATTTTACATCCACAACAAATTTTTCCAATTTTGATCGAAATTTAACCATTTTGACACAACTTGCATAAATTTTGTACATTAAAGTAACTTTATAATTATACACAATTCAACAAAATGACACAATACTTCCATTTTCTACATCTTAATAATATTTGCAACTAAAATATTTTTTTTCCTTATAAAATGTTCAAAAATAAGTTTTACGCACAAACTTTACATTAATTTACAACCCATACGTAATTTAAATACAAAAATTTCTAAATTCACAATTTCAACAAGATTTTCCCCAAAATTATTATTTAAGCCTTATTTTAAATTTACAAACATTAATTTATTTATTAAACCAACTTGTAGAATCAATATTTATTCTGAGCACACCGTATTAGAAATAAATTTTGAATTCTACTAAAAAGGTTTATATACAACCCTATATTCAAGTTTTTCTCCAAAAATCACCATTAAGCACCAAGATTTCACAAAATCACATTTCCCACAAACTTTAATAACCTATAAACTCCTTGAATTGAATTCAAAAATCATTAACTACTTATAGCAGGTAACCACTAAAACTTGGGATGTTACAATTATTAACTAGGAAGCCACAATCATATCAATTTATCCCGTCAGAGTATTGGGACCTGGAAGCAAAATTATTCCATTTCGTCGAAGAGAGATGGGATCAATATATGCATCACCACAGTATGGAATATGATTGGCAAGTGTTCGACGAGACCATGGATCGGTCCCAAAGGTTCGGTTATTGGTTCCGAGGACCTTGGATTTCAATAACGATCCGTTGAAATTGGTGGATTTGAATAACGAACTAGAGAGCTCACGGAGGGGTCGTATATATGATATTGATCACAAGTGATAATGAGATTTGGCTACCGAATTGCAATAGTCGTAGGGTTTAACTAACGGTCCATAAGAATTGACTGATGGAAGATTACGATGTTGATTTGTTCAATCACACCTGCCTACCATTAGATATGCTTTGGGGGACAACTGTTAACCTGCCATTTGATAAGGCAATTACATATATGAGTCGATTAGATGTACTTCTTAAAAATCGGGACAAGAAGCCCAAAGAGATAATTGATTAACTTAAAACTCGAGCGCAGACAACAATATGAAGCTGTGATCAAGAGGATTCACTCATTTTCTCAAGTTTTCTCCGAGGAAATTCCACATAGTAACATTAAAAGCTCGGCCAACATTTAATAGTAAGCCCAGTATAGGGATTACCTGTTCCTTGTCACAAGGAATAAGGATCGATACCGATCCTTCCACGTGATCAATACCGATCCCTATAATTTGAGATCTATGGGTACTGATTTCTTTTGTAGGTTGTAGCTTGTTCTCCCAGTATTCTTCGCAAAATTTCAGCCTAAATCTGCCTTTGTACTCACCATTAAATACAACACCTTCTGCATAAGAAAAATGATATTCTCTCAGGAATTCTTGGTTGGACTCTTCCCATTTTTGTTATTAAATTTTGATCATTTAAATATAACTTCTCAATAAAAAGAATTCCTATGAAGTGGATGTAGGGTGGAGAATTGCGAACCACTACAAATTTCGTGTCTCTTTGCTTAATATTTTTAATTTTCTTCATTATTTATTTCTTTACTGCTTGCTCTGTATTGGATTTTGGACTACTGGTGCTTTCAAAATAGTTTCAGTGTCTATTCAAAATTGAGTGCAAATAGTTTCAACGTTATTTACTGCTGTTAAACACTAAGTTCATTCAAGAATCCATCCTTACACTAGGAGTAAAAAGAAAACGTGTGAACTAAGTTTTGCGTATCATTTATTCATGTATTTTTACTTTTTGATTATTTTTCGATGGTAATGATATTATGATGTTACTTCAACAAAATTTATTTTATTTTTCGGTTTTAATACACTAAAGTGAATACTTAATTGAAATTAAGTTGATAAAAAGATATAATAATGAAATAAATAAAATTCTAATAACACATGTCTTCGTTCAATTCCTCTCTTAAAAGGTATTCCTCTTTGACTGGACTTTCCATTTTTTCAACCCTTGGTGAATACCATTTTATCTTGCTATTTTCACTCGCTAAGAATGCATCTTAGGAAAACACACATTTTCTAGAACATTGTTTTATCCATGTTTGGTGTTTAACTTAGTGCATGAAAAACAGAGCTGGATATTTTTACAATATTCAAGATTGCCAATGAATATTTGAAAAATCAGAAATTCATCCGCCCAAAAAAGCAGATGAATATCTAATATCTGAAGAAAAAAAGGGATGCGAATAGAAAACATCCTTATATAAAAAAATGTTCGATTTTTCCCAAAATTATAGTTTGTTCTACTAGTATTTTAATGCAATAATTAATATAGGTTCATCGCTTTGTTAAGCTATAGTTTATATCTTATGCATTTAAAGCGTGTTAACTACTCAAAACTATTTATTATTGTTATATTCATCGATTTTGGATTATTTTATTATCATTGGAATTAAAAAACAAAAATGTTAAACTAAAAATTTCAATTTACATTTCTGGGTTTATCGATGATTAACGGATAGAATTATTATCTAGTGTCCGTCTGTATCACCGAATATCCTAAAATGGTTTGGAATGTGGAGGCGGTCATGACTCTAACTGTATTCAAAAGTATCCATTAATACGCTTAACAATTTAACGCTTACCAACCATTGTTAAATAAATTGGCACCGAATGGTGGTAAACAATTTGATTGGCATTGTTTGTCGAACCATAATAGAATATGCAGTATGGTAATGGTAATCAATTACTAATAATGGTAATAATCATATCTACCATATATGTGAACCATTACATATTCTTGTGTTTTATTATATAGTAGTTAACATTATATTAGTAATAATTTAATAGAAAATTTAGCAAAAGATTATTTTGATAGACATAACGTAATTCTTATTATGTATTAGAACAGGAATATGATTTCATACAACATTTTAGCTTCTTTTAATCAATTTCATATATTTGACTACACAAAATTAAACTAGTAAATTATAATGTATTAAACAAATTTTTTTATAATAAACAATAAAACTTTTTAACGTTTACTTTGTTACATGAAATATTGTAAATTAATAAATATCATATTTATATACACTAAAGCTTGTATCAACCTCTCCCTATCATTACCAACCACTTTTCAAAGCATTCTTTTTCCAATTACTTAGGCTTAGTAATGGTATGAATTTCCTTCTACCAAGTAAAACGACCTGATTATGGTTACGAGTGTAAAATCTTGGTAAACAATTGATAAGACCATCGCAATAGCTGAAGTAAGTCAATTGTTGAAATTTGTCCAAATTTTATAGTTTTTTATCATGCTCTAGGAACTAGAGTTGAAGCATGGTTATTGTTTCAAAATGGAAATTTGGACAAGTTCCAACATTTTTGCCAAGTTAATAGCTAAATAGTTTTCTGAATATCACCTACGAACCATTCTAAGTTAATCAAAATTTCAAAAATATTACATAATTTCACTTATTTTATTTTTCCTTATTTTTTTGTAAGTTAATTAATATTCACAATTATTTTATCTAAGCTAATACTTAAGTTGTGAAGGAATACAAGCTTAAAAGTTGTAGTAAGACGGTGTGGGCTGCAATGCTAGAATGAGGTTAGAACCATGGAGACATTAAAATAAGCGTTTTATTTGACTAACCTTTCCTAGTGTTAAAATGGCCATCATACATGGTATCTTATTTCATAGGGCATCAGAAAGAAGCGGCTGCTTATGACAATCACATGCCAATAAAGAAATCACGTACATGAAAAAATAATTGTGTTCTTTCAAGGAGGATAAGGTTGAGGGGTATCTTTGAACAAAATGCTTGAAGGGGAAGAAAGAAACCTTAAAGAATTTTAATTTTTTGATTTGTAAAGAAGAAGGTGTAAATTAAGGGAAGTGGTAAGTAAATCTAATTTCTACATTGTTCTCTTTTAGTTTTGCAACAATTTTCTATTATGTGTAGCACTTTCAAATAATATATACGAGTGTTTTAATTTGATATATGGATATATGTCATAAATCAGTAAAGAATATAATACAATATAGAAATAAACAAAAAGTATCTAGAAATAAATGCAAAATGGAACAAAAGGAGCAACAAATATTTCACACAAACTGGGGACCCATCGATTTTATTTAAATCGCATGGTCGACCCATATTTCGGTTGGGTCGACCCATGGGTTGGCTCATATGGAGGTTGGGTTGAACCAAGTATCGACCCAGCATGGGTGTGGGTCGACCCATGTCGTTCTGGAATATTTCTTTTCTACATGATTTCTGGACTAGATTTGATTTGAACATAGGGATTTATATTAATATAAATCTGGTGGACATGTTTTATCTGGACATCTATAAATAAACCTACATGGCTTACTAGTTAAACTCGTATTTTCCGAGAGGGTGCTAAAGCCCTGTCATTTCCTTTCTCCTCTAAACTCTTCAGAAATACAATGTTTTAGATTTAGATTTTTGATTCAAGAATTGAAGGAGAATATAGTGGCCTCGAGGTCTAGATGCCCAGATCCCCTGTCCAAATAGATTTGTAAATCCGAACTGAAAAGAAAACATAAATTAAAGTCAGATCTAGGCCATAGAACGCACTACAAGTGAGTGGATCCAAATTATATTTTCATCTAATGGTATATGATATCATTTGATTCCTGTAAAATTTTGTTAACTCATAATTATTGATTGTGGTAATCTATTCTCTAGGCAATTTGGATATAATTCTATGTTAGTTTAAATCTTATTGTAAATCCCTATTGGAATGATATAAGAAATTTCATGTGAAATAAACCTATAACTTGATTCCAAAGTTTAGAATTCCTACATTATTTGTTATGACAATGGTTTAAATTTCAAATCTGGTAAATCTTTGAACAAATTGGAATGGAAAATGGGAATAAGCCTAATTATATTCAAACTTACAGGAAATATGTCAAATCGAGGAAAAATAAAAAGGAGAAAACATGAATTTGGATATACCTATAAAATGAAAGGTTTTGAATAGCCTAGATTGATTGGTTAGGGAAATGAAGAATATATTTGCATAATTTGGTCAGTGAGAAAAATAGGAAACATAATTGCAAGCATGATAACAGGTGAAATATAGATTAGTATGAAATAAAAATTATCCATATTGCATATTAATTTAACAACAAAAATTTAGTAAAAAGGTATGTCTTGCAATCATGGGTTCCTATTACAGTAATTACTTAGAACTATTGAAATAAACAATAGTTCTGGTAACCAATTAATTGGGGATAAGCTTAACTTCCTAAAGAATAAAGTTTTAAAAATGAAAATAAAAAGGGTAAAAAAAATTGGACGAGGTTATGAAAAGGAAAGGAATACGAGAGGCACCTTACTATAAACTTATAACTATAATTTAATATGCATGGTACTATGGAAATGATGTGTAATTCTATGGTACATGAAAGGTTATAACATGAAAGTTATAATTTGAAAAGTGAAAGGAAAGACGTAAAGCGTATTATAAATAAACTCGAAATTGGGAATTAAGTTTAATAAGCCTAAAAGTTTTCTATGGTGGCCTTACGATTAGACGATATTCTATGGTGGCCTTACGGCTAGGCAATTCTATGGTTTTGTGGTAACTAATAAAGTTGATTAATAAATAAACAATATTTAGATTAGATGGATTAATTAATATTTTAAATCAACGAAAAGAAAAGTAAATAAAACACATAATGATAAATTAGATATAAGGGTGTGTGTAATTCTAACTTTTATAAAATTTAAATATTTAGCATTTTTATTTTTGTTTATTATGTTTCCTTATGTTTATTTAAATTTATTTTACGTGGTGTTATAGGTTCCTAAACAATAGTACGATTTTTTTATAAGACCCTATTAAAAAATGACTAGATGATGAACACCCTGATTGCTGCATATATTTAATATTGGTCTTTAGTCCTCATTGTGTCATTATTTGCCTTTTATTGATATTTGGCACAATATTATTTTGGTAAGTTAGGGGAAGAAATTTCATTTCCTGTGAGTTTGAGATGACAAACCTGAGAGAGGTTTACTTGATAACAGGAATTAAAATAAGGAAAATATCAAGCGATTTCTCACTAAATTAGTCTCATTACATAAAGAAAACCTAAAAAAAGGTTAATTTTTTTATTTGACTCACGTCTATCTCTGTATGATCCTACTAAGCATTTTAAAAAGAACTAAAGATCTAATGTATCACAAAATGTGTATGTCAAGATTATTGAAAGTGAAATGTTTCTTATGATTTATACTAGATCTAGCATAGCTTATCCTATGAGTCATTTTCGTAAGTACATTCACAACCCCAACAATGAACATTATGAAGATCTTCATCATCTATTTAAACACCTAAATAGTACAACTTACTAGTGCCTACATTTTAACATACATCCTACAGTTTTGGAGGGATTTTGTGATGTAAAATTGGTTACTGATATTGATGGAGTTATCTCCTCTGTGGTTACGTATTCACTTTAGGAGGAGGTTCCATGCCATAGAAGTCTTGTTAGAAGATTTGTATATGAAAATCTACCATGGAACCTGAATTGATTTCACTTGAGTTAGAATGTCAAGAGGAAGAATGGTTGTAAGAATTGTTAGTACAAATTCCATTCGGGAAAAAACCAATGTTCTTATTTCTTTGCATGGTGATCCTCAAACTGTTATTAGACTTGCAAAGAATAAAGTATACAAAAGGAGAGGAAGGCATATCTGGATTAGACATAAAGTGGTCTAATTTTTTAAAGGAAGAGGTAATTTCATTGAAATACGTAAGATCAGAAAGAACTAGGCACATCCACTCATGAACGGATGACTAAGAAATGTGACCTTTGACTATTCAAGAGGCATAAGCCTCAGGACAAGAAAAGAGGAAACTTTGATGAACACCTATTGATAATCAAATAAAACCACATAGTAATTCTTTAGCATCCCGATTTTGTAATTCAAAGATTGATTTCGTTTAAATCTATAACCATCTTTGGCGGCGCTTTTGAGACACACTTATTGAATTGTATAACCTATGTTTCTTTCAAATCCATAACTAGTTTTATTAGTTATTTTGAGATGGAGTTATTGGACTGTGTAAAGTTTTTACTACTAAATTCATAATCAATTTTGGTAGTGCTTTTGAGATGCACCTAATGGATTTTACAAATATTTCTTATTAATGTCATAAATGGTTTTGGCAGTGCTATTTTCACACACTTAGTGGGCCTACTTATCTTCCTAACTACTAGAGTCTATAACTAGTATTGACGCATTTGAAATATTTTTAGTTGATTCTATTATCCGTCTTAAGGTTGAGCTTCGTGCTTTTAATGAGTCTATAGTTAAATTTAGTGGTGCTACATAGGCTATTTTATCGACTCATCAATTGTAAGGATGTAGCCGCCTTCTATGGAGATTTTAATCGGTCTCTCTAGAGCATGCATGAGTTTTCAAATTAAGAGCATGTCATAAAAAAGGCATTCATATTGTGAAGAAGCGTAGCTATTAAAAATGCAATATGGGTTGTGAAGTTTCAACCAAATCATGTAGTTCAACTGAAATTCATTGCATAGACAAAGTTGTAGCTGCACTTCTATTACATCAATTCAAATCAGAATATGTTGGTACATACATATGAAACTTTTCGTTTAGTCATATTGTTTGACTTTCTATTGTTTAGAGTTTATTGCAATTACTCAAGGAGTATTGGATAACTATAATAAAACTTTAGTCCCATATTGCCTAATTTTTGTTATTTTCGACCTTATATATCAACACAACTTATTAATTTGGTATGAATACTATGGATTACCAAGCCTACTAATATAGGCATGTGCACGCATAAGTGGGAGAATGGTTTCATACAGCGCTTTTGTTATGGATGAGAATCACATATCTTACGGCAAAATTAACACTAGAGGGGGGTGAACAGCGTTTTAAAGAGATTATGGAAAACTTAAACAATTAACGGTTACTCAAGCAACTATATGAACCACATAATGAAAATTACAATAGAAACAATCACAGATGCAAATATAAACAGAAATAAAATGCATAAAAGGAATGATCACACCAGATTTTTTACTAGTTCGCATTACTCCTACGTCCAGTCCCATGCAACACTAGATTGAGAGTTTTATTAATAACAGAATTCAGTTACAATCCCCTTGATTTCACGGCTACAAGGTTAACACCGATTCTACACCCTTGATTTTACGGCTACAAGGTTTACACCGATTCAGCACCCTTGATTTCACAGCTATAAGGTTAACACTGCTCTCCTTCCTTGATTTACGGGCTAAAAGGAACACACCCTTCCCTTAACAATTACAAATAGCCCTAGAACACCTGAGTAACACTTCCAAACAGAGAGTATTTGATAGATTGAGAATAGAAAGAGAATGATATAGCTTATATTGAAAACGACAAAGTATAAGTGTAGAAATCAAGAATTTAAAGTAGAATAGTGGCGGTAAGAGATATGATGAAGAAGGAGAAGATTAGTTAGTTAAAATTTCGAAAATGAGGCCTTTATATAGTATTCCAAAGGTCACAACAATTCTGAAACGTTTCAAAATATGAAAAGACACTTCCTTTCAAATTAAAAAAAAAATAACGGTTGTATGTCGATATGTAAGAACATGCATGTCGACTTATGCTAGATATTTAAATTTTAAATCATGTTTTAATGTATTTAAATCAATATATATATATATGTTTTGAAAATTAAATCAATATATATATATATATATATTCTGAAAATTCATGAACCAAAACTAGTCGTTTAAAATATGATTTCTTAAGTATAAAAACATATTAACTATTATTTTAACATAAAATATAAAAAGAAATCATAAGTAAAACCTTTAGATGATTTAAAATCATTTTGAAAGGAGTTTGAAATAATTTGAAATCAATTTAAAAAGAATAATTTGAAAACAAAAATTTGAGAGTGCTAATCAGAGTTTTAACATACTAACTAGACTATATTACATTGATAATCTTGAACTCTTGAAATCTTGATACTTATGAGTCTTAAATCTTCTTTGAAATCTCGAATCTCTAAAACCTTTTAATTGTACAGTCTTTAGTATTTCCTGCATATAAATCCTATATATGCATATATATATTCTGGATAAGGATGTTTGTATATATTTTATAATCAATAATGTTAACATGGTTGTTTTTGTCAAAATTCCATTCCCGGACAATCTCCCCCTTTTTGATGGTGACAACCTTGGTTTATAAAATATTCATACTTGATATTACCTGTTGATGTGATTCCTTGATTACTCCCCCTTTCACCATGAATTCCTTCTAACTCCCCTTTAAACTATTCCTATCTAAAGTATACCCTATTTTATAATTTCTCCCCCTTTGTCATCAACAAAAACTATACTCCCCCTGAATCTACGTCACAAATGGTTATAATGACTAGTGTAATTCCATTAAGTATAAACAAGAGTATAAAGATGTAACGACCCAGGGATTTTCGATTCCGAAAATCGATATAAAACACAATGTCGACTATTCAGACATCGGAAATACCTAATCAGTAATAGAAAGAAGTTAGAGGGTGAGAATAGATAAGATAGAAAACTAGATTGGAAGAAGAAGAAGAACACAATAAGATCAGAGTAACAAGAATCTCACTACGGAACGAAAAAATATAGTATCTAAAATAACTTTGAACACAAATCTGCATTTGTATATTAGAGTACAACACTTACAACACAACGGAAATAAACAATAGCTATAAAATTTTGCTGATGCCTCCTGCTTCAAGCTCCATCTAGTGTATTTGTAAATCTCGACTACTTGACTGCCCGTACAAATTTTGGCACCCAAGAGTTTAGGTAAAACAAAACAAAATAAACTCTGGGTCTGTTATGGGACTAGTATGAGTAAACTCCAACCATTTGGTTTAACTTTTAAAAATCATTTTCAAAAGAAACGATAATCGTAAGACCAATCCACACATAAATACGGATGGTTTTTATCATACGATAACCCGAAACATTTTCAAAATCCATACTTTTTTGATATTATAATAATGTCTAATCACAAATAATTAACAATCTAGCAGAACGCTAGCATCTCATGCTCCACATATATATAGTATACAGTCAAAACCATAGGAGATTATTGGAGATTGGATTACGACTATGACAAGATATGGAACCGTCTGCCGGTAGTGTATTTCTAGAGAGGAATACAGTGGGTTCAACAAGAACGTCTTGCAACCCGGCCCACACACGACCGAACACTCATTTCTCTTGAGTGTATCGAATATATTGTCACCTACGGTTGCTACAACATAACCGTTCCCGAGAGATACAAAAGCGAAAAGAAGTAACAAATATGAATATTCTCTAGATGGTGACAATACACCCTAATGGGGCGACCCACATAGCCATGTTGCTTGCCCGATTTTTTTCATTTCCCGGTTGATGAGGCTTGAGGTCATAACGTATCTTTTGACAGATCATACATTCATTTACTTTGAATGCCACATCGTCATAACCGCCAAATCAAAAATTGATTTCCACAAAAATACCACGGGTATAAAGCTAAGAGAAACGAATTTCTCCACCACCAAACGCGGATAAGTTTGAAACGATCAACTTACGTGATCCATTAGATATACTCTGTCAGACATTCGTCCATACACATTGTCCCGAGACTGGACAAACCGAAGGCACTATTCTGTAAATCTATCTTAGGCAAATTCTACCTAGGTTCGCCAGAACAGCCCTTGCACAACTCCGTATTCAATTGTCTTCATCATATTTGATTCACAATGCTAATGCCCATACGAAGTGATTTTCAGATAATAAATCTGATCCCGGTCTCTTCGTATTAACAACGGAAAACGGTCGAAACTTTGATAGTCGGTGATTGATTTAACTATCAAAAGAAAACATGTGTACAAACAACGGTCGTATTTCCAAATGGAAATCTTACCGAGCAAATCATCAATCAACACTGATCCCCTTTAATTTAATTTGCCATTCAATTATTCATTTCCCTATTTTCGATCCCATATATTCGTAAATTCTTATTTTCTAAATTTAGAAAATATACGTTATAACTCATTGGAACATTTCCATATTTACTCCCATTTCTTATTTCCTATATTAGAAAACATTTTTGATTCTTCCTTGAAAAACATTTCCAAAACTCCTTCATTGGATTTAAGCAGATGTTTAAACAAAACATAGCTATGCCAACATGAACTATTTCACTCATTTACTAAGTTTACTTAACTAACCTTCACTATCGAACCTTAACCATTCCTTAGCGAAAAATGAAGTCAATCAAGTTGGGGTGTAACTACCTCTCAGACCTTAACTAAACAACATTTGTAACCCCGAAATAGACAAAGTTCACCTTTTAAATCTTTAACAAATTCTTTACGTAACTCTCGGATTCTATTTACGAATCCACCTCTTTTACAGAAATCATTTGATTATGAAAATAGTGTTATAATCCCATGCTTCCGAAATATAATAAGTTAAATATAACTTTTATTTATTAATTTAAATAAACATAGGATTTATTAAATAAATAAATCTTGATTTAAAAACCAGAAAGTAAATAATACTTTCCTACATTCGATATAGTCGAATCCCAATGTATAATTCTTTCTCAAATAAACTATATTCGATAATATTTCCTTCAAATAAACTACATTTGATAATCTCTCCTTCTTTGAACATACTATATTCGATTATGTAATGACCCGCATTGGCAGAGTTATTATAATTAATTTATTTAATTATATTAATAGTGATATAGTGAATTAAATGGTCATGGAATTAAATAATGATGAATATTTAATTAAAATAATAAATTAAATAATATATTTAATTCTGAAATAATCAGAATTGGCTGAAATGACAATATGGTGTGAACCGGATCATTTGTGATATTTAATTCAGTTTGGAATTTGATTTGAATAACGAATATATTCAATAGTCGACAGTTGAATGTATAGTTAATAATATAATTATAAACGAGCTCGAAATGGCGCTGCAGTTCGTAAATTGGCGATTCGAACTTCAACTAAATATACCGGATTCGTTTTAAGCCGGCTTTCTGTGAAACAAGAAACGTGTGGAGCTGGTGGAGTATATCTTTCTAGTGGAAGAGAAAAATCGGGATTTCATCGTGTAGATTTTGATTTATGTCCAAATCAAATTTTAGAAAAGTTGCTGTGGAATTCCTTTATAATTTATAAAGGAATTATGTATATTTTTAAATGGAATTTCAATAAAAATCGAATATCGATTTAATCGGGATTTGAAATATCAAGTTAGAAATTCATAGAGGAATATTCTGAAGCTGTATGATATCGTATGTGAATATATATGATAATATTTATGTATAAATATTTAATTTAATTATATTTAAATATATTTATATATTTAAATGGGCCATCCAGAGCTTTAAAAATAGCCACTTTTGCAAACGAAGTCGGAATTCGACGATCTAACTTTGTTGGATCCGCAATGTCAAATAGTTGTTAGATTTCCAGTTTCGTGATTTTTAGAGTCACTGTGTGGTCGTACGGACTTTTAGAGTGAGAAACAGTCAGTATTTTGACGGATAAAAATACGTTGTGTGAGCATACGAAGTCGGAATTTGACGAAACCAGTTTCGTTGGGACCGTAATGTCAAACTCTAGCAGTATGTCCAGTCTGGTGATTTTTGGGTATCGTGTGTGATTACAGGAATTTTAAAGGACAAACTAAAACTGTAGTTGATTATAAATTAATACAATAATAAAAAAAATTTAAATTCCTATAAATACCCCACAAAATCTCCCTAAACCTAATTCAACTCACTCACAAGTCAAAGAAAAATCCGCCGCAACTTTTTAGCTTTAGGAAAGTTATATTCGATCCTTGCAAAATCCAAAACAATACAAATAAAATCCAACAAAATGCCAAATCGATTTCGTGGTGTTCGTATAGGATAGCTCTCTGAATTCCTACCCATTTCGGTGAGTTCGATCACATTTTGGCCGACGTTCAAATTAGGATAGTAACCCGAGGGTTAAAGATTTGAGGTAGGAGGAGCATCGATATCGATTTTCAGTTGTATAGTTGGGTTTGTGGTTGAGATTGGGTTCGGCGGTGATGAACTGGTGGTTTTCGGTGACCAATTGTGTCGCAGGTTATGGTGGTTGCGTTTCTGTATCACAACCGAGAGAAGGTAGTCGAGTGGGGCAAAATGGGGATGGATATGTAGTGGTGGGGGAGAGAAGTGACATGGTGATTTTAGTTTTTGAAATGGTATGACAAAGGAGGGACGATGGAAGTTTCAACGTCGGTCATGGTGGGTTTTTCCTGAAGCAAGAGGTCAGGATATTTTATTTGGGGGAAGAAGAAGTATAAGGGCGTGAGCGGGTCTTCTTTTTTAGTGGATGGGCTTTCCGTTTTGGGTAAGGCCTAACTTTTAAAAAGGGATTTAATTTGAAAGTTTATATTCAATTTAAATGTGTGTCAACTTCGTAATGTAATAACTCTTACATACATTATCAGAATTTCAAACCGTAAGTTGTGTCGGGGTCGTATGGACGGTGGCTACGCATTGGGACAGACTGGAAGTGGATTGGTGCTCGTTTGAATTTATGGCGAAATAAATTGTTTGATTCAAATCAAACAAACAGTTTATCGTTCTTTAACGATGAACTGCAAATGTGAGTAAATCTCACTAACGTTGAACAGTTTATAATTTCATGTTGTATTTTTAGAACTGTTAAATATTGATTGATTGATTGTGTATTGACTATTTGATTGAACTGCTAGACAGTTAGTTGAATTTTTATACTGATTCTGTTTAATAGAATATATCATATGGAACTGAAAGTGATGTTATCTATATTGTTTAACATCTGTGATGCAGGGAAACAGGTTGGAGGAACCCAACGGGGTTCCTTAACATTTATTTTACAGTTTTTCATATATTGTGATATATGATGTGATATATAATATGTTGTCGATTATATGTGTTTGGACGATACTGATCATCGTGATTTGATATGTTGAATACCATAACATACCGAAATGTTGATAAGGGAATATTTTCAAAGTGATATTTGAAATAAAATATTTATAAATGGAATATTTATAAATAAGAATTATTTATAAATTGGAATATTTATAAATAGGAGATATTTAGAAAAAGGAAACTGTTATAAGAAGGAAATCATTTTTAAAGTGGAGAACCGTTACTAAAAGTAAATCTTTAAAGTGAATAAATGTTGTTAAAAAGGAAATCTTTATAAAGCGAATAAAGGAGTTAAATCGAATATGGTATTCGAAAGGAGTTAAATCGAATATGGTATTCGAAAGTAGTAAATCGAACTAGTTATTCGAAAGGAGTTAAATCGAATATGGTATTCGAAAGTAGTAAATCGAATTAGTTATTCGAAAGGGGTTAGGCGAGTCGATTCAGTTGAATAGAGTAATCGAATATTTGTTATTCGAATAAGAGTTAACCAGTTAGAGTTAAATCAATTAGAGCTAACCAGTTAGAGTTAAACCAGATGGAGTTAATCGATGTTAGTTTAATCGAAAGGAGTTAATCGATGTTAGTTTAATCGATTAGAGTTAAAGCAAATGAGTTAATCGAATATATAGTTTATTCAAATAGAATTAAAAGAGTTATCGAATATAGTTTATTCGATAGGAGTTAAGTGAATAGAGTTAAAGTTAAATCAAAAGAGTTAATTGAATAGAATAAATTGAATAGAGTTATCGAACGTACCTTATCGAAGGAAAGAGTTATCGAATAGAAAAGATTTGAAAGAGAGCTACGTAAAGAAGTTTGTTAAAGAATTAGAAGGGTGAACTTTGTCTATTTCAAAGTTAGAAACGTTGTTCAGTCAAGGTCTGAGAGGTAGTATTACCCCAACTTGATTGACTTCATTTTTAACTAAGGAATGGTTAAGGTTCGATAGGGAAGGATGGTTAAGTGAAGTTAGTTATTAAAGGAAATGGTTTGAGTTGGCATCGCGATGATTTGTTTAAACATCTGTCTTAAGTCCACTTAAGAAGCTTTGGAAATGTTTTCCAAATAAGAAACCAGAAATGTTTTCTAATAAAGAAAACAAGAAATGGAAATGTTTTCCTTTGTTAATAACGTATATTTTCTAAATTTAGAAAATAAGAAATATTGAATATAGGTTAATAGGAGATAAGTAAAAAAATGAATTAAAGAGAGTAATGTTAAATGATGTTTGTTCGATATAATTTCCAACTGGAAATAATATCGTTGTTTGCACACTTGTTTCTTTTTGATAGTTAACTCACAGACTATCGAAGTTTTGACCATTTTAACGTTGTTAATATGGAGAGACCGGTTGTATTATTATCCAAAGAACCACTCTGTACTGGCATAAGCGTTGCGAATCATATATGCCAAAGGAAATTGAAGATGGAGTTATCCAAGGACTATCCTGTTTACAGAATAGTGCCTTTGGTTCATCCTGTTCCTGGATGACTTGTATGGACGGATGTCTGACAGAGTATTTCCAGACGATCACGTATATTGATTTCTCCAACCGTACCAAGAGTGGAAGCGGAGAAGGAAACTTCTTTTAGCTAACACATAATGTATGGTTGAGGACGTCAATCGGTGATTTGATGGATTTGACGATGTGGCATTCAAAGTGAATCTAGTGTGATGATAAAGCGTAGCATCCTTGCCTCACATCCGGTAAATGACAGAAATCGGACAGGCAGCATGGCTAAGTCGGTCGCACCGAAGTAGGGTGTATAATCACCTAATCTAGAGTTTCATTTACTTCTAAAAATCTATTGTTGATGTTGTCCCATTCGGGAAACGGTTGCTGAACCCAACCGCTGGTGATATACATTCGATACACTCAAGCGGAATGAGTGGTCGGTTATGTGTGGCCGGGTTGCAAGATGTTCTTGTTGAACCCAGTGTATTCCTCTCTAGAGGTACACTAGCGAAAGGTGGTTCCATACCTTGTCATAGTTGGAAATCCATTACCCAATACGTGCTTGCGGTTTTGATTGTATACTATATATGTAGAACGTGAGATGAAAGCGTTTCTGCTAGATGATTAATATATTGTGGTTGATAGACATTATTATAATATCAAAAGGTTTTGATATAAAGAAAATTTGGATTCTCATAAGGGGAAAACCCATTCCATTATACGGCGTGGTCTTATGAGAAATTGTTTACTTGTTCAAACTGTTTTAAACTGTTTTACTCACACCAGTCTCATGACTGACCCGAAGTTTATTTTGTTGTTTTCCCTAAACTCTTGGGTGCCTAAATTTGTGCAGTCAAGTAGTCGGGATTTACAGATATACTGGAAGAGTTTGGAGCATGAGACTTCAGGATCATATAGCTATAGTTTATTTCCGCTGTGTTGTAAGTGCTATGCTTTGATAATGATATGTATATTCAAGTACATATTTGTATTTCAAAGTTATGTTATGAAATATATTTATTTGTTCCGCTGTGAGAGTCGTGTTACTCTGATATTGTGTTCTTCTTCTTCTCCTATTCTAAGTTTCTATCTTATCTTTCCTCACCCTCTGTTTTTCTTTCTATTAATTTCCTGATTTTCACTTTAATTTGGGGTTGGACTTATGTTTTTGGTCAGCTCAAATTGGACCGGATTTTCGGGTCATTACAGTTGGTATCAGAGCTTAAGTTAAGAATTACCTTGGGTCTGTGGCGTAACTCAGTAGAGATGGGTTTAGTAATACCTTAGATTGAGTTGAGTATATATATACGAGTGAACGTATTTGTTTTTGATATAAAAATTGTTTAATAATGTGGAGATTCATTAGTTGAGTTGTTTATGAGTTCTGGTCGATCAGTTTGATCCACTGTATCGGTAGGAGTTACTAAACACTCAAATACGATGGGTCGACACGATATGTTTTGAAAAGAGGGTAAATTAAAATAAGTTTACCCAAGGTATATCTTGATATAGAGAAGATATATATATCAAAATTATAATATAATGGATATATTGGTTGTTATTATAATTGAGTGAGATTATAAATTAAATGGTTATGTAAATGACCAATCAGAATTCATATAAGTGAAATACGTGAAATCAGATGAGTAAAATCTGAAATTTTAAACCAAAAATCGAATTAAAATTCTGTAAAATTGGATAAGTGTTTGTAAATGGATTTGGATTAAAAATAACGAAAATTTAAGACCCTGGGAGATTTTAAATTGTTTTACAAGCAGTGTGAATTATATTTTGAAATTAATTTCAAAGTGGAAATGTTTAAAAATGGTTTTATAGTATTGAACTCAGTTCGATCGCTGGAAAATAGATTCCGATGATGACAGCTGCATCATCAGTATTCATTTTCGAGTTGTAAGTGACGAATTACTACCAGAGATACTGTTTTGAATTTGTTTTGAGAAAGACAAGTTGTGTTGAATTTCAAAATGGGATTAATAATATAGAATTTGATAATTCAGAAATAAAAATACAAGTGTGAAATTGAAAAGGGAAATCTATTTTCCAAAAATAGAAATATCGATTTCAAAAGGAATTGAAAACGAGACTTGTTTAAAGAATGTATAAAGAAAATTGAAATAGAAATTGAATATAGAAATTCAAAGGGAGTTTGAATATATGAAATTCAATGAAATTGAATATAGAAATTCAAAGGGAGTTTGAATATATGAAATTCAATGGAATTGAAATAGAAATTGAATATATAAATTCAAAGGGAGTTTGAATATATGAAATTTAATGGAATCGAAATAGAGTTTGAATATAGAAATTCAAAGGGAGTTTGAATATATGAAATTCAATGGAATTGAAATAGAGTTTGAATATAGAAATTCAAAAGGGGTTTGAATATAGAATTCAAATGGAATTCAAATATAGGATTTGAATATAGAAAATATAAAGGAATTCAAATATAGGATTTGAATATCGAAAGTGAAATGGAATTTGAATATAGGAATTCAAATGGAATATGAATATAGAATTCAATGGAATTAAAATATAAAATTTGAATATATAGAATTTGAATATAAAATTCAAATGGAATTTAAACTATAGAATTTGAATATATAGAATTTGATATAATAGAATTTGATATGTGGATTTGAATAATAGAAGTGATATAAAATTTGAATAGATATTGAATAGAATTAACTAAGTCGAAGAGGAATTAGTTAATCAAGTTTTGAATTTGAAGTTGAACTTTGAAAGGTGAATTGGATTTGTAAATGGATATTCGAAATCGAATATAGAACTTAAATTTGAGACTTGGATTCAAATTAGTTAATAAGCAAGTTAAAATATATTTGAACATGTCATGTTCAAATATAAAAGTGAAATAGACTAAAGAGTTAATTAACAAATTAATTAACGAATTGAGTTAAAACGATCAGTATAGTTAAAATAGATTGGGCAGGTATAAATATACATGAGATAGGTATGGATAAGGTATGAAGGTATACAAATAGAATGCTCGACGAAAAGGTATGTATTTAATTCGTATATGAGATTTTATGCGCCGTATCGGCTAGCCGCTTGGCTTTTTCTTTTTCTTTTGGATTGGTGAGGGCCATGGGAGGCTATTTGAAATATCCTGATGCTCCCGGTACAAAGGAGGTTATGGCGAACTTTTTCGGGAATTTAAGGAGTTAGAATATTTTTAAGATAATTTGAAAGTTAGAAATCAATATATCGATATATATATATATATATATATATATATATATATATATATATAGAAGTCGATAAGGAAACGAACTTAGAAATAGAATAGTAAAATCAAAAAGGAAGGCTAAGAATAAAATCTAGTAAGAATAGAAAGAGGAAGCGTATACGTGTTTAAAAGTGAATAAGTAGTTGTATGGTATTGATTATTCGAGTAAGTAGTCATATCTGTTTTGACGTTATAAATGTTATTCAGTCAAGGTCTGAGAGGTAGTTATACCCCAACTTGATTGATTTATTATTAGCAAATAAATAGTAAGATTTCAGGCTCGAAGATCAATGTTGAATAAGAGTTAGTTGAATATAGTATTTGGGTTGTCGTAACGATGTT
Organism: Allium sativum; assembly: GCA_030737875.1. NCBI lineage: Eukaryota > Viridiplantae > Streptophyta > Magnoliopsida > Asparagales > Amaryllidaceae > Allium > Allium sativum. The sequence continues at coordinate 2,832,055 of CM060911.1, read as the reverse complement.
TTACACAACATCCGTTTTAACCTAAATAAGTGTAAGCTTGGAAATATAATAAAGAATATTTCCTAAGTATAGAAATAAACGAGATCAGAAAAGAGATAAGTAATTGGAATATTTTCCAATTATAAATAGCATATATTTTCTAAAGTTTAGAAAATAAAGGAAGGCGATATTCAGAAATGTTTTCCAAATAACATAAAAGGCCAATATGGTTATTGAAAATATTTGGTTAACAAATATTGATAAAAAAAAATAGAGAAGTGATTTAACTAATGGAATATTAATTAAGGGCTCAGTGACATGTTAAAAAGGAAAATCTGATTTTTGAAAAGAGTAAACTGTTTAAAAACTCCCAGGGAAGGACTGTTTGAATTAAAAACAAATTTAACAGAAAATTGTGAAAGCAAATTTGAATTAAAGTAAAGCTAGTAAAGTGGTAACTGAGATTGAATTAGAATGATATCTAGACAAATTGGATTATGAGATTCAAATTTGAAATATAATGGGATAATCAAGTTAAGAATTGGGAATCGAGAAGAAACTCGAGTTGAAATGATATTTGGCTTGGATATAAGCGAATGGTTGTGTTGGAGATAAAAATGATTTGAGTTGGATTGGGATAACATTGGTATATGCTGAATTAACAGCAGATGGAAGTAATATAATGATATACCCGACAAAAAGGTACATGTTTATATTTCACATGGTATGAGATTTTGATGAGCCGAATTGGCAAGCCGCTTGGCTGTTTGATTTTCTTTTGGGTTGGAGAAGGCCCAGAGAGGCGAGTTGGAGTTAGAGTTATTAACCAGTACAAAGGAGGCGTTGGCGAAATTTTTCGAAAAGTTAAGGTGTCAGCAAATTTTCAGGATTTTTGAAAATTTTCGTTGATAAGAATTAATTAATAATTTAATTGAAATTAAATTGGTTCAGTTGAAACAGAAGTTAAGAAGTGAACAAATATGTTCTAACCAGTCGATAGGGTCGTTCTCTACCTCTTAGCAATTTCGAGGACGAAATTATTTTAAGTGGGGAAGATTGTAATGACTCGCATTGGCAGAGGTATTATAATTAATTTATTTAATTATATTAATAGTGATATAGTGAATTAAATGGTCGTGGAATTAAATAATGATGAATATTTAATTAAAATAATAAATTAAATAATATATTTAATTCTGAAATAATCAGAATTGGCTGAAATGACGATATGGTGTGAACCGGATCATCTGTGATATTTAATTCAGTTTGGAATTTCATTTGAATAACGAATATATTCAATCGTCGACAGTTGAACGTATAGTTTATAATATAATTATAAATGAGCTCGAAATGGCGCTGCAGTTCGTAAATTGGTGATTCGAACTTCAACTAAATATACCGGATTCATTTTAAGCCGGATTTCTGTGAAACAAGAAATGTGTGGAGCTGGTGGAGTATATCTTTCTAGTGGAAGAGAAAAATCGGGATTTCATCGTGTAGATTTTGATTTATGTTCAAATCAAATTTTAGAAAAGTCGCTGTGGAATTCCTTTATAATTTATAAAGGAATTATGTATATTTTAAAAGGGATTTCAATAAAAATTGAATATCGATTTAATCGGGATTTGAAATATCAAGTTAGAAATTCATAGAGGAATATTCTGAAGCTGTATGATATCGTATGTGAATATATATGATAATATTTATGTATAAATATTTAATTTAATTATATTTATATATTTAAATGGGCCATCCAGAGCTTTAAAAATAGCCACTTTTGCAAACGAAGTCAGAATTCGACGAAACTAACTTTGTTGGATCCGCAATGTCAAATAGTTGTTAGATTTCCAGTTTCGTGATTTTTAGAGTCACTGTGTGGTCGTACGGATTTTTAGAGTGAGAAATAGTCAGTATTTTGACGGTTAAAAATACGTTGTGTGAGCATACGAAGTCGGAATTCGACCAAACCAGTTTCATTGGGACCGTAATGTCAAACTCTAACAGTATGTCCAGTCTGGTGATTTTTGGGTATCGTGTATGATTACAGGAATTTTAAAGGACAAAATAAAACTGTAGTTGATTATAAATTAATATAATAATCAAAAAAAATATCTAAACTTCCTATAAATACCCCACAAAATCTCCCTGAACCTAATTCAACTCACTCACAAGTCAAAGAAAAATCCGCCGCACCTTTTTAGCTTCCGGAAAGTTATTTTCGATCCTTGCAAAATCCAAAACAACACAAATAAAATCCAATAAAATGCCAAATCGATTTCGTGGTGTTCGTATAGGATAGCTCTCTGAATTCCTACCTATTTCGGTGTGTTCGATCACACTTTGGCCGACGTTCAAATTAGGATAGTAACCCGAGGGTTAAAGATTTGAGGTAGGAGGAGCATCGATATCGATTTTCAGTTGTATAGTTGGGTTTGTGGTTGAGATTGGGTTCGGCGGTTATGAACTGGTGGTTTTCGGTGACCAATTTTGTCGCAGGTAACGGTGGTTGCATTTCAGTATCGCAACCGAGAGGAGGTAGTCGAGTGGGGCAAAATGGGGATGGAGATGTAGTGGTGGAGAAGAGAAGCGACATGGTGATTTCAATTTTTGAAATGGTATGATAAAGGAGGGGCGGTGGAAGTTTCAACGTCGGTCATGGTGGGTTTTTCCTGAAGCAGGAGGTCGGGATATTTTATTTGGGGGAAGAAGAAGTATAAGGGCGTGAGCGGGTCTTCTTTTTTAGTGGATGGGCTTTTCGTTTTGGGTAAGGCCCAACTTTTAAAAAGGGATTTAATTTGAAAGTTTATATTCAATTTAAATGTGTGTCAACTTCGTAATGTAATAACTCTTACATACATTATCAGAATTTCGAACCGTAAGTTGCGTTGGGGTCGTATGGACGGTGGCTATGCATCGGAACTGACTGGAAGTGGATTGGTGCTCGTTTGAATTTATGGCGAAATAAATTGTTTGATTCAAATCAAACAAACAGTTTATCGTTCTTTAACGATGAACTGCAAATGTGAGTAAATCTCACTAACGCTGAACAGTTTATAATTTCACGTTGTATTTTTAGAACTGTTAAATATTGATCGATTGATTGTGTATTGACTATTTGATTGAACTGCTAGACAGTCAGTTGAATTTTTATATTGATTCTGTTTAACAGAATATATCATATGGAACTGAAAGTGATGTTATCTATATTGTTTAACATCTGTGATGCAGGGAAATAGGTTGGAGGAACCCAACGGGGTTCCTCAGCATTTATTTTACTATTTTTCATATATTGTGATATATAATCTGTTGTCGATTATATGTGTTTGGACGATACTGATCATCGTGATTTGATATGTTGAATGCTATAACATACTGAAATGTTGAAAAGGGAATATTTTCAAAGTGATATTTGAAATAAAATATTTATAAATGAAATATTTATAAATTGAAATATTTATAAATAGGAGATATTTAGAAAAAGGAAACTGTTATAAGAAGGAAATCATTTTTAAAGTGGAGAACCGTTACTAAAAGTAAATCTTTAAAATGAATAAATGTTGTTAAAAAGGAAATCTTTATAAAGCGAATAAAGGAGTTAAATCGAATATGGTATTCGAAAGGAGTAAAATCGAATATGGTATTCGAAAGTAGTAAATCAAATTAGTTATTCGAAAGGAGTTAAATCGAATATGGTATTTGAAAGTAGTAAATCGAATTAGTTATTCGAAAGGGGTTAGTCGAGTCGAGTCAGTTGAATAGAGTAATCGAATATTTGTTATTCGAATAAGAGTTAACCAGTTAGAGTTAAATCAATTAGAGTTAATCAATTAGAGTTAACCAGTTAGAGTTAAACCAGATGGAGTTAATCGATGTTAGTTTAATCGAAAGGTGTTAATTGATGTTTGTTTAATCGATTAGAGTTAAAGCAAATGAGTTAATCGAATATATAGTTTATTCAAATAGAATTAAAAGAGTTATCGAATATAGTTTATTCGATAGGAGTTAAGTGAATAGAGTTAAAGTTAAATCAAAAGAGTCAAGTGAATAGAATAAATTGAATAGAGTTATCGAATATACCTTATCGAAGGAAAGAATTAACGAATAGAAAAGATTTGAAAGAGAGTTACGTAAAGAAGTTTGTTAAAGAATTAGAAGGGTGAACTTTGTCTATTTCAAGGTTAGAAACAGTGTTCAGTCAAGGTCTGAGAGGTAGTATTACCCCAACTTGATTTACTTCATTTTTAACTAAGGAATGGTTAAGGTTCGATAGGAAAGGATGGTTAAGTCAATTTAGTAATTAAAGGAAATGGTTTGAGTTGGCATCGCGATGGTTTGTTTAAACATCTGTCTTAAGTCCAATGAAGAAGCTTTGGAAATGTTTTCCAAATAAGAAACCAGAAATGTTTTCAAATAAAGAAAACAAGAAATGGAAATGTTTTCCATTGTTAATAACGTATTTTTCCAAATTTAGAAAATAAGAAATATTGAATATAGGGAAATAGGAGATAAGTAAAAAACTGAACTGAAGAGAGTAATGTTAAATGATGTTTGTTCGATATAATTTCCAACTGGAAATAATATCGTTGTTTGCACACTTGTTTTTCTTTGATAGTTAACTCACAGACTATCGAAGTTTTGACCATTTTAACGTTGTTAATATGGAGAGACCAGTTGGATTATTATCCAAAGAACCACTCTATATTGGCATAAGCGTTGCGAATCATATATGCCAAAGGAAATTGAAGACGGAGTTATGCAAGGGCTATCCTGTTTACAGAATAGTGCCTTCGGTTCATCCTGTTCCTGGATGACTTGTATGTACGGATGTCTGACAGAGTATTTCCAGACGATCACGTATATTGATTTCTCTAACCGTACCAAGAGTGGAAGCGGAGAAGGAAACTTCTTTTAGCTAACACATAATGTATGGTTGAGGACGTCAATCAGTGATTTGATGATGTGGCATTCAAAGTGAATCTAGTGTGATGATAAAGCGTAGCTTCTAGCCTCACATCCGGTAAATCACAGAAATCGGGCAGGCAGCATGGCTAAGTCGGTCGCACCGAAGTAGGGTGTATAATCACCTAATATAGAGTTTCATTTACTTCTAAAAATCTATTATTGATGCTGTCCCATTCGGGAAACGGTTGCTGATCCCAACCGTTGGTGATATACATTCGATACACTCAAGCGAAATGAGTGGTCGGTCATGTGTGTCCGAGTTGCAAGATGTTCTTGTTGTCTAGTTGTAATGCACATTGGAAAAAATGTTTGTGATAGTATTGTTGGGACACTCTTGAATATACCTGGTAGCCAGGATATGTTGAAAATGGGCATTTATAAGGAGTTAGCACCAACAGAGAAAGGTAAGTTTACCCATTTGCCTCCTGCATTTGCTACCATTGTTAAACCGAAGCAAAAAAAGGGATTGACAACCGTCGCAAATGACTTATATTACAGTACTATCCTTACTTCATTTTCAATAAAGGTAAATTAATAAAGATGCTTGACAATACTTATACTATAATTTCCTGAAAAGCAATGGTTAAATAAGAATGGGAACGTAGATGAAATAATTATAAGATAATTTGTTTTAATTTACACCACATCTTCTTGTGAAGGCGCTTACTCTTATTTAGGTTACCACAAAACCATCTTTGAGGCCTAACTTCATTCTCATGTTTACATATTGTTAAAGGAACCACTATGACACATTGAAAAAAGTAGCTGAACATAGAGGATTACTAAAATTATTTGTAGCAATATTAAAGATTCTTTAACAGACTCCTCAAATAATCATATGCTCAAATACTCATATGTCAACTGCTCTAAGACGTTTATTTATTTCAATCTTATTATTTTCCGGATCGTGCATGGTATGTGAGTTATGAAATGAGTTTGATCATCCTTCAACATATTTCTTTTAACAAAAATAATAAAATTTTGGTAAATAATCGTCTCTTTAACCTTAATAGTATTTCAAAATAGCATAATACACTACATGAGAAACAGGGTTTTTCAACGGCCAGGGGCCGTTGGCGGCCGTTGGAAGCCGTTGGTCAATCCGTTGGTATACTGATCAATGGCTTCTAACGACTTCCAATGCAAACAACGCCTATTTTCCAACGGCTTCCAACCGATACATATAGCCACATGTCCCTTACTTTTGGCCAAAGAGACATTGAATAAGGATGAAAACCATTGAAAATAAGCCGTCTGGCTCCGTTGGAAGCCGTTGAAATGATAGGACCAATAAGCCGTTGATTTCCGTTTATGGCCGTTGGAAATCTAGGCCTTTTTTTTAGATCTCAGAATTGCCACTTCAGGCCACACACCACATATATAATCATCGAAACAGTTCCATTTTGAGCATATAACTCACAATCTCAACCATATACACACCCAAACACAGTATAAAATAAAAATCAAACACAAAACACTTAAATTATCCAATATTTACATAACATAACAACCAAACTTTGCCAAAACAACATATCCATGCCCAAACATCATAACCAACACCATATCCAAACCGTACCATCACCAAACCATCATAACATCATGTCCAAACCATTATAACAATATATACAACAATCATGTAGTAAGCTTCACACCAAATCTTAAAACACAGATCAAAACAAGCTAACCTGATCTACTCTCTCCACCAGAAGATGAAGGTGGCGTACCGCGCTGGGCAATGTACTCCACCAACCGCTGGTTAAGCAGCTCCATCTTCTCTTCCCGGCGACGATCACGCTCATGGAACTCTGCAATTTCTCCTTTTAGCTGTGCGATTTCTTCCTTCTCCTGAGCCCTCTGATACGTCTGTTGAGATGATCTAATCAGTTTATAATTTTAAATTTTCAGTATTTCATAATAGAATTTCAAGTACATTTGAGTTTTTATTATAAATTTTAGTATTACCTCTAGATTTCCAAAACTATATCATCTGTTTCGGGTAGGTGGATCCAAGACTGCTTCAAATATCATGTCCTCATCTTCCTTAGTCAACTCACTCCTCCCACTTGATTACAGTAATTGCGCCCTTTGTTCCTGAAATTTCTCCTGTTAAACCAAAAACAAATGAATTTAGATAACACTATTTTAATTAAATTATAACTCTACCTTATTAACTATTTTATACTTACATATCTCTAACGTGCCTTATCGTCATGGTCCCAACTGTATGAACTGAGCCTGTGTTGTCAGTCTGAGTCAATGCATGTGTATGCTCGAAAACACCCTAGTACGACACAGGAGCCATACGCGCTCTCTCCTGAAAAAAACATGCATATATATATATATATATATATGTGTGTGTGTGTGTGTGCGTGTGTGTGTGTATATATATGTGTGTGTGTGTGTGTGTGTATATATGTGTGTGTGTGTAAATTAAAACTTAAGCTTAAATCAACTATTAATTTTAACTAGTTATAAATTAAAATTTTAAACTCTACAATTACAAAATATACCAGATCCTCACGGTGATGCTGAAATGACTTGGACCCACCTCAATGCGTAACCGGATTCTTGCTCCTGTTAGCTGCATTTCTCTCAGACGAGGCCTACACATTTAAATTAAAAAAAAAGTATTATTCTAAATCACATATTAATTGAATAGAATTTTTTTAATTAAATATGCAGTAAATTTACAAGAAACTCCTCATTATTATTCCAATAAGTATATAGCTCATTCCACACCGCTTCACCCAACCAAAACGGTCTTTGCCCACCTGATTTTAAGGTGTTCATTGTTTGTCTGTAACTTGTTGCCATTTTGTTGTTCCAGTGGCACTTGACGATTTCCAAATCCGTCTCCTTGAGATCCGCTGAACCCTACATTTTTTTAAAATAGCATACATATGAACTTATCAAATAGGAGCATGACAACTTAATGTAATAATTGTTATATCATATATTCCAGAAAATTCTGCCATATGGTCTCCTTAACAATGTTGGGTATCAAGATCCATGTGGGACAACATGCAGTCATGCGAGCCTGATAAGCGTGTTTTTGTATCTTCAAGACCGTATTGGACGACTTCAACTCAAAACCCCTGTGTTAAATGAAAAAAACATGGCTACGAGAACAACAATTTAAATAACTTATTGCACTTAAAATAAATTTATATAAAAACTTAGTTTTTACCCTTTGGAGGCTTTTGGCTTAAGCCGGACCACAGGACGGGATAACTCCGACGGACCACCCTCATCACCACTAAATGCCCTTGTGACGCCATACTTGTTACAGCCAACAACATAACATAATATAACATGAAAGAGCTATGTAAAAACATGGTATGAGAAAACATGGGTACTTGATAATAGAAATGTCATAACTTATGTCTAGTTAACATTACAAGTTTGATTCATAGATATGTCTAGTTAACATATGAGTTTAATTCATAGAAATGTCATAAAAATAAATATAAGTTTGATAGATAACATATTTTTTATTTATGATATGTTACTTATTAATAAATAACATAAAAAATATCTACTAATATGTGTTGACATAAGAAATATCTATTAAATATGAATTTGATTTTTACTATGTAAAAATAAAAATAAAATTACCTTTTGAAAACGAGGATTATTAGTTAGTCATCCTCATCGCTTTCAGATTATGACTCTATTTACTTCTCTTATATATGGTTCATTTATAGTCTCAAATACATCAGTTAATGCATTCGATTCATCGTTTAGAGGTCCAAAATCTGTTTGATCATCGACTATTACTATTTCTGCATTTTCCTCGATGTCTTCTTGATAAGCTTGGTCATCAAGAATATTACGTCCATCAAATGTAAACCTTGCCTTTGTTTTGAAAACAGCATGCCAATCTATTTTGTCCCTTCTCATAGAGGGATTAGGTGCATAATATACTTGAAGAGCTTGTTTAGCAAGTACAAAACGATCATACTTATAATAATGGGAAATATGTCTTACTTCTATAAGATTATATTTTGGGTGCATGTTGATTGCAGAACCTGGAACATTGCTGAACTGACTGCATTTAAACAAAAAAACTTCTTCTACGGGTCGTGTAAAATATGCCAATTGCAGAATCTGGTTTAGCACGCCATAAAAATCGTGTATATGGTCGTTTGGATCATCACTACCTTTAATAAATACACCGCTATTGTCAGTTAATTTTTCAGTACCATATTTTTTAGTGTTAAATTTTTATCCATTGACAAAGAATATTGGATATGGCTTGACATTTCTTTTTGGTCCCATTGCTAAATGTTTCATTCTTCATCCACAATACAATTTATTGGATGAAAAACATAATTGATAAACCAACTAGCGAATTTGTTGCTAATATCGTCGTTTGGATACTGTGATTCATAAATGCTGCAATTATAGGACAAATGTTACATGTATGATTAAAGATATAATACATGTATACATAGATGCATAATATATGTGTGTGCTGCATTGTAATCTTTTTATCATTCAGCATTCTTCCACACATCTACCAGAAGGCCGGCCATGTTTTTTAAAAATAGATAAATTCGCTTGACAGTCATGTTGATCAATGCTTTCATCATTACGCGCAGTACTTGCAAAAGATATGTTCACATGATCACTAAAATAACGAGAGAGAAAAATAAAGCTTCTTCTTCGATGTATAATTTGCAAATAGAAACTTCAATTCGAGCTTTCTGTCCCACTTTTTTCTTTAGATGATTTAAATACCTATTTAGAATTATTGTAAAATATTTTTTCATACATTTCGTTAACCAAAATTTAATTAACTAAATATTAATATGCCTTTCAAATGGATACATCCATCCGTATCGCACAGGTCCTCGAAGACGTGCTGCTGATGGAAGATGAATACGTAAATGCTCCATAACATTGAAAAAACACACTGATGGACAATGGATTTCGATGTCATTTCCTTTTTTACTTAAAGCGAAATCAATAAGCATGCTGACACCATTAATAAATTGTTTGTTTGTTGTGCCATCAGTTTCTCTTCGTTTGTACATCCAACTTCGATCATCAAATTAACCGTCCATTTTTCCTTAGCACATATAAAATTAGAAAGTATGATATAAAATTAGATCCACAATTTTTGTGTACGATCGCTCAAACACTAAGGTTGTATTTTAATGAAAACATTTCCTTGACGCATAAATTATGATGATAAATTTTGAATTGTCATTTTGTTGAAACAATTTTAGTGCTGAATATGCATGTTATGTTAATTGATCATTTACATGTGGGTCACCCATTACAAATACAATAACGTAATTAAATCGCGTAAATATTTTCAATTTAAACGATTCAACAAAATTTCAGAAGCACTTATCTTTAGTTTCCTGAACAGTACATAATTGCGTGTACATAGGGAACATAAAGGAGGTGCTTTCGAAATTTTGAGAACCGTTTAAACTGAAATATTTTATGATATTTAATTTCGTTATTGTTTTCGTAACATGTCCAATACAAAGGACAAATCCAACAAATATTGTATATGATGAACATAAATGTTCTTTTCATTAATAAAACGAACATTCACATAATGATTATATATATTACTTATCAGACAGGGCCAAAAAAGCTCTCTAAGGCTGTATGAATATAACATATTATGATTTGTTTTTTTTCGTGATTGAAGTGTTTTTTTTCAACTTTGATTTCAAAATTTCTAGATCAATTTTTTTAAAATCAAAGTTGCAGGTTAGCGCCATTGTGCACCATAACCATTTTAGGACTCAAAAAAGCCTAAAGCTCAAGCCATGCGCCTTAGCACCTTAACTACTATGAACTGTACGTATATGAATTTTATCACATTTACGTATATTTTCAACATTAAATCGAACTAAATAGTCGTACGCTATACACAGAATTAAATGTCGTTTTCTCTAAACTTTTATAAAACACAAACTTAAATATTTCCATTCCACGAAACGATTTCGACAAATCAAAAATCATTTCCAATGAATTGGTGCTCAACCAAACAAACAATACATAGATTAATTACCAACTATAGATATACACACAATACTATATATATATATGCATATATATATATATATATATACATATTCAACTTGAACTAATTAAACCCTAGATTAGCAACATAATCAAATAAGTCTACAAATACAAACTCATTAACAATAACTACTTAAACTAATTAAAACCCTAGATTAACAATTAAGTAATTTATAAATAAAAACCCTAAATTAGCAACTTAAATGATTAAACCCTACATTAGCAACTTAAATGATTAAACCCTACATTAGCAACTAATTAACATCACTAGACACACAAACATACTCTAATTATGCTTAAATTACAAAACTTAGGTTATTAAACAAAATTAGGGTTAATACATACCTTGAAATCAGAGAGAATCGTAAATTAGAGAGGAGGAGAGAGTGCCTTGAATGAGTTGGAGAGATCCTAGGCGGTTAATGGCGTGGGATGGATGATTTCAGAATTGAAAGGGGGAAAGTTTGGGGATTTGATGAAATAAATCATGGGTTAAGAGAATGAGGAAGAAGGAAGCCGGCTCTATTAATTTTCTGCTTAGACCGTGTAAGGGGTACCAATGGTTTTAAAACCAACGGCCGCCAATGATTTTCAACAGTGTATTTTTGTACTAGTAAGAAAATTCCATCTTTTGGCTTCCGTTAGAAGCCGTTGGTCAACGGCCGTTGGAAGTGTCCGATGTTATACTGTACAATTCTAGTAGTGATAGGAACGGTTTTATTATTGTGTCCCACGTAGCTCTTTAGATCATTACAAGACTATACTAATTCAAAACTAATTTTTGATGAACAATATATGAATACCATTAATAGAAAATCCTCTATATAAAAATACCATTAATAGACTTAGAATCAAATTACTGAATAAGAGGAGGCATTTGACTATTTCATTGATGGTCATGGGGTACTGGAAAACATCTTTATACAAGGAAAATTTACAACATTTGAGGAATCAAGATCTTATAACAGTTGTTGAACCCACATCTAGACTAGGTTCTGTTGCTTTACTAAGTGGTAGAACCACGTAATCCCGGTTAATAATCTCAGTTAACTTGGGTTCCTCATCCACTTATTATATTGCTATGATCATATACTCTTAGGTACAGTTTGATTTTAAAACTGCCCAGTTAATGTTCGCCTCCGTGTCGGACGCTTCCGATGCATCGATGTGGAGTCCACACCATTTGCTCCTTCCAACCGCGAACAGGTCAAAAGGAAGCTTTCGCATCAAACGCAAGCCAACAGCTGTTTTTCCACCCTTTTTATACATACCCATACAAATAAAACACATAAAAATAATTAATAAAATTTTAATTTTACCTCTCCAATTTACTTCTTTCGTTAAAAAACACATTTCTAGTTCATAACAATTCTCCTTCAAATAACCCTTCAAAATACCCGTTTCAAATTTCCTTTCCATTCAAAATCAAAGGCACCCTTAAGATTTTGAATGCGACAACTATTATACTATGCGATGAAGGGACCATGGCTCATCATTATGCATAGGAGGCTTTGGATACAAGGCTTTGGACAGATCATTAAAAGTCTTGATCGGTGTGGTTGTTCACTAAGGGTAGAATTGTTAAATTTGCAGGTGATTTTTGTCATGATTTACCTATTGTTCACGGAGGGACTAGAGCTCAAACAACTGGTGCATTGGGATCAATAGTGTGATCTTATTTATAGTTAAATGTTAAGGTATTTTATTTGACATAAAATATGCTTTTAAGAAATAATCAATCAGATGTTTACTTTCCAATATGTATTGGGTATGGGTATATATGAGGCCTAGGTCCAAGAAGACACTATCAAACAAGCTGATAATATTGTTATAACCTTGAAGAATACAAATTCATCATGAAACATTAATAATATTAGTGAATTTCCCAAACTTGTCTTCCCAAATCTTCATGATAATTTTAGTGATGCTACTATATAATGAATAGAGAAACATTAGCAATAAGAAATAGAACTGCAGATGAGACTAATAACACAATCATAAAAACATTTCCAAGTGATGAACACGTGTATTGTTATTTTGATAATGTAGATGATGATATAGGAAATTTGTATCTACATAAATTAATATCTAAAATAGGATCTACAATTGAAGTGACCCAAACTTCCATGTGAGGAAAGCCTGGATTGAGCTGAGAACAAGACAAATTAGAACACAAACAGAAGAACATTTCATTGCTTATTACAATAATTTACATCAGAGTATATGAATATACATAGTATGAATAAATATTACACTTGATAAATATCAGAGATTTACAAATTACAATGCAGCGGAAAATAATACAAAACACAACTGAAAGAGATACACAGATACAGAGCTTTCTGAATATCGTTCCAGCTGTAAACCAGGATTCTATAAATATAAATCTACAAAACCAAAACTACTAGCTGCCCGTGTGAAAAATAGGGGCACCCAGAGTTTAGGTTAAAGCAATAAACTCCAGGTCAGTCATGTGATTGGTGTGAGAACTAAAACAGTTATCTAAAACTTTAGTTTAAAATGGAATAAATCAAGGGACCACGCCGTATAACACGGAAAGGGTTTCCTCCCGAGAATACCAGTGCATAAAACAAACAACGCAATGCTTTTTGGAAAAATGAAGCTATTATAAGACCTAGGTCCCAACACACAATGCAACGCAAGCCGGAGGATAGGATTTTCCCTTGTAATAGCCAAACATGCTTGGTACGTTTGAAACAAATCATTTTGATACTATTATAAGGGCATAGTGTATAAAACAATTTCAAATATAAATGTATCAATCATAGGCGGCATGGGTACTATCTATCATGTCGCCAATACTAGGCTCTACAATCAAAATCGAAATGTCACGTTTTGGAAATTGGACTTCCGTCATGAGTTGAGGCAAGGGATCATCCTCGCCGGCTTCGAGACACTCTAGCAAGTGCCTCAGGGTCACACACAGCGATCCCTAGGAATCGGCAGGTCCGGTCCATACTTAGCGGATTAGTTATACCTGAACACACGTTCCCTCCCCCCCCCCCCCCCCACCTTTCGGGCGTCTATGAGCCAGATGACTCAATATCCATCGGCTCTGTAGAGACCGATATATCCAAGGCGCCTCGCAATCCAACAACCACAAAGGTAAAAATATAATAATATCAGGGCTTGCAAAACCCCGACACCACCCATAGCTTGAAAGAAACGTCATGTTCTCCCTACGGTCCCTCAACCCCTTTTTGACCCATACCGAGGTGTGAGGCTCGTGAATTAACGCTATACACAAAGCTATGCCATTTAAGGTCGTGCATTGATCATCATCCACAAGACTCTGCTTTTCAACAGAAGCCTGATCATTTGCATCTCAGCATGCCACACAGGCAATTCACGCCGTGCGACTGATGTCTATCGATATATAACTTCTGAGCTCGTATGTCTAGAGAAGGGCGTTAAGCAAGAGAATAAATTCTCCGCCGCCAAATAGATATATATTTTATAGAGATCAATCAACACAGAATAAAATCCAATGTCAGATACAGTTCATTTACAAGTTCGTTCTGGGTCTGAACGAAACCGGAGGCACCTTATTCCTCGTCCCGGGTCCAATACAGGAGAGAGGTCCTCGCATATCCGGTCGATCTCCAAGTACGTCTGGACGATCACCAGTTATTACCTTGTCTTGGGTGTACAGCCCAATCAAGACATCAATAATCATGCAAACAATGTGAATACCTCCGGCCTTCAATCACCGTCTTCATCGTCGACTTGTCGTCGAATCAGTTATTCAGAATGGGTATAAACCCCGCCTTTCTGAATAACTCGCGTATATAATAAACAAGTGCTATAAAAACACAACATACGCCTCATTCCAATTCAGAATAGCCTTTTATTCAAATATTCATATCATTTGGGAAAGGTTCCCATTAATTTTATCAAAGATAAATTCTTTAAATTTATTCTTTAATCTTCCTTTGGAAATTAATTCAAATCATATTAAGGTTGTCCAAACTAGTCGGGATTAGCGCATCTTATCGAAGTAATCATTTGTTTAATTTCCCAATCTATTCATTCCATGGAGCAAAACTGGTATTACACCATAACTAACACCTCAGTGTTATCGGTAAAATTAATTACCATTTCCCGTTCAAATCTAATTAAAGATTTAACTATTGCTTGGAGCAAATCTGGTGATGCTCCACACTCGATCATTTCCCCAAATTTGATAATTTAAATTATCACATTCTCTTTTCAATCTAATTAAAGATTCATTAAAACTACATTTAGTTTTAATCTTCCCAAAAATCTATATTAATGATTATTTAACTTTGGAAACACAAACATGTTGCATCGACAGTCTACAACGTACTATTGACTCTGCCGATATATAACCTCTAAGCTCGTACGTCTTAGAGAAGGGTGTTAAGCAAGAGAATAAATTCTCCACCACGAAACATATGTATATTAAGCAAAGATCAACCATACAGCTCGAAATACAATGTTAGACATATAACCTTGTCTTTACCTGGGTTAAAGAAGTAATACCATTTAAAACACAGTTCACGATAAACCCAAATCACATTCCGTTAATCATGGAATCTTCACGGAAAACAGATCAATAAATATAATCGGTATCAATTTCCGTATCCGAATAATAATATAAATGGAATAACGACAAAGCCTTTTAAGTTCCATATATATTAAAAATCTTCCTCCATAGAAGCTCATTTCGATTATTATCAAATCGAATTC
Organism: Allium sativum; assembly: GCA_030737875.1. NCBI lineage: Eukaryota > Viridiplantae > Streptophyta > Magnoliopsida > Asparagales > Amaryllidaceae > Allium > Allium sativum. The sequence goes on along the minus strand of CM060911.1, from coordinate 2,816,338 downwards.
CATTCAATTCCAATTTAGTATATTAAATTAGAAAACTTTACTTTTGGAAAATTTCCATAAATCTTAATAAAAAAATTATAAATTTCAAATCACATTTTACTGTAAATCGGGTTAAAGAACGAATGTCGTTAAAAACACAGTTCACAATTTACCCAATTCACATACGATTTTATTCCAATTAAATGTTAATTAACTGGAAACTCTAATTATCTTAATTAAAAGATTTATTCTTTTCACACGGGGTTCAAAAATAGTGTTATTTAAGACATCATTCACGACAAACACAAAATCCAATTCAATATTAAGTACAAGGCTCTGAATAGAAATTATATCGGCTTATATTCAATATCAATTCTGAAATCAACAAATATCGTATTGGGAATAACGATATATATATATCTTCCAAATTCCTCCGCAATATCCGTATAACCACGGAATCCAATATCGAAATATTCCTGATGATAATTTCGATTCAAATCAATTCCAATACATATATTGAAAATTCTGGTTATTTTTAAAACCATTTCAAATCCAATTAATTAATTTAAAATTTTTGGATTATAACTCTAGTTCTTAACTAATTCATTTTGATAAAATATATTTTTACCCTTACAAAATTGGAATTTTTCATCCAAATTCTTTCCAAATCATTTATTATGATTTTAGACAAATTATCGATATTTTTAATAATTTTATCAAGGCCCGTACAGTCGATTTCCATAAATGGTCATCGAACAACACTTACAACGACCTTTTCCAATTTTGATTTGGACATAATTCCAAGTCCAACCTTTAGATTTTAAATATCTTATATCCGTTGGAAATCTCTTTTCGATACAAACCCAGCGGTTTCGGTTTTAGGAGAATTCGACGGTCGGATCTCCTATAATATCAATTCAAAGTCAATGGTCAAAATTCCCAAATTGCTGCGGCGCGGCGCGTTCTATTCAGGCCATTAAATATGTAATATATATATATATATATATATATATATATATATATATATATATATATGTTATATTTCGTCGATTTCCATTTAAAACGTATTTTATGAATCATTTTAAATTCTTTTTCAAAATGATTTCAACTACATATTCAATTTCAAATCAAAATTGAATATTCTATATCATTAATATATAAATGATAATATTTTCAAAACATTAGATTTTTAAATCACTTCCTTTTCGATATTCAGTATAAAAATGAGTAAAATCGATATAAATATCGTTCATATCAAAATGGCGTTAATCTAAATAACATGGCTTCATATTTTTAAATATTTTCGTGTCCATCTCAAATCGGACATCAAAATCATATTTTGATCCATTACTGATTATAATTTTAAAATATTAGTAATTTAAAATATTCATTACTCGACATTTTAAAATATTCTTTAATTTAAAATATTCGTTCTTTCCGAATTGGAATCAGACACAGTCAATTACCATATTATTTTATTTTTATGGATTTCATACACACATGTACACAATAATAATCAAACACAGTCAACCATCATCTAGAGTGCATTACACAACTGCATAAGCGTTAAATATAAATAATTAATGCTTACAACAGCCTGTCAACCCATCGATTGACATACAACTAAATATTGGGATTAGTATATGTCCAATATCTACCCAATACCCGTGTGGAGTTTTCAAACAACAAACACTGAATATTATTTGTGTAGTTGGGTGATGTGTAAAATATATCGTCCTAATCAATATCAGTAAAATGTGTGTACATAAACAAATCGATCGATTGTAAATGAATATTTATTTTATTCATATACACGTTAAAAATTATATTTTTAACTATAAAATATTTGTTTCCCCTAATGAATATTTTATACATTTCATTTATACAATAATTATGATATTTTTATTGTTATAATGTTTTTAGAAATTTTTCGGCAGCACAATGGCGCGATACTAGAACCGGAATAAGGTCTAGCCTTATCCCTCGCCTAGTAATGGCTCGCGCAATGTACATACCAATTTTAATCAATTCATTTCAACCAAACAACCCAATTCAAGCAAATAATCCCACCAACCAAACAACCAAACAAACATGGTTTCAAACAAATGTGTCGGGTGCTACTAAGCACCGTCTGCATCCTACACTACGCCAAAGATGGCCTGCGGCAACCCCAAAGATGTGACGCAATAGGTGCCAAAAAGTGTTGGTATATGCAAAAAATGACCTGGGGCAACACTTTTTTGGGGTTGCATTTTGCCGCATTGCCTTAGAGTCAAAGGCAACGCCTTTGCGACCCTATGGCATTATCGATACAGGTGTTGCCATAGTTACCACTAGAACAAAAAAAAAATACCCTTTCACAACTACAAAATATAGTTGTAATATGTATAGTACAACTGGCATTCGTAATAGAGTCAGCCTTTTTTACAACTATTTCTAGCAGTTGTTAAAACTTGTTTTACAGCTGTTAAAAGTAATTACACCTCAACTGCTATTAATCAGAATTTTCATAATATTATAAGAAATATTATTATAACACAGTATTTTATTCATATAAATATTTTATTTCAACATTTCAAATAATACAAAATTTTTGACTCCACTATTGTACATTCACTCGTATATTACACAATCATCCATATTTACATACATTCCTCACTACATTGTCACTCGATTCACTCATATACAGACTCACACATACAACCATAAGCAAGAACACGAAAATGATTATATAAACTAGTACCTTTGTTTTTTTTCCTTCTGATGATTCGCTCGCAAAGTATGCGCAACTTCTCTAGTTCAATCGTGAATGGCCTCTGACTATAAAAAAACCAACTTCATGTAAGAATTGTGAATTAAGACTGAAGATACTATCAATATTTCTTATCCTCCAAGTAAAGAACAATTGTTACACAAAATGGAATATATATATATATTTATTTAATAGCTAAAACAAAAAATCACCTACACAGAAAGAAACAATAGTATTTATACAGAAAGAAACAATAATATTTACACAGAAACTTCCAAAAATTTGAACTGTCATTCGTTCAAAATAAGCCCATGATAGCTTATATCATGCAGGACTTATACAGTAAATCAAATACAACAAAAGAACATGAAGATTGTTCTCCCCGCAAACAATTTAAGCATGATTTAAGATAATATAGAAACCACAAATGCAACAAATTAACATACCACACAGAGAAGGCACCAAACTGTCTTTTCCCTTGAAATTCTTTTACGAAACCAATTAGTACTTCGTATGTTCCACTCCTAAAAGACAAACATAAAAACTAAGAATAATAAACCAATGCAGATAACCAAGCAATCAACAGTAGATAACAATTAATACTTACTGAACCGAGACCATTTCATTTGAATCGGCAACATCGTTCACCGTAAACCAAGCACACATATCAAAACTAGGTAAATATGTATTTGAGTTAGGAACAATTCAAATGATAATTACCTCAAATGTATCCCAACGTAGAGCATTATGTTTGCCCAATATGCACACATTTGATTGTCTGAGCAACTGACCAGACTCATGTGAAATAACAAAAACAATCTGCAAAGGCTTCTCTCAAATCCAAAGCGCAATTCACACAGCATTTCCATACAATGTCAATAATCAGATGTTAGTGCTTGGCGCAATTTAAACATAGTGGAGGTGTAAATGCTATATTGGAGACAAAATCCAATTTAATAAGCTAAACTGTTAAAGTGTGCAGGACAAAGAGCGCTAAAGAGGCTTTAGAGGGCTTTAATTACATAGATTCTGGTTGAGATTCTTAAGATTCGAATTCTTGCCAATTTCTAGGTACAATGTTACCTTCTGAGGTGCACTGGCATCTCTAACTGAAAGTAGAACAACAATTTAGAATTTAATAAGTTTGCTAAAAAGAAAAACGAGCAACGGTATTACACCTGCCTCTTCATATTTGTAAATAGAGAGTGCCTCTACATGTTTGTAAACAGAGAGACCATTAATAGGAGAAACAGATTCGTGGATTGCCCCCGCAACCTTCAACTATATATCTCTCCCTTCATCCACCATCAACCCCCCCCCCCCCAACCCCCCCCCCCCAAAAAAAAACCCCATAAACCAAAAACAAACACCACCACACACACACACATTTAGGGAGAAATCTGACGTGCTAGTCAAAGGAAAAAAACCCTAAACTTACTATCCTAGCAGGAGCGTTAACTCCCATGGCAAATGCCTCCGTTGAAAACAGAACCTATCCATGTCAAGAAAAGAAAAGGAAGACCTTTAAATTATATTCATGACACGGGTAAGAAATGAAAAAATAAAGTCAAAATGCATATAAATGAATCCAGCAAGACTTCTCAATTCTCAGCATACAAATTGTAAAATACAAATATCAAAACTGAAACATAATTCACACATTATTAGTGCATGCATATTATTCATTAATCAACAAAAGAGAAAAATTAGTTCCTTATTTTCAGTAGAAACCTTGTTCGTTGAAATGACAGTCCTAGTCAACGCAATCAATACATAAAACGAAAAATCCGAATTATGAAATTGCATATACCTTAATAACACCACGACAAAAGAGCATCTCAACCACTTCCTTCACAATAGGAAGGAGCCCTGCATGATGCACACCGATTCCTCTACGGAGTAAGTTTGTGACTCTGACTACCTAATCAACAACCGCCGAATGTAATGTAACAAAGTAAATTTCATGAACATGACAAGTGGTATTAGAAAAGGCTTACCTGGGGTAGTTTCCTATAAGTTCCCTTTAGGCGTGAAAATGCCTTGTCACAGAATAGACGTATGATACTTTTCTCTGAAGTGGTAGTAAGATCAATACTTTTCACAAAATAGACGTAAGTTAATTTCCCTGTTGTTCCTAATTCCTGCAAAATTCTCAGAGCTATCAAAGAAATCAAAAAATATACCCTAAGAGTGTCAAAACCTCATAGACTCCAAATCGTGCACCCATTCCTGACATGCTAGCGAGTACTGACAAGCCAAAACCATTGTAGAGACCTTGAAATCTAGAAGAAGACTTAACGCTATCAACCACTTGAGAAAAGCGCAATTTCTAAGTGCCTCCTGCACCAATCTGAAGGAGAGATTTAATAATGTCAATTGGATGAGTAACGGAGGAGGTGAAAACAACGGAGGAAGCAGCGACTGAGATTGATTTTGGTTTTTGGTGGAATGATTTTGGAAATTTAGGGTTTTGGATTGATTTTGGAAATTTGAACGAAATGAAAATGAAGCAGTGATTGAAAATAAAAGGGGGAAAATGAAAATTGATGAGGTATGGATGGACGCTTCAGATTTTGTTTTAACTGAAGGTATGGATCACTTAGGTGTAATCCCTTTTTTTAATTTTTCTAATTAGAATATATCTATAGCTATTGCAACACACTTTATTACCTATGCTAACACATTTAAGTGTGCATTGCAGTAGACAAAAAACAGCACAGCAATGACAACATTGTAGCTAGCAACACCATGGATTTTCGTTGCGATAGGTCATTTATGACGTAGTGTTAGTATATATATTTAACTCGAAAATAAATTAAAGTGAGAAATTCTCACCTTTGCGATCCACTCCGCCATGCTTTGTTTCTGAATTTCTAAACCGTTTCGATTTGTCCGAAATTCCAACGCAGTCCTTTCCACGCCGTTCATAAACAAAATCGCATTTTTAATATGATGTTTATATATTAAAAATCATATTTTTAATTCGCTACTTATATATATATAAAAATATATTTTTTATATTCTCGATTATATAAAAAACATATTTTTATTTCTACTTTATATATATAATTCGAATTTTTATCGCTACTACATATATATAAAAATCGAATTTTTATCATTACTACATATATATAAAAATCGAATTTTTATCGCTGCTACATATAAAAATAATATTTTTATACTCTTTGTTATATGAAAATCCTATTTGTTTCCTAAACATAAAAATCAAATCTTTCTTTTATTTGTAAAAATCTATTCTTCTTAAATATAAAAATCTATTTTTATCTAATGTTATAATATATAAAAATCTCTTTTTTTTCTAATGTAATTTCTATAATAAAAATTCAAGTTTTTTTAAACAATAACCTACACATAAATTTCTAAAAACAAATAATGGCGTTTATAATAAAATCAGAAAATAAAGCAAAGCTTGTTTACATAAAAATTACCTTTATTTTTTTACATTCATCGGGGGGGGGTTTCTGATTGAATCGGAGAGGGAAGGGGAAGAAGGCGGCGCGGCAAGGGGGGGTGTGGCGGAGGTAGTCGGTGGCGCCATCAAAGGTGGCGGCAGCTGCTAATTTGGGGGTTAGAGTTGTAGTTTGGGCAGATTTCAGGAGGAGAGAAGGTAAGGTAGGAGGGAGGAGGATCGGAGAAGGTGAGGGGTGGGGTTGCGCGGCCAGGCAGAGGGGTGGAAGGCGATGGGCGGTGGTCTGATGGGGGGCAAAGGGTTTGGCGTTGTGTGTTTTTTTTTTCTTTTTTTTACTGAGCGTTGACCGATGGACGGAAAGAGAGAGGGGAAAGGAAATAATATATATATAGTTTAATTATTTAATTTATTTTCCATATAGTTGCTTTTTCATTCGATCTACAAAAGAGACCCAATGACTGTCGCCTCTAGCTAATTACTCCCATTCCGAACACATTGAGATATGTTTCGTGACCCCATTCAGCTGTTACGATCAGTTTCCGTTTATATTATTGAAATCTTTAGAAAACATTGAGATGCCCTTTTAATTTAATTCTTAAACAACTTGTAGTAGAAATAATTAACAAATCCTAAGCATTCAACAACATGTTGGAATATATCTCTGCCAAAGCTTGTATTCAACCTTGTTTAATCATCTACTTAATCTCTATAACAGGAGGTATTTAGGGAAAAATAGCAAAGATCACGAACAGAAATAAATAAAAAAACTCAGCGAAAACAATTTACTCACACAAGAAATGTTTTCTTCAAGGATGCTTTATTAACATACCCTCAGATTATGAACTAATTTAGTTTGATATTCAATAATGCATGCTATGTACTTGTGTTCATACATAGTTCCACTTTTATTTGGTGTTCTTAAACTGATATGTCGCTTTCTGGTTATCAAAATTGTTAATATTTCAGAAATTGTGCTTAGAAACTACATTATTTTTGTCTGCTTATCTATAGTATGTATTTTTATGTGCTATATATATTACTTCGATGGGCGTAACAAAAAATAATTATATATTCCATGTACTTAAACATTAACGCAGCTTTTTTTGGGATTGAATGCATATTACTTGGGTGCACAACAAGAAGACAAATAATTATATATACGGTGTATTTGGTCACCAATGCAGCTTTCACATTATCATCGATGTTAAGTCATTGACTATATTAGTAGTAATTAAAACAGATCATTGCATATCTAGATCTTCTTTCCCTCTGCTGGAATAAAATATTTGTTTTTCAAATCTTCAAAAACAAACCGTGAATAAATATATTTCCAACACTGTAACGATATTGACTTTCATCTTCTCATTTCTATCTTCTCTGTACCATATTTTTACTGATTTGTATCACCATATGCTCTGAACTGTTACGTCAGTGCCATTATCTTATTTGAATCCCGTATCTTAATCCTTTTTTTTTTAATTCCTAAACAAATTTCGATATTGAGATCGAAATCAGGCATATGCTTCAGTGTTGAAAATAGGGAGGTGGTGGTTAATTTGGAAAAACATTTGAAATTTACCATTTCCTTGCCATCTTCATTTTCAATTACTATTTTCTGTGTGGGTATTGTTGCTTCTTTGAATGTGCTGCATCATTGTGCAGTGATCATCATCTATAATAGTAACCTTTATATTTTGCAATACAACTATTTAATTAAACGGCTAATGGTATTGAACTTTCATCTTAATATATGACTTAATATTAGAAAGGGGATAGAGAGTAAAAATCTAACAAATATTATATTATATGTAAGTTTATAAGGGTGAATATGCAAAAGTTACAAAATTTTGCTTCCTTGAAAAACTATCATAACAACAGGCATTTCGAGCCACATAACGCACATGGAAACTGCAGGAAGCAACTTAGGGTGTGTTTCTTGGTCCAAAACAGACCTACTGACAAACGGACGTGTCCATTTGTCATCGGTCCATTTTGGACCGGTTGTTCAATGGCACCAATTTGAGCCGTTGAGCAACCTTTCTTCCTCTTTATAACTCCTTCTTCGTCAACCACCTCTCCCATGCACATCTCTTCACTATCTTCTTCCTCTTATTTCCATTTCAACCTTCAAGTGAATGTAATGGAAAATCCGTTTCCAAATGACGGTGATTCAGAAGATATGGAATATATCGTACTAATTGGAGCGTATCTACGTGACAGACGTAGCGAAATAGGCCATCGGATACACACATCGGAGTTTACTGGTTAGATGTCGATAGACGACATATTGAACGGTCACCAGGAAAGATGTCAGAGGCAGTTTCGTATGAAACAGTTATGTTTTCTTTCGTTGTGCGATAGGCTGGCGAGTTGCGGTTTGGCTACATCGGAAAACGTTACTGTTCGAGAAGCAGTTCGTATATTTTTATACACTATTGTTGCATCTAATTCGAACAGATATGTGGCTGAAAGATTTCAACGATCAGGTAGCGCAATCTTTTATTATTTTCATGCTGTCCTAATATTATCTACAGCTATTATAAAGCATGTTGATTCTCAATTTAACTCAATTTCAGCTGAAATTAGTTATGATAACCATTACTACATGTACTTTAAAAACTGTATTGGTGTCATAGACGGTACACATGTAATAACACACTTACCTCCAGATTGAGTTGTTTCGTTTATCGGACGAAAATGATACGCTACACAGAATATTTTGTCTGCATGCTCGTTCGATTTACTATTTACGTATGTTGTATCTGATTGGGAAGGTACTACGCACGACAGTTGAATTTTTAATTCTGTGATGAATAACAGAAGTTGCAATTTTCCTCATCCTCTTCCTGGACAGTATTATGTTGTGGATTCTGGTTTTCCCACTAATAACTGGGTATGTACCACCATATCGAAATGTTAGATATCACATCCCCCAGTTTTGTTTGACCACAAATCAACCGAAATCGAATAATGAAAATTTTAATTTCTACCATTCTAGTTTACGTATGGCAATTGAGAGGACCTTTGGAATATGAAAAAAGAAATTTGTTATACTCAGAAATATGGCAACCTTCAAGTTCGAAGCTCAAACAAAAATTGTTGTTGCTACGATGACCATACACAATTATATACGCAAACACAATATGAGTGAACCAGATTTTATGGCGTATGACGATGATCCGGATCTTAATCCAGAAGATTACGCTGAAGAATATGTCAACTTGAGAAACATAGGCAATAATGACATTGCACCGGCTCAACGCTATCAAGGCATCGCTAATATGGTAGTACGTCAAGATAGAATAAGAGATGAGTTTGTTGCAGCAGGGTTGCACTGATAGATTTGTATTTGTTTTTATTCCTGCAGTGTATCATTTTCTGTAATGTTTTCATGTAATGTACTATTATGTTTTTTAACTGTGTTATTCTGCAATAATTATATTGTTATGTTTTAATCAGTAATTAATTAAATTACAAAATAAAAATAATATGCTCCGCTCAAATTCTCCGCTTAAAGTGCCAAACGCATTGTCCACTATCTTCCATTCTCTGCTTTAATACTCCGTTCAAATTCTCCATTTCCACTTGCGCCAAACACACCCTTAATGCACGTGCAAGACTCTACAATAACATACATGATAACATAGCAAGTACAATTCCATGACATCACAAAGTAAACTCCAGCTACGGAGTTCCGATCAGCGTAGGGTGACGATAGTTTACATGACACTGCAAAGGTGAGATTGCATTGCATATGGCCAGAGTTTGGAGCAGCACAGTCCGACAGATCTCCTTTGTCTAGATTAGCTCAACTTAGTGTCGAAGCATCTCATGTCGAGCCAATGAAAACGAAAGAGCAAGAATCCAACCGAATAACCCAAACTGAGCACCATAGCCCAATTACAATAGGGCTACTTTAGCATTGAGAATCATGAGGAAGGCAACGATAACACCAAGCGAGACACGCAACAAAGTTGAGATCGCGTGCTTCACCTGTTTTGTCGAACAAACACATGAGTGGTGAAAAAAATTACAGAACGCCTCATAAACTTCAAGATTAAAGAGCCCCATAAATTCCATGTACCATTCCTGGACAAAATGACATACCCAAACTTCCAAGGAGTAAAGTTCACCAACAAAACTCAAATACAACAAACTATACACAGCAACAAATCACCTCCAACAAGTCGAGACCCCGAGAGCACATTGAATATCCAACACCACAAACCGAACTAACACATCCAACCCGGCAAGGAGCTTGTGAGTCGCGAATCAGGACGTGACACAAGAAGTTGATGCACTTCAAAGTAACACCACGTTGAAAACAACCTTCAAACAAAACAAGTTGAAACCTAACCGTTGAATAATGAGCCAGTGTCAAAGAGACTGAGAGCCCGTAGTTGCCAGTAAGGCCACTGCGTTAAGCTTGAAAGGGCTAACCTGAGAAAGTTTGGGTAGAGAGCAGTTGTGAGGAAAGTAGAAGAAATATGGAAGTTTGGGCAAAAAGGTTCAGATCCAGAAATTAGAAACATTTCTCGATTGGACAACCATGCAGACGAAAGCAAAATTATATATGAAAGAAAGGTAAAGATTTAGTGACGGAAGAGGAAGAAATGAAGAATTAGAGAGGAAGATGTAATTGAGGGAGGTAGATCCGCAGAGGGAAGGAAGAAATTATTTTGTCTCCATTAACAATTATCATATCGAGAAGGACCTTTTTTTCTCAATTTTGAATTGTTAAGAGAGTTATAAACCTAGAAATATTTTAATTTTTTTAATAAAATTACCCCTAAACTTAACCTATATGGTAAAAACCCAAAGATTTCTCTCGCTTAAACTCTTTCTTCTCTTTGCCTACCCCATTCTCAATCGTTTAAACATTTCCATTTTAATCCATTCTCCTTTACATATTCAGACATCGATTTCTTTGTTTCCACCGTTAAATTTATAAAAAAAATGTTAAAATTATAAGAGTAAAATTTGGTCTGATTTTAGTTTACTGTTAATGATAGACCCTACAGTCATTCAAAAAAATAAAAACGAAAATGATCTACCAATATCCAAAATTGGAGTGTTATTAATAATGACCTTAAAGTTCTCTTCTCAACATTTCTAATGACTTCTCATTAACCTGTTGTTCACAGCACGTTATTAGCACATGGTTCTATTAGAGCTATTTTTGTTTTTTTATATATACGATTGAAATTTTCAAGATGTAAATTGTTCTACAATTAATTTTTATTTTAGATTTATGGATCTTAGGGTTTTGATCTATAAAGCAACCAGTTGGAAGAGCACAAAAAAGTTTACTTGGCTATTTGTCTTCAAGAAACTTTTGAAAATCGCCCGGCAAGAAAGGAATAACAATTGGGTTTTTGTGTGTAGCAGAAAACACAAAACATCCAAAATAATGCATCTTTTCACCCAATCATTAAAGATGAATTTGCTTGAAAATAATAACACAACAAATCTGAAATAATAGTTCACGCAAATATTCCACCTAACCACCATCTTTATTGATTCACGAAATTTTTTGTTTACACTTAACGTAATAAAGCTAAGATGAACGAAAGTATAATTGAATCAATAACCAGACCGAGAAATGGAAAGAATATCTAAATAGCTACAAATATTGTTGGAGAAGAAGAGCAATGAAGAACGACGACATACTCTTGAATCAACCTGAAGGCATCAACTGTGTTTATCAGCAGTAAAAAAGAATAGCTTTTCTCATCCCTAATTTTCACATTTTACTCTCTAGGGGTGCAATCTCTGGAGGCACACAACATCTTCAGATACTCTCAAATGGTTTCTGATATGCATGATCTAACCATGAAGGCATCATATATAAGAGAATAGAAGACCTAAGTAAATATTCATATTCCCCTTCAAAATATCTCAAGAATATAATCTTTTATTTCTTTTCTTCTATGATAAAATCAATCAATCAAATCAATTAATTGATCAATCCATCAAATCAATTAGTTGATTACATTCCTCTTCAAAAAATATTTGAATTAACAAATTTAATACTCGACCTTGATTCAAATATCACTTATCTCCAACAATAACCAAACAAGTCATCACTAACTCGTTTTCATCTCCAAATTTACAACCCTCGCTTTCAAGTCCACAACGTACACCTCGCCTGTTTCTGAAGTATAGTGAGACTCAATTGATTTTCTGGCTATAATCACACCTAGACCATTTGAACGGGATACGACCACACATTCTCTATTACAAACCATTACAAACACAATGCATCGCCTGCAAAAGATGCATCTTCCACATGAGGTGCACCACGCAAAACTAACGGTCTCAAAAGTGTTTGTAACACCACAAAGATGTCTGTATTGTTATGCAGACCCTTATAGCTGTGTTGAGGCTGATCTGCAAGCACATGATATATAGTCCAACTAGTGGTATTTACACTGAATCATTGTGAATATCAGAAGCAGTCTAGACTCAAATAAGTGCATATACATATCAAATCAAGTCAAGAAATATGATGAGAAACACACCAAAATTTTAAAGAAAATAAAATTTAAAATAAATTTACATTTGCTAGAATTTAAATCTGTTTTATTTCAATTTACTATGTGTGTTTCTGTGATAGATAAGTAGGTGACCGAACTGAATCTGAAGCAGTTGAAGACACGATTTGGGTCAATGAATGTATATGAGTTTGTATGTGTAAACTGAGCAATACTGAGTGAATCCTAAGTGTTGTAGTGAGGATAGAATGTAATATATAAAATTTGTACAATTTTGTTATATGACAGTGAAATGCACAATAATCGAGTCAGAAGTTTGTACTATTTCAAATGATGAAATAAAATATTTATTTGAATAAAACACTGTTTGAATTATAAATTCGGTGCAATAACATCTTATTCAAAATAGATTTATATATTTGTAGTGATGAAATAGAATAATGCAATTACAAACACAATTTTAGAATAATATATGTTTGTCATCATAAAACAAAAATCATACTGTTATATTCAACATGCCCCCTTATACCATCACACCCCTTTCTTCAGAAGCATTAATACTGGCTCCTCAATCACTCCATCCAACTTTTCGTATCTGAACCATTGATTGAAATTTTCGCAAGTTCATGGGATACAAAATTTACAATTTGTATCCCAGTGACTTAGTGAAATTTGATGTTATGCCCTCTTCGTCTCCTACGAGGGGCTCCCTCCGCCAACATAATCGGATACGAAAGGCGGAGGCCATCCATGGGATATGAAACTCCTTTTTGTATCCCCTGCTAAGCCTTTTCTTCCTCCATCTCCCTACTAGATTTCGCACTCTACCTTCACATATAACTCCAATTTGCGCTCCTCTCATCCTCCTACCGTGGCGAAAGCCATCAGATGGCTTTCATCACGGCTTTCGCAAATTTCCAGCCTTAGAAACTCTCAGGTGAATCAATTAAATCACACAAATGGGTGCAACCCACCTGAGATAGCTTCGGTTTGAACAAGATGTCCTAGGGTTGCCCTTAAGGGGTTCGAAGTCGAGAAAGTTCTATATCTTGTGAGTATGGAATGAGGTTGAAAAAGATTCTGTATCCTTCTATATATTGGGGAGATGGGGTAGAATCCGAAAAACTTAGAGGAAACTCTAAGTAATCGGATTGGTATCGATCTTGATATAGAAAGAAGAAAGGAAGTGGGGAGACTTCCCGGGTCGGTGACCTACTCCCTCACTTCAATCACTGCAATGATCGCGTATGCGAGTTTTCTTCACTTCGACCGTCAAGACCAACTTGAATCATTAAACAATTGTGAAGTTGGGAATCAAAACTATTTCACGGCACAGCCTAACGATCAATTCCCAATTCGAAGATGTTTTGATAACCAACTTACGCGATCGCAGGCCCGAACCGCGACAACGATGATGCAAATGTGATTTCAAAACCTTTATCACCCAAACCAAATTGATTCGTTGGCCAATCGTGTGCTCACGAATTTAAACAATCCAAGAGTACAGGCCAAACTATCGAGTAACAATTCGGCGAATTTATGAAGGTTAACTCGCATGATCACATACCTACGACATACCACATAAACGTTATGTTATATTTTTCAAGCTCAGATCATATCATGTGAAATCAAATGCAAACGTGTGGATGCATGCGTGGCACCATATCGACCACGACCCGCTTACGTTTCGACGTAAGCAAGAGTCGACGATTAACATTTAATTTCTTGAGTCTAAAGGAAATTGGCACTCATTTCGACGATTAGTCAAGATTCCAGTCTAAGTAATTAGAAATATCAACAATACTGGAATTCTAGGTTACCACTAACAAGCCTCGATGGAATCGTCAAAACCGATCATGCAAAATGACATGGAGATTTTTTTTCCGCCTTCAGGAATACTAAACTCAACTCAAAGCACGTTTTTGACGTCAAAAGTTGGTCACAAGTGACTGTCAACCCCCAAACGTGCGAATGACACACGAGTGATGATTATGGAGTGCAAAATATAAAGAGATCGGGAAAACACACAAGACTTTTTATAGGGGTTCGGCAAAAGACGGTGCCTACATCCACTTTATATGTATTGATTTTCTTTTGATTACAAGTACAAAGCTTTTCTATTTTAAGAAAGAAGAGAAGATGTCTATTTTTTGAATTAGCCGTGAGAGTCGGAGAACTGGAGAGTAGAGTGTTCCAAGAGAAACTTTAAGAATCTGAAATCTAGCCGAAGTGCCTTTCCTCTTTGAGGTTTGAGATATTTATAGGGGAAATAATGGGCAGAGCGGGTCGCCATGTGGCCTTCCTTTTTATCAGAACTTGGGCACGTGGAGCTCGATCATCAGTAGCAATTGCGGCGGTAGGACCCATTCCACTGCTCATTAATGGTATCCTCGGAAATAGCGGGTTATATGGCATTCGAAGTGAGGTGTATCAAAAGTAGAGATCTATTCGGATATGGTTGACCGCCTTTATTGCCTTGAAAGTCGGGCTGAGATTTGAATGACTAGACTCGATATTTCTAGGCAAGCCTGAGATATTTGGACGATGTGTCTTTAACGGAAGCAGTTTACTCGGTCAACCGGGGAGAGCGATTCTTCTGGAGTGAGTTATCAACTGGTAGGAACTAGCTCAGGCCAATGTCTGATTGTTCTGGATCGAGCTTTGGCTGGGTTCTTGGAGCGTGAATTATCCGAATTGGCTGTTTGCGCATTTCTGGAGATTGGGCTTAGATTTGATTCATGGAAGCTTTTTCCAAAAAGAAGGTTAACACTTTGCCCTCAGAATACATCTTCTTCGGTAGAGGGAGATGTGTTCTTAAACATATGATCCGAAGCACAATTACTCGAGCAGCTATGGTCACATTGGACCATATTAAGGCCGAAAATCTGATGGTTCTAATAGTTGCATTAAGGCCGGAAAACTGACAACCGAAGTAGATCGTATTAAGGCCAGAAAACCGAAAACCATCGAGAATCTTATTAAGGCTGAGATGATGATCACTGATTTTAGTTTTGAGATTTAATTACTGCAAAGGTAAAATAAGCCATTCTCAGTTTAAAGAAGGCGTCAGTCTCGATGAGTCGAGTATTGAATATACCCGATTTAGAGTCACGGGTGAGCATTTATTTCACTTGGCTTTGAGGGGTGGCAAGTATTAACCATATTCGGCTTACAGAGATGGCGAGTATAAACCATACTCGTCTTATAGAGGTGGCGAGTATTAACCATACTCGACTTACAGAGGTGGCGAGTATTAACCATACTCGGCTTATAGAGGTGGCGATTATTAACCATACTCGGCTTACTGAGGTGGGAGTATCAACCATACTCGGCTTGTGGCAAGTGTTTTTTATGCTCGACTCATGTAAGATTATTATTCCCATTGAGCGATAAATGCTCTTGGTCCAGAAAAGGGAGGCGAGTATAATCCATACTCGGCTTAAGGAGGTGGCGAGCATTAACCATACTCGGCTTAAATCATCCAAACATAATCCATGTTTGCAAAGGAAAGTTCATCGTCAAGGAACTGTTACAAAGAAAATAAATTCTAGGAGGACAACAGTTGATCCCAAAGCACGCCTAGGAATTAAACCCTAACCCCGTACGTGTGTACATCAAAGTATTCATTTTATTAAATACATCAGAAAAGAAATTTAAACTTAATTAATAATAATGTCGCGAGTGCTAGTCTCAGGGTCCTTCCCGTTTCTAGGGGCTCGAGGACCGGCCTGAGGAGCTTGGGAAGAAGATCGCGGCGGTAAGGCCGGGGAGCTTTTCTTAACATATTCGGGAAGCTCTCCTCGCCTGACTCAATCCTCGATGAGATCGCGCAGATGCCGACATTCATTGGTGCTATGTCCAGCGATATTTTGGAATATGCAATGTTTGCCGGAATCGAGTTCCATCTAGGTTGGTTCTCGTCGAGGTGATCTTGAAGAGGCAGGGACCCTCGTATGTCAAGGTAGATATCGAGCTAGGAAGAGTTGAGCTTGGTGTACTGGTCGCACTTATTTTTCATTTCGAGGCCGCACATTGCATCCATTCTTTTTTGGAGCCTTTCCTCTTCCTTTGTTCTGGCCGTTAGTGTTGGATGGGCCTTCTTGTTTGGTGGCTAAGACCTCGAGGCTCTCCATCTCATTGCTGGCATCTTGTTATCGGAGGAATCGCTCGGCCTCAGCATAGAAATTATCTATATCCTTTGGGGGATCTCAGGTTGAAGAGATTGAATATTCTAATCAGTTTTGAACTCCAGCAATGGCGGCCATAAGCACCATCGTTGGCTCAGGTCGATCGACTGATGTTACGACCGCGTTGAACCTTTCGAGGAAGGATCAAAGTGTTTCTCCTGATCGTTGCTTGATGGTGGAAAGGAAAATAACACTCTTTGGCCAGGAGATATGTACTCTAAACTGTTCAATGAAGCGGGTAACCAGCGTGTTCCAGTTGCCAATCGACTCCGTTGCGAGCTGCCAAAACCACATGTCGGCTATATTTGTGAGAAAGAGTGGAAGGCACTTGGCCATGACGATGGTCGATGCGCCAAGCATCTCCATATGGCGCATATATCGCATAAGGTGTGTGGTCGGGTCAGTTCGACCGTTGTAGGGCTCGATAGCTGGAAACTTGAAGTCCAGAGGGTTTCGGGAGTTTTTGATTTCCCTGGTGAAGAGGCTGCAATGGACATTATCTATATCCTGCTGAGAAGAGTTGCCCCGAGTGAAACGTCGGATGATGCTTGCAAGCTGTCTTCCATCTCTGAGGAGTCATTGCCATGAATTTAGCTCTGCGTTTGGAAGAACTTTGATAGGAGGATCTGGCAAAAGCATGCTCGGAAGGGTGGCGGTTGGCTGGGCTCGGCCTCCGAGAGTTGAGTGAAGGTGAGAGTGAGGATGAGCTCCGGTAGGTGGTTCTGGGGAGAATGGCCCCTCTTGAACCTGATGAGTATTGGATCGAGCTGTACCCATGAAGGAGGATCCAGGATGATCCAGAATGACATGTGATGTTCGGAGCTCGCGGTTGCCCTCGGTTGGAGCGAGGTTAGAAGGGTCTACGGTAGCATTTTCTTCTGCCACGGTGAGGACTGGTATGGTAGAGTGGTCTCCCTCGTACTAAGGGAAGGTCGCGCCAGCTTTTTGTTGAAGGGGAAAAGTGGTTAGATTGGTCTACGGTAATATTCTGGGTTGTAATGGAAATGGCGTTGATTCTGATGGGCCCGATAATCGCTCGACTGGTATGGGAGTTCGAGTTGTTTCCAAGAGTGGAAGAAAAGTGGTCGAATGACCTAGGTTTGATCACGAGCCTCCGGTGAATCTGCAGCTACAGCGGAACTAGTCACTGGAAGTGATACTCTTGGCTGTGATTTGTCGAGAGGTGGAGCCGAGCCAGGATGGAAAAAAGGTGGAATCCGATTAGTGGCCTGATTTTGTGCATACCGAAGATCAATTGTTTTCCAGCCCCGGCCGGTGGAGGAATTGATGTTGAAGCGTTTAATCCCATCTCTACTCGACCGAGAAGGTGATCCATCAACTGCTACTGTCGTTCGAGGAGTTTACCCTAAGATGCCATATGGTCTCTGAATTCGGCCATGATTTTATCCATATCGTCCTGGGTGAAATATCGAGGCATATCTTGATGAGAGGAGGCTTCCTGACTTGCTTCTGCAGCGTTTGTATTGGCTGCATCGACATTAGTGAAGCAAGAAGATGTTCCATCTTTCTTTCGTTTATTCGCCATGGATTGAAACTTGCAGAAGGTCGGAGGATATGTCGGAGCCTATCCCCCTTCCTGGTGCGCCAAAAGTGTTGACGTCAAAAGTTGGTCACAAGTGACTATCAACCCCCAATCGTGCGAATGACACATGAGTGATGATTATGGAGTGCAAAATATAAAGAGAACATGAAAACACACAGGACATTTTATAGTGGTTCGGCAAAATACGGTGCCTACGTCCACTTTATATGTATTGATTTTCTTTTGATTACAAGTACAAAGCTTTTTCTATTTTAAGAAAGAAGAGAAGATGGCTATTTTTTGAATTAGCCGTGAGAGTCGGAGAACTGGAGAGTAGAGTGTTCCAAGAGAAACTTTAAGAATCTGAAATCTAGCCAAAGTCCCTTTCCTCTTTGAGCATTGAGGTATTTATAGGGGAAATAATGGGCTAAGAGGGTCGCCATGTGGCCTTCCTCTTTCTCGAAACTCGGACACGTAGAGCTCGATCATTGGTAGCAATTGCGGCGGTAGGACCCATTCCACTGCTCATTAATAGTATCCTCGGAAATAGCGAGTTATGTGGCATTTGAAGTGAGGTGTATCAAAAGTAGAGCTCTGTCCGGATATGGTTGACCGCCTTTATTGCCTTGAAAGTCAGGCTGAGATTTGAATGACTCAGCTAGATATTTCTAGGCAAGCCCAAGATATTTTGTCGATGCGTCTTTAACGGAAGCGGTTTACTCGGTCAACTGGAGAGAGCGATTTTTCTGGAGTGAGTTATCAACTGGTAGGAACTGGCTCGGGCCGATGTCTGATTTTTCTGGATCGAGCTTTGGCTGGGCTTCTTGGAGAGTGAATTATCCGAATTGGTTGTTTGCGCATTTCTGAATATTGGGCTTCGATCTGATATGTGGAAGCTTTTTCCAAAAAGATGGTTAACACACATCATGTTACAACAAGACATCCTTTGGAAGGCGAATATTAACCAGCCTTTTGGACTGGTTCACGAAATCAGTTTAAGCCCACGTGACTCGGCCTATCACATGGATCAACAACCCAGAAGCGTTGCCGAAATGTTCATAGCCCGAGTCCACGTGGACTCGTTAAAGAATAGTCGTCCCGGCTCGACCAAATTACTCAACAATGGACCGACACTTGGGGATCGACATTGAGCCTCGTCATCAACTTGTATCCTGGCCTCGCAACTCCTAAAAACTCCGCTAAGTCACATTCTGTATCCCGATTATGCAACTTTTTGTATCCTGCCCGGGAGTCTCCATTTCGTATCGCCTTCACTCGCCATGCCACGCCATTTTATGTCTGGCTTCCCTTCAGGATTTTGTGTCCCAATTGATAAAGCTGGATCGGCACAACTCTGAATACAAAATAGGGCAAAGCGAACCAGAAATGTAGCAGGGTAACATTCATCAAATGCGAAGAGGAGAACAAAGCAACGAAAGTACAAGTACCGGGATTGTACCGACCTCGGGATCTGAATTACGGCGGGTGGACCACACAACCTCACCCACTCCACTTGCCTACCTTCTCCGCTAAATACCCTGGACACTCGATCATGAAAAAGGTTGGACGTTTAATGGCTCCAAGTTCTCATGGCTTCCAAGGAAGAAGATAAGCTCGTTAAATTCTTACAATCACCTTCCATTACTCCGGAAAGAAGAACCATTTTTTGGATATTTGAAGCATTTTTTGGCTAACTTGGTATATGAGAAGAAGACATAAAAACCATCATTAGACCTCCTTGCTACCATGACCATGGTAGTTTCATGAGAGCATCCTATCCGTCGGATCCCCACTCGACTTGAGTTGGTTTCATGTACTCATGAAGGCACCTCCACCCACTTTCAAGCATTCGGATCACGAGGCATAGCTTACTACCGTCCTTTTTAAGCATAGCACTCGGGATCGCTCACTGTAACAATTGGAATTACCATAGTTTTAGTACATTCGAAAATATATCGATTTCATATTGTAATTTATAAAAGAGAAGTAATGAAATATCAAACTTCCAGAGCGGACGTAGGCTCCGACGAACCGAACCGCTATAAATATTGTGTAAACGTTAACTCGTGTTTTCCCCTGCATATTTACAACGTAACTCGCTTATTTTTCATTCCAAACGTTTATTTTTAGTGTCATGGAAATCACGAGTGTTGGTTACCACTTTTGGACATCGACAAACGTGGCATTAGAATAATATGTACATAAGAAGAGGCGAATGCATGTATAAGTTGGAAGGTCAAGATATCTCCCCAAACTATGTTTTATAATATAAAACAAAATTACTCCAAACAAAATCACATTGAGAACGGGAAAAAAAGAATACTAATTGCCTGCCCTATAATATTTCCAAAATCGATAACTACCGAACAAAATTGCTACTCAACAATTGTCATTAGCATCTCAAGAACCGTCATTTAGTTCGCAATAATTTTTGTTCATCTTTGCTTCTACCGCTGTTTGTCCTTAAATCTTCTGCGCATCAATGTTGTTGTCCTTGTCATGTCTTGTTGTTTTTGTATTTAAAAGGCCTAATTTCTATCTTGATAAATTGATCTGAATGACAACTGTAGTAGATTCAGATAAATGAGAATTAATGAAATTGGTTACAAATTAGTTTATAAACTACATATAAATATTAATGAAATTAATGAGAATTAATGACAACTCCTATGCATTCTCAAATTTTAATAGTTTACTTGTGGCTTCATATTTATAATTTCGTATGCATTCAAAGTGATATTTGAACCACTTTTTAATCATTTTCAGTTCATATTAATTTGTTTAATCTAGGGTTCAATGTCAATATTACCTGATTAGATGAATTTCTAACGGATTACAAAAGGTGTTTGATCTAGATTAATCTCTCTGTCAATAAGTTTATAACAACATAATTCAGATTTAACAATATGGTTTTCTAGTATAATTTATAAAACCCTTAATTAGAATGGGTATATTGAAATAAACTGCAAACAGTCATCTTATTAAAATGTTCACGCTCACGTCGGATCCTTGCTTTGCTCGTAATCTCTGCTCTAAAATATGTTCTCACTACCCTTTCCTTGATCTCATTTTCATGAATCCTGATTATTTTACCTTTATTTTATTTTTTGAGAAGATAAAGAAATTGGTAGAGTATGAGGATACCGACTGATTCTCTGTTGAATTTAGAGTCTGGGTTAGGTGCATATTAATAAGGGATTTGAATTAATTCTAACGACTGTTAACCCAGAAAAATCTTCAGTTTCATCCTCAATGTTAAACAATTAGCTTGCGACCAAGTAAAAGTATTTTGTTAAATCCGGGTTATTGGTCACTCAAAATCATCAATCTGGCACTATAACCGATTGACCACTTGATCCTAAGCTACTTGTCAATCAACGACCCGAGGGCATCGATTGCTGTTTTTTTTTTCTTTTTAGTTAATTACTTTGTTCAAATTTAGTTATTATTATTTTATGTTACGAAATTCAAGATGTTCCTAACTTCTTTGGGTGGGCTTTGATCTCAAAGTATTGCATATGGATTTTTTTTTTTGAAAATTGCAATGAACTCAATGATGCAATTTTTGTCTCAAAATTCAAACGTTCATATTTTTTTGTTATATAATATTAAATTTTTTATACCTTTTTTCTCATAAATTTTTGAATCATAAAAATTTATGTTTTTATTATACTTACGTGTGTCGAGAAAATTTTGGATTGATGGTGTAAAAGACATGCTAAATTATTTTTTATCATTATTTAGTTGCTCTTTTTACTTTTTTTTGAAGTGCTATTTGATGCTGCAAAGTGTCTTTATTTAAGGGCGGTTCAGAACGCATAGTATTGTGGTATCATTTTTCATACGTATATAGAAAACAGCTCTTTCATACGAATGTTACGTCATGCATTTCACGTGTGAGTATAACACATGCTTTATGTGTAACTTATGACTTAAGAAGTTGTATATGCGTAACACAGTAAAAAGGAAACAATTTGCACAAGTATTTAGTAATAACTTTGTGTTGAAATCACGTGTTTTTAGTTTAATTTTTTTCCTAGTAGTAATACCAAATTTTCTATTTGTTATTACTTTTATTTGTAGATCTAATTAATAAAGAACGATGTTGTAAAGAAATTTTATTTGTTATATCCTATTTTTTGAATTAATATTAAGATATACTAAAATTTGTAAACTTGCAATTTAAATTTGTGAAAATGTCTAATTAGTCGACTTTATTTTTAATTGATATATAAGGATAAAAATGTGTGAGGTTATTTTTAAAAGTTTATGATTGGATAAAATGTTAGCGCTGTCTAGCCAACTATTTAATACTTTTTTTGAACAACGAATTTTGAATAATTAAAATTGGGTGATATTTTAACGGTCCTTGACATTTGATTTCCTACACTTAGCCTGCTATTGTTACGACAACAAAATGTGGATGTTGGGATTTTCTAGTGTTTATGTCCTTTAAGCTGATGGTTACTTCTTTATTTTTAGTACATAATTTTATGTGCATATGTAAAAGAAACTCATCATTTAGTCCCTTCGTCATATGGACTATGGAGCAAAGAAATATTATACTTCTTATAAGGTAAGTTTGACTTAGGTCCAATTTAGATTTCAAAAAAGAAAAAAAACTCATTATCTTAAAACTCTTTAAATTAAGTCTTTGTTCTTCGAAAATCAGCAAAAACAACAACAACAAAAAACAATGTAAATTTTACCAACTTCAAAATTTAATTCAACATATAATTTTCATCATATTCAAGCAAAAAACTATATAAAATGATTCAAAAACAAATAAAATAAAATAAAAAATACTCACGTTCCTATGAATTTCAGCAATTTTTCGTAAAATTATCGACATTATAGCAACTATTTCGAAAAATTGCGATTTTTAAGGCAATTTTTGCTGATTTGCTTCGAAAATTTAAATTCAAAATCTACACTTATTTAAACATCAAAGTATTGCAAAAAAATCATCAAAAAAATGAAAAAAATTGTACATAAATGAAAAATATTTCATTTTCAGGAAAATTGCAGTAAAAAAGTCATTATTCGCAATAATTGTTGACATTCAATAATTTTTTAACACAGTAAAACACATACAATACACTGTAAGATAATTGCAGATATACCAGTATTATTCAGAATAATTGCAGATATTGCTACAACTCTTTTCTGTTTTTATTACCAGCAATTTACTGAATAATTGCTGAAATGTTAGTAATTTTTTATAAAAAATCTTGATATTTCAGATTTTTTGTAGAATTCTTACTTGAGTATTTACAATTTTTTGACTTTTTTTATGCAGTAGCACGAAAACACCGAAATACATGTTGCTACACTGAATATGGACTCGCTTTACATGTGAATTTATGGAGGGAGCAACACTGAATAAAGTTTGAAATAATTTCCACTTTCATATACAACCAGCGTGAAGTGCTTGTTATTATATATTGTCCAAATAAAGGAAGGATAATTATAACAAAAATGAAAAAAAAACATCACAGGTAGAATGTATGTGGCATTAGAATAAAACGTATATAAGAAGAGGTTGATGCATGAATAAGTTGGACGGGTCAAGCCATCTCTCCAAAAAATATGTTTTTTAACATAAAATAAATTCGCACAAAATCATGTTTAATGGGGGGTGCGTTCGTTATATTCTTTTTTATTTTAGGTTTTCGTATACACAAAAACGTGAACGACATACATAAATTATGAAAAACAACCGTTTTAAAAAAGGACGTTAACACATAAAATAGAAAACAACTTTTTGTTATTTTTGTGCTTTAAGAAATGACATATGTCATCTTTTAACTTCACACATCTTTTATATTTATTTTAAAAATTCAAAATCAAAATAAACCAAACGCACCCTGCAATAATTATTTTTGTGCTTTCAAAATCGACACCTGTTGAAGAAAATCGCTACTCCACAATTGTCGTTAGCATCTCAAGAAACGTCATTTACTTTGCAATAATCGTTATTCACCATTGCTCCTGTTGTCATTCGTCCTTAAGGGTGCGTTCTTGGCGAACGAAAGCAGAGTATTTGAGCGTGGTACTGTAGCGATTGCGGAATGTGTTTTTAACTGCGAATGGGGTATTTGAACGAGGTATTTAATTGTTAAATGAATTATTATGAATTAATTTATGTGTTTAATTGTAATTTATGTTTGTTATGTGAATGACAATGGTTGTAAAGGTTGCAATATTAGTCCCACATTATCAAAAAAAAAAAAAAAAAATACACACCTTGGTATATATATGTGTGTACAAACTATAGACAAAATTGAATTAAAACCAAATAACTTGAATAAACATAATTATTGGATAGTCAGACAAATATATTAATACATGTCAAAGATGGGCACTTGGCACTTGGCAAACGAGGGCACGGACGTCCACACACCTACCTACGGTCCACGTTCAACCGCACGTTGCAATAGCTCGCTCCGTACACCATATTCTAGTACAATTACTTTTTTTCATTTTTATTCCCTTGCGTCGCACGCTTCAGACACCAACGACTGGTTTCCAGCGTTGGCAAAGCGTTCCTTTTGAGTGGAGATAATTTTGTTACCTCTCACGTGAATGGAAACCTCAGCGTGCGCATTTTTGACTGCGCCATTATTTGACTACGAACAGCCCCTAAATCTTCTGCACATCATTGTTGTCCTTGTCATGTCTTGTTGTTTTTGTATTTGCAAGGCCTAATTTTGATCTTGATAAATTGATCTGAATGACAACTGTAGTGGATTTCGATAAATGAGAATTAATGAAACTGGGTATAAATTAGTTTATAAACTATAGTAATAAATTAATGGGTTAGCTAGCTTGTTGTGAAATTCTTAAAAGAAAATTTCAGAGGCTATGGCCATAAACTCCAAACCCTTTAAATAAATGATACATGGCTCCGTATACTTTATACTCCATTATTTACAGATGGAAGAACTTTTCATTTTCTATGCAAAAGGATATTCCACTTTCTTTAGACCAGCAAAGAAAGTTGTATTATTTAAAGATAAAGGTTCAAAAGGAGGTCCATCTTTAATCCTTTGAAATCTCTCAACTAAACCGATATACCCATGAATTACTATTTCTTAAAAAACAGTTTTCCTATTTGATTAAAGAAAAAAGGAACTCTATTCATGGAATATTAGAAAGGAGGCTGATTTATTTAAAAAATAACTACTTTTAACCATGGTGCAAAGATTTTTTTTTACAAATTATTTTCGAGAGAAGTCTCAAATCGAGAAATTTATAAAATAAGTTCAGTTCATTCTTCACATTTCCAAATGGTTTTGTGATAGCTTAACATGATATCAGAGCGAGTTTACTACATGTGCGACTTATCTCAACATGC
Source organism: Allium sativum (assembly GCA_030737875.1). Taxonomy (NCBI): domain Eukaryota; kingdom Viridiplantae; phylum Streptophyta; class Magnoliopsida; order Asparagales; family Amaryllidaceae; genus Allium; species Allium sativum. Next base: position 2,790,596 of record CM060911.1, on the reverse strand, counting down.
CCTCACAAGTGTGACATATCTTGAGTCTCATACGTGGATCTTATTGGGTGATGTGAACAAGTATGTCATTTATGTGCATACGAAGTAAACTCATTCTGATACATGTTAGAGAATAACAAATTATCACAAAACTAATTGGGAACATGGAAGGTAACCTGAATTTATTTTATAAATATTAAGAGTGCACGCTTCACATTATCAATTTGATTTGTGACCAAAGACAAGTATACTCTAAACAAATCAACGTCTTTATTATGAACCTTGTTTTGGATTCATTGAATCTGTCTATAATCGTAAGTGCAAGCAATTACAGCCGGAAAACCAAACAAAACCCCGCCGTGATTTCCACATCAATCGGGAACGTGTTAGCCATGAAAAACACTTGTTACCCACGTACAAAAAGTCTCGAAAGCGTCTGCTACGTTCCAAAAACATTAAAGCAGAAAGCAACAAAATCCTAACACATTTCTTCGAAGCTACCTCCGGTCAAACATTCACTCCCCCTCGACACGTGTTGACATACCGACCAGCCCAACTGTCCGATACTTATCCCCAGAACTGACGCCCCTCCCTTACGTCATCTCACTTTTTACCTGCGGTGAAATTCAGTTTCTAGTAGCTTACGTGGCCTCCCACGACAAAACAGCTGACCTAAGAGGTGACAAAATCGAGGAGCCGACGTTATCGCCTCGCCCGCGTGAATCCACCCACGTGTCCCCTAATCATCACGTGCTTTTTACCCCTTCGACACGTGTTCCTATCCATTTCTCCACCTTTTGTCATTTCCCCCCCTTATATAACTCCAGCTGCTTCGGTTTTCAAAGTTCCAATCCCAAAGATTTACAATTCCTTCACACACAAGTCACCATTTGCAAATCGTCAAATCTCGAAGTGCTCGGAAGTAAATTTACAGCATGAACGGCGGAGATCTTCAGCTGCCTCCCGGATTCAGATTCCATCCGACGGACGAGGAGCTCGTCATGCACTACCTGTGCCGGAAATGCGCCGGGTTGTCTTTAGCCGTCCCGATTATAGCCGAAATCGATCTTTACAAATTCGATCCCTGGCAGCTCCCCGGTAACTTTTCATTTCGTTTTCAGCCCTTGCAAATTTTGTAGCATAAATTGTTCCGACCGCTAATTTGTATATCGAATTCTTCAGGCCTTGCTGCGTACGGGGAGAAAGAGTGGTACTTCTTCTCGCCTAGAGACCGGAAGTATCCGAACGGGTCGAGGCCGAACCGGGCTGCCGGGTCGGGTTACTGGAAAGCGACGGGTGCGGATAAACCCGTCGGGACACCCAAGACCCTTGCGATCAAGAAAGCGCTGGTCTTTTATTCTGGGAAGGCTCCCAAAGGTGATAAAACCAACTGGATCATGCATGAATACAGGCTCGCCAACGTCGATCGATCCGCCAGAAAAAAGAACAACCTGAGAGTAAGTTTTCTGTTGGATTCAAATTTGATTTTAAATCAGGTTTAAATTTAAAATTTGGTTTAAAATGTTTGTTTTTGTACTATAACAGTTGGACGATTGGGTACTGTGCCGAATATACAAAAAGAAAGGAGCAGAGAAGCCAAACGGGAACGAGCAGAGGGCCGCGTACAATTCGAGGATGGTTGAGCCGGTACCGGAATTCGAGCAGAAACCGGAAGTGGTTCAGCACGTGACGCCGACGTTCTCGCGCGTGCAGCAGAGCAACGGGTGCGGGAAGAACGAGTGGTTCCACTTCGACACGTCGGACTCGATGCCGCGGCTGCACGCGGACTCGAGCTGCTCGGAGCATGTGCTGTCGTCGGATTTTGCTTCGTGCGACAGGGAGGTGCAGAGCCAGCTGAAGTGGGGGGAGCTCGAAAGAGCCTTGGCGGTTCCGTTTAATAACGTGAACGCCACTAGCTCGTTTCCGACGTTGGATAACGTGCCGTTATCGGATCCGTTACAGGACATATTTATGTATTTGCAAAAGCCGTTTTAAGAATGGAGGTGTATGTATGACGTACGGCGATGTGCTTGCGAAGGCTGAGACGCTGATTCAGATGAAGTTTGAGATGTAAGAGAGGGAGAGAGATGTTTGTATAGATTGTAGTAGTGGTCTTGTATATTGATTTCTAATTGATGAAATCAGAGGGCAAATCAATTGGTTATAGTTCAATAGTGTATTTTGGCATGTAGGAATGTTACTGAACTTGAAGGATGTGATAGGTGAAAATCTTCCTTTGGCAGCAAATGAATGTGTCAAGTTGAGGTTATCGACATAATGGGGATCCTTGCAGGTTGCATAGTAATCTAATTTTGCTAAAAATATACTATGTAATGAATTTGGCTGTAATATGTTTTTTCACTTTCAACAATAATCTATATAATAAGAAATCCTTCATTTGGATCTTTTTAAAGTAACGTGAAAGACAAATTTCATAATTTTTTTTTTTTGGTTGTTGATAAGGGGAACTTTTCAATTGTTCGGAAGGGATACCGACCAGAGTTGTAAACTTTACCGGAGTTGTAAACTTTACGTAGTGCATCTGATTTGGTCCGCAAGCACCACACAAACAGCTGATCTCAACGTGTGCACATGGGAAGTTCTTAGTATGTTATTTTGAATTTCGAACACACGCCACTGTTAGCATGACGTAAAGTCATTAACCGTTGGGCTACTGCTGCGGACGGTAGTCAAATTTTGATATCATGTACACTATAAAGCTCTACCTAAAATCTAATGCTTTGTTTATAATGCTTGGTTTATAGAATAAATTACGGCGGGCCATCCATACGACCAAAAAAGCCCTTAAGTTTGTTCTTAGCTTCCCTAAATTTTGGAGCATGTTCTTTGAAACAATTGATCATTAGTCCTCTCAACGCCACTACAAAGATCCCAAAGGTGCATAACCTAGATTCAGTGAAGAAGGAAAAAGAAAGAATGGACTGTCCAATGGTAACCCGCTTCCAGTTTTTAGTTAATTACATGAATAGTAAATTATAAATCTCAATAGTTAAACTCATTAAAAAACAATATTAGACTAAGTAGTTAGGATAAGACAAGAATATTAATCTAAGTAGCTTGAAACCCGCATTGACGTGCACAAATCTTATCATGTACATACGCTGATATAAGCCACATATATGGTATTCGCGAATCGAGCTATGTGCCAAGGTTCGAAATTCCGGTTTCCGGTTCCATTCCGGAGAGGTGGAAAATTTAAAATTTCGGTTCCGTTCCGGAAATTCCGGAAAATTCGCTTTAATTCCGGTTTGGTAATTCCGGAGCTTTAGTTTTTATACATAGGCAAATAATATGTGGTCAAGGTTCAGAATTGATTTGGTGAAAAGTTACACAACATGACTGCTTAGTATTAATAACACTGAACAAATCTGCTTAGTAATAAAACAATGTTTGTATTCAGCATAATATAACGTCTCAGCCCATACCAATATACGGCCCAGTTAAACAAATAAAACAATGTGCCTTTTTTTCTTTACTTTTAGATAAACATAACGTTAGCATCTTCTCTCCCCTGTTGCTCTCGTTTCTTCCTCGACTGCTGAAAGCAAGATCATGGAAAAAAAGGGGAAAACCGCATACCTTAAATCGACAACAGCTTAAACAAAAAGCATCCCGAGCTGCTAATCGATGCTACTGAGTACTGAAGACGACCTTTGCTGCTTTGAAGAAGAAGACGATGAAGTAATTGAAGCAAAAGCTGACAGATTGGTTTTCTTTTGTTTTTGATGATATTTTTCTGGCTTTCGCTTGGTTTTGTAGAAAGTTTTTAATTCGAGTTCATGTAATGCTTCTGTTCCAAATATTGGGTTTGCTTAAAAAGCCGAATTCGAATTGATTTAGAGGATTTAAAGCATAAAGGTTCTACCTTTTCTCACATGTAATTGAATGACAGTATTGTGAAATTTTTGCCATGGGTGAATTTTTTTTTTTTTTTTTACAGCAAAACGGAACGGAATTTTTTGCGTTTTCCGGCCCGGTCATCGCCGGAACCGGACCGGAATGGACGGATTTCCGGCGTGCCGGCCGGAATTTAGAACCTTGCTATGTGCAGTATGAAGGGTTTTACAATTCTGATTGGTTTCACTTTTGAACAAATTCAAAAAGAAAAATAGAATAGCACTAAGGTAAAAATCAAATAAACAATAAGATTTATGATGTTTGAATCAATTATCATATGTCATGTATACAGGGCCGGCTCAACGGATAGGCCAAGTAAACGTCCGCATAGGGCAACCCCGGATGGGGCAACAACCACTAGAGGATGGTCAGTTACACACGAAACATATAAAAACAAATAATAATGGAATTGTTAAAAATAGCAGAAATGGAAATGAGAAACTCGAAAAGATAACTAATTTTATTAGCAAAGCGGAAGCCTTTATAAAGCAGTAGGCGAACTAAATCTGAAAACTGAATAACATGAAACTAGGACAAAATAACATAAAACTAGGACAACTATCTCTAGAGATTAGGACAAACACCGAATACTAAACATGCTAATAGACAAATTCAGCTTCTACAAAATAGTAGACTTGTTCTTAACAGGAAAATCTCGATAAAGTAAGTTGCAGCCTGGTTGGTTTGGTGTAGGCTTAGGAAATTGTGGGTGCAGGCTTCCAGACTGGGAGGTGGAATAATAATGAAGGTTTTTTCTGTAGGGGCAGCATTTTCTTACCTACAGCTTGCTACTTTCTTTTTATTTTCTGTGCCTGAACCATGTCCTGTTTAGGGCAACCTACACTATATAGAACTGGCCCTGCATGTATAAAATACTAGACACAATAGCTTAGGTCTGCAAGAGCACATAACATTCGTCAGGAAATATATTATAAAAACAAATTGAGTAAACAAACATGAAAAGAAAGACGAAAATAAAATAAAATACATATATAGAATAGAAAACCTGAAGACAAAATGATATAGAGGATTCAATAACAATTGAAATGTAAGAGAGGATAGTGTGACGGAATAAGAGCCTAGAAACTTTTGACAGGCATAAAGTTAGAAGAAACCAGCCGGTGCGTTCGCAGTCTCTCAACGTGCCAAATTCAGTTTTGGTGGCGTCCCGCCAGAAGATTTTCACCACGCTCCCAGCCGCGCTGGGTGGAAACTGAAAATTATCCGTAGGCGTCGGACGCGTCCGACTTAGGGATAATTAATCCGGTTGATCTAACTTATTTATAAAAGGATATGTAGCTTAGTTGGTAATTGCATGTGGTTTTAGGAGAGTGACCAGGGATCAAGTCCCACCTTCACCCTATTTTTCTAGTGTTTTGCTGTACGCTATTTGTTAAGATTTAATGCTTACTGTATACTATTTGTTACTTCTTAATGTCATTTTTTTTTTTTTTTAGACTGTTAATACCAATTTTTTTATTGTAGACTGTTAATGCTATAACAATGTATTTGCATCGATTATATCGTTGTTTAAAATGCTTTCAACACATTCGCTAATTCGATTTAACGGTCCAATTAAAAATTAGTATTTAATTAATTCATAACAACTAAATTAACAATTAAATACCACGCTCAAATACCCCGTTCGTAGCTAAAAACACATTCTACGTTCGCTACAGAACCACGCTTAAATTTCCCGTTCAAATGTCATGCTCAAATACCCCGTTTCCGTTCGTTAAGAATGCACCCTAATTAAATACTGCAAATGTGATGGAAAGAAAGTTTTGACTAAAGGAAATCTGAAGCAGGAGAAAATATGCCAAGTTCCTGTAGAAATATTAACATATACTCAGCCATAATTCAAGTGATAGGACCAGCTAATCTCCAAATTACTATAACAAGATCCTAAGTTATTAATGAATGTACAAACAAATCACTCTTTCTGTAATCAAGCTATTCCCACTTTTTTTTATTGTACACCCAAAAAATGTGTTCGGACAAACAACTCCTGTAAGACTCATCATATCTATATAAGACAACTGCCAGAAGAGATAAAAAAGAATTTACTTTGTTTAAAACTAAAAACAACGGGAGGAAAAGCTGAACACTACAAAAGAATTCTGAATTCCATACGCCAATTTGGCGTAGGGCTGACGTAGGTAATCGAATTTCCCTACGCCATCCCTACGCCAAACAGGAAGTCGGAAAACAGCTCGTCGCAAATATTTCCCTACGCCATACCTACGCCAATTTGCCTACGCCATACCTACGCATATATATATATATATATATATATATATATATATATATATATATATATATATATATGTATGTATGTGTGTGTGTGTGTGTGTTTGTGTGTGCGTGTGTGCATATATATGTATGTATGTATATGTGTGTGTATATGACATGATTCATTCCTAGATTTTACTTTAATTTGATGAACATTTCAATTGAAAAAGAATGAAAATTATAAAATTTCAATAACAATTATAGGGGATGATTAACGAAATTTGATTTTAAGTTTCAAGTTTCAATTCATAGTATAAGAGATGGATCCTAATTTTCTTTGAATTGACATTTTCAAACTGCATAATGGACAAGTTGGTGGTGTTACTAGTATGCATCACTAGTGTTGAAATAAACAACTAATTGGACCGAGCACACATGATTCATACGTATGCCAATATTATTTGTACATGGTCAATCAAATGGGGCTCTTTTACAAGTAGACTTTTGTATAGTCATCTTTTAAATTTTGACTCCTTTAAGAAACAGGCAATTATCTGCTTTGAAGCCACTATATAAAGGCCACACACATAGTAATGCTATCAACAAACAAAAAGTTTCAGCATAATCAACACTTGTAATATTCTACATAAATTTCTATCTTCATCATTGGAATAATATGAGCTCAAAGAAAATTTTCATCATTGTTGTTATGCCATACATCTTATCAGGACTTACGCAGTCTTCTAATGCTCAAGAGCTAGCACCATCTCCAATGAAGAGTGATGCTGCATCGGTGGATCAAGGGATAGCTTATGTATTGATGCTTCTTGCTTTGCTCGTTACCTATCTTGTTCATTGATTTTTTCTATTTATGTATCATAATATTAAATTTGTTCTTTAAAATATGCGTATATTTGGTAAGGCATTCAAAAACCTATAAATATGATTATTGTGAAAGAAAAAAAGGAAGATTAAAACATAAATTTCAGTTATGAAGTTATATAATCAATGTACAACGTCCTAAAATGTTCCAATACAAACAAAGTAGCAATTTACGATTACCCATAACAATATATTGTAAAGTGTCATGGACTGTTTTCCTAACAAAAACATATTGTATTACAATGTCAGTGGACAGTCACGGTGAATAAGCACAACACTCTCACACCTGTATTAGAAACATATTTTAAGAATTTAATTTGTTTCCAGGAAAAGAAAATATAGAATTGTTCTAGACTATTACATTAGAGCTTTAGTTATGAAGGTTGGAGAAAAAATATGTATGAACTGAAAGATAAAAAGGATCAGGACAATGAAATCAACTGTATGCATTTTAGTTTGACTAAAAAAGGAAAAAAGATTGAATTTAAGAAAGGAAGCAGCTAATCCTATGTTTGTGGTTTGGAATTGTTGCAAAATTATCACAAGAGCAGTGATTTTATTATAAAAAACTTTTGAAATGCTGATATCATTTTCCAAAGGCTCAAAAATGACAATCAAACATTTTGATAAAACGTTGCAGCAGCAAATAAGGCAATCAAGATTTTTGATAGTGAAAAAACTGCTTGCATAACTTAAAAACGAAAATTTTTACACTCCTTTAAAATCCACCTTATAGCATGTTAAACGATCAGAATTTGTATAAAAATCTGTATGTGTTAATTTTCCTAACATAGCTAACAACATTATGTTACCAGATGTAAAGGTGAATGTCATTCAAATCCCGACATCTGCACAACCAAAAAAACGTTTTCTAGAATGTGATATTGTAAAAGCGTTCTAATTAAATTTCAAATTCCAAAATACTACTACGATTATGAGGCATCAAGTCGAAAATATTGAATCTTTATAATATGTGTATATTTATGCTAACGTTAACTATTTAATTTAACTGAAGTACATGATGGAAATACTACTATGATTTTTTAAAACGGGATGGAAATACTACTATGCTTATCATTGTTTTCAGAGACTAAATTCAAGTTTTATGAATTTCAGAATGGAAGAAATAAATAGTTCTTACCTGAGGCGATTGAAAGAAGCGACGATTAGGGTTGCGGCGTGGAAGGGAGGCAAGGGCTGCGGCGCGGAGGCCAAGGGCTGCGGCGACTGGAGCTTCGGCGGTTGAGAGCTTGGCGGCGCGGTGGGGAGCCTGGCGGCGCGGTTGGGAGCTTCGACGATTAGGGTTTTTTCAATTTGGGAAATGGAATTTGAACGGGAGTTTATTTTGTAAGTGGAACCGTATTCGTAGGTAATAGAGTAATTGGAGAGCACGTGAAATGAGTATGGAGGCTTACGTTGTCCCTACACCATTTATATATTTTTACGCCGTCCCTACGCCGCGTAGGCATGGCGTAGGGAATTCCAGGTTGGAAAACTGACCTTTTTTTTGTAGTGGAAATGAATACGACTTAACTGTGTGTAAGCATAACATACTCCTTTCTTCTGTTTAATGTAGTTGACTTTTTGTGATTTAAACCTTTATATACATAATACACATACATACATTTGAATGTATTTATTATATATGGACTCATTATCATGATGTTATGCTTGAAAGGAATCACTGTCAGTAGTTAAAAATGCCTGGATGCTTAAATATACTCATCCTGCTAGTTTCAAAAATCTGCAACGCTAATTCTAGCATGTTTTAGCATCTGAGTTTAACATGAAAATTATTCATTCACGTACGTCTCTAGATAATTTCAAAATTTGTTTTGTCTCGAATTATAGCTTTGGGTTTAAGCTTGGATTTCGATCCACTGGGGGCGCATTGGAGTTTTCGATGCTGGAATTGGATTGATCAGGTGACAAGATGGCATTTGTGGCGATGGTTGTGATGATGGGTTGGCCACGGCGGCAATGGTGCATGTGCACAGTGCATTAAGGGTGCACTGAAATTTCAAATTGGAACGTGAAAGAAGAGAGGAAAGAAAGAAGAGAGGAGAGAAGAAGGAACTAGGCCGGATCGAGATGTTTATGGGGAGGTGCATCTGATTGGTGCGTTTGTTTAAAGGAGTGGGTGCATCAGATGGAGGTGCCAGGCATACACATATATGGGGACATGAATTCACGCCTGAATTGAAAGTAAGAAATGAAGGAGCTCCATGGTGCCTAGAGGAGTCTACAGCAAATGGTAATTTAAAGAATAGAGTGTGCTTGCGTGCGGCTTGGGCTTTGCTAGGCCTGGAGGTTTGCTTATACATAGAAATGCTAAGCATACTCTCCCTTTGTGCAAATCAATAATCACGAACGTTGGTTTTTACAATTATGCTGAGAATGGTAGCGGAGAAGGCAACTTTAATTTTTTTAGCTTGACAGTCAGAGTACATTTGTGCAAATCAATCAGTGTTGGCATTTAAAGTTGTACAAATTTAAAAAAAATTGCATCCTCATGCTTCATCAACCAGGAAATGACTGAAATCGGGCAGGCAGAAGGGCTAAGTGGGTCATTCCCATTAGGTGTATCATCATCAGATCTACAAAAATCAGTTATCCTTTTTGTATGTTTCGAAATGAATACGGTTGATTAGCGCCCAACCGTGGTGGTATTATATTAGGTACACTCAAGTTGAATGAGTGGCTGTATCTGTGTGGTAGGTTGCAAGATGTTCTTATTGAGCCCCAATGTTTTTATCTCTAGAGGAACACTATTCGGAAAATTGTTCTGCACCTAGTCATGTATGGGAATTCAAAGTCCAATACGAGCTGTACGGTTTTAAATGTAAACCAACTATATCGAAAGTGCGATGCAAGCTTTTCAGCAATATTCTTATCTTATTTGTGGATTTTAGACATTATTATAATATCATTGGATTTATAATAAAAAGTGATTTGGTTATCATAAAGGAAAAACACGTGCTATGTTTATGTATGGTTGTGTCATACGAGAGTTCCATTCTTTTAAAAGTATTTCCTAAATAATAAGCAAGTTGTTTATGTGCGACATGAGTTATGAGATATCCTTGTTTTCTTAACTATATTTTACAAAATTGTTTACTCACATTAGGCTTATGCCTGTCCTAGGGTTTATTTTTCCGTTATTTTTCCTAAACTGTTCGGCACTCATAATTATTATTATGAGTAGTCATGTGATCTAGGTATTGAAATGCTATCTTTTGGAGAAGCTAAATGATATACACGTAAATGTGTATATTTTATCCGCCTATTTATCTTATTTTCCCTTTAAAATAATTGATACTTTGTATTCATAGCTGTATTTTCAGATTGTTGACAAGAAGCATGGTTTAGAGCATTTGATGGATAAAGCATGAAGAATTTGCTTAAAAAGAGTGAAGTTTAAAATTGCTAAAGCTTGAAGAGTCTGAAGCTTGAAGAACGGTTGCAATTATATTTCAGTTAAGAAGATTTGGCTCAATAAAGACTCAAACTGCATTCACATTAGCTCATTAGGAAGGCCTCTTACTCATGTTGCGTTCACACTAGCCTATTTGCTAAACCACTCACTCTAAAGCTGCGTTCACACTGGCTTATGTGTTGTTTCTTTAGTCCCACATTATGTAATTAGTTAGCTAGCCTTTGTCATATCAGCTATAAATACCTTGTATCTCATTCATTGTAAAACACATTGGGTTTTATTCTGTAATTCTCTTCTTGGAATAAAATCATTCTTCTTCCTCTTTTCTATTTAGTTTTAGTTTTATTTATGTTCTTGTTATTTAATTTCTGTTTTTCTTCTTCTTTAGCTATGTCTAGCTAATCCCCTTTGATTAGGGGGTGATGACGCTGATAGTATGATTCAATATGAATCACATAGCCAAAGGATGAGGAATTCATGTATATAGATCTAGATCTGAACCAAGGGTTAGATCTGAACCTTAATATCCTGTGTCGTTTAAGAGCTATGCTCCTTCACAGGGTATATCCGTGTTCGGTCTAACAATTATCAGATTTAGATCTAATTTTAGGGTTTTAGAAATTAATTAGTAAATCTGTCCTGATAGTCTATGGTTGTAGAGCTGAGCTCCTGCATAGGCTATGCTTGTCGTTATTTACATATTTGTTTCTAAAAACTTATTATCGTTGATTCATGTTTGTGACAGAAACATGTATTAGATCTGGTTAACCTTTTGGCTATTGATGATTATGAATCTGATCTATGTCATTATCCCCTAATTGCTTTCACTTAGTGTTTAAACTCTCTTTTATTTAAATTCTGCTATTTTCTTTGTTTTCCACCAATCAAAAGTTAGGGATAACTTGATTGGATTTATTAATAAAATAATTTGGTCCCAGAGTTCGACACCCTCTACAACAATCCTTGTTGTTTAGGAAAGACGAACGAATTTTACAGTTGTTTACAATTGTTTAATTTGTTCGCAAACAAATTTTGGCGCCGTTGCCGGGGACCAAAATTATTTTTATTTTATAAATCCTTCGAGTTATAGGTTTATTTCTATTTTATTATTAAAAAAAAAGAGCACAAAAATATTTTTTGTTTTATGTCTTTTGATTTCTTTTCATATATAGAAAAAAATCTCTAGATTAGCTTTGATTTGGTATTGCTGATTTATACCATGATCTGCTAATTAAAAGAAAAAAAAATTGCAATTTTTGGTTGATTTATTTCCTTTCATTGCGTTTCTAATTTCCACCTAGTTCTTCAATTTCTTTCCCTGTTTTCATTTTTTTCCCTACTACAGCATATTTGTTCTTTTCCAAGTTTCTGTAATTTTAAAAAAAAAAAAATATTTGCATTCATCTTAGCTTTGTTTTTATTTTCTAAGGACTTCATTATATTTTGACAATTTGGTTTAGTTCTAACGGATTATTTCTCGGTGTCTAGACTACGGCAGAGTAATAACTGTTTATAAATATTACGGTGATTCGTAAATATTATATCGGTTGTTCCTCTGAAGGTACTTAAACCTTCGGCTGCATTGCTAGGGTGATTCCTGGTGCACCGATAACTCCTGTCCGTTAACTGGCTGAGAAGTCTTTTGTTGAAATAAATCAAACCGTCATTATATAATTCTAGAAATTGTAAATTGCATTAGGTTCATTTAAAAAAAAAAAAAAAATCGCTCAAATTTGTTTTTCTCGTCTTCCCTTATTTTTTTTTTCGCTAGTGCATGCGTAGTTGGATCCGTGATCCTTCTACTAATCGCTTAGTCCGAACAAACACCCCTTTCACAATGGCCGAAGAAACTCCCCCTCGAACTCTTATGGATAGATACTTTCCCGAGCGAGTTTCTATTCCTTCCTGCATCATATTGCCCGCCCCAACGGGTAACCATTTTGAAATTCATTCGAATCACATAAATACTCTTCCAAAATTTGGCAATCTTGAACGTGATGATCCTTATATTTTCTTGACCAAATTTGAACAAGTTTGTGCAACCATGAAATTTCAACAATTAAGTGACGATGGAATCAAACTTAGGTTAATTCCATTTGCACTTACCGATTATGCTGAGAAATGGTTGTATAGCTTGCCTTCAAATACGATTGGAACTTGGGGTGAATTTGTGAACATTTTTCTAAAGAAATTTTACCCTCTGGAAAAAACATCTAAAATTCGAAATGAAATCGTCAATTTTCGTCAATTTGGGGGTGAATCCTTTGCAAAATATTTTGAAAGATTCAAAGAGCTTCTAGTCAAATGTCCACATCATAATTTCGAAAAATGGACTCTTTGTCAAATTTTATACGATGGACTAGAAAATAACTCTCGAACTATGCTCGAATCAATGTGCCAAGGAAATTTTCTAGCCCAACATCACGATGCCGCTTGGAAATTTCTCGAAGATTTGGCCGAAAAATCAGTTCAATGGGAAAGATCTAATGAGAAATCAGTTTATTCCCGATCAAACGCTCATTCGGTAGGATCCTCAACGGCTTTAGAAGCGAAAATAGACGCAATGTTAACCAAATTTGATAATGTCCTTTCATCAACTCAAGAAAACCAAGCTCAAGCGTCTCAGCCCTCATGTTACAAATGTAACGATCCTAACCACATTGCTGACCAATGCCCACATTCGTTAGAACAACTCAACGCATTTAATAAAGTTAGGAACGATCCATTCTCCCCAACTTACAATCCAGGTTGGAGAAACCATCCTAACTTCTCTTGGGCCCAAAACAATGCAACTACGAATTTGGTTCGACCTCCTTTTCAACCATTTTCGAATAATACCTCGAATCCTCCCTTTCAACAAAGTCAATTCCAAAATCCTGCGCCAACCCCTCAAAATCAAGCGCAACAATCTTTTGTTCCCCAAGATGATAAACGATTGACATCACTGGAGAAAACTCTCGAAGAATTGGGTAAAGCAACAACTCAAAATATCAAATCAAATACCAATCTTCAAAACTTACTGACTTCACACATGCAAACCACGACTCAACAAATGAGTGAACTTCAAAAACAAATGTCTCAACTTAACACTAGATTAAGTGAAAGGGAAAAGGGTACATTTCCAAGTCAACCCATCCAAAACCCTAGAGGACAGATTCAAGACTCGAACGTTAGTCAATTGAATGCTGTCACGACTCTTAGATCTGGCAAGAAGATTGACAACCATGTGGTCGACCCAAATGATTTACCAGACGATATTCAAAACCCAACAGAAAATTCGACCATCTCGGATCAAAACATCGAGCCCAATTCTAATCAGGCCCATCCTCAAACTCAAGTAGCTCAACCTACTGAGTTGTCTGCTCCATTTCCTCATAGACTCCGACCTAGAAAAAAGACGGACCAGGTAGAAAAGATCCTTGAAATATTTAAGCAAGTTAAAGTGAACATTCCTCTTTTAGATATTATACAACAAGTTCCACAGTACGCTAAATTTCTAAAAGATATGTGCACACAGAAACGTCATACACATGTACCTAAGAAAGTGTTTCTAGCGGCGACTCTAAGCGAAGTCTTGTCCCAATCTATGCCAGTGAAATACAAAGATCCTGGCTGCCCCACAATATCATGCACTATTGGGGACAAGAAAATCGATAGATGCTTGCTAGACTTAGGTGCTAGTGTTAATTTGCTTCCATATTCCGTCTATCGCCAATTAGGGCTAGGAGAACTGAAACCCACCAAGGTTACTCTTCAGCTTGCCGACCGTTCAATTAAGAAACCTGTGGGCGAAATCGAGGATGTTTTGATCAAAATAGGAGAATTCATCTTTCCAGTTGACTTCATTGTCCTAGAAACTCAACAGGTAAGCAATCCTGCAAACCAAATCCCTTTGATTCTAGGACGACCCTTCTTAGCCACCTCTAATGCTCTTATCAACTGTAGAAATGGGTCTATGAAACTTTCTTTCGGTAACATGACCGTCGAGCTAAACATCTTTAGAACCGAAAACTCTCCTGCCTCTTATGTGGACCAACTTTCTGAAATCCATGCTGTCGACGATAATGAACCTGAGCTCGACCATTTGAATACTGACATTGAGTCTAATTACGAAAATTTGTTTCAAGATATCTCTGAAAATGTCTCTGACTCAATTCCTGTCGAGCCACTCATAACTGAGCCTATTCCTCAACCAATTTCTTCGGTTGAGTCATCCCCAAAATCTGAACTCAAAGTGTTGCCCAGTCATCTTAAGTATGCTTACTTAGGAGAAAATGAAACTTTTCCAGTCATTATCGCTTCTGACCTTACTTTAGAGCAGGAACAATTTCTCCTTCCCATCCTTAAGAAAAATAAGGAGGCAATTGGCTGGTCCATGGCTGATTAAGGGGATTAGTCCTTCGATAGTCCAACATCGAATCCACCTTATAGATGATGCCAAACCCACTCGTGATCCACAACGTCGACTAAACCCTATCATGAAAGAAGCAGTTCGTGCTGAAATCCTTAAATGCCTTGACAATGGAATCATCTACCCGATTTCTGATAGTCAATGGGTTAGTCCGATTCATGTCGTACCTAAGAAATCAGGGATTACCGTGATCCAAAATGATGCTAACGAGCTTATCCCAACCCGCACCCAGACTGGTTGGCGTGTTTGCATTGACTATAGGAAACTTAACGCTGCAACACGTAAGGATCATTTCCCTCTGCCATTTATCGATCAAATGTTAGAACGACTAGCGGGTCATGAGTATTACTGTTTCCTTGATGGGTACTCGGGCTATAATCAAATCCCTATCGCTCCTGAGGACCAAGAGAAAACCACTTTCACTTGTCCGTTTGGTACATTTGCGTACCGACGTATGTCTTTTGGTCTCTGTAATGCACCTGCAACCTTTCAGAGGTGCATGATTAGCATTTTTTCTGATATGATCGAGCGATTTTTGGAAGTGTTCATGGATGATTTTTCCATATTTGGTGATTCTTACTCTGAGTGTTTACGTCATCTCGATCTTGTTCTTAATCGCTGTAAAGAGAAACACTTAACGCTTAATTGGAAAAAGTGTCACTTCATGGTTAAACATGGCATTGTTTTGGGACATGTCATCTCTAACAAAGGAATTGAAGTTGACAAAGCCAAAATCGAAGTTATCTCTAATCTTCCCATTCCCAAATCTGTTAAGGACATCCGATCCTTTTTAGGTCATGCTGGCTTCTATCGTCGCTTCATAAAGGATTTCAGCAAAATCACTCGACCTCTGACTAACCTTCTTGGTAAGGATGTTCCTTTCGACTTCAATTCCGAGTGCATTTCATCTTTTGAGCATCTTAAAAATGAACTTGTCTCTGCTCCTATCATTTGCTCTCCCAACTGGACGATGCCTTTTGAAATCATGTGCGATGCCTCGAATTTCGCTGTTGGCGCTGTCTTAGGACAACGTATCAACAAGATTCTTCACGTCATTTACTATGCGAGTAAGACTTTGAACGATGCTCAAATCAACTATACGACTACTGAAAAAGAACTTTTAGCAGTTGTTTTCGCTCTAGAAAAATTCAGGCCTTATCTAGTTGGCTCACACATCACAGTTTATACCGATCATTCCGCGCTTAGGTACCTTTTCTCTAAAAAGGATGCTAAGGCTCGTCTCATTCGTTGGATCCTTCTACTTCAAGAATTTGACCTTACCATTAAGGATAAAAAAGGATCCGACAACGTTATTGCGGACCACTTGTCTCGTCTTCCAAATGCCCCATCTTCTTCTCTTCCGATCAACGAAAATTTCCCTGATGAACAGCTGTTTTCTCTATCCACTGATCCTTGGTTTGCTGACATTGTCAACTACTTAGTCACTAAGCAGACCCCTTCTTTTTGGTCTAAGCAGGATAAACACAAATTCTTTTCCCAAGTGAAACATTTTTATTGGGACGACCCCTACCTTTTCAAGTATTGTCCCGATCAAATCATTCAAAGATGTGTTCCTGACACTGAAACTCACAGTGTCCTCTCTTTCTGTCATGACCAAGCCTGTGGTGGTCACTTCGGTCCCAAAAAGACAGCCGAAAAGGTTCTCCAATCGGGTTTCTATTGGCCCACCCTTTTCAAAGACGCGTACGAATTTTGCAAAACTTGTGATCGATGTCAATTCTTAGGGAAAATTTCTAAACGGAATATGATGCCCCTAAACCCCATTCTAGAGGTCGAAATTTTTGATGTGTGGGGTATAGACTTCATGGGACCCTTCCCTAATTCTTTTGGGAACATTTACATTCTCTTGGCCGTTGACTATGTTTCTAAATGGGTAGAAGCTGTACCATGCAAGACAAACGATAACAAGGTTGTTGTGCGCTTCTTGAAAGAAAACATCTTTTCTAGGTTTGGCACACCTCGCACAATAATCAGTGATAATGGTACACACTTCTGTAATCGTTCTTTTGAAGCTCTCATGAGAAAGTATTCGATAACCCACAAGTTATCTACTCCTTACCATCCTCAAACTTGTGGGCAGGTTGAAGTATCGAATAGGCAGATTAAACAAATTCTTGAGAAAACTGTGAATCGAAATCGTAAAGATTGGTCTCAAAAGTTAACCGACGCTCTTTGGGCTTACCGCACCGCTTTCAAAACCAACTTGGGTATGTCCCCTTATCGGTTGATTTTTGGTAAGCCATGTCACTTGCCAGTTGAACTAGAACATAGGGCGTTATGGGCAATAAAAACTTTGAATCTTGATTTAGAGAAAGCAGGTGAACATAGGAAGCTTCAACTTAATGAACTTGATGAAATTCGAAATGATGCCTATGAAAATGAACGAATTTACAAGGACAGAACAAAAGTTTTTCATGATAAATCAATTTTACGTAAAACTTTCATGTCAGGTCAAAAAGTTCTGTTGTATGACTCAAAACTGCATCTATTTCCGGGTAAGCTAAAATCTAGATGGACAGGACCTTACACTGTACGGACTATTTTTCCGTATGGTGCGGTAGAGATTGAGAATCCAACTGATGGATCATCCTTTAAGGTCAATGGTCAACGCCTTAAACCTTATTTGGAACCAATACCCAACCAAGAGGAAGAGCTCATGGTCCTCCATGAGCCACATTACATTCGGTAAGACGCACTAACCCTCTTTTGTACATATGTAAATAGTCTCTTATTTTATTTTTCCTTTCATTAAGATTTGTCTGATTAATGACTGTGAGGACACAGTCACACTCAAGTGTGGGGGGAATTTACATTACATCAGCAATCAAATTTTATGAAGTAGGTCATTCATTGAACAAGGATTAACTTAAATTCATAAATAACACCTTGGTTCTTGTTTGATAAGTTGAATTGTTGGGTGATGGGAATGAACATTATTTATTCATTGAGTCGTAATGTGTCTTTTTAAGATGCTAGCTTGAGACTGTGCAGACGTTAGTCGTGTTCTAGAGCAAGCGTGTCAACCCTTGTTATACATGTTAGAATGTGCAAGTAAAAAAAAATCAAAAAAAAAAAAAAATCATGAAATAAAAGGAGTTTGCACCTACATATGTTGGAATTTCTGAGTTCGTTTTCATGCATAATATTTTTCTCACTCAAAGTTGTTTACACTTGTAAGTTCTAAAATCCACTTGGCCCAATTAAGGAGAAATGACTCATTGTAGCGTTCTTCTTCGATACCCCACATTATTCAAACCCAAGTTTTAGTCGATTTACATCCATGTTCGACAATTTATCTTATATTGGTATACTCAAGAACCTTTGTTTAAAGGTCAAAAACATCACTTTTTCTACCAATATTACACCACCCACTCCGTACTTGTTTTAAGGTAGGATAACCATATACCACATCTTATTTTATATGGGTTATCTATCTTACGAAACTTTGTTTATCATTCCTTTCAGCTTTTTGTATAACATCAATCTAGACTTGTGTGTTGAATTAAGGTTATGGAAGTAGAGTAACTAGGGCACATAACTTTCCTTTCATGAAGTGTTGGTTTAGTAGAGGAGGAATCAAATGAAATAATGTACGGTATCATTCCATTCCATCTCCACTCATCATTCATCATGCAAAAGAAAAAAGAAAAAAAAGGGTAAAGAAAAGAAAAAAAAAGAGAAAAAGGAAAATAAAAAATAAAGAGAGAGTCTCTCTGAGCAAAATAGTCATTCATCATTCTTGACTATAAAGCATTCATTTCCATTCCATCCACATCCATCATACTGTACTTAAAAGCAAGGATTGTAGTAGAGGAGATGAAAGGAAACAAAATATCTATATGTGCCTTAGTATTTCTTTATCTTTTGTAGCTTGAAGTTCAACTAATACACTTTCCCTCATATCTATAATATATTTAGAACTTACAAAATTTTCCTTCATCTATGCATAACTCACATCCAATACATTGCAATTACACTGGTGCAGAATTATTCAAAAAAAAAAAAAAAAAAAAAAAAAAAAAGAAGAAGAAGAATAAAAAAATGATTGGGTGCACATTGTCGATGTGTAGAACTTTGGTTGACACCACGCTCTTAACCTTTAAGACAATTACAGTGTTATCAAGGAATTACGATTCAGCTTGAAAATTTTTGTTCATTTTTGCACTAATTATGGGATGGACAATTTGGGGCTAAACCGTTATTATTGAAGTTAGGTGAAATCCTTGGAATGTGAAAGACCTTAAATATATTGTTTGATTAATCCGCGTACATAAGACGCTTTGGATTTTGTGGGTAGTATCCGCTGAAAACCCTCACGAGACAACACTCGTCCTACTGGGGACACCCAGAGGTTTAACGGCTTGTTGCATACGCTAAATGCAATCGTGTTTCCTACGAAAGTGTGACATATCTTAGTTTAGTTTATTCGAGGACGAATAAAAAGATAAGTGTGGGGGTATTTGATATACACGTAAATGTGTATATTTTATCCGCCTATTTATCTTATTTTCCCTTTAAAATAATTGATACTTTGTATTCATAGCTGTATTTTCAGATTGTTGACAAGAAGCATGGTTTAGAGCATTTGATGGATAAAGCATGAAGAATTTGCTTAAAAAGAGTGAAGTTTAAAATTGCTAAAGCTTGAAGAGTCTGAAGCTTGAAGAACGGTTGCAATTATATTTCAGTTAAGAAGATTTGGCTCAATAAAGACTCAAACTGCATTCACATTAGCTCATTAGGAAGGCCTCTTACTCATGTTGCGTTCACACTAGCCTATTTGCTAAACCACTCACTCTAAAGCTGCGTTCACACTGGCTTATGTGTTGTTTCTTTAGTCCCACATTATGTAATTAGCTAGCTAGCCTTTGTCATATCAGCTATAAATACCTTGTATCTCATTCATTGTAAAACACATTGGGTTTTATTCTGTAATTCTCTTCTTGGAATAAAATCATTCTTCTTCCTCTTTTCTATTTAGTTTTAGTTTTATTTATGTTCTTGTTATTTAATTTCTGTTTTTCTTCTTCTTTAGCTATGTCTAGCTAATCCCCTTTGATTAGGGGGTGATGACGCTGATAGTATGATTCAATATGAATCACATAGCCAAAGGATGAGGAATTCATGTATATAGATCTAGATCTGAACCAAGGGTTAGATCTGAACCTTAATATCCTGTGTCGTTTAAGAGCTATGCTCCTTCACAGGGTATATCCGTGTTCGGTCTAACAATTATCAGATTTAGATCTAATTTTAGGGTTTTAGAAATTAATTAGTAAATCTGTCCTGATAGTCTATGGTTGTAGAGCTGAGCTCCTGCATAGGCTATGCTTGTCGTTATTTACATATTTGTTTCTAAAAACTTATTATCGTTGATTCATGTTTGTGACAGAAACATGTATTAGATCTGGTTAACCTTTTGGCTATTGATGATTATGAATCTGATCTATGTCATTATCCCCTAATTGCTTTCACTTAGTGTTTAAACTCTCTTTTATTTAAATTCTGCTATTTTCTTTGTTTTCCACCAATCAAAAGTTAGGGATAACTTGATTGGATTTATTAATAAAATAATTTGGTCCCAGAGTTCGACACCCTCTACAACAATCCTTGTTGTTTAGGAAAGACGAACGAATTTTACAGTTGTTTACAATTGTTTAATTTGTTCGCAAACACTAAAGCATGGGGTTCCCATATTAATTATCATATTGGTATATCTATGTGATATATATGTTATCTTCTGGTTTGTATAATGGACAAGTCATGAGACCCTATGTGTGTAATAATGTGTGTATGCTGATAACTCTGATGTATAATTATTAATATTTATATTTAAATTATGTGATGTATTGTATTTCATTCAGTTCCACTGTGATATTCTGATTTTATTTTATTTTCTTTCTGTCTCTTTCCTTTTTCTTATTAAGGACTCGACTTCCGAAGCGTTCAGAAGGCAGTTCGTTATAGTGATATCAGAGCTAGTGTAACACCCCGTATTTTTAATGTAATTAAAAATGTATATATATCCATAGATAGGATTAATATGGTGATGTATAATGAAAATTAATTAATATATGAGAGAATGAAAGGAATGGTTGCATGCGATGTAAATATATTGCATGCACTGATTTGCAAACATAATGCATTAACATTAAAAGAAAAATAAAAGAAAAAGATTCATGCACTGGTTTAATTTAAGTATTGTAACTAACATGAAAAAGAGAAGTAAGGAGAGAACAATAATTATCATTGTTCTAAGACTTATTAACAAAAGACTTTGTAGCTCAGTTGGTTAAGGCATTGGATTTGTAACATGGAGGTCGGGGGTTTAAACCCCGGCGGCAGCATAATTTTTATCTCTGTTTTAAAGAGGGCCAACTGAACATGCAAATATATGTACATATACAAATTCAAATAAGAACATACATATAAGGAAATAAAGAAAATATATGTATATACATGAGAATATATATATATATATATATATATATATATATATATATATATATATGCAGAAATATATGTATACGAAAGATAAAATTTAAGATAAGGCTATAGTAAATGAAATATGGCAAGAATTAAATAACGGTGCAACATCGTTTGAATTTTGAAAATAAAATGAAAGTTTTGCGTATATATATACGCGTAAAATGGTCGTTAAAGGAATTGTATACATATAAGAATATTTCATGTGAATAAAACAGTTAAATAAATTCCAGAAATTTAAAAGTTCGAAAATCAAATTTCTACGCCAAAACAATTCAAATATTCGAAATTCAAATTTCTGCGCCAAAACAGCTTGTGGGACCCAATGCTGACTTAGCACTGCATGTATGATAAGATTTGGCCAGATTCATCTGCGAACCTGGACTATTTTCTTAACTAGGTTCAATGCCGACTCAGCGTTGCGTGTACGATAAGGTCTTGAGCAGCTATGTAAACACCCCTAGGCCTATTGTAATCTTCACTAAAGTTCATGGCAACGCCATGGCTCTACTCTAACTCATATTCTTCTTCTTCCTCACTAAATCTCTGATCTATTCTTCTCTCCTCTCTCCTCAGAAAACTATTCTTAAATTTAAAAAGAATTAGATTGAGGAATTATATTACTACGAACAAAATAAAGGGGAGATTCAAGTATTGCTCAAGAACATAAAAAAAATCCAGATCTGAAATTCAAGCTATGCAACACAAAAAGGAGGAAAATCAATCCAAGATCTACGGATTAAAGCACAAAAATCATTGTGAGTGGAATTATGATAAAATTTTGTATAATAGTATTACTATCGTTCATCATTTCCCCAGTTATAAATTCATTGCAAAAATTTATGTTAAAATAATTGTTCCTTTATTCTCTTGCCCCTTTTTATTTTTGAGATCTAGGTTATCTCGAATCTAGATGAAATCTTATTATGTATACGTACGGTTGAAATATGAAAATATTGGGGCATAACTTATTTTATGCCAACGAAGAACATAATTCGTAATTTTGGGGTTTGTGGCATAACAATTGTTATCTCATATTGGGCATAATCTATTTTATACAGTCGAGGAATGTAATCTATAATGTTGGATTTAAGTAAGTTTGACCCAATTGTCATTGGATACGGATTATATGAAATTAGGTATAATTGGACATTGGAAATTTACATGTTTGGGCATAACATGGATTGGAAGGATTTGTGTATGATTTGGAGTATGGACATAATTATATTGCAATATTAAATTTATGCAAATTGGGAATAATTCTAATTGACTATGGTGTTGGTATAATTTAATATGAATAAATTGGTATGAACGTCATGTAATTTGATAACATTGATTTTATGAAAGTGAGTATTATTGGATATTTTGGATAATTGGAATATATATATATATATATATATATATGAAATTGGCATATTTGGGTAGGAATTACATGGAATTGATGAAATTGCCTATAATTGGAAATTTGTAATTAAGGCTAATTAATATGTAATTAGTGACAAGTTGGAATAGGCAAAATTGTAAACATGACTATATGTTGAATTGGAAGCACATAACATGAAAATTGGGGTTCGGATGAAATACGATGTTAATGAACCATTGACACGAGGTTAGGCGCAATTGTGGTGCAAGACTGCCCGGAACCTCCCGGCAAATCCAGCTGCCACAATTGGACTTCTAATGTTAGAGGTCAAAGGCATGAATTGTAGGCGTAACGGTTGGTGACACGAGGTTAGACCCGCTTTGCGGTGTAAGACTGCCCGGAACCGCCCGGCGAATCCAGCAGCCACAAAGTGTTCGGTCTAATGTGGGAGGTCATGCACCGTTCGTCATAATGAATGAATTAAGAAATACTAACCATAATAAGACATGTGGGTGACATGGGTATGGTTAGAGGGTTAAGTGGGTGACATGTAAAATAGGACATGTAAATATGGACTTAACCATAGTAAGACAAGACATGTAAAACATGTAAATGTGGACTTAACTATAGTAAGATACGTAAAGTAAAACATGAATAAGGTGGACTTAACCGTAGTACAGCATGTGTAAGACATGGATACAATAATAAAAGAGGTTAAGTGGGACATATGCAACATTTAAGACATACGAACATAATGCTTAACCAAAGGGGACCCGTTATGGCATTACAAATTAATTGAATTGGGTAAAGTTTAAGTAGCGGGTTAAGTAAAGGAAAGGGTTAAGTCAAACCTAAAATTAACGACACAGTAATGGGGGAATGATAACTACCTATTATAAACTTGAATTAAATATGTAAAACTTGTCCTAGGGACATGGGAAGATTATGACTTAAGATATAACACAACACTTGTAGGGTGGGACGACTTATACTATGAAATAAGTTAATCTAAGTTGAAAATGTGGGAAAACACCCGTACGCTATCGTTTGATAAAGAAAACTTAAGTCATGTTTGAATTCGTTGAAAAACCTTAGTTAAAAATGAACTAAGTAACGAACCTTAGTTGAAAAGAGAACTAAGTAACATAAACTAAGTATCAAACCTTGGTTAAGAGAACCAAGCAATAAACCTTAGTTAAGATAACTAAGTAACGAGCAAGAGAACTAAGTAATAAACCTTAGTTAAGAGGGCTAAGTAGTAAACCTTTGTTAAGAAAACGAACGATTCAGGAAACTAAGTGGTAAACCTTAGTTAAGAGAACTAAGTACTAAACCTTAGTAAAGAAACTCAAGTAGAATACGAGAAGGAGCGAACGTCCGTCTGATCATGAAAAAGGCTCCAATGTCTTGGGTTACGAAGCACGCAGCTTCAAGGGGACGTGAGGGTACTCTTGGTATCCCTCTGTGAGAATGCAGATGATCCGCCTGGGCTCACAGAGGTTAAGGTCTGCGTTAGAAGAACCCAGAGTATGCCTTGGTTGCAATATAGGGCAACCTAAAGACTAGGATGGACCAGCGTGATTCGGTGAGACAAGTGGCCCTGTGATAGCGACTCATCGTCTACCTACCATCTTGAGTTAGTCGAGAAACGTAAAACGGAAAGGTGGAGAACTCCAAAAGACCATATACTTGCTATCTAGTTATGGGTGAGGTTGGCCAATAGGTTTGTGGGGCATAGGGGGCCCTGCGTACAGTTCTCATTTTTCAAGGTGTGCCTTTCATTAGTTGAGGGAGGGGTCAAGTGGGACCATAGCCACTGGAAAAACAGACCTTAGCATCCGCATCAGCAGATAACTTAAAGCTCCCGACTGAGTTCCGTGTTTCTTGATTAGCCCTGCCACGGGACTCGGGCCGCACATATAGAGGACATGTGCAACTAGATATCTAGCACGTTTACGATACGATTGGGACATCAAGTCTAGGAACACCTATCACTCTGGGTAGTGTGTTCTAGACTAAGGGGCATCGTTCGATAGGTAGCATAATCCCTAGCTGGACCTAGGTCGCGTAAACCCTAAATCCGAGAAGCGTTCAATAGGTAGCATAAACCCCAATGACCCTGGGTAGCGTAAACCCGGGTTGAATCTAAGAAGTGCTCGATAGTATACCTTAGATTAGATAGAGATGATACACGGAATCTAGCAAGATCGAGAGCGGCAGTCCAAACGATTTCAAGAATGGTGGCACTACACTAAAGTAGTATATATTTACATGATGAAGCCCGTACGACATACGGCAAGCGGCTGTATATATACATGGAAAAGGATTAGACGAGTTGGGGGAATCTACATATACGTTGTATTAGGTTAACCTACTAGTGAGACATGAGTATAGCCTAGAGAGCTAATATCGCGAATAACCTAATAAGCAAGAAAATATAACTGAACGGTATATGTAGTATTACACAGAAGTTTATTATAAGTCCACTCGCACAGAACTTATGTTCTGACCCCCTCCTCATTACATACTTCCACGTTAGGTTCAAGGCAGAGATGGTATAACTATGGATACTGGTTAGACAGTATGATATATAAGGTAAAGCTATTTTTGAATATATTATATTTTAATTCCTTCCGCTGTGAGATGCTTTACGAGTTCTGACATATTTCTTTTTCTCTGTCTTTTCCTGCAGGATACCAGAGCACCCAACTCGGGTCTCGATGGATCGAATTTGAAAAATTCGGTCTGTCGAAATTCGGGTTGTTACATCTGGTATCAGAGCTTCGGTTTATTGATCTTAGGGAGATAATGAGTGAACGTATTTGTATTTTCTAAAATATAAATATATTATATATAAACCTAAATCCTTAAAGTAGCCCACTAGGTATGATAAGAGTTGGGATATTTAGTTTGTACACAAAAGTAATAAACATAGAAATTTTTGAGACCATTAGGTGGTTGGGAAAGTGTACAATATGGCTTAGAGCTTAAGAAAGAAAAGTATCCCATAGGGTGGAAACTGAAATATTAGTATTTCAGATTAGTGGGTTTAGAAATGAAACCTTAGAAATTAGAAAAAGGTTAAAATGTGGAAAATGGATTAGGAATATATATAGTTGAGAGAATTAGTTTGGAAAGTGCCTAGGAAAGCCTCGTTGAGTTGAAAGACCCACTTTGAGTTTAACCCAATAATAAACTTTTAAGAACTTGAATTTGTAAAAGAGTTTGTGGTGTTTTTCAAGTTTTAGTCTTAAAAGTAATTTATGATGTTTGAAAAATTATTTAGTGCATGTTGGGTTTTGAAAGTAAAATGGGGTATAAAACAATGATTTTAAAAAAATTCTCTCATTTAAAACGTGCATAATATAGAGCATATATAGCTCGCTAGTTTTCATATTATAATATATGAAAGGATTGAAAAGAAAGTGTTGCGTTTTGTAAAAGAAATTCTATTATGTTAACAATAAATTTTGATTATTGTTTTAAAAAGAAATTTTGTTGGGTGAACAAAATAAGCGGCAAAGTGTAAGAATAGAGTAGATATTTGCACCTTAGCAGCCAAAGTTAACATTAGGAACAATGTAACCCATTAGTTGTCCTTGTCTACTCTAGTTTCATGATCTGAAGAAAATGTTTTGCATTTTATTTTGTGACATGTTTTTTTGGGTTTGGCAAAAGCATGTTTTTGAGAAAAGAATAAAAGTTTTACCACTTTTGGTTTTTGGAAGAAGAATGTAATAAAAAAAAGAAGGCCAAACCATGTTTTAAAAATGGAGTAGTTAAGGATTAAGGCCTAGAAAGAACGAGATAAAGTTAAAGCAATTAGAAACAACCGGGGATTGGTTGAGTTGAGTAATTCTTTGAGTGTCAATCTGATGTTGATTTTGGTCTTCGAGGTTGATACTCAGGGAGTTATTTTCTTGCCAATTTACAGTCAAGGATTAGCCAGTGTTGAACTAATGGAAAATTCCCGTAGAATGCATAAGCTGTGTGAGTCTAGGATTGTTGCTTGAAAAGAGAAGTACAGGCTAGTAATACACAACATGGACTAGTAGTGACTACTAGGTAGTGAAGGGCAAGCAAGTGTATAGATCCTGTTGAGTGGACTTGTGGCATAGTCCTAAGATGCATGGCCCATAGTTGTAGCTGTGTAGGATACAGTTTGAGTTGAAAACAGAAGAGCTTGGTTGAAAAATAAACTTAAGAAGAAGACTAGCCTAACTAACAAAGAAAACAACTGAATCAATCAAGCAACAAAGCAAGATGGGAAAAGAAAATGAAAATTTTAAGAAAAAGATGAATAAATATGAAATTACTCCAAGATAAGTTAAAATAGAAAAGGAAGCTTTCTAATGTGGTTGTACTTGGACAGGAAAATAGGAAATCTTTATAGAATAGTTATGTAAAAATCCAAGTGCAATTAGAAAAGAAAAACGGAGGATGTGGATTTTTCCGTTTTCATAACATAAGAAATCGAATTTGGAAAATTAGATTTTTCTAAATTTCGAATTTAATGATGGTTGGTAGGGTTTTGGATGCGACAATTGGATGAACTATGCTCTTATTTTGTAAGAGTATGGGAAAATTCGGGTGAAAAATGTTTTGATTTTTCAAAAATATTGCATTCATATAGAACTGCAAGTATATTTAGGATGTGAGCATCATGATTTGAAAGAGTTTTTAAAATTTGCATGCATATAGGTGGATCAGAATTAGACATACATGCTTTGCTATGATGTAATTCACTTTGCACATATGCACAATGCTGCAACAATTGGATGTTGCGCGGGATTATCTATTTTACTCTTATCGAATTTCGAGGACGAAATTCTTTAAGGGTGGGAGAATGTAACACCCCGTATTTTTAATGTAATTAAAAATGTATATATATCCATAGATAGGATTAATATGGTGATGTATAATGAAAATTAATTAATATATGAAAGAAAGAAAGGATTAGTTGCATGCGATGTAAATATGTTGCATGCACTGATTTGCAAACATAATGCATTAACATTAAAAGAAAAATAAAAGAAAAAGATTCATGCATTGGTTTAATTTAAGTATTGTAACTAACATGAAAAAGAGAAGTAAGGAGAGAACAATAATTATCATTGTTCTAAGACTTATTAACAAAAGACTTTGTAGCTCAGTTGGTTAAGGCATTGGATTTGTAACATGGAGGTCGGTGGTTCGAACCCCGGCGGCAGCATAATTTTTATCTCTGTTTTAAAGAGGGCCAACTGAACATGCAAATATATGTACATATACAAATTCAAAATTTGAAAGGATAAGAACATACATATAAGGAAATAAAGAAAATATATGTATATACATGAGAATATATATATATATATATATATATATATGCAGAAATATATGTATACAAAAGATAAAATTTAAGATAAGGCTATAGTAAATGAAATATGGCAAGAATTAAATAACGGTGCAACATCGTTTGAATTTTGAAAATAAAATGAAAGTTGTGCGTATATATATATATATATACGCGTAAAATGGTCGTTAAAGGAATTGTATACATATAAGAATATTTCATGTGAATAAAACAGTTAAATAAATTCCAGAAATTCAAAAGTTCGAAAATCAAATTTCTACGCCAAAACAATTCAAACATTCGAAATTCAAATTTCTGCGCCAAAACAGCTTGTGGGACCCAATGCTGACTTAGCACTGCATGAATGATAAGATTTGGCTAGATTCATCTGCGAACCTGGACTATTTTCTTAACTAGGTTCAATGCTGACTCAGCTTGCGTGTACGATAAGGTCTTGAGCAGCTATATAAACACCCCTAGGCCTATTGTAATCTTCACTAAAGTTCATGGCAACGCCATGGCTCTACTCTAACTCATATTCTTCTTCTTCCTCACTAAATCTCTGATCTATTCTTCTCTCCTCACTCCTCAGAAAAATATTCTTAAATTTAAAAAGAATTAGATTGAGGAATTCTATTACTACGAACAAAATAAAGGGGAGATTCAAGTATTGCGCAAGAACATAAAAGAAATCCAGATCTGAAATTCAAGTTATGCGACACAAAAAGGAGGAAAATCAATCCAAGATCTACGGATTAAAGCACAAAAATCATTGTGAGTGGAATTATGATAAAATTTTGTATAATAGTATTACTATCGTTCATCATTTCCCCAGTTATAAATTCAATGCAAAAATTTATGTTAAAATAATTGTTCCTTTATTCTCTTGCCCCTTTTTATTTTTGAGATCTAGGTTATCTCGAACCTAGATGAAATCTTATTATGCATACGTACGGTTGAAATATGAAAATATTGGGGCATAACTTATTTTATGCCAACGAAGAACATAATTCGTAATTTTGGGGTTTGTGGCATAACAATTGTTATCTCATATATTGGGCATAATCTATTATATACAGTCGAGGAATGTAATCTATAATGTTGGATTTAAGTAAGTTTGACACAATTGTCATTGGATATGGATTATATGAAATTAGGTATAATTGGACATTGGAAATTTACAAGTTTGGGCATAACATGAATTGGAAGGATTTGTGTATGATTTGGAATATGGACATAATTATATTGCAATATTAAATTTATGCAAATTGGGAATAATTCTAATTGACTATGGTGTTGGTATAATTTAATATGAATAAATTGGTATGAACGTCATGTAATTTGATAACATTGATTTTATGAAAGTGAGTATTATTGGATATTTTGGGTAATTGGAATATATATATATATATATATATATATATATATATATATGTATGTATGAAATTGGCATATTTGGGTAGGAATTACATGGAATTGATGAAATTGCCTATAATTGGAAATTTGTAATTAAGGCTAATTAATATGTAATTAGTGACAAGTTGGAATAGGCAAAATTGTAAACATGACTATATGTTGAATTGGAAGCACATAACATGAAAATTGGGGTTCGGATGAAATACGATGTTAATGAACCTTTGACACGAGGTTAGGCGCAATTGTGGTGTAAGACTGCCTGGAACCGCTCGACAAATCCAGCTGCCACAATTGGACGTCTAGTGTGAGAGGTCAAAGGCATGAATTGTAGGCGTAACGGTTGGTGACACGAGGTTAGACCCGCTTTGTGGTGTAAGACTGCCCGTAACCGCCCGGCAAATCCAGCAACCACAAAGTGTTCGGTCTAATGTGGGAGGTCATGCACCGTTTGTCATAATGAATGAATTAAGGAATACTAACCATAATAAGACATGTGAGTGACATGGGTATGGTTAGAGGGTTAAGTGGGTGACATGTAAAATAGGACATGTAAATATGGACTTAACCATAGTAAGACAAGACATGTAAAACATGTAAATGTGGACTTAACTATAGTAAGATACGTAAAGTAAAACATGAATAAGGTGGACTTAACCGTAGTACAACATGTGTAAGACATGGATACAATAATGAAAGAGGTTAAGTGGGACATGTGCAACATTTAAGACATACGAACATAATGCTTAACCAAAGGGGACTCGTTATGGCATTACAAATTAATTGAATTGGGTAAAGTTTAAGTAGCGGGTTAAGTAAAGGAAAGGGTTAAGTCAAACCTAAAATTAACGACACAGTAATGGGGGAATGATAACTACCTATTATAAACTTGAATTAAATATGTAAAACTTGTCCTAGGGACAAGGGAAGATTATGACTTAAGATATAATACAACACTTGAAGGGTGGAATGACTTATACTATGAAATAAGTTAATCTAAGTTGAAAATGTGGGAAAACACCCGTACGCTATCGTTTGATAAAGAAAACTTAAGTCATGTTTGAATTCGATGAAAAACCTTAGTTAAAAAGGAACTAGGTAACTAATCTTAGTTGAAAAGAGAACTAAGTAACAGAAACTAAGTATCAAACCTTGGTTAAGAGAACCAAGTAATAAACCTTAGTTAAGATAACTAAGTAACGAGAAAGAGAACTAAGTAGTAAACCTTAGTTAAGAGGGCTAAGTAGTAAACCTTAGTTAAGAAAACGAACGATTCAGGAAACTAAGTGGTAAACCTTAGTTAAGAAAACGAACGATTCAGGAAACTAAGTGGTAAACCTTAGTTAAGAGAACTAAGTACTAAACCTTAGTCAAGAAACTCAAGTAGAACACGAGAAGGAGCGAACGTCCGTCTGATCATGAAAAAGGCTCCAACATCTTGAGTTACGAAGCACGCAGCTTCAAGGGGACGTGAGGGTACTCTTGGTATCCCTCTGTGAGAATGCAGATGATCCTCCTGGGCTCACAGAGGTTAAGGTCTGCGTTAGAAGAACCAAGAGTATGCCTTGGTTGCAATATAGGGAAACCTAAAGACTAGGATGGATCAGCGTGATTCGGCGAGACAAGTGGCCTTGTGATAGCGACTCGTCGTCTACCTACCATCTTGAGTCAGTCTAGATACGTAAAACGGAAAGGCGGAGAACTCCAAAAGACCATATACTTGCTATCTAGTTATGGGTGAGGTTGGCCAATAGGTTTGTGGGGCATAGGGGGGCCTGCGTATAGTTCTCATTTTTCAAGGTGTGCCTTTCATTAGTTGAGGGAGGGGTCAAGTGGGACCATAGCCACTGGAAAAACAGACCTTAGCATATGCATCGGCAGATAACTTAAAGCTCCCGACCGAGTTCCGTGTTTCTTGATTAGCCCTGCCACGGGACTCAGGCCGCATATATAGAGGACATGTGCAACTAGATATCTAGCACGTTTACGATACGATTGGGACATCAAGTCTAGGAACACCTATCACTCTGGGTAGTGTGTTCTAGACTAAGGGGCATCGTTCGATAGGTAGCATAATCCCTAGCTGGACCTAGGTCGCGTAAACCCTAAATCCGAGAAGCGTTCAATAGGTAGCATAAACCCCAATGACCCTGGGTTGCGTAAACCCTGGTTGAATCTAAGAAGTGCTCGATAGTATACTTTAGATTAGATATGGATGATACACGGAATCTAGCAAGATCGAGAGCGGCAGTCCAAACGATTTCAAGAATGGTGGCACTACACTAAAGTAGCATATATTTACATGATGAAGCCCATACGACATACGGCAAGTGGCTGTATATATACATGGAAAAGGATTAGACGAGTTGGGGGAATCTACATATACGTTGTATTAGGTTAACCTACTAGTGAGACATGAGTATAGCCTAGAGAGCTAATATCGCGAATAACCTAATAAGCAAGAAAATATAACTGAACGGTGTATGCAGTATTACACATAAGTTTATTATAAGTCCACTCACACAGAACTTATGTTCTGACCCCCTCCTCATTACATACTTCCACGTTAGGTTCAAGGCAGAGAGGGTATAACTATGGATACTAGTTAGACAGTATGATTTATAAGGTAAAGCTATTTTTGAATATATTATATTTTAATTCCTTCCGTTGTGAGATGCTTTACGAGTTCTGACATATTTCTTTTTCTCTGTCTTTTTCTCCAGGATACCAGAGCATCCAACTCGGGTCTCGATGGATCGAATTTGAAAAATTCGGTCTGTCGAAATTCGGGTTGTTACAGCTAGGTTGTTGAATACCTAGGGTTTGGGTTAGTGTCGATATCCAGAGAGCGTATTTGTAATTATATATTATATATCCTTAAAGTTAAATTAACTCGAGTGAATTACTAGAGCTATTCTTAAAGAAATATCTCACGATCAAGTGTTAAGAATCACTCTATTATATCCAGGGATAAGGATGAGTACTCGAGCAAGACGTGGAAGAGGAGCTAGTGGTACTACCACAATGAATGGACATACTCCAAATGAAGATCCAGTTGAGGCTATGGAGGAAGTAACTTCAGTGCAGCCTTAGATCTAACTTTGACACTATCTGGAAAGATTATACTACTTTAGAAGGAAAACCCTTCAAGGGAACTTAATCTTTTATCGAAGTCCAACCATGGTTAGGAACTTGTGAAGAAAAAATCAATGGCTTGAAATTGGCTGAAGAACAGAAATGGCTCCTATCATCATGGAAACTCCAGGATGCAGCTGCTGCACGATGTGACGCTCAAAAATCTAGTGTTACAAAGGCTGATTTTTCATGGGAAAGATTCAAAAAAGAGTTTGAAGCGCAGTTCTTGCCTGCTACATGGAAAACCAGGATGTATAGAGATTTCATGGATCAAGTTCAATGCATTTTCTCCCGAACTGATTAACGCAATCCCTAATGAAAATGAAATGTTCGTCACTGGAATGAGAGACAGTTTTCATGAGAAAATGACAGGACACCTGAAAGCTTCTTTCGTCGATTTGGTTGATATGACGCTCCGTTATGAGGCCTTGGATAAGAAGAAGCCTACTGCCACTACATCCCAATAGAGGAACTAATGACACCAACCCCAACAAGAAGAAGTTTGACCCAAGATGGAAGAACAAGATAAAAGGAAAGGTGGGAGGAAATGGATCAGAAAGTCACTCCAAAAACATTGTCTGCCATAGTTGCAAGAAGAAGGGTCATATAGGTAGATTCAGTAAAAATCCTGGAGAAAAGGCACAACAACAATCTCAGCAGCAACAATCTGGACCAAGGAATGCAGTAGTTCAGAAGACTCTTTGCTACAACTGCCAACGACCTGGACATATGATGAAGGATTGTCCACTATTGAAAAAGGCGTCGCAACCAAAAGTTTATGCTATAAAAAATGAGTTACCAAATTCAACCGACGTTAAGGGGAAGGGAGTCCTGGAAGGTACCTTACTTATAAATGGAAATTATGTTCATAATTTATTTGATACTAATGCTTCGCACAGTTTCATTTCTTTAGAATCGGTAGAAAAAATTTCATATTAATCCAAGATTTTCACAAGCTCGTATGCGCGTATCCAACCCTATGGGTGAGTGACTCAATTAAATATTATTTTTGAAAATGTGGTAATCTCCTATCTTTCTCGTTTCTTCCTCTTCGATTTTTATGTTTTGGATTTTAAGGGCTTTGACCTTATTCTTCTTTTGGACTGGTTTAGTAAGTTCCATGTTAAAATTAAATGTGATAAGGAAACGGTAACTTTAATAACCAGTATAGGAAGAAAACCTAAAATACATTTAAAGAACCTGGTATTCATACCTGCAATTTCTTGTATGCTTTGGAAGCATCATAAGAAAATTTGAAAACATTAGAAGTAGTCAGAGATTTCTCTGACGTATTTGAAGAAGTTTAAAGTTTACCCCATCACCATGAGATAGAATTCTGAATAGATTTAACTCCTGGAGCGAGGCCAGTTTTCAATCGAAAAGACAGATGGCTCCGAGAGAAGTAATGGACTGGAGAATCAAACTCAAGATTTTCTAAATAAAGGATTGATTAGACCAAAATTTTCAAGCAGGGGTTCAGTAGTGGTTTTCTTTAGTTAAAACTGATGGTTCGCTAAGATTGTCTATGGACTATCGTGAATTGAACAAAGTGACCATTAGAAATATATATCCTCTATGATCTTTTTGACCAACTATATGGAGCAGCGGTGTTGTAACGACCCACATTTCAGTACAGTTTAAGACGACTATTATCAATCCACTTTAACTCAAATTACATAGAAAAGCAGATAGTTAAGAGAAAGAAATTAGAAGGTGAGATAACAAAGAAAGAAATATAAGAATAGAAGAAAGAAAAAGAACCACTAATATATAGAATCTTAGATCGCAGCGAAACAAAATATAATATATAAATAAATCTTTATTGAGATCTTGAAATAAATACTTATAATCATCAAAGTACCTCAATACAACTGGACAGTTATAATAATCTATCCTCATGTACAACACACAGCAGAATAAATAATAATACGTCTGAACTCCTTCGGCACGTCTTATGAACTTCGTAGTATCCAATAACCTGAACCTGTAAAACCCGGGCTAACACGAGCATTTCAAATGCCGGATCAGTCCGGTGAAGCAGAGTGAGAAAACACACAAAGTTTACAAGCAATATCCAACTTGATTTTAGAGTTAAAATTTATTTTTGAAGAAAGGATATTCGTAAGACCAAATCCACACATAAATACGGACGGCTTTTACCTTACGATAACCCAAAACAATTCCTTTGAAATCATATCTATTCTGATATTTTAATAATGTCTAAATACAAATAATTAACAATCTAGCAGAATGCTTGCATCTCACACTTTACATATATAGTATACAATCAATACCGCGGGCTCTTATTGGAGAATGGATTCCAACTGGCAAGGTATGGGACCACCTTCAAATAGTGTTTCTCTAGAGAGGAATGCATTAGGTTTCAACAAGAACATCTTGCAACCCTAGCTAAACATGACCGACCATTCATTTCAGTTGAATGTTTCAAATGTATTGTCACCTTACGGCTTTATTTCGAAACCACCGTAGTTCTTGGGAGATACAGAAATGAAAAGAAGTAACAAATATGAATATTCTCTAGATGGTGACAATATACCCTAATGGGAGCGACCCACATAGCCATGCGACCTACCCGATTTTTACCATTTCCCGATTGATGAGGCTTGAGGTCATAAATACCTTTAGAACATCTTGTCACAATTCACTTTGAATGCCACATCGTCATATCCGGTAGAAAATCACTAATTGACGTCCACAAAAAATACTCTAGTTGTTAAGCTAAGAGAATGACCATTCTCCTCCCGAACTATGGTACGTTTGAAGAAATCAACGTACGTGATCACTTTGGAAATACTCTGTCAGACATCCATCCATACAAGTCATTAATGAACAGGATGAACCGAAGGCACCCTCCTACTACTTCCTAGGTATCTCCCTATCGATCAGTAGTGAGTAGTCCTTGCAATCCGCAGATTCCAACCACGACAGAATCACAGTGTATCTCCGGGAGCTAACTAGAGATTATAAGTAATTTTACTGTTTTATGAAAATCCACGGTCATCAATTTCTCCGTCTCGGTCAGCATCTGAGATCTTCAGTTATTTAAGTATTTACTGGTCCGAATGGTTTTCGAATATAAATTCAATTCCGGTCTTTCTGTACCAACAACCGTATTGGCCAGATTTTGATATGCGGTTATTTAACTATCAAAATAAACATCCATTCAACCATGAAAACTAAACGAGTTCACTGGTTGAATATTCAACATCACTTGTCTTATTTAAGTAAAAATAATTAACGAATGGTTAATTTAAAAACTTCTAAATCTTTTCGATAATTCGGACATAAGTTTTCACTTCTTATTTTAACATATGTATATATTTAAATCAATTCCTTTTTATATACATAGAAAAATATCTCATAATCATATCCAGTTTCCCATCTTACTATCATTTGCAAAACATTACTCATTAACTGTAATTGGGAAATCAGTTTGACTTCTCACTCGTAATACTGTTACAAAAATATCCTTTGTTTCATTTCTAAAACAAAATTCAATACTCACTATTTTAAAATAAACCAATTCCGAAACTCATTTCTTTATTTCCATTTTCCTCAAAAATATCATTATATTTCCGCAAAATTTCCATTTTTATTTCCATTACATTGGAAATATTATATATATTTCCAAACCCTTAAATTAATGTTACATTATTATTTCTCTTATGGAAATAATAAATTATTGCTAACCTCTTTACCATTACAACTAATATCATCTTCATATAATCCTGGAGTCGTTCAAGTTGGGTATTTTAATTACCTCTCAGACCTTGATCATCAACGTTCTTATCTTAAGATAGATATGAGTTGTAATTCAAAATTCGATACTTTATTCTAATATCAAAAAAATCCCATTTAACTATTTTGTTTAAAATATGGGTTTATAAAACCTTCTTACTTTTCAAAATCTCCCTTCTTAAATATAATCATTACTTCTTAATTCATTGATTAAGTAATTTTGCTTATTAAAACATCACTTTTAACTTCCACTTGTTTAACAATTCGTTTTAAAACATGGATTTTTGTTATAAAATCCCATTTCCGGCTTTGAAAATCTCGTTTCAATTCTGTTCGTCTTAGTTTATTTTATTATTAAGTACCACCAACTCAAAATCAATACATTAGCTTCTCGTTTCTTTCATAAACCTCGTTTATACAATTCTGGTTTAATATAAACCTTTTCATCTCACTTCCTTTTACTTAATTTAAATATCAAGCAAACATTCAATTTAAACTATCGTAATCGCTAAAAATACCTTTTATAACTTAATTCATAAACTCGGGTTTTAATATAAAACCCGTTCATAACCTCCTTTAACAATTAGCTATATTTCATTAAAAAACAAACTTGGTTATCTTCATAAATAAATTTCACTTAAATAGCAAACTCTTAAATTATTAATAATTAGAATAATAATTTATTCATCATTAGCTACTGTAGAAGTGGTTAAATTCTCTATTAACTAAATTAAATAGTTAATTCATACTTAAATTTTTATTAAAAATAAAGCAAATATCCATTAAACCATTTCATGTGGTTAATGATGACAAATCAATTAAATAGTCAATTCTAGTTGAAACGGTCGACTTGGTCAACTCAAAACACGATCGTTTCCTTGACTAATTCCAATTAATTTCTCTTTTAAATTAATAAATAATATAATTAATTTAAATAACTTCATTTAATTGCTTATTAGAACAATCAATCCAATTCTTAAGTGTTACTTTAATGCCTACCCAACTACTTAGAAATCTTATTATCAAAAGAACTTTAATTTATATAAACTAAAATAATAAATATAACTTTCCTTTTAAATAACTTTTATTCAAATTAAAAGATTTAAAAGAATATATCTTCAGTTATAAAATAAATTTTATAACTTCATTTCTGTCGATTCACCTAACAGTAATTCTATATTTAAAAATGATTGATTGTTAACCCATCTGTCTCAAATTACTCAACCAATATCACCCTGGTTAATATCATAACAAACGTTGAATTTCGATTCAACTATCAATAAACAAATCAGTCATCTAATCGGGTTGATCATACAGTTCATATACTGGTGATATGAAAATAAATAATAAATTTTGAGGAATCCAGTTGGATCCCTCCAATCTGTTTTCCCCGCATCCAAATGCATTGTCTCAAATAAAATAATTTGATAAGAGTTATCATTTTAAACTAATAATTTTAGTAATGGTAAACAACCACTATTTAACATTAGCCAATTTATATTAACAAACAATTCAAATAACTAAACTAACTACGTTTAGATAAACATGACCAATTAGGTAAGTTACCTCAATTGGTTCCAATTGTTAAAATAATGATTTGGTATTTCGCTGAAATTAAACAACGTTTAATTTCATCGGTTCAAACAATATACGCATATATATTCAACAAACCGTCAACCATTAGCAACCATATCACACAAAACAAAAATCAGACTTATATAAAATATAAGTGGGAAGAACTGAGTGAGTTTAACTCACCTTGATTTATTCTGTTGGAACGTTCGATTTCAGTTAAATTAAACAGTCTTTTAATTTAACCAAAATCCGTGCTGCTTTCAATTCTATTCAAACCAGCTCCATTACACTATGTCCGTCGATAAAGTCCTGACGTTCTTTGGTTTGTTCCATCCTATCATGGATTTTAAATTTAAATTATTTATCAATTAATTAATATAGTTAGTGTTAACTAATTACTTGTTTAATTTTAACCTCAATGATAAACGTAAGATGCAAATAGTTGGATCAGTGTTTCAAGGTGTTGTATGACCGAAATTTGAACGTGAATGCTCATCTTCCTATTAATCATGGGGTTGCTTGCCATTTGCCATATTCTGCCTTCCTTTTCTTTTCGGTCCTTACCATTTAATATATATATATGTATGTATTATTTAAAGGCCCACAAGCCCAATAGGGAAAATGACTGTCCATTGCCCTATGTACCCATTCGAACAGTACTTCTTCCCTGCGTAAATTCTTATTTCCCACTTCATTGAACCCATCTTCGCTCCAACATCTCTCTTCTTTTGCCCCTCATGATGATCTCGCGCGCAGCCTTGAAAACACCCGCCACTTTCACATAGAAGTCCAGACCCTTGTTGCTTCTTCACGTTTTCAGCCTTCTCTCTCCTTTCTGTAACCGAATTTCCACCCGGCTGTCTTTTCCAATCAACCACACATAGGCCTTCGTCAAATGCACAAAAAACCATCCCCACCTTCTCCATCAACATAGCGACAACGTGTTTCCCCACATCGACAGAAAACCGTAATAACGGTAGTCACCATTTTCCACAAGAGCTCGCGCTCGAGTTCCACGTAACCCACAGATCCAAGACAAAATGCGCAAACCAGGATATTCAAAATTTTCCATTTCGACTACTGCTGGAGAAAGAAAATAAACGCGAAAACCATTGGGTTTGATCCCCTCAAAAATTGGTACATGACTAGGGAGGAACCACACGCGATTTTCAATGCACACATATTTTGATTTAAAACTGTGAGTGGATTGTTTTTTATTTTTAGAGCTTGCGGGTGAATTTTAATGGTGGTATTTCTTTTGGTTTGCTGGAAAAACAAAATGGAGACGCACCATATATATACGCACAAGGAAGAAGATAACCATCATGTCTTGTCTATTTTCATTAGCCCTGCGTGTAGAGGAAAAAAAGAATTACAGTGTGTTCTCATTTCAGTTCATTTCAGTAGATGGTATAGGAGGTTTGCAATTGCTTCAAGTTAGGCTTGCAGGGATGAAAAGGCAGTGTGTTTTCAGATTGGAAAGAGATTGGTGGGGTTCATTGTTATTTCGATGCTAGAAAAATATATTTGTAGGCCTGTATGAAGAGTATATGAAAAGAAAACACAGCATAGACATGTTGAAAAGAAAAAAATACAAGGTAACGTGAGTAGTGTATAGGGTAGCTACAGCACTTCTCCCTTATTTTGAGTTGCTTAGTTTGTAAGTCATATATATATTATTTGTTTCGGGTACACGGCTAACAAATTCGTACCGTTATTCACATTACTGTTAAATACACGCAAACCAAACACCGATTCCAAACACAACGATAATAAATACACTGCTACGTCTTGCCATTGCGGTCCCAATGAAATTAATTCCATTGAAAACGGACTCCGTTTGCAAAAAGGATAATATTTTATTTTCAATATATATACCGGTTCACATTTAAATTGAATGTACCGATAAAACAACTACCATCGCCTCCAAACTGGAAATCTAGCAATAACTAGTCATACGTATTCCAATAAAAATTCATTTCGCCGAAAATGGAGACTGTTTCGAAAATAGTTGTTTAAAATGCTTATATAATATCGAAAAATATAAGTAATTTACTAACTAATATAATCTAATAATAATAAATTATTATCTATATGTATATATACCCAAATAAAATAATATATAGCTTCAAATTGATCCAATATAGATTTATAACTCAATATTAGTATTTTCGAGTTAAACGATATTCGAAGTACATAAAAATCCTTATTTAATTTATTGAATAAACGTTATCGTTTATTAACAATTCCATAGCGACTATTTTAAAGTTGGATTTGGACATAACTTACAATTTATAAAACAAAATCCCGATTTTTCACTTTCATTAGGAAATTATAATCAAATAGATTCAGACGATTCTTGTTTCACAGTATTCTGACTTATATCGGATTTTGTATATTCAATTGAAATTCAAAACTCAATATTACAAACTACCACGATGATACGAGCTCGTTTATAATTTAAATATAAATTATATATTCAACATCAAAATAAACATTATAAATCCATTTATAATTAAAATTTAATATTTTATATAATAAAATATCTTAAATATTTAACCACTAAAAATACGGGATGTTACATTCGTTCCCCCTTAAAAGAATTTCGTCCCCGAATTGCTATGTGAGAAAATTGCTTACAATTATTTTCAAAATAATCATTTAAAATTATTTATCAAAAGTATTTTAAGTTCTAAAATTTTATGAAAAATACGCCAGCACCTCCTCTGCACTGTTCAATCCCAACAACTACAAATGCCACTACGGGCCTCACATCAATCAAAAGGAAACAAATGCCAAGTGGCAACCCAACTCAGGGGTATAAAATCAATCACTCAACCATTAATATTAAGGTTTACCTATTTGTTGGGCCATCAAACTCCAATAACCAAGCAAATCAACTGACAGTTTTTTCTCTTTCCAACCTGTACTTACTCAATTCACAATGCAATAACAAATACAATATTAAATCATTTCATTTCATATTTGATTCTATTCAAATTTATTCTATTATAATGCATTCTCTTGGATTTTAATTCGTTCAACTCTTGATGAATTTTTATTCGACCAATCCATTATCCAGCAAACGATAATCAACAAATCTTCCAATTATTTCACTTTTCGCCTTTTTGTTTTCATTTAACTTAGCTTTAAGTTAAATCTCGAATCATTTAATTCCATATTAAAATTTCGTCCACAAATTCTATAATTTAAATTTCCTTTTGGTTTTAAACCATTCAAATTTACAATCTCATTTGAATTCTATCCAAATCAATCAACAAACCAATATTCCTATAATTTGATAAAATTATTTCCTTTTCTATAAAAATATAATTTGGGTAAAATTATTTCATTTACCCTCTTTACAAAACAATACCGTGTAAATTGTCAGTCCAATATGGTTTCCTGAAACTTGGACCGATCAACAACATAATACAAAATATTTACGTGTAAAATTTACAAATACGTACTCTGGTATATATATACACTCAACTCAATCTAGGGTATTACCAACCCTATCTCTATCGACTTATGCCACAAAGCCAAGATTATTCAAAAACCTTATGCTCTAATACCGCTTGTAACGACCCACTTTTCAGTACAGTTTAAGCCGACGTTTATCAATCCACGTCTACTCAAATTATACAGAAAAGCAGATAGTTAGGAGAAAGAAACAAACATAAGAATAGAAGAAAGAAAAAGAACCACTAATACACAGAATCTTACATCACAACGGAACAAAATATACTATAGAAATAAATCTTCAATGAGAGCTTGAAATAAATACTTACAATCATCAGACTACCTCAGTGCAACTAGACAGTTACAATAATCTGTGCTCATATACAACATACAGTGGAATAAATACTAATACATCTGAACTCCTCTGGCGCGTCTTCTGAACTTCGTAGTATCCAATAACCTGAACCTGTAAAACCTAGGCTAACCCAAGCATTTCAAATGCTGGATCAGTCTGGTGAACCAGATTGAGAAAACTCGCTAAGTTTACAAGCAACATCCAACCTGATTTTAAAGTTAAAATTTCTTTTTGAAAGAAAGGATAATCATAAGACCAAATCCACATATAAATACAGACGGCTTTTACCTTACGATAACCCAAAACAATTCCTTTGAAATCATATCTATTTTGATATTATAATAATGTCTAAATATAAATAAATAACAATCTAGCAGAACGCTAGCATCTCACGCTCTACATATATACTATACAATCAAAACCACAGGCTCTTATTGGAGAACGGATTCCAACTGGCAAGGTATGGGACCACCTTCCGATAGTGTATCTCGAGATAGGAATACATTAGGGTTTTACAAGAACATCTTACAACCTTGGCTAAACATGACCGGCCATTCATTTTGCTTGAATGTTCCAAATGTATTGCCACCTTACGGCTTTTTGATGCGACCACCGTAGTTCCCAGGAGATACAGAAATGAAAAGAAGTAACCAATATGAATATTCACTAGATGGTGATAATACACCCTAATGGGAGCAACTCACATAGCCATGCGACCTACCCGATTTTTACCATTTCCCAGTTGATGAGGCTTGAGGTCATAAATACCTTTACGACATCTGGTCACAATTTCGCTTTGAATGACACATCATCGTAATCGTTAGAAAATCACTAATTGACATCCACATAAGAATACTCTAGTTGTTAAGCTAAGAGAATGGCCATACTCCACCCCAACTATGGTACGTTAGAAGAAATCAACATACGCGATCACTTTGGAAATACTCTGTCAGACTTCCGTACATACAAGTCATCCAGGAATGGGATGAACCAAAGGTACCCTCCTACTACATCCTAGGTTTCACCCTATCGATCAGTAGCGAGTAGTCCTTGCAACCCGTAGATTCCAACCACGACAGAATCACAGTTTATCTCCCGGAGCTAACCAGAGATTATAAGTTATTCTACCGTTTTATGAAGATCCATGGTCTTCAATTTCTTCATCTCGGTCAGCATCTGAGATCTTCAGTTATTTACGTATTTACTGGTAGGAATGATATAAATTCGATTCCGGACCAACAACCGTATTAGCTAGATTTTGATAGTCAGTTATCTAACTATCAAAATAGACATCCATTCAACCATGAAAAAAAAACAGGTTCACTGGTTGAATATTCAGCATCACCTGGCTTTTTTAAGTAAAAATAATCAACTAATGGTTAATTTAAAAACTTCTAAATCTTTTCGATAATTCGGACATAACTTTTCACTTCTTATTTTAACATATGAATACATTTAAATCAATTCCTTTTTATATACTTAGAAAATTATCTCATAATCATATCCAGTTTCCCATCCCATAATCAGTTCCACCAATATATAACCTCTAAGCTCGTGCATCTCAGAGAAGGGTGTTAAGCAAGAGAATAAATTCTCCGCCACCAAACAGATATATATTTAGTAGAGATGAACAACATAGCACACACTACAATGTCAAATATCCAATCCATTCATATGTCCATTCTGAGTCTAAACGAAACAGGAGGCACCTTATCCCTCATTCCATATGTCCAATACAGAAGAGAGGTCCTCGCATATCCGAA
Source organism: Allium sativum (assembly GCA_030737875.1). Lineage (NCBI taxonomy): Eukaryota > Viridiplantae > Streptophyta > Magnoliopsida > Asparagales > Amaryllidaceae > Allium > Allium sativum. The sequence goes on along the minus strand of CM060911.1, from coordinate 2,747,071 downwards.
CTATCAACAAATACGTCCTGACAACTACCACTATAACCCCTTCAAGGGAGCTACTCATATCCTAGGTATCAGTAGTAATCCATTCGATGCGAAGATTGTCGGTCTTGCACAGTCTTCACTATCTTCGACTTTTAGTCGTCGTTTAATTATTTGAAATGAAACTGAACTCGATCTTTCCAAATAATTCTCGCATAAATTTCAAATCAAATTCTTTCCCTTGATTAAATCATTTGCCTTCACCATTTGTTACCGTATGTAAAATGGTTTAGTCGAGAATTTAATTCGATCAAGTCATATCATATCCATAGTTCATTTTATATGTTTTCATGCCGAATCGTATTTAACCATTTTTATTTTTCAAACCAAGAAAAATTTGTTTGCATACAATTTAAATCGATTGAAATAATTTAAATGATTTATCAAACGATTTCGAATAAAATCGATTGTTGAAATCTACGAATTAGTGAAACTGACAAGTCACAAACGAAGTCGAAATGGGCCGAAATTCGGCCGGGAAAGAGCCTGGATGAATCTAAACCGTTGATCATAGTCTCCGCTGGTCAACAGCAGTGTTTAGCCAACAGACACCTGCCACCTCCAAGACAGACGTCTATTGTCAGGAAAACTGTTTTCTCGAGAGTTTGGATAGACATCTGACCAATTTTGATCAGACGTCTGAACTGATGTAATTATTTTTTTCTTCTAAAACTTGTACAGACGTCTGTCCCCCTCCCGGATAGACGTCTGAGCTGAAGCTTAGGCAAATGTTTGCCTAGAAAATGATGTGCAAACGGTTTTTGGACAAGCTCGAATCAATGGTGATGAGTTATAATGTTTTCAAAATGAAAAATAAAGCCTCCTTAGTTCACCGAAAACACTCAAGAACACATACACGAACATGCACACATTTATACAAGAGATTCACGACAATTTCGATCATAAGTTCAAAGGTGAACTAAATTCCAAACCAAAGCTATCAAATGCGATTCAAGCTAGAACGAGATGGTTTGGCAATGCTAAAGGGAAGCTACAAGAGTATGGGTGCACACAATAACTTCACCTATAGCATATATAACTCGAATATCGATTATACTATGATTTCCAATACTATAAAAGCAAGGAAATCGACAACTCAAGCAATTAACCCAATGCATAGACATACTCAATTCAAACGTGCCATATGCACACTTATGCAAGCATAAAGCTTGAGGCATTAATGTGAATTCTTGAATAACTCACCCATAACATATACAATCACATTTTCATTGCATTACTTAGCATTTAACATCATATTGAAGTTATATGATCAATCAATAGTCATTCTATCAACCCAAACTTAATCAACTACTTCATAGTTAATTAACACTAGCCCTTTCGGTTTAAATTTCTCACGTTGGCTTGTTAACAAATAAGGAATGGACCCAATAGCAAGTAAAATCACCATCTCTTCCAATATTGCATGCAAATATCCAACTAATCACATATAAATAGATTTCCTAAGAGTTAGGTCATAGGAATCATCAAAAATCAAAGAGGAGATAAGCTAGAGAAGATGAGGAGATGTGTAGTGACCCGGATTTTCGGCGACTTTGGTTATCGACGTAAGCTCGACGTCGATAACCAAAACATCGAAAAATCCCGGTAATTAATGAAAGAAATTAGAGGGTGAGGATAGATAATATAGAACTTATAGAATAGAAGAAGAAGAAGAACATCATCATCAGAGTAAACACGAATCTCACAGTGGAACGAATAAAATATAACATAACATATCCTTGAAATAACATCAGTATATGTATACAATAACACTTATCAGAGTACAACACTTACAACAACAGCGGAAATAATAATAGCTATAGAATCCTGAAGCCTCCTGCTCCAAGCTCTCCAAGTGTATCTGTAAAATCCCGACTACTTGACTGCCCGTACAAATTTAGGCACCCAAGAGTTTAGGGAAAACAACAAAATAAACTCCGGGTCAGTCATGGGACTGGTGTGAATAAACTCAAATCATTTAAACAGGTATATGATATCTCATAAGACCACGCCGTGAATACGGAACGGGTTTTTCCCCTTATGAGAATCCAAATAACTTTTCAAAGCAATATCATTCTGATATTATAATAATGTCTAAGTACAGATAAATATCAATCTAGCAGAAACGCTTGCATCTCACGTTACTACATATATAGTATACAATCAAAATCGCAAGCACGTATTGGATGATTGGATTTCCAACTATGACAAGGTATGGAACCACCTTCCGATCAGTGTACTCTAGGAACGATACACTGGAGTTCAACAAGAACATCTTGCAACTCAGCCACACATGACCGACCACTCATTTCGCTTGAGTGTATCGAATGTACATCACCAACGGTTGGGATCAGCAACCGTTCCCGTATATATATGGGACAGCATTGATAGATTTAAGAAACAAATGAATATTCACTAGATAGGTGATTATACACCCTACTTCGGTGCGACCGACTTAGCCATGCTGCCTGCCCGATTTCTGTCATTTACCGGATGTGAGGCTAGAAGCTACGCTTTATCATCACAACAAATTCACTTCGAATGTCACATTGTCAAATCCATCAGAATCACTAATTGACGTCTACAACAATACATTACGTGTCAGCTAAAAGAAGTTTCCTTCTCCGCTTCCACTCTTGGTACGGTTGAAGAAATCAATGTACGTGTCCCTTCTGGAAATACTCTGTTAGACATTCATTCATACAAGTCATCCTCATTCACTTAGAATGTCACATCGTCATACCCGCCAAATCACAAATTGACTTATCCAAAAATAACACGGGTATACAGCTAAGAGAAACGAATTCCTCCGCCACCAAACGTGAATACGTTTGAATAGATCAACTTACGCGATCCATTGGATATACTCTGTCAGACCTTCGTCCATACAAGTTGTCCTGGGACTGGACAAACCGAAGGCACTATTCTGTAAACAGGATAACCCTTGCATTTTACTCCGTCTTCAATTATCTTTGGCATATATGATTCGCGACGCTTATGCCAATACAGAGTGGTTCTTTGGATAAAAATCCAACCGCTCTCTCCATATTAACAACGTTAAAATGGTCAAAACTTCGATAGTCTGTGATTTAACCATCAAAGAAAAACAAGTGTGCAAACAACGATATTATTCCCAGATGGAAATTATATCGAACAAACATCATTTAACATTAATCTCCTTAGTTCATTTATTTACTTATCTCCTGTTTCCCTATATTCTAAATTCTTATTTTTCTTTTATCAGAAAACATTTCTGATTCTCGTTTGGAAAACATTTCCAAAACTCCTTTACGATCAACCTTACCATTTCTTAGTTAAGAAGGAAGTCACTCAAGTTGGGGTATAATTACCTCTCAGACCTTAACTGAACAACGTTATAACTTCGAAATGGTCAAAGTTTATCTTTTAATCTTTACAACTTCTTTACGCCTTTCTCGGATTCAATTTTACTAGTCCACTTCTATATTTAAAACATTGGTTATAACGATAACGTTATAATCCCTACTTTCGAATTATCTAACTTTAATTATAACTTCTATTCTTATTAGTGAATAATTAACCTAACACTTATTTATTTATAAATAAATAAATCTCTATTTAAACACTGGAAAGTATAAGTACTTTCCCGAATTCGATATAATCGAATTTGCCGATTAACTCTCTTCGAGAAATCTCTATTTGGTTAACTCTTCTTCGAATAACCTATATTCGATTTACTTCTTCTCGAATATACTATATTTGATTACTCCTTCTCGAATAAACGATATTCGATAATCTCTCTTCGAATAACTAATATTCGATACTCTTTCTTCGATCAAACTATAATCGATAACTCCTTTCGATCAAACTACCATCGATAACTCCTTTCGATGAAACTACCATCGATAACTCCTTTCGATGAAACTAACATCGATAACTCCTTTCGATGAAACTAACATCGATTTATTTAACTCGACGAACTTAACTCGACTAACTTGATCTAACTTAACTCGACTTACTTGGTTTGACCAATTCGATTCGATTAACTAGGCTTGACTAACTTGATCGAACCACCTGATCAACTCAACTTATTTAACTTAACTGGTTTTACTTGGTTTGACTAACTCAATTTATTAACTCGACCGACTAATTCAACTCGATTAACCTAACTTGATTTACTTATCTCGATTAACTGAACTAATCACTTTGATTAACTCGACTAATTCACTTTGGTTAACTTAACCAATTCACTTAACTAATTCACTTAGTTTAGCTTAACTAATTCACTTAGTTTAGCTTAACTAATTCAATTAACTCCTGTCGAATAAACTATATTCGATAACTCTTTTTCTTTATTCGAATAAACTATATTCGATTAACTTTATTCACTTTATAAAGATTTCCTTTTTTTAACAACGTTTTATTCATTTGAAAAGATTTACTTTAAAATAACGGTTCTACACTTTAAAAATGATTTCCTTTTCAAATTTATTCTTGAAATATTCTAATTCCTTAAATTCCCGGGAAAATTTGCCATAACCTCTTTTGTATCGGGAGCATCGGGAAAATCCCCAAACTTGCCACACAGGCCTTTCCATTCAAAAAGAAATGTTTTGAATTTATTTCCTTTTTAAAATACCTCCTATCTATAAATATTCCCATTTATAAATATTTCTTATTTATAAATATTTCAATTTATAAACATCTCTGTTTTCAATATCACTTTGAAAATCTCCTTATCAACATCCCGTATGTTATGGTATTCAATCATATCAAATCACGATGTACAATATCGTCCATACACACACAATCAACAACAGGTTATAATTCACATCATATATCAAAATATATGAAAAACAATAAAATAACTGTTGAGGAATCCAGTCGGATTCCTCCAACCTGTTTCCCTGCATCACAGATGTTTAGACAATATAGATAACATCAATTTCAGTTCCATATGATATATTCTGTTAAGCAGAATCAATATAGAAATTTAACTAACTGACTAGCAGTTCAATCAAACAATCAATACACAGTCAAACAGACAATTTTTAACAGTTCTAACCATACAACATGAAATTATAAACTGTTCAGAGTTAGTGAGATTTACTCACATTGGACTATCATCGTTAAATAACGATAATCGTCACTTGATTCAGACGAACAATTTATTTTGCAATAAATTGTAACTAGCTCGGATGGACTTCCAGTCAGTTCCATCGTGTAGTGTCTGTCCATACGATCCCAACGGATCCTGTTTTGTTCGATTTCGTTTACGTATGAGTTAGATATGAACTACACAAGTAAATACGCTATTTGAAATAAAAAAAAATGGACTTAAACATTTTAAATGGGCTTACTTTCCTCCCGGCCCATCCTTCTTACGTTTAAGACCCGAATTCGCTTCCCTCTTCTTCCCAAATTCATTTCGATATCACTCCTCCCCTTTTCCTCCATTGACCGTAGTTTTGACCGACCACCCACTCTTCTCCGGCCACCAATCTCCGACAACACCCTCACCAGTGACCTCGCCACCAAATTTCGATCCCACCAGACCCCCTTTCCTTCAGTTCGACGCTCCCCCCCGAGAACTGACCTGCTATCGTCGAACCACTTTTCCCCTTATCGCATTCCACTTTCGATCATCATCAACCACCAAATGACCACCATCCTGACCCTCTTGCTACGGCGACCTCGCCTACACCTTCGAATCAACGTCCGATCACCCCTTTCTCTGATGAACCGTAAACCTAGCTCGCCTGAAGGATAGTCGGCCCTCCCTATAACCCATCGCACCAAACCATTTTGACACAGAATCGAAGCTTCTTCTCTGCTGAATCCATATGTATATACCTCGCGATTTATAGAATTTGCTATGAATTGTTTTGGATTTTTCTTTGGATTTTGTTTATCTCGTTTTGATTTTCTGAGAACAAATAATGACGGCGGATAACTCGTTGACCAGAAGTGAAAAAATGGTTTAGGTTTATGAAGATAAGTTGGTGTATTTATACAAAATTTTAAAATATTTATTTATTCGAATATTTTATAAAATTATAACCAACCGCTATCTGTATTCTGCTTTAAAAATCCCTACGATCCCATACAATACCCAAAAATCATGAAAATGGGCATTTAGCTACAGTTCGACATTACGGTCCCAACGAAACTGGTTTCGTCGAATTCCGACTCCGTATGCTCACACAGCGTATTTTTAACTGTCAAAATACTGACTGTTTCTCACTCTAAAAATCCATATGACCACACAGTGACTCTAAAAATCACGAAACTTAGAATCTAACAATAATTTGATGTTGCGGATCCAACAAAATTAGTTTCATCGAATTCCGACTTCGTTTGCAAAACCGGCTATTTTTAAAGCTCTGGATAACCCATTTAAATATATAAATATATTTAAATATAATTAAATTAAATATTTAAAATTAAATATTATCGTCTATATTCACAGAGGAATACTGTACAGCCTCAGAATAATCCTGTATTGATTTCTAACTCGATATTTCAATCTGGGTCAACCCGATATTCGATTTACATTGAAAAACCCTTTTATAACGTATATAAACGTTACGAATTATAAAGGAATTTCACAGCGACTTTTTCTGAAATTTGATTTGGACGTAAATCAAAATCTATACGACGAAATCCCGATCTTTCTCTTCCACTAGAAAGATATACTCCACCAGCTCCACACGTTTCTTGTTTCACAGAAATCCGGTTTAAAACGAATCCTGTATATTCAGTTGAAGTTCAAATCGCCAAATATCGAACTGCAGCGCCATTTTGAGCTCGTTTATAAATATATTATAAACTATATGTTCAACTGTCGTCGATTCAATAAAAATCGTTATTATATTTCGAATCGAAACTCCACCAAATCTCGTATGCTATTCAATTCACACGATATTGTGAATTTCACTATTTCTGACTATTTCGACATTATAATATATTTTATTATATTATAATTATTAATTAAATATTCAATATTATTTAATTCACACTCTCGATATCGATAAATCGATATTTAAAAATTAACTAAATTAATTATTCAATAGCTAAAATGCGGGTCACTACAAGATGAAGAGGAGCTTACCTAAGCTTTACACTTGATTTCAATAAGAATTTGGGCTTGGAATCAAGAAACCAAGCTAAGGAATTTTAATTTCTCATTCCTTTCCCCATTTTCTATTTTTTTCTTAGTGCTAGAGTGAATGAGGGAGAAAGGGGCTGATTTGGGGCACTTAAGTGAAGTGGCTAAGTTGGCTAACCAAGCCCTAACCAAAGTCCCAATTTTCACAAACTCCAAAAATATTGATCCTTATAGTTTTTGACCACATAAACGACGTTTTGAACTCAATGGAAGTGGTTTGGAGTCCAAATTCATCCGTATACAAAATGTGACTTTTAGGACTATATCTAATATTCCATAGCGACTATTCTAAATTTTAATTTAAACCTAAGGTACAATTCATAAAGTGAAATCTCTATTTCTTACACTCATTAGAAAATTACAATTAAAAATATCTTATCATTTCTTGTTTTATCAAATTCTGATTTATGTTGAATTCTTTACATTCATTCTAAGTTTAAAACCGAATTTTCAAACCACCGCGCCATTTCACATTCGTTTTAATTAAATTTTAAATTTACACATTCTAACTTCGATTTAAATAAATTTTAAGTCATTTATTCTCAAAATAATTCTTCCAAAATATTTAATTTCTATTAAAATCAATTAAAAATAAATTTTAAATTGGTTCAAAAAATACGGGTTGTTACAATCTCCCCCACTTAAAGTTTTTCGTCCCCAAACAAGAAATGACCGCAAAGTAGGAATTAAATAGTAACGTAACATAACATAAATGTACCTCTCAATAGATCTGGTCAGAGATACCCACTCTGCACTTGGGATAAGCATGTTTAATGCTATCTTCCGTTACCCATGTGCAATCTCTAGGATCTCCACTCCATTGCAATTTGACTTAATGCACCGTCTTGTTCCTTAGAACTCTGGTTTCTCTACCAATAATGTTCATTGGCTCTCTTCGCTTAATTAAACTCGGAGTCATATCCAAATCTTGTTGTGATGCTTCTTCCACAATCAAGTCTGGATCATGTACATGCTTCCAAAGTTGAGAAATGTGAAACACATCATGAACACCACATAATCAATCTGGCAACTGAACCTTGTAAGCAAGAGTTCCAATCCTCTCGAGTATAGGAAATAGGCCAATATATCTAGTGCCAACTTTCCCATCTTCCCAAATCAAATTACTCCTCTCATCGGAGAAACTCTCAAATATGCGCAATCACCAACAGAAAATGACAAGTCTCTTCTTCTAGAATCTGTATAACTCTTTTGTCGACTCTAAGTTGCTTATAGTCGCTTCCTAATGAAATCCACTTTATCTGAAGCTTCACGGATCATAGCCGGACCCAATACTAATCGATTCCCGAGCTCAATCCAACATGCAGGAGATCTACAAGGCCTACCATACAATGCTTCAAATGGTGACATTTTCAAACTTTCTTGATAACTATTATTATATGAAAACTCCACCAAATGTATGTGACCTTCACAAGATCCTCCAAAATCAAGAATATAAGCCTACAATAAATCTTCTTTTAATATACGATTTACCCTCTTAGTCCGGTCATCTGTCTGAGGATGATATACAGTGTTAAGATTGATCTTCATTCTCAATTCTTATTGGAATGCTTCCCAAAAATTACTAGCAAAGAGAGGATCACGATCACTAGCAATGCTGCTGGGAACTCCATGCAGTCTAACAATCTCTCTAAAATATATTTGAGCCAAACCCTGAGAGGTTCTATTTGATTTCACTGGAATAAAATAGGGGCTCCTCGTGAAATGATCAACTATAACCCAAATACTATCATTGCCTTTCTTGGTTCTTGGCAAACTATCAATAAAATCCATAGAAATTTGATCCCACTTCCATTCTGGAATCTCTAAAGGTTGCAACAAATCAGCGACCTTCTGTTGATCGCTTTTAACTTGTTGGAAAGTAGAACATCTGCTAACATATATTGAAATGTCTCTCTTCATAGTCTTCCATCAGAATGTTTACTTAAGATAGTAATACATCTTGCTCAACCACGGATGAATTTTAAGCTTGGATTTGTGACACTCATCCGTTACCTCTCTTTTTAGCTCGGGAATATCCGGAACACAGATTCACCCTTGCATTCTAAGAGTTCCTTTACTATCAATCTGAAAGCTTGAAACGTCTCCTTTTTGAATTCGTTTTCTAATCATCTGAATAAACTCATCCTCCTTCTGTAAAACAGAAATCTTCTCGATCAATGAAGGCGTAATAATCAGATTAGCAATGATTGCATTTTTCCTACTAAGTTCATCCGCTACAACATTGGCTTTCCTTGGAGTATACAAAATATCTAGATCGTTTGCTATAAGAAATTCTAACCAACACTGCTATCTCTAATTCAAGTCTTTTTAGGTTAACAGATATTTCAATGATTTATGATCTGTATATAATTCAAACTTCTCACCCAAAAGATAGTACCTCCATATCTTCAAAGCAAATACCATGGCAAATAGTTCTAGATCGTGAGTAACATATCTCTTCTCATGTGGCTTCAACTAACGGCTAGCATAAGCATCAACTTGGCCTCTTTGCATTAACACAACACTTACTCCTTCATGAGAAGCATCCATATAGACAGTCAAATCTTGATTGCCATCTATAATAGTTAACACTGGACCAGTAGTCAACCTTACTTTCAACTCCTGGAAAGCTACCTTACATTATGTCATCCAATTAAAGCTTGCATGCTTCTTTGTAAGCTTCGTCAATGGACCAAATAGCTTCGAAAAATTCATAACGAATTTCCGATAATAGCCTGCCAATCCCAGAAAAATTTGGACTTCTGTGGGAGTGCTAGGTTACTTCCAATCTCTGATGGCTATAATATTGCCTGGATCCATTGAAATTCCTTCCTTCGATACGACATGCCCAAGGAACTTCACTTCTTCTTGTCAGAATATGCATTCAAAAAAATTAGCTTTCAATACATTCTTTCTCAGAATGTCCAAAACCTCTTCCAAATGCTTCGCATGCTCGCTGGTAGACTTAGAGAAGATTAAAATATCATCCATAAAAACTAGCACAAATTTATTCAACACTCTACGAAATACTCGATTCATCAAATCAACAAAATAAGCAGGAGCATTACGTAAGCCGAACGACATTATTAACCATTAATGAAATAAGTCTGGACCTCTGAAATCTGTCAAAGGAACACATTCTTCAGCAACCTACATGTAACACCCCACCTCTACTAGGGTCACTCACAAAGGGAATGCACTAGCTTTGGTGGAGCATTATCTAGGTAAACATACACAGAAATATTACAAGACAGAACATATAAAACAGCGGAAGAAGAACCAAATTCATTGCTTTAAAATCTAGAAAGGTCTAAAGCCTTTTACATCAAAATGCTATTAAATCCATTACATCGAAATCTGTCTTGCAATAGTAAAGAAGCATAAAACCATAGTCATAAATCATTCCCCAAGTAAAACAGCAAAGCAAGCCATAGCCAAGAGAAATCCAAGCAGTACATGAAAGAGCCTTGGAGCTTGGTAAGATCCGAACTAAGCTGTATTTCCACCCTGCGAACCTGGGGGGGGGGGGGGGGGGGGGGGGAGGGACGAAAGAAAAAGAGACGAAACAAACTGGGTCAGTCATAAAGACTGAGTAAGTCTTAGTGGCTTTCAGCATAAAAACAGGTGAAGATAATATGGCATGAATAAAATGAAAGTAAACATAAGTATGATGACAAGGTAAGCTATAGGCACGATGAATCAAGTATAACATTGCAAGGTTTCTATTAAGTATAACATCTCAAGATTTCTAAGCTTCACCATTCCACTATTTTCTTTGATCTCCTATATTCTCTGCACCAACTGTACTAGTACCCCAACCCGTATCATACTTTCCATGTATATGTACAGTCCCTTGCCGTATATCGTATGACTTTCATCACGTATTCCTATACTACTTCAACGTAGTGCCACCATTCTTGAAATCGTTTGGACCGCCACCCTTGTTCTGGCTAGGTTTCCTTATCATGAGCTATCGCGTGTTCAACTAGGATTTATGCCACCTAGGACCACTAGGGATTATGCTACCTATTGAACGTTTTCTAGATTCGATTAGGGTTTATGCCACCTAGGACCACTAGGGATTATGCTAACTAACGAATTCTACGTAGCGATCTATTAATCGATCGGCTCCCTATAAGTCCTAGCTCGTTCATGTGTCTATGTCATACGGCCCAATCACGAAATGTAGTCACCTGTGCTAGGTCCACCATAGGGTGTATCAAGCCCTAGGGTGCCAACCACCGACACGAATCAAGCATGCACAGTGTAAACCTACTGGTACCCAATGCCTGCTTTTTCAACTCCGGACTACGTGCACGACCATAGTCCGCCTGAACCTACAATGGCGCACCAACTCAGCCGTCGTTCTGGTTGCTTACAATCAGCCCAGTAATTGTGCCCCACCCTGCCTAGTTCCAGGGTACCGTGATACATCTAGTGGGTTACTGCTGAAAAGGACCGCGTAACTAGGGTTTCCGTTCACTAGGTTAAGTGTTGTCATTTAAATTCTAGATTAACCCCATTAGTCTAGCATGTCAAGTTGGTTAAGTGTTGTCATTCAAGTTCGTGACTTAACCCCCCTACGTTTCATGTCAAATTGGCTAAGTGTTGTCGTTCAAATTCATGACTTAGCCCTGCGAATCATCTGTCAAGTTGGTTAAGTATATTCAAGTGGTTCATGACTTAACCCTATCAAATCATCGCGTCCAATTGGTTAAGTATATTCAAGCGGTTCATGACTTAACCCTATCAAATCATCGTGTCCAATTGGTTAAGTATATTCAAGCGGCTCATGAATTAACCCTATCAAATCATCGTGTCCAATTGGTTAAGTATGTTTAAGCGGTTCATGACTTAACCCTATCAAATCATTGCGTCCAACTGGTTAAGTATATTCAAGCAGTTCATAGCTTAACCCGCCCACGTATCATGCTAAGTTGGTTAAGTATTATCTATATGTTCAAGTTGACTTAACCCTGCCACATGTCATGTTATATTGGTTAAGTGTCATTAATCTAGCCATATTACTTAACTCACCCATTGGTCTGATTAACTATTATGTTGGTTAAGCCTACATTTGTAAGTTTTACATGTTCTTAACTCATACCGGTTAGGTCCACATTTACATGTCAAATTTCCATGTCATCCCACCAAACCCTCTAACCATACCCACGTCTTATTATGGTTAGTATTCCTTAATTCATTTATTATGACGAACGAATCATGACCTCTCACATTAGACCGTGCATTTTGTGGCCACTGGATTTGCCGGGCAGTTCCGGGCAGATTTACACCACATACTGGGTTTAATCTCGTGTCATAAATCATTACGCCTACAATTCGACCTTCGACCTCTCACATTAGATTGACACTTTGTGGCTACTGGATTTGTCGGGCGGTTCCGGGCAGATTTACACCACAAACTTAGTCTAACCTCGTGTCAAAGGTTCATTAATGGTCGTATTCCACCCAAAAACCCAATATCAGTTCATGTGTTTAACATATAGAAATGTTCATGTTCGTGTTCAAGTCAATTACCCAATACACAATCATTTTCATGTTTCAAATTCCCAACTTTACATATTAATAAACACATGCCTAAGTTCCAAAATTACATGCCAATGTATATATATATATATATATATATATATATATATATATATATATACCCAATCCTAGTCAGTTTACATACGCCCAATTCTTGCCTATTACATGTATGCCAGGTTTATGCCATTTTACCCATATCAAATTCTAGCCAAGATTAAATGTATTGAGTTTTATAGCCAATAAACCCAAATCAAGATTCATGATGCAGTTATCCAAACTATAATCTTTTTATTACAATACATGTCAGTTGCCCAAGTTCATAATACATGTTTATGCCAATTATCAAGTTTACAATCGCTTCCATGTTCATATTCTCAATTCTACATATGCCTAATTAACATAAGCCCAATCTTTTGATTTAAGCTTACATAGTCCCAAACTCGTGATTTAATTTACATGCTAATTCATGTATGCCCACTTCGTGCCAAATTATTTACATGTTATATATACCAAATCTCATGTTACATTACATAGATCATGTTTGTGCCAAATTCCATGTATATAATATTTATGCAATTTTTTTCATAACAAGATTATACCAAAATTTACAGATCTCGCCCTAACTTGCAAATACAATGATAATATCCAATTTCATGTTGCCAATTATTACATCATATTCATATAGGCAATAATCCCATAATTCCCCCGTATACATATCGTACGCAAATCGCGATTTTAGGCCAAGGTCCGAAATTGACCAAGGTTCATGAAAGAAAATAAATTGGGGAAGATAGAAATTGAATAAAAATGAGATCAGAGGAAAACATCATCATAGGCATAAATATTACAACTTGATGATAACGTCATTATGAATCAAGAAAACTGCTGAATAGATCATAAACTTGTCATGAGCATAAAGATAGACAAGTCCCAAAACACAAGATTCAAGGAGCAATAGAAACAGACCAGAAGCGATAAACATACTTAAATCCAATTCCACTTTATTCCATGACCATATTATAATTAAATGTTTAAATCTAAAAACAACTAGAACTTACAGAGCATGGCTAGTGAATTAGGAACTGAAATTGTCATAGAACGTTGTAGTAGTGTTGATTTATTGTTTGAATCATTGTTGAAGCTTTGTTCTTCGAATTGATTTGAGTTTGAATGCTTAAGCTTTAATTTGGGGGCGGCGACCATGGTTCAAGAGGGAGTTCAGCAGCATAATGGTGTAAGAATGATTTGATATGAATTAGGTTAGGTCTAAGGGTGTTTTTATAGGTGTAGCAACTAGTTTAGGCCCTTAGATTAACCCTAGAATCAATCCGGACCGTCAAAACACGTCTCAGGCTTTAAAAATGAGTTCTGGGTCAAAACAGGCCGACCAGGTCGACCTGTAGGGGGGCGGTCGGCACTATGGTCGACCTGGGGGGTAGGTCGACCCTATGGTCGACCTGGGGGGGTAGGTCGACCCCCTGGTCCAGTCCTGCCTGAAAACTGCTGAAACTTGTACAGGCCATAACTTCTTCATCCGGACTCCGATTTTCGAAAAATCAGACTCTATTTCATGTAAAATTTCGAGACGAACGCAGTGGCATAACCCGTTTTCCCTGATTTTGATTTTAAAAATTAATTCTTTCCTGATTTCTAGTTTCAACATGTTATAAAAATTCGGGTTGTTACACTCTCCCTTCCTTAAAGGATTTCGTCCCCGAAATCTTCAAGTTAAGAAGAATGTGTCCTACTATCCAATCATCCATATACTCAATCATCAATCACAGGAATCCATTGTCCTTAAGAGCTTTCTAATGTTGTTTGAACATATGCAGAAAGTATGTGTATATGTTCCTTATCTAATGCAAATGATCAGGCCTGATTGATCTTCTTAATGCAAAATATGTTTAGTGCCATGAGTCCAACATGTATGCAAATAGTCCTAGTCATATAAACATTATATGTGTGCACAAACATCCATTCATATGCAACATCCACATGATAACACATTCAATTCCATCCATAAACAAGTATAAACACTCATGCATATGCAATATGAAAAGTGACTGAGCCGATCTAGTGCCTAATGTGTGTTCATGCATCCACGAGCAACAACTAGCAACCACTTGCAACCATCAACCATAACATGTCTCAAACACATGTTTACATCCATTAGTTCCTACCTAAAGGTATAACCGAATGATAGAAGCAAGTAAAGAAAAACTTTGTACCCTAAACACCAGCCCAAAATCAATATATATGATTCTAGGAAACCAAGCATGATAAACTCCTTTTAGGTCGCAAGAAATCCCTTCCTAAAACCAACCTATATCCTATAAAGCCCAAAAAGTTTAGTCAACTCAACGGACATCCTCAAACCCCAATATATATCACAACCAGATGAGTCATACTCCTTATGGGGTTTGCAACAGAAATAAGATTGAGAATAGGACCGAGAGGATATACATAAAAGATAGCATGCAAGTAAGCTCTACAGGAAAAGAGGTATCAAGGATATACTCTTAAAAAGAGATATGATGCGCGTATCTAGTCTTCAATCTTCTAAGTCGCATTTCCTTGAGCTTAACTCCATTGTGCTTTGTCCGTCTTTAACTTCATAATTTCTTAATTCTTGCTTCCAAAATATGAGTTGGAACTCATTTCACTGTTGTCTCTCGTCCCATTTTCCCTTATCCTCCTTATAGTTTACTCGGCTCAAACATAACTGCGTACTCATGGTTTCTGCAAGCTCTCCAAAATTCACTAGTGAATCTTGGATCTCGTTTACTCATTATAAGGTATTCCACGCAGAAGAACTATATCTTGAAACAAACAAATGTCAATCATGTTGCCAAATGTACTTACTAAGGTGATTTTCTATAACTCATGCATAAGCGAAATGAACCATTTGCCTTAGTGGCGAACACTACTCGAGCGGATCGATAAATGTATCACGAACGGATCGATAAATGTATCAAGAGATTCTAGGTAACTAAACATGGCAGAACCCTAAGGGTTACACTAGACTTCGAGGGCATTACCAAGGCAAGTCGAGCGTCTAACTACCCTCTTTTCATACACGAGAATGGTACCATTTCTGGACAACCACTCCATCCCTAGAATCAACCCATAGCCCAAAAACATAAGCATTACTTCTAAACTCAACACTTAGCATAGACATTCTCAAATCCAAACAAGTCATGAATAAATGAGACGATTCCCTAACAGGATTTGAGAATAAAATGGGATCCTCTGCTACGCTAGTACTAAGGTGCAGAGACTCAACTATCGAAGTAGAAATAAAAAGGATGCAATGTACCATAATCAAAAAGGGTACGAACATGATAGAAAGATAAACTAGACTTTCCTACAGAAACGTTTCTACCTTCTTGTTCTGAGCCTCATTCGCCTTAACCACTCTTATCCCCTCCTATAAAACGTGTTAAAAGGTCTCTCGAGAACTACCTCCATCGCACGGCAACCCTACAAAGCTTGAAATAAGATTAGTCGCAAATGGAACTAATGTGACTACAGATGGAGGAAAGAAAGGAAAAGGGATTCAAACAAGGAAACAAAGGATAATGCTAATGGCCTTTGGGGAATAGCCTTTAAAAAATAAAACTTTTCTTGAAAAATGCTTCTTTGTAAATGGTTTTGAAAATAATTTCAAAAGGTTTTATAAACTTTTGCCCAGTCTGGCAACCTTCTGCTCTGATACCAAATGTAACACCCCACCTCTGCTAGGGTCACTCACAAAGGGAATGCACTAGCTTTGGTGGAGCATTATCTAGGTAAACATACACAGAAATATTACAAGACAGAACATATAAAACAGCGGAAGAAGAACCAAATTTCATTGCTTTAAAATCTAGAAAGGTCTAAAGCCTTTTACATCAAAATGCTATTAAATCCATTACATCGAAATCTGTCTTGCAATAGTAAAGAAGCATAAAACCATAGTCATAAATCATTCCCCAAGTAAAACAGCAAAGCAAGCCATAGCCAAGAGAAATCCGAGCAGTACATGAAAGAGCCTTGGAGCTTGGTAAGATCCGAACTAAGCTGTATTTCCACCCTGCGAACCTAGTGGGGAAACAAAAGAAAATGAGGCGAAACAAACTGGGTCAGTCATAAAGACTGAGTAAGTCCTAGTGGCTTTCAGCATAAAAACAGGTGAAGATAATAGGCATGAATAAACTGAAAGTAAACATAAGCATGATGACAAGGTAAGCTACAGGCACGATGAATCAAGTATAATATTGCAAGGTTTCTATTAAGTATAACATCGCAAGATTTATAAGCTTCACCATTCCACTATTTTCTTTGATTTCCTATATTCTCTGCACCAACTGTACTAGTACCCCAACCAGTATCATCCTTTCCATGTATATGTACAGTCCCTTGCCGTATATCGTACGGGTTTCATCATGTATTTCTATACTACTTCAACGTAGTGCCACCATTCTTGAAATCGTTTGGACCGCCACCCTTGTTCTGGCTAGGTTTCCTTATCATGAACTATCGCGTGTTCAACTAGGATTTATGCCACCTAGGACCACTAGGGATTACGCTACCTATTGAACGTTTTCTAGATTCGATTAGGGTTTATGCCACCTAGGACCACTAGGGATTATGCTACTAACGAATTCCACGTAACGATCTATTAATAGATCGGCTCCCTACAAGTCCTAGCTCGTTCATGTGTCTGTGTCATACGGCCCAATCATGAAATGCAGTCACCTGTGCTAGGTCCACCATAGGGTGTATCAAGCCCTAGGGTGCCAACCATCGACACGAATCAAGCACGCACAGTGTAAACCTACTTGTGCCCAATGCTTGCTTTTTCAACTCCGGACTGCGTGCACGACCATAGTCCGCCTGAACCTACAATGGCGCACCAACTCAGCCGTCATTCTGGTCGCTTACAATCAGCCTAGTAATCATGCCCCACCCTGCCTAGTTCCAGGGTACCGTGATACATCTAGTGGGTTACTGCTGAAAAGGACCGCGTAACTAGGGTTTCCGTTCACTAGGTTAAGTGTTGTCATTTAAATTCGAGATTAACCCCATCAGTCTATCATTTCAAGTTGGTTAAGTGTTGTCATTCAAGTTCGTGACTTAACCCGCCTAAGTGTCATGTCAAATTGGCTAAGTGTTGTCGTTCAAGTTCATGATTTAGCCCTACGAATCATCTGTCAAGTTGGTTTGGTATATTCAAGCGGTTCATGACTTAACCCTATCAAATCATCGCGTCCAATTGGTTAAGTATATTCAAGCGGTTCATGACTTAACCCTATCAAATCATCGTGTCCAATTAGTTAAGTATATTCAAGCGGTTCATGACTTAACCCTATCAAATCATCGTGTCCAATTGGTTAAGTATATTCAAGCGTTTCATGACTTAACCCTATCAAATCATTGCGTCCAATTGGTTAAGTATATTTAAGCGGTTCATGGCTTAACCCCCCCATGTATCATGCTAAGTTGGTTAAGTATTATCTATATGTTCAAGTTGACTTAACCCTGCCACGTGTCATGTTATATTGGTTAAGTGTCATTAATCTAGCCATATTACTTAACCCACCCATTGGTCTGATTAACTATTATGTTGGTTAAGCCTACATTTGTTAGTTTTACATGTTCTTAACTCATACCGGTCAGGTCCACATTTACATGTCAAATTTCCATGTCATCCCACCTTACCCTCTAACCATACCCACGTCTTATTATGGTAAGTATTACTTAATTCATTCATTATGATGAACGAATCATGACCTCTCACATTAGACCGTGCATTTTGTGGCCACTGGATTTGCCGGGCGGTTCCGGGCAGATTTACACCACAAACTGGGTCTAACCTCATGTCATAAATCGTTACACCTACAATTCGACCTTCGACCTCTCACATTAGACTGACACTTTGTGGCTACTGGATTTGTCGGGCGGTTCCGGGCAGATTTACACCACAAACTGAGTCAAACCACGTGTCAAAGGTTCATTAATTGTCGTATTCCACTCAAAAACCCAATATCAGTTCATGTGTTTAACATATAGAAATGTTCATGTTCGTGTTCAAGCCAATTATCCAATACACAGTCATTTTCATGTTTCAAATTCCCAACTTTACATATTAATAAACATATGCCTAAGTTCCAAAATTACATGTCAGTATATATATATATATATATATATATATATATATATATATATATATATATACACCCAATCCTAGTCAGTTTACATACACCTAATTCTTGCCTATTACATGTATGCCAGGTTTATGCCATTTTACCCATATCAAGTTCTAGCCAAGATTACATGTATTGAGTTTTATAGCCAATAAACCCAAATCATGATTCATGATGCAGTTATCCCAAACTATAATCTTTTTATTACAATACATGTCAGTTGCCCAAGTTCATAATACATGTTTATGCTAATTATCAAGTTTACAACCGCTTTCATGTTCATATTCTCAATTCTACATATGCCTAATTAACATAAGCGCAATCTTTTGATTTGAGCTTACATAGTCCCAAACTCGTGATTTAATTTATATGCTAATTCATGTATGCCCACTTCATGCCAAATTATTTACATGTTATATATACCAAATCTCATGTTACATTACATAGATCCTGTTTGTGCCAAATTCCATGTATATAATATTTATGCAATTTTTTTCATAACAAGATTATACCAAAATTTAGAGATCACGCCCAAACTTGCAAATACAATGATAATATCCAATTTCATGTTGCCAATTATTACATCATATTCATATAGGCAATAATCCCATGATTCCCCCGTATACATATCGTACGCAAATCGCGATTTTAGGCCAAGGTCCGAAATTGACCAAGGTTCATGAAAGAAAATAAATTGGGGAAGATAGAAATTGAATAAAAATGAGATCAGAGGAAAACATCATCTTAGGCATAAATATTACAGCTTGATGATAACATCATTATGAATCAAGAAAACTGCTGAATATATCATAAACCTGTCATGAGCATAAAGATAGACAAGTCCCAAAACACAAGATTCAAGGAGAACAGAAATAGATCAAAATCGATAAACATACTTAAATCCAATTCCACTTTATTCCATGACCATATTATAATTAAATGTTTAAATCTAAAAACAACTAGAACTTACAGAGCATGGCTAGTGAATTAGGAACTGAAATTGTCATAGAACGTTGTAGTAGTGTTGATTTATTGTTTGAATCATTGTTGAAGCTTTGTTCTTCGAATTGATTTGAGTTTGAATGCTTAAGCTTTAATTTGGGGGCGGCGGCCATGGTTCAAGAGGGAGTTCAACAGCATAATGGTGTAAGAATGATTTGATATGAATTAGATTAGGTCTAAGGGTGTTTTTGTAGGTGTACAACTAGTTTAGGCCCTTAGATTAACCCTAGAATCAATGCGGACCGTCAAAACACGTCTCAGGCTTCAAAAATGAGTTCTGGGTCAAAACAGGCCGACCAGGTCGACCTGTAAGGGGGGAGGTCGACACTATGGTCAACCTGGGGCGTAGGTCGACCCTATGGTAGACCTGGGGGGGGGGGGGGGTAGGTCGACCCTATGGTCGACTCCCTGGTCCAGTCCTGCCTGAAAACTACTGAAACTTGTACATGCCATAACTTCTTCATCCGAACTCCGATTTTCGAAAACTCGGACTTTATTTCATGTAAAATTTCGAGACGAACGCAATGGCGTAACCCGTTTTCCCTGATTCTGATGTTAAAATTTAATTCTGCCCTGATTTATAGTTTCAATATGTTATAAAAATTCGGGTTGTTACACTACAGTTGATGGAAACCTGTAGTTATGTCCATCTTTGAAAGCACTCGAGGTCCATTAAAGCAATCTAATAAATCATCAATGCGTGGTAATGAATATTTGTTATTCAATATTTGCATATTTAAGTCTCGGTAGTCTATTTAAGTCTCGGTTATCTACGCATAATCTGAGAGTACCGTCTGACTTAGGAACATACCATGGCTGCTCCCCAACTCGAGAAACTTGTCCTGATTAGACCGTTCCATAACAATTGTCGAGTTTGATCACCCAACTCTTCTTTATCTTTCAATGTCATTCTTCGAATTGCATGCACAACTGGCCTTGCATTCAGAACTAAATGGATTTTGAAATCAATTCCTCTTCGCGGATTTAAGCTATCAACTTCTTCGAACACATCTGCATAATCTCTAACAACGGGAATGTTTTCAATAGAATTAGGAGAAATTTCAAGAGCAGACCAAAATTCTTTTCTATCTGAACTTGATCCTACGCAAGGTGTACTAATGATATTTCCAAACTTTGTTTTGACTTTAATAATTCTTTCGGCGCATATAACTTTGGCCTCAAATTTTGTCAACCAATCCAACCCAAGAATAATATCAAATTCGGAAAAATTCATGATGATCAAATTAAAAGAAAACTGATAGCGAAAATAGGAGACAGACACTCTACAGTATAAACACCGGACAAGAGAACCTCCTATCGAAATGTGGACGCTAATAGATTCTTCAAGTTTTCTCAATTTTTGATTTAATTTCTTAATCGTGTTAGTCGAAATAAAACTTCATGATGCTCCCGTATCAAATAACAGTTTAACAGGAATATTTTTAATCATAAGCGTACCTTCCAACACGTCGGGTTTACCTCCACTAATAGAAGAAGCTGGCGCATTCACCCCATCATATACATGAGCCACTTCTGCCTTTTTCAGCAATGGGAAATCCTTGATAATATGCCCCGTCTTACGGCAATTGAAGAATTCCTTGGTATCTCAAGGTTTCTGACTAGGGCCGGATTCATTTCGTTTTGGCTTCTTAGGAGAATTGCATTCTCTAGATATGTGACCATATTGGTCGCAGTTGTAGCATTTAATTCTTGCTCGCTTATCTTCTTGATGCTTAACTGCTTCAATCTTGCTTGCCTCAGGCTTCTTGTTGAGAAGGTTCCTCTTATTGCTAGCTAGACTTCTCTCCCTATCCGCTTGAGAGTTTTTCTTATCGATGCTCTCATACTACAAGCCATCTCTACAACTTTAGCAAATGGAAGTTCTATGTGGGTTGTCATCCTATTGTGGTACCTCCTCTGAAAACCGTCAATGAATTGCTTGTTCTTTCTGATCGGTTCTAGAATTAATTCCAGGCCATAGCGAGAGAGTTCATTAAACTTGCTAACATACTCATGAATGGTTCGGTCAGCTTGCTGAAGGTTAGCAAATTCACCATGCAAGCGTTCGACTACTTATCGTGGGACAAATATTTCCTCGGAGACTTCTTTAAACCCCGCCCAAGTCATGCCAACTTCGAGATCACCTACAGTCACGGCTTCCCACTAGATTAGGGCCTCGTATTTAAGCAACTAAGATGCTAAAAATATTTTCCTGTTACCTGCTAATTCTAGGCCCGCGAAGATCCGTTCACAAGACCTCAACCAAGCTTGAGCTTCCATTACGGTTCCAATGCCTAAGAAGGGCACACCTCCTAAGTTCTTATGTTTCTCGGCAATTGCATCAAGATCAAACAGTTGTTGTTGTAATACGGCCTCATTATTAGCCTCTAATCCACCGTCATCGAGATCAGGCTGATTATTAACAGTGGGGATATTGCCCCTTCCTTGGCCTCTGCCCCTTCCGCCTCTGCGTCGTCCACTCATTTCCTTTCAGTTCTGTGGATAGCAAGGAAAGAGTCAGACCAGCAGAAAAGATAGCTTAAGGAATCACAAAAGCATATAGAAATTTGCATGGATAATGATGTAATGATCACGTTATATGCTATTCTGATGTACTTATTCTAGGATATTGTTAATCCTCTCTCTAATGAGTTATTCATCCTAGAATACTACTGATTCTATCTCTGACGAGTTGTTTAATATGTTATCTCCCAGAACTAAGGTTAACCGAAGCTCTAATACCACGCCTGACATAGACCAAACCCCCGCTCTTTGGTGGCATGGTCGGTCTTTGGAAAATAACACATTAATCACATCAGCATATTATAGAATATAACATAATATATAAAATTAGAGAATAATTTACATCATGTCATAACAGCAGAATCAAAATCATCAACATCAGAGTTACACAGATGTAGGATCTTACTTAGTATATAACAAGTTTCATCAAATAGATAATAAGTCTACAACAGAATCAAGTATGACATACATGAGGTAATGTTTGAAGTTCAAAAGAAATGATAAAAGAACAAGTCTTCATCTTCTACCAAAAGAGCACCATTGCTACAGTGCATATCCAAAAGAAAGCCAATCACCTGATCACTTAGCTGCCCATGTAAAAATACGGGCGCCCGAGTTTTCAAGGGAAAAACAAACTATGAGTCAGTCATTGGACTGGTATAAGAAATCCTACAATTACTTAATTAACTTATTTAAGAATAAGGCAAATCACAGAACCACACCGTATGTCATGGAACGAGCTTACTCCATTGGATTGACGGTGCATAAGATAAAGTAAATCAAGTAAATAATGCAATGCTTTTAGAAAAATGAAGCCATTATAAAACTCAGATCCCATCATACAATGCAAACACAAACCAGAGGATAGAGTTTAACCTTATAATGGCCAAACATGCTTGATACGCATAAAACAAAAATCATTTGACATTATTATTAGTGTCTAGACGGTTTAAAACACTTTCAAAATATATGTATCAATCGTACACGGTAGAGTACCCAATCCTACTATGTCGCCATATAGGTTTACAATTGAAACTGCACGATGTCATACTGGAAATTGGATTATATCTATTAGTCGAGGCAAGGGATCTTCCTCACCAGTTTCGGGCCATCTCTAGCGGGATGCCCAGGACTCGGACGCTAGCAAGCCCTTGGTTAGCGTCAGGGCCGGTCCTCTCTTTTTAGGATTCATTATTCCTGAACAATACATTTCCCGATCCTATTGGACAAGTCACTTGAGCCTTTTAGTCGGCTCCATATCCGAGGCGCCTCGCAATCCATCATTACATAAAAAATGTCTGGGCTCAATACTATGACACCACTTCTAGCTAGAAAGAAACGCATGTCGTCCCTGAGGTCCTTATCCTGTTTTTGACTCATACCGAGGTGTGAGGCTCGCGAATTAATGCTACACACAAAGCTATGCCACTTAAAGCTGTGCTTTGATCATCAACCACAAGACTTTGCTTTTCAACAAAAGCCTTGATCATTTTCATCTTAGCATGCCACACTGTCAATCCATACCATGTCATTTATTTCCACCAATATATAACCTCTAAGCTCGTGCGTCTTAGAGAAGGGTGTTAGGCAAGAGAATGAATTCTCTTCCACCAAACAAATATATTTAGTAGAGATCAACCACATAGCTCACACTACAATGTCAAACATACAATCCATTCATATGTCTATTCTAGGTCTGAACGAAACCGGAGCACACCTTATCCTCATTCCATACGCCCAGTACAGAAAAGAGATCCTCGCATATTTGGACTATTAACAAGTACATCCGAACAACTATCACTGTAACCCTTTAAGAGAGCTACCCATATCCAGGGCATCAGTAGTAATCCATTCGATGTGATGATTGCCGGTCTTGCATCGTCTTTATTATCTTCGACTTTTAATCATCGTTTAATTATTTGAAATGAGATTGAACTTGGTCTTTCCAAATAATTATCGCAGAAATTTCAAATCAAATTCTTTCCCTTGATTAAATCATTGGCCTTCACCATTTGTTACCATATGTAAAAGGTTTAGTTGAGACTTTAATTCGGTCATCGAATTAAATACTCAAGTTATATCGTATCCTTAGTTCATTTTGTACGTTTCCATGCCAAATCGTATTTAACCATTTTTATTTTTCAAACCAAGCAAATTTTGTTTGCACAATTTTAAATCACTTGAAATAATTTGAACGATTTATCAAACGATTTCGAATAAAACCGATTACAGAAATCTGCGAATTACTGAAACTGACAAGTCATAAACGAAGTCAAAATGGGCCGAAATTCTGCCGAAAAAGAGCCTGGATGGACATAAACTGTTGACCGTGGTCTCCACTGGTCAACAATAATTTTTAGCCAACATACGTCTGTCATCTCTAGGACAAACATCTGCTGTCAGGAAAACTATTTTCCCTAAGAGTTTGGACAAACATTTGACCATTTTTGGTCAGACGTCTAAGCTGATGCAATTTTTTTTCTAAAACTTGTACAGACATCTGTTCCCCTCTCAGATAGACGTCTGAGCTGAAGCATGGGCAAATGTTTGCCTAGAAAATGATGTGCAAACGGCTTTCGGACAATCTCGGATCAATGGTGATGGCTTATAACATTTTCTAAATGGAAATGAAGCCTCCTTAGCTCACCGAAAACACTCAAGAACACATACACAAACATGCAGACATTCATACAAGAGATTCGCGACAATTTCGATCATAAGTTCAAAGGTGAACTAAATTCCAAACCAAAGATTTCAAATGCGATTCAAGTTAGAACGAGATGGGTTGGCAATGCTAAAGGGAAGCTACAAGAGTATAGGTGCACACAATAACTTCATCTATATCGTATAAAAATCGAGTATCGAATATACTTTGATTTTCGATACTAGAAAAGCAAGGAAATCGACAACCCAAGCAGTTAACCCAATGCATACATAACATATACTCAATTCAAACGTGCCATAGGCACACTTATACAAGCATAAGGCTTGAGGCATTAATGTGAATTCTTGAATAACTCACCCATAACATATACAATCGCATTTACATTGTACTACTTAGCATTTAACATCATATTAAAGTTATATGATCAGTCGATGGTCATTTTATCAACCAAAACTTAATCGACTACTTCATAGTTAATTAACACTAGCCCTATCGGTTTAAATTTCTCACCTTGGCTTGTTAACAAATAAGGAATGGTCCCAATAGCAAGAAAAATCACCCTCTCTTCCAATATTGCATGCAAATCTCTAATTTAAGCACATATAAATAGATTACCTAAGAGTTAGGTCGTAGGAATCATCAAAAATCAAAGAGGAGATAAGCTAGAGAAGATGAAGGAGATGAAGAGGAGGTTACCTAAGCTTCTACACTTGATTAAAATAGAATTTGGGCTTGGAATCAAGAACCCTAGCTTAGGAATTTTAATTTCTCATTCCTTTCCCCATTTTTTTCTAAGTGTTAGTGTGAATGAGGGAGAAAGGGGCTGATTTAGGGCATTTAGGTGAAGTGGCTAAGTTGGCTAACCAAAGCCCCAATTTTCACAAACTCCAAACATATTGATCCTTATAGTTTTCAACCACCTAAACAACATTTTGAATTCAATTGGAATGGTTTCAAGTCCAAATTCATCCATATACAAAATGTGACTTTTAGGACTATATATAATATTCCATAGCGATTATTCTAATTTTTAATTTAGACCTAACTTACAATTCATAAAGCGAAATCTCCATTTCTTACACTCATTTAAAATTTACAATTTAAAATATCTTAACCTTTTTTGTTTTATCAAATTCTGATTTATATTGAATTCTGTACATTCATTCTAAGTTTAAAACCGAATTTCCAAATCACCGCGCCATTTCACATTCGTTTTAATTGAATATTAAATTTACACGTTCTAACTTCGATTTAAATAAATTTTAAATTGTTTATTCTCAAAATATTTCATCCAAAATATTTAGTTTTTATTAAAATAAGTTTTAAATTGGTTCCAAAATATGGGTTGTCTACATATATCAATATGCATGAATCAAGCAAGAGCCACATCAAGTTAGGACAAACATCATAGAGCCTACATTGCATGTCTACATAATCAACTCAGAAATGGTTCAGCAGCATATGAGTTTCAAGAATGGTGCAGTTTTCATGCATATGGCATTAGTGCACAAATATGAGAACGACAATGTACACAGCAAGACCGCAATGCACAAGCAAGTAATGCAAGAAAAAATCATGGAGCTAAACATGGCAGTACTGATGTACATATGGCAACAGTTTAATTGTGCTTCTGTTATTCAAGAAATCATGCAAGGAAAACCAATATTTGTTTCCAGAAATTATTGAGCTAAAGGAACAAGTGTTATTTCAGAAATGGCAATATTTCTCAGGAATCATTCACCTATTCAAGGTCAAGTATATGGTGAACAAAATCAAACAATTAAATGCTCAAACTTAGCAAGAAATCAATCCTTGTTAAGTGCAAGTTTTTTTCCAGTTTTCACTATATAATAAATCAGAGAATTCAGTGGTCAAATTAAGGAATTTTTTCAAGGCAACAAATCGATACTTTCCTGTATGTTAAAATAAGGCAATTTACAGAGGAAATCGAGCAAGCTTTACTTCTTGAATTCATCCCAAAAACATGCAAAATCACGAAAAAAGAAACCGCAAATCAGACAAGTCATATTTCACGAAATCAGAGTTATTTTAGGGTTTCGATTACCCTATATATATTCTACACACAGATTCATCACAGGCAGAGAGAACATCGAAATAAAAACCAAGCACCACAGTTTCAAGAACAAAAGAAGAAAAAAAATACTCACAATTTTTCTCTAGAGAGCTTCGATCACATAATTGACGACAAGGAATCAAATCCCAAATCGAAGCATCAAGCAACAAAGAATTGAGCATCAGAGAAGCTATTCCATCAATTCCAGAAAGCCATCGATTCGATTTGGAGATTCAGAGAGGAAACCCTAGTTTTCGTTTTTCAATTCCCAACCACCAATTTTCAATAGAGAAAGAAGAGATCGGAGCAAAAGGAAATAAAGATGGACTGGCCTACTTAGCTTGGCCAAGCCAAGTCTAAAGTTTTAAAGGAGGAATTTTAAATTTCTTTTTAAACTAGGGTTTTTCTTATTTTTGATGTATTTTTCAATTTCTTTTGTAACAGTCTGAATAGTTGCTAGAATCTAAAAAATTCTAGAAGAATCCAGGCAGGGTTTAGCTGGCAGTTTACTAGAGTCTATAAAATCTAGGGTTACGGATTACGAGTTAGTAAATTCGAGAAATTCTGATCAAGGGGATATCGGTCAGTCTAGGGTTTGAGCGTAGGATTAGAATAGGAGCGAGTGGTTCGCGAGTGTACTTGGTCTTGTATGCGGGATTTGTTCTTTTACCTAGTTGAAACCTTAGGAATGCAGCAGTAGGCAGGGTTTTGCCGAAGCTGGGCGTATCTATGTGTGATTTATTTTTTGCATTTTAATTTTTACTGCATTCTATGATTTGTTTATTATTTTAATATCCTGTTAGATTTTTAACTCAGCAAAAAACTGTGATAAACCCTATTCACCCTCCTTTTAGGGTTAATCTAGATCCAATGTATATATATATATATATATATATATATATATATATATATATATATATATATAAACATGTAGCTAACCCCACATACAAAACAAATCATGCACTAACAGCCAAACATTCGAACATAGAGCATCCAATTGAACTTTTAAATATTCAATCCTCCCAGTTTATTTATTAAATCTGGTTAACTATCTTATTTTCTCTGTATTCGTACCCCCATCTTAATGTGAATACCCCAAATAAGTCATCACTGTTTTTTCTATGTTTACATAGGAACATTCAGGTACTAATATTTTAAGCAATGCCAAACATCGCAAGCACGACAGTCAAGTACTCAACACTGTTAACCTACGCTTGATAACTGATTCACTTATATATACAGTGCACGTTACTCAGGGTCACTATGATGTAAGTCAAATCCCCTAAAACTGACCAACATTTATATTATAAAATCCCTTTTTATTTTGTAACTGGTTTGTGTATACATTGACAAGTAAACAATCAACAACCGTACTCCTTTCACAAAGATCATTCGTATTAACTTGTGAATCACCAAATTAGTATATAGATGTATTTCGTCATTCTAAGCATGAAATCGATTTTATATACAAATAACAGGCTTCCTATAAAAAGGTCTTAGCGCCTAAAAAGTGAGAATACACTCACATTGGTTTCGATTTCATGCTTCCTGATTTCAATTTAGGCATCGAGCTCTTAGATCCACTGCCGATCTTCCCTCTCGAGCCACGAATCCACCTCCATCTGGCATGAGATAATCGATTTACGATTTTCCCCTATTTTTGATTAGCTAGGGCTTTGGCCATTTTCTTTATTTCTTATTTCGTTTCAACGAGATAAAATGAATCAGTGGCCTCTTTTATTTTTATTTACACTGTGCAAATAGGCTAGGGTTTTATTTGCCAAACCTCCAATTTGCACCTTAGTTTTTTGTTGACCTTTATCACAATACTTGGCCCAATCTACAACACGTAATAAATATTTTAAATTACACACATCACATTAACTAACATATGTGTGCATATCAATCCAAATATCCATTTTATATATATACCAAAAAGTTATACTATGCATATATATATATATATATCAATTGGTAATAAAATAAGAATATTTTAAAGCTTTTTAATTTTGGGTTATCACATTCTCCCCTCCTTTTAGAAATTGTGTCCCACAATTTATTTATACTTGTATCAAGTATGCATTATGACAAATTCAACATCAAACTGAATCAATTAATGGGTTAAATATTCGTACAACATTCTAACATAAAAACTACTTATAATGCAACATTCAAAATAGTTCAAACATCTAATACTTGCAGATTTTTTTAACTAGAGTTTTATTTATTAATGTACTCCTAAGTCAGTTTCCCTTACTTCAGAGAATAAATCCCTAAAGTGTTCAATATTTCATAAGATGTATGGTTTGCTTACTACTATACTGAACTCCTTGTTGGATTTTAACATGATCATGAGATCAGCACAGGAAAAATATTGCACCCATGTCATTTTTCAAGTGAGTGGCATAAGCAGGAAACCTCAGTTCCGACTACCAAACACTCTACTATAATCTCTGACTTTAATTTATACACTAATAAATATAACACGGTCATGAAATCTTATACACAGATATCTATATTTAACAACAGATCATTCTATAGGTGTTTTTGATATTACTAATATAATGCATATGACCAAGGGTGTTTTAGAGAAGTGGCACATCCCCAAAGCCCATCTCTATTATCTATTTGTGCTTCACTAAACCTTGACATTTTTTTAGGCTTAGATAAATCACAACTTAATGTTTAAAGAGATATTGTGAAGCAACAAGAGCTCAGTACATGAAACAAATCATTGCACCCCTGGCTTCTTTCCTCATAAATCTAAGACATAAGCAGTATTCTCTTCCCCACTGCCTTAGATTTATTTTCTCACTAGTCATATCCTTTATATAATTATTCATGCATTTTTAACCTGTATGCTAATTCAACGCATAACAAAAAAATTAAACAAGACTCATACACATCACAGGTGGTAGTCAACAACATTGTCAAGGTTCCAATACATTTCTTACACCGACATATGTATTATGACATTTTAACTTTTAATATGCAGCTTAAACAAATATCTCCTATATATTATCTTTGAACAGATATCAACTTGGATATTTTCAAGTAAACTCTTATTCTTAATTAAGAGATATCAACATATCTATATGCATTTTTTTAGCTATGTCAACTTGCAGATATTCAGTCCATTTACAATTTCCAGATTTCTCTACTTTAAACTGTTGTATGCCTTTTTAACTTGATCGTATTAGCAATTACAATTATTTAATCATATTAAGTTAATAATGCAATAGATAAAACAACATGAGAGCAGATCAAACGTTTCCATTTGCATAAATAACTTAAGATGGTTTTACACTTAGCAGAGCTAAAATCAACACAAGTATACTCAATTTTTTTTAACTTGTTTACCTAACAAACTTAAATTTGCATACTTTAGGGTCTCTATTAATTCAAATTCAAACCACACCGGATTATTTATTAAAGTGTTCTGTAGTATCAACCAGTGTGTACAAGTGTCATCACACTAAAATTACGTGTGCAAACTTATCAAAGTGTTTCAAATTAATTTTCTTGCAATATTTGTGATTACTTGATCATAATTGATCACTGCTTCAGTCACACAATCCAACACAAGAATTTTTCAAGCAAATTATCAAACATGATTGTAACACCCCGTGAACTCTATAACGTTAAGCTTCACGAATTAAAGTATAATTAATTATAAATGATGAAATCAAGGGAAATGAGTTACGCCATTGCATTCGTCTCGAAATTCAGCTTAAGATAGAGTCCAAGTTTGCGTAAAACGGATATCGTATGAAGAAGATATGGACGAACGAAGTTGGGCGAAAAATCAGAAAACGGGTCAGAATGCACTGGAGCACTTGGGAAGTGCGCCAGAACAGAAATGAACTGGCGCACTTGGGAAGTGCGCCAGTACATTTTTAGCCTGGCGCACCTGCCAAGTGCGCCCAGGTCAGATTGACCTGCTGGTCAGGTCCTGGCTGGCCTGATCAGGGTCTGGTCGAATTCTGATGCTTGGCTGAGTCACTAGGGCTTACGTGTCACCTTTTGAGTGGCTCTTTGAACTTTGTATAGTCTAGATTCCTCCTATCATCATCCGACGGGTCAAAACAATTTAAAATTCTATAAATACAACTCAAACCTAACCCTAAACTCACACAAATAATAGAATACAATAGCCGTCATGCTGCTGGAGAAGAACTAGGAATGGCCGTCAATTAGAAACCCTAGAGACAAGCCAACAAGCCTAAGAGACGAATCAAATCAAAGCTTAATCAAATCATTCAATGCAACTTTGCTACCCAAAGGAGAGCATCTCCAAATCAGAATAACAGAAATCAGAAAACAAGAATTCATCACACGTTGTAAGTATAGTGACCTTTCAAAATATGAATAAAAACTATGATGTGATTTGATGTAAATGAAAATAGAATCGTGTTGTATAATCTTTGTGTATTGTGATGGTTCTATCATGACTTGTGTATTGATATTTGTGGCAATAAATTAATTGATGCAAGCCTATTGAACAATTGTATATGAAAAACAATGGCACTTGCAAGCTTGTGGCAAAACTAGAAATTTATCCCTTTTTGTATATGTCGATGGCATGGACTATGTATATTCCCTTAGTCTAAATTAGAATTTGTGTAAACATGTTATAGACCTTTTATGCCTACATGACCCAAAACCTATGATATCATCCTTATGTTTATTGGCAAGTATAATTAGATCTATGTTGTCAAGTACAATTGGATCTATGTTTCATAAACTATGTAAGTTCATGTTTATTTGCAAAATATAATTGGTTCCATGACAAACATCGTTTGGGTTTCATAAACTATGCAAGTTCATGTAGTAATAGGCTATATGATTAGATGTAAAAAAATTGTACACTTTGATGAATATATAGCATGCTAGTTTTGTGGTCGATATTATGCCAAGTTAACATGTTTAAACACAAGCTTGTATTTGCCTAAACTTTGCCATTTCATATGTCACCTACTTAGTCATACTTTGATTTGAATGAAAGTTCACATGACCCATGTTATATGTTAGTTGAATCGCCAAATTGCAAGTTCATGCGCCACACACCTTTATGTATTACATGTTTATATTGATTATGCCAAAAATGCCAAGTTTATACCTATGTCTCGTTTATGTTCATGAATTCCCTTATGCTTATTTGTGTGCGCTAAATTAGGCTAAGTTTTTAGCCTAATATTATATGTTAAAAACTAGGCGAACGAATATTAGGCTAAGATTTGTTAGCCTAATGTTTAACGGGGGAACATTGGGAATATTGGAAAACTTGACATAAAAATATATTGAACTGGCATGTTTGTCACATGCCAAAATTGGTGGCATTTAAATGGTATAAATTCTTATACCAAAAATATTAAACTTGGAATGTGGGCCATAACATTTAATTGTTGACAAATTTACATATATTCAGTAATAAAGACAAATATGTAAATTTAGAAAACACGATATGCTTAACCCGAGGTTGGATTGAGTTGTGATGTAAACCTGCCCGGACCCGCCCGGCTGTCCAGTAGTCACAACAATACCTATCCAATGTGGGTGGTTAAGTATTGAGCCCAATAAGGACCCGAGGTTAGACTGAGCTACGGTGTAAACCTGCCCGGAACCGACCGGCATATCCAGTAACCGCACCAATACCTGTCTAATGTGAGTGGTCTGGTGCTCCTAAGAGGCTAAGGACAGATGGTAGGGTTAAGTCAACTATAACACTTAACCAAATTCAACATGTTAACAAGAATTGATGGATGGGGTTAGGTAAATACAGACACTTAACCACTTAACATGTTTGACTAGAAAATCCTGGTAACGAGGGACCCGTTTCAATAGTAACCCAAAGTTAGGTATCAACGGTACCCTGAAACTAGGCAGGGTGGGGCACGATTACTGGGCTGATTGTAAGCGGTCAAACGACGGCGGTGGGTGCACAGTGCAGGTCTAACGGGGTGCGGGCGTGC
Organism: Allium sativum; assembly: GCA_030737875.1. Taxonomy (NCBI): domain Eukaryota; kingdom Viridiplantae; phylum Streptophyta; class Magnoliopsida; order Asparagales; family Amaryllidaceae; genus Allium; species Allium sativum. Next base: position 2,713,920 of record CM060911.1, on the reverse strand, counting down.
ACACACTCCGGAGCAAACAACCATGGCACTGGGGACACCAGTAGTATAACCTATGTCTTCTAGTTTTGTGTCGGGGCCGCCACCATGGTTCTTGATACACCCCATGGTGGGACCAGCATAGGTATCTGCAATTCTTGGGGGCTGTATGACACATGTTAACGCGAGTAGGAGCCGATCTTTGATAAGAATGGGGATCACTTCACCCTCACCATGGGGTGCCAGTTAGAATAAACTCGAGTAGGTGCAGAGATATAGTATGGGTGTGATAGTACATTCGACACTTCCTTGGCCTGTGACACTTTCCTATTTTTAGTTTACATCCATCATACCCTTTTCTTATTCACATATTGAAGAGTTACTAGATTTACTCAGGTTTTATGTCTGACCCTATTTTCTTTTCGTCTTCTTTTCTTTCGTCCCCCCAGGTCCACAGTGAGGAAACAGCTCAACTCAGTCAGGCTCGTTACAAGCACCAAGAATGTAGATGTATGATTTGGATCTTTCTTGCTCGGATAATGGCTTTGGATATCACTATGGGGGATTTTTGTCACTTTATTTATGTTTTCATACTTCTTTAATAATCAAGACAGTTATGAGGTTATAATATTGAAAGTATTTTGAGACAATTATGGAAATCTTTGTTGGATACACGTATTGATGAAATAAAAGATTGTTTGGTTTTCCGCTGTTTAAAATATGTGTATTTATATCTGTCTTGAGTTCATCTGTGACTTTTACTTATAAACCTCCACCAAAGTTAAGGCATTCCCTTTGTGAGTGACCTTAATGGAGGTGGGGTGTTTCAATGAGCATCCATCATGTATATCCAGTATGTAATCATTCACATGAAATAATTAAATCATCAAACAAATTTATACTCACATATCCCACCCTTTCCAACATTCTCTAATGTAATTTAGTGGGCCTATGTCCTTTATAAATTCCTTTATTTATCTTCCATTCCTAACCAGGTTATATTACACTTGACTCATAATGTGCACAATGTTTGGAACCCCCTTCCGGTTTCCAAACACTTAGGCTCTGGGCTTAAACAAGCTGTGTACAAGAATGCATTATGGTCCATGCCAAGCTGCTCAAGGATATCTTTCCCTTACCTGATCAATCCTTAGTTTATTACTAAGTGTTTCCCTTGCTTATCCCCTTATTCAACTCATTCTATTCCCCTGAGTTCCTACAACTCTCAGTAATGAATTAAATACTTCAAGCAAGCTCATTCATTCACATTAAACATGCAGACATCATACATATATTAGCTAGATATTCATACAATATAACAATCAATATGTATATTAAACACTTATCAATGCCATAATAGAGTAGCTATTTTTTTGTTGTTGAAAGAATCAAATCACTTTCAGATATTAGCATCCAATTCCCAATCCCTTCCCCTAAATGGTTTTTTTCCCGACCTAGATTATACTTAGTCTACAACACCACCTAGCACTTGATTGTTTACATTTTTTTAATGGTCATATCATCATCATACATTGAACACACTGGTGCACACTGTGTAGTTTCCTTCCTCCCCTTAGAAACCCAACACACAAAGGCCAATAGGGCTTAAATAAGCCGTGCACATACCTAGCATCCTAAATAGATCAACGTAACTTTCCTGAACTTTTTTTCTTGGTTATTAGTTAAGTTTCAAATCAGTTCTACCCAACTCAATATCCATGCCACCAACTCATGCATAAATTCCCATCTATAGTGATGTGCATTGTACCATGATCTCAGTGTTCAAACTAGTGAAAACAACCATTTCACACAACACATTCATTCATACATTTTCAAATCAAGCAAGTCAAACGTCCATGACTTTTACAAACACATTTCTATTATAATCATTCCACATACTTTTTTTTATATCATAGAACATGTGTATTTCATACCATAAACTTAGCATAAATGATAGTTAGATCTTTTTCCCAGCTATGCAATTCACAGTGTTAACATGGGTACATCTTACTAGGTATATTTTACCTCTTTCACATTGCAAACACAATGTGGCCATGAGTGTTTAAATTGGCACACCCTAAAGCCTTCATTTCCAACCACTATGCTTTAACTAATGCTTAATTATTTGATAAGCCTAGCTAAATCACAGTTTATATTTTTAAGGAAAACATTTCTATTGAATACAAGATGTTGTATATGACGTAGTTGTATACACAATTATATGATTTTTGTTTGATGATAACAACCAAATATATATTATTTATAAATGTGTTTGTTGTTGTACTGTTTCATATATACATACAAATAGGAATATAATATTTATATTTAAATGAAATATGACTATACAGAAATTTGAATATTCACACAGTATTTTATTTAAATATAATATTTTATTTTAATATCAAACAGTACAATTTTTATACTCCACTATTTGAACACATCACTAATATAATTCAATTCATATTCAATTTCATTTTACCATACACAGTTCCTCACTACAACACTCAGTCTATGCAATTTTATATATACACTCACTTACATTTTGCTTTTGTTTTACAAGCTTACAAACTGACTCAACTCTGTTTTCTGCCTTTTGTCTTCTGTTTTCTGCTTTCTATCTTCTGTTTTCACAGCTTTCAGTCAGTCCAGTCTTCATACCTGTCACATACAGAAACACACACAGTATCTGGAACAGAAAATAATATTTTAAATTCTAGCAAATATAATTTTTTTTATTTTAAAAATTTATTTGCCTCGGAGTTTCGGTGTGTTTCTCATCATTTTTCTGACTTGATCTAATTTTCATATCCATCCGACTGCATCTAGACAGCTTGTGATATTCATAGTGATACATTGTAAATATCACATGGTAGACTGTATACATATATTTTGCAGTGACAGGAAAACTTGTCTGGATGGTTTCATATACACACGTGTATATATATATATATATACACGTGTGCACTGCCGCGTCAATCCAGTGTGCAACTGAGGAGTAGCCACGTGGACCATCTCAACTTAGTGCAACAATAATTAATATGGTCGGGGAAAACCAAAAACATCAATGAATTCAAGTCAGCATGACAAGTGCAAACCAAAGTAGCCAAGTACAATACTCAATGCAAACATGAGCATGCATAGGAACATAGTAATCTACACAGCAATGATGATCACAATGGGTCGAGTGAGATAACAACTTAAACAAGGTGTAACATGACACAGCCAAGAAATGTAAAAACAGCTCAAAGTGGTCGAGCCTTAGCAAGTCAGGTGCATAACAAAAGTGGAGCAACTAAACTGGTCAGAGTATGCAAGTGGATACATCAAAGTTCAAGCATGCACGGTGTCTGTTGAATGACAACATTCTATAGTGGTCGAGCTAGTAAAAAAATGGACATTCAAATGTCAGGGTACATGGTCATATACAGGTTCAAATGGTGCAATCAAGTGAAGTCTGCATAGAAGATCACATTCAAACAGGTTGACAAATATGACAAATCAGCAGTTTAGAAATGGTGGTGTTACACAGCAATTCAAATCAAACAAGTATAGTAATCAAGTCAGAAAATGTATACAGCATGTGTTCTAGCTCATGTCAGATCACATGATCAGAACAGCAAGTGATTTTCAAACAAGATCAAGTGTTGGCATGGCCATATCAGTATGGGATCAATATTAATAAAACAAGTGACAAGATCACAAATTCAACTATAAGTGCACAGTAATGTCAAGATGCAGGAAAGTGCAAATGCCAAATTATAAGGGGCAAGCACTAGCTTAAATGGAAAATTACAATGTCAACACACACATGGGTAGTAGCATGAAATTGGATGCAACAGAATTCAAGACAGTGGTAAATATCATGTGTTGCATATACAAAAGTGATACTGGATCAACATGGCAAGGGAATAAATATTTTTTGGCATACTCTCTCTGCAGAAATCAACAAAAAGGAAACAAATCTGTTTTTGACTAAAGAGTTTCTTCCAGAAAAACAAATATATGAAAATTGTTAAGCCAAGATGTCCCGAAGTGATAAATTCAAATTCAAGCAGAAAATCTCATGTTTGTTTTAATGGCAAGAAATCAATTCAAAAACGTTATACATGGCATGTACATTTTTTGGGCAACAAACATTCCAGAAAAATACTCAAGGACATTTTCTTTGGCAAGAAATTCAATATACATTTGTGACAATAATTAATGGAGCAAAGCAAGGTCATAGATGTATATATCAGGTTAAATGTGCAAGGAAAACCAGATAAGAAATATTTAGAAAGAAATCACATTATTTTTGGGCATAAATTGGTTTGATTTCTTTCTGTAAGTCATCCAGTACTCAAGTGTATAAAGGAAAAAATTCGAAATCAAATTCCTATTAATCAATTCATTTCGAGAATACACAGAATATCAAAAGGGGCAAGTTAACATTTATTTGTTTTCAATATCCTTCTAGAAAAATTCATATCATATTGGGCAAGGAATAAATCTTAATATAATGCGAGGAAATCATGTGTTTTGGGCAACAATTACAATGCGACAGTGAAATATGCTTTTCCAGAATTAACTCATTTTCAATGCCGAGAATTTCAAGATCAATTAATGCAATTAAGTATGCTTTGCAAACCAGACACACTGAAGGACAGAAACATGACCAAATTCCATTTTCAAATCGAGATAGTCAAAAGAGGCAACCATTCAAATCAAATCGAGTCACACTGAATTGAAATTAGAGAGCAGTTCTAGGATTTTCTATAATTCTATTTAACATCCTATCATCATCGACAATGGAAAATCGAAAAACACAAGCCAATTTTTCATAGACCCAAAATCAAATCAATTCAGAAATACTCGCTATTGTTATCGATCACAGCCACATCAATCGACAAACAAGAGCAACCAAGTATTCGAGCCTACGGAGAAAATTCCAAAGCACAATCCTCTTTATCGCGATTTGATTTTGGGGAATTCAGAAAAACCCTATTTTTTTAGTAGTCGCCATTTTTCCAGAGAGACCGGGATAAAGAAAAGTGGTGTGACCAATTTGTGAAAGGGGCCGGCCTAGTTTGAAGCTTAAGGGAGATTTGTTCTCTTTTATAGTCTAGGGTTTTTATTTTAAATTCCTGTATTGTTTTTAACTATTTTGTAAGATGTCCGAACATTTGCTAGAGTCTATAAAATTATAGAAATTCAGTTAGGGGTTAACTGGCAGTTTACTAGTGTCTGTAAACAAGGGGAAAATCTGGTCTAGTGGATATAGATCAGTCTAGGGTTTTAAGCGTAGGGTTAGAGTAGGAGCGAGGGGTTCACGAGTTTACATGGTCTTGTAAGTGGGAACTGATCTATCACCTAGTAGAAACCTTAGGAATGCAGCAGTAGGCAGGGTTTTGCCGAAGCTGGGTATCTCTGCGTGTTATTTCCTTTTTGCTTTTTATTTCTGCTGCATTCCGTGATTTGTTTATTATTTTATATCCCGTTAGATTTTTAATTCTGCAAAAAACTTTGGTAAACCCTATTCACCCCCTCTAGGGTTAATCTAGATCCAACAAGTGTATTAGAGTAGGTATTTTTTTAACTCTAGAGTAATGGGTCATCCTAGTTGTCAGTCTTCTGAGAGTCGGTCCAGTCATATTCCATCTATTTTTAATGGTACAGATTTTTTAAATTGGAAATTCGAAATGGAGTTATATTTGAAATCTGTTGATATTAAATGTTGGGATACTATTATTAATGGATATGATATGGTTAGTAGAAATGATATTGAGTTTAATTCTTGTGCTATTCATATTTTGTATTCTTATATTGTTGATGTTTAGTACAGCCTTATCTCCCATTGTTTAACTGCGAAGGAAATATGGAATGCTATCGATACGAGGTATGGAAAAATTGACAACAACAGCTCAAAACCCAAAATGGTCAACTCAGATTCAGATCTATGCTCGGAAGAAGAAACTGATTCAAGTAGATCAGACGATGGAGATTCAACAGACAATGAAACTGAAAGCTTCTTAGATGAAGAGTTGGTTTATATGTGTGCTGATTTAACAAAAATTGTTGATAATCTCCGTTGTAAAAACAAATCTTTAAAATCCAAAAATCACGAGTTGAACAGCAAAATTAACTTTTTGGAATCAAAACTTCCAAATGTCATGAAATTTGAAAATTCTGATTGTGAAAATTGTTTGAAATTAAAAACTGATCTCCTTCATCTCAATAATAACTTTCAAAGACTTGAAGAAGAAATTCTAATTTTAAAAGATAAGGAGATTGAGCTGAAAGATGCAAACAATTGTTTACAAAAGGAATTTATAAATTTTAAGGCTACCAAAAATTCCAAACATGAAATTGCTGAAAATAATACTTTGTTGAAAACATATTTGATCTTAAGTGAGCTTGAAAAAGAGGTTAAAAATCTAAAGAAATTTGATCTTGAGAAACAAATTAAATTTGAATCCGAAATTTTTGAATCCAAAACCAAAATCAAACTGCTTGAGATTGAAAATTTTATTTGAAACAAAATGATACTGAAAGGAGAAAGATCAGCATTAATCGTTGTTCAAATCTGACAAAAGAAAATTATGATCCTAAATCCAAAATCAACAATCTTGAATTGAGTTTGAAACATTTTTCAACTGGTGAAAAATCTTTGAATATGTTGTTGAAAAATCAATTTTCTACTGGAAATAAACGTGGTCTTGGTTTTGGGAAATCAAACGTTTCTGAAAATTTGAATTCATATGATTTGAAAAATCCTCCAAACTGTTTTGGAAAGAATCGATTTGAAAATTTAAACTCTGAAAATTCCAAAGGATTTTTGAATCAAAATCGTGATGTGAAATCATTTTATAATAATCCATCTAAATAATCCTGGACCCCAAAAAGAAGTAAAACAAACTTCTTCAAATTCAAACGATTTTGGGTTCCAAAGGGTACAAAGGTAAATTCAGATGGATTGTTATATAAACAGGTTTGGGTACCAAAAAGTATAAATACATCTGTGAGTGGTTTTACTAATTTTGTTAGACCACTCAATACCCTCAATTGCTAGGTACCGGAGAAGGCCGAGGAACTGCTGTGCAAAAAGAAATGTGAAGCAAAGCTGCCTATACTTCTACATCATTCACAGTTCCTTTAGCCAATATTTGTTGAGTTAAAGATTAATTTGCTCACGTCGATTTCATGTATGAACTCCAAAATTATCTATGTTAATATTCTCTGTTTTTATCTTTTGTGTTTATTCCTCCTTCTACCTCTTCTGTTTATTTTTTCTGTTTTGATTTGACACTGCCATATTCTTTCTTTCTCCTTGAGCTTTCTTAACTTCAAATTGCAGAATTCATGGTCTTCTAGAAAGTCGCTTCATTTGTATAAAACTTTAATGTTTAATAATTTTTAGATCTTGAATTCAAATTTGTAATATTAATGTAATTGTTTTGAAGTCTATTTTCTGATTTCTGAATTCATAACAGTATTAATGTATTCTTGTCATATCTTGAACACTGTAGATTTGAATTCTAAATTTTAGAAGATATGAAAGTTTAATGGAATTTCACACATCTCTGTTGTTTTGAGTTTCTTCTAATTCGTTTTAGAAAAGTTTGAAATGTTATACTCAATATAGCACACTGTTATTTCTCAGTTGTGATAATTTCATTGATTTTCATATTGGCTTGGAATTTTTTTAATTGACTTGAAACTCATTGTTTACATCTTGAAATTCATTGTCATTCATGGTCATATGGTTTAGAATTTTGTTCGTTTGAGATCATTTGAAATTCTTACATTTTGAAAATCACACACCTCTTAACATTGAAATTATCAATCTTGTGTGACCGATTCATTATATCTCAAAACTTGACACTGATTCAAGTTATTTCAAATAAATTATTTCTTAACTTTTGGATCATGAATTATCTCTCATGCCTGATGTAAATAATCTGAGAATTTATCTTGTGCTTTTCAGAGATAATTGTGAAAAATTCTTTGGAAATCTGGTCTTATAACTCATTGCTAATTCATGATGATTTGACTTGAATATTTGTTTGTTTAAAATCATTTGAAATTATTGATTTATTGAATCTCACACAAATCTTGAAACTGAAATTTATAATATTTTGTGATCGATTCATTGAATCTGGAGTTTTTCATATTCATCAAATGATTTCAAATAAACGGTATTTTTAATCTTGGATCATGAACCATCTTTACATGACCATCATCCTCTGACGAGTTTGTTGTGCTATTGGTTTCTGTGCTGCTCTGATACTGTTTTCGAAAAATGTTTTCAAAAATCTGCTTGGTTTTGATTGCTGCTATGATAAATGAAATTAATTTGCTTGTCTTATCTGCTTGGGCCTTATGATTGAATTTCTGTTTGTATATGATATCATGTTTTGTCTCCAGTGCCTTTTTCCATTCCTCATTAATTGAGACACCAATTGGCATCAGAAGTGCTGATTTTGTGTATATATTTTTTTATTCCCTCTTGCTTTGTATAGAATTTTTGAATTTCCTCTTGTAGTTGATTTTCAATTTTTAAATTATTTATTCATTATTTATTCAGAAATTAAAATCAATATCCAGATTGAACTGTATTTATAATTCATCAAAATTATTATCAGTTTTTGAAATTATGATGAATTGTGACTACAGTATATTTCACAACAAGAGGAGATTTTATTTGGATTTTCATGATGGTTGAATATTTATTATTATATCTTTGAACTGGCAATTATTTCACGACCATCTTCATTATCTATCATCCTTCTGCCACCCATCATTTTTTGTATTAATGTGGAGAGTTTAATATTTTTAAATCATCTTGAATAAATAATGAAAATATTTGTGATAAAATTTTGGTTACGTTATTATTCAGAATTAGTGATAATTGAAAATTTTCAATGATCCCGGCACATTCGAGCATATTTCATAATATAAATAATTTAAAATTTTATTTCACAGTCCATTTCTGTACCTACCACATTTCTATCATTCATATTGGTTGTATATACCGAGGAGTTTTTCTATTTAAAGATGAAAATGATAAAATATATAATTAATACAAAAGTGTGTCTCTAACCTCATTTAAAAATCCAAGCTCTGGTTATGCATGGTTATGAGACAACTTATAATTTAAGCTGCGACTGACCTCATTTAAAAACCCAAGCTTTGGTTATGCATGGTCAGTGTGCTCTTAAATAAAATAAAAAGAAAAAGGAAATAATGCGCTATAAATTAAAATTAACATGAAATTCTCCTTGGTGTATAAAAATCAGTTTATCAATCCATTTTCTAATCTGTGAAATGTGTTAATATTTTATGAGTATTATGATTTGTTGGTTGATTTTATTTGGATTTGAGATAATTTAATTTTGTCACTTAAATTGAATTATTAACTATAGTTTGAATCCATCGCTATTTTTGTGCTCAATTTTATAAAATTCTTTTGAAAAAAATGGAAAATATTCATATTTTTTTAACTCTCTTCATTTTTATAAATTCATCATAAATCCGTCATCTCTAAAATACGAAATATGACATAAGTTCTCAGTTTATTATGATTTTTGTTTGAATGATTAAGATTTATGATGATCGTTCTTCCTCTTAAGCTGAAATTATATTTTCTAGTCATTATTCATCTATATTTTAAATTTTGAATCCTTATGATGATAACAAAAAAGGGGAGAATGGGTTTAGATTTTGATTTATGAGTGAATATTTTATAAATATTTTAATTTTGAAAATTCATTCATTTTTTTCACTCATGCATAGTTATAGGGGGAGCATATGAATAGGGGGAGTTTAATATTCACTGTTAAAACAGATTTATTGTGCTCAAATTCCTTTATTTGTTTGTCATCATCAAAAGGGGGAGATTGTTGTATATGACGTAGTTGTATACACAATTATATGATTTTTGTTTGATGATAACAACCAAATATATATTATTTATAAATGTGTTTGTTGTTGTACTGTTTCACATATACATGGAGATAGGAATATAATATTTATATTTAAATGAAATACAACTGCACAGAAATTTGAATATTCACACAGTATCTGGAACAGAAACAATATTTTAAATTCTAGCAAATGTAATTTTTTATTTTAAAAATTTATTTGGCTCAGAATTTCGGTGTGTTTCTCATTATTTTTCTGACTTGATCTGATTTTCATATCCATCTGACTGCGTCTAGACAGCCTGTGATATTCACAATGATACACTGTAAATATCACAAGGTAGACTGTATACGTATATTTTGCAAGGACGGGAAAAGTTGTCTGGATGGCGGAATATACACACGTGTATATATATATATACACGTGTGCACAACCGCGCCAATCCAGTGTGCAACTGAGGAGTAGCAACGTGGACCATCTCGACTCAGTGCAATAATGATCAATATAGTCGAGGAAAACAAAAAACATCAATGAATTCAAGTCAGCATGACAAGTGCAAACCAAAATGGCCGAGCACAATACTCAGTGCAAATATGAGCATGCATAGGAACATAGTAATCTACACAGCAATGATGATCACAATGGGTCGAGTGAGACAACAACTTCAACAAGGTGTAACATGACACAGCTAAGAAATGTCAACACAGCTCAAAGTGGTCGAGCCTTAACAAGTCAGGGGCATAACAAAAGTGGAGCAACTAAACTGGTCAGAGTATGCAAGAGGATACATCAAAGTTCGAGCATGCATGGTGTATGGTTAATGACAACATTCTATAGTGGTCGAGCTAGTAAAAAAAATGGACATGCAAATGTCCGGGTACATGGTCATATAAGGGTTCAAATGGTGCAATCAAGTGAAGTCTGCATAGAAGATCACATTCAAACAGGTTAGCAAACATGACAAATCAGCAGTTTTAAAATGGTGGTGTTACACATCAATTCAAATCAAACAAGTATAGTGTTCAAGTCAGAAAATGTATATAACATGTGTACAAGCTCGTGGCAGTTCACACGATCAGAAAAGCAAGTGATTTTCAAACAAGATCAAGTGTTGGCATGGCCAGATCAGTATGGGATCACTATTCCTAACACAAGTGACAAGATCACAAGTTCAACTACAAGTGCACAGTAATGTCAAGACGCATGAAAGTGCAAATGCCAAATTATAAGGGGCAAGTACTAGCGTAAATGAAAAATGACAATGTCAACATAGACATGGGTAGTAGCATGAAACTGGATGCAACAGAATTCAAGACAGTGGCAAATATCATGTGTTGCACATACAAAAGTGATATTGGTTCAACATGGCAAGGGAATAAATATTTTTTTGGCATACTCTCTTTCAAGAAATCAACAAAAAGGAAACAAATCTATTTTTGACCAAAGAGTTTCTTCCAGAAAAATAAATATATGAAAATTGTTAAGCCAAGATGTCCTGAAGTGATAAATTCAAATTCAAGCAGAAATTTTCATGTTTGTTTTAGTGCCAAGAAATCAATTCAAAAATGTTATACATGGCATGTACATTTTTTGGGCAACAAACATTCCAGAAAAATACTCAAGGACATTTTCTTTGGCAAGAAATTCAATCTGGATTTGTAACAATAGTTAATGGAGAAAACCAAGGTCATAGATGTATGTCATCAAGTTAAATGTGCAAGGAAAACCAGAGGAGCAATATTTAGAAAGAAATCACATTATTTTTGGGCATAAATTGGTTTGATTTCTTTCTACAAGTCATTCAATACTCAAGTGTATAAAGGAATTTTTTTTAAATCAAATCCCTATTAATCAATTCATTTCGAGAATACAAAATATCAAAAGGGGCAAGTTAACATTTATTTGTTTTCAATATCCTTCCAGAAAAATTCATATCATATTGGGCAAGGAATAATTCTTAATATAATGCGAGGAAATCAAGTGTTTTAGGCAACAATTACAATGGGACAGTGAAATATGCTTTTCCAGAATTAACTCATTTTAAATGCCGAGAATTTCAAGCTTAATTAATGCAATTAAGTATGCTTTGCAAACAAGACACACTGAAAGACAGAAACATGACCAAATTCCATTTTCAAATCAAGACAGTCAAAAGAGGAAACCATTCAAATCAAATTGAGTCACATTGAATTGAAATCAGAGAGCAGTTCTAGGATTTTCTATAATCCTATTTGATACCCTATCATCATCGGTAATGGAAAATCGAAAAACAAAAGCCAATTTTTCATGAACCCAAAATCAAATCAATTCAAAAATACCCATTATTGTTGTCGATCGCAGCAACATCATTCGACAAACAAGAGCAACCAAGTATTCGAGCCTACAGAGAAAATTCTAGAGCATAATCCTCTTTATCGCAATTTGATTTGGGGGAATTCTGAAAAACCCTAGTTTTTTTAATAGCCGCCATTTTTCCAGAGAGATCGGCATAAAGAAAAGTGGTGTGACCAATTTGTGAAAGGGGCCGGCCTAGTTTGAAGCTTAAGGAAGATTTGTTCTCTTTTATAATCTAGGGTTTTTATTTTAAATTCCTATATTGTTTTTAACACTTTTGTAAAATGTCCGAATAGTTGCTAGAGTCTGTGAAATTCTAGAAGTTCAGTTAGGGGTTAACTGATAGTTTTCTAGTGTCTGTAAACTAGGGGAAAATCTGGTCTAGTGGATATAGACCAGTCTAGGGTTTTGAGCGTTGGGTTAGAGTAGGAGCGAGGAGTTCGCGAGTTTACATGGTCTTATAAGTGGGAACTGTTCTATCACCTAGTAGAAACCTTAGGAATGCAGCAGTAGGCAGGGTTTTGCTGAAGCTGGGTATCTCTTTGTGTTATTTCCTTTCTGCTTTTTATTTCTACGGCATTCTGTGATCTGTTTATTATTTTATATCCCGTTAGTTTTTTAATTCAGCAAAAAACTGTGATAAACCCTATTCACCCCCCCTCCAGGGCTAATTTAGATCCAACATAAGACATAAGCAACATTAACTTGTATTGTTGCCTTGTACTCAATATTTTCAGACTACAACTTTGTCATCAATGTCATAAAATCATATGCACACACCTACTCAAAAGTTGTGTCAACTATGCATATTCAATAAATCATACAATATGATTCAACCAAGATCATAAATAACATAAAACAATTTCTACAATTTTAATTCACTTATGAATCTTTCTATACAACTTCTTTTCACTGGTTATGTTGAAGCCAAATTGAAATGATTCACTTATGAATTAGATGGTTTGGACATATCCAACATAGACCATACGATGCACCGAAGGCCCAAAGAGAGGTAGAGGTCGACCTAAAATGACATGGGTGGAGATAATAAAGAGAGATTTAAGTAACTGGAGTTTATCGGAAGAGCTGGTAGTCGATAGGAGTGCATGGAAATTGGCAATCCATGTACCAGAACCTTAGGGTTTTTTTAAGACTTTATTTCATGTTTACTGAACCTTTTTACTTTTTATTACAATTTTAGATTTTATTTCACTTTTATTGAACCTTTTTATGTATTATTATTTTTATTTAAAAAAAACCTTTATCGGATGACTTTTTATTTGTTTGGTTATTTTAAACCCTTTATATATATTATTATCATTATAAATTTTATTTTATTTTAATTCTGGGTTCCATATCTAGCCAACCCCAACTTGTTTGGGATATATGGCTTTGTTGTTGTTGTAATCCTCTTAAGCAAATTTTAATGTCTTTTTTATGGTTATACCACTACCTTCGTAACCACTTGCATATAAACCACTAAAGTGTTTAATCTTAAACATCACAGCTAATTAGAGATTAGAAAAATAAACATTCCATGCATTAAAACCAAATGCAATATTTACCCAACAGTACACAACTCTTTTAACATGTCTTCAAAGAATAAGAAAATATCCCTTCTAATTGCCTTAACATATATATATATATATATATATATATATATGTGTGTGTGTGTGTGTTGGTGTTATTTACTCAATCTCAACTTAGCAGTTTAGTTCTGATATATACACACATCTTCGTGTATGAATACATACATACATACATATAATTCTATAATTTAACAGCCATTTGACATATTATTTCCAGTGTACATATATATATATATACACATACTTACATTCATATATATACATACACCATCATCTGGCAGATTATTTCCCTTATATATGTAATTCACATTTCTAAGAATTATCCAATTCATTCTGTCATGAATAAAGGATACAACCAAACAAGGAACACATTTTCTAATTTAATTAGTGTTGCTCACACTTGATTTTAGACTGAGCATGTCATTTTCTTTGGATTACATGACAACTAGTACTTAGATATTCCTGGTTTCTACTAGCAGGCAAGCAAAACAGCATATATATATATATATATATATATATATATATATATATAAACCTATAGCTAACGCCATATAAAAAATAAATCATGCTCGAACAGCCAAACATTAGAACATAGAGTGTCTAATTGAACTTTTAAATATTCAATCCTCCCAGTTTATTTATTAAATCTTCTCTGTATTCATACCCCCATCTTGATGTGAATACCCTAAATAAATCATCACTTTTTTTTCTTCTAAGTTTACATAGGAACATTCGGAAACTAATATTTTAAACAATGTCAAACATCGCAAGCACAACACTCAAGCACTCACCCCTATCAACCTACGCTCGATAACTGATTCACTTATATATATAGTGTTTGTTACTCAGGGTTACTATGATGTAAGTCGAATCCCCTAAAACTGACCAATGTTTATGTTATAAAATTCCTTTTTATTTTGTAACTAGTTTGTGTATACATCGATAAGCAAATAATCAACAACCATGCATCCTTTCACAAAGATCATTCGTATTAACTTGTGAATCACCAAATAAGTATATAGATGTATTTCATCATTCTAAGCATGAAATCGATTTTATATATAAATAACGGGCAGCCTATAAAAAGGTGTTAGTGCCTAAAAAGTGAGAATACACTCACACTGGTTTCAGTTTCATGCTTCCTAGTGTCGATTTAGGCATCGAGCTCTGAGATCCACTGCAGATCTCCCCTCTCGAGCCACGAATCCACCTTCGTCTAGCACAAGACACTCAATTTATGATTTTCCCTCATTTTTGATTAGCTAGGGCTTCGACCATTTTCTTTGTTTCTTATTTCATTTCAACAAGATAAAACGAATCAGTGGCCTCTTTTATTTTTATTTACAATGTACAAATAGGGTAGGGTTTTAATTGCCAAATCTCCAATTTTCCCGTTGGTTTTTTTTGGCCTTTATCATAATACTTCGCCCATTCTACAACACTTAATAAATGGTTTAAGTTACACACATTATATTAACTAACATATGTGTGCATATCAATCCAAATATCCATTATATATATACCAAAAAGTTATACTATGCATATATTTACATATATAAATCAATTGGTAATAAAATAAGAATATTTTAAAGTTATAAAATTTTGGGTTATCACACTTCCACGTGCTATATATACATATTCTCCCTGTGTTGTTGTTGGTTACTACTTTGGGCAATAGTAGTGTACCTTTTTTATTTCCTTTAGAGACAATATTTTAAAGTTGTTCTAATTGGACGAAGTTGTGTATATAGTTTAGTTTTCAATTTATGTACTGTTTCTCCTGTTTTATACCAAGTTATGTTATTTTTATATTTAATTCCATGCATTGTGAGATATACTAGGTTCTTGGTGATTCGTCGTTTCAAAATCCTTTCCTTTGACGATCATCCTGTTCTAGTCGGGCATTGGCATAGCACATTTCACGGGAAATGTCTGACGGTACGGGGCGGCCATCACATACCAATTTAAGCACCGCAGGCAATGATTGGACTTATGGATCCATACCCAGATGATCACAACTTGACTGCTCACCAGCCGCCATGCGACCTCGGCATAGAGATGAGGGCTCGAGATCAAAGAAAATATGAATCAACCATTAGCTCTCTACTTCATACGTATGTTGTGACAAAACGCACGGACATTACTTGAAGCCTCACAAGCTATGTTACTGTATTCAGGCTTACCTACTCAATGTCTAGACCGACCAGCTGCCACGACAAGCCTTACAATGATCTGAGGCATCTGGAAGACTATCTAGCTGGAACATTGAACTGGACTAATTCTATGTTACTTCTTTTCCTTGGAAGGACATTCCGGGATAGACTTCAACAAATTTCGTTGCCAAGTTCACTACATCGAATAATGCTTTAAAAGCAGTAGTAGGCCAACTATCTAACAGACGATGCAAATGAATGACACTAATGACTATCAAAATTTCAGTATTATAATATGGATGTTCACATTTCGAGTCCCTTCACTGACCATTTGTCGATTGACTCATGCCCCAGACGCAGGGGGCAACTTGGAGATCTTAACCTGAATTGCTCATGATTCTATTATCTAATCAAAAGTTGATACATCATTGCCTTGCATGATTGTATTTGTATCTAAAGTATGGCCGATGGTCGCAGTCCTTCCCCAAGCTTGGCAAGTTAAAAGTTTGAAACACTTAAGCCATGATGTTTATTGACTGTCCGTGCATCAGATCTTGTTCCCGTCATGGGATCGATGGCATATATGCGGATGGATGAAACATGACTATCTTCCTAGCAGCCATATCCTACTTCCTGGCATGGGAAGTACGAAGTTTCTATAAGCATGGAGTCCTTAGTCTCCTCCCAATTTCAATCATAACACCGATAAGATGAGATGCTACTATTAACGATCTTGATCTAACTACCTGCACCTAATTGCTTGCCCTTGATTGGGGACAAGAAGGCTATTCAAGGGAGATGCGACCTCGTCATTCGCTTACAGAGTCCACCTAACTGCCTTTGCCACTCCAAACCATCGATTAAGGTATATTCATTCTTGGGACTGTCAGCCCGTGATAATTTGAAAAGATATTCTTTATCAGCTATAGACTTTCGCAGTCGTCCTCCAACATAGGCAGGACAAGGCAAAATGGACTTGTAAAGAACATGCAATGCCATTTCCGCTCAGAATGACATTCATTCCTTTAACAGGATTATTCTTTAACGATGTCTCTTATTTTTGCATGCTTTATGAGTTATTGATGTAATTAACTCGGATGAATTTATATGTAAATGGTGTGGAACCTAGGAATCAATACCGATCAGACTTCCAACACCTGCATGCAAGACTATAGAGACTGCCATAACGACCCAAACTGAACTTCTCATTAACAAATCCAAGCCCTTCGTTTGAGGAAAGTTGGATAGCTCAAGGTGGACCTGATATTACTATCAACTCCTTGATTCATGCGTGGCAGATCTCAAGATAACTGTGCAATGATTTTGGCATTTCAAAGCCGGAATCCGACTCTAAATGGATGTCGTTAGACCATTTACATTGATCGATCCTATGTCTGACGCCACCAGATTACGTGAATCCAAATATAGGAGGCAACACTTCCCATTGATATGCTCACTTTCCAATCATGCATTTTTCCTTTACATGCTTCCTGAGTTTGACATGATTAACTCATGCAATATGAATGATGCAGATACCCGAAGTTTGGTGTCAATCATTCCCCCTAGATTGATCGGAGGAATGTAAAGCTTTGGTGAATGCAACTCGATTGTTCACCTACTTACTCTTCGCCTGACAACGACAATCTAACATAGATGGAGTAAGACCATTCATCTACTATATTTCTGCCCCTGATGTAGGGGGTAAGATAATAAACGCACATGAGTTCGATGTGTGTTATCTATGCATAGACATACAAATGAGTCCTCCTCATCCTATGGCCTTTTATTCGCCAAGAAAAACATAGAGATAAATTCGATGTGACATGACCACCCTGTTTATTGGAAATTCTATCCCTTAATCCAAAAGATAGAGCATAACGGTGAGAGCGGCGTAATCCTATGAACTTGACAATGAACTTTTTGCTTTTGATGTGGGAGCAAAAGGGAGATGTGATGATGAGGTTGAGTATGACTCAACCGCTCTCCCAGTGACATCTTTAACTCTTACCCATTTTTCCAATGGGAGGGCTATGTACTCAACATGGATGTGACTCAACCCTCCTCTAGGTGATCTTTGCCTTTGACATGGAGGCAATGAGAAGGACGCCAAGGCAAATGTGACCTAACTGTTTGCCCGACTAACTCTAATCCTCAGAGCTTGGATAAGAGTGTATACCCCGAACGAGTGTGATGGACGCGCCAAGATTAATGACCACTTGATCCCTAAATCTAACCCGGACTAACGAAGGGCGAGTATAAAGGACGAACTATAACATCCATCACGCTAACCCCATCCAACGGTTCGATGGGGAGAGTAAGATTTGACTATCACAAACTTCAACCTATGCTCCTGGATCGGAGACCAAGAGGCAATACCCTGGTAGGTGTGACCCAGCCACTTTCCCGACAAACTCGACCTAGGATGGGTACGGACTAATATCAAGTTCAAGAATGACACCCGAGTTGGCAGAATCCCACTCTTTGTATTAGAGCGCAAATGAATGCCGAGGCGAATGACACGACAATTTGCCTGACCAACTCAAACTCTCCCGATTCGAGAGTGAGTATAAAGACAGGCGTGATTGGTGCAACATGATTAGAGACTGCCTTAACCAAACTCTAACTTGGGAATACGACAAGAGGGTATAAAGGCACTGAGACCAAGTGCTGAAAGAAGTTGGCTCTTACCCCACAAAAGGATTGGAGGAAATATTGAAAGCCAAGCCCGAACTCTAACCTAGGCATACGACAGGAGAGTTAATTCAATTCTAAATGAAAATTTACCATTATAGTATTACTATATTAATAAAATGATATTATTTTCCAGAATTAGTCTGATACACTTCAAACATTGTAGAAATCAAAATAAATATTATATAAGACTATTGGAGTAATCAGTTTGAATTTAAACCATCGTTTCCATACCTAATTCAACTTTAATTTTGAAATTCACTATTTAAAATTGATTTTAAACTTGATCGAGATATATATTAGCACATTTTTTTCAATGCGTTCCCACCTTTACAAAAGTTGTTCGTTTATACTTTAATTTCATTTTCAAACTGTTACGGATACCAAATTCCATTGTGGTTATTATTTCTATATTAACATAATATAAACCTTGTTTATATGGAACAAAGACTTAATTAATCACCTTCATAATGCCATAACTATGGTGTCATTGGCGTGTGATTTCATTTAAACATCAACCAACCACAAATGAATATCATAACAAGCAGTAGCAATATCATCAATCATTGTTATAGAATACGTGTAAGCGTTACGGTAATCAACGCTTATCAGTTGGTATGTGTTATTAATTACACAACCATTCATCCAACATTACGTACATATAATTATTATCTATATTTAACTGTATATAAATAAAAATGTGTAGAGTTTCTCGCTGACGTAATTGCTCCATAAATCTTCACGGTGGGCGAGACTAGCAAATCGTGAGCGATCGTTAACTTCTTCGAAAACCTGCTAGCCACCGTCCACCACCCACTCCACCCATTGACGATCGACCCCAACCAAACTCGTATCCACAATGACGACCCCTTTACCGAGAGTGAGATCTTTACTACTCTAAAGGGCATGGATATCAATAAAGCTTGTAAGCCTGATGGCTTTGTTCTTGCTTTCTATGTTAACTTCTGGGATTCTATCAAACGTGACATTTTTAACATGTTCAATGCTTTCCACGCTAGTCCATCCTTTATCAACTGTTTGAATTATGCCAAAATCATTCTCTTACCCAAAAACGAAGGCGCAAACCACTATTAGCGGCTTCCCTAAACGCTTGTGCATGTGGATCTCCGCCATTCTCAACTCCAGCATATCCTGCGTTCATACTAATGGCTTTGACGGGAGTCTCATCAAATCCAGAAGGGGACTTTGTCAAGGCGACCTGCTTTCCCCCTCTTATTCATCCTAGTAGCTAATACCCTTAACCAAATGACTAAACTTGCCATTAATAACAATATTTTATCTAATATACATACCAGCCCATCTAGCCCTATCTGTGCTAACATTCAATTCGCTGATGATACTATACTCTTCACTACAACCTCTCCTTACAACATACACTGCCTCAAAGTACTCTTATACTCCTTCGAACTTATTTCTAGTCTTTCCGTTAACTTCACCAAGAGATCCATCTATATGCTGGGGAACACCGAAAACCTTGGCCCCACTATATCGCATGTCCTCAATTGCAAACTCCAACACTTCCCTATGTCCTATTTAGATGTTCCCGTTCACCCCACTAAATTGTGCTGCAATGATTGGATCCCCCTACTTTCCAAGATTGACTCGAGATTAACTTACAGGAAAGCCACTTCCCTCTCCTTCGCCAGTCGTTTAGTTATGTTGAAGTCTGTCCTATCAGCGCTACCACTTTACTGGTTTTCTGTTAATAGGGCACCATGTTGGGTCATCAAGAACATTGATCATTTGCGACGTTCCTTCGTTTGGCATGGCGGTCCAATATGATCGCTTGTCAACTACAAGTTGGTCTGCATGAGTATCAACGCTGGGAGAGCTGGGAATTGCCGACATTTGCTTACTTAATTATGCACTCCTTGCTAAATGGATTTTGCTTAACTCCTGGCATTTTTAGATGGAAGTACATTATTCTTTCTCTCTATTACAACAACCAACCAAACTCCATCATACATTCGCGGCCATGTTCCCGACCTTCTCCATTTTGGGGTGATGTGTTCTTTGATCGTTACCACGCATCAAACATCTCTTTGCCATCAATGTTGGAAACGGTTCCTCGAGTTACTTATGGCTTGACACGTGGTTCTTTGAATGCCCACTTGTGCATCTTTTCCCTTCAATTTAGTCCATATGTCCTAACCCTAACATTACCTTAAATAATGTTGTTCAACAAGGCATTTCTGCTTTGTTGCCAACCACTTACTTCCACCCTTTCATTTTGCGTGACATTCAAGAAGTGCTCAATATAATTCAATCTACCACCATAATGGCTAACCTTGATTCTATTTACTAGATTCCATCAACTAAATGAACTCTCACCATTAAGTCCATTGGTAGCTACATTTCTCACCATGGAAGGCTTTTTACCTACCCTAGGATTTGGAAAATCAACGTGTCGCCGAGAGTTCGCTTCTTTCTTTGGTGTCTTACTAGAGAGAAAATCAGTACCAAAGATAGTTCGATCCACAAAGGAATTTTAGTGAGTCAAACTTGCATTCCATCCCATCGTGGTAGTGATTCTATCCCCCATCTACCCTATGACTGTGACCTTAGTTTTATCTTTGGATCATGGAAACCACACATATCTTCGACTACCTATCGCCTCAACTCCATCACTACGAATACTGGCAATATTCCCCTCATTAACAAGTCTTGATGCATTCTTTGCCGCATTTATTTGGACTTTATGGCTTGAACGCAACACTGGATGCTTCAACAGACGCTATGCCTCAAACTTACAGCTATGCCAGAAATTTTCTTACCTTTACCATATTTGGACAGGTACTCAGGCTTCTCCCTTCATCCCAGCCATCATGGATACAACTATCATATGAGAGGAATCTATGGGCAGCTCCGAGGCTAAGGGACTGCGCCAATGTCGCTTCTACCCGTGTCCATGGTAACCACATCCTACACGCCTGGTGTTCTTGCGACGGGTACCCTAATGATAGTCTTTCGGTTAGCTGTATATTGTGATGTTTTGGAGCAGTTTACTTCAGCTCGTAGGTTGTTTTATTTGCTGCTTATTGCTATATTATATGATCCACTATGTTTATACCTATATGCGCCTCGCGCCGATAACTGTGTTTGAATGCATGCTTGCATGCATTCCCCGTACCACTTATGCATGTGGTCAAGCATGTTGACCGTTATATTATCTTATTTTAATATACATCCATTAACCGACCAAGTAGATCCACTCTACATAACCGTCCTTCTCAAAAATAATATTTATTTTTTTAAGTGGAGGAGGAGTCGAGGCTTGGTGGAGGGGGAGTGGGGTCCATCGGATGTTAGTGGGGAGGGGCTAGGGATGGCGTACGGAGGTGGCTAATGGTGGCATGGGTGGTGGCCTACGACCGGTGATGAAGGGGTCGAGAATGGGAGAGAGGGAGCCGAACCAAGAAGGAAGGAGGGGAAAGGATTTTGGCTGAAAATGAGGAGGGAGGAGGTGTCAAAATTTAGGCCGAGGGGAGGAGGATAGTTGGAGGGCTTATGGTCGAGAGTGGCGCGGAAAGCAAGGGGGAGAAGGAGAGGAAAAAGAAGGAGGAGAATGATGGGAATTTTTTTTTTTGAAGGGGGGGGGGGTCCTTTTATAGGTCAAGAGAAGGGAATATATGTCATTTATGCTATAGCCATATGGTTCTTCTCTAAGCCTCCTTAACATGGGTGCATACAAATCATAATACCACTCTCCAAAACCATGTACTAAAACATGTTTTCATATAGAAACACTTTAATAACACTTAAAGGTGTTGCAAATTTGTTACATACATATTTGTTATAAAAACTTACTTCTAGGTTATAGTTTAGCTCTTTTAATGTTTGACGATTAATGTTATCAAAACCGAATAATGTTATCAACTTATTTAGTTTTTCAAAATAATTATTTAATTTTATTATCCATATTTAAATATATTTATTTAACTAGAAAAGGTAACTTTAAAATAGTTTTATAAATATGTATTTGGAAAATTCGTTGTAACAAAACCTGATAAATCCTTATCATAATTATACCTGTTATATTTTGACATTATTAATTATCTATTTTATTATTTAAACATACTTATATTAAAAAAAATTAAAATTTATTTTGTATTTAAACCCAAATTTATATTTTAACCAAATTAAATTCAATTTATGTTCAAAAATCCTAATTTTAAATTAATCAAAAATTGTGGATCGTTACATAATTAGTTAATGTATTTAGACTTAAAACTTTGATATAATAAAAAAGGTATATCCACTGCTTCTTATGATTTTTTTTGATTTTTCCCCATACTTTTATTAATTAATACGAAATTCCTAAGTTTGTTAGACCTAGGGTAATTAAAACATTGATTAAGGAATTAACGAAATTATCAATATTTTATATTTTGAAAATATAGAATATGAAAATCTGAGTACAAATCGGACATACTTAACTTATTGAAAAATATAATAGAGTTGGTAAAAGGAATTACTTTACGATGAATCGATCGGCTTTCTATTTTATTACTGCTAGTGTCATCGACCCAGTCGAAGGGCATTCCGACATTGTCGAAAGTTCATTTTTCTCTTGATGCTTTAAATACCCTGAAGTATTGTATAAGAGGCATTCAAGCAGGTATCATTCATTCCTTTCAGCCTAGTCTTGGTCAGCATTATGTTTTAAAAGTTAGCCACTCCACAGGAGCTTATCGCCTTCATACAATGGATTTCGTCGTTGTACAAATTCAATAGGACAATTTTTCAAAATGTATAATATAAAGAGGATACCGCATCTATTGTTTAAATCTTAGAGACCCATCACCTATAACCCTTTCGATATGGTCAAAAGGGGCTACTCTATAGAAAACTTATTTTCTAAAGACTAGAGGCATAATGCATCAATACACATTCGACAGGTTTCAATGGTTTGTTTTCCTAATCTATGTCTTACAAATATTAGAGGTTATCGTCTCCATACTCTTTCGACAAGGTTTAAAGGGTACATTTTCTAAACCCTAACTTATATTAAGTCACGAGACTTATCGTCTTAATATCCTCTTGACTAACTCGAAGGATTTGTTTTCTGAAGTTTTGCTTTACTAATTTAACAGACCTGCTGCTTCAATATCTTCTCGACAGAGCCTAAGGGCCTTTTTATATATATTGATGGCTTATTGCCTCATATCTTTTAAAATTTTTGGAAGGAGTATTCTCTAAAATGTTTTAAGAGGTTCTCGAAGCTTATTGCTTAAAAAACACTAAGCTTATGTGTCTATGCCAATAAGACTTATTCAGGATTATTTTCAAAACTACTTAAAGGGTAACATCTCTTCTTTTTGTTGTCGCTACAAGATGCTTTTGAACTGTTTTTTAAATCATTAGTGGCTTTCGACTCGATTGGCTTGTTGGTGACGATAAGGTCGACAGGGTGAATTTTATAACTTATTTTTAAAATAGCTTGAAGCCCTTACCTTAATATCTTGTTTCCAATTGTTAATGTCAAGAAGGCCTATTGGCTTGTTTTCTTGTCTATTGTAGATAGGGATTTACCTATCACTATAATAAAACACAATGCCTCTGAAAATGAATAAGGGAGTCAAAAGGGGTTTACGGTTGATAGGGGTGCCAAAACCATTGTTTTATATGATCTTTTCGGTAGAGAACCACTTACTTTATTTACTTGTTACAACCATCTAGTTGGAAGCTGATGCTTGTATTAAATGATAGATGACCGAAAATTAGTTGTTGTTGATGCTTTAGACACATGATTTACACATTGTGGGACACAAATGGAAAGGATTAAATCATGTAATATTGAAATTACTTTGGATTTACCTAATATACTTAATTTATATGGTTCTTAGTTATCCTAAGGGTAAAACTATAGGGTTTGTAGTCATCCTACCGGTAAAACTATAGGGTTCTTGGCTATTCTACTTGTAAAACCATGTAATGTGTATGGCTGAATGTTTACATGTGTTGATGGATTCAAGTCATACTATGGATAAAAGTATGTGGTGAGTGTTCTTAGATCTTGTCCAATGTGGTGTTATTCGATAAAAATTTATTTTCATATATGACAGGAAGATTGCTGCTGGAATTGTTGGGATATATGAGTTTGGTAAGATAATCCACACTATGTTTCACTTTGGCATATTTTATTATGATTTTTATAACCATTGTGGGTGCGGCAATACATAAATGACAGTTTATTGTAAGGTACCAGTGTGAGGGAAACATGTTCTGCTAAGTGACGTGATCTCACAAGATATGCATAGGGATTAGATAGTTAAATTATTATTCACACCAGTCTGTTGACTAATCCAAAGATTTTTTTTTTCACTTACACTCTTGGGCGTTCATTTTAGCAATTTGATAGTCAGGATTCGGGTTCTTCATCTATGAATAAGCCTCCGGAGATGCACGGGAGGCAGTAGTCATTTAAGGGTTTTTCCATTATATGTTTTATCATTTTGAATGTCTGTAAAAACAAAGTTTCTTATTGCCTATATTTAGACTATGATGAACCAAAGAGACATCTTCTTATGACGATCTTGGAGTTGCATTTTGTAAAAATTATAGTTGATTTGAATATGATTTTGCAAAAGGAAATTTGTAATGAAAAACTATTAATGATTGTGTTTAGAATCTTTTTCATTTTCCCATGTTTTTCGATGTTATGATTAATAATACTTTTGTTTTCTATCATTAAAAGTTAATACTGTAGAACATTACAACATCTATAATGCTTAGTTTTTGGCCTTAGAGAATGATATGTTCGATATATAGGAGAAAATGATTTATATGAATATTTGTTTTCATTTTGGTGTTGTAGTCATGTTCGTAGTTAGTTTGAAGTCTTATTAAAAAGTTGCAATATTTAACTTTTTATTAACATTAATTTTTACTTGTGTTGTTAATTAATAAAAGAAGATACTGCAGATCGGCTTAAATGCCCTGTTTTCTTCTCTTCGCTCTTGACCATGTTAGATCAGCTCTTTGCCATCCATGTTTAAACACGCCGTGTCTTCGCGGTCTAGTTTCTTTTTAGTAAGCATCATATTCTCATCGCAACCCACGGTTTTTTGCTACATCATCTCTACTTCTCCCTTCAAGCGTGAGCTTACCAGAAGGCATCCCTCTGGGTGTGGATCGTCTGGACATGTAGGGACTTGGGTTGGTTACCTGCCTTGGTTGGACCCTGGACAGGTTGAGAAGTGTGTGTTGGCTGGTGATATCTCTCGCTACAAGTGATAGTGAAAAGTTGGGATTCTTGGGACTTTTCAGCTTGTGGATGTAATTTATTGTACTTTGTATAGTCTTGTGAATTTGTGACTGCCGTGTTAGCTTGTTCGTTTGGGTATTTTTCTGTAATAACCTTCCCGGAATGGGCCTAAATTTCGACCCTGAAAAGGAAAATCGAAACTTAAAGCCACTCTAAATGGATCGTCGCTTCCTATAAGTAAATTGTATAATAGATAATCAGAGCATGCTATAACGAAATCAGAATCTTACATAGTGGAAGGGATAAAATATAATAACTTAAAATTGATGTACCTTTAGTTTAAAACCATCATAAATATTAACAGCAACGGGTCTCGTGCAATAATAGGTACACAGTATCAAATATTCCAATATAATAAAACTGCAATAATGCCTAATAACTACCACCATTAGGCTCCATCATCGTTTCATCCACAGAGTCGCTACTCCACCTAAATACCTATTGGATATGTTGAGGAGAGGGGTCAGAATATAAAGTTCTGTGTGATTGAAATATAGTATTTACTTAAAGTCCATACCATAAATTTAGCAGGTTACATATATCAAGGTATGTCTACGCAACACACAAACATTTGCATAAACAAAAAATATCTAATCAATGAGATGGATATCAAATTCAATCGCTCATTAGTGTATTTAGGGTAAATACCCAACGAGGCGGGCATTCTCAGTCACTTATGGCCCTATTAAAGGTGGATTCTGATTATCTCTTATGACCCTGAGGCGGACCATAGCCTCTTTAGACTCAGTCCTAATAAGTCAATGTTCTTAGGTCTATACTCTCACTTGTAATATGAGAAGTGGTATTGTGAACGTTACTACTTAACTGATATTACGGTAGAACATGTATGTGGCATAAGACTTCCCTAAGACAATTGGTGTGCATGCTATGGCCACATATCTTTTATAAACTAGTCATGTCCTTAGTCGATCCCCTATATGCTTCTACAGGAAGTGGCCATCCCCATGAACTAACCTACTCCATTACCGCTTTTCCTAACAACTTTAGAGAAGGAGGACCCATAGACTGAATTCAAATCTAATAAGGGTGGGTCCTGTGACTTGGTTCCTCTCCAAGGAAAAACCTTCGGAGGGGTTCCTATTCCCAACCACTTAAGAGCCAAAGTAGATAAGAGACAACCACTTAAGGACTTCTCAAGGTGTAGTAAACCTGCATATTTCCACACACAATAAACTTTTATATATACACGCATACACACTAGATCTCTTACATTAAACTATATACCTATAGATGTTGGATATGTTGTGCGGTTCCAAGCAGGCTTCTACTACAAGTAGGTTAAACCTCGTGTCATGGTGTAAATTTTGGAATGGCCCATGACACCCAAACTCCTCACATTATTTGGTCATACTTGTGGCTGCTGGATTTGCCTGTTGGTTAAGGGCAGACTTATACCACAAATGGCAACTAACCTCATGTCTGTGTCACCAATTAATATATATACAAGTTATTCTATACACACACAGTCAATAAATATATATAAGTACATTTCAAATTCAAATCCTATCCTAATCACATTTATTATGTCATTATTACTTTAATTACGTTGATTACGTTATATAAGAATAATGTTTAAAATATATAAATAACGCTAATTTTTGTCTGAACGAGCGAATGTTCTAAGGAGATAAAAATTGTCAGCTTGTCCTAATTTTAAGGTATACAAGTTAATTTCCATGTTTTGACCGCTACATTGAAGGCATGACGGCATAATTTTATAATAACAGATAGCAATGAATGGAAAATACAACATACATATAAATTTCAACTTGCATCCTCAGCTTATTGGAATGATTTTAGTAATGGACCAAGAATAGAGTATTATACATATATACAAAATCTATACATGTATATACATAGACTTCATTTTATCTAATTTACCCCTCTTTTATATATTGCACATGAAAATGTTTATATTTGACAGGCTTCAAATCTAAATAAGTTTGGATTCAGAATAGAACCCAAGCCTAATCAAATAATGAATCAAACTAAATCTAAACCTTTTTTGGTTATGATCAAATATTTAGACATAAGGATAAATTACATAAAATAGATGACAACAACCCTTTTTATTCTCAATTCACTACTAAGACCAAATCCACAAACCCAATAAATTGACAATTCTTGCGCAATACATAAAAA
The DNA here is from genome assembly GCA_030737875.1 of Allium sativum. NCBI lineage: Eukaryota > Viridiplantae > Streptophyta > Magnoliopsida > Asparagales > Amaryllidaceae > Allium > Allium sativum. The sequence goes on along the minus strand of CM060911.1, from coordinate 2,685,826 downwards.
TTAAGGATTAGGGGTTTTTTGTATTTTTATATTATCGTTGTACCAAATCCTCCTAGGCATACAAATCAATATGTTAATCTACAAAAAGTAGAATATGCCTAAGGAAATACAATATTCACTCCATTGATCTAAAAGGAATAATAATAGAATTCTTGTTGTAACTTCAGATTTGAATTCAAAATTCATGATATATGTGCTCCAATCCTTCTAATATATATAAGAATCATCTTTGGAATCTTATGCATGTATAAAACTGAATTCCAGAATTTATAATAAAATATATATGGGCTTAGATTAGAGAAAAGATAGATTGGATGCTAAAGGAATAGAAGAGAAATTCCTAACCTTTCTGGAATTCAGCCATAGTAGAAGGATAATGTAGAGGCAGAGATAAAGAGAGTGGCTAGGGTTTAGGTGTGAAGTTTAGGGGTCTATTTATAATTTCTTGTGTAAGCTAGGGTCGTAGGTTCATTTAGATATAATCCTAGTTGTCAATTTTTATATATTACCCCTTAAAACCTAACCAAACCTAGCATTATTGGGCGTTTCAGACGCCAAGCGATTGACCTCCCCTCCAGAAAGGTGGTCGATCGGCAATCGATACCCCTTCTAGAGGGACAGTCAACCTCTTGGTCATTGAGGTTGCTAATAAATGTATGGGGGGATGAGGTTCAAATTATATATAACGTTTATTTATTTGCATTATATCTTACCTTGTTTACAATATTCTTTGTCACCTCCTTCTTATCATCAATTTGAAATTCAAACTCATCCAATTTATTTTATTTCTTGGATATACATATAATTTATCTGGCCATACATATATATATACATATATGTGTTTACTGTCTAATTTCATTTGATTGTAGCTTTTTCATACTATCACCATTTTCTGCATGTTATATATGAAAAAGATTCATAATTTCGCCATGAATCCAAATAAAAGATTTTCGTAGCCAAATTCTTAACGCTACAAAATCTCATTTTCTAGCCTATTTATATTTTATTATTAAACTATTTATTTCTATTAATATTTATGTCTTTAGGTATATTTTACGGTGTGTTACATTCTTCCCCCCTTAAAATAGATTTCGTCCCGAAATCTATTTGAAGGGCGAAAAACATAACTCGTTCAAAACATCTATGTTGTGCATCAAGGTTATATTTTAATTCATCCAAAAACATCCATGACTCGCAGTGATTATGAATTGCATACCCACTAAAGTGAACTCGATCCTAATGTGTAGGTGTAATAAGTGCTGCAACATATGCAAAACAACCTAATTATGCATATATTTCTATATGTATGCACTATGTAATGGTGTTTCATCCATTTCCTAACGTCCAATCTAGCAACCCCAATGCAGCCAAAAATCCTAAATTTTTGAGGGAGGCTACAAAATTTAATATTTTCATGCCTTTCCTAGAATTTTTATGTACTCAAACCATTCTAAATATTGCGGAATCTTGAAATTCCATTCTCTATAATTTCTATGGTGGCACGAAACTCCCAAGGTTCCGTCTTTATCACCATTTGTTGATTAGGCCCTACTAAAAATTCATTTGTACCGTGAAGGTATCTTATCGAACATAAAACTTTTATGGGTTCCTGTTCACAATATCATATATCTCCCTGATTTAGGGAAAGCCCAAAATACTACTGACTCATTATTCCCCACAGTCTGCCTAATCAAATTAGACCTTTTCTAAAGTCTAACAACAAATTTGGTTCGAATTAAATTTTGTCGATGGTCGTCCCATCAATACTTTGGTATTTTAAGTAGCCTCCTTGAATTTCTTCAAGAATGCTTACTAGTTACCAAAAAGATAATTATGCTACTCCTGTAAATATTACCATTATTCCTATTATTTAAGAGATAAATACTGCGGATTCTTCTTCTTATCCCCAATGCTTTGGCTGTCTTCATTTTTTCCTCCAGTCTTCAAGTGAAGTTTGATCCAAAAAGAATTCCCTAAATTAAATCTCTAGATCTAACTATTAAGTCTAATCTATATGAATGACTAGAATATTTTCCTATGCTCCAGTTTGCTGGAAATTAAACTCCAATAAGGTCCTTTGTTATAATTTTCATAAATTTGCCCAGTAATAATATTGACATATTTATAATTACAAAGAATGAGTATTGTTTTATTTTGGATGGATCGTGTAATTTGCATGCAATCATGAAAAATTACACATCATTTTCATTTTGAGTATATTCCTCATAATTTTAAATATAGTCTTTTTTTAATAATGACAAAAAGGGCTAATTCATAAAAAAATTAAACAAGTACCTTTAAACAAGCCATAACAAGGTTATATTCAAACTATAATGTTAATACAACTCCAATATCTCATATTTTATTTTCTTATTTTTGAGGGTGGCATTCCATGAGGCTAAATTTCCAAAAATCCATAAGACCAACACACTTCCTCTATGTAAGCTATAAATCTAATTCTGTTATTAAATTCTAGATTCCATGTACAGTAAGTTGCTAGGTTGAATTTCTACAGTGAGGTTATTTCTCTACTTATACCTTTATCTTAAGAATTAATAAGGGTTTTATATCCCAACATCTCATTCATAACAGGGATTGGCTACTTATATCACATTTATACCCTCATCTAAGCAATACAGGGGAACAACTAACGATCATGGTCTAAAAATTACTTTGGAAGTCTTCTCTTATAATTAAATGGTCCATAAAGTACTGAGTTCTCATTACTTATAATCTAAATCCTTAAGGTGCCATATCCATACCTTTAAATCTTCCATCTTTGTCTTCTTCTATAAATGTGGTCCATTCAAATATGTGTATATGCCACTAGACCATTCCCTGAATACTTATTTAATTCCCTCAAGATCCTTCAGGCTTGAAATATATCCATTTTCTCCAAACCAATTTGTCTTTTAAATCAGTCCCCAAAACTTCCTTTTAAATCTTACTGACTACAAATTCACAGGCCATTAAATTTACAATCATGAATTCTTTTTCTTTTTGAAATTTTGAGTTACATTGTTTTTATTATACCTATACTTTATATTCATATATATTACTAACCGTTAGACATGGTTATTAATATATTAATTCCTGACTAAATTATTGTTTATAACCAAATATTATTCCTGGAAATCTATTTACCAACTCTTCAAATATTGCCGTTTTCGGATTGACATTAAAATTCTCAAAATTAGTTGTACAAGTTATTATATCATAATCCTGATTTGCCTAATTTACTACTACAAATTCTATTTCTTTTGTAATAGGATAAGTCTTAGCAGTGACATTAATTAAGTACATTTGTAATGTTACTGTCATTTAAATACATGTATGTATACATATATACACCCTATTTTGACAAAAATTTATTAAGGTTTCCAAAAACTTGCATTCGATTCCTTTTTAAATGCTGAAGCATTAAAAGTTTGTATTTCCACTTTAAAATTACAATCCTATTATTTCTTAAGAATTAATGTCTAATAAATGTCTTTGGCTTACCGAATAGAATATTGATACATGCCTATTTTTAATAAGGCATTATTATTACTATTCTTTCAAAAATTCCAAAAATGTTGATGTCCTTTTCAATTTTTATATTTATCGATATGTTACATTACTGTCATAAATACCCTACAAGAATGATAAATATTTGAGGTCTTACATGAAAACAAAAGCAAATTATATTAAAAATAAAATCTTGATTGAATGTCAAAATTTAATTAGGTAACATTAAGTTTCCTAAAAATGCCTAATTGACATTCATTATCATATTTTCAAAATATGTTATAACTTCTTATAATAACACTTTTTGAAACATTACCTAATAGAGCTAAATAACTTCTTTATTTTTAATGAAATGTTCCAAATGAAGATCTCAATTTTAACATTTCACAAATATTTACTATACGCCCAAAGCTCTTAATTTAAGAGTAAATTATCTTTCCTTATTCCAACACTCATCTTTTATTTGTGTATTGAATGTTAATCTTTAATGACATTCAAAAAAAATATGTTTGAAATAAATGTTCATTTCTATTTGAAGAGTCTACAACTAATTCGAAATAAATGTTCCAAATTAATTCATCTATTCATACCTATATTTTTACTTCAAATATATTTTGAAACATTATATTGTAGACTCATTTTGGCTTAAAGTTCTCATAGAATAAATATATATATATATAAATATATATATATAGAAATTCCTTAATGAATGTAATCATTCATTACTCTTTTATTTGCATAATGATAGGTCTTCCAAAACCTAATTAAATGGTCATAAATAAATTCCAAATTGCTAAACAAATTCCTTAGCATGTCTTTTATCTTTTATACTACTCTTAGTATTCTTATTTTCTTAAATTCTTCTCATTTAACAAGGATTTTATTACTTTAGTCTTACCCAATTTTATTAAATAAATTTTCTACATTTTCTCTTTTCATTGAGTATGTCATTGATGTTTATTTTTCCAAGCTTATATGTCTTACCTTACTTCTCTTTTGATTAAATGCCAACTTACCATTACCATTTGTACTAGATTTTAGGAAAAGGATATTTTCAAATCTTAACTCTAAAGTCTCGTTACATCAAGGCCATTCAACTTAACCATTTGAATTGTTTAGTGGTTGTTGCTTTAATTTTCTTGCATTAAAGCTCTTATATACAAATATTTACAACTACCATTCTGTAAAACCCCATAATTTTAAAAACATGACATAAGAGATAATTAGAGAATACTTCATTATAAGAAGAATTAAGTGAAACGGGTTGCGCTATTGCGTTCGTCTCGGAATTCTGCTTGGAGTAGAGTCCGATTTTGCATAAATCAGATATCATATGAAGAAGTTATGAAGCTTAGAAGATTTAAGCTTAAAGCAGAATTTAAATTAAAATAATAATTAAAAATCAAAAACTAGTTCAAAAATCAGAATCATCCGAATGTGGGTGAGCAGGAAATCTCCCACTCTAGGGTGTCGACCCCTTAGGGGAGTCGACATAGGTGTCGACCCCCTATAGGGGTGTCGACCCCTATCTTCCAGATCTAGCAGACGTATTTTGAGTGGTCTAGGGCTAATGTGTCCTTTTGGAATTTGTTGGATGATGTGTTTTTCTAGTTTGGATGGTTCAGATGGATCCTAATCTAATCTAATGATCCTAATTCGCCTGGAGCATCTATAAAATACCCCTAAACCTAACCCTAATCTCATCGTTTTTCATTTATGGCGCCTCCATGCTGCTCTTATCTAAATTAAAACTGGCCGCTCTTCTCTTCTCCAAAGCAAATCAGAATTAGGTTATTCAAATTGGAATATAAGAATCAAACTCTATAGCAACAATTTAGCTAATCAAATTCAGAAATCAGATTTAGATCTATTCTCTCTTCTTAATCCTATCGCTGTGAGTTTATGTTACTTTAACATATAATTAAAAATTAATTGTGATAGGACTGTAAATTGAATTTAATGATCATTCTGTAAGTAAGACGAATCATATCAAGTTTTGTGGATTCTTACCTTCTAGATTCATACCCAAATTACTGTTATCATATGCCTAATTAGATCTATTTTATTGTTCTATGCTAGTTCATGTTTCATATGCCTCTTTTATGCCAGTTTTGATGACACGATTCTCTCCCCTTCTTCTTTTCCTTTTTTTAATGAGATTAGGCTGACTTCGAGCCTAACATATTGCGTTGAGATTTGCGTACGAATAACGTTTGAACGATTGGGAAAAGTTTGGGGAAATTGGTAATAAAATGAGATTATTGGCGAAAATCAATTTGAACATAATTGCGTATAAATTGTATACATGAGATTTAGCATAAATTGGATTGGGCATAATTAGACATAATTTGTATACATGAGGTTTGGCATAAATCGTTAACAATAATGAATGGAAATTAATTTGAGCGTAATTTGGCATAACATGTATACATAAGATTATAGGACTAATTTGGATTAAAATTATAAACATAATTTAGATTGGAAATTATGGGTAATTGGAGTATATTTTAATCCAAAATTTAAAATTAGGACATGAACAAGAAAGTGAAAATGAACGCCTAAGACATGAGGTTAGATTCGAATTGCGGTATAAGCCTGCCCGTAACCGCCCGGCACATCCAGCGACTGCAATTTGATATTCCAATGTGAGAGGTAAAATGCATAAATTAGATGTGTAATAATGCAAAGATACGAGGTTAGATTTGGTTTGCGTTATAAGACTACCCAGAACCGCTAGGCATATCCAACAATTACAAAATGACAATCTAATCTGAGAGGTCTTGCAAGATTACAATTATAATAAATTAATGAACACTTAACCAAGATAAGACATGTGATTAGACATGGGGATGATAAAGGGTTAAGTGGGTGACAAGGGTAACATTTGAAATATAATCAAGGCACTTAACCAAGATGAGACATGTAAGAAAACATGGGAATAAAAGAAGGGGTTAAGTGGGAAATCCTTGTGGGGACCAAGAATAGGAGGGAAGCTTGTGTCAAGTGGGTGGATCCTTTTCAACCAGTAACCCATTTAGTATCTGTGTGAGCTCGAACTAGGTCGAGGAAGGGACACGCTTACTGGGTTTGATTGTAAGAGGTCAATAAAGAGTTAGCGATGGCAGTGCAAGTCCAATAGAGTCATGTGCGTGCGTGGGTCCGGGCTGGTAGGTAAGACACGGTTGCATCATGTAGGTATAAGCCGTGCCTTTTAGTAATATAGGTTTGCCACTTTAGGGAATGATACACCCTACTGTGGGACCATCACGGGTTTCTACGAGTTAGGGAGCCGATCAAATAGGGAGGGTAGTGGGTACAACTAGTGGAGATAGGAGTAGGAGACACCTATGACAACAGCTAGGAGTACACAAAACTACCATCATCATTATTATTATTATGTTTAGTAGGAGGGATCAACTTTCAGTATAGAACTAGTATTAGTGCGGTGTAGGAATTATCTTATAGTGATTAGAAGCGCAATCAACGTTATATCTTGTTCATCTTGTTTACCTTGTCATATTTCTTATGTTAAAGTCATCTCTTATATCCCGTTTATGTTCTTATCCTGTTACTTTACTGATTATATTGTTAAAGTCACTGGACTTGCTAGACGTATGTCTGACATTTTTTGTTTTTCCTCTTTTCTTTCTTCCCCCCTCCCCCTAGGTCCTCAGGGTGGGACTAGTGGTGCTTCACTTGGATTTCTTTCTTCTGGAAGTGCTTGGAAGTGTTGAAAGTAATGCTCAACTTTATCTCTTTTTAATTATGGCTATTTGGAGTGGTATTATGGTTTTACTTTTATGTACTCTGATAATAATTTTGTACAAGATGGATATTTGTGTACCTGGCTTTAGTATGTGGTTTTGATGTTGTAACAAAAAATGTTTTTCTTTTCCGCTACAATGAATAAATTTTGAATTTTCTTAAGTACCATTTTATATATCTGTCTTGTGATATTCTATTCTATACTCTTATAATACTCCATGAAAGTTAATGCATTGCCTTAGTGAGTGACATTAATGGATGCGGGGTGTTACACATGGTGTCAGAGCTGAAGGTTACAAGAACAGATAAAAGGTTTTGAAAACCATTTCCAAAAGCATTTTTAGAAAGAAGTATTTTCAAAAACATGTTTTAAAAGAAAGTATTTTCAAAAGGAAAGTTTATTACTAAAACCATAATCCCTAAAAGCCATATATCTATCTTTTGATTCTCTGGTTTGAATCTCTTCATTTTTCCTTTCAGCATGTATGGGGATGTTAATCTTCCAGAGGGGGTACAGATACCGGGATGGTTCCGAAGGTATCTGGAGGCTAGGGCTACTGCCACAGTCCCAGCAGACGTTCCTCCTCCCCTAGCTACAGCCGCTCCTCCTCCTCCCTGTTTAGACGCTTTTTCTAAGATATGCAAAGACTTCCGTTCGATGGGCGGAAAACCGTTTTATGGAATTGAGACGTTTGTTTAGGCTCAAAATTGGCTCTAGGAAGTGGAGGATTTGTTTGGTATCTTTGAGATAGACGATGGAAGGAAGGTTCAACTAGCTGCTTGGTTGATGAAGGATGAAGCTTCCTTTTGGTGGGAAGTAACTAATGGAAGACGCCTAGTGGAGACGTGGATAGACTTCAAACGAAGATTTGAATTGAAATTTCTTTCACAAGCGGAGGAGAGTTTATACATGGAGAGGTTCTTGGCTTTGAAACAAGGGAGTTTGGCTGTGTAGGAATACGTTAACAAGTTTAACCAGTTAGCAAGAATTGGCATGGAATTAGTCAATATACCACATAAGAAGGCTTTGATATTTGCCAAGGGCCTGAATGAACCATTACATGGGTTGGCTATGTCCCACATTCCTATGGGGGCTACTTTCGAGAAACTTGTTGACATGGCGTTGATGCATGAAGAGGAGAAAGGTGCTAATGTAATTAAGGAACAAGATAAGAAAGTGGATCCAAAGAAAGCACAACAACAACAAAAGAAAGGTGGTACAAGGGCCAAGGGAAGAAAAGATGTTTTAAGTATGGAACACCAGGCCACTTAAGGAAGGACTTTAAGAAGAAGAAGAAGACGGATTGCTCCCAATGTAGTGAAGCAGGACATATGATTAAAGACTGCCCAAGGAGGCAAGGACAAGGGAAAGGACAGAGGACAAGACCTACTTCTGGAGGGCAGGTTCATGCTCTCATGGCACCAGGACAAGAGAGAGGTAGAAACATTTCTGTTGAAAGTTTGATTTTCCTTTTTGATCATCCTGTTCAAACTTTGTTTGATTCTGGTGCTTTACATTCGTTTATATCTGCTTCGTTAGTTGAAACACTACACCTAAATACTAGTTTAGTTATGGATCCCATTGTAGTCTTAAATCCTATTGGGGGTACGGCTCATCTTTCTATGTTATGTCGGGATTTGAGAATAAATGTGTTAGGCGTTGAGTTCGAATGCAACGCTTATGTGCTTGGCTTCATGGGCTATGTGTTGATTTTAGGAATGGATTGGCTAACTAGGTATGGTGCCATTCTCGACTGTGAAAAGAGGGTAGTTAGATTGTTGACTGGTTTGGGTAGTACTCTCGATATTTCTTGTGACCATAAGGGTTCTGTTTTGCTTAGCTACCTAGAATCCCTTGACACATCTATTGATGATTTGCAATATATTCGAGTAGTCCATGAGTATGTAGATGTCTTTGAAGAGGTTAGGGGCTTACCTCCAAAATGCGAGATAGATTTCCATATATACTAGGCGAACAATGCAAAGCCATTTGCATTGCCGGTGCGCCACATGGCTCCAAGAAAAAGGAGGGAGCTTAGTAAACAAGTGAAAGAGTTCCTTGAGAAGTGGTTCATAAGAAGAAGTATCTCGGAGTGGGGTGCTCCTATTATTATTTTTTTGCTACAAGGGCTGATGGTTCACTTAGATTGTGCATGGACTATAGGGAGCTAAATAAGCTCACGAAGAAGAACAGATACCCGTTGCCGAGGATAGATGATTTGTTCGATCAGTTAGTTGGTGCTTTGGCTTTCCCGTAGTTGGACTTAGCTACCGGATTTCATCAGTTGAGGGTAGCTAAGGATAGTATAGACAAGACTGCTTTTAGGACTCCTGGCGGTTTCTTTGAATGGCTCATCATGCCTTTTGGTTTGACGAATGCACCCCGTAGACTTGATGAGTAGGGTGTTTAGGGAGTTTCTAAACAAGTTCATGGTGGTCTTTGTTGATGATATCTTGATATTCTCTAAAAGCGAGGAAGAACATGCCCTACATCTTAAGGAAGTCTTAGAGACCCTTCGAGCACATCAACTCAAAGCTAAGTTCTCCAAATGTTAGTTTTGGAGAAAGGAAGTGAGGTTCTTAGGGCACGTGGTCTCGAATGAAGGGATAGTTGTGGATCTCGCGAAGGTGGTAGCAATCCAAGATTGGAAGGTTCCTAAGAATGCAACAAAAGTAAGAAGTTTTCTTGGTTTGGCGGGCTATTGCAGGAATTTCATTAAGGACTTTGCAAAAATATCATCCCCACTTACATGGTTGATGAAAAGGAATTTGACCTTTTCTTGGGGTGTTGACTATGACGATGCTTTCCAACGTTTGAAGAGGGCATTGACGACATCTCCAGTTTTATTTTTGCCGGATGGGAGTAAACCGTTCACAGTGTGTACCGATGCTTGCAGGACAGGGCTTGGCAAAGCTTTGATGCAAGAGGAAGGATGATATGCTATGGTGGAAGGCAGTTAAAGGTGCATGAGAAGAATTACCTTACCCACGACTTAGAGTTAGCTGCCATAGTTTTTGCGTTTAAATCTTGGCGTCACTATTTGCTTGGAGAGTGGTTTGAGTTGTATGCAGACCATAAGTCACTAAAGTACTTGTTCTCCCAAAAAGATTTAAACTAAAGGCAATAGAGGTGGATGGAGTTCTTAGCATCTTACGATTTTGTGATTGCATATACCCCTGGCAAGGGTAACGTTGTAGCTGACGTCTTGCGTAGAAAGAAGTTGACTTTGAGTCCTTTGTTTGTTGAGCGGCAGAGTTTAGAGTATATCTCTACCTTTGACTCTAGACCCTTTATTGATTATGTACCCAGTTTGTTGGCATCATTAGAGGTGCGACCTACGCTTTTGGGACAGATAGGTGTAGCACAGCGAGATGACCCATAATTGATAGAAATAGAAGACATGCTCATAAGAGGGGAGTCTTCGAGCCATCTTAGTAGGTATACTATAGATGAGGAAGGGTGGTTGCGCAGGGATGAGAGACTTTGTGTATCACAAGACGAGAGTTTGAGAAGGGCAATCCTAGAAGAAGCACATCGTTCTAAGATGATCATACATCCTGGTGGTGACAAGATGTATAGGGACATGAAGCGAGTTTTCTTTTGGGCAGGAACGAAGAAGGATGTGGCGGAGTTCGTTTCTAGATGCTTAGTGTGCCAGCAAGTCAAGGCTGAGCAAAAGAAGCCTGCTGGTTTGCTTCACCCTTTAGAGGTTCCACGGTGGAAATAGTAAAGTGTTTCCATGGATTTCGTTGAAAGGTTGCCGAGATCAAGGAATGGTGATACGGGGATCTATGTAGTGGTAGATAGACTTATCAAGAGTGCCCATTTCATTCCCGTTAAGAGTAGAAGAACAACGGCATGGTTGGCATCTGTTTATCTCCGAGAGATAGTTCGTCTACACGACATATCTTCTAGTATCGTAAGCGACCGAGATCCCATTTTCACCAGTGAGTTTTAGAAGAGCTTGCAAGAGTTCGTAGGAACGCAACTGTGTTTGAGCACCGCTTATCACCCTTAGACGAACAGACAAACCGAGAGAATGAATCGGATTCTAGAAGATCTTTATGTATCTTGGACTTTGGAGGGACATGTGATTAACATCTTCCATTAGCAAAGTTCGCCTACAACAACAGCTATCAGACTAGTACTGTCATGGCACCTTTTGAAGCTCTAAATGGACGACCTTGCCTATCACTGACTTGTTTGTGGGAGTCTACGGATAAGATTTTTCGTGGGCCCGAGATGATTAGGGAAACTCCAGAGAAGATAGACTTGATTCGAAGATGCATGAAGAAGGCACAAGACCGGCAAAAGTCATATGCTGATAAGAGAAGGACCGATCTTGAGTTCAGTGTTGGAGACATAGTCTTTATTGACGAATCACCATTGAGGAATGTAGTTCGTTTTGGGTCTGTAGGGAAATTGGCACCAAGGTTCGTAGGGTCATTCCCCATTACAGAGCGAATTGGATAGATGGCCTACAGAGTGAAGTTGCCCGAGAAGCTTAGTGGTGTTCATGACATATTTCATGTGTCGCATTTGCGGAAGTGTTTACATGATACCGCGGAAGTAGTAGAGCCGAGCATGCTGAGAGAAGTGGAAGTGGAGCGAGATGCCACGATTAGACGAGCTCCAACATGCATCCTTGGATGGAGGTCAAGAAGTTACGCAACCGAGAGGTCAAGTAGGTTAAAGTCCAATGGGGATATGATTAAGGAGACGTGACTTGGGAAACTGAAGGCATGGTACGCGCATTGTACCCTTTCCTTTTTGAGGGTATGTTCTTAACTTCTCCTTTTTCTACTTTTTTGTTTATACTTGTTCTATCGTTTAGTGTATCCTCTCGATTATACTTTCGATCTTTAGGTAGAAAATCCTATGGTTGTAAACATGTGTTTGAGACATGTTATGTTTGGTGGATGCAAGTGGATGTAAGTGTTTGCTAGTGGTTGCTCGTGTACGCATTTACACACACATTAGGCACTGGATCAGCTCAATCACTTTCATATTGCACATGAATGAGTGTGCATATTTAAGTTAATGGATGTATATTGAATGTGTTATCATATGGATGTTGCATTTGAATGAATGGTTTTGCACTCATATAGAAATGATATGTATCATTAGGATTCTTTTGCATATATAATGGACGCATGGCACTATCATGTTTTGTATTAAGGAGGTCAACTAAATCACTAGACCTCCTGATCTTTGCATTAGATAAGGAACATATACACACACTTTTGCATATGTTCGTATAGCATTAGAAATCTTTTAAGGACAATGGATACTTGTGGATGATGGATGGTAGGATACATTCTTCTTAACTTGAAGATTTCGGGGACAAAATCCTTTAAGGTGGGGAGAATGTAACACCTATAATTTTAAAGACATGACATAAGAGAAAATTAGAGAATACCTAATTTTTATAAGAAGAATTAAGGGAAACGGGTTGCGCTATTGCGTTCGTCTCGGAATTCTGCTTGGGATACAGTCCGAGTTTGCATAAATCGGATATCATATGAAGAAGCCATGAAGCTTAGAAGATTTCAGCTTAAAGCAGAATTTAAATTAAAATAATAATTAAAAATCAAAAATCAGTTCAAAAATCAAAATCAGCCGAATGTGGGTGAGCGTGAAATCTCCCACTCTAGGGTGTCGAACCCCCTTAGGGAAGTCGACATAGGTGTCGACCCGCCTATAGGGGTGTCGACAGGGGTGTCGACCCCCCTATAGGGGTGTCGACCCCTGTTTGCCTAGATCTGGCAGACATGTTTTGAGTGGTCTAGGACTGATATGACCTTCTGGGATTGACAGGATGACGTGTTTTTCTAGTTTGGATGGTTCAGATGGATCCTAATCTAATCTAAGGGTCTTAATTCACCTAGAGCATCTATAAAATACCCCTAAACCTAACCCTAATCTCATTGTTATTCATCCATGGCGCCTCCATGCTACTCTAATCTAAATTAAAACTAGCCTCTCTTTTCTTCTCCAAAGCAAATCAGAATTAGAGTATTCAGATTGGAAGATAGGAATCAAATTCTACAACAACAATTTAGCTAATCAAATTCAGAAATCAGATTCAGATCTATTCTCTCTTCTTAATCCTGTCGCTGTGAGTCTATGTTACTTTAACATGTAATTAAAAAGTAATTGTGATAGGACTGTAAATTGAATTTAATGATCATGCCTGTAAATAAGACGAATCATATCAAGTTTTGTGGATTCTTACCTTTCAGATTCATACCCAAATTACTGTTATCATATGCCTAATTGGATCTATTTTATTGTTCTATGCCAGTTCATATTTCATATGCCTATTTTATGCCAGTTTTGATGATATTATTCTCTCCCCTTCTTCTTTTCCTTTTTTTATGAGATTAGGCTAACTTAGAGCCTAACATATTGCGTTGAGATTTGCGTACGAATAACGTCTGAACGATTGGGAAAAGTTTGGGGAAATTGGCAATAAAATGAGATTACTGGCGAAAATCAATTTGGGAATAATTTTGTCTAAATTGTGTACATGAGATTTGGCATAAGTTGGATTGGGCATAATTGGATATAATTTGTATACATGAGGTTTGACATAAATTGTTAATAACAATGAATACAAATTAATTTGAGCGTAATTTGTCATAACATGTATACAAATGATTATAGGCCTAATTTGATTAAAATTATAAACATAATTTAGATTGGAAATTATGGATAATTGGAGTATATTTTAATCTAAGATTTAAAATTGGGACTTGAATCAAGAAAGTGATAATGAAAGCCTAAGACACGAGGTTAGATTCGAATTGCGGTATAAGCCTGCCCGGAACCGCCTGGCACATCCAGCGATCGCAATTTGGTAATCTAATATGAGAGGTCAAAGGCAGAAATTAGATGCATAATAATGCAAAGACACGAGGTTAGATTCGGTTTGTGGTATAAGACTGCCCGGAACCGCCCGACATATCCAGCAACCGCAAAATGGCAATCTAATGTGAGAGGTCTTGCAAGATTACGGTTATAATAAATTAATGAACACTTAACCGTGATAAGACATGTGATAAGACATGGGGATGATAAAGGGTTAAGTGGGTGACAAGGATAACATGTGAAATATAATCAAGGCACTTAACCAAGATGAGACATGTAAGAAAACATAGGAATAAAAGAAGGGGTTAAGTGGGAAATCCTAGTGGGGTCCAAGCATAGGAGGGAAGCTTGTGTCATGTGGGTGGACCCTTTTCAACCAGTAACCCATTTAGTATCTATATGGGCTCGAACTAGGTCAAGGACAGGACACGCTTACTGGATTTGATTATAAGAGATCAATAAAGAGTTAGTGATGGCAGTGCAAATCCAACGGAGTCATGTGCGTGCATGGGTCCGGGCTGGTAGGTAAGACGTTGTTGCATCGTGTAGGTATAAGCCGTGCCTTTTAGTAGTATCAGGTTGGCACTTTAGGGAGTGATACACCCTACTGTGGGACCAACACGGGTATCTACGAGTTAGGGAGCCGATCGAAAGGGGAGGGTAGTGGGTACAACTAGTGGAGATAGGAGCAGCGACACCTATGACAGCTGCTTGGAGTACGCGAAACTACCATTATTATTATTATTATTATTATTATGTTTAGTAAGAGGGATCAACTTTCAGTATGGAACTAGTATTGATGCGGTGTAGGAATTATAGTGATTAGAAGCGCAATCAACATTATATCTTGTTCATCTTGTTTACCTTGTCATATCTGCTTATGTTACAGTCATCTCTTATATCCAGTTTATGTTCTTATCATGTTAATTTACTGATTATATTGTTAATGTCACTGCAGACTTATGTCTGACCCCTTTTTGTTTCGCCTCTTTTCGTTCTCCCCCCCCCCCCCCCGCCCCCCAGGTTCTCAGGGTGGGACTAGTGCGCTTGACTTGGATTTCTTTCTTCTAGAAGTGCTTGGAAGTTTTGAAAGTAATGCTCAGCTTTATCTCTTTTTCATTATGGCTATTTGGAGTGGGATTATGGTTTTACTTTTATGTACTCTGATAATAATTTTGTACAAGATGCATATTTGTGTACTTGGCTCTAGTATGTGGTTTTGATGTTGTAACCAAACATGTTTTACTTTTCCGCTGCAATGAATAAATTTTGAATTTTCTTAAGTACCATTTTATATATCTGTCTTGTGATATTCTGCTTTATACTCTTATAATACTCCATGAAAGCTAATGCATTCCCTTAGTGGGTGACATTAATGGACGTGTGGTGTTACATATTCAAATTTGTTTTTGTTAAAAACTCATATTTATTGTTTGTTTATCATGAGAACTAATGAACACTAATAAC
The DNA here is from genome assembly GCA_030737875.1 of Allium sativum. Taxonomy (NCBI): domain Eukaryota; kingdom Viridiplantae; phylum Streptophyta; class Magnoliopsida; order Asparagales; family Amaryllidaceae; genus Allium; species Allium sativum. The sequence continues at coordinate 2,670,216 of CM060911.1, read as the reverse complement.
TTCAATTTTTTTTCAATTGGAATTATTATGTATTTCTAGTCCATATACAATCGGTTCTTCAAAACTTTCCTCTTTAAAATAATTTTGTAGTATGTCAAAGATTCATCTTGATGGGTTCCTAAATGTTCTTGGTCTTTTCTTTAAATTTCTGACACACAATTCTATGGCAATATATTTATTGAAATTTATAATTTTCAAAATAAATTGATGGTATGTCAAAAACCATATTTGTAGGCTTTACATTTCTTTGTCAATTAGGAAAACATGTTTGTTCTTTCAATTTTCCTACTGCACCTACAATCTTTTCAACAAATGTTGATATCTTTATTTATGCAAGTTAGTATCTTGTCTTAACCCTTGTCTTTCATATTCTTTTTTTCCTATTTCTACACATTTCTAATACATGTCCATTTAAACCCTTTTAAATACTGCTTATTAATACGAACCCTTTTAATATCTCATTCAAATATTCTTTCCTATAAAAGGTCTTAATAAATCCATTAATACTTTCCTTTCTGACCATCTAGCATTCCTTTGAAATCTTAGTCATTCATGGCTCTATTTTGTGTCAATAATCAAAGGTGCACTTTCGTTATTTTTCAGCAAAACCGAACATATTTCCCCATTAGCCTACTTTGTGATTTGGCTACACAAAGAAAAGGAATCAATCGACGGATACATTCGAGAATAAAGCATGCAGGAAACATGCCTCCAGGTTGGTTCGGGCCTCCCTAACCGAACCCCGTGTCCTCTACACATAAGCTTTCAAGCCAACTCCAGGTGTCAGATCCTGAATCACTTCGGTTTAAAAGCATCCGATCTGAACCACTCATCTTCCATCCAATCTGAACCGAACTTCCTATGATGAAGTGGTTACCTCCACGTTGCTACAAACTCGGAGCGGTTACCACCCATTCACCCACGTTATTGACGTGTTGTCCACATCATAGAGCACCCGAACCCGAGATTTATGGGATGGGACACACGTAGCACCCGATCCGACCATGATTTAGGCCTATAAATATACCACAACACTTCATTTTCAAGGATCTTTTTGCCATTTATCTACTATAACTCTGTCACCAACGAATTTCCTCTGTTATTCCAGATTGTTCTCAGAGTCTTAGAGTATAATTCTACAAAATTGAGAGAAATTATCGATCGTACTAGTAAGATTGAGTGGATATTATTATTGAACTTGTGTTCAATTCATCAATCAGAGAAGTATAAAGTGGGCATACACTCGTTAACGCCGAACCACTGTAAATCTTGTGTTCTTATTGATTTTTATTCATTTGTTTAAGAATTATCATCCAACTAGGTGTTAGAACCATTTTTTGGTATAACATTTTGGTGCCTTCACTGAGAAATTGAATTCTCAGCATTTTGGGTTATCGTTCTACTTTTTGGATTCTCAACCGAAGAAGTTAGTCCTGTTTATCCACTATCTCTGAAGTTTTTGTTAATCTCAAAAGAGTCAAACGCCATGTCTTGAAGAAAAGGAAAAGAACCTCAAACTTCTCAAGAAAATGAGGCAACTGAAGATCAACAAGCAGTTGTTATCACCAGGTCACAAAAACCCGGTTCGAATCCGAACCGACCCAAGGGGAGATAACCGATCTGATCCGGAGTAGACGAACCACTCCGACCTGACAACCCAAATGAAACCAATGTTACTCCTCTGACCAGACCTGGTGACACTACTGTAATTCGATCCGAACCGGCTACAGTTGGGGTTGGTACTTCTATTCGAGCCACTACAAGTGCTCTAATGCCAGCCGCGACAACTTATGATCAACCTACTACCGCTGCGCCCATCTCACACGTGGATTTTTCACAACTGCTCGATATGTTGGATAGATTTAATGATGCATTAGAGGTTCAAAGACATGAAAGTGTCGCTATGCGAGAAAACATGAAAGAAATGTGTTGGTAGACAGATGAGCCTCGCAGGCAAAGAACACCTTCCCCAACTCATCGCCTCAATGCAAACCACTCATCCTCTTCAGAGGAAAGGCGTCCACGTCAAAAGAAGCCATATGAGAGGCCCGAGAATGTAATGACCCGGAATTCTGGACGAAAAACAAATTTGTGAATGAACTAAATTTTTTACAATACATTAATAAATTAACTTATTAATGTGTTAATTCATTTACAGGGCCAGAACAGTTAAGTAAAATTTATTGTACAACGATTAAATGCGTAGCTAAAAGTTTATAACACAAGTATAGTTGAATTTAGCAGCGACAGCGCTACTAAAAAGCAGTGTAGCAAAGCGTGACTAGAAGCACTATGACCAAGCACCACTAAAGCGCTGTAGAAAGCGTTACTAAAGGAACCGTTGCAAATCGTTAACTAAAGAATTACTTGATTTGTAGAGACAAATCAAATAGCTCATTAAATAGATGATGTGTGCACTAGCTCGTACCATTCCTAAGCTAACCAGAACATGTGCATTTGGCCTTTGCTAGTATGCACGTCGATCCATTCTTTTGCACATAAGAACCAAGGCTTTAACATATAAAAGTGTACAAAGCAAGTAGGTTATGTAATTGTACTTTGACACGACCAATTATATGCTTGAACTCAAGCATGTATGTGCCATGTTTACAGCAGAAAGTCGTAGTGTAGTGCACCCAAACATACACCAAACCCGAGAGCAAATGACCTATGCTAAGCACCATTGTGTACATACAATCAAAAGGGCCGAGCTCCACCATTTCTTGCAAAATGAAACCAATGCACTCCTGTGTCTTAAAGCCCATCACACACGCACGATAAAGCAGCCATTTCCATCCAACCCGAGGCCCATTTAGAAGTATTACTTCATAGGCAAGTAGTAGGGGACATACTGAAAGTGACACATGAAGTTAATGTATTATACTTTGGCAAAAGTAAGATTTAATGATGTTATTCCAACATTTGCCGCAGGCATTTAATACCATGAGATCCCATTCCTTTTACATTAAGATTTAAGAAGGTAATAGGTGTAAAACGTAGACCAATCTAGTGTTGACATGTGTATAGAAGCTTCCATTTGTTATGAGTGTAAAATTGAGAAGGACAGCAGCAAGTAGATGTTTTCGTCATGGCTAGAAAGCAAGTGTATGGCCACCATCCCTCCAACAAGCTTTGTGCATGCAGGACAAACCAAAGTGTTGCTTTCAAATGAACAATGTTTGCTGTGAAAAACCTGCGCCAAATATTATGATAAGGGAAAATATAAGATTTAGTTAATAAATATAATTTGAAAACTAATATAATACATTATACTTAAGCCTATATATATGGGAGCATTCACCATATTTTGCTGCACCAAAACCCGAGCAAAGAGAAGAAAGAAAATGAGATCTGGAAATGTATTTTGCACCATCCTAACTGCTGCTAACAAGTGAGTAAACACTCACTATGTACACCCTTGTTCATGCTTATAATTGCCTATAATATGCCATGATAGTTGATGCTTTTACTGCTGAGATTTACCCTTGAATGTTTGCTGTTTTATATGCATTACCTGCTGTTAACATGTGAATAAACCCTCACTATCTTCTTTTATAAAACCATGCAAGTTGATAGTGTATACATGTTGAACTTTACTGTTGTGAACATATATGTTTTTGAATGATTTAAAACACCTTGGATACCCCTGTTTTGAAGTGAAAACTCTAATATGAATACCCTGTTAAAACCATCCCTGCATGTCTGTGTTAAAAAGTGTTTTTTTTCTGATGAGTATGGAAGTATTTGTGTAGTTCTAAGTAGTATTTGGAAGTACTGTGTTTACAAACTATTATGGAATGAACACATGGGTTAAATATACACCTGTAGATACATAAAAAGAAACTGTGTAGATCCATGGCTGTTGAGAACCATCCATCACAGTTATGAGGAAGATCAGGCACTAGTCTCGCATGCTGATGATCCATTTGAGTATATAAGTGACATTAAACAAGTAGCATATATATATTTCATATGTAATACTATAAATTACATCAACTGTTTAAGACAAGCTTGCAAACAAGAAATTCAACCATCTCGATTTTGAATCTTAGGCACATGAACCTGTTCGACATATCAAGACGAGAATTTAGAAACAAGAGTCACGATTTTTAGAATAGAGGATCAAGAGAAAAAGGACTTTTAGTCAAAATGGAAAAATCGCCATTGATGATGATCCACGTGATAACTAATCGTATAATCGAGTGAAGAGGGGCGAAATGATCTCTGGATCAGGGGAAAAATACGACAGAATTTTTATAATGTATAAAATGGAGTTTTGAATAAATCATAGGGTTTGTTTTCTGTTTTGGCTCGCTCAACTCCACCGTCGAACTGCACCGTGCTGGTGGCAGTAGGGGACGCCGCGCCTGCGGCATATGGAAGCCTTGGTCGTCGTCGAAGGGTGGCAGGAGGCGGCAGACTTCAGATGGCCAGAGATGCGAGTTTGGGTGACTTTCTTGGATCGAAGTTGGTGAGGAAACAAAGTACCAGAAGGGTTAAACGGGAGGTTGGTTTAACGTGAATGCAGGTTGAATTAACAAGTTGGACTACCCATATAAATGCAAAACATTAGCTTATAAGTGGAGTCAAACACCTGTATATAACGCGACTAGCACTTCACCTACACAAATGTCATTGAAAAATACTTGTGAATGCTTATCATTAACAATAAATTTTAGTGTACTAAGTAAAAGAGAAAGATTTACAAGTGAAGAGATTTTGGAAACTTTTGAAAAAGAAACGTGGTATGGGTGGGGAGTTCGAAGGAGCTGGGTGGAGCAGCAGTAGTCCACGCAGCAAGGATGAAAGCAAGATGGAAATAGAAAGCAGGTGGCAACAAAATTTGTTGAGAAGTAGGAGCATTTTTCAAATGGAAGAACTGTTAATACAAGAAGAGGGTGCGTGAGAAATCAAAGGAGATCAGCACTAGCTAAGAAGAAAAGAAGAAAAGAGAAAATCGGGCAGAAAGGATTGTTGAGTGAAATAAGCGGATCACGTTTTTCTTGTGTACCAGACCGTAACTTCTTTTGGGTTCGATCATCAGGCGCAAGAAGGAGTGAAAAGGGGCGAGCTTCAGTTACACTTGCATTACCAGGTGTTTAGGAATGCTAAGAAGAAGATGCGTGAATACAAGGTGTACGAAGTGGATTATGAGACCATGCATATTGAGTTTTGGGCCTAAATATAAAGGAAAATTTTATGTTGTTTCAAAACCATGAAAATTTAGAAAATAAAGAAATAAAAGGGAACTTTAATTAATTATATAAATTAAGAATAATTTATATATATATTATTGTCGAACAAAGTGCCAGGGGTTGGTACTTTGGACGAAGCTGAAATCATGTAACGGGCGCAGGGAAAATGGGCCTGGTCTTGACATGTTGAAGTCTGGTAGTTGGTAAAGTGGTAGTACCACTTTGGTACTTGGCTGAAGTGAAAATCACATAATGGGCAAGGGATTTTTGGGGTTTGCTACAGCATTTCGAGGCCTGGTACTTTGACAATCGGGTAATACCAGGGTATTTGGTACTTTGGCAAATCACGCGATCTGGGGGAATTTTACCATGCGCGTTACACAGTTCTGAAAACTGGTACTGGCACTTTGGTAAAAACAATTTCAAAATAGATTTTTGAACAAGTTTTTAAATTAAAATAGTTTAATTTAAAAATAGAAAATTTAAATTAAATAAAATAAAGAAATTTTATAATTAAAAAAAAAGAAGAGTTTTTATTTAAATATACCGCAGATCAGTGAAAGGAAGAAGATAGCCGAATGGCAAAGAGCAGAGCTCGACTGTAGGAAGTCGACGAATTTATTTAATTAGTTTATTTAAAAATAAATAAAATAATTAAATAAATAAAACATTAATTAATTATATAAATTTGGAAGGATTTATATATGGTATCTTCGGACATTTTTGAGCATATACAAAAATGAAAATCGATGTGTAAATTATTTTAAATAATTTAATCTGAGGAAAGGAAATGTTTTATTAAATTGAAACAACGACAAATCAGATAAAAGTGGATCAAGATAAAGGATGAACGGTCGATACTAGATCCAAACGTTTGACCCCGAGTTTTACAAAAAGAGAATTTTACAGTAGACATGTTTAGACCCGTGCTTCGCACACGGGTATAACAGAATACGAATTTAAAGTAAATATGTAAGAGAAATCTGTCTTAACAGATAAAATAAGAAGACTAATTTATAAATAAAGTTTTATAAATTAAGTAAAGCATTTATCATTGGATAAACAAAATATATAAGTCAGGACTTATATAGAGAAGTAAGAATCGATTTCAACATTGATATTTGAAACTGAATATGGACGAAGAGGTAATCAAATATAGTTTGTTCGAAAAAGAGATAATCGGATATGGTATTCAAAGTTAAGTAAATCGAATGTGGTATTCGAAAGATAAGTAAGAGTTAATCGAATATTTGTTATTCGAATAAGAGTTAAATCAAATAGAGTTAAATAAGATTAGAAACTGACTAGAATTAGTACGTTGAATGATTTCCTGAGTATCGATCTGATGTTGGTTTCGGCCTTCGGGGTTTATACTTGGGAAGTTTTTCTCTTGCTAGTTACAGTTAGGGACTAATAGTTTTGGAATGATAGTAAAGCGTGAATGAGCCATGGAAATGTTTTCCAGTGTTAAATAACATATATTTCCTGTTATATAGAAAATAAGGAAATACAAATATATATGTATATATATATATATATATGGTTGATGATTTGATCGATAATTCCATTTGGAAATAAGATCGTTGTGTGTACACGGACATTTTTCATTTGATAGTTAAATCACCGACTGTCAAAGTTTTGACCATTTTAACGTTGTTAATATGGAGAGACCGGTTGGATTGTTATCCAGAGAACCACTCTGTATTGGCATAAGCATGACGAATCAAATATGTTGAAGAAATTTAAGACGGAGTAAAATGCAAGGGCTATTGTATAAGTCCTAGGTAAAGATTTGCCTAGAAATGGTTGTACGGAATAGTACCTTCGGTTTGTCCAATCCCAGGACGACTTGTATGGACGAGTGTCTGACGGAGTATTTCCAAAGCAATTACGTACATTGAATATTTACAAACGTATTTCTGTTGGTGGCGCAGAGAAGGGCACTTCTCTTAGCTTAAGGCTCAGAGTATTTTTGTGGAAATCAATTAAGTGATTCCAATGGATCTGACAATGTGGCATTCAAAGTGAATGAAGATATGGTATGTGAAAAGCGTAGCTTCTAGCCTCACAACCGGGAAATGACAGAAATTGGGCAAGCAGCATGGCTAAGTCGGTCGCTCTGAAGTAGGGTGTATAATCACCTATCTAGAGAATATTCATTCGCTTCTTTAATCTATCAATGCTGTCCCATATATATACGGGAAACGGTTGCTGATCCCAACCGTTGGTGATGTACATTCGATACACTCAAGCGAAATGAGTGGTCGGTCATGTGTGGCAGAGTTACAAGATGTTCTTGTCGAACTCCAGTGTATCGTTCCTAAAGTACACTGATCAGAAAGTGGTTCCATACCTTGTCATAGATGGAAATCCATTACCCCATACGTGCTTGCGGTTTTTGATTGTATACTATATATGTAGAACGTGAGATGAAAACGTTTCTACTATATGATTATTATATTGTGGTTAATAGACATTATTAAAATATCATAAGTTTTTGATATAAGAATTTGTTTTGATTCTCATAAGGGAAAAACCTGTTCCGTTATACGGCGTGGCCTTATGAGATATCGTTTTATTGCTCATACTGTTTTAAATCGTTTACTCATACCAGTCATGACTGACCCGGAGTTTATTTTTCTGTGTTTCCCTTAAACTCTTGGGTATTCATAACACTTGTTATGAATAGACAAATGATCCAGGTCTTGAATTAACTTTGGAGTAGCTGGATGGCAGGATCTGAGATGTTGGCTTATCTATCAAGTTTATGTATAATTATATGCAAGTTGGTTCATCTATGATGTTATGTACGACCATCTGCAAGTTAGTATCACAAATGTTCAGTATGTGAAATTGTGATAACATGTATATGTATGTATGAAATACTCTAATGTACTAATTTTATGATATGAAATATAAGATATCATATTTTGTTAAGTTCCGCTGTGAGATTCGTGTTTTACTCTGATGATGTATGTTCTTCTTCTATTCTAAGTTTCTATCTTATCTATTCTCACCCTCTATTTTCTTTCATTAACAATTCGGTTATTCTCGATCCTTGGATGTTCGATATGTGTTTTATATCGGATAACAAAGATCACTGAAAAGCCGGGTCGTTACAGTTGGTATCAGAGCTTAAGGTTAAGTGATTACCTTGGCTCTGTGGCGTAACTCAGTAGAGATGGGGTTAGTGGTACCCTAGATTGAGTTTAAGTGTATATATATATATATATATATATATATATATATATATATACGTGAGAGCGTATTTGAAATTGGATGTTATTATATATATACACATACTTAGGAGAGATCGACTTAAGATATATAATTAAGTCTAGACTTAAGTACTAGTTGGATATGATCTTATGAAAAGTGAACTGGTTGATTTTTGGGAATAAAATCAGATTGGTGAGTCCCGAAAACAAAGATAACTAATTTAGGGGTTAATTAGTATAATACTTAAAGGATTTAAGTTAAAACTGGAACTAGGGATCGATGGATATAGATTTAAGTAGAAAGAGAATTTGGGCAGATAATTATATTTGAATGAGTCGATTCAAATTAAGGAAGTATATATGATTTGGGATTTATTTTCCAAATGTAATCAGGATATTTTTGGAGATAAGGTGAAGTTAGGACATCAGAACCAAACTGGAGATTCGGTTAGTTGAATAATTTTCTGAGTATTTATTTGATGTTGATTTCGGTCTTCGGGATTAATACTTTGAAGGTAATTCGCTTATCGATTTACTGTCAGGAACTAATAAATGTTGAGGAATAGTAGCAGATGTCTTCTAACGGTAGTAATAGGTATTTTAGTTATAGAATAACTGTGATAAATAACAATTGGCTGATGTGCGTTGATTATTTATGGATATAAGTTTATAACTTTAATTATAACTTGAATTTACGAATTAACTACAATTTCGAGGACGAAATTTTTATAAGGGGGAAAGATTGTAATGACCTGGAATTCTGGACGAAAAACAAATTTGTGAATGAACTAAAATTTTTACAATACATTAATAAATTAACTTATTAATGTGTTAATTCATTTACAGGGCCAGAACAGTTAAGTAAAATTTATTATACAACGATTAAAAGCATAGCTAAAAGTTTATAACACAAGTATAGTTGAATTTAGCAGCGACAGCGCTACTAAAAAGCAGTGTAGCAAAGCGTGACTAGAAGCACTATGACCAAGCACCACTAAAGCGTTGTAGAAAGCGTTACTAAAGGAACCGTTGCAAATCGTTAACTAAAGAATTACTTGATTTGTAGAGACAAATCAAATAGCTCATTAAATAGATGATGTGTACACTAGCTCGTACCATTCCTAAGCTAACCAGAACATGTGCATTTGGCCTTTGCTAGTATGCACGTCGATCCATTCTTTTGCACATAAGAACGAAGGCTTTAACATATAAAAGTGTACAAAGCAAGTAGGTTATGTAATAGTACTTTGACACGACCAATTATATGCTTGAACTCAAGCATGTATGCGCCATGTTTACAGCAGAAAGTCGTAGTGTAGTGCACCCAAACATACACCAAACCCGAGAGCAAATGACCTATGCTAAGCACCATTGTGTACATACAATCAAAAGGGCCAAGCTCCACCATTTCTTGCAAAATGAAACCAATGCACTCCTGTGTCTTAAAGCCCATCACACACGCATGATAAGGCAGCCATTTCCATCCAACCCGAGGCCCATTTAGAAGTATTACTTCATAGGCAAGTAGTAGGGGACATAGTGAAAGTGACACATGAAGTTAATGTGTTATACTTTGGCAAAAGTAAGATTTAATGATGTTATTCCAACATTTGCCGCAGGCATTTAATGCCATGAGATCCCATTCCTTTTACATTAAGATTTAAGAAGGTAATAGGTGTAAAACATAGACCAATCTAGTGTTGACATGTGTATAGAAGCTTCCATTTGTTATGAGTGTAAAATTGAGAAGGACAGCAGCAAGTAGATGTTTTCGTCATGGCTAGAAAGCAAGTGTATGGCCACCATCCCTCCAACAAGCTTTGTGCATGTAGGACAAACCAAAGTGTTGCTTTCAAATGAACAATGTTAGCTGTGAAAAACATGCGCCAAATATTATGATAAGGGAAAATATAAGATTTAGTTAATAAATATAATTTGAAAACTAATATAATACATTATACTTAAGCCTATATATATGGGAGCATTCACCATACTTTGCTGCACCAAAACCTGAGCAAAGAGAAGAAAGAAAATGAGATCTGGAATGTATTTTGCACCATCCTAACTGTTGTTAACAAGTGAGTAAACACTCACTATGTACACCCTTATTCATGCTTATAATTGCCTATAATATGCCATGATAGTTGATGCGTTTACTGCTGAGATTTACCCTTGAATGTTTGTTGTTTTATATGCATTACCTGCTGTTAACATGTGAATAAACCCTCACTATCTTCTTTTATAAAACCATGCAAGTTGATAGTGTATACATGTTGAACTTTACTGTTGTGAACATATATGTTTTCTAATGATTTAAAACACCTTGGATACCCCTGTTTTGAAGTGAAAACTCTAATATGGATACCCTGTTAAAACCATCCCTGCATGTCTGTGTTAAAAAGTATTTTTTCTGAAGAATATGGAAGTATTTGTGTAGTTCTAAGTAGTATTTGGAAGTACTGTGTTTACAAACTGTTAAGGAATGAACACATGGGTTAAATATACACCTGTAGATAAATAAAAAGAAACTGTGTAGATCCATGGCTGTTGAGAACCATCCATCACAGTTATGAGGAAGATCAGGCACTAGTCTCGCATGCTGATGATCCATTTGAGTATATAAGTGACATTAAACAAGTAGCATATATATATTTCATATGTAATACTATAAATTACACCAGCTGTTTAAGACAAGCTTGCAAACAAGAAATTCAACCATCTCGATTTCGAATCTCAGGCACATGAACCTGTTCGACATATCAAGACGAGAATTTAGAAACAAGAGTCACGATTTTTAGAATAGAGGATCAAGAGTAAAATGACTTTTAGTCAAAATGGAAATATCGCCATTGATGATGATCCACGTGATAACTAATCGTATAATCGAGTGAAGAGGGGCGAAATGATCTCTGGATCAGGGGAAAAATACGACAGAATTTTTATAACATATAAAAATGGAGTTTTAAATAAATCATAGGGTTTGTTTTCTGTTTTGGCTCGCTCGACTCCACCGTCGAACTGCACCGTGCTGGTGGCAGTAGGGGACGCCGCGCCTGCGGCAAATGGAAGCCTTGGTCGTCGTCGAAGGGTGGCAGGAGGCGACAGACTTCAGATGGCCAGAGGTGCGAGTTTGGGTGACTTTCTTGGATCGAAGTTGGTGAGGAAACAAAGTACCAGAAGGGTTAAACGGGAGGTTGGTTTAACGTGAATGCAGGTTGAATTAACAAGTTGGACTACCCATATAAATGCAAAACATTAGCTCATAAGTGGAGTCAAACACCTGTATATAACGCGACTAGCACTTCACCTACACAAATGTCATTGAAAAATACTTGTGAATGCTTATCAATAACAATAAATTTTAGTGTACTAAGTAAAAGAGAAAGATTTACAAGTGAAGAGATTTTGGAAACTTTTGAAAAAGAAACGTGGTATGGGTGGGGAGTACGAAGGAGCTGGGTGGAGCAGCAGTAGTCCACGCAGCACGGATGAAAGCAAGATGGAAATAGAAAGCAGGTGGCAACAAAATTTGTTGAGAAGTAGGAGCATTTTTCAAATGGAAGAACTGTTAATACAAGAAGAGGGTGCATGAGAAATCAAAGGAGATTAGCACTAGCTAAGAAGAAAAGAAGAAAAGAGAAAATCGGGCAGAAAGGATTGTTGAGTGAAATAAGCGGATCACGTTTTTCTTGTGTACCAGGCCGTAACTTCTTTTGGGTTCGATCATCAGGCGCAAGAAGGAGTGAAAAGGGGCGAGCTTCAGTTACACTTGCATTACCAGGTGTTTAGGAATGCTAAGAAGAAGATGCATGAATACAAGGTGTACGAAGTGGATTATGAGACCATGCATATCGAGTTTTGGGCCTAAATATAAAGGAAAAATTTATGTTGTTTCAAAACCATGAAAATTTAGAAAATAAAGAAATAAATTAATTAAAGAAATAAAAGGGAACTTTAATTAATTATATAAATTAAGAATAATTTATATATATATATATTATTGTCGAACAAAGTGCCAGGGGTTGGTACTTTGGACGAAGCTGAAATCATGTAACGGGCGCAGGGAAAATGGGCTTGGTCATGACATGTTGAAGTCTGGTAGTTGGTAAATTGGTAGTACCACTTTGGTACTTGGCTGAAGTGAAAATCACATAACGGGCAAGGGATTTTTGGGGTTTGCTACAGCATTTCGAGGCCTGGTACTTTGACAACCTGGTAATACCAGGGTATTTGGTACTTTGGCAAATCACGCGATCTGGGGGAATTTTACCATGCGCGTTACACGGTTTTGAAAACTGGTACTGGCACTTTGGTAAAAACAATTTCAAAAGAGATTTTTGAACAAGTTTTTAAGTTAAAATAGTTTAATTTAAAAATAGAAAATTTAAATTAAATAAAATAAAGAAATTTTATAATTAAATAAAAAGATGAGTTTTTATTTAAATATACGGCAGATCAGTGAAAGGAAGAAGATAGCCGAATGGCAAAGAGCAGAGCTCGACTTTAGGAAGTCGACGAATTTATTTAATTAGTTTATTTAAAAAAAATTAAATAAATAAAACATTAATTAATTATATAAATTTGGAAGGATTTATATATGGTATCTTCGGACATTTTTGAGCATATACAAAAATGAAAATCGATGTGTAAATTATTTTAAATAATTTAATCTGAGGAAAGGAAATGTTTTATTAAATTGAAACAACGACAAATCAGATAAAAGTGGATCAAGAGAAAGGATGAACGGTCGATACTAGATCCAAACGTTTGACCCCGAGTTTTACAAAAAGAGGATTTTACAGTAGACATGTTTAGACCCGTGCTTCGCACACGGGTATAACAGAATACGAATTTAAAGTAAATATGTAAGAGAAATCTGTCTTAACAGATAAAATAAGAAGACTAATTTATAAATAAGGTTTTATAAATTAAGTAAAGCATTTATCATTGGATAAACAAAATATATAAGTCAGGACTTATATAGAGAAGTAAGAATCGATTTCAACATTGATATTTGAAACTGAATATGGACGAAGAGGTAATCAAATATAGTTTGTTCGAAAAAGAGATAATCGGATATGGTATTCAAAGTTAAGTAAATCGAATATGGTATTCGAAAGATAAGTAAGAGTTAATCGAATATTTGTTATTCGAATAAGAGTTAAATCAAATAGAGTTAAACAAGATTAGAAACTGACTAGAATTAGTACGTTGAATGATTTCCTGAGTATCGATCTGATGTTGGTTTCGGCCTTCGGGGTTTATACTTGGGAAGTTTTTCTCTTGCTAGTTACAGTTAGGGACTAATAGTTTTGGAATGATAGTAAAGTGTGAATGAGCCATGGAAATGTTTTCCAGTGTTAAATAACATATATTTCCTGTTATATAGAAAATAAGGAAATACAAATATATATGTGTATATATATATATATGGTTGATGATTTGATCGATAATTCCATTTGGAAATAAGATCGTTGTGTGTACACGGACATTTTTCATTTGATAGTTAAATCACCGACTATCAAAGTTTTGACCATTTTAACATTGTTAATATGGAGAGACCGGTTGGATTGTTATCCAGAGAACCACTCTGTATTGGCATAAGCGTGACGAATCAAATATGTTGAAGAAATTTAAGACGGAGTAAAATGTAAGGGCTATTGTATAAGTCCTAGGTAAAGATTTGCCTAGAAATGGTTGTACGGAATAGTACCTTCGGTTTGTCCAGTCCCATGACGACTTGTATGGACGAGTGTCTGACGGAGTATTTCCAAAGTAATTACGTACATTGAATATTTACAAACGTATTTCTGTTGGTGGCGAAGAGAGGGGCACTTCTCTTAGCTTAACGCTTAGAGTATTTTTGTGGAAATCAATTAAGTGATTTCAATGGATCTGACAATGTGGCATTCAAAGTGAATGAAGATATGGTATGTGAAAAAGCGTAGCTTCTAGCCTCACAACCGGGAAATGACAGAAATCGGGCAAGCAGCATGGCTAAGTCGGTCTCTCCGAAGTAATCACCTATCTAGAGATTATTCATTCGCTTCTCTAATCTATCAATGCTGTCCCATATATATACGGGAAACGGTTGCTGATCCCAACCGCTGGTGATGTACATTCGATACACTCAAGCGAAATGAGTGGTCGGTCATGTGTGGCCGAGTTACAAGATGTTCTTGTTGAACTCCAGTGTATCGTTCCTAGAGTACACTGATCGGAAGGTGGTTCCATACCTTGTCATAGTTGGAAATCCATTACCCAATACGTGCTTGCGGTTTTTGATTGTATACTATATATGTAGAACGTGAGATGAAAACGTTTCTGCTATATGATTATTATATTGTGGTTAATAGACATTATTAAAATATCAAAAGGTTTTTGATATAAGAATTTGTTTTGATTCTCATAAGGGAAAAACCCATTCCGTTATACGGTGTGGTCTTATAAGATATCGTTTTATTGCTCAAACTATTTTAAATCGTTTACTCATACCAGTCCATGACTGACCCGGAGTTTATTTTTCTGTGTTTCCCTTAAACTCTTGGGTATTCATAACACTTGTTATGAATATACAAGTGATCCAGGTCTTGAATTAACTTTGGAGTAGCCGGATGGCAGGATATGAGATGTTGGCTTATCTATCAAGTTTATGTATAATTATATGCAAGTTGGTTCATCTATGATGTTATGTACGACCATCTGCAAGTTAGTATCACAAATGTTCGGTATGTGAAATTGTGATAACATGTATATGTATCTATGAAATACTCTAATGTACTAAGTTTATGATATGAAATATAAGATATCATGTTTTGTTAAGTTCCGCTGTGAATTTCGTGTTTTACTCTGATGATGTATGTTCTTCTTCTTCTATTCTAAGTTTCTATCTTATCTATTCTCACCCTCTATTTTCTTTAATTAACAATTCGGTTATTCTCGATCCTTGGATGTTCGATATGTGTTGTATATCGGATAACCAAGATCACTGAAAAGTTGGGTCGTTACAGAGAACCTCGAGAAAATGACATTTAGATCATTGGGATCTCGTGAGGACCCAGCTTGTGTCTTAGGACATAATGGCCCTAGCTTGAGAGAACCAATGTTAGTTCTGATGCAAGGATCCCATGTCCTCCCTAGTGACCCCAATATTACTGATCCTACTCAACGATAGCTCCTTCATCCTACCAGTCCAGTGAATGACCTAGAACATGGGAGGCAGAGAAGTCCCGCACCCGCAATAGGTCAGAGAACCCGACCTAGAATGGTAATTGGATATATCAGAAGAATTAGGAGTGCGGATCCAGAACCAATGTTAACCAATGCCAAAGTAGAGGCAATGGTACGCCAAATTATGGCTGATATTGGACATTACAACAATGAGGATTGGGGTATTGATCGTAACCACACCCCTTTCACGGATGATATTCTTGATTTCTAGTTCCCCAGATGTTTCAACCTACCTACAGTGGATCTACATGGAGGGAGAATCGATCCAGGACAACATTTGATGAAGTATTCATGGTACATGAATGCCGCAAAAGCTCCTGACGCCGTAAAATGTAAGGCTTTACCGATATGCCTTGAAGACCTCACATTGAAGTGGTTCACCCGACTTCCCCCTCGATCGATTTATAGTTTTAAAGAATTAAGTGAAAGTTTCATGACTCAATTTCGAATCCATGCCCAAAAATCTAGAAGTGTCATTGAGTTGTCTGCAATCAAATAATCTCCTGGGGAGACTCTAAAATCAAACTTAGATCGATTCAATCTGGCAGTCATAGAGGTGATGACCCACATGAGCAGACTATCCTGATGGCACTGAGTTCGAGGGGCACTTGGCTGGCCATTAACTAGGGAGTTGTTCTATGAAAAAGCAAATATTCGTCTACGACGAGAAGAAATATTTGCGAACCGAAAGAGAAAGTCTGACGAAGCTCCCAGGGAGGACATTCAGAGCAATGTTGCCATCAAGCCGTCCAGAGACAGTGCAAGAAAAGTCAAAGTAAATGTTGGTAACAAGAATAGAGGAAATGACCGCCTAGGTGAAAACGGTGGCAAAAGAAATAGGAATCGAAGGAATGAATCTAGAAAGAGACCTCAATTTCGGACATCTGAAAATTATACACCGCTAAGTGACACCTTGCAGAATATCTACTTGGATACATATAACGTTGTCTAATATAAGAAACCTCAGTCTAGGGATTCGACCGAAAAAGAACGTGAAACTGAAAATTCTTCCTATTTCATGAAACCAACGGCTACTCGACGAATGTGTGCCACCATCTAAGGGATGTTGTAGAAAAGTTGCTTTGTGCCGAAAAGTTAGACGAATACGAATTTGCCCTAAAGGACAGGGGACAAGGAGGACAAGCTCCGAACTAGAATTAGCCCGCTAGCAAACCCACTGCTCAGCAAAAGGAAACATATATAGTTATTAATACTATAATTGGGGGGCCACATCCGGCTGGATCTAGCAATAGAATAATGAAGCAAAATGTTAACATGGCCAAACATCCAGAAATAGGAGAATGTAGCAATGCTGAAGAAGCTACACCAGTGAAACAGCAAAAGATAGCTACAGATGATGTTATCTTCCGAGATAGAGTGAGTGTCGGAGTCGTAGTGCCCAACACCGATCCATTGGTGATAACTACCATAATTGGACCTATATTAGTTAGGAAAGTCCTTGTGGATAGAGGGAGTTCTATCAACATCTTTTTTTAAAAAGCATTTGATCTGATGAAGCTAGAAATGAAGGATTTAAAACCATGTGGAGGATGGATACTTGGCTTTAACGGATCATCAATGGCTCCAATTGGTATGGTGGAGTTATCTAAAGAAATATGAGAGGAAGATTGCTGAAGAGTAAAGATCCTCCCCTTTGTGATCATGGATATTGACTCACTATACAATGCTTTCTTAGGCCTATTGGCTCTTGTAGAATTTAGAGCCTATATTAGGCCCTGGTGCCTATTGATGAAATTCCCAATTGAAACCGAGGTGGGAATGGTTCGCGGCGGCCAGGTCACCGTAAGGGCTTATTATACGGCAGAATTAAAGATGCTGCGCAATGGAAAAGATATGGATACCAAGAATACTTTCCCTCCTACCAAGGAGGGCTCAGCATGGCAAATAAAGAAAATGTCGCCGAAGGAGTCACCTGATGACCTGCCCGAGGACATCGATCCTAGAGAGGACGAAGAACTAGGGGGCAAGAGGTGACCCCTGATGAAGCAACTATAGACATTCTAATCGACGATGGCAACCTGATAATGGTCTTGAAGATTGGATCTATCTTGGATTCCTTCTGGACGAAGGAGTTAACATATTTTTTGAAAGAAAACTTGGATGTGTTTGCCTAGACCTATGCTGATATGTGTGGGATCTCTCCTTAAGTAATGAGTCATTCACTGAGCATAAACCCAAAGCATCCTCCTTTGAAAAAAGGCGTATGTTGGGCCCGGAGAGGTCAGCTGTCCTGGAAGAAGTATGGAAGTTAAGAGAGAATGGATTCATTAGAGATTCGACGTATCTCGATTGGATTTCAAACCCTGTCCTGGTCAACAAATCTAATAGAAAGTGGAAAACATTTATTTACTTTTCTGATCTAAACAAATCATGCCCGAAGGACAACTTTCCACTCCCTAGAATTGACCAGTTAGTAGACTCGACGGCAGGACACGAACTTCTCCCTTTCATGGATGCATATTCGGGATATACCCAGATTATCATGCATGTGCCTGATCAAGAAAATACCAGATTTATCACAGAATTGGGGTTGTATTGATATGTGGTGATACCTTTCGGACTAAACAACGTCGCAGCCACCTATCAACGCTTAGTGAATCAGATGTTTTACAATCAGATTGGGAAAACAATGGAAGTTTATGTGGACGATTTGCCCGTAAAGTCAAAACGATCGTCTGACCACACAACAGACCTAGCAGAAATGTTCGACATCCTCCGACGATATGGAATGAAGCTGAATCCTTTGAAATGCTCATTCGGGGTTGCTTCAAGAAAATTTCTGGGCTTCATAGTCAGTTCCCGCGAAATCTAAATTAACCCCGATCAAATTTTGGCAATCAGGAATATTGAGAAACAACAAAAGATCAAAGATATTCAAAGTTTGGCAGGAAAGGTCGCAACTCTAAGCAGGTTTATTTCTAAAGCCATAGAAAAACATTTTCCTTTCTTCGATTTGACAAAACTTGGGAAGCACAATTTTGAGTGGACCCCAGATTGCGTAAAGGCTTTTCAGAACCTGCTGGATCTCCTATAAAACCCCTGATACTGTCTAATCCAATGGACCACGAAGATTTATTTGTATGTTTGGCAGTGTCATCTCATGCTATTAGTTCAGCTTTGGTTCACAAGGAAGACAAAGTTCAGAGATCAGTATATTATGTGAGTAAAAAGTCGGCGGTAGCAGAGCGCAATTATCCAAAGATAGGGATACTTGCTTATAGCTTATTGATTGTTTCTAGAAAACTCTACCATTATTTCAAAGACCCTCCAATTATTGTACATACTAATCAACCACTTCGAAAGGTCCTACAACGGCCTGAAGCATCTGGACAATTTCTTAAATGGAATATTGAATTAAGCTAGTTCGACCTAAACTTCCAACCCTAGGAGATCAATAAGGGGCAAGCATTAGCCGACTTCATCGCTGAATTCATGATCACCGAGGAGGATGTGTTAGATGAAAAGGCTGGTCCCTTAGAAAAGAAATTAGAACTTATCCCGTGGAAGCTATACACAGATGGAGCTAAGAATGGTCGACGATCCGGCGCCAGAGTTGTTTTAATAACTCCTGAAGGACGATCAATTTACTATGCATTGAGGTTAGAATTTTCCGTGACTAACAATGATTCCGAATACGAGGCCCTGATTGCCGGGTTGAAACTCGCAATGGAATTAGAGGTAACAATGCTAAACATTTTCTATGATTCGAAAATCGTTGTTTGCCAGGTTTGGAAAGAATTTCAAGCTAAGGGACCTCGACTCTTCACTTACCTAAAAAAGGAAGAGGATTTATTAGACAACTTAGAGAATTATAGCATAACCCACATTTCTTAGACATAAAATTAGAAAATGGATAGATTATCTAAACTGGCAAGTTCTGATAATCCGAAGGAAATAGAGATGGTCACGATCGAAGTGCTAGAGTCCCCAAGCATCGACCAGATGCAAAATAAACCTTGTACTGGAAACCGAACATGGAAAAAGAGTCATGGATGATGCCAATAAAGAACTTACTACAAAACGGAACACTCCCAGCAAAAAAGAATGAGAGACGGGTCGTGGTTTGCAAAGCTGCAAGATATGTCATGCAAGACGTGGTTCTTTATCGTCACGAATTTTCAATGCCTTTGCTTCGATGTATAGCACACGACGACGTCAAGTGTGTACTAATAGAATTGCATGAGGGTGAGTGTGGAGATCACACAGGAGGTCAAACACGGGCAAAAAAAATATTGCGATATGGCTACTTTTGGCCGACCATAAATTGGGATGCAGCTAATTATTCGCGACGCTATGATCATTGCCATAAATTCACAAATATTCCAAGAGCACCCCCTGGTCAACTTAAGTCAATGGTGAGTCCATGGTCGTTCGCTGTATGGGGAATAGATTCATTGGACGTCTGCCAATAACTAAAGGTGGAGCAAAGTATGCAATCGTGGTCGTAGATTACTTTACAAAATGGGCGGAAGACGTACCATTAACTACGATCACGACAAAGCAGGCGATTAATTTTGTGGTCAGGAATATAATTTGTCGATTTGGGATTGCCAAAACCATTATAACTGATAATCGAACCCAATAGATAGCATGAGTTTAAAGATTTCTGCAAAAAATACAAGATCGAGAAGAGATACACCGCAGTAGCTCACCCGCAATCAAATGGACAAATTTAAGCAGTAAATAAAATCATTAAGTCCATTCTTAAAATTCGATTGAAGCAAGCAAAAGCCATGTGGGTTGATGAATTGCCGCTAGCATTGTGGTACTCCAGAACGACCTGCAAATCAGCGACTGGTCACACTCCCTTCTCGCTTTCATTCGGGTCAGAAGCAGTCATTCCAGTGAAATTGGAAGTTCCCTCTCACAAGATAACGTACTATGATCTGATGACGAACAAAAAACTTCTTCTCGAGTCCTTGGATGAGATTGAGGAGAAGAGAGATTAAGCACACTTACGCGCTTCGAGGCACCGACATCAAGATGCTCGATATTACAAGAGGATGGTTCGACCCCGGACCCTCGAACCTGATGACTTAGTCTTGAAACATGTCTTCCCGACCCCCGTCCACATGGACCCGAAATGGGAAGGACCATACACCATTAAACGGAAACTTGACAAAGGAGCTTTCAAGCTAACGACCGTGGATGGTGACGAAATCCCAGAGCGTGGAATGGTAAACACTTGCGGCACTATTTGACTTAAGATTGTATTGATTCTTTTGCCTTGTAAACTATGTACAAAGGCACGGCTTGCCTAGAACAGTCTATTTGATATAAATAGAAGATTATAAAGTGGATGTAGGCAAGATTTGACCGAATCAATATAAAATATTGCATGTCATTTACATTTATTTCTTTATGTCCTGTGATTGTTTTGTTTTGGTCTTAGAATATACAACTTGAATTAGAAATGAGAGCGACACTGACACTCGAGTCGGTGAGACTCCGTCCTAAGGAATAGGGTGTAGAAGGAAAGCAGGAGCGAACGGAACGACTGTTTGCATGATGAATACAAAGGACGGGAAGACGACGTCCCAAACTCTAACTCTCATGATTCAAGAGAGAGTATAATGGATGGAAGACGACATTCCAAAATCTAACTCTCATGATTCGAGAGAGAGTATAAAGGACATGAAGATAATGTCCTTAAGGCATGATGGTGCACCACGATTAAAGACCGCCTTGACCACACTCTAACTTGGGAATACTACAGGAGAGTATAAAGGCGCTTAGAACAAGTGTCGATGAAAAAGGATCCTTACCCCCACTAAAGGACTGGAGGCAGTTAGATGTCAAACCTAATCAATCCCGAACAAGCCCTGGCCAGGCATTTTATTCAAGATTGATTGGGGGAATACACATCATACACATCACACTCTCTATTGTTTGTTACTTAGCTTAGTAATGATTTCATATTGCACAAGTTATTATTTGCAGGGAAGCTTGTATGGGACTTTTTATTTGATCTGTGATGTGATTTATCATTTATCGATTAAACTAAAATGTTTTGACCATTGATGCACTTGATTGAAATAAATAACAAACTTGCAGATATTTGATATTGTAGGGAAATAAACTACTTTATTTACATGAGTGATGGTTTATACAAGGAGACTAATCAAAAGATGCGAGGGCCACACTCGCAACAACAACAAGCCAGTGGAAAACAAAATGAAAATGGTTTAATGACATTTCACTTAGGCTTTGGGGAGACTTTGGACTTTTTGGTAGCTTTGAGCCTAGTTTTCTCCTCTCACTCAGCTTCAATTAGGACACGTTTCTTTCTCCCTTTATGTATAGGAGGTGCATATGGATAAGTAGGGGACTTTTGAGCTAAACTTCCAATTATTGATTGTGTAGAAAGCTTGACAACCATCCTGACTAAGGAGCAATCGCTTGAAGGGGGTTGACATTAAGGGGCTCTTCTTTTTTGGCTTTAGTTTTCAAAAGCGCATCAGTCTTCGCCTTCATCTCAACCAAAGTCATGTCATTAGCTTCTCCCGAGCCTCCAGTTACAACAACATCATTGTCTACCTCGTTTCCATCATTCCCACCGTCTTCCTTTAGAACATACATTATGTCTCCTTCCTTGGGAGTCTCGGTACTAGGCGACACGATAGCTTTATTAGTGGCCTCTTCTTGTTTCTCCTCGGTTTTCTCGACAGATTTTGCATAGGGGACCTCTTCCTATTTATCCTCAGCCTTCTCAGTAGTCTTTGCATCTAAAGTACGAGAAGCAACGGTTATTATCTCAGGGGAAATCTTGGGTTCTTCGATCATTTTGCCAACAATATGATGGAAAGTTGAAATAGATTTAACAAACTGGGGCGAAAAGGTGGAGATACCTTCAGATGACTGTTCAACATGAGCGACAGGAGTTTCTGAACTTGTTTCGGCAATTGGAGTCAAGAGAGCTGCCTTAGGGAGTCCTAGATTCTCAGGGTCATACCCCTCTGCCTTAGTACCCCCAGAGGGAGCAGAAGAAGAAATGGCTTCGATAATATTTTTTTCCCTTGATCTGGCTTATCTCCTCTTCCAAAGAAACAACAATAAGTCCATGCCCTTCAGCCAAGCGTTCCGACTCTTCACCTTCAAGTATTTCTCCATGAGTTTTTCCTCAACAATGGTGTCCACCTCAAGCTGTTTTTTCTCCCATTCAATAACCTGATCCCACACGTAAATGTAACAACCTGAATTCCGACATACCAATTTATTTATTTTGAAATTCTAATATTTCAAAACTCGTGTTTGTTTGCTCTGGTATCTTGCAGAAAAGACAGAGATATAAAATATTTCAGAGCTTAGAAAAACATCCCACAGCAGAACGGATAAAATATAATGTAATAAAAAAATAGCCTTACTGCAGTAATAATACTGCCTAACCAGTATTCAAAGCTATCATATTTCTTCCACAAATCTAACCCGCGAGTATGTTATTAAGAGGGGTTTAGAAAACAAGTTCTGTTGATTGGATTTAAACTACACACTTCCGATAATCCTACATAAACCGTTCAGTTACATTTTCTTATTTAGTAGGTTACTTGGTGTGACGGCCCGCCCCGCACTAACCGACGTTTCCAATGAAAGTGCGTTGTACTAATGCCTGACTAGCATGGGACGGTCGCCAAAGAAAAGAAGTTTGAAGCTAAAACTACCAAAGGAACCTGTAGAATGTCTCACAGCGCATGGAATAAAATATAATAATAACACACTTGACATAAAACAGGCGAGATAGTGCATAAGCTGAAAACAAAACCAAAATCATCATAGCAGCGGAAATTCAAAATACAACTTATTACAACTCCAACATACTGTCTCTAAAGTAAAGAAAAAGGTGCACTACTAATGCTTGAAGTAGTGACCAGCAACAACACAGGGAGAATATCTATATATATCATACGTGGAAGCCTCGTGCTCGTCTCCGGTACAGCTAATCATGCATACCATCTAACTAGTCTCTAGTCTGTTCGTTTAAGAGCACCCAGGGTAATAAGAAGAGACATAAAACTCTGGGTCAAACAAAAGTCTAGTATGAGTGATAAGCAGCAAAACAGAACAATAATAGGTATACATAACCATACCTGAACCTGGACCTGCAACTAAAGATTTAGCATGACAGGATGTATAATATTCTAAGGTGACACTAACACATGATGTGAAAAAAAATGGGGAGGGGGTGTGCATGTCATGGTGATATAAAACATCAAACATAGCAATCATCCTCACATCTCTCACTCAGTGCATAAAGTATACGATATCCACCACTTTGATCACTCAATTTTTTGTTACGATCACTCTGCCTCATGGAGTCATGACGGCTGCACTGCACTGATCCGTAACCACTAATACTTTGTTATGTCCACTCTGCCCCATGGAGTCATGATAACCCTACTGCACTAGCTCATAGCCCTGCTACGATCACTCTGCCCCATGGAGTCATGATGACCCCACTACACTGATTCATAGCCAATAATCCGTTCCTCAATAGTGAGTCAAAGCTATAGACATCGATAACCACACACGTCCCACAGCAAAGTCCAATTCATGAAGTTAACTCGTTGATCCCTATTGAAATCTGAGTAAAAACCTCCCATTTGGACTTCCTTCGCATTTGGGATTGGTCTTCAGGAAAGGCATCACGTGGTAGTGGCTTAAGTGACCGTTCGGTTCGGTACACCATGCCTGGTTCGGTTCGGTGCTCGTAGTCCACACTACAGTTTGGGTCGTGGAGCTCCATGTGTGGTTCAGTTCGGGTATATGTGTATTCAATACTCAAGCCACTGGCTCGGTCCTCTTCAAGCTTCCTCGGTTCGGTTCGGTCTTTCAAGCTCTCTCGGTTCGGTTCGAAATCCCCAATTCCCATTTGCTCTGATCTCACTCTTCTCACCCCAATTCAATCCGGTCCGGGCCTTCCTTGTTGCCCTTGAAATTTTATGCTACTGAAGATGCCATCACCTTAGTTCGGTTCGGCTAACCGACCCGATCCCCTCATCCGATCCGGATCCCTGTAGCATTTCCAACAAGCTATTTTACGTCCATTCTCGCCATACTACGGCATTTTCAACCATTCTAACTTTACTAATCAATTATAAAACATTCCAAATAGTAGAATAACATATAGGATCAATCAACAAGGTCAAAACATCAAGCATATAGGTCATTTAAGATCAAACATACCCCAAAACCCATGATTTTCCACTTAATCATGTTTTAACAATAGGATTAACAAAACATGTCCAGATTAACCCAACTTTTTACCAAAACCCTAAAATAATATTTAAGAATTTCTAAACATTTTTCCAAAATTTAATAATGTATAATTTTGTTAATTATCACTAATCACCCCTAATTAGCCGTAATTAGTGAAAAACAATGCAAATCACTCACCTTAGCCATAAATAAAACTTAGAGCTGAAACTATCTGTAATTTGGGGCGTTTTCCTATGCAACATAGTAGCTCCAACTCTGATTTGGTGTTGATCTGTCGTGATTTGACGTAGATTAGCTTAAGTGAAAATTAGGCTCACATCCCTAAAACATTTCAAAATTCGCGCCACATCCATCCTAAAGATTCTTGTAAATCCGGTCCCTAAAAATGAGCTGCCGCTTCTCCTTTTTTTGGTCCCTTCCGCCTCCCGCTTCTCCCCTTCGCCTTTTCCCATTTTGGACTCAAAAAAATGCGCTCATGCATTAATTTTTTTTTCTAAAATCTGGAAATAATCCCAGGAGTCCACGCAAATTGAAAAAAAAAGGTTGCATACTTATGTGCAACTATTGCCTATAGTAGCATACATGTATGCATATATTCATATAGTGTATTTATGTTGAAAACCTAGACCAATATACGCATACAAGTATGCAACTATTAGCAAATAACTGCATACATATATTCATACAAAGTTGAACCGAGATTCACGTGTAACAAAAAGTTGCATACATGAATGCAACTATTCTGTATATATGCATGCATGTATGCAAGTTGAACTGAGATTCACGTATTATAAAAAGTTGCATACATGAATGCAACTTTTCTGTATATATGTATGCATTTGTGCAACAAATCTAAAAGGGACGATGGCTTTGTGAATATACGCATGAATGCATGCATTTATTCTGTACAAGAGCATAAATGTGTGCAACAATATCTGAAAACGGCGAATGCTTGAAAAAACAGGCTAAATTTGAATATATGCATAAAACAATGCATGTAATGCAGTTTAGCTGCATACATGTATGCATTTATACTGCAGATTAGGCGCAATACTGAAATATAAGTATGAATGTATGCAACTATTTATGAATAGGTGCATCTTTTGATGCAAAAACCTGATGTATCGCTGTTTTTGTGTATTTTTGGGTTTTGACGTGGTTTTCAATTGTTTTAACACCTGAATTTTTTGGCGTGTACGTGTTTTATTTATTAATGAATTTTCGTGATTTTTTTTATATTTTTTAATTTTTTTAATGAATTTTCAAAAAATAGGGGCGTAATTTATAATAAGTTTAGCACCGAATGTGAGCCTAACTTTGAAACCTAATAAGGATTTGTGAAAAACTGATCCTCAGCTTAATCCTTGATTAGAGAGCGATTTAGGATGAAATTAGAAAGTGGAGGCCATTGTTAGGGTTGAAGAGAGTGAGTGGCGGTTGGAAAACTGAAATAGAATGAAAACCTAACTTATTTCAGCCTCCCCATAACCCTAATCCCGAAACGGGTTATGGGCCCATTTGCTAATTATCCTAATCAACCCACTTAAAGCAGTTTTTCACCTTTTAAACCTTGTTTAAACCACATCTCCCAAACGGTTAGTCCATTTGGCCAATGTGACCACTCTACAAAAAGGTAAACCATCATCTGAATCCGATGGAAGTGGTTTTAGGTCAAAACTCCTAACTAATTAAAGTTATAGGCGAAACAAGATTCGTTAAGGGCAAAACGGTCATTTAAAAATCGGCAAAAATCGTGAACATGGTAGATGACCCCAATAGTCATTTCCCAAAGTTACACGACTATATGACCTCATACGAAAAAGAAATAAATATTCTACGATTCTCTGATGCGTAGAACGCGGGACGTTGCACTCTCTCTCCCTTAAGAAATTTCGCCCTCGAAATTCCTTAACCAAAAACATACAAAGGTGTTCCGCATGCCTATCAGTCCTTCACAACAATTAAACATACACAACAAGCCTACCCTAGCATGCAGTTTACTAACAAGGGAAGATACTATCACTATAAAAATCTTACTAGGCAAAGAGTTCTGGCTGCGATTCCCTTGTGCTCTCCTCTTTTTCCCAAGTACAGTCACTCCCATCCTCGCCCCACTGAACCTTGACCAGTTTCACTGCCTTCCTTCGAAGTTGCTTCGTATCGCTCTCGACAATACGGATCGTGAGACGACCCCAAAACCCGTATTGACGGTGGCAAGGGTAATCCTTGGAATATAACACAGAAACAGATAATAGCAGAACAGAAATAAATAAATACACCAGATAATGAACAATAGAATTTACTGGATAAACGTAATCATCAGAGCTACACAGTATACAGGATCATACTTAGTACAAATACAGTTCAGCTATACATAAATGTCTACAGCGGAAAACAAACATAATGTACAATAGGAGCTGAACAGCATAAAATAGATAAATGATAGAATCCATCTTCAGCTCCAGCTATCCAGAGAAAGCCAGCTAAAACCTGAATACAAGGCTGCCCGTGTAGAAAAAGGGGCACCCGAGTTTGAAAGTGAAACAAACTACGAGTCAGTCATGGGACTGGTATGAGAAATCTACTCAACACATTTAAAATATGGCTAATCACAGGACCATGCCACTTTCGTGGAACGGGTTTACTCCATTGGATTGCCAGTGCTTTAAAACAAATCATTCTTTTAAACATCGCAATGCTTTTTATAAAAATGAAACCATTATAGGACTCAGTTCCCATCACACAATGCAACGCAAACTGGAGGATAGAGTTTTACCTTATAATAGCCAAAATATGCTTGATACGAATAAAACAAAAGCATTTGATATTATTACTAGTGTTTACATGTTTCAAAAACAATTTCGAATCATAACTATCAATCATAGACGGCATGGGTACCATATATCATGTCGCCATATATATATATATATATATATATATATATATATATATATATATATATATACAATCAAAACCGCACGATGTCGTATTTGGAAATTGGATTTCCATCATGAACCAAGGCAAAAGATAGTCCTTACCGACTTCGAGACGCTCTAGCCCGTGTCTCAGGCAAGTACTCGGTCAAGCCTTAGGATTGTCAGGGTCGGTCCACCGATGTGGATTAAAATTCCTGAACACTGCGTTTCCCCGCCCTATGGGGCGTCAATGAGCCAACGAATGACTCCATCGGTCCTGGATCGACCGATATAACCGAGGCGCCTCGCAATCCATTATCCACATAAGTAAAATGTCAGGCCGTGTAAAAACACCGATACAACTCCTAGCTAGAAGGAAACGCATGCCCTCCCTGAGGTCCTTTTTCCCGTTTCTGGTTCATACCGGGGAGTGAGGCTCGCGAATTCACGTTATACACAAAGCTACGCCACACAGGCGGTGTTTTGATCATCAATCACAAGACTTTGCTTTTCAACAGAAGCCCTGATCACTGCATCTTAGCATGCCACACCAGCAATTCACACCATGCAACTGATGGTTATCAATCGCACAGAATGAATTCCAATGTCAGACACACAGTCCATTTGCAAGTCCGTTCTGGGTCTGAACGAAACCGGAGGCACTAAATACCTCGCATATTCATCGATCCCTACGTTAGCCTGGACGATCACCACTCATTATCCATATTTCGGGATGCCTCCCAATCAGGACCTCAGTGACCATCCAAACGAGGTGAAGATCGGTCTTCAACCCCCGTCTTCATCTTCGACTTCTTATCGTCGATTCAGTTATTGAGAATGGGATAAACCCGGTCTTTCTGAGCAACTCGCGTATATAATAAACCAGTGCGACACTAACATACATATGCATCATTTCAATTCATTAGTCACTAACCGTCAATCAGTAAGAGAACGATTTCCCAAATATTAACCCCGAAGGCCGAAACCAACATCAGAACAATACCCAGGAAACCATTCGACTTAGCCAACCTTCAGTCAGTTTCTAAATTTCACATCCATATCGTTTATAGTATTTTGTAACGATTTATCACTATTTTTATTTATTTTAAAATAGCCAATTTATTCAAAACGACGCTTCGGGCCATAACGCGGCCGTGGCGCTGTTTTTCTTCAGGTTTGATTTACACATATCTGAAAATCTAACCGTTGGATCTTCACAAAATTTACATCATTAGAAAAATCTTTTCAAAATGAATCCAACAGTTCCAGTTTCGGGAAATTCCGACGGTCGGATCTCCCGGTATAATCGTTTGAAGTTTCGATTTCAAAATACGAACTGCAGCGTCGTTATTCGATTAAATATAATTATATTTATATATATATAAATAAATAAATAAATATAATCGATTCTGGCACTGTTTTTCTTCAGATTTGAATTAAACTGTTGGATTTTTACAAAGTTGGTGCCGTTGGAAAGATATTTCCAAAGCGAACCCAACGGTTGTGATTTCAGGAAAATCCGATGGTCGGATCTCCCACACTAATCGTTTGAAATCACGGTTTCAAAATACGAACTGCAGCTTCGTTATTCGATATATTTCTATTCTATTTAGATATATATATCGATTCTTCGATTTCAAAACTATATTCTTTTCATACATTTGATAAAAATGATATTTTTATCTAATTGTCTTCTATTTCAACACTTCACTATTTTTAACAATTCATTTATATAATAAAAATGTGATTTTTATTGGAAAACAATTTATTTCAAAACACTATTATTTTATATAGTTCATATAGGTAATAAAAGTATGATTTTTATTATAAAACAATTTCTTTCAAAACAAGATTATTTTATATAGTTCATATAGATGATAAAAATGTGATTTTTATATTTAAAACACGAATACCATTCAACACATGAATTTCTATCCAACGAATGAATATCGATTCAACACATGAAGGTTTTCTATAGTTTATATATATAGATAAAAATGTGATTTTTATATTTAAAACACGAATACCATTCAACGCATGAATTTCAATTCAACGAATGAATATCGATTCAACACATGAAGGTTTTCTATAGTTTATATATATAGATAAAAATGTGATTTTTAAATTTAAAACACGAATACCATTCAACACATGAATTTCAATTCAACGAATGGATGTCGATTCAACACATGAAGGTTTTCTATTCAACGAATAAATATAGTTTCAACAAATGAAAATAATTCAAACACATAAATAGTATTCAAAATTTTGGCAGCATAACGGTAGGGTAATTAAAACCGGGACCGTCCCTAGTACGGCTCCTCGCTCGACTTTAAAACCTCGCGGTTTTTGACAATGGGGAATCATGCATCTAGTTCGCACGCAGGCGGCATGTATATATTTATTTCATTTCCACAAACTAATCCTATGTGGTTTCAACCAAATATTTCTCAATCACAAACGGGTATTTTTCAACCACAATCAATCAATATCAACCACAAACAATTCCAATCAACCATTCGCTATCAATCAATTTTCACACCAATCACAACCAATAAATATCGTCCATGGTTTGTGGACGAGGGGCGTATATATATAAATATATATATATATATATATATATATATATATATATATATATATATAGCATTTCACTTCTATTTCAACACATAAATTTTTTACAACGCATATACAACTTATACATCGAACGTACAACTTATAAAACGCTTATACAAGAGGTGTACAACGCTTATATAACTCATACATCGACTATATAATTTATACATCGTCGTTTTCCATATCGTTTATAAATTAGAAATTTCACATTGGATTCCACTCCACCAAAAATAGCAGAAGGCTCAGAAAAATATGTGGTCTCTTCTAGAATGTAGAGGGCGTCCACACGGTCATGATGTTTCCTGTTTCATCGAATTTCGTCGAAAAATGAAAAAGATATGATTTTTCAAAGTTCAGATGTAATAAAGGACTCACCTTTCACGATGGTTCAAAACTAGGTTTTCAGTTTTCGCTAAAACCGAGCTGCGTGGTGACGATCGGAGGGTACCACCTCGTCGGCCTTGGAGAGAGCTTTCTAGCGATGGGGGTTTTGGCCAGTTCGGTGGCGGATCTGAGTCGTGGCGGCGCTCGAAAGACGGCGGCTTCTCGGACTCGATTCTCGAGGCACAGGCGATGGTGGAGGGCGAGGGTTGGTCGGATTTGAAGGGGGAAGGGAGGGCTTTCGAACGTGGGTGGTGGCAGGGTCTGGCGTGGGCGGTGGCGGCTAGAATCTGGGAGGGAACAGGGGAACACGGGCGCCATTCAATCGCTGGAGCGTCGGGGGTTTTTGAGATATTTTCAGAAAATAAAATAATAAAAGAAAATATATGATTGGCCCGCTATATATTAATTCCAAAAATAGTATTTTTCGCCACGAACTCCAATTCAAACCCAACGACTGTCGTCCCTAGTGTTTTACCCCCATTCCGAACACAATGAGATATGTTTCGTAGGCCCGTTCGACTGTTTCAGTCAGTTTTCTTCCAAATTAAAATATATAACATTCAATATTTGATTTGAACGTACATTTCGATTTTCCAGGGCCACAAACTGACTCGAAAAATTCCAGAAAAATAAATATGTCTATGTTTTGGCGATATGGTCCCAACAAAACTAGTTTCGTCGAATTCTGAGACCGTTTGTAAAATGGCCCTTTTCTGATCGATCCAATTTAACTACAATTGACCAAAACACATTTTCCTTTGCCATGCTCACATACTAGCTTCAAAAATTATGAAATTTGAAACCTAGCAATAACTTCACTTCCCGGATCCAACAAAAGTGGTTTCGTCAAATTCCGAGGTCGTTTGCAAAATGGCCAATTTCACGGGCTATATAAATTCCATAACGACCTTTCTGAAAATTCATTTGGCCATAACTTTTGCTTTCCGCTATGAAACTTCGATTTTTCAGATTCGTTAGAAAGATATTCACTAAAGATTTAAATATTTTTGGTTTCACTCAAATCTGCTTTGTTTTGCACCCGGTACAGTCAGTCAAAGTTTGAATTCAATTTTTGAAACTACCGCGCCATTTCAGGCCTTGTTTATCATTAGAATTAATTATATTCGTTTTCAAATGTCGATTCAAACTTATTTTTCATCGATATTATTTAAAATATTTATTTTAAATATTTAAAATCCATTATTTTAGCCAATTTAAAATTTTTAAATTGGTTCAGATTTTTCGGGATGTTACAGATCGGCTTGCGGTTCCTAACCGCCTCGGGTTCTACTTCGATGTCATCCAACTGATCTGGCGAAATAGTCATATCGGGGTCGTGCACGAACTTCCTTAACTGGGAAACATGAAATACGTTGTGAACTCCCGCCATCTTGTCTGGTAACTCAACTTTATATGCTAAATTCCCAACTTGTTTGAGAACAGGGAATGGACCAACAAATCTTGCTAACTTGCATTTCCTACCAAATCAAATCACGCTCTTTAACGGAGAAATCTTGATAAACACCAAGTCGCTAATGGAGAATTTTAAATCCCTTCTCCTCTTATCAGCATAACTCTTCTGCCTATCCTGAGCAGCCTTCATTCGGTGTTGGACAACCTTAATCTTGTCTGAAGGTTCTCTTAACACATCTGGCCCAAGCATAAACTTCTCACCGGTTTCTAGCCAACTTGATGGTGAGTTGCACGGTCTTCCGTACAAAGCTTCAAATGGAGCCATACCAATACTGGATTGATAACTATTATTATATGCGAACCCTACTAGATGCAAATGGTTATCCCATGATCCACCAAAATCGAATACATGAGCTCTTAAGAGATCTTCTAATATATGGTTCACCCTCTCTGTCTGACCGTCGGTTTGAGGATGGTACGCGGTACTGAGATGTTATTCTGATCCTAAAGCCTCTTGTAAGCTATTCCAAAATCCACTAGTAAACAACGGATCTCGGTCACTCACAATGACTTTGGGTACTCCATGAAATCTCACTACCCAATTCATATATGGTTCTGCTAATTTAGCTACTGTTCTATTTGACTTGACGGGTATAAACCTTGCACTCTTGGTCAATCGGTCCACAATCACCCAAACGCTATCATGACCTGATCTACTCCTTGGTAACCCATCAATGAAATCCATTGAGACTTGTTCCCATTTCCGTTCGGGAATTTCTAATGGTTGCAACAAACCGCTAGGTTTCTTTTGCTTGGCTTTAACTAGCTGGCAATTCATGCATTTGGATATAAACTTCCCAACGTCTCTTTTCATCCCTTCCTAGTAGTAGGTCTGCTTCATGCCTAAATACATTTTGTTACCACCGGGATGTATAGTCGGTTTTGAGTGATGACATTCTCTAAGCACTACATCTCTCAATCCATTAACATTGGGCACAACTAGTCTCCCATTCTTCCTAAGCCACCCATCTCGATCAAGCCCATACTTGTTGATCTCCTCATCGATACCCATCTCTAACTTAGAGATGATTTCTAATATGTTAGATCGTCCCTCTGACTGGAACTATTTCGCTCATTCAAAGTGGGTCTGATCGTCAAACTTGCTATCATTTCTAGGTCTAATTCGCACTTAGGTCTGAAATCATAACCTGTGATATACTCCAGTTGCTTCCACTCAAGAAACATAGCCCCTAAACTGGCATGTCTTCTACTTAATGCATCAGTTCTTGCATTGCCCTTTCCTGGTGTATATGCAATATCAAAATCATAGGAAGCCAAGAACTCTAACCATCTTTGCTGTCGGAGATTTAAATTCTTCTGAGAGAAGAGATACTTTAACGATTTATGATCGGTAAACAACTCGGATAATTCTCCTAAAAGATAATATCTCCACATCTTCAACGCAAACACGATCGCTGCTAATTCAAAATCGTCGGTATGGTATCTTTTCTCATGCGGTTTCAGTTGCCGACTTGCATAAGCTACAACCCTACCTACTTGCATCAATACAACACCTAGTCCGGTACCACATGCATCCGTGTATACTGTCATCTCTTCATTCCCTTTAGGAACGACTAACACTGGTGCACATGTCAACTTTTCTTTTAGGCTCTTGAATGCATTTTCACAATTTCCGTCCCAGACGAAAGCTTGATTCTTCTTGGTCAACTAAGTTAACGGTGCCGCTATCTTGGAGAAGTCTTGGATAAACTTACGATAGTGTCCAGCTAATCCCAAGAAGCTTCTTACGTCGGTTGCATTCTTGGGCGTAGACCAATCTTGTACCATAGCCACCTTCGCAGGATCCACGGAAATACCATTCTCTGAAACAACATGGCCCAAGAATCTCACTTCCCTCCTCTAGAAGTGACACTTAGAAAACTTTTCTTTCAATTGGTGTTTTCTCAACACCTCCATCACTACTCTCAAATGTTCCTTGTGTTCTTCCTCTGTCCTCGAATAAACCAAGATATCGTCTACGAACACAAGAACAAACTTATTCAATTGATCTCTGAATACCCTATTCATAAGATCCACAAAATGTGCTGGTGCATTGGTCAACCTGAATGGCATGACCAACCACTCATAAAATCCAAACGGCGTCCGAAAGGCCGTTTTAGCTATACTCTCAGCTTCCACCCTAAGCTGATGAAAACATGTCGCGAGATCCAAGTAGGAGAACACTCTCGCGCCACTCAACTGATCAAACAAATCATCTATCCGCGGTAGAGGGCACTTGTTCTTCCTCGTCACCTTATTCAACTCGCGGTAGTCCACACACAATCGAAGGGAACCATCTGCCTTGGTAGCAAACACAACTGGTGCTTCCCACTCAGAAACACTTCTTCTAATAAATCCCTTCTTCAAAAGATCGCTTACTTTCACCTAGAGCTCTCGCTGCTCCCTTCGTGCCATACGACAAAGCGGCATCACTATAGTTCTGGCATCTTTCAATAAATCAATACGAGACTCAATCTCTTGGTGTGGTAGAAGTCCGGTCACTTCCTCGAAGATGTCTGGATATTGGCCAGCCACTGGCAGATCTGACAACTCGTCATGTGGAATGCTCGTCATGTGGAATGTCGAGGGATTTAGAAAACTAGCCATTACCCCATCACGAGGTAGACCACCAAACACTACCCTCTGCCCATCATCCGCTCTAACTGTGACCAAAAAGCTCTCACAGTCTACCACCACCCTGTACCTTTGGAGCCAATCGACCCCCAAAATAATGCCAAACCCAGTAAAGCCAAAAACAAAGCAATCACAAACAAACATACATCCATGACTCGATAAGACCACATTATAGCAAATCATACTAAGCTTAGTCGAACCACCAATCGGGTTCGTCACTACTAAAGGTCTATCGATTATCTCGGGTTCCAATTCCAACCTATCTACCAGGTCACTAGATATGAAGGAATGGGAAGCCCCGGTACCAAACAACAGTCTAACTGGAACATCATATACGGAAAGCATACCTTGTACAGCGGTTGGGGCATTCAACGAAGAAGGAACAACATTAATAGCATATGCTTTTAGAATTTGCTTCTCTTTGGGGGGTTGCAGACATTTATCCTTGTGATGTCCCACTTGGCCGTAGTTGAAGCACTGCCTGTTCGCTGGTTTAGCTCGACATTCTTTGGCATAGTGGCCCTTCTTGCCAAAGCTAAAGCACTCAACATATTTATTACTATTTTTCTGACCATCCTTAACCTGATTTTGTTTCCTTTTGTTCTGAGAATTATTCTTGCCTCCGCCACTTGCATGTGGCTTTGGCCCCTCTGCAGATGCAACAGCGACTTCAGTCCTGGGCTTAGGATAAAGGCTCTCTGACCTCAATGCTTTTACAACAATCGATTCAAAAGTCTCATCAATATAGTTTATAAGCCTTTCCCCCAAGTATTGATCTAAGCCTATTACGAACTTCTCATTCTTCTTCTCGGGGGTGTCAATAAGGGATAATCCATACTTCGATAAAGTATCGAACTCAGCAATATACTCCGAGACTGTCCTATCATTCTGCTGAAGCTCCAAGAACTTCCTAAACAATTCTGATTTCTGAGCAGCTGGGATGAACTTACCACTAAATCAGGCCTTAAACTGGTCCCAAGTAACTTGATCCTCAGGAGTAGCTGCCTTAATAGCATTCCACCAATTCATAGCTCGTCCTTGCAGCTGACGGGGTGCTAGCTTTCTCTTCATTGCATCATCGATTCCTAAGTCCTCGAAGATACGCTCACAACTATTGTAACAACCTGGGGAATTTGCGACCTTGGTACTCGACATAAACTCAATGTCGACTATCCAAGCATTGGAAATACCGGATAGTTAACAGAAAGAAGTTAGAGGGTGAGAAATAGAAAGAAAGAAAATTAGAATAGAAGATGATCACCATAGAACATAATCAGAGTAACACGAATCTCACAGCGAAACAAATAAAATATATTATATAACATACCTTCGGAATAAAATAGTATCGATATATACTATTATCAGAGTACAACACTTACAACACAGCGGAAATAACAATAGCTATATAATCCTGAAGCCTCCTGCTCCAGCTCTCCAAGTATCTGTAAAATCCCGACTACTTGACTGCCCGTACAAAATTGGGCACCCAAGAGTTTAGGGAAAACAAAACAAAATAAACTCTGGGTCAGTCATGTGACTGGTGTGAGTAAACTCCAACCATTTGTTTAACTTTTAAAATCCTTTTAAAAGAAAGGAAAATCGTAATACCGATCCACACATAAACAGGGATGGTTTTTACCTTACGACTACTCAAAATATTCTTTATATCACAACTCTTCTGATATTATAATAATGCCTAAATCAAATAAATAATAATCTAGTAGAACGCTTTCATCTCAGTTCTACATATATAATATACAATCAAAAACCACGGGCTCTTATTGGGTAATGGATTCCAACTATGACAAGGTATGGAACCACTTTCCGATCAGTGTACCCTAGAAGTGATACACTGGAGTTCATAAAGAACATCTTGTAGCTCAGCCACACATGACCGGCCATTCATTTCGCTTGAATGTTCCGAATATATTTTCACCTTACGGTTGGTATACCAACATAACCGTTTCCGGGAGATACAGAATTGAAAGAAGCAACAAATATGAATATTCTCTAGATGGTGACAATATACCCTAATTTGGTGCTACCCACTTAGCAATGATGCCTGCCCAATTTCTGTCATTTCCCAGTTGATGAGGCATAAGGTCATAACGTATCTTTTAACCAATTATTCCTTTATTTGCTTTGAATGCCACATCGTCATACCCATCAAATCACAAATTGACTTCCCCAAAATATCACGGGTATAAGCTAAGAGAAGCGAATTCCTCCGCCACCAACATAAATACGTTTGAAGAAATCAACTTACGCGATCTACCAAATATACTCTGTCCAACATTCATCCATTCAAATTGCCCTGGGACTGGACAACCCGAAGGAATTATTCTGTAAATCCATCTTAGGCAATTTCTACCTGGGATCTCTAGAACAACCCTTGCATAAACTCCGTCTTCAATTGTTTTTGATATATTTGATTCGAAACGATAATGCCCATACGGAGTGGTTTCCAAATATTAAATCTGATCCTAGTCTCTCCGTATTGACAACGGAAATGGTCAAAAACTTTGATAGCTGGTGATTTAACTATCAAAGGAAAACATGTGTACAAACAATGGTCGTACTTCCAAATGGAAATCTTACCGATCAATCATCATTCAACACTTTTCCTCTTCAAATTAATTTATCATTAATTTATTCATTTCTCGTTTCCATATTGTGACGACCCAAACTTCCCAGTAAAGGAAAGGCTGGATTGCTTTGAGAACAATACACATTAGAGCACAAACTGAAGAACATTTATGCTGATTACAACAATTACATCAGAGTACAAGATATAATAGAGTAAGAATATTTATTACACAATAGAAATACAATAATATCAGAGTTTTAAATTACATTTAGATAGCAGCGGAAAAATAATACAAATATACAACTGGAAGGAATACACGGATACAGAGCTTTCTGAATACCGCTTCAGCTGTAAACCATAATCCTGTAAATATATCTGCAAAAAGCTACTCGACTGCCCGTGTGGAAAATAAGGGCACCCGAGTTTGCCAGTGAAACAAGCTACAAGTCAGTCATGGGACTGGTATGAGAAATCTTAACTTAACTATCTAATAATAAGGCTAATCACAAGACCACGCCGCTAACGCGGAACGGGTTTACTCCATTGGATTGCCAGTGCACAAAATAAAGTAAAACGTTAAACAACGCAATGCTTTTTAGAAAAATGAAACCATTATAAGACCCAAGTCCCATCACACAATGCAACGCAAACCGGAGGATTGGGTTTTACCTTATAATGGTCAAAAGATGCTTGATATGATAAAACGGATTTAGTATTAGTGTGTATATGTTTTAATAAAAACATTTCCATCATAATGTATCAATCATAGACGGCATAGTACCCCATCCTACTATGTTGCCATACTAGTTCTACAATCAAAACCGCAAGGTTGTATTGGAAATAGGATTTCCATCATGAGTCGAGGCTAGGGGCAAGCTCCTCTCCGGTTCGAGACACTCTAGCAAATGTCTCAGGATCCCCCGCAGTGAACCCCTTGGAGCGGTAGGGCCGGTCCTCGCCTATCGGCAGTGGATTAGTTATGCCTGAACACACGTTTCCTGGTTCCTTTGAACCTATAGTATGACCACTAACGGCCTATAAAAATCCAAGGTGCCTCAAAATCCATCATCCACATAAGTAAACGTCAGCCAGTTTAAGCACTGACACTACCACTAGCTAGAAAGAAACATGTGCACTCCCTACGGTCCATATCCCGTTTTTAACTCATACGGGGGTGTGAGGCTCGCGAAGTCACGATATACACAAAGCTATGTCGTAATAGGCTATACTTTGATCATCCCACAAGGCCCTGCTTTTCAAAAAAAGCCTTGATCATTTGCATCTTAGCGTGCCACATTGACAATTCACGCCATGCGATCAATCACTATTAACATAATCCCGGGTGTTAAGTAGGAATAAATCCTCCACCACCAAACAGACATACATTAACAGAAATCGATTTAATTCACATGGAATGAAATCCAATGTCAGACACGCATCCATTTACTAGCTTATGCTCTGGGTCTGAGCGAAAACCAAATCCGAACAATCAACAATAGTCTAGACGGCCACCACTGAAGCCCCTTCAAGGTAGCTACTCCCTTCAAGGGTCTCTGTTGCAACACATCTATCTGATGTGAAGATCGTCGATCTTCAACCACCGTCTTCATCTTCGACTCTTCATCGTCGTAGTAATTATTCGGAATGGGTTAAACCTGGTCTTCCCTAATTACTCACGTATTTTATAATAGAAAATCAAGTACTATAAAACACATCCAACGCCACACTCCAATCCCGAATATTCTTTTAAATAAAATATTCACATTATCCTATCAAAGATAAATTCTTCAAATTTATTCTTAAATCTTTCTTTTAAAGACTTATTAAGAACCCAATTTGGTTTTAAATATCCAAAATCATTATTCAATGATTATTTAAATTTAAGAAATAAATCTTATCTTTAACTGGGTTAAAGAACTAATGTCATTTTAAAACACCGTTCACGATAAACCCAAAATCGACTTCCATTAAATATGGAATCTTCACAGAAATCAAATCAATATATAATCGTTATAAATTTCTGTATCCGACCAATAATATAAATGAAATAATGGCAAAGCCTTTTAAATTCCATATGTAGTATCGGTTTTCTTTTACAGAAGCTTATCTCGGTTATAATTAATTCGAATTCTATTCAATTCCAGTTTAATATATTAAATTGGAAAACTTGACTTTTGGAAAATTCCCATTAAAATCTTAAAAAAAAAATGCAAATTCCAAATCATATTCTTACTGTTAATTACGTTAAAGAACAGATGTCGTTTAAAAACATTGTTCACGATAAACTCAATTCACAAATCATTTTTATTCCAATTACAAAATATAGTTTAAAACTCTAGTAATCTTAATTTAAAGATTTGTTCTTTTCAACTGGGTTTAAGAAAGGTGTTATTGAAGACACCATTCACGACAACCCAAAATCCAATTTATTTAATTTAATTTCAATTAAATATTCTCTAATTGGAAAACTTCATTAAATCTCAATTTAATGATCTATTCTAGTTAATAACTAGTTCATTTAAATAAAAATATATTTTCCAAAATATATTCTTTTCTAAAATATTTTCTAAGACATTTTCTAAAATACTCTTTTTCTAGAATATCCTTTATTGGAATGTGACTCAATCAACAACCATATATTGCATGAAATCAACAATTATGATAAATAATTATCAAACATCCAAATGACGACCAAAGTGGAATTTATAACTGTGTGAGCATTAAAGTAAATAAATAACGCTCATCACAGACTGTCAATCCATCCATTGACAGATAATTAAATATTGGGATTAGTGTGTGTCCAATATCATCCCAATACCCGTGTGGATTTCATCCATCAAACAAATAATAATATATTTGTGCACTTAGCCGATGTGTAAAAATTATCGACCCAATCACATAAACAAGTCGGATGACTCGTAAATGGAAGTGTAAGATTCAGTTTGAATATACTAACATTATGTTTAACACATCAAACATTCCGACATCACAGATATATATATCTCAATTATTTTTATTGTGAACAAATGACAATAAAAATCTAGTCTTTTATTCCCATTCCTTTTATTGTTAACAAGTGACAATAAAAATCTTAACTTTCATTTCTAATCTTTCGTGTAATCCTTTTCAATGACCAAAAATGAATATTTTTGGTGAAATCCTTTTAAGTGACAAGAATGTCCTTTTCATTTTAATTTACATTTTCTAACAGAAATGTACTTTTTATTCTAATCTTCATTTTCTAGCAAAAATGTACATCTTGTTCTAATATACATTTTCTAGCAAAAATGTACTTTTTAAAGTGACAAAAATTGTAATTTTGTCTATTTCCTTTTAATGTGCAAAATATGATACTTTTGTTAAATTCTTTTCAATGTAAACGAAAATGTCATTTTTTTTCTTCATTCTTTTAAAGTAAACAAAAATGCTAATTTTTCTTTAATCCTTTTTGATGATCAAAATGTAATCTCCGTTCTAAATGGACAAAAATGTATGATTTGGTTAAACTCTTTCTATGCATAGAAATGTTTATTTTCATTTGATCCTTCTCAATACATGACATGTTCATTTTATGTAATCGTTTTTCACTAATCAAGTTTTGACAAAAACGTTATTCTTTTCATGAATCAAGTTTTGACCAAAAACAAAATATGATGGTTTTGTTTAATCTATTTCTATTCAACAAAAATATGAATTTTTTCACTGGTTTTCTATACAACAAAAATGAGTATTTTTTAAAATTCCTTATTAAATGACCAAGAATAAATGTTTTGGTTTCATTCCTTATAAATGACAAAATGTGTATTTTTATTTTTAACGTGACCAAAGTGTACATTACTAATTCATTCTTTTCAATGTATAAAAATATACATTTTTAACTCATTCTTTTTAATGTATAAAAATATACATTTTTAACCTTTCCTTTATAATGTATAGAAATATACACTTTTAACTTTTTCTTTTTTTTATGTATAAAAATTATACATTTTTAACTTCTTCTTTTTAATGTATAAAAATATACATTTTCAATTCTTCCTTTTTAATGTAACGAAAGTATACGTTTTCCATTCTTCTTTTTAATGTAACAAAAGTATACATTTTTAATTCTTCTTTTTAATGTATCCAAATATGATGATTTTGTTTAATACTTCTAATGCAAACAAAATGAGAATTTTGTTTATTCTTTTCAATGCAAACAAAAATGTTTCTTTTATTTACAAAACAAATTCCAATTTAAAAATGTTATTTTTATTTGCAAATCATATTTCAAATAAAAAGGTTGTTTTTTTATTCATAAGGTAACATTTGTATGGAAATGTTGTTTTATTCCACTGTAACAATTATAAGAAAATGTTATTTCATTTCAAGTGACAAAAATGTATTCCTTTATTTCAAGACAAAATCTTGTATTCTTTTATTTCTATAATCAAGTTTCACAAAAATGTGATTTCTAATTCAATAATCAAGTTTCACAAAAAATGTGATTTCTAATTCAATAATCAAGTTTCACAAAAAACGTGAATTTTGTTCTCTATAATCTAATTAACAAAATGTTAATTTTATCCTTTAAAATCTCATTAACAAAAGTTGTTAATCTTCTTCTTTATAATATAATTAACAAAAGTTGTTAACCTTATTCTTTATAATATAATTAACAAAAAATGTTAATCTTCTTCTTTATAATATAATTAACAAAAGTTGTTAATCTTGTTCTTTATATTCTAATTAACAAAAGATGTTAATCATGTGCTTTATATTCTAATAAATTGATAACTTTATTCTAACATAATAGCATCTTATATATATTTACTTTCATAAATACAATCAAAGTATGATTTCTATTGTAAATAAATCCTAGATCCACACCACTTAATCCATTCAACTCATCTCAAACACAAACAAATCAATCATCGAAATAAATATATACCCAACATCATCATGGATTTCATATACAATGAATATAAATTTCATAGTGAAATAAATAATAAAATTTATATTTAAATAGAAATCTCAC
Organism: Allium sativum; assembly: GCA_030737875.1. Lineage (NCBI taxonomy): Eukaryota > Viridiplantae > Streptophyta > Magnoliopsida > Asparagales > Amaryllidaceae > Allium > Allium sativum. The sequence continues at coordinate 2,627,716 of CM060911.1, read as the reverse complement.
CAACGGTCTTTATTTTTGAATTTTCTGAACTGTTCTAATTTGAATTCTCTTGAAATTCTGAATCAGCTCTATTTAGGTTCCGGTATGTTCCATCGTGTAGTGCTCGACACCACGGTTATAACGCTTCAGATTTCACGAAATTCTGATAAGTATTGAATGAGTTATTCCCATTTTAAGTTAGTTATTTTAGTAAACTAATTAATTATTAAATAAATAAAAACCATTACATTCCAAACAAAAGTCAACGGCCGCTGAAAACTCCTTCATCTTCTATCGTTCCAGGAATTATCGTTCGAACCCATCTTCCCAACATAAATCCACCACCGCACCCTTCTCCACGGCTCTGACCGCCGATCAGACGATTCCACCGCGTCGCCCTCCGCCTGTGCTCCACGCGCCCGCCACCTGACCGTACACGAGCACCCCAACTGCTCTGAAATCGAGCGTGAAAGCTGTGGCTTTAAGCCAAAAATTCCGGCGCTCCGAACCCCTAGAACCGATCATGGCCGTTGAACTCCTAGAGCTCGAAGAGCTCTTCCATTTCACCCTTGTAACATTCGGATTTTATTGAACGGATTTTGAGAGAATTGAGGGAGAACGAGGGACGATTTCGGCCATGAATTTTGAGTGGCGGCTGATGGTATTAAGAATTAGGTATAAGGTATACGGTGTATACCATATTTATACATGTATTCCGTTGTATTTTATTTTAATTTAATTCTATTTTATTTGAATTCAATTCATATATCACTCTTAACTCCAAATCGAACCCAACGAGTGTCGCCCCTAGCTAATAACCCCCGTCCCGGACACAATGGTATATGTTTCGTAACCCAGTTCGGCTGTTACGATATGTTTTTCTTTAAATTTAATTATAAATCATTTATATATTAAATTTAAACGTACATTTTAAATTACCGGGGCCACATACTGACTCCAAAAATTACAGAAAAATTATTTCTAGTTATGGTTTGACGATACGGTTCTAACAAGACTAGTTTTAGCGAATTCTGAGACCATTTGAAAAATGGCCATTTTCAAGTCGATTAAATTTGACCGAAATTGACAAAACACGTTTTCCTTTACCACGCTCACATATTAACTCGAAAAATTATGAAAATTGAAATTTAGCAATAATTTGACATTCCGGTTCCAACAAAAGTGGTTTCGTTGAAAACCGAGGTCGTTTGCAAAATGGCTATTTTCAAGGCTAATATATTTAATTAAAATATAAATAAATTCTACAGCGACTTTTCTAAATTGTAAACTGGACATAACTTTCAAAGTATAAAGTGAAATTTCAGTTTTTTAGATTCTTTGGAAAGATATGATTAAACAGATTTAAATATTTCTGGTTTCGTTCAATTCTGATTTAAAATGAATCCTGTACAGTCAGTCAAAGTTCAAATTCAAATTTTCAAACTACAGAGCTGATTTAAACTCCTTTTATAATTAAATTGAATTTATTCATTTTAAAATAAATTTTTAGTCGTTCTTATTTAAAATAAAGTATTTTAAATATTAAAACCCATTAAAATTTCTAAAATAAAATTTTTAAATTGGCCCCAAATTCTGGGTCGTTACACATATATTCGTAAATCTTTATTTTCTACATTTAGAAAATAAACGTTATTAACATTGGAAAACATTCTCATTCCTTATTCACACATCACTATCCACCTACACCATCAGTCTCTAACTGTAAACTAGCAAGAGAACAACCCCCTTACGTATTAACCCCGAAGGCCAAAACTAACATCAGATCAATACCCAGACGGCTGTTCAACTTAACTAATCTTTAGTCAGTTTCTGATTCCTTTAACTCCATTTTAATTCCTATTTCAAACCCTATTGCCTTTATAAATATTTTATTAGCAAAATATTTACGTTAATCTAATTTTTCACATAGAATGTGAATAATATTTCTTTATATAATCAAAACAGTTTGATTTTGTATTTAAGAACAATATCTCAAACCCAAATTCTATTCATATTTGCTTTAAATCAATATCATGTTACATCCGTGTGCGAAGCACGGGTCTAAACCTTCCTAATGTAAAATTCTCTTTTTATAAAATTCTATTCATTTTCCAAATATTTCTTTTTATAATTCTATTTACTTTCTACATAAATATTCCTTTTATAATTATATTTATTTTCCAAATAGATATTCCTTTTTTATTATCCTATTTATTTTCCATAAATATTTCATTTATAATTATATTTGTTTCCTATAAATATTTCATTTTTCAAAATACACTTTGAAAATTCCCTTTTTACATTCTAGTATTTCTTATGGTGTTTAAAATACCAATTAAACAGACCATTGTCATCATAATCAATCACAGGTTTTATATCACATCATATATCACAATACATGAAAACAAACAGTATTATAAATATTGAGGAATCCATTTCGATCCCTCCAACCTATTTCCCTGCATCCACTGATGTTAAACAATATAAATAACATCGATTTCATTTCAATATGAACTATTCTTATGAACGGACCCAATGTTTGATTAATGATTTATATATATATATATATCGTTATCTAAAATTTCAACCAATAAATCAGCAATTCAACAAAACAATCAACACACAGCAATCAATCATTATTTATCAATACTAGATTATATTTAAAACAATATAAACTATGCAGAGTTAGTGAGATTTACTCACATTGGTTGTTGATCGTTAAATAACGATAATTATCATTGATTTAGATCAGGCAATTTATTTCGCTATAAATTGTAACGAGCTTCACTTCATTCCTAGTCAGTTCCACTGTGTAGCCGTCGTCCATACGATTCTAACGTGACTAACAGTTTGTAAAACTGATCACTTATGGATAGGATATTCATATTACAATTTAATATATGATTTAATTTAAATTAAACTATTATTATTAATATTATTGGACCTTACCGCTTTCCTTTGAATTCCGGCCCAATACCACAATTAAAGCCCCACTCCCATTTTAATAGTGCTCCTCCTTCCTCTACACAGAAGATAACCGCATCTCGTGTTCCAGTAGGTTACGAACTCTTCCTCTACCCCTTGCGTCTTCAGGTGCTTCACGCACAATAATCAACACATGCTTCATACCACACACTCTTCCCTCCTGCCTTCTAAACCGTTACTCCTTCCTTCTACAGCATCTTCATCCCTTTATACTAAACCGACGTCTACATACCCCATCTAATCCTTCCTTCTTCCATTCTATACGCCAACATGACTTTCCAGTATCTACTCCTTCTTTACACGCCCTACTCTTCTCGTCCCTTATATATATGTTTAATATTCATATATATACACTCACGGTTTGTTTTGTTGCCACAGAAAACAATTCTGAAACTACTTTAACCTTACGTACCTTCCATGTTTACACAGTCAGCTCCCCCTTATTTGCTTCCTCCAACAAACGTTTCCTTATCACCATCGCTGCATGCTTTCAAGCCTTCCACCATCTTCCTTCCATTCCACTCTCCTATCTTCTGTCACGGTCCACCATTCTTCATGCAATTGTCACTAGCAAACCGCTGTTCTAACCTCACACACGTTTAGAGAAACCAACCGGAGGTTCAACTGTTACTGTTTTGTTTAACTCAAAAATGGCTATACTCCTCCGTTACCTCAAAATCTGGTTCGCCCCCTCTATCAAAACCGGTTTCAACCTGCTCACGTCCACTTTAACATTTTCGATCCGTTCTTCTTTCTCTCTTTGTCGAAACTTCTCCCTCTCGATATTTGTTTCATGAAGGCGTGCACGTACAGCTCTTCAACAAAGCATCATTTGAAACTCACACAGAGATGATGAGTCATGAGAGTGACGACGGGGATAGGAATATATAATTTGTTTCTTTTTATGTTGAAGAATGTATTTGTTTGAATTGTCTAGGAGCCATGAAATGCTAATTTAGTTTGCCCATTCCTGGAAGAAATAGGAATGTTGAGGGGGGCTTAGTTGTGTATTTATATTGTGCGGAACGTTAATGTCTAAGGAATGAAAGGACAAGAACTTGTGGTCCTCTACAGTATTAAATGATGATAGGTTATAAGATAGGTGACCATACATAAAGGACATGGTAGATTGCATCATTTAGCCAGCGAGAAAGGGACGTGAAAGCTGTACCTTTACTTTGTTGCTAAGGAATTTAAAACAAGAATTTAAATTTATTTATTTAATTCTTCTCGCATGGGATGGCTGCAAACATAGGGGGCACATATGCTTCTACACAAGGACAAGCTATATGGGTTTACTTCATAGACTAGAAAGCTTAATGGATAAGAAAAGTGAAAATTAAACAAGATATACAAGGGAAAACGCTTAGCAGCTAAGAAAAGGAAGGAGTACACAGCTTTGAATGGTTTGGAGGGGTTATACTTAGGCATAGGGTACGATGGGTGATTAGATATATTAGGGTAATGGGTCGGACTGCTAAACTAAGATATGGCATGGTAGAGGGCATTTGGAATGGGTACATATACATTTATTTAGGTTAAAATGATTCTGGCATCCATTACTTAAAACTTTGTTAATGTAAGGACAACAATCGACCAAAAATAAAAATACCGTCATGTACAGCAGTGTATCATGATCACAAACATATAATAATATAGACAAGTTAGCTTATTCCGTGAAGCCCCAAAAAAGCTGGTTTAGGATGTAAAATACTCCAAAATAAAAAGTTCTTATTTCCCAAAATAAAAATTACAAAAAAATTCTAAAAATTAAATTATACCTGCATCTGAAAGATCCTATCTAAATTTGAAGACAATATTTAATTAAAATTAAATATATCGTTATGATTTATAAACGATTTCATAGCGACTATTTGAAATTTTGATTAGGGCATAACTCTCAATCTACAATACGAAATCTCGATTTTTCACTTCCATTAGAAAATTACAGTTCAATAGATTCAAACATTTCTTGTTTCAAAGAAATCCAATTTATAATGAATCCTGTATAATCGTTTGAAGTTCAAAACTCCATATTACGAACTACCGCGTCGTTATGGGCTCGGTTTAAAATTATATTAAAATAAATATGTTGAACTGTCGTTTAAACAATATATTCGTTATTTGTAACTCGAATTTAAATTTAAATTAAATTCCTTGCATTATCCAATTCACATCAAATATCGGTTCAGCTATTTCTAACTGTTTTCGGTATTCCACTATTTATAATATTTAAAAAAATCATAATTGTTTAACTCAAGTATTATCAATATCATCAAATTGATATTTAAATAATTAAATTAATTAATTATTCAATTGCTAAAAATATGGGACATTACAATTATCAAGCCAATCCTGAACTTCTGTAGCCGATTCCGTTCCGTGGAACGGCTTTCCACCAAGACTAGTGCAGACTTTACAGAGCTTGGCGAAATCGGCCCTAGGCGCCTACACCGCTGCACCACCAGCATTTGTAGCATTAGGAGCTGCCCTATGAACATCCCTAAGCATCTCTCTCTTGAAGTCGGTGAACATCGTCCTCATATCAGGAGCATTCCCATTATTGGCTCCTCTACCAGTATTCCTCGTGTATTGGCTCAAACCATCTCTTCAGTGGTGCCAGTGCAATGCGACTTCATCCTTAAATATACTAATAGTGTATATATATAGCTTTTGAAAACCAAAATATAACAAATACGCGCTCTCATATACGTACTATCTCTCCCTGGTGTCTTTCCCTAGGTTAACTACGCAACCTCGCTCTTATACCAAGTGTGACGGCCCGCTCCGCACCAGCCGATGTTCCCAATGAAAGTGTGTTGTACTAATGCCTGACTAGCAAGGGACGGTCGCTAAAGAAAAGGGGTTTGAAGCTAAAACTACCGAAGGAACCTGTAGAATGTCTCACAGCGCATGGAATAAAATGTAATAATAACATACTTGACAAAAAACAGGCGAGACAGTACATAAGCTGAGAACTAAATCATAATCATCATAGCAGCGGAAATTCAAAATACAGCTTATTACAAATCCACCATACTGTCTTTGAAGCAAAGAAAAAGGTGCATTACTAACGCCCAAAGTAGTGACCAACAACAACACAGGGAGAATATCTATATATATCATATGTGGAAGCCTCCTGCTCGTCTCCGGTACAGCTACTCGTGCATACCACCTAGCCTGTCTCTAGTCTTCCCATTTAAGAGCACCCAGAGTAATAAGAAGAGACATAAAACTATGGGTCAGACAAAAGTCTAGTATGAGCGATAAGCAGCAAAACAGAAAAATAACAGGTATACTAAAACACCCCGTGATTTTAAATATTAAAATTAACGAATTAAGGAATACTTAATTTCAAATTTGGGAATTAAGGGAAACGGGTTGTGCCATTGCATTCACCTCGGAATTTTGCTTGAGATAGAGTCCGAGTTTGCGTAAATCGGACTCCGTATGAAGAAGATATCTTTAAATTAAATATTGCAGCAAAACATGAAGAAGAAGAATGAGAAAAGAAAAATGTTTAGCATTGTTCTAAGTTTTGTAAGCAAAAGACTTAGTAGCTCATTTGGTTAGAACACGTGATCTGCATATAATAGGTACAGTGTTCGATCCCCGCCAGCGCCATAATTTTGTTTTAGGGGAATGGCTAAAAAGTGGATTAGTGTGAACGCAGTTCAAAATGTGGTTTAGTGTGAAAATGGTTAGTTGGGAAGATAGATAAAAAGAAATATATATATATATATATATATAGAAAATATACATATACATATACATATATATATAAGACGTGTACACATCATGTGGCGCACGTGGCGCATTTTTTGTTGGTCAAGGATTGTCTTTTTTATGTGGCCTTCTCTGATTGGCTTTGTGACAAATTCTGAGGTGTTAGGGCTTATGTGTCATGCTATGATTGGCTAAGTGACACTTGCTTTAGTTGGATGGCTCTGATTGCTCCTAAAACGATCTAACGACTCACATAAGATTTAACTTCTATAAAAGCAACCATAATCCTGAAACCCTAAACCACACAAATTCATTCCAAGGAGCCACCATGCCGTCCATGATCGTTCTAGTTTAGCCACCATTCCTTCTTCAACTTAAAAGGAAGATAGAAGCAAGAATCAAAATCAAATCTAAATCCAAATTAGAATAACAATTAGTCTTCATCAAAGGCGAGCAATTCAGTTTTAGAATACAGATCCCAGAAAAACAAGACTGTTCTTTTGATCGTGAGTGCTATTTATTTCACAATATAATTAATAAATTAATTATGATGGGTTGTAATTGGATTATGAGAACATGTCTGTTGAAACATGTGATGTTATTGTCTGTTTGTGAACATATGACAGTTTTGTTGTTGTATGATTGGTAGATCTATTTATATGTACAATTATACATGTTTAACTTGATTCATTTTATGCAAGTTTATGTTATGTGAATCTTATGCAAATTTATGTGTTAAATCATATGCGAATCTTATGCAAGTTTACGATGTTAAAACATATGTACGCAAGTTTAGGATGTTGAAGCATATGTGAATCTTATGCAAGTTGGGATGTAAAACATATGTAAATCAAGTATATACATATGCTAGTTTATAAGCCAAAAGTGTGACATTAATTTATATGTTTAGATCAGTATGCAAGTTCACATTTTTATGTTTAGATCTATGTTTAGATCCATATGAAAGTTCACAATTTGATATTAGATCTATATTTAGATCCAAGGCAGTAACATACTTATGCAAATTTATGTTTCCTATGCTAGTTTTGTATGTGAATCATATGCTAGTTTGAATGTAAGTTTGTATGAAATTCATATGCAAGTCATAGGAAAACCATATCCATATATGCAAGTTCATAATTACATATTTAGATCTATACACTTAGATCCAGGGCGGTACATAGTTTATACAAATTTATGTTTTATGACTATTGCCTATGTAAGTGTTGATTATGCAAATTTATGTTAATATGAATCATAATCATGCCAGTTTTGATCCATGTTATGCTAGTTAGATCTATTTTGTGTGTTATGCAAGTTGTGATGTTTCTTTCCTTTTTATGAGTTAGACTATTTGTGAGTCTAACATATTTCACGTTCAACGTACGAACGACGTGGGGATAATGGGAAAATATTAAATATGCATTATTGTGAATTGACATAAAATGGCATAAAGGCATATAATTAATTTGAGACATTAATTGGCCTAATTTATATGCATAGTAATTATGGACGTAATTTAAGTGATAATTATGGACATGGATTAAAATTGGAAGTTATTGGCAATTTGAAATAGGGATATTAATTCAAATTGGGGTTGAATAATAATGTGTACTAATAAATGCCTAAGACACGAGGTTTGACTCGTTTATGGTGTAAGATTGCCCGGACCTGCCTGGCAAATCCAGCAACCACAAACGGTAGTCTAATGTTAGAGGTCAAAGGCACAAATCAAATAAGTAATAAAGGCCTAAGACATGAGGTTAGACTCGTTTGTGGTGTAAGACTGCCCGGACCCACCCGGCAAATCCAACAACCACAAACGGTAGTCTAATGTGAGAGGTCAAAGGCATAAATTAAAAGATGCTTAGACACGAGGTTAAGTCTTGCTTGTGGTGGAAGTCTGCCCGGAACCGCCCGACATATCCAGCGGCCACAAGCAATCGACTTAATGTGAGAGGTCTGTGCATTAATAATTAATTAATGTTGAGAAAAGACGAATATAAATGACAAACAGAAGTTTGGTTGAGTGAGTGATTCACTGAGTAACAATCTGATGTTGATTTCGGTCTTCGGGGTTGGTACTTAGGGAGTTATTCTCTTAACCAATGTATCTGTGAACTAAGATGTATTTAATCATAAAAAACATGGTAAGTGGCTAGGGTTAAGACCAATTTAACCAATAATATATATATATATATATTAATCTGATAAGTGGATGGGGTTAAGGCCAACTTAACCAATAATATATTGATCTAATAAGCGGATAGGGTTAAGACAAACTTAGCCAATATTATGTATTGGTCTGATCGACTGAAGACAAACATAACCAATAATGTATATTGACTTGATAAGCGGATAGGGTTAAGACTAACTTAACCAATAAGATATAAGTGGATGGGGTTAAGACCAGCTTAACTAATAATATATTGATTTAATAAGCGGATAGGTTTAAGAAAAGCTTAACCAATAACACATGTTGATTTGTTTAGTGAATAACATGGGTGACATGTGGGATATAATTATAAACACTTAACCAAGTTGTAAACATGTAAGAAGACATGAATAAGAAGGGGTTAAGTGAGAAATTCTAGTGGGGACCAAGCATAGGTGGAAAGCTTGTGTGGAGACCTTTTTCAAACCAATAACCCATTAAGTATCTTTGTGAGCTCGACCTAAGTCGAGGATGGGACACGCTTACTGAGTTTGATTGTAAAAGGTCAAAACGGGTTAGCGGTGGCAATGCAAGTCCAACGGGTCATGTGCGTGCGTGGGCCCGGGTTGGTAGGTAAGACGTTGTTGCATCGTGTGGATATAAGCCGTGCATCTTTAGTGATATCGGGTTGCCACTTTGGGGAGTGATACACCCCACTGTGGGACCAGCACGGGTATCTACGAGTTAGGGAGCCGATCGAAGGGGGAAGGTAGTGGGTACGACTAGCAGAGATAGGAGAAGATGGCACCTATGAAGACAGCTAGGAGTATAACTACCATATTATGAATAAGAATTGTAATTAGAATGGGGAGGGTAGTGGGTACAACTAGTGGAGATAGGGGCAAGCGGCACCTATGAAGACAGCTAGGGGTACACGATACTGCCATTATTATTATTATTTTGTTCAGTGGGTGGGATCAACATTTCAGGTGACTAGTAATGGTGCAGTGTAATTAGCATTGGTGCAGTATAGTAATTATCCTGTAGTGATTAGGAGCGCAATTAACGCCAAAATATTTGTAACACCCCACCTCCGCCAGGGTCACTCACAAGGGAATGCACTAGCTTTGGAGGGGTGTTGTCTAGGTAAACATGCACATAAATATTACAAGACAGAACATATAAAAACAGTGGAAGAAAACATGATTTCATTACTTTATAAAAGTAGTAAGGTCTAAAACCTTTTACATCAAAGTGCCATTAAATTACTTACATCGAAACCTGTCTTGCAACAATAAAGAAGCATAAAACCATAGTCATAAATTATTCCCCAAGTAAAACTGTAAAATAGCCATAGCCAAGAAAAATCCAAGCCATAGATGGTAATCTTGAGGCAGAAAATCCGCACTAAGTAGCGACATTTCCTCCCTGTAAACCTGGGGGGAAACGGAAGAAAAAGAGGCGAAACAAAACGGGGTCAGTCATAAAGACTGGTAAGTCCTAGCTACTTTCAGCCTAAAAACAGGTAAAGGTAACATGACATGTATAAACTGAAAATAAATATAAACATGATGACAAGATAAACAGATCAAACTAAGATAACAAGATAAACTTAAGTAACAAGATAACCAAGGTAACAGGATAACAAAGGTAACAAGATAAACTCGGAATAGCATCGCATGTCAAACGTCCTCTGCACCAACCGTACTAGCATCCTAACTCGTATCATCCCTTCCATGTATATGTATAGTCCCTTGCCGTATATCGTACGGGTTCCATCACGTTATTCTATACTACTACAACGTAGTGTCACCATCCTTGAAGTCGCTCGGACTGCCATCCTTGTTCTGGCCAGATTCCCTTTTCATGAATTATCGCGTGTTCAACTAGGATTTACGCCACCTAGGACCACTAGGGATTATGCTACCTATTGGACGTTTTCTAGATTCGATCAGGGTTTATGCCACCTAGGACCACTAGGGATTATGCCACCTATCGAACAACGCCCTTTTTTTCCACGTAACCATCTAATCGATCGGCTCCCTACAACTCCTAGATCGTCGTGTGTCGGTGTCATACGGCCCAATCACGAATGTAGCTACTCTGTGCTAGGTCCATCCTAAGGTGTATCAAGCCCTAGGGTGTCAACCACTGACACCATTCCAAGCACGCACAGTGTACAACTACTGGTGCCCATGCCTACTTTTTCAACTCCGGACTCATGTGCACGACCATAGTCCGCCTGAACCTACAATGGCGCACAAACTCAGCCGTCGTTCTAGTCGCTTATAATCAGCCCAGTAATCGTGCCCCACCCTAGCCTAGTCCCTAGGGTATCGTGATACATTCAAGAGGGTTACTGCTGAAAAGGACTGCGTAACTAGGGTTTCCGTCTAGCAGGTTAAGTGTTGTCATCTAAATTCAAGACTTAACCCCTATCAGTCTAGCATGTCAAGTTGGTTAACTGTGGTCATTCAAGTTCGTGACCTAACCCGTCTACATGTCATGTCAAGTTGGCTAAGTGTTGTCATTCAAGTTCATGACTTAGCCCTACGAATCACGTGTCAAGTTGGTTAAGCGTATTCCAGCGGTTCATGACTTAACCCTATCCAAATCATCGTATCAAATTGGTTAAGTATATTTAAGCTTAACCCCATCAAATTACCGTGTTAGATTGGTTAAGTATATTCAAGCTTAACCCCATCAAATAACCGTGTTAGATTGGTTAAGTATATTCAAGTGACTCATGACTTAACCTCATCAAGTTACCGTGTTAGATTAGTTAAGTATATTCAAGCGATTCATGACTTAACCTCATCAAGTTATCATGTTAGATTGGTTAAGTATATTCAAGTGATTCATGACTTAACCCCATCAAGTTATCATGTTAGATTGGTTAAGTATATTCAAGCGATTCATGACTTAACCCCATCAAGTTACCGTGTTAGATTGGTTAAGTATATGTTTACCTAACCCCATCCACTAATCAAATTATAACGGTTAAGTGTTACCCTTGTGAGTTTACTTAACCTTACCATGCATCGCGCTATACTAGTCGGGTGTTATCGACCCATTCAGGTTAAACTAACCCATCCTCTAATCGTGTTATATGGTTAAGTGTCATCAAGTAATCAAGTCCGGTTTTACTTAACCCACCCATCCACGTCATATTGGTTGAGTTCCATTAGTCTAATCAAGTTACTTAACCCACCCGTCTATGTCATATTGGTTAAGTGTCATTAGTCTAATCAAGTTACTTAACCCACCCGTCTATGTCATATTGGTTAAGTGTCATTAGCCTAATCAAGTTACTTAACCCACCCGTCCATGTCATATTCATTTATTATTTACTAGTGCATCAACCTCTCACATTGGACTTATTTGCGGTCACTGAATACGTCGGGCGGTTCCGGGCAGGATTACACCGCAAATCCATTCCAACCTCGGGTTCAAGCATTACCACAATCTAATCTTTGCCTACGACCTCTCACATTAGACTATTATTGTTGTGGTCACTGGATATGTCGGGCGGTTCCGGGCAGAATTACGCCACAACTTAAGTCTAACCTCGTGTCGAAGGCATCCGTTAGATTGTTAATTACATATGTGTCATCTAAGTCAAAATCCCCACTTTACATATTACTAAGCATATTCCCAAGTTCCCAATTACATGTCCATCAAAATGTGTACCCAATTCTAGCCACTTCACATACGTCCAAATCTCTCCTATTTGCATGTATGTCAAGTTTATGCCAATTTACCCAAATCAAGTTCTAGCCAAAGTTACATTTTGTCACGTTCATGCCCAAATAAACCCACATCATGGTTCATGTTCCCAATTCCACTTATGCCTAATTTACATAAGCCCAATCCCTTGATTTAACTTACATAGTCCCCAAAACTCGTGATTTAATTCATATGCCAATTCATGTATGCCCCAAACTTGCAAATTACATTGGCAATACCCCAAATTTCCCTTTGTTCGTGTTATGAAGTCAATTCTACCACACACCCATGTCCAAATAGGTGAAATCCCAATATTCCCCCGTATACAAATCGCATGTAAATCGTAGTTTAGGCCTAGGTCCGAAATCGACCAAGGTTCATCAAAAGAAGATAAATAGGGGAAGGTAGAAACTTTGCATAAAACAAGATCCGAGAGAAAAACATCATTACATGCATGATAAGGACATGAAAAAGTGATTTGCAACATGCATAGGTCCAAATTAATGTCATAGCAATATCCCCAAAGGTTAAGATCCAAAATGAACAAGAATGAGCATGGATCGATTATCATGCATAGATCCAATTTCAGCTTTATCACATGTCATATTCAAGTTATCGTTTCAATCTAAAAGCATCTAGAGCTTACAAAGCGTGGCTAGAGAATTATGAGCAAGCATTTGTCGTAGAATGGTGTAGGAATGATGCTCTACTCCCTTGATTTGATGTAGAAAGCTTGCTCCTTTGACATGGATCTAGTTTGAATGCTCAAGCCTTTAAAGTTGGAGATGAAGGCCATGATCAAGAAATATTTGGGCAGCACTTTGTTGTTAGAGTGAATTGTAGTGAATTAGGCTAGGTCTTAGGGTGTTTTTATAGAAGTAGGAACAAGTTTAGGCCATAGGATCAACCCTAGAACAGATCTGAGCCATCAAAAATCGTCACAGGCCAACAAACCAGACCACAAGACCCTGTAGGTGCACCCAGGCCGACCTGGTCCGACCAGGGAAGTCGACTCCCGGGTCGACACCCAGGTCGACTGGGCAGTCGACCTGGTCCCTGGGGGGTCGACTCCCCAGTCGACCTGGGGCTGGGCGGGAAATTTTTCCGCCCAGTCTGTTTGGGGCTAAATTCGAATTTCGAAAATCTGTTTTCGTTTTCTGATTTTTCGTGAAACTTCTAGAGGCCATATCTCGGTCATACGGACTCCGATTTACGAAATTTCGGATTCGTTTCCAACCAGAATTCCGAGACGAACGCAACGGCATAACCCGTTTCTCTTGATTCTTATTTTAAAATTTAATTCTGCCTCGATTCTTGTCTTAACACGTTATTAAAATTCGGGTTGTTACATTCTCCCCTTCTTTAAGGATTTCGTCCCCGAAATCTCTAAGTTAGGGAGGGTGTGTCCTACCATCCAATCATCCATCTACTTAAAGCATCATCCACAGGCAACCATTGTCCTTAAAAGATTCTAATGCTGTATGAACATATGCAGAAAGTGTGTGTATATGTGTTCCTTATCTAATGCAAATGATCAGGCCTGATTGATCTTCTAAATGCAAAATATGTTTAGTGCCATGAATCCACATGTATGCAAATAGTCCTAGTCACATAAACACTATATGTGTGCACAACCATTCATCCATATGCAATATTCACATGATAACACATTCAATTTCATCCATAAACAAGTATAACCACTCATGCATATGCAACATGAAAATGTGTCTGAACCGATCCAGTGCCTAATGTGTATTCATGCATCCATGAGCAACCACTTGCGACCACTTACAACCATTTCGCAAACATCAATCATAACATGTTTCAAATACATGTTTGCATCCATAGGGTTCTACCTAAGGTTCACAAGATAGGATCGAGAAGATAAGCAAGATAAACTCCTTTTGGATTACAAGAAATCCCTTTCTAAGTCCAACCCATATTCTATAAAGCCCAAAAGGTTTAGTCAACCTAACAGACACCTTCCAACCCTGACCTGTATTACTAACCGATGCGTCATACTCCCTATGGAGTTTGCAACAGAAATAAGATCGAAAATAGGACCGAGAGGATATGCATAAAAGATAGTATGCAGGTAAGCTCTACAGGAAAACATGGATCAAGAATATACTCTTAAAAAGAGATATGATGCGCGTATCTTGTCTTAAATCTTCTAAGTCGCATTTCCTTGAGCTTAACTCCATTGTGCTTTGGCTGTCTTTAACTTCATGATTTCGTGGCCTCTTAACTCCTATTTCCAAATATGAGCTGGAACTCACTTCGTTGTCACCTCTCGTTCCACTTTTACTTATTCTCCCTCTAGTATACATGGCTCAACTATATCCGTGCACTCATGGTTTCATGTAAGCTCTCCAAAATTCACCAGTGAATCATGGATCTCGTTTACTCGCTCTACGGCATTCCACGCAGAAGAACTTATCTCTTGGAAACAAACAGATGCCACCATGTTACAAAGTGTACTTACTAGAGTGATTTCCATAACTCATGCACAAGCGAAATGAACCATCCGCCTTAGTGGCGAACTCTACTCGAATGGATTATCAACAAATGCATCAAGAGATTCTAGGTAACCAATCATGATAGTACCCTAAAGGTTACACGAGACTTCGAGGGTATTACCGAGGCAAGTCAAGAGCCTAACTACCCTCCTTTCAGAACCGAGAATGGCACCCCTACTGGATAACCACTCCATTCCTAGGATTCAACCCATAGCTTAAAAGTATAAGCATTATTCCCAAAAGTCAGAGGCGTCCTCAAATCCAAACAAGTCATGAATAAATGGACCGATTCCTCAACAAGATTTGAGACAAAAATGGGATCCTCTACTATGCTAGTACGAAGGTGCAGAGACTCAATTATCGAAGCAGACTTAAATGATGCGGTGATAAAAGCAAAGCCCTGACGGGATGATAGAGAAGAAAAGCTAAACCTTTCACAGAAATGTTACCATCCTACTTAGGTACGCTAACAGTGAGAGCGTACAATTGCCCTCTCGATGATCTTGTCCTCGTCTCATAATACTTGACTATCTTTCCCTTTTTACCTTACTAGAGATACTCTCTCTTGTCATGGGTTTTATCATTCACCCTTTTCCTCCTTTGTGGATTGAGCCATACCAACAAGTTGCCTGTCCTTAAGCTTGTATCCTTTATCCTTGTTCTTACTATCCTTTCTTATAACGTGGTAACAAGTCTCTCGAGAACTGCCTCCATCGTACCAAAACACTGACGTAGTTAGAAAAGTATTAGTCGCAGTTCGAACCACTGTGAATACAGGTGGAGGAAAGAAAGGAAAAGAGGTTCAATGTAACAACCCGTATTTTTCAATAACCTGTTATAGCATAAATTGAGGCAGAATTTAATTCTAAAATCTGAATCAAGAGAAACAGGCTATGCCATTGCGTTCGTCTCGGAAAAATACGTGAAATAGAGTCCGAGTTTTCGAAAATCGGAGTCCGTATGACCCGATTAAGGCCCAACGAAGTTTTCAGAAAATTTCTAAGTAAAAACAGATTTCAAATTCAAACTTGAATTTGAAAAATTGGGCCAGTTTGGGCCAGGCTGGAAAATTCCCGCCTCAGTACCCAAGTCGACAGCCCTGTCGACTTGGGAGTCGACCTGGTTTGACCAAGTCGACAGCCCTGTCGACTTGGCTGTCGACTTGGCTCAGACGAGCAGTCCTGCCTGGTGCACCATTTTGGGTTTGTGTTGAGCTTGGGGGCCAGATTCGGTTTTGAGGGCTGAGATTGGAACTAGGGTTTAATCCTATGGCCTAAAACACTTGCCTAATCTATAAATAAGACCCTAACCTACCCTAAATCATCATTAATCTATCCTACAACTAAACTATGGCAAAATCAATCCTCTCATGGCCTCCACTCTCTTCATAAAAATTCCTAAATCAATTTCTAAGTGATTTTCCATGCATACAAGTGTTTTTAGACTTGTATGAGCATCATTAGCTTGCATTCAAGTCAAGTTTTTATATTTGCATCATAAAGAAGGAGTTTTGATCATTTTGGCTTTGCATTTTTGGGTTGAATTGGTTGCATAAGGGCTTTCTTATATTTGCTATACTCATTTGAGTCTTCATAAGCATTGTAAGCCCTATTCTACTTTCATACTTAAATTCTAAAGTTAAATGTATGATATGCAAGTTTACTATGTCATGTTATGCAAGTTTGAGATGTTATGATATGCAAGTTTACCATGTTATGCTATGCAAGTTTGCCATGTTATGATATGCAAGTTTATCATGTTATGTTATGCAAGTATGCCATGTTATGATATGCAAGTTTATCATGTTATGTTATGCAAGTATGCCATGTTATGATATGCAAGTTTATCATGTTATGTTATGCAAGTTTGCCATGTTATGATATGCAAGTTTACCATGTTATGCTATGCAAGTTTACCATGTTATGCTATGCAAGTTTGCCATGTTATGATATGCAAGTTTATCATGTTATGTTATGCAAGTTTGAGATGCAAGTTCATCATATGATAGGCAAGTATGTTATGCAAGTTTGGGGTGATCATTTTGTTCATGTTATCATGCTATGCAAGCTTATCTTGAGTATATGAACATAAAGCTTCAAGCTTTATGCTAAAGGTTGCATTTTGGCAACATGTAAGTTATCATATCCCTTATGATAACTTGCATGTGAGGCTAAATGTGAACTTATGGCCATTTCTACATGTCATTTATCACCATGTATCACCAATATGCTAAGTTTTTGTTTTATGCATGCTTTTGAGACCAAAAAATGTAATATGCAAGTATATGGACACATGTACATTTCATATGCCACCATGTTGAACTTGTGGCTTCAACACCTTTATGTCATGATTATGCCAAGTTCCCTCTTTCTATCCTTTATGCGCTATTGCGATATGTAAGCGATGTGATTGCGTTTGGGGTTGGGTAAACTTAAAAGACATAAAAACATAAGATTGGGATTTACCTATTAAGTTAGGTCTACCCATTGGGAATTTACCTATTAAGTTAGGTCTACCCAATTGCTTGAAAATTTGTAACATGTTTTGGAAACATGATGGACATGACACTTAGAAAAGATAAGTGTGACCAACTCGAGGTTGGGTTGAGTTTGTAGCGTAAACCTACCCGGAACCGACCGGCTTAACTAGTTGCTACAAACAATAGGACCCAATGTGAGAAGTTGGCCATGTTGCACCTTGAACCCGAGGTTAGACCAAGTTGTGGTGTAAAGCTACCCGGACCCGCCCGGCTTAACTAGTAACCACAACAAGGTCTAATGTGAGAGGTTAAGGCGCATTAAATTAATTAATGCCTCGTGATTAGGGTTAAGTCATGGTCCACTTAATACTTAACCAATTTGGGCTTGGTAGATTAATCAGGGATAAGTCGTGTACTCATCGTTACACTTAACCAAGTTAATCCATGATTAGCAAGAGGGTTAAACCGTACTTAACCCACTAGAAAATCCTAGCAATGGGGGGTCCACTCCAGCAGTAATCCCAAGTTTGTATCATTAAGGCCCAAGGGTCTAGGCTAGGGAGGGAGCACGATTACTGGACTGGAGGTAAGTGACCAAAAGCGACGGCAGAAGGGTACGCCGGTGTTGTTCCGGGCGGACTATGGTCGTGCACACAGTCCGAAGCCAGGGAAAACATGCACGGGTACCAGTAGATCGAGACTGTGCACGCATGATTATGGTGTCCAGGGGTTGACACCCTAGTGCTTGATACACCCGACGGGAGACCCGGCACAGTCTGACTACAATTATGTTTGGGCCGTATGGACACCAACACGTGACGAGTTAGGCTTATAGGGAGCCGATCGACTAGACCGTTTGGTTAGACCTTGTATTAGGGTCATTTAATGTTGTTAGGCCAAAGCTTGGGCCAAGGGATCAATACTTGTATATTCAAGTCATGTTAGTTTGCTAGTACACCTGTGGTGCAAAACCTTAAACCTGATTATGCGATGACACCTTTATCTACCTTATTAGTTAATCATCATGCTAGTATGTTGTTATCCTTAAGTTCATCCCTGCTTCTCATGCTAGTTAACTTTATCAGTTTACATTGATTGTAGTAGGGCTTACTCAGTCTTTTTGACTGACCTGTTTTCCTTTCGCCTCTTTTCTTCCGTTTCCCCCCCAGGTTCTCTGGGTGGGAATATTGGAGCTTAGCTTGGATTTCTGATCGCTTGCTTGTGGGATTTTAGCTCATGTACGGTCTTGACATGAAGCTAGCTATGGTTATCACTTATTTTGGGGATAGTACTTATGTATTTCAGTTTTTCAGTAATGTTGTTTTTATCTAGACTTGTTTATTTGGAAAGTTATGTTGTACCAGACTTGTTTTGAAATAGTATGAAATCTTCCGCTGTTTTATCTATGTTATTTACTCTGTTTACATATATACATATGTTCTTGTTCTGCCTTGATATATCATTATGCATGTTTACCTGATTCAAACGCCCCTCCAAAGTCAGAGTGCTTGCAAGAGACACCCTGGCGGAGGTGGGGTGTTAGAATTTGGTATCAGAGCATATGGTTTACGAGAAGGAAAAAAAAAGGTTTTTAAAAACTTTTGGAAAACTATTTTCAAAACCAAGTATAAAGTATTTTCCAAAGAAAAGTCTAGTTTATTTTAAAGGCTATTCCATAAAAAGCCATTAGCAAAATTCCTTCGTTTTTCTCCATTCTGAATCTATCTTTTTCTTCGTTTTCAGTATGGCCGATAACTTTGCCATTCCGGAGGGAGTACACGTACCTATTTGGTATAGGAGATTTTTGGAGGCTAGGGCGACCGAAGCCGGCCCCGCAGATGTTCCTCCTCCTCCTCCAGTAGTTAATGTTCCTCCTCCTCATGTCGCTGAGGTTCCTCTCCCTCCTCCCCCTCAGCATCCTCAAGCTGACTTCGCAAAGATTTGCAAGGACTTTAAGGCGATGGGTGGCAATAATTTCTTTGGAACCGAGACTTATGTAGAGGCAAGGAATTGGTTGAAAGAAACCGAAGGTCTTTTTGCCTTCTTTGATATAGATGACCGTAGGAAGGTTTTATTAGCAGTGTGGTTGCTAAAGGAAGAAGCTGCACGTTGGTGGGTGGTCACCGCCGCTACTAGGCCAATTGAGACTTGGGATGACTTTCGGGGAAAGTTTGGACTAAGGTTCCTATCGCTGAAGCAAGGGGGCATGACTATTAGGGAATACATAGATAAGTTTAATCAACTGGCTCGGGTCGGTTTAGACTTGGTTAACACAGCTTAGAAGAAGGCCCTATACTTTGCTCTAGGATTAAACGAGCCATTACATGGTTTAGCCATGACTCATATACCCTTGGGGGCAACTTTCGAGAGTTTAGTGAATATGGCCCTACTCAATGAAGAGAATAGGAGTGACAAGAAAGAGATCAAGATGAATGATACTCAAGCCAAGAAGACTGATTCCCAGTGGAAAGGAATTCAGGGTAATCCAAGTGGTCAGAGCAGTCAAGGCAATCAGAACAAGAACAAGAGTCAAGGCAACAAGGGGAACAACAACAAGGGCAATAACAAAAAGGGGAAGTGCCATTATTGCGGTTCAGTTGGGCATCTTATTAAGGATTGCAAGAAGAGAAAAAGGAAGAGTGGTGAATGCTATCGTTGTGGTGAGTTTGGACATTTCAGCAAAGATTGCCCGAAGAAGCAAGGGCAAGGTCAGACTCAGTGTGCAAGACCGTCTGAAGGGCGAGTTCACCCCCTCAACATCGTTCTTCCAGCTCTTGATCGAGGTAGTGTTTCTGTTAAAAGTCTTGTTTACATTTCTGATTTTCCAGTTCGTACCTTGTTTGATTCTGGTGCATCGCATAGCTTTATTTCATCTAATCTAGTTGAAAGTTTGCACCTAAGTACTAGTCTAGTTAATGATCCCGTGTGTGTTGCAAATCCAATTGGGGTTTCCGCCCATTTGTCTATTATCTACGTGGATTTGAAAATCTCTATCTTTAAGTGTAGAGTTCTCGTGTGATGCTTATATTCTCGGTTTCATGGGGCATGGGTTGATTTTGGGCATGGATGGGTTGTCCAGTTTTGGAGCCATCCTTGATTTTTGAGCATAGGGTTGTGAGGCTCATGACTCGCCTCGGTAATACCCTAAAAATTTCTAGTAACCCTATGAGTCCCGTCATGTTGTGTTATCTTGAATCCCTCAACTCGTCTATCGATAGTTTGCAATCGGTGAGGGTGGTCCGAGAATATCCTGATATCTTGGGTGAAGTGAAGGGGGTTACTCCTAAACGAGAGATAGATTTCCGCATTTATCTGGTTGATAATGCCAAGATAGTTTTGTGGCCGGTTAGGCACATGGCCCCGCAAGATGAGAGTTAAGAAAGCAAGTCAAGGAGTTGCTTGAGAAAAACTTCATTAGATGAAGTATATCTGAATAGGGGAGCGCCTGTAGTATTTACTACCAAGGCAGATGGTTCTCTTCGACTTTGTGTGTGAGTTAAACAAGGAGAATAGACAACCATTGCCAAGGATCGATGATTTGTTTGATCAGCTTGTAGGAACATCTGTTCCATCAGCTCAGGGTAGCTGAAGATAGTATAGACAAGACTGCGTTCAGAACTCCAGATGGATTCTTAGAATGGCTGGTCATGCCATTCGGTTTGACTAATGCACCCGCCTACTTCGTGGACTTGATGAGTAGGGTGTCTAGGGAGTTCCTGAACGAGTTTTTGATAGTCTTTGTAGACGATATCCTGACTAAAGAACGAGGAAGAACATGCTAGACAACTCAAGGAGGTGATGGATACGCTTAGAGCGCATCAGTTGAAGGCCAAGTTCTCCAAGTGTCACTTTTGGAGAAGGGAAGTTAGATTCCTTGGGCACATAGTATCTAAGCAAGGCTTAGCGGTGGATCCCTCTAAGGTAGTTGCAGTTCAGGATTGGAAGACTCCAAGGAATGCAACCGAAGTGAGAAGTTTTCTAGGTCTTGCGGGTTTTTACCGGAAGTTCATCAAGGACTTCGCGAAGATTTCCGCTCCTCTCACTAAATTGACGAAGAAGAATTTAGTTTTTGCTTGGAGCATAGAATGCGAGCTTGCTTTTCAAAAGCTCAAGAGAGCCCTCACATCAGCACCTGTTCTAGCTTTGCCCGATGGAGGGAATTTATTTACAGTATACACCGATGCATGTGGCACGGGGTTAGGAGCTGTTCTTATGCAAGAAGCAAGAGTGATATGCTTTGGCGGTAGACAACTCAAAGTGCATGAGAAGAATTATCCCACTCATGACCTAGAGCTGGCAGCAATAGTATATGCACTCAAGGCTTGGCACCATTATCTTCTGGGAGAAAGATTTGAGCTTTATACCGATCACAAGTCATTGAAGTATCTCTTTTCTCAGAAAGATCTGAATCTGAGGCAGCAAAGATGGATGGAATTCTTGGCGTCCTATGACTTTGAGATAGCTTATACCCCTGGCAAGGGAAATGTTTTAGCTGATGCATTGAGTAGAAGAAGGTTGACCCTAAGTCCTCTATTCGTTGAGATGAAGAATTTAGAGTATGTGGCAACCTTTGATTTCTCTTTGGCGGTCGAGTCGATGACCGGTTCTTTAGCATCTCTGGAACTCAGACCTACCCTTCTTGATCAAGTTGGGGCTTCGCAGAGAGAAGACCCTCAGATAGTTGAGATTATGGATAAGATGATTCGAGGAGAGACGTCTAGTCATCTCGCTCGATATTCTATTGATGATAAGGGTTGGCTGAGGAGAGACGGAAGGTTATGTGTTCCCATGGTAGAAGATTTAGAAACAAAAGTTCTGGAGGAAGCGCATCGCTCTAAGTTGACTATACATCCGGGCGGAGATAAGATGTATAAAGATATGAAGCGCATTTTCTTTTGGCCTGGGATGAAGAAGGATGTGGCAGAGTTTGTCTCTAGATGTATCATTTGCCAGCAAGTCAAGGCCGAGACAAAGAAGCCCAGTGGGCTATTGCATCCTCTAGACGTTCCACTTTGGAAGTGGGAGAGTATTTCCATGGATTTTATCGATGGGCTACCAAGGTCAAGGAAAGGGAATACGAGCATCTGGGTTATTGTGGATAGACTTACGAAGAGTGCTCATTTCATTCCGGTAAAGAGCAAGAGGACCGCATCTTGGCTAGCGTCTGTATATCTTCGTGAGATTATGAGACTTCATGGAGTCCCTTCTAGTATTGTCAGTGACCGTGACCCAATCTTTACAAGTCAGTTCTGGAATAGCTTGCAAGAAGCCATGGGCACGAGGTTGAATCTAAGTACGGCTTATCACCCACAGACGGACGGTCAAACCGAAAGGGTGAATAGGGTACTCGAGGATCTGTTGAGGCTTTGTATTCTGGACTTTGGTGGTACTTGGGAAGACCATCTTCCTCTTGTTGAGTTTGCATATAAGAATAGTTATCAGGCAAGCATAGGGATGGCACCATTTGAAGCTTTATATGGGAGGCCGTGCAAGTCGCCTACATGTTGGTGGGAGACTACAGATAAGCTTATACTTGGGCCTGATATGATCAGAGATACATCCGAGAAGATCGAGTTGATTCGGAAACGGATGAAAGCGGCCCAAGACCGACAGAAATCCTATGCTGATAAGCGAAGATCTGATTTGGAGTTTGATGTTGGGGATATGGTTTTCGTGAAGGTTTCTCCTTTGCGGAATGTGGTCCGATTTGGAGCCGTTGGGAAGATGGCACCGAGATTTGTTGGACCATTCCCTATTATAGAGAGGATCGGGCAGATGGCTTATAGAGTTGAGTTGCCCGAGAAGCTTGCCGGAGTACACGATGTTTTTCATGTCTCGCATCTCCGGAAATGTTTACATGAATCAGCAGAGATAGTTGAGCCAAGTGTTCTGAAAGATGTGGAAGTGGAGAAAGAGGCTACCTTGAGGAGAGCTCCGATTCGTATCTTGGGGACAGAGACCAAGAAGCTAAGGAATCGAGAGGTCAAGTTGGTAAAGGTTCAATGGGGTGAAGCCGAAGAAGACGCAACTTGGGAAACCGAGGAGAAGATGCGTGGGCTTTATCCATTCCTTTTTGAGGGTACACTCTCAATCTCTTTTCTTTATCTTTCTCTTTTCTATCCATGTTTATCTAGTTTATCGTGTTAATCTTGTCATGAGAACCTTAGGTAGAAACCCTTTGGATAAAACATGTGTTTGAAACATGTTATGCTTGATGGTTGCAAGTGGTTGCAAGTGTTTGCAAGTGGTTACTCGTGGATGCATTATACACGGTAGGCACTAGATCGGCTCACACACTCCTCATATTGCATATGCATGAGTGTTTATGCTTATTCATGGATGAAAATTTTTGTGTTATCACATGGATGTTGCATATGGGTGTATGTTATGTGCACACATATAGATGTTATACATTATGTTAGGAATTGCATACATATGGATTCATTTCACTAACATAATTTGCATTGATGATATTTGCATTAGATAAGTACATATACACACACCTTTGCATATGTTCATACAACATTTAGAATCTTGTAAGGACAATGATTGCTCGTGGATGATGTTTTGAGTAGATGGATGATTGGATGGTAGGATACGTTCTTCCTAACTTGAAGATTTCGGGGACGAAATCCTTTAAGGAGGGGAGAATGTAACAACCCGTATTTTTCAATAACCTGTTATAGCATAAATTGAGGCAGAATTTAATTCTAAAATCTGAATCAAGGGAAAGGGGCTATGCCATTGCGTTCGTCTCGGAAAAATACGCGAAATAGAGTCCGAGTTTTCGAAAATTGGAGTCCGTATGACCCGATTAAGGCCCAACGAAGTTTTCAGAAAATTTCTAAGTAAAAACAGATTTCAAATTCAAACTTGAATTTGGAAAATTGGGTCAGTTTGGGCCAGGCGGGAAAATTCCCGCCACAGTACCCAAGTCGACAGCCCTGTCGACTTGGGAGTCGACCTGGTTTGACCAAGTCGACAGCCCTGTCGACTTGGCTGTCGACTTGGCTCAGACGAGCAGTCCTGCCTGGTGCACCATTTTGGGTTTGTGTTGAGCTTGGGGGCCAGATTCGGTTTTGAGGGCTGAGATTGGAACTAGGGTTTAATCCTATCGCCTAAAACACTTGCCTAATCTATAAATAAGACCCTAACCTACCCTAAATCATCATTAATCTATCCTACAACTAAACTATGGCAAAATCAATCCTCTCATGGCCTCCACTCTCTTCATAAAAATTCCTAAATCAATTTCTAAGTGATTTTCCATGCATACAAGTGTTTTTAGACTTGTATGAGCATCATTAGCTTGCATTCAAGTCAAGTTTTTATATTTGCATCATAAAGAAGGAGTTTTGATCATTTTGGCTTGCATTTTTGGGTTGAATTGGTTGCATAAGGGCTTTCTTATATTTGCTATACTCATTTGAGTCTTCATAAGCATTGTAAGCCCTATTCTACTTTCATACTTAAACTCTAAAGTTAAATGTATGATATGCAAGTTTACTATGTCATGTTATGCAAGTTTGAGATGTTATGATATGCAAGTTTACCATGTTATGCTATGCAAGTTTGTCATGTTATGATATGCAAGTTTATCATGTTATGTTATGCAAGTATGCCATGTTATGATATGCAAGTTTATCATGTTATGTTATGCAAGTATGCCATGTTATGATATGCAAGTTTATCATGTTATGTTATGCAAGTTTGCCATGTTATGATATGCAAGTTTACCATGTTATGCTATGCAAGTTTACCATGTTATGCTATGCAAGTTTGCCATGTTATGATATGCAAGTTTATCATGTTATGTTATGCAAGTTTGAGATGCAAGTTCGTCATATGATATGCAAGTATGTTATGCAAGTTTGGGGTGATCATTTTGTTCATGTTATCATGCTATGCAAGCTTATCTTGAGTATATGAACATAAAGATTCAAGCTTTATGCTAAAGGTTGCATTTTGGCAACATGTAAGTTATCATATCCCTTATGATAACTTGCATGTGAGGCTAAATGCGAACTTATGGCCATTTCTACATGTCATTTATCACCATGTATCACCAATATGCTAAGTTTTTGTTATGTGCATGCTTTTGAGACCTAAAAATGTAATATGCAAGTATATGGACACATGTACATTTCATATGCCACCATGTTGAACTTGTGGCTTCAACACCTTTATGTCATGATTATGCCAAGTTCCCTCTTTCTATCCTTTATGCGCTATTGCGATATGTAAGCGATGGGATTGCGTTTGGTGTTGGGTAAACTTAAAAGACA
Organism: Allium sativum; assembly: GCA_030737875.1. Classification (NCBI taxonomy): domain Eukaryota; kingdom Viridiplantae; phylum Streptophyta; class Magnoliopsida; order Asparagales; family Amaryllidaceae; genus Allium; species Allium sativum. The sequence continues at coordinate 2,601,862 of CM060911.1, read as the reverse complement.
TAAAAACATAAGATTGGGATTTACCTATTAAGTTAGGTCTACCCATTGGGAATTTACCTATTAAGTTAGGTCTACCCAATTGCTTGAAAATTTGTAACATGTTTTGGAAACATGATGGACATGACACTTAGAAAAGATAAGTGTGACCAACTCGAGGTTGGGTTGAGTTTGTAGCGTAAACCTACCCGGAACCGACCGGCTTAACTAGTTGCTACAAACAATAGGACCCAATGTGAGAAGTTGTCCATGTTGTACCTTGAACCCGAGGTTAGACCAAGTTGTGGTGTAAAGCTACCCGGACCCGCCCGGCTTAACTAGTAACCACAACAAGGTCTAATGTGAGAGGTGAAGGCGCATTAAATTAATTAATGCCTCGTGATTAGGGTTAAGTCATGGTCCACTTAATACTTAACCAATTTGGGCTTGGTAGATTAATCAGGGATAAGTCGTGAACTCATCGTTACACTTAACCAAGTTAATCCATGATTAGCAAGAGGGTTAAACCGTACTTAACCCACTAGAAAAAATCCTAGCAATGGGGGGTCCACTCCAGCAGTAATCCCAAGTTTGTATCATTAAGGCCCTAGGGTCTAGGCTAGGGAGGGAGCACGATTACTGGACTGGAGGTAAGTGACCAAAAGCGACGACAGAAGGGTACGCCGGTGTTGTTTCGGGCGGACTATGGTCGTGCACACAGTCCGAAGCCAGGGAAAACATGCACAGGTACCAGTAGATCGAGACTGTGCACGCATGATTATGGTGTCCAGGGGTTGACACCCTAGTGCTTGATACACCCGACGGGAGACCCGGCACAGTCTGACTACAATTATGTTTGGGCCGTATGGACACCAACACGTGACGAGTTAGGCTTATAGGGAGCCGATCGACTAGACCGTTTGGTTAGACCTTGTATTAGGGTCATTTCATGTTATTGGGCCAAAGCTTGGGCCAAGGGATCAATACTTGTATATTCAAGTCATGTTAGTTTGCTAGTACACCTGTGGTGCAAAACCTTAAACCTGATTATGCGATGACACCTTTATCTACCTTGTTAGTTAATCATCATGCTAGTATGTTGTTATCCTTAAGTTCATCCCTGCTTCTCATGCTAGTTAACTTTATCAGTTTACATTGATTGTAGTAGGGCTTACTCAGTCTTTTTGACTGACCTGTTTTCCTTTCGCCTCTTTTCTTCCGTTCCCCCCCCCCCCCCCAAGGTTCTCAGGGTGGGAATATTGGAGCTTAGCTTGGATTTCTAATCGCTTGCTTGTGGGATTTTAGCTCATGTACGGTCTTGACATGAAGCTAGCTATGGTTATCACTTATTTTGGGGATAGTACTTATGTATTTCAGTTTTTCAGTAATGTTGTTTTTATCTAGACTTGTTTATTTGGAAAGTTATGTTGTACCAGACTTGTTTTGAAATAGTATGAAATCTTTCGCTGTTTTATCTATGTTATTTACTCTGTTTACATATATACATATGTTCTTGTTCTGCCTTGATATATCATTATGCATGTTTACCTGATTCAAACGCCCCTCCAAAGTCAGAGTGCTTGCAAGAGACACCCTGGCGGAGGTGGGGTGTTAGAATTTGGTATCAGAGCATATGGTTTACGAGAAGGAAAAAAAAGGTTTTTAAAAACTTTTGGAAAACTATTTTCAAAACCAAGTATAAAGTATTTTCCAAAGAAAAGTCTAGTTTATTTTAAAGGCTATTCCATAAAAAGCCATTAGCAAAATTCCTTCGTTTTTCTCCATTCTGAATCTATCTTTTTCTTCGTTTTCAGTATGGCCGATAACTTTGCCATTCCGGAGGTAGTACACGTATCTGTTTGGTATAGGAGACTTTTGGAGGCTAGGGCGACCGAAGCCGGCCCCGCAGATGTTCCTCCTCCTCCTCCTCCAGTAATTAATGTTCCTCCTCCTCATGTCGCTGAGGTTCCTCTTCCTCCTCCCCCTCAGCATCCTCAAGCTGACTTCGCAAAGATTTGCAAGGACTTTAAGGCGATGGGTGGCAATAATTTCTTTGGAACCGAGACTTATGTAGAGGCAAGGAATTGGTTGAAAGAAACCGAAGGTCTTTTTGCCTTCTTTGATATAGATGACCGTAGGAAGGTTTTATTAGCAGTGTGGTTGCTAAAGGAAGAAGCTGCACGTTGGTGGGTGGTCACCGCCGCTACTAGGCCAATTGAGACTTGGGATGACTTTCGGGGAAAGTTTGGACTAAGGTTCCTATCGCTGAAGCAAGGGGGCATGACTATTAGGGAATACATAGATAAGTTTAATCAACTGGCTCGGGTCGGTTTACACTTGGTTAACACAGCTCAGAAGAAGGCCCTATACTTTGCTCTAGGATTAAACGAGCCATTACATGGTTTAGCCATGACTCATATACCCTTGGGGGCAACTTTCGAGAGTTTAGTGAATATGGCCCTACTCAATGAAGAGAATAGGAGTGACAAGAAAGAGATCAAGATGAATGATACTCAAGCCAAGAAGACTGATTCCCAGTGGAAAGGAATTCAGGGTAATCCAAGTGGTCAGAGCAGTCAAGGCAATCAGAACAAGAACAAGAGTCAAGGCAACAAGGGGAACAACAACAAGGGCAATAACAAAAAGGGGAAGTGCCATTATTGCGGTTCAGTTGGGCATCTTATTAAGGATTGCAAGAAGAGAAAAAGGAAGAGTGGTGAATGCTATCGTTGTGGTGAGTTTGGACATTTCAGCAAAGATTGCCCGAAGAAGCAAGGGCAAGGTCAGACTCAGTGTGCAAGACCGTCTGAAGGGCGAGTTCACCCCCTCAACATCGTTCTTCCAGCTCTTGATCGAGGTAGTGTTTCTGTTAAAAGTCTTGTTTACATTTCTGATTTTCCAGTTCGTACCTTGTTTGATTCTGGTGCATCGCATAGCTTTATTTCATCTAATCTAGTTGAAAGTTTGCACCTAAGTACTAGTCTAGTTAATGATCCCGTGTGTGTTGCAAATCCAATTGGGGTTTCCGCCCATTTGTCTATTATCTACGTGGATTTGAAAATCTCTATCTTTAAGTGTAGAGTTCTCGTGTGATGCTTATATTCTCGGTTTCATGGGGCATGGGTTGATTTTGGGCATGGATGGGTTGTCCAGTTTTGGAGCCATCCTTGATTTTTGAGCATAGGGTTGTGAGGCTCATGACTCGCCTCGGTAATACCCTAAAAATTTCTAGTAACCCTATGAGTCCCGTCATGTTGTGTTATCTTGAATCCCTCAACTCGTCTATCGATAGTTTGCAATCGGTGAGGGTGGTCCGAGAATATCCTGATATCTTGGGTGAAGTGAAGGGGGTTACCCCTAAACGAGAGATAGATTTCCGCATTTATCTGGTTGATAATGCCAAGATAGTTTTGTGGCCGGTTAGGCACATGGCCCCGCAAGATGAGAGTTAAGAAAGCAAGTCAAGGAGTTGCTTGAGAAAAACTTCATTAGATGAAGTATATCTGAATAGGGGAGCGCCTGTAGTATTTACTACCAAGGCAGATGGTTCTCTTCGACTTTGTGTGTGAGTTAAACAAGGAGAATAGACAACCATTGCCAAGGATCGATGATTTGTTTGATCAGCTTGTAGGAACATCTGTTCCATCAGCTCAGGGTAGCTGAAGATAGTATAGACAAGACTGCGTTCAGAACTCCAGATGGATTCTTAGAATGGCTGGTCATGCCATTCGGTTTGATTAATGCACCCGCCTACTTCATGGACTTGATGAGTAGGGTGTCTAGGGAGTTCCTGAACGAGTTTGTGATAGTCTTTGTAGACGATATCCTGACTAAAGAACGAGGAAGAACATGCTAGACATCTCAAGGAGGTGATGGATACGCTTAGAGCGCATCAGTTGAAGGCCAAGTTCTCCAAGTGTCACTTTTGGAGAAGGGAAGTTAGATTCCTTGGGCACATAGTATCTAAGCAAGGCTTAGCGGTGGATCCCGCTAAGGTAGTTGCAGTTCAGGATTGGAAGACTCCAAGGAATGCAACCGAAGTGAGAAGTTTTCTAGGTCTTGCGGGTTTTTACCGGAAGTTCATCAAGGACTTCGCGAAGATTTCCACTCCTCTCACTAAATTGACGAAGAAGAATTTAGTTTTTGCTTGGAGCATAGAATGCGAGCTTGCTTTTCAAAAGCTCAAGAGAGCCCTCACATCAGCACCTGTTCTAGCTTTGCCCGATGGAGGGAAGTTATTTACAGTATACACCGATGCATGTGGCACGGGGTTAGGAGCTGTTCTAATGCAAGAAGCAAGAGTGATATGCTTTGGCGGTAGACAACTCAAAGTGCATGAGAAGAATTATCCCACTCATGACCTAGAGTTGGCAGCAATAGTATATGCACTCAAGGCTTGGCGCCATTATCTTCTGGGAGAAAGATTTGAGCTTTATACCGATCACAAGTCATTGAAGTATCTCTTTTCTCTGAAGGATCTGAATCTGAGGCAGCAAAGATGGATGGAATTCTTGGCGTCCTATGACTTTGAGATAGCTTATACCCCTGGCAAGGGAAATGTGGTAGCTGATGCATTGAGTAGAAGAAGGTTGACCCTAAGTCCTCTATTCGTTGAGATGAAGAATTTAGAGTATGTGGCAACCTTTGATTTCTCTTTGGCGGTCGAGTCGATGACCGGTTCTTTAGCATCTCTGGAACTCAGACCTACCCTTCTTGATCAAGTTGGGGCTTCGCAGAGAGAAGACCCTCAGATAGTTGAGATTATGGATAAGATGATTCGAGGAGAGACGTCTAGTCATCTCGCTCGATATTCTATTGATGATAAGGGTTGGCTGAGGAGAGACGGAAGGTTATGTGTGTTCCCATGGTAGAAGATTTAGTAACAAAAGTTCTGGAGGAAGCGCATCGCTCTAAGTTGACTATACATCCGGGCGGAGATAAGATGTATAAAGATATGAAGCGCATTTTCTTTTGGCCTGGGATGAAGAAGGATGTGGCAGAGTTTGTCTCTAGATGTATCATTTGCCAGCAAGTCAAGGCCGAGACAAAGAAGCCCAGTGGGCTATTGCATCCTCTAGACGTTCCACTTTGGAAGTGGGAGAGTATTTCCATGGATTTTATCGATGGGCTACCAAGGTCAAGGAAAGGGAATACGAGCATCTGGGTTATTGTGGATAGACTTACGAAGAGTGCTCATTTCATTCCGGTAAAGAGCAAGAGGACCGCATCTTGGCTAGCGTCTGTATATCTTCGTGAGATTATGAGACTTCATGGAGTCCCTTCTAGTATTGTCAGTGACCGTGACCCAATCTTTACAAGTCAGTTCTGGAATAGCTTGCAAGAAGCCATGGGCACGAGGTTGAATCTAAGTACGGCTTATCACCCACAGACGGACGGTCAAACCGAAAGGGTGAATAGGGTACTCGAGGATCTGTTGAGGCTTTGTATTCTGGACTTTGGTGGTACTTGGGAATACCATCTTCCTCTTGTTGAGTTTGCATATAAGAATAGTTATCAGGCAAGCATAGGGATGGCACCATTTGAAGCTTTATATGGGAGGCCGTGCAAGTCGCCTACATGTTGGTGGGAGACTACAGATAAGCTTATACTTGGGCCTGATATGATCAGAGATACATCCGAGAAGATCGAGTCGATTCAGAAACGGATGAAAGCGGCCCAAGACCGACAGAAATCCTATGCTGATAAGCGAAGATCTGATTTGGAGTTTGATGTTGGGGATATGGTTTTCGTGAAAGTTTCTCCTTTGCGGAATGTGGTCCGATTTGGAGCCGTTGGGAAGATGGCACCGAGATTTGTTGGACCATTCCCTATTATAGAGAGGATCGGGCAGATGGCTTATAGAGTTGAGTTGCCCGAGAAGCTTGCCGGAGTACACGATGTTTTTCATGTCTCGCATCTCCGGAAATGTTTACATGAATCAGCAGAGATAGTTGAGCCAAGTGTTCTGAAATATGTGGAAGTGGAGAAAGAGGCTACCTTGAGGAGAGCTCCGATTCGTATCTTGGGGACAGAGACCAAGAAGCTAAGGAATCGAGAGGTCAAGTTGGTAAAGGTTCAATGGGGTGAAGCCGAAGAAGACGCAACTTGGGAAACCGAGGAGAAGATGCGTGGGCTTTATCCATTCCTTTTTGAGGGTACACTCTCAATCTCTTTTCTTTATCTTTCTCTTTGCTATCCATGTTTATCTAGTTTATCGTGTTAATCTTGTCATGAGAACCTTAGGTAGAAACCTTTTGGATAAAACATGTGTTTGAAACATGTTATGCTTGATGGTTGCAAGTGGTTACTCGTGGATGCATTATACACGGTAGGCACTAGATCGGCTCACACACTCCTCATATTGCATATGCATGAGTGTTTATGCTTATTCATGGATGAAAATTTTTGTGTTATCACATGGATGTTGCATATGGGTGTATGTTATGTGCACACATATAGATGTTATACATTATGTTAGGAATTGCATACATATGGATTCATTTCACTAACATAATTTGCATTGATGATATTTGCATTAGATAAGTACATATACACACACCTTTGCATATGTTCATACAACATTTAGAATCTTGTAAGGACAATGATTGCTCGTGGATGATGTTTTGAGTAGATGGATGATTGGATGGTAGGATACGTTCTTCCTAACTTGAAGATTTCGGGGACGAAATCCTTTAAGGAGGGGAGAATGTAACAACCCGTATTTTTCAATAACCTGTTATAGCATAAATTGAGGCAGAATTTAATTCTAAAATCTGAATCAAGGGAAAGGGGCTATGCCATTGCGTTCGTCTCGGAAAAATACGCGAAATAGAGTCCGAGTTTTCGAAAATCGGAGTCCGTATGACCCGATTAAGGCCCAACGAAGTTTTCAGAAAATTTCTAAGTAAAAACAGATTTCAAATTCAAACTTGAATTTGGAAAATTGGGTCAGTTTGGGCCAGGCGGGAAAATTCCCGCCACAGTACCCAAGTCGACAGCCCTGTCGACTTGGGAGTCGACCTGGTTTGACCAAGTCGACAGCCCTGTCGACTTGGCTCAGACGAGCAGTCCTGCCTGGTGCACCATTTTGGGTTTGTGTTGAGCTTGGGGGCCAGATTCGGTTTTGAGGGCTGAGATTGGAACTAGGGTTTAATCCTATGGCCTAAAACACTTGCCTAATCTATAAATAAGACCCTAACCTACCCTAAATCATCATTAATCTATCCTACAACTAAACTATGGCAAAATCAATCCTCTCATGGCCTCCACTCTCTTCATAAAAATTCCTAAATCAATTTCTAAGTGATTTTCCATGCATACAAGTGTTTTTAGACTTGTATGAGCATCATTAGCTTGCATTCAAGTCAAGTTTTTATATTTGCATCATAAAGAAGGAGTTTTGATCATTTTGGCTTGCATTTTTGGGTTGAATTGGTTGCATAAGGGCTTTCTTATATTTGCTATACTCATTTGAGTCTTCATAAGCATTGTAAGCCCTATTCTACTTTCATACTTAAACTCTAAAGTTAAATGTATGATATGCAAGTTTACTATGTCATGTTATGCAAGTTTGAGATGTTATGATATGCAAGTTTACCATGTTATGCTATGCAAGTTTGCCATGTTATGATATGCAAGTTTATCATGTTATGTTATGCAAGTATGCCATGTTATGATATGCAAGTTTATCATGTTATGTTATGCAAGTATGCCATGTTATGATATGCAAGTTTATCATGTTATGTTATGCAAGTTTGCCATGTTATGATATGCAAGTTTACCATGTTATGCTATGCAAGTTTACCATGTTATGCTATGCAAGTTTGCCATGTTATGATATGCAAGTTTATCATGTTATGTTATGCAAGTTTGAGATGCAAGTTCGTCATATGATATGCAAGTATGTTATGCAAGTTTGGGGTGATCATTTTGTTCATGTTATCATGCTATGCAAGCTTATCTTGAGTATATGAACATAAAGCTTCAAGCTTTATGCTAAAGGTTGCATTTTGGCAACATGTAAGTTATCATATCCCTTATGATAACTTGCATGTGAGGCTAAATGCGAACTTATGGCCATTTCTACATGTCATTTATCACCATGTATCACCAATATGCTAAGTTTTTGTTTTATGCATGCTTTTGAGACCTAAAAATGTAATATGCAAGTATATGGACACATGTACATTTCATATGCCACCATGTTGAACTTGTGGCTTCAACACCTTTATGTCATGATTATGCCAAGTTCCCTCTTTCTATCCTTTATGCGCTATTGCGATATGTAAGCGATGGGATTGCGTTTGGTGTTGGGTAAACTTAAAAGACATAAAAACATAAGATTGGGATTTACCTATTAAGTTAGGTCTACCCATTGGGAATTTACCTATTAAGTTAGGTCTACCCAATTGCTTGAAAATTTGTAACATGTTTTGGAAACATGATGGACATGACACTTAGAAAAGATAAGTGTGACCAACTCGAGGTTGGGTTGAGTTTGTAGCGTAAACCTACCCGGAACCGACCGGCTTAACTAGTTGCTACAAACAATAGGACCCAATGTGAGAAGTTGGCCATGTTGTACCTTGAACCCGAGGTTAGACCAAGTTGTGGTGTAAAGCTACCCGGACCCGCCCGGCTTAACTAGTAACCACAACAAGGTCTAATGTGAGAGGTGAAGGCGCATTAAATTAATTAATGCCTCGTGATTAGGGTTAAGTCATGGTCCACTTAATACTTAACCAATTTGGGCTTCGTAGATTAATCAGGGATAAGTCGTGAACTCATCGTTACACTTAACCAAGTTAATCCATGATTAGCAAGAGGGTTAAACCGTACTTAACCCACTAGAAAAAATCCTAGCAATGGGGGGTCCACTCCAGCAGTAATCCCAAGTTTGTATCATTAAGGCCCTAGGGTCTAGGCTAGGGAGGGAGCACGATTACTGGACTGGAGGTAAGTGACCAAAAGCGACGACAGAAGGGTACGCCGGTGTTGTTCCGGGTGGACTATGGTCGTGCACACAGTCCGAAGCCAGGGAAAACATGCACGGGTACCAGTAGATCGAGACTGTGCACGCATGATTATGGTGTCCAGGGGTTGACACCCTAGTGCTTGATACACCCGACGGGGGACCCGGCACAGTCTGACTACAATTATGTTTGGGTCGTATGGACACCAACACGTGACGAGTTAGGCTTATAGGGAGCCGATCGACTAGACCGTTTGGTTAGACCTTGTATTAGGGTCATTTCATGTTATTGGGCCAAAGCTTGGGCCAAGGGATCAATACTTGTATATTCAAGTCATGTTAGTTTGCTAGTACACCTGTGGTGCAAAACCTTAAACCTGATTATGCGATGACACCTTTATCTACCTTGTTAGTTAATCATCATGCTAGTATGTTGTTATTCTTAAGTTCATCCCTGCTTCTCATGCTAGTTAACTTTATCAGTTTACATTGATTGTAGTAGGGCTTACTCAGTCTTTTTGACTGACCTGTTTTCCTTTCGCCTCTTTTCTTCCGTTCCCCCCCCCCCCAAGGTTCTCAGGGTGGGAATATTGGAGCTTAGCTTGGATTTCTGATCGCTTGCTTGTGGGATTTTAGCTCATGTACGGTCTTGACATGAAGCTAGCTATGGTTATCACTTATTTTGGGGATAGTACTTATGTATTTCAGTTTTTCAGTAATGTTGTTTTTATCTAGACTTGTTTATTTGGAAAGTTATGTTGTACCAGACTTGTTTTGAAATAGTATGAAATCTTCCGCTGTTTTATCTATGTTATTTACTCTGTTTACATATATACATATGTTCTTGTTCTGCCTTGATATATCATTATGCATGTTTACCTGATTCAAACGCCCCTCCAAAGTCAGAGTGCTTGCAAGAGACACCCTGGCGGAGGTGGGGTGTTAGAGGTGGGGTGTTAGATTCAATCAAGGAAACAAAGGATAATGTTAATGGCCTTTGGGGAATAGCCTTTAAAAATAAAACTTTCCTTGAAAAATGCTTCTATGTAAATGGTTTTCAAATAGTTTTTAGAAGGTTTTAAAACTTTTGCCCAGTCTGGTAACCTTCTGCTCTGATACCAAATGTAACACCCCACCTCCGCTAGGGTCACTCACAAGGGAATGCACTAGCTTTGGAGGGGTGTTGTCTAGGTAAACGTGCACAGAAATATTACAAGACAGAACATATAAAAACAGCGGAAGAAAACATGATTTCATTACTTTATAAAAGTAGTAAGGTCTAAAACCTTTTACATCAAAGTGCCATTAAATTACTTTCATCGAAACCTGTCTCGCAATAGTAAAGAAGCATAAAACCATAGTCATAAATTATTCCCCCAGTAAAACGGTAAAATAGCCATAGCCAAGAAAAATCCAAGTCGTAGATGGTGATCTTGAAGCAGAAAATCCGCACTAAGTAGCGACATTTCCTCCCTGTAAACCTAGGGGGAAACGGAAGAAAAAGAGGCGAAACAAAATGGGGTCAGTCATAAAGACTGGTAAGTCCTAGCTACTTTCAGCCTAAAAACAGGTAAAGGTAACATGACATGTATAAACTGAAAGTAAACATAAACATGATGACAAGATAAACAGATCAAACTAAGATAACAAGATAAACTTAAGTAACAAGATAACCAAGGTAACAAGATAACAATATAAACTCGGAATAGCATCGCATGTCTAACGTCCTCTGCACCAACCGTACTAGCATCCTAACTCGTATCATCCCTTCCATGTATATGTATAGTCCCTTGCCATATATCGTACGGGTTCCATCACGTTATTCTATACTACTACAACGTAGTGTCACCATCCTTGAAGTCGCTCGGACTGCCATCCTTGTTCTGGCCAGATTCCCTTTTCATGAATTATCGCGTGTTCAACTAGGATTTACGCCACCTAGGACCACTAGGGATTATGCTACCTATTAGACATTTTATAGATTCGATCAGGGTTTATGCCACCTAGGACCACTAGGGATTATGCCACCTATCGAACAACGCCCTTTTTTCCACGTAACGATCTAATCGATCGGCTCCCTACAAGTCCTAGCTCGTCGTGTGTCGGTGTCATACGGCCCAATCACGAATGTAGCTACTCTGTGCTAGGTCCACCCTAGGTTGTATCAAGCCCTAGGGTGTCAACCACTGACACCATTCCAAGCACGCACAGTGTACAATTACTGGTGCCCATGCCTGCTTTTTCAACTCCGGACTCATGTGCACGACCATAGTCCGCATGAACCTACAATGGCGCACCAACTCAGCCGTCGTTCTGGTCGCTTACAATCAGCCCAGTAATCGTGCCCCACCCTAGCCTAGTCCCTAGGGTATCGTGATACAGTCAAGAGAGTTACTGCTGAAAAGGACCGCGTAACTAGGGTTTCCGTCCAGCAGGTTAAGTGTTGTCATCTAAATTCAAGACTTAACCCCTATCAGTCTAGCATGTCAAGTTGGTTAACTGTGGTCATTCAAGTTCGTGACCTAACCCGTCTACATGTCATGTCAAGTTGGCTAAGTGTTGTCATTCAAGTTCATGACTTAGCCCTACGAATCACGTGTCAAGTTGGTTAAGCGTATTCTAGCGGTTCATGACTTAACCCTATCCAAATCATCGTGTCAAATTGGTTAAGTATATTTAAGCTTAACCCCATAAAATTACCGTGTTAGATTGGTTAAGTATATTCAAGCTTAACCCCATCAAATTACCGTGTTAGATTGGTTAAGTATATTCAAGTGACTCATGACTTAACCTCATCAAGTTACCGTGTTAGATTAGTTAAGTATATTCAAGCGATTCATGACTTAACCTCATCAAGTTATCATGTTAGATTGGTTAAGTATATTCAAGCGATTCATGACTTAACCCCATCAAGTTATCATGTTAGATTGGTTAAGTATATTCAAGCGATTCATGACTTAACCCCATCAAGTTACCGTGTTAGACTGGTTAAGTATATGTTAACCTAACCCCATCCGCTAGTCAAATTATAACGGTTAAGTGTTACCCTTGTGAGTTTACTTAACCTTACCATGCATCGCGCTATACTAGTCGGGTGTTATCGACCCATTCAGGTTAAACTAACCCATCCTCTAATCGTGTTATATGGTTAAGTGTCATCAAGTAATCAAGTCCGGTTTTACTTAACCCACCCATCCACGTCATATTGGTTGAGTGCCATTAGTCTAATCAAGTTACTTAACCCACCCGTCTATGTCATATTGGTGAAGTGTCATTAGTCTAATCAAGTTACTTAACCCACCCGTCTATGTCATATTGGTTAAGTGTCATTAGTCTAATCAAGTTACTTAACCCACCCGTTTATGTCATATTGGTTAATTGTCATTAGCCTAATCAAGTTACTTAACCCACCCGTCCATGTCATATTCATTTATTATTTACTAATGCATCAACCTCTCACATTGGACTTATTTGCGGTCACTGGATACGTCGGGCGGTTCCAGGCAGAATTACACCGCAAATCCATTCCAACCTCGGGTTCAAGCATTAACACAATCTAATCTTTGCCTACGACCTCTCACATTAGACTATTATTGTTGTGGTCACTGGATATGCCGGGCGGTTCCAGGCAGAATTACTCCACAACTCAAGTCTAACCTCGTGTCGAAGGCATCCGTTAGATTGTTAATTACATATGTGTCATATAAGTCAAAATCCCCACTTTACATATTACTAAGCATATTCCCAAGTTCCCAATTACATGTCCATCAAAATGTGTACCCAATTCTAGCCACTTCACATACGTCCAAATCTCGCCTATTTGCATGTATGTCAAGTTTATGCCAATTTACCCAAATCAAGTTCTAGCCAAAGTTACATTTTGTCACGTTCATGCCCAAATAAACCCACATCATGGTTCATGTTCCCAATTCCACTTATGCCTAATTTACATAAGCCTAATCCCTTGATTTAACTTACATAGTCCCCAAAACTCATGATTTAATTCATATGCCAATTCATGTATGCCCCAAACTTGCAAAATACATTGGCAATACCCCAAATTTCCCTTTGTTCATGTTATGAAATCAATTATACCACACACCCATGTCCAAATAGGTGAAATCCCAATATTCCTCCATATACAAATCGCATGTAAATCGTAGTTTAGGCCTAGGTCTGAAATCGACTAAGGTTCATCAAAAGAAGATAAATAGGGGAAGGTAGAAACTTTGCATAAAACAAGATCCGAGAGAAAAACATCATTAAATGCATGACAAGGACATGAAAGAGTGATTTGCAACATGCATAGGTCCAAATTAATGTCATAGCAACATCCCCAAAGGTCAAGATCGAAAATGAACAAGAATGAGCATGGATCGATAATCATGCATAGATCCAATTTCAACTTTATCACATGTCATATTCAAGTTATCGTTTCAATCTAAAAGCATCTAGAACTTACAAAGCGTGGCTAGAGAATTATGAGCAAGCATTTGTCGTAGAATGGTGTAGGAATGATGCTCTACTCCCTTGATTTGATGTAGAAAGCTTGCTCCTTTGACATGGATCTAGTTTGAATGCTCAAGCCTTTGAAGTTGGAGATGGAGGCCATGATCAAGAAATATTTGGGCAGCACTTTGTTGTTAGAGTGAATTGTAGTGAATTAGGCTAGGTCTTAGTGTGTTTTTATAGGAGTAGGAACAAGTTTAGGCCATAGGATCAACCCTAGAACAGATCTGAGCCATCAAAAATTGTCACAGGCCAACAAACCAGACCACAAGACCCTGTAGGTGCACCCAGGCCGACCTGGTCCGACCAGGGAAGTCGACTCCCAGGTCGACACCCAGGTCGACTGGGCAGTCGAGCTGGTCCCTAAGGGGGTCGACTCCCCAGTCGACCTGGGGCTGGGCGGGAAATTTTACCGCCCAGTCTGTTCGGGGCTAAATTCGAATTTCGAAAATCTGTTTTCGTTTTCTGATTTTTCGTGAAACTTCTAGAGGCCATATCTCGGTCATACGGACTCCGATTTACGAAATTTCGGACTCGTTTCCAACCAGAATTCCGAGACGAACGCAACGGCGCAACCCGCTTCTTTTGATTCTTATTTTAAAATTTAATTCTGCCTCGATTCTTGTCTTAACACGTTATTAAAATTCAGGTTGTTACAATATTCCTCTGTTTGCTTTGTCTTGCCCACTTGCTTCACAGTCATTCCTTGTTTTACTAGTTTATGCCTTATTCTAATTACTTTAATAATTATATTGTTAAAGTTATGGTACTCCCAGACTTCATGTCTGACCCCCTTTGTTTTCGCCTCTTTTCTTCCTTTCCCCCCTCCCCTAGGTTCTCAGGGTGGGATTAGTACTAGTGGCGCTTGATTTGGATCCCTTTCTCTCTCTTTTGGAAGTGCTTGGATTGCTAAAAGTAAAATTCAGCTCATCTCTTTTATGGCTACTTGTGTTTGGGGTTATACTTTTTACTTTATGTACTCTGAAAACAATTTGTCAAGATGGATATTAAGTGTACTTGGTTTATGAAGTTGTTGTAATCAAACCTTTTCTCCTCTGCAATAAAAGTTGTTTTAAAATTTTCAAGTACCAATATTTGTATATGTCTTGTTATATTCTGTTTTATACACGAATAACGCTCCATGGAAGTTAATGCATTCCCTTTGTGAGTGACATTAATGGACGTGGGGTGTTACACGTGGTATCAGAGTTGAAGGTTACCAGAACATATATGAATTTTGAAAAAACTGTTTTTCAAAAGCAATTTTAAAGAAATACTTTAAAAAATATGTTTTAAAGAGAGTATTTTTAAGAGAAAAGTTTGTTTGTTTTAAAAACATAACCCCCAAGAGCCATATATCTTTTCTTCAATTCTCTGTTTTTGAATCTCTTCCTCTTTCCTTTGTGAATTTCTTTCACCACGCATATAGACGCTTTTTCTAAGATATGTAAGAACTTCCGTACGATGGGTGGAAAACCACTTCATGGGACTGGGACATCTGCCAAAACTAGGAGGAAGTGGAGGACTTGTTGGTACCTTTAGGATAGACGACGGGAGGAAGGTTCAATTAGCTGCTTGGTTAATGAAGAACAAAGCCTCATTTGATAGGAGGCCACGAACAGAGAATGTGCAGGAGAGACATGGAAAGGACACACGATAAAGTAGATCCAAAGAAAGGCGATAAGGATAACAAGGGGCCAAGAGAAAAGGAAGGGCCACACTTGTGAAATACCTGACTACTTAAATAAAGACGTTAGAAAGAAGAAGAAGACTAGTTGTTATCATTACAAGACATCTTATTAGGATCGTCCAAAGAAACAAAAGGCAAAGGTAAGGACAAGGTACATGATCTTCTGGAGGGCAGACGCGTTCCCTCATGACTGACATACCTGATAGAGGTAGAAATATATCTTGGTTGGAAATTTGGTTTTTCTTTTTGATTATCCTGCTCGAACCTTGTTTGAATTATGGCGCTTCACACTCGTTTGTATCTGCTTCGTTAGTTGAAACACTGCACCTAAATACTAGTTTAGTTACGGATCCCATAGTAGTCTCAAATCCTATTGGTGGTTCGGCTCATCTTTCAATGATTTGTCAGAATTTGAGAGTGTCTATCTTGGGTAATGGGTTTGAATGCAACGCCTTCGTTCTTGGCTTCATGGGCTACGGCTTGATTCTAGGTATGGATTGGCTAGCTAGATACGGTGCCATCCTAGATTGTGAAAGAAGGGTAGTTAGATTGTTGACTCGTTGTGGAAAGACCCTCGATATTTCTTGTGACCCTAGAGGTCCGGTAATGCTTAGCTACCTAGAATCACTTGATGCAGCCAATGATGATTTGGAATCTGTTCGTGTGGTCCGTGAATATAGTGACATCTTAGATGAAGTTCGAGGTTTACCCCTGAGGCGCGAGATAGACTTTCAAATATACCTAGTAGATAATGTAAAGCCAGTTGCATTACCAGTGCGCTACATGGCTCCGAGAGAGAGAAGAGAACTCAGTAAGAAAGTGAAATAATTGCTTGAGAAGGGGTTCATAAGAAGGAGTATTTCAGAGTGGGGTGCTCCAGTCGTTTTTGCTACGAAAGCTGATGGTTCACTTAGATTGTGCGTGGACTATAGAGAGCTGAATAAGCTAACAAAGAAGAACAGACACCCATTGCTGAGGATAGATGATTTGTTCGATCAGTTGGTGGGTGCTTCGTTTTTTTCGCAACTGGATTTGGCTATAGGGTTTCATCAGCTAAGGGTGGCTGAAGATAGCATAGATAAGACTGCATTTAGAACTCCTGACAGTTTCTTCGAGTGGCTCATCATGCCTTTCGGTTTGACGAGTGCACCCGCATACTTTGTTAACTTAATGAGTAGGGTGTTTAGGGAGTTTCTAAACAAGTTTGTGATAGTCTTTGTTTGCGATATCCTGATTTTCTCTAAAAGTGAAGAAGAGCATGCCCTACATCTTAGGGAAGTCTTAGAGACCCTACGAGCGCATCAACTTAAAGCAAGGTTCTCCAAGTGCCATTTTTGGAGAAAAGAATTGAGGTTCTTATGACACGTGGTCTCTAAGGAAGGGATAGCTGTGGATCCCGCAAAGGTGGTGGCAACCCAAGATTGGAAGATTCCTAAGAATGCAACAGAAGTAAGAATCTTTTTAGGGCTGGCTGGTTATTATAGGAAGCTCATTAAGGACTTCGCGAAGATATCAGCCCCACTTACGAAGAAGAACTTGATTTTTGCTTGGTATGTTGACTGTGATGATACTTTCCAAGGTTTGAAGAGAGTTTTGACGACCGCTCCAGTTTTAGTTTTGCCAGATGGAAGTAAGCCATTCACAGTATATTCCGGTGCTTGCGAGACAAGGCTTGGAGCAGTTTTCGGTGCAAGAGGAAAAGGTGATATGCAAAAGGCGGCAAGTACGAGTATCGCTTGACACCCACAGACGGATGAACAGACAGAAAGGGGTGAACAAAATTCTTGAAGATCTTTTGAGGTTATGTATCCTAGATTTTGGAAGGACATGAGAAGAGGCAACTAGCTTAGTGATGTTCATGACATGTTTTCGCGTATCATATTTGCGGAAGTGTTACAAGATACCATGGAAGTAGTGGACCGAACATGCTTAGAGAAGTGGAAGTAGAGTGAGATGCCACGATTAGACGAGCTCCTGCATGCATCCTTGGGTCGGAGGTATAAGAACTACGCAACAAGAGTCAAGTTGATCAAAGTGCAATGGGGAGATGATCAAAGAGACGCGACTTGGGAGACGGAAGACAAGATGCATACGCTGTGAGGGTATGTTTTAACTTCTCCTTTTTCTACCGCTTTGTTGATACTTGTCCTATCATTTAGTATTATCTTTGCAATGACATCTTCGATCTTTAGTTAGGAAGAACCCTATGGTTGTAAACATGTGTTTGAGACATGTTATGTTTGGTGGATGCAAATGGATGCAAGTGGTTGCTAGTGGTTGCTCGTGGATGCATGTACACACACATTAGACACTAGATCGGCTCAATCACCTTCATGTTGCATATAAATGTGTGTGCATATTTAAATTAATGGATGTATAATGGTTGTGTTATCACATGGATGCTGCATTTTGATGAATGGTTGTGCACACATGTAGGAATAATTTGTATCGATAGGATTCTTTCGCATACATAATGGACGCATGACACTATCATGATTTGCATTAAGGAGGTCAACTGAATCAGTAGACCCCTGATTTTGCATTAGATAAGGAACATATACATGCACTTTTTGCATATGTTCATACAACATTAGAAATCTTGTAAGGACAATGGATGTCTGTGTTTGATGGTTGAGTAGATGGATGATTGGATGTTTGGATATGTATTCTCTTTAACTTGGAGATTTCGGGGGGCGAAACCTTTTAAGGAGAGGAGAATGTAACACCCCATGATTTTAAATATTAAAATTAACGAATACTTAATTTCAAATGTGGGAATAAGGGAAACCGGTTGCGCCATTGCGTTCACCTCGGAATTCTACTTGAGATGAGTCCGAGTTTGCGTAAATCGGACTCCGTATGAAGAAGATATCTTTAAATTAAATATTGCAGCAAAACATGAAAAAGAATAATGAGAAAAGAAAAATGTTTAGCATTGTTCTAAGCTTTGTAAGCAAAAGACTTAGTAGCTCATTTGGTTAGAACACGCGATCCGCATACAAGAGGTATAGAGTTCGATCCCCGCCAACGCCATATTTTTGTTTTAGGGGAATGACTAAAAATTGGCTTAGTGTGAACGCAGTTCAAAAAGTGGTTTAGTGTGAAAATGGTTAATTGGGAAGATAGATAAAAAGAAATATATATATATATGTAGAAAATATTTATATACATAAACATATATATATATAAGACGTGTACACATCATGTGGCGCATTTTTTGTTGGTCAAGGATTGTCTTTTTTACGTGGCCTTCTCTGATTGGCTTTGTGACAAATTCTGAGGTGTTAGGGCTTACGTGTCATGCTATGATTGGCTGAGTGACACTTGCTTTAGTTGGATGGCTCTGATTGCTCCTAAAACGATCTAACAACTCACATAAGATTTAACTTCTATAAAAGCAACCATAATCCTAAAACCCTAAATCACACAAATTCATTCCAAAGAGCCACTATGCCGTCCATGATCGTTCTAGTTTAGCCACCATTCCTTCTTCAGCTTAAAAGCAAGATAGAAGCAATAATCAAAATCAAATCTAAATCCAAATTAGAATACAATTAGTCTACATCAAAGGTGAGCAATTCAGTTTCAGAATACAGATCCCAGAAAAACAAGACTGTTCTTTTGATTGTGAGTGCTATTTATTTCACAATATAATTAATAAATTAATTATGATGGGCTGTAATTGGATTATGAGAACATGTCTGTTGAAACATGTGATGTTATTGTCTGTTTATGAACATATGACAGTTTTGTTGTTGTATGATTGGTAGATATATTTATATGTACAATTATACATGTTTAACTTGATTCATTTTATGCAAGTTTACATAAGTTAATTTGTGAATCATATGCAAGTTTATGTTATGTGAATCTTATGCAAATTTATGTGTTAAATTATATGCGAATCTTATGCAAGTTTGCAATGTTAAAACATATGTATGCAAGTTTAGGATGTTGAAACATATGTGAATCTTATGCAAGTTGGGATGTAAAACATATGTGAATCAAGTATGTACATATGCTAGTTTATAAGCGAAAAGTGTGACATCAATTTATGTGTTTAGATCCGTATGCAAGTTCACATTTTTATGTTTAGATCTATGTTTAGATCCATATGCAAGTTCACATTTTGATATTAGATCTATATTTAGATCCAAGGAAGTAACATACTTATGCAAATTTATGTTTCCTACGCTAGTTTTGTACGTGAATCATATGCTAGTTTGAATGTAAGTTTGTATGAAATTCATATGCAAGTCATAGGAAAACCATATCCAAATATGCAAGCTCATAATTACATGTTTAGATCTATACATTTAGATCCATGACAGTACATGGTTTATACAAATTTATGTTTTATGACTATTGCCTATGTAAGTGTTGATTATGCAAATTTATGTTAATATGAATCATAATCATGCCAGTTTTGATCCATGTTATGCTAGTTAGATCTATTTTGTGTGTTATGCAAGTTGTGATGTTTCTTTCCTTTTTATGAGTTAGACTATTTGCGAGTCTAACATATTTCACGTTCAACGTACAAACGACGTGGGGATAATGGGAAAATATTAAATATACATAATTGTGAATTGACATAAAATGGCACGAAGGCATATAATTAATTTGAGACATTAATTGGCCTAATTTATATGCATAGTAATTATTAACATAATTTAAGTGACAATTATGGACATGGATTAAAATTGGAAGTTATTGGCAATTTGAAATAGGGATATTAATTCAAATTGGGGTTGAAAAATAATGTATAATAATAAATGCCTAAGATACGAGGTTATACTCGTTTATGGTGTAAGACTGTCCGGACCCGCCCGACAAATCCAGCAACCGCAAACGGTAGTCTAATACGAGAGGTCGAAGGCACAAATCAAAAAAGTAATAAAGGCCTAAGACACGAGGTTAGACTCGTTTGTGGTGTAAGACTGCCCGGACCCGCCTGGCAAATCCAGCAACCACAAACAGTAGTCTAATGTGAGAGGTCAAAGGCATAAATTAAAAGATGCTTAGACACGAGGTTAAGTCTTGCTTGTGGTGGAAGTCTGCCCGGAACCGCCCGGCATATCCAGCGGCCACAAGTAATCGACTTAATGTGAGAGGTCTGTGCATTAATAATTAATTAATGCTGAGAAAAGACGAATATGAATGACAAACAGAAGTTAGGTTGAGTGAGTGATTCTCTGAGTAACAATCTGATGTTGATTTCGGTCTTCGGGGTTGGTACTTAGGTAGTTATTCTCTTAACCAATGTATATATGAACTAAGATGTACTTAATTATAAAAAACATGGTATGTGGGTAGGGTTAAGACCAGTTTAACCAATAATATATATATATATATATATATATATTAATCTGATAAGTGGATGGGGTTAAGACCAGCTTAACCAATAATATATTGATCTAATAAGCGGATAAGGTTAAGACAAACTTAACCTATAATATGTATTGGTCTGATAGGGTTAAGACAAACTTAACCAATAATGTATATTGACTTGATAAGCGGATAGGGTTATGACCAACTTAACTAATAAGATATAAGTGGATGGGGTTAAGACCATCTTAACCAATAATATATTGATCTAATAAGCGGATAGGGTTAAGACAAGCTTAACCAATAACACATGTTGATTTGTTTAGTGAATAATATGGGTGACATGTGGGGTATAATTATAAACACTTAACCAAGTTGAAAACATGTAAGAAGACATGAATAAGAAGGGGTTAAGTGAGAAATTCTAGTGGGGACCAAGCATAGGTGGAAAGCTTGTGTGGGGACCCTTTTCAAACCAGTAACCCATTAAGTATCTTTGTGATCTCGACCCAAGTCGAGGACGGGACGCGTTTACTGAGTTTGATTGTAAAAGGTCAAAACAGGTTAGTGGTGGCAATGCAAGTCCAACGGGGTCATGTGCGGGCGTGGGCCTGGGCTGGTAGGTAAGACGTTGTTGCATCGAGTAGATATACGCCGTGCATCTTTAATGGTATCGGGTTGCCACTTTGGGGAGTGATACACCCCACTGTAGGACCAGCACGGGTATCTACGAGTTAGGGAGCCGATCGAATGGGTAAGGTAGTGGGTACGACTAGCGGAGATAGGAGCAGACGGAACCTATGAAAACAGCTAGGAGTATAACTACCAATTATGAATAAGAATTGTAATTAGAATGGGGTGGGTAGTAGGTACAACTAGTGGAGATAGTGGCAGGCGACACCTATGAAGACAGCTAGGGATACATGAAACTGCCATTATTATTATTATTTTGTTCAGTGGGCGGGATCAACTTTTAGGGTGACTAGTAATGGTGCGGTGTAATTAGCATTGGTGCAGTATAGTAATTATCCTATAGTGATTAGGAGCGCAATTAACGCCAAAATATTCCTCTGTTTTCTTTGTCTTGCCCACTTGCTTTATAGTCATTCCTTGTTTTACCAGTTTATGCCTTATCCTAATTACTTTAATAATTGTATTGTTAAAGTTATGGTACTCGCCAGACTTCATGTTTGACCCCCTTTGTTTTCGCCTTTTTTCTTCCTCCTCCCCCCCCCCCTCCCCAGGTTCTCAGGGTGAGACTAGTACTAGCGGAGCTTGATTTGGATCTCTTTCTCTCTCTTTTGGAAGTTCTTGGATTGCTGAAAGTAAAGTTCAGCTCATCTCTTTTATGGCTACTTTTGTTTGGGGTTATGCTTTTTACTTTATGTACTCTGAAAACAATTTGTCAAGATGGATATTAAGTGTACTTGGTTTATGAAGTTGTTGTAATCAAACCTTTTCTCCGCTGCAATAAAAGTTGTTTTAAAAATTTCAAGTACCAATATTTGTATCTGTCTTGTTATATTCTGTTCTATACACTAATAACGCTCCATGGAAGTTAATGCATTCCCTTTGTGAATGACATTAATGGACGTGGGGTGTTACATATACATAACCATACCTGAACCTACAACCAAAGAGTTAGCACGACAGGATGTACAATACTCTAAGGTGACACTAACACATGGTGTGAAAATAATGGAGAGGGGGTGTGAATGTCATGGTGATAGAAAACATCAAACATAGCAATCATCCTCACATCTCTCACCCAGTGCGTAAAGTATACGACATCCACTACTTTGATCACCCAATTCTTTGTTACGATCACTCTGCCCTATGGAGTCGTGATGGCTCCACTGCACTGATCCGTAACCACTAATACTTTGCTATGTCCACTCTGCCCTCATGGAGTCATGATGACCCCACTGCACTGGCTCATAGCCCTGCTACGATCACTCTGCCCCATGGAGTCACGATGACCCCACTGCACTGATCCATAGCCAATAATCCGTTCCTCAGTGGTGAGTCAAAGCTATAGACATCGATAACCCCTTTGCACACGTCCCACAACAAAGTCCAATTCATGAAGTTACCTCGTTGATCCCCATTGGAATCCTGAGTAATGACCTCCCATTTGGACTTACTTTGCATCTCGGGTTTTAGTCGAATTGGGATTGGTCTTCAGGAAAGTCATCGCGTGGTAGTGGCTTAAGTGACGGTTCGGTTCGGTACCCCATGCCTGGTTCGGTTCGATGCTCATAGTCCACACTTCAATTCGGACCGTGAAGCTCCATGTATGGTTCGATTCAGGTATATGTGTATTCAATACTCAAGCCACCGGTTCGGTCCTCTTCAAGCTTCCTCGGTTCGGTTCGGTCTTTCAAGCTTCCTCGATTCGGTACGAAATCCCCAGTTCCCATTCGCTCCGATCTCACTTGTCTCACCCCAATTCGATCCGGTCCGGGCCTTCCTTGTTGTCCTTGCAATTTTACGCTGCTGAAGATGCCATCACCTTGGTTCGGTTCGGCTAACCGACCTGATCCCTTCATTCGATCCGATCCGGGTCCCTGTAGCATTTCCAACAAGCTATTTTTCGTCCATTCTCGCCACATGACGACGTTTTCAACCATTCTAACTTTACTAATCAATTATAAAACATTCCAAACAGTAGTAATAAAATATAGGATCAATCAACAAGGTTAAAACATCAAGCATATAGGTCATTTAAGATCAAACATACCCCAAAACCCATGATTTTCCCTTTAATCATGTTTTAACAATAGGATTAACAAAACATATCCAAATTAACCCAAATTTTTACCAGGGCCCAAAAATAAGATTTAAGAATTTCTAAACATTTTTCCAGAATTTAATAAGATATAATTTCGTTCATTATCACTAATCACCCCTAATTAGTCGTACCTAGTGAAAAACAATGCAAATCAATCACCTTAGCCACAAATAAAACTTAGATCTGAAACCACCCCCGATTTGGGGTATTTTCCTATGCAACACAGCAGCTCCAACTCTGATTTGGTGTTGGTTTGCCTTGATTTGACGTAGATTAGCTTAATCCTTAATTAGAGAGCGATTTGGGATGAAATTAGAAAGTGGAGGCCATTGTTAGGGTTGAAGAGAGGTAAGTGGCAGTTGGAAAACTGAAATAGAATGAAAACCTAACTCATTTCAGCCTCTCCATAACCCTAATTCCGAAATGGGTTATGGGCTCATTTGCTAATTAACTAATCAGCCCACTTAAGCAGTTTTTCACCTTTTATACCTTGTTTCAGCCATAAATCCCAAACGGTGAGTCTGTTTGGCCAATGTGACCACTCTATGGAAAGGTATACCATCATCTGAATCCAATGGAAACAGTTTTAGGTTAAAACTCCTTACCAATCAAAAGTTATAGGCGAAACAAGATTCGCTAGGGGCAAAACGGTCATTTAAAAATTGGCAAAAATCTGGTTGCTTGTAAGAATAACATTACTTGTACCATCTTAAAGTTAGATTTTGAGAAAGCATTTGACTCTATAGATCGGGATTTCATATGCGAACTATGTCTTGCTAGAGGGTTTAGTATAAGATGGACCAACTGGATCTTATTATTGTTAAGATCTGGTTGCTCTAATATAGTTGTTAATGGGATAGTGGGTAAGAAGATTCAATCTAAGAGGGGTCTTAGACAAGGAGACCCCTTATCGCCTTTTCTATTTAATTTAGCGGTGGATGTCTTTGCAAGAATTATTAAAAGAGCGGGTAGGTTAGGGTTACTGGGTAGTGTTGGGAATGAGGAATTTAATAATGAATTATCTATTCTCCAATTTGCATATGATACATTATTATTTTCTTCACACCTGCCAAAGCATATAACTACCCTTAAGTTTATACTTTACTGTTTTGAAATGTTATCTGGTCTTAGAATTAATTTTGATAAAAGTGCGGTTATGGTTTTTAATGATGTCGATAGCGTGGAGACATTGGTAGCCAATACCTTAAACTGTTCAATTATGAAATTTCCTTTTGATTATTTAGGGTTTAAGATTAGACCTTCAAAGCTTAAAAAAGAGGATTGGATAGTAATCATTGATAAGATCAATAATAGACTACTTAGTTGGAACAACAGATTCCTGTCAAGAGCAGGTAGGTTAGTTTTAGTTAATTCGGTGTTATCGGCTATTCCTTCATACTGGATGGTTGTACATCGATTTCCGTTATGGGTAATAGAGAAGATTGATAGGATTAGGCGTAACTTTCTTTGGAATGGTGATGCTTCGAGTAGAGTTCACAAATGTTTAGTTAATTGGGACATCTGTTGTAAACCTAAAAAAGATGGAGGTTTGGGCATTTTAAATTTATATAATTTTAATTCTTCCATGCTTGCCAAATGGTTATGGAAATTTAGAAGTCCTGAGGTGATGGCATCGTGGAAGTCCATTGTAGTTAAATCTTACTATTCTAGAGGGGAGTTTCTTATTGGAAATAGGGGTGTATGGGAAAGTAGACTATCACACTTTTGGAAATCCATCTTGAATTGCTTTCCCTTTTTCAAAATAGGTTATAAAGTAATAGTTCACTCTGGGGACCTTACTTATTTTTGGCATGATCCCTGGATCTCTAATGTGTCGCTAAAAATTGAATTTAATAAGCTTTATGATAATTGTAACTTTAAGAATGCATTTATTAAAGATGTTTTTAGGGCGGATCTAAGCCCTCTGTGGGTGTTTTCCTTTGATAACATCTTAGAAGAAGACTTGTTAAGACAATTAGCTCTTCTTAAAGCTAAGTTAGATATGTACAATTTGGATGAGTATGGGGATTTGCTGAGTTGGAGTCTAGATAAGAAACAAGTATATACGGTTAACTCTATGTACAATTTTATTAATTTTTCTGGAGTTTCCACATTTCCTTTTAAATTCTTATGGAAGGCAAATGCTCCCCCCAAATCTAAGTTTCTTATGTGGTTGATCATACATAAGAAGCTTAATACGATCGAGCATTTGAAAAGAAAGAATATCTTAATTGATAGTAAATGTAGTTTTTGTTATATTGGTGAGGAGCACGTTGATCATTTATTTTTCTCTTGTCATTTCACTTTTTATATTTTTAACACGATTCTGAAATTTTTTACATTTGATGGTTTTAATGTTCTAAATGGTTGTGCAGATTATTGGAATTGTATTAGATTAAGGTTTAATACTAGGCAGAGATACATATTGGATTCCTTAGTAGTAATCTCATGTTGGTTTATCTGGTTGGAAAGAAACTAGAGATTATATCATACAAAGTATGACTCAGCTGATAATTTAACTATTAGTATTGTAAGATTTAGTCTGGATTGGATGTCTAACCCACATTATAAGCTTTTTGGTAACTTAAGTTTTGGTTGTTTCTTGTACAATGTTAGATCAAACTTGGGACTATTTACTAGAATCAATAGATATTTCAGAAATAATACCTTTCGTCTCTGTTGATATTTGATACTTGTTAGAACTTTCTCTTTATATGCTATTCTGTTTTCTTTTTTTCATGGTATATATGATTATATATTTGTGCATATATACATGTTAATATGTACATATCAGTATAATTACTTATACAGTTATGTACATATACACTTATATATATATATGTATAGGTATATACTCATATATACAGGTTGGTTACTGATGGGTTTCTTTAGTATTTCAGATTACAGGTTATGGACTCAGCAGGGGAGCTTATGGGAGTGCTGTCTGGATTGGGATTTATTGCTTGTTTAGTCTTATATGTATTCAGTGTTGGTGTGTTGTGATTTAGGGGAATGATTTTCCTCATTGTTTATTATTTTGATTGCCATATGTAAGGAAATAGATATACTTAATATTGGGTGGTGGCCTTGCCGGAACTCAATATTGAAGTATGATGGGTGGTGGCCTTGCCGGAACTCATCTATCTATTATCCTCTACTTTCTTTTGGCAATCATGTTTGGGTCGGTGATTGGATATTGTATCTTATCCTGTTTTCCTTTATATATATAAGTGTACTCTCTTCCTATTGGAGGATCACACATTATTTTGTTTTCAAAAAAAAAATGGCAAAAATCATGAACATGGTAAATGACCTCAATAGTTGTTTCCCAAAGTTACACGACTATAAGACCTCACACAAAAAAGAAATAAATATTCTATGATCCTCCAATGCGTAGAATGCGGGTCGTTACTCTTGGGTTAACAACACTCAAGGCTTACACACACGTCATACCCATCTTCTTTCCGGTGAGTTAACCTAATACAGTATATATGTAGCTACCTCCAATATTGAGGTACACCCCATAGTACCCCCACTCGCACAGACTCCATTGTAATGCCACAGATATATATATGCAGTCCCTCGTCCTACACTGGAGTGACGTGCTGATCTCAATATAACAATGTTACGTTGCACATATATCTACCATTACTATGCAACGTAAGCATACAGACTACCACCTTTGATTAAACTAGATTCCATCATAGGGTAATGCCCTCGAGTTTACGATACACCACCCAGAGCAGACATGCATGTATCTAGTTTTCCCACGTATGTATCGTCAATCTTACTTGATGCCTTAAACGCACGTAACCTCTACTGTAAACCGAGTCCCATGGCAGGGTTGTACAAAAAACACGGAACTCGGTCGGGAGCTTTTCAAATATTTGTATAAACAAATGTTAAGGTCTGCATTTTCAATAGCTATGGTCCCACCTGACCCCTCCCTCAACTAGTGAAAGACAAACAAGATTGAGAACTAATGATCTATCCCACGAGAAACCTATAAACAACAAATCCTAATTGGCTTGTTCCTCACCCATAGCCTTGATAGCTAAAGGTCTATGGTCTTTTGGTCTAGTTCTCTGCCTTTCCGCATCGCGCATCATGTACGAAGATGATTGTCGATGGTAGGTACCTGACGACTTGCTATCACCTAGGTTATACCTTCCGGTTATTCAAGAGTGGTCGTAACCTAGCCTAGTCACAATGCTCTTCGGATCGTCGAATCACCTATGCCACCCTACAGGCTTTTGATTGCCCACTATTGTGGAAATCAAGGCATACTCACTGGTAGAAATGCACAGAACTACCCTCTATTAGCACAGGAGAATGTTGTCACCGCAAAGAGGGCTACGAGGTGTACGCTCCACGTCCAGGAAGCCGCATGCTTACCCTTCTAGTCCTTCGGAGACAGTAGAATATCAATAAGCAAAACAGGAAGAATAATCAGATGGACGCGTGCTTCCCTCACTTCCTATGACACCACGATGATCTACCACGTTGGGTTATTCACCCTCAAACGTACGGACTGGTCCAAGCGCCTCAGTTAAATGTATTGTTAGACTATGTCTAAACATTTAATTATGAGCTTCATCTACCTCATCAGGTTTCCAGATAACTTGGTTATTTCCAATTATATTAACTTATTATTCAAGTTACCAAGTTCTTTCTGAGCCCCTTATATCTCTAAGGAATGGACCCCTCTTGCTTATTAATTTTGGTTACAAAACTTAACCCTTTTACGTTCGTTAATAAGCCCATAACATGTTATTCTCTAAATTGTAATCTAAGATCTGTAATCTACAATCTCTTTATATTATTCATTGACCAATTTCATAGTTACAATAACATGTCCTACTTAATATGTGATTAAGTATATCTATTCACATGTTTTCTATTTAACATGTCACTTATCATTTATGATTAAATATAAGTTATTTCATTTTATAAGTTTGTCTCATTCTTCTTTTTTAATCATAATTCCATCTTACACTGTCACAACAACTTGTTGTTGTTTACTTATTAACTTAGTTTTCTTAACTAAGGTTTACTTATAAGTTTCCTTTCCATTAATATAACTTATGTTGTCTTTATCAGTAGATTTTAGATTCTCATTCTTATAGATATCTTAATTTACAATTAAGTACAATTTATCTCATTATATAAGTTATTCTATTTTCTTTATCGTTTATAATTATAACCTAAGTTATAATTTCCAGTTGTCCCTAGGACAAGTCTACCTATTATATAACATTCTTATTAATGTAATTTATTTATAATAGGTTATTATCGTTCCGCGTTCATTCTAATCCTTTTAATATTGTAACTTTCATTCAATTCCATTCATTTCCATTAATTACAATTAATGCCATTTATTTCTATCCATTTATATGCATATATTCTTATATATGTTTATGCACTAGACCTCTCACATTAAGCCGGCCACTTGTGGATGTTGGATTTGCCGGGCAGTTCCGGGCAGACTTCTACCACAAGTTGGACTTAACCTCGTGTCTTAGCACCCTTACATGTATATTTACACACTAGACCTTTCACATTAAATTTACAACTTGTGGATGCTGGATTTGCCGGGCGGTTCTGGGCTGACTTCTACCACCAGTTGAATTTGACTCGTGTCTAAGTGCGGTTACGGTTTTCTATTTACTGCAATTCTAAGCATGTTCATTCTTACAAATTTCACTGTAATCTATTTTTACATGTCATGCTTAATGTCATATTAAGTCCATCTCTAATTATCATGTCGCATGTTCTTCCTACATATAATTAACTTCATTTTTAAAGTAACAACATGCAATCAGAAAATCATGTAATTATCACAATTCTTACAGTCAAGGATTCAAGTACATAATATGTCACAAGTTAACATGTAATTATCCCAATTTCTACAATTAAGCGTTCAGTTACATAATATGTCACAGATTAACATGTAATTAGAACATGCATGTATACAACAGTAATTATTTCCACATTTTTAACAAGTTTTCATTTCCATATGTTAATATTTCAACATTTTAATCATTTCAACATATTAATCATATCAAATTAACATTTCTAACAGATTTACATTACATATTATTAAGGAATGTCAAACGATAAATATACCATTATCAAAAAGGTATATTTTAAATCCACTCACCTAATTTTTTTTTCCAAATCATGAATCTAATCTAGATCTAGCATTCCATGGTTCCCCTAACTGGATTTAGAACATAAACAACCATGGATTCACAATTCTTAACTAAAAGAAGAAGGGAAGAAAGAGGAGAAATTCATATAGACCAAATTCAAGAAATTACCTTACTTTGAATAAAATTTTGAACACCTTCTTTATTAATTTACGTCCTTTTCCTTTAGATCTTGAATCAGAATTTTTCTAAACTAATTATCTTATTTTTCTGAAGAGATTTGAGGGGGAAGAAGAATTGCAGAGCTTAAGCAGCTTCTCAGAAAATGAGAGATTCAGGCTAGGCTCTGCTAACCTATTTATAGGTGTTCAGGGTCTTATCATACACGCAGCGCTGAGTTAGCATCGAGCTTGATTAAGAAAACAGTCAAGATTCATTGATGAATCTGCCCGGATCTGGGGTCGGTCGACCCCACTATGGGTGGGTCGACCCCTCTATGAGTCCCGCGAGCTGTTTTGGTGCAGAAGTTTTATTTTTGAAATTTTGAATTTCTAGAATTTATTTAGACATTATATTTACATATAATCTCCTTATATGTATTCAAAACTTCTAATGCCTGTTTTACGGGTATATATATATATATATATATATATATATATATATATATATATATATATATGCACAACTCTTTTTTCGATTTCAAAATTCAAATGGTGTTATGTCGTTTATTAGTTCTTACCATATTTCTTTAATTGCAGCCTTATTTTGAACTTTTCTCTTGTATATATATTTTGCACATATATATACATATATTCTCATATGCCTATATACATATATTTTTCTACACTTCCTTATACATGCATACTTTACCTTATATGTGCATTTATACATATTTTCTCTTTAGAACATGTGTTATTTTAGCTGTTCCCTTAAAATAAAAATATGGCGCCTGGCGGGGATTGAACTTTGTACCTCTTGCATAAAAGCCACATGCTCTAACCAACTGAACTACTAAGGCTATTGTTAACAAGGCTTAGAACAATGGTGGTCATTGTTCTTTTCTTATTCCTTTTTTTCATTTAAACTATTGCATATAACCTTATCACATTGCATGCATACTTTTCTTTCATTTTGCTTTTATTATTAATGCATAATATTTGTAAATCATTGCATGCAACATATTTACACTGCATGCAACCAAATCATTCTTTCTTTCAACGTATGCGTTGTATTTTTATTTGCATTAATCTTTTCTTCTTTTTCAGTGCATGTATTTATTACATGCAATCACATACTATCTTTATTTTATTCTTCTTATATATATTTATGTCTATGCATATATATACACATATGCATTATTTAATTATTTAATTGTCATAAAATACGGTGTGTTATAGTAAACCAAAGTCATTGGATAGTCCTGGATCCAGGAAATGTCTAGATAACAGATCATTTGGGCAAAGAATTCAACCATGAGCTCACTGTAGTCATCTAACTCCTTCTGGGAATCGACATGTTGTACATTAGCATCCTCGGCGGACTTAATGGCAATAATCGTGTTCCCCTCAGCTAGAATTGCTTTTGATACAGTCTCCGTCAGCTTGGCCTCCAAATCAGCATTCTTCTTCGCTAACTCCGCCTACTCCTGTTCAAGACGGGCACAGGCTAACTTCGCATCGATGCTTTTGGACTTAGCATCATCTATTTGTTTCTTAAAATATATGCATTCCTGGCTATAAGATTCAAGTTCGGTATAGTAGCGCTATTTTAGTTCTTCATGTTATTTCTTATAGTTGTCAACATCGCGCTGCGCAATATAAAACCTAGCCTGTGCATCCTCAACCTCTCTCTCTATCTTTCAAAATGTTCTCATCATACTCAGCCATTTCTTTCGTGTGACCCACGTCGCTTAATAAATCTCGAATTATCTTAGAAAGATTCCGTGAATACTTGTACATCTCCTTATACCACTTATCCAACAAATCTATTTTTTCTTTGACTTCGTCCGCCCACTTTGAAGGCACTGGCTTGAGAGCAGGAACAAAAAGCATATTCTCGAAGTGATGATCTGGAAATTGTTTCTTTAGAATTTTCAATTCGGCTTTGCTCTTGGAGACAAGTGTCACAGGCTTTGTTATGGATAGCTCGACTTTTCATCACTCGGTAGGTACAAGGGACGTTTTACCTTTCTCTTGCCCTTTTTTAGAAGCTTTTGTTTTAACCTGTGGGTCAGAATGTTTTGGGAGAAGCCTTTCCTGATGGTGTTTCTCCTTCGGAGGAGTTGGAACCTTGGGAAGTGATTTATCTCCTTCACGATGATCCTGATGGCTCCTATGCTTATCGGTATCTGGCCTACGAAGAGAATAGGATCGCAAAGAATAGGGACGATTAGAATCATACTGTCTTCTGCTATCTCTCCTGTGACTATCATCCCGATCATGTTCCATATCAGAGTCATATCTAGGCATGCTTGAGAGAACATCTCCGAGAAGGTAGCGATAGCACGTAATTTTTCCTGTAAAATGACATTAGTAAACATTAGAATCAGAATTGATATGGTACACAAATGTTGTGACGTGCAATACAAGCATAGTGTGTATGTCTTAAGCAATTCCCCAACAGACCAGAGCCTGGAGCTAGGCCTGTTTGTGTTGTCTCCTCGACTTTCACGAGAGTAACGTCTTTCTCGGATGTGGGAAAGAAAGAATCTATTCCAAAATCTTGTGAAGTGTAAATGGCATTGGGAAGGGGAAGCCTCCCCAAAACATGATATATGGACTCGCCTATAAGAGAGTCATCTCGCCTTTCGGGAGTGGCAGCGTCCTCAGGAGTAACGTATCGATGCCTATCCCTGGCAGGTATATTCACTCATCATCCTGAATTGGCATAAGAGAACGGCTTTTTCAGAGCGCAGTTGGATCCTCGCCCATTGTCGTTCTCTGGTCACCTAACTGCACTTCTTGGCTGGATCCTACCAGTTCTTGACCCTTCGAACTCTCTCCCATCTTGACTAAAATTCTGGCCTATCCCTCAACCGGAGGCATTTATACATAAGGACCTTCCACGTGGCCTATGCTCCGGGTCATGGAAAGTAGTTGATGGCGATGGAGGTAGTCATCTACTAGACATTCTATAATGGTTAATAGTTTTTTGTAACCATTAAACAAGCGGTTCATGCGATCCAAGAATACTTGATGCACCTCCTTTTTCGGATTAGCAAGTACAAGTGCATCTACGGCAACAATTAAAGTTAGAATATCGGAATCTAATGCTTACTTGATTTGAGCCACAACATAGCACATCCCGGTTGCTGCTTGATGTAGAATTCGGCCTTTACATCACCTACTTTACTGTTGAATGGTCCATTAATGATCTAATTTTTTGCATGGATTCAAAGTACACGAAAGACGGAGTCTCTTTTGTTCGGTGTTTGAAATTGTAGAAGAAGCATAGGTCTTCGAAAGTGAGCTCTGTCCCCAAAATTTCCCTATAAGCGATATACAATGTGTATAGGTAGGCATAACCATTAGGATGGAGTTGCATGGGGGAAATTTGTATTATTCTTAGAAAACTGACGATGAATGGTGGGAACGAAGGGATGGCCCCGACAGTGCACATCAACCGGCTAATCGCCAAGTACCCTTCGAGTGGATTATATGGTTGGTCCGTTTTAGTAGCCACTTTGGTGTCTTTCCAAAGAATTCCATGTTTTAAACATAGGCGTCTAAGTTTAGGATCATCATCGTTAACTGAACAGAGTCATCGGGTGATTCCAGGATAGTGGCACTCTCAAATTCATCAAGAGCGCGGTTGTCTCCTACTTCTCCTTTCTCTTCTTCATCCATAGAAATTTCACTTCCAGATGATTTTGCACTTTCGTGAATTTCTATCTCATTACCGAGCCTGCACTTTCCCGGTCTGGACCCGAAGTAGATGAAATATCTTCAAGGTTGGGATTTTCAGATGGCCCTACAGCTTCTTGTCCCTCTGCCAATCTAGTTGAACGTCTTCCAAGCATGATTGTTGTACTATCCAGGAGATAGAAAAAATTAGAGTATGATTTCCTATGTCCCCCTTGTGTGTGCGCCAATCTATGTTGGTGTGTGTTGTGCTGAAGTCAGAAAATATAAAGTAAGCAGAATGGAATGTGGTATAAAGGAAAGTTAGCAATCATTTGTTCGTTCAACCCGAGAATGTCCAATTATAAAGGCTCTATCCTAACTTTCCATAAAGCAAATACAGTATTTGATTTTGGCTAAGTCGTATGTAGAATTGTGTTGCACGTCCACATTGTCAAGGCTTTAGTCGTAACCAAGTCTGGATGGTAAGGTTAAGTAATGTGTATGTTCCATGTGAAAGATAATTAGATCAATTCGGAAGCACGGGTATTAATGCAGTGGTTCGGAAAGTTTATATATGGACTTCAGATCGAAGCAGAGATGTTTAAATAAGCATGTCAGGTCGGTTCGAACTTAGTGAAGAGTAAGGTTGGCTTGGATCGGGTGATATGAGATCAAATCTATTTGGATCAATTAGCATCGAACCGAACAAATCCAATACTTTAGAGAAGTAACATTTTGGTGAGCATTGTTGAAGCCTTCTCCAGTGTTAGCCTCTCCGATCTGAACCGACCCCGTTTGCTACAACTTAGTCACTCCCCTTTTTACACGGCTGAAACACCTTCGCATCCATCCATTCCGGTCCGCTCCTGCTCCCCCCAAATACACCATTTATCTCCTTTCTTCTTCCACTCCATCAAGAGCTCTACCGTCATTTCTCCTCCTCCAACAAAGTTTATATGACACCCATAATCCAACGCCTCCATTGTTAGATAGGAATCATCGGAATCGCCATCTTGAGGTGATGACGACGTCGGCACCGACGATGGCCAACCGAGCAACCTCAATATCAGTACCGCAATCGATTCCGATGGGACAACGTGAGTTAATGTGTGAATCCAGATATTATTTTCTTGAAATTGAAGTTTAAATTACAAGAAATGAAAAATCCAAACCTACTTATGATTGAATTTGAAAATCGGAAAAGAATTGGTTAAGGAGGAATTAGGGTTTTTCGGTGGAAAGGAAATAAAGATGCAACTATAAAAATCGAAGAAGAGAGAGAGAGAGAACTCGTAGGTTAATATACTAAGCTTAAGTGACCGTTTGTGTTCCTGATGCGACAATCCGATCCGATCGGCTAGACAAAGAACAGAAAGAGCCAAAAAGAGTTCGGCCAGCCCAGATGTATAGCATAATTGAACAATATCGATTCAACCTGTTTTACAATTAGGATCCGATTTGTATGAGGGTAAAATCTTGCGAATGCGAAGACAAAGAAAATCCAAAGGGGGGAATTCGAAAGCACAAATCAGAGAACTAATCTTGGAACTTGGTCGTCTCCTTGCAAAAACTCCAGTGTCTTGAATGCAATAAGAATGACCACGAATTAGACCATGTATTTACAGAAGTAATTCACGGATTGATGCAATGGCAATTTTGAAGCACATCTTATTTCCAACAAGACGTAATTCGAGGTGGCAAAATGTTAGCCTGCTTTGTGATTAGGCTACACAAAGGTAAGGAATCAATTGACGGATACATTCGAGAATAAAGCATGTAGGAAACAGGCCTCCAGGTTGGTTTGGGCCTCCCTAACCGAACCCCGTATCCTCTGCACACAAGCTTTTAAGCCAACTCCAGGTGTCAAATCCCGAATCGATTCGATCTAAAAGCATCCGATCCGAACCACTCATCTTCCATCCGATCTGAATCGAACTTCCTGTTATGAAGTGGTTACCCCGCCCCCCCTCCACGTCGCTACAAACTCGGAGCAGTTACCACCTATTCACCCACGTCATTGATGTGCTGTCTACATCACAGAGCACCGAAACCCGAGATTTATGGGATAGGACCCATGTGGCATCTGACCCGACCATGATTTACGCCTATAAATACACCACAACACTCCTTTTTCAAGGATCTTTTTGTCATTATTCTACTCTGACTCTATCAGCAATGAATTTCCTCTGTTATTTCAGATTGTGCTCAGTATCTTGGAGTTTAGTTCTACAAAATTGAGAGAAATTATTGATTGTACTAGTGATGTTGAGTGGATATTATTATTGTACTTGTATTCAATTCATCAATTAGAGAAGTATAAATTGGACGTAGGCTCGTTAACGCCGAACCATTATAAATCTTATGTTCTTGTTGCTTTTTTATTTCATTTTCTTTCGAATTATCATTCGGTTGAGTGTTAGAACCACATTTTGATGTAAGAGGTCCATATTAATTGTTTACCTAATGGACATTTGTTTGAATGTTTTCTTTACCATGATAGATAATTCAACCGATTAACTTCCATTTATCGCTAACTAAATGAGGAGGTTTCAATCCTTTTCATTCTCCAGATTCTATAACCATCCAATGCTTAGAGGTCTCTAAATTGACAAGGAGGTTGCTATATTACTATAGGGCTTCTAGATTATTCCTAGAATATAGTGCCAAGCCTTTCCTAAAAAGACCTACAGATGCCCTTTTCTAAAGATATGTGTACTTTAAATATATATATATATATACTTATATATATAGTAAAAATTTTGAAAATCCTTTTTCGAAATAACAAGTACGCCTCTCATACGTATATATTTTCCGGTAATCGGGTAACTTAGGCTCTGACACCAAACGTAACAACCTACCCGAATGAGCCTAAGTTTCGACCCTAAAAAGGCAAATCATAACTTAGAGCCACTCCATACGGATCATCGGTTCCTACAAAAAAATGGTATCACAAATAATCAGAGCATGCTATTACGAAATCAGAACTCGCACAATGGAAGGGATAATATATAATAACTCAAAATAGATGTACCTTTAGTTTAAAACCGTAATAAATATTAACTACAATGGGTCTCAGCCAATAATAGGTACACCAGTACCAAATATTGCAATATAATAAAACAACCATAATGCCTAATAACTACCACCATTAGACTCCATCATCGTTTCGTCCATCGAGTCGCTACTCCACCTAAATACCTGTTGGATATGTTGAGGAGAGGGATCAGAACATAAAGTTCTGTGTGACTAAAATATAGTATTTACTTAAAGTCCATACCCTAGATTTAGCAGGTTACATATATCAAGGTATGTTTACGCAACACACAAACATTCACACAAACATAAAATATCTAACCAATGAGGTGGATATCCAAGTCAATCGCTCATTAGTGTTTTTACGGTAAAGACCCAACGAGGTGAGAATTCTCCATCATTTATGTCCCTGTTAAAGATGGATTCTTATAACCGCTTATAACCCTGAGGCGGACCCAAGCCTCATAAGACCCTGTCCTAATACGACAGCGTTCTTAAATCTATACTCTCACTTGTAATATGAGAAGCAGTATTGCGGAAGTTACTATTTAACTGATATTACGATAGAACACCTATGTCGCATAAGACTTGCCTTAGACAGGTTGGTGTGCATGCTATGGCCACATATCTTTTATAAACCAGTTATGTCCCTAGTTGAGCCCCTATAAGCTTCTAGAAGAAATGGGCATCCCCCGTGAACTACCTTACTTCGTTACTGCTATGTCTAACCACTTTAGAGAAGAAGGACCCATAGACTTACTTCGAATCTAATAAGGGTGGGTCCCACGACTTTGGTTTCTATCCAAAGAATAAACCATCAGAGGGGATCCTAGTCCTAACCATTTGAGACCCAAACTTGATAAGAAGAGAGTCATCCACTTAAGACCTTCTCAAGGTGTAGTAAACCTGCCTATTTCCACACACATAATATATATATATACATACATACATACATACACACACACAACCACACACACCAGACCTCTCACATTAAACCATATACCTGTAGATGCTGGATTTTCCGAATGATTCCAGACAGGCTTCTACTACAAGTAGATTTAACCTCGTGTCATAGTGTACTAAGTTTTTCAAGGCCCATGACACCCAGACCCCTCACATTAGTTAGGCATACTTGTGGTTGCAGGATTTGCCGGTTGGTTCCGAGCAGGCTTATACCACAAATGACAACTAATCTCGTGTCTGTGTGTCACTATTAATATATATACAAGCCATTCTATACACACACAAGCAATCAATATATATGAGGACATTTCAAATTCAAATACTATCCTAATCGCATTTATTAAGTCATTATTACGTTAATTACGTTGATTACGCTATATAAGTGTAATATTTAAAACATATAAATAACGCTAACTTTTTCGTATAAATGAGAGAATGTTCTAACAAGATAAAAATTGTATACTTGTCCTAAGTTTAAGGTATAAAAAATTAATTTCCATGTTTTGACCACTATATTTAAGGCATGATGGCATAATTGTATAATAACAGATAGCAATGAATGGAAAATACAACATACATAGAAATTTCAGCTTGCATCCTAAGCTTATTGGATTGATTTTGCTAATGGACCAAGAATAGAGTATAATATACATATATACATAAATATATACATGTATATACATAGACTTCATTTTATCTAATTTACCTCTTTTTATATATTGCACATAAAAGCGTTCATATTTGATAAGTTTCAAATCTGAATACGTTTGGATTCAAAATAGAACTCAAACCTAATCCAATAATGATTCAGACCAAATCTAAACCTATTTAGGTCATAATCAAGTATTTAGACATAAGGATAAATTACATAAAATAGAAGATATCACCCCTTTTTGTTCTCAATCACTAATAAGACCAAGATCCACAAACCTACTAAATTGACAATTCTTGCGCAATACATAAAAATAGAGGATTTGGGGGTTTTGTATTTTTATATTATCGTTGTACCGAGTCCTCTAAGGCATACAAATCAATATGTTAATCTACAAAAAGTAGAATATTCCTAAGGAAATACAATATTCCACTCACAGATCCAAAAGGAAGAACAATAGAATTCTTGCTATAGCTTCAGATCTA
Organism: Allium sativum; assembly: GCA_030737875.1. Lineage (NCBI taxonomy): Eukaryota > Viridiplantae > Streptophyta > Magnoliopsida > Asparagales > Amaryllidaceae > Allium > Allium sativum. The sequence continues at coordinate 2,563,473 of CM060911.1, read as the reverse complement.
GATTCAGTCTTAATGATAAACGTGCTCCAATCCTTCTAATATATATATATATATATATATATATATATATATATATATAAGAATCATCTTCAGAATCTTATGCATATATATTCTAGAATTTATATTAAAATCTATGTGGGTTTAGATTAGAGAAAAGATAGAATGAAGGTTATAGGAATATAAGAGAAATTCCTAATCTTTCTAGAATTCAGCCATGTCAGAAGGATAGTGTGGAGGCGGAGATAGAGAGAGTGGCTAGGGTTTAGTTATGAAGTATAGGGGTTTATTTATAGTTGTTTGTTAAGCTACGACCATAGGATTATTTAGATACAATCCTAGTCATCCGTTTATATATATTATCCTTAAAAAGCTAACCAAATCTAGCATTATTGGGCGTTTCAACTGCCAAGCGGTCGATCTCCCCTCTAGAAGGGCAGTCAATTGACGGTCGACACCCCTTCTAGAGGGGCAGTCGGATCTTGGTCGCTGAAGTGCCCAATAAACATGTGGGGCTGAGGTGTTAAATTATATATAATGTTTATTTATTTAAATTATACCTTACCTTGTTTACAATATTCTTTATCCCCTCCTTCTTATCTTCTATTTGAAATTCAAACTTGTCCAATTTATTTTATTTCTTGGATATATATATATATATATATAATTTATCTGACTATATATATATATATATATATATATATATATATATATATTGTGTTACCTGTCTAATTTCATTTGATTGTAACTTTTTCATACTATCACCGTTTTCAACACATTATATATGAAAACGATTCAGAATTTCACCATGAATCCAAATAAAAGATTTTCGTATCCAAACTCTTAATGATGCAAAATCTCATTTTCCAGACTAATTATATTTTATTATTAAATTGTTTATTTCTATTAATATTTACGCCCTTAGGTATATTTTACGGGATATTACATTTTCTTCTTTCTAACTAGACGTGCACCCTATGTGGTAATCTTCTTGGTTAGAAATGTATTCTGCAGATTGGCAATCTGTCAATCTTCAGTTATCTTTTGTATTCATTATTTGCTGTAATGAAAAAGTGGTACGGTCCACTCTAAAAAACCGGTAGGCCTTTTTCCAAAAAAAAAAAACATAAAGTATGTTTATTTGTTAGATCATATTTTTTAAGTGAGATTTATTTACTGATTTTTGCAGAAATGAAATTTGAATTTGTAAAAATGTTTAGTTTGTAGATTTTAATTTTAAGTAATCAAACCGACCGTTAGGGAGGTTTGCGTACTGTGAGTTGCCCAAAATCAATTTCTCTTAAGCCAAAAGATATTGCGTATTCTTCGCCTGTTTTCTCCCCGTAACCTGATTCCTCTCTATTCAAACTTTTTTTTCCTACTTCTTCTCCATATCCCCTATTTCTGCTGCGTAACCTACTTCTAATTCTCCTCCATAATACTTAGCCATCGGACCTCCCAAATCAATCCACCTCCCAAAACCTAACTTGCTCGGATTCATCAGATCTACAATCTTGTTCAACATCCTTCAATCAGGTAATAGTTTGTTCTTACTCTTGTGCCTTCTATTGTTTTTATGTTCAATTTTGATGTATGAAAATAATGATCAGATCTACGATTCATTTATTCTTTCTGATATCATTTGTTTTTCCCATTCAACATTTTCGTCGGTTTAATGCTTCAGAAACGAAAACTAAAGGTTAGTGACGGATCCAAACAAAAATATGATTATGATACTCAGTTTCAGGGAAATTTATAAGTGGCAGCAATATCAATACCGCCGTATGTATTTGTTGCCCTTGATTGATGATAATAAATAAAAAGAAAAGAATAATATGCACAGCTAAATCAAAGTTTTTATTTGCATATGATTGCTGCTGATTCACTTTTTAAAATAGTAACACTGTTAGTTATTTCATAGTATTATGTTCTGATTGAAGATGAGCATTTACTGTTGTCTCTAATTTTTTCATCAGCAACATTTAGAAAAATATATGCAATATTTGACAACACTTTCTCTTTTACATAACTAGATTCAGTTAATTTTAAAATTAGTTTTTTTTTTTTTACTTAGCAATACATTATAAGAACTTTGTTGCACTTTTAACTTTCTAATGCGATGAAGTTTTAGAGAAAAACTCTTGGTAAATATGTTTCAACTTCCGATAAAAACGCTCCAGTTCCAGTTCTAAATTCTGAGCCAAATGCCAATGTTACTCGCATTCCACTACCCTTTTTTTTAATTTCAAGAATCTCTACAAAATTGATTTGTGGTTTGGTCCATATACCTCTTTTACAGATTCATTCATAGACCCATACCAGTATGCGAACCTTGGAAACACTTGCATGAATAGAGAAATAAGCAAACAGAAGTTTTCTGATTTTGATGTTCTTTACAGATGGCATTTGCCTGATCCAAATAATTGTTCTGATGTTAAATCAAAGACTCTGGTTATATTACTTGGATGGTTAGGTGCAAGGCAGAGACATTTGAGGAGATATGCTGATTGGTATACTTCAAGATGTTATCATGTCGTTACATTCACACTTCCGATGTCTGATATTGTTAATTACAAGGCTGCTGATATGACTGAAGAGATCATGGGGTTACTTGCTAAGCATTTGATGGATTGTCTTGATGAAGAAGATGAAAAGCATTTGGTTTTTCATACCTTCAGTAACACTGGGCGGCTAATGCACGGAGTTATACTTAAAAGGTTTAAACAAGAGGATACTTCTATGATGGAGAAGATTAATGGTTGCATTGTGGATTCAACACCTATTTATTCTTGTGATCCTCGGGTTTCTCAGCTGCATCTTTGAAAAAAAAAATGTGGAAAGAAAGGGAGTTCAAAAATTAGACTCAACAGAACGACCAAGCCAACAATTATTAAAATAATATTGCTTTTAGTTCTCGATAATTTCTTTGGAGTTGTACTGAATCTTCTTTCCTTCTATCAACAGGTAACTAACGTTCTATATCTAGTTGAGAAGTTTAACGTATGCATTGTAGACTTTAGAACACATTGTCAGTTTGTAGGTGTAGCTTTTATTTATTTGTTACTATTGTTTTTTTGTTTTCATTTTTCTCGTCGTTTGAAAAGAATATGTGGTCTGGCTGATTTCTTTTTTCTATAGTGGCAATGTTCAGTAGACACTGACTTGATATGTATGTCCTTTGGCTATCTCTGGTTACGAACTAAGCGTGTTTACATTGAATAGCCAAGTATAAATTATGTAGAACATCTAAAATTTCTCCATCTTCAAATACTTTGTTATTTCACCATTTTATTATACACTTAAGCAGTGCAACAATAAACAAATTATGAAGCTAACTGTTCAGTGCACATTTACGAAAAACTAAAGATCTCTTTATTATCTTTCAGTCCATTTCCCACATCTTGAAAAGCACTTTTTTTTAATCACGTGCACCCAAATTTTGAAGGTACCAATCAATTTTTTTTCTCTTGCAATACCAAATGTTCTTCTCATATTGTGGATGTCCAAAGGTGAAGTGAAAAATAAGATCTGAAGAAAAACTTCGAAATAAAGTATTCTTGAACTTTGATAACATTCTAAACATACTAAAATTGATAGAAGTTTCTATTAACTAATATTTACTCATCTACTTTAATTGAATATTCACAAATATAATGATATGTTTTAAGCTAACATTTGTTTGATTTGTTATTTTGTTTTATAAACTCAGCAATGATTTAGAATATATTATTTAATTAAATTTACATATTTGCACTTAATTTTTTTTTAAATAACACAGTGAATTTTTCTTTAATCTTTTGTTTATAAAAATCGTTAATAGATTTTTTTTATATTATACATCTTAACAACGGTCGGTTTTCCCACCGTTGTGCGGTAATACTAGTATACAAAGACAAAGGTAATCAAACCGACCATTAGGGAGGTTTGTCTAATGTAACAGAGGCTAAATGAATTTTTCCATCCGAATGAATATTGCCTCAAATTTCGCCGCGTTTCAGACAGAGAAGCTTTTTCTCCTCGTCTCCCTGAATTTTCTCGTTCTTCCCCTCCTTGCTCAATCACATCCTCCTCAAATATCTCCACTTTTTTCTCATCTATTACACTAATTCAGATATCTTTCCGAATCGAGTCACTAGCTAGCAAAATCCTTCAATCTAGATTCGAACCCTAGCCAATTTCCTTATTTCTTTGCTAATCTAACTATCAAATAATTTGTGTTTGAGTTCTCTTTCGCTCTCGAATCATTTTGATGACCAGGTATAACACTTTCTCTTGTTCAGTTTTCTATGTTTCTTAATAATCGAAGGCTTTTTTTTTTTTTTTTTTTTTTTTTTTTTTTTTTTTTTGAAAATTTCATGTTAATTAGTAATAATTGCTTGATTTCAAATTAGTGGTTGATGTGGCTTGATTTATTATATTGATTTCATTTCATGCTTCTTCTTTTTCCAGATTTCCAAACGTGATGAAGAGAGGTCAAATTTTTGATACTACCCTGAAATTGAGGTAATTTATTGTTTCGTTTTGTCGCTGGTATAGACATTTTTTAGTCAAATTAAGCAACCTTACTGTATAATCACGTTCTGCTTCATCAAAAGCAAGTTGAATTTAAAGTAATATATATGACGTAGGAGATCCATTCTGTATGATTGATTATGAAAAACCCTCTAAGATTACCCAATTGTAACCTGCCATGTTTATTGTTAGCAATATTTTATACCTACTAAGATAACTAAGCTGGATAAGAATCTACCTCCTGCAAATGTATGTTTGTTTCAACATAATCATATGCTGGTTGCATTCAATATATACATATTAGTCGGAGTATATTTCAACTTCCATCAATGTATGATGTTAGACCTTAATTTATTTTTGAACTAATAAACTTCATCAGGAAGTGAATTAATTCCAGGATAATAATTAATTTTATGAACAGAAACAGATTCACAACCTGGTTTAGGAGGAAAAACGAAGCCATTCACAAAAAAATTTAGGTTCTTAATTTTAAGTTGTTTGAACTCATAATATTTACCACTTGTTTCATTTTTCCTTTAATTACTCACATATTTACTCATAATTAAATTTAATCTTCTCTAAGTTATAAGGTATAACAGATTGGGTATTTAAGTGTTGATATGGGTGCCTTAAACCAAGTTAATGAGATCTTTAAACAGCTAAAATCGGTGATTTACAAGATACAAGGAGTAATACATTACATCATCGAATTGACATAAACTACATCATCCAAGGATAGGATGCAAATACATGGGTCATGCTATTTACAATTTGTAAATGCTGTAAGGTGTTAGGCATATATGTCCTATACAAATATAAAAATGATCCAGCGTGGTTGTGTGCATTACACTGCTGCTTCAATTTACAGTACTGTTATTTTTTAGTAGTGTTTACGTATGATCAACTATGCTCCCATGGCAATTTGCCCAAGGAATTTACCGGGGTTAAATTTCCGGTTTCATCTAAACGATTCCTCTAAAGTTGCAAAGATTTGAAATTGTGGCTTCCTACTGTAAAATAAAGCGTGATATCTATTCATATAAATGTTATGCTACAACGTAGCTCGAAGAATGGACAGTGCCTATATAAACCATGGGTACACTGGTGCATTCAGAACAATATTAATAGATCATGGGGTAGTCGAAGGCTTTACCTAGTTAATTGGAATAAATAGTTCAAGCGATCTGTATTCATGTCTTCACAGTAAATTTTTTAGGGTACACAATCAATTTTCTGGACAGTATAGATGGCCATTTTGATAAATTGTCCATGAAATATAATCAGAGCCAACGTATGGAAAATATAAAAGGTTTATTACCTTAAATACGTTTCGATCATTTATGTGCTAAATCTTATACTAATCTAGCTTCAAGATGAAACTCGTATACTAATAAGATGTAGGATGCCATTAGATATTGCTGTGTAGTTGAAGGCTTCAAGATGAACCTCGTATACTATGACCTTTACCCAGCAAAAAGATTAGAGAAAATTGTTGCAGATATATATACTTTCTTAAGATAAGCATATATATCAATCAGTTGACCTTTGTCTGTTATTATAGAGAAATAAACGAGTTTATGTTTTCATAAGTAACAACATACAGACAGTTTTTGAAATTTAATGGTGAAGCACCCATGACTTGGAAAAGAGCTACCTCCATGGAGGAAGCCCTAAGAGCAGGTGAAGTGGTTATAAAACAAACATATAATTTTTACTCCAATTACTTCAGCGAATGATTTGAACATATCAAGTTTATGTTAAGATTAAACCTTAACAGATAAATTGTGCCCAATATTGGATAAAACCACATACCATTTGATTAACAAGGAGTGGTTAGCCATTGTGAAGGAAGGGCGCTATTGTTGTTTTTCAGTTTTTCTTAAGACCAAAGGTCATGCTGTTAACTATTTACTTTTTTTTTTTTTGAAGCCTGTTGTTACCTATATACTTAAAGGAAGCAATTCTCGTAAATACAAACTGAAGACTAGCCATCGATGAAGCTGCATTGGTAGAGCATCTGAAAGTGAATCTTATGTTATGTGTTGGGCTTGATGTCTTTGAGGTAAATTGATCTGAATAAGGGAAATAAATAAATAACTTTGCACACAATGATGCTAACTGGAAAATTCTGTTCTATTTAGCATTTCAGCACTCCTTATCTGTATATATAGTGTCTTTGAAGGGCTAGAGCAGCTTCATCGCTTTTTGTTTATTCTTGGAATTACATATTTTCATCGCTTTATGTTCAAAAGTCTTATTATGTTTATGTTTATTATAGGATTATTTTATCCTCAAACTGCTATACAATTTTGACTGTCTTGCATGTTTTCGGCATAGCGACATGGCACACATTTCAACTACAAAGACAACTTCATAGTAAGATCGATAGTCAATTATATAACTTCGGTGAAGTTTGTGATATGACATATATAGTTTTATGAATTTAGATATTGATTCCATGTTCATTGTTAACTAGTAGAAACTATAAAGAATTCTCCATATCAATATAATTAATGACATTCTACAAGTTCAAGTCAAGTTATTAACTGTCTAAGTATATATATTTAAAGGTTCAGTGTGTACCTGAATAATGTCACTTATTTTGTAACGTTATATAATACTATAACTAAAAAGCAAACACAAATTGACTTGTTTAGTCTGTTTTCAACTGTCTCACAAAGAAATGAGGACATCTAGCTCCGTACTCCTATTCTTTATTTTGTGTTTAGGCTTGTGTGCTCTTCCTCAGTGGAAGTAAAATAACCAAATTCGCTACGAGTAGGACAGAAGTTTATGAAATGATGCAAATTTCACTTTCTAATTAATGGTATATTGTCTACATTTGCAGGCAAATTGATCATCTCCGAGGATAATGTGTATGAGACGACGACTTCAACATTGAACAGAAACACAAGTTCATCATCTACCTGCGAGACCGGTGGCCCTACTGCTCCGTCGTATTGTCTGACAGTATCAAGTTGCAAAGGATGGCTATGCTCTTCAATGAGTGTTTGTCATAAAAATTATAACGAGTGCGCTAAAGCTAAACGTGCTCCATGCACATGATTTATTGTTAAGTCATGTTAGATAATCATTATATCATATCATATTTCTTCTACTGATCAAAGTCTGTTAAGTATGCCTTTGTAATGCTTCATAGCAATGGAATATTTGGCAACATTTCTTTCTCTCTTTTCCCAATTTGTTTCTTTATTTAGTTATTTATTTGGTTAAACTGGTCATAATGGGTGATGGAGCATTATACAACCGAAGGAGCCTGTTAAGAATGGAACGTTCTCATTGAATTAGTTGTTAAAAACCACTTCATATAACTGGCCAAAATACGTAGGCGCTTTGTTCAAGTTATTACAGTGAAATGCATTAACCTGATATGTACAAATTATATCTTTTAAACAATTTTAAAGCTAACTGTTTTTGGCCGAAAATGAAAACTTTATTTTACTTTTTGTGACTCTTTAGGCCCCGTATGCCTGTTGATATTTAGTAAACTTTGTAAGTATATGTACTTAATTTTCTATGACAGAGGGGATTTTATACAGTAATTCTATGAGAACGTTCCATGATTTATATGCTTAATGTTGAACTGTGTTAAATTGACTTTCAAACCATTTCAATTATTTCTGAACTTATCTATGATTAAATTTGCTAGAAATTAAAAGAAATATGAGATGGTTTTTGGTTATTTTTTGCTCAGATTCTTTTTCCCTCCTTACAACACTAGATGTACTAATGTTTAATCATTATATTTAGAATTCAGCTAATTATTTTTTATTTATTATCAATTTTTAATTAGCAATTTTATATATTCACAGTTGTTTTTATTCAACTTCGTTATATTTGAATTTTTCGTTTTGCTCTTTGTTTGATTTACAACATGTAGTATGTTCATGCAAACACGAAAAATGAATAGTATATGTTATTTGGGTTCATTATTTGAACATAAAATTAGATACAACTAATAACAAAAATGATCTAGGTCGTTGAATTTTTTTGTTTTTATATGAAAAAATGGAATTCATGTGGTGATATAATTGTGGATATTTGTTGTGTCGTCAATTGTATCTATGTAAATAAAATATAATTTGGAATATGTTTTAATAAATAATTTTTATTTTATATTGAGCACTTCAACGGTCGGTTTTTCCACTGTTGTGCGGTAATACTAGTAAAGGTTATTTTTTTAACTTCGTAGTTAGACCAGACGTCTGTGCTATCAAACAAGGTATTAATAAAAACGTCTTCCCCTAAGGTTGAAGGTGTTTAAAAAGTTAAACATGTTTTTCTATTACATGCCATCCTGAAGATTCTTGATTCACTATCAGGTTGCAGATCCTTTTCTTCCAAGCAGCACCGTTCCTCTTTTAGTTAGCATCACGCAGACCCTATCTATCGATCGTTAGCATTAATGTATTAGCTGCTTCTCTAATATAGCTTTCGCTTATCTGTTTGCTGCTTCTTATCAGGGACGAAGCCAGGAAATCGGTCGGGGAGGCGGATTCGAGGGGGAGGGGCCAAATTTTTTTTTATATACCGGTTTACCCTTAATTTCAACCTATAATGTATTATATTATCAATAAAAATGCCTTAAAAGCAGTCATTTTTGCTTAAATCGGTAATTTTTTTTTCTTCAAATCTTGGGGGGGCCGCCGCCCCCACTAGCCCCCCCCACTGGTTTCGTCCCTGCTTCTTATAGCAGTCTACTCCATTAGTTTGTACAGTGTAATAATTATTAATATTTTCCATAGGTGTTCCTTTACTCCTCTTTGTATAAGATCATCATGGTAAAGATCTCTCATTTTTGTAATAATTAATACCCCCATTAACTTTTGTGTTTTTTTTTTTTTTTTTTTTTTAAATATCTTGTTTCTCTCAACTCATTTGTATAAAAACCCTTTAGCATGTTCGAGTTTGACTTAATTTAACAATCCAATTCTTTTATCATTATCATCGTATGGGAACAAAGTATATACATGAAAAATCCATATATAAACCACATTACATGTTCTTAGATTATGATCAAACCATGAAGTGAGCATATCACATAACAATACATAACAATATGATCAATTCTTCTGTACTCAATTCTGGTGTTTCCGTGTGTCTGACAAATCACCACCACACATCAACCACACATATTATTAATAACGTAATGAACGGGTCCTACAATCCATATTAAAACCATTAGATTTTGTGCAAATCAGTGGTTAAAATTGATCCGATATTCTCATATCCATAACAATATGTTCATTTTCTCCGTCAAGTCATCATACTTTTCATGCAGAGCCGGCCCTGAGCATAGGCGACCTAGGCAGTCGCCTAGGGCCTCAGGCGCCGGAGGAGGAGAAGGAAGGAGGAAGGGGACCTCAAAATTTTGGTTGAAATGAACACTGATATGTCTTTTCTGTTCTCTTATATGTGAAAGGTTTGTGGTATACTGGTAAGGTTGCTAAATTCCTCACACGTGACTTGAGCTCGACTCCCCTTCAATGCATATAACAAGATTTTGTTTTTTTTTTTCTGTATACGAAATGTTGCACTTGCCTTCAACTGTTTCAAGCTTGGAACCCAGAAATTTGTTTTGGCCTAGGGCCCCGCCGTGCCCAGGGCCGACACTGTTTTCATAATAGTTGTAGTTGCGGAAACATGACTCTTCGTCCAAAGGTATTGCAGACGAATTTCAATTCAAATTTCATCTAAATAATTTTTGAGGTACAATCACCTATTCCAAATCATTATTTAACATTTATTGCATAGTCGAATTTAACGGTGATTGTGAACTGTAGGTTACCTATGACTAAAAAATTGACTACATCTTTTTTTTCCCAACATCATCAACGATCTGTGACATTTATTCAACTACTCTACTGCTCTTCTCATGGCCTTTATAATTCTAACTAAAATAAAATAAAATCAAAAGCTCAATAACCGGTTAAACAAAACCCTGATTATCAAACATAAATCAGGATCATCAAAACGTTCGTGTTTATCCCTATATGTTTTTAGTTTGAAGAATAAGATAACCAAATAAAAAAGGGAAATTTACGTGATTTTTGATGAATTTGGAATAAAATCTGATGAACAAGAATTTTCTCACAAAATAGTTTCCAAATCTTGCAGCCAGAGAAAAGAACAGGAGTATGACGTGTTTGTTTTGTTTCTGTGATTTCAGTTTTCATGGGCTGAAACATGGCAAAACAAGATTTTTTTTTTTTTTTTTTCCAATTTTGTGTCCTAAAGCCAATTTTCAAAAATGCTTATTTTAAAAAATAAATTTTACAAAATCGTAAAACAAATGAGTTTTTTCAAAAATTGAAAATTGAAAATTGAAAATATACTGAAAATGGTGAACCAAACAGGCCCTAATACTTCGCTTGCTCTTTACTTTACCTCAAGGAAAACCCTTTTTTTTCCAGCACTGTGTTGCATATTCCTGCACCCAATAACTGAAAATCCGCTGAATTCAGTTAAAAAAAAAAAAAAAACTCGAAGCGAATACATTCAACAAGGAAGACACACAAAATCAACACAGCAATAAAACACCCAGCAACCAATTAATGGCCAAAATAGAACATTAAAAAAAAAAAACTCAATAATGGAGGACGGTGACATTATACTCAACAATAGCATCCCCAGCCTTGAGATCAACCCAATAAGTCTTAGCCAGGCAATACCCAGTACCGAATCTGAAAAATCCACTACCTCCGATAACAGGCAATTCTCTTATCGGATGCAAAGCCGCGTTGCGACCGAGAACGGTTAACACGCTTCCGTTATGCTTCCCTTGCGTGAAGTACAAATTCATCGCTTGAAGAAGTCCGATCTCGTTTAGCGCGGCGAAAGCGTAGAACCCTTGTGCTCGGCCCACCAGCTTGGATTTTGGATCCGGGGTTTCGGTTAATGGATCATCCATCATCATGACCGTCCCGAATAAGGAGCTATTGTTTGGTGCTTGAATAACCGGCATCGCGGATGGATTTTTCCCACTCACGGTGTCGTGGAAGTAAAAATGAAGGTGGGATATTTTTTGCTTGAGTGGAGATGTGGTTTTTGTGGATGGAATTGTTTTGATGAACTTTGAATTGATGTTATTGAGCTGGAGAAATAGGAAGATTAGTTTGGCGAGTAGAGAGAATTTGGTTGCCATTGTCACGCGCTACTTTTGGTGATATTCTCTTTGGCTGTGGAGTGTGTTATTGACGTCTGAGTATTTATAGAAGAAAAAAGATAGAATAACATAGTCTGTGACTCTGTGTTGCTTAGGAGATACATCATCCCTTTTTCAAATGCCGTTAAAGATACCTAAAGCAATAAATTTTAAAATTATAGTATGTGACTCTGTTTGGCTTTGAACTGTAAATCTTTTGTTACCTCTAACTAATTCCATGTTTAATCCCCCTAATCAGGAAAATATTCACAAGGACAAAATTGAAGGTTTTTTTAACTATAAGGACAATCCATTAAAATTTTACTCAAAAGGACAATACACTAACTCTTTTCTTCTTCACGTGCGCTGATTTCTTCTTCCTCAACAATCCGAATCGCGCAAATTTCTCGATTTCCTCACTGATTTCCAACACGATTTCATCTTCAGAATTTGTCTAGCTCCTCAATTTATTCGATTTGCCTAATTTAATCGTCCCAAAAGCTTCATCGATTCATGAAGATGTCGCGGATTTTGATTCGTTTGGCAGAAAATATGATTTCGTGATTTTTTTTATTTCGTGAATTCGTCATAGAAAATCGAATAAGAGAGATGAACGAGAAAAGTTTCGCCGAAAAATACTTTTTTTATGGTGAAGTTAACAGCAGTTTTTAGGTATCAATTTGCTATTTTTAAGTATCAATTTCCGTGTTTTAACAGTGTTATGTTTTTGTGTTTATAATTTTAGTTCTATATTAGTTTTCTACATGTACTGTTGCATTAGCTTTGCAACTCAATCGAAATGATGTCATTTTAATCAATCAAACTATGATGTAAACATTTTTTTATTAGTTTTTCGTTAAAATATCATTGCAGTTTTTAGGTATCAGTTTTATATTTTTTAAGGTATCAGTTTTATATTTTTTAGTTGAATTTATATCATAGCAGTTTTTAGGTATCAGTTTTATATTTTTTTTAGGTATCAATTTTATATTTTCTAGTTGAATTCATATCATAGCAGTTTTTAGGTATCAGTTTTTTTTAGGTATCAGTTTTATATTTTTCTAGTTGAATTTATATCGTAGCAGTTTTTAGGTATCAGTTTTATATTTTTTTAGATATCAGTTTTATATTTTCTAGTTGAATTTACAGTATTATGTTGGTATAAGTTTTGATTGTGTATGAAATACTTGCAGATACTGCATGCTGCTGGAATTTACTTGAATTCAAGACTGGATTGAGTACAAGTAAAAGTAAATGTATGAATGGATGCTTGGAATGGGGAACAGTGTTCTATGTACTTAGATTGTGTAGGAAAACAATGTATCATATTAAATCAGTTATGTATCATTGTAGGTATCATATGATACAAGTGGGTATTATTGTGTATAACTGAGAATAATCTCATTTTTGTGATAATTGAATTGAATTGATTGCTATTATTTTTTTAATCGGTAGGTATTATTAAGAATAAATATTATTTTTGTGATTTGAATTGAGTAGGTAGTTATTTTTTTATCAGTGAGTATCAGTTAGAATTAACGTTGTGTATCTAAAGAAATCAATTACCAAAGCAAACAACACAAATCTACCTACTTGCCATAGTTCTCATAGACAAAGCCATAAAACTGATACCTAAAAAATAATATAAAAATGATACCTTAAAACTGCTATAATATTTTGTAACAACCCGGAAAATCTGAGCCAATTTAAAATTTTAAAATTGGCTATTTTAGTGGATTTTAAATATTTAAAATAAATATTTTAAATAATAACGACGAAAAGTAAGTTTGAATTGACGTTTGAAAATAAATATAATTAATTCTAATTATAAACAAGGCCTGAAATGGCGCGGTAGGTTCAAAATTTGAATTCGAATTTTGATTGACTGTACCGGGTGCAAAACAAAATGGATTTTAATGAAACCAAAAATATTTAAATCTGTTAGTGAATATCTTTCTAATGAATCTGAAAAATCGAAGTTTCGTAGCGGGAAGCAAAAGTTATGGCCAAATGAATTTACCGAAAGGTCGCTAAAGAATTTATATAGCCCGTGAAAATGACCATTTTGCAAACGACCTCAGAATTCGACAAAACCACTTTTGTTGGATCCGAGATGTCAAATTATTGCTATGTTTCAAATTCCATAATTTTTGAAGCTAGTATGTGAGCGTGGCAAAAGAAAATGTGTTTGGTCGATTTCTATTAAATTGGATCAACCAGAAGAGGGCCATCTTTCAAACGGTCTCAGAATTCGACGAAACTAGTTTTGTTGGGACCGTATCATCAAAACATAACTAGATTTATTTTTTGGGATTTTTTAGAATCAGTATGTGGCCCCGGCAAATTGAAATGTACGTTCAAAATGATTATTGAATGTTTTATATTTTAATTTGAAGGAAAGCTGACTGAAATAGTCGAATGGGCCTTCGAAGCATATCTCATTGTGTTCGGAATGGGGGTATCTAGCTAGGGACGACAGTCGTTGGGTCTGGATTGGGGTTCGTGTGTGAAAGAGGGTATTTTCGAAATTTAAAAATATATAAATAAATGGAAAAATTCTATTGGCTCATTCATTTTCTCTCTCCCCGATAATAAGTATCGCGCACGGCGGAAATCTGCTGAGCCCTTCCCTCCTTGATTCCTCTCATTCCACTCAAAGTTAGGCCTCCATCCTGTTGGGGATTTTGTAGAGCTCGTCAAGGTCATCAAATCCATGGCAGGTTTGGATTTTTTTCGTCGCCTGAATCACTCGGATCAACGTCAGGAAGTTTCCCACTTCCAACCGCCGCCGTGGCCACGTCTGACCACCGAGCTGGGCCCACCGCCGCGCGCACGCGCGCCTCTCTGAGCTCTCTCACGTGGCGTCGGCCGATCGACGCGAAGCTTCGCGGATTGATCGAAAAATTCAACCCTAGTTTTGAACAAAACAGAAAAGGTACGACTGTTATTATTTTAAACTGATTATAGCACCTTAAAGCGCTACGGTTTTTGATTTCACTATAAAAATCATATCTTTTTCGTTTCTTGACGAAATTCAGTGAAACAAGAGACAGTGGACTCGTGAGGACGCCTTCCACATTCTAGAAGAGACCGCATATTTTTCTGAGCCTTCTGCTATTTTTGGTGGAGTGGAACCCAATGTGAGATTTCTGAATTATAAAGGATATGGAAAACGACGATGTATAAATTATATAGTCGATGTATGAGTTATATAAGCGTTGTACACCTCATGTATAAGCATTGTATAAGTTGTACGTTCGACGTATAAGTTATATATGCGTTGTAAAAATTATATATGTGTTGAAATAAAAGTTAAATATACTTATATACACACACACACACACACACACGCCCATCGTCTACAAACCATGGACGATATTTATTGGTTGTGATTAGTGTGAAAATTGGTTGATAGCGAATGGTTGATTTGAATTGTTTGTGGTTAAAATTGATTGATTGTGTTTGAAAAATACCCGTTTGTGGTTGAGAATTATTTGGTTAAAACCACATAGGATTAGTTTGTGGAAAAGAAAATAAACATGCCGCCTGCGTGCGAACTAGATGCATGAAATCCCCATTGTCAAAAGTTGCGAAGCTTTAAGGTAGAGCTAGGAGCCGTACTAGGGACGGTCCCGGTTTTAACTACCCTGCTGTTATGCTGCCGAAATTTTCTGAAATATTTCTGTGTTAGAATTATTTTCATGTGTTGAAACTATATTCGTGTGTTGAATAGAAATTCATGTGTTGAATGGTATTCGTGTTTTAAATAAATTGTTTTAACAATAAAAATCACATTTTTTTTTATATATACGAACTATAGAAAACATTCATGTGTTGAGTAGAAATTCATTCGTTGAATAGAAATTCATGTGTTGAATGGTATTCGTGTTTGAAGTAAATTGTTTTATAATAAAAATCACATTTTTATCATCTATATAAACTATATAAAATAGTCGTGTTTTGAAATAAATTGTTTTACATTAAAAATCACATTTTTATTATATACATGAATTGTTAAAAATAGTGAAGTGTTGAAATAAATGTCTGTTGAATAAAAATATCATTTTTATCAAATGTATGAAAAGAATATGGTTTTGAAATTGAAGAATAGATTATATATATATATATATATATAATTAGAATAAATCGAATAACGAAGCTGCAATTCATGTTTTGAAACCGTGATTTCAAACGATTAGTGCGGGAGATCCGACCAACGGATTTTCCCGAAACCGAAACCGTTGGGTTCGCTTTGGAAATATCTTTCCAACGACACCAACTTTGTGAAAATCCAACGGCGGATTGTCTGGAATGTTTAATTCAAATCTGAAGAAAAATAGCGCCAGAATCGATTATATATATATATATATATATATATAAATATAATTAAATTAAATCAAATAACAATGCTGTAGTTCGTTTTAGGAAATCGAAACTTCGAAAGACTGTACCGGGAGACCCAACCGTCGGATTTCCCCAAAACTGAAACCATTGGATTCGTTTTGAAAAGATCTTTCTAATGATATAAAATTTGTGAAGATCCAACAGTTAGATTTTCAGATATGTGTAAATCAAATCTGAAGATAAACAGCGCCAAGACCGCGTTATGGCCTGAAGCATCGTTTGAATAAATTGGCTATTTTTAAATAAATAAAAATAGCGATAAATCGTTATAAAATATTATAAATGATATGGAATGTGAAATTTTGAAACTAACTGAAGGTTAGGTAAGTCAAATGGTTTCCTGGGTTTTGATCTGATGTTGGTTTCAGCCTTCGGGGTTAATATTTGGGAAATCGTTCTCTTACTAATTTACGGTTAGTGACTAATGAATTGGAATATGGCGTATGTTGTGTTTGTGTAGCACTTGTTTATTATATACACGAGTTGCTCAGAAAGACCGGGTTTATCCAATTCTGAATAACTGAATCGATGATAGGAAATCGATGATAAAGACGGTGGTCGAAGACCGGAGAGCTTCACGTCGTTTGGATGATTACTGATGTCTTGATTGGGAGGCATCCCAAGATATAGATAAATAGTGGTGATCGTTCAAACGTACCTGGAAATCGATGGGTATGCGAGGTATACAGTGCCTCCGGTTTCGTTCAGACCCAGAAAGAACTTGTAAATGGACTGTGTGTCTGACATTGGAATTCATTCTGTGTGATTGATAGCCATCAGTTGCATGGTGTGAATTGCCTGTAAGGCATGCTAAGATGCAGTGATCAAGGCTTCTGTTGAAAAGCAAAGTCTTGTGGTTGATGATCAAAGCACGGCCTTTATGGCATAGCTTTGTGTATACGTGAATTCGCGAGCCTCACACCCCGGTATGAACCAGAAATAGGAGAGGACCTCAGGGAGGGCATGCGTTTCCTTCTAGCTAGAGGTGGTGTCAGTGCTTAAACTGGCTGACATTTATACTATTTTCACCTGTGTGGTTGTTGTTGTTGCGAGGCGCCTCGGTTATATCGGTCGATCCGGGACCGATGGAGTCATTCGTTGGCTCATTTACGCCCCATAGGGCGGGGAAACGCATTGTTCAGGCATTTTTATCCACATCGGTGGACCGACCCTGACGATCCAAAGGCTTTCCTGCGCGCTCGCCTGAGACATGGGCTAGATTATCTCGAAGTCGGTAAGGACTATCTTTTGCCTTGGTTCATGACGGAAATCCAATTTCCAAATACGACACCGTGCGGTTTTGATTGTAAACCTATATTAGGCGACATAGTGGCATGGGACGCTCATGTCGTCTATGATCGATACTTATGATTTAAAATTGTTTTTGAAACCTATGAACACTAGTAATAATATCAAATTCTTTTGTTTTATTCGTATCAAGCATATTTTGGCCATTATAAGGTAAAACTCTATCCTCCGGTTTGCGTTGCATTATGTAATGGGAACTGAGTCTTATAATGGCTTCATTTTTGTAAAAAGCATTGCGATATTTAAAAGATTTACTTGTTGTAAAGCACTGGCAATCCCATGGAGTAACCCCGTTTCGCGAAAGTCGCGTGGTCCTGAGATTAGCCATATTATAAAATGTGTAAAGTAGATTTCTCATACCAGTCCCATGACTGACTCGTAGTTTTTTCACTTGCAAACTCGGATGCTCCTTTTTCTACACGGGCAGCCTTGTATTTAGGTTTTAGCTGGCTCTTTCTGGATAGCTGGAGCTGAAGATGGATTCTATCATTTATCTCTTTTTATGTTGTTCAGCTCCTATTGTACATATTATGTTTGTTTTCCGCTGTAGACATTTATGTATAGCTGAACTGTATTTGTTCTAAGTATGATCCTGTATACTATATAACTCTGATGATTACGTTTATCCAGTGTATTCTATTGTACATTATTTGGTGTATTTATTTAATTCTATTCTACTATTTTCTGTTTATGTGTTATATTCCAAAGATTACCCTCGCCACCGTCGTACGGGGTTTTGGGGTCGTCACATTGTGGTATCAGAGCTTTGGTTAAGCTTAGTTCTGGAGTATAACATATTAACGAACTCGTCAGAAATAGAAGCAGTAGTGTTCTAGGACGAATAATTCATTACAGATAGGATTAGTAATATCCTAGTATGAGTATAGCAGAATCAGAATAAATCGTTAGAGATGGGGTCAGAAGTGCCCCAGAACGAGTTAAGAGTTATATGTTTATAAATAACGTATTTGTGATTATATTTATAGTCTGGTTTTAGAGATATGATTTTTGAATATATAAAAGATATATATTTGAAATGTTAAAGTCAAAAACAATTTGATTGTTGTTTGTGTTGTGTGATAGTGGATTTGATTAATTAAATTATTAGAACGATAGTTAATTTAATCAATAAGAGAATGAATGGTAGAATTTATTCGGTAAAATCAAGTATTGAACTGATTTAATAATAGATAGAAATATATACATGTGCGTTATATATGTTTGAACAGGTAATTGGATTAGCTGTTGAGTAAAGAATTTATTTGCATGCCCGACAAGTAGGTAAACCTTAATGAGTTGGATGCAAAATAATATTATTATATCAACTCCTGTGAATGCCATTGGATGCGGAGTGCTGATTATTATGTGTATAATAATAAATGTCGCCATAGGATAGTAACAATTGATTTTTAACTACACTACATGGCATACTTCTTGAAGATGGGCATACTTCATCATATACCACATAAGCATTTGGAGCTTGTGTGACGAGGTTGAAGATTTACCATACGAGCTAGAGGCTTGTATGGCGATGACTATGTATTATAGGTTGAACTGATGATTGATATGGGCCATATAAAATGTAATGGTAAATTGCCAGATTAATAAAAGCCCCACACGGGTCTGGAGATGACAATAAACACGTCTCTCTGGTTATTAAGACACAAAAACGATTTATAGCGTGACGAGAATTTATTATCTGGAGTTATGATCTATACACACTCCTCTGTGGACACCGGAATATATCACTATAAATATGTGCATGCTTATTAGGATTTATTGGGAACTTAATACGGCCCAATAAATTTCTAAACCCCTCCCCGTACAAAGGAGGTTATGGCGAAATTTTTCGAAAATTTAGGGTGTTAGCCAAATTTTTGAAGAATTAGAAAATTGTCAGAAACAGAAAAATTAGAGAATGGAAGCCAGATTGAAAGTAGAATTGATTATTCAAATCACTTTCGACTTTGTTCCTTTTCGGGGACGAAAAGTTTTAAGTGGGGGAGATTGTAACAACCTGGAAAATCTGAGCCAATTTAAAAATTTTAAATTGGCTATTTTAATGGATTTTAAATATTTAAAATAAATATTTTAAATAATAACGACGAAAAGTAAGTTTGAATCGATGTTTGAAAATAAATATAATTAATTCTAATTATAAACAAGGCCTGAAATGGCGCGGTAGTTTCAAAATGTGAATTCAAACTTTGACTGATTGTACCGGGTGAAAAACAAAACGGATTTTAGTGAAACCAAAAATATTTAAATCTGTTAGTGAATATCTTTCTAACGAATCTGAAAAATCGAAGTTTCGTAGCGGGAAGCAAAAGTTATGGCCAAATGAATTTTCAGAAAGGTCGCTACAGAATTTATATAGCCCGTGAAAATAGCCATTTTTCAAACGACCTGTGAATTCGACGTAACCACTTTGGTTGGATCCGGGATGTCAAATTATTGCTAGGTTTCAAATTTCATAATTTTTGAAGCTAGTATGTGAGCGTGGCAAAAGAAAATGTGTTTGGTTGATTTCTATTAAATTGGATCGACCAGAAGAGGGCCATTTTTCAAACGGTCTCAGAATTCGACAAAACTAGTTTTGTTGTGACCGTATCGTCAAAACATAGCTAGATTTATTTTTCGGGAATTTTAAGAATCAGTATGTGGCCCCGGCAAACTGAAATGTACGTTCAAAATGATTATTGAATGTTTTATATTTTAATTTGAAGGAAAACTGACTGAAACAGCTGAATGGGCCTTCGAAACATATCCCATTGTGTTCGGAATGAGGGTATTTAGCCAGGGGCGACTGTCATTGGGTCTGGATTGGGGTTCATGTGTGAAAGAGGGTATTTTCGAAATTAAAAAATATATAAATAAATGGAAAATTTCTATCGGCTCATTCATTTTCTCTCTTCCCGATAATCAGTATCGCGCACGGCGGAAATCT
The DNA here is from genome assembly GCA_030737875.1 of Allium sativum. Taxonomy (NCBI): domain Eukaryota; kingdom Viridiplantae; phylum Streptophyta; class Magnoliopsida; order Asparagales; family Amaryllidaceae; genus Allium; species Allium sativum. The sequence continues at coordinate 2,543,140 of CM060911.1, read as the reverse complement.
GCTGAGCCCTTCCCTCCTCGATTCCTCTCAATCCACTCAAAATTAGGCCTCCATCCTGTTGGGGATTTTGTAGAGCTCGTCAAGATCTTCAAATCCATGGTAGGTTTGGATTTTTTCGTCGTCTGAATCACTTCGATCAACGTCAGGAAGTTTCCCACTTCCAACCGCCGCCGTGGCCACGTGTGACCACCGAGCTGGGCCCACCGCCGCGCGCACGCACGCCTCTCCGAGCTCTCTCACGTGGCGTCGGCCGATCGGTGCGAAGCTTCACGGATTGATCGAAAAATTCAACCCTAGTTTTGAACAAAACAGAAAAGGTACAGCTGTTATTATTTTAAAATGATTATAGTACTTTAAAGCGCTACGGTTTTTGATTTCACTGTAAAAATCATATCTTTTTCGTTTCTTGACAAAATTCAGTGAGACAAGAGATAGTGGACTCGTGAGGACGCCTTCTACATTCTTGAAGAGACCGCATATTTTTCTGAGCCTTCTGCTATTTTTGGTGGAGTGAAACCCAATGTGAGATTTCTGAATTATAAAGGATATGGAAAACGACGATGTATAAATTATATAGTCGATGTATGAGTTATATAAGCGTTGTACACCTCATGTATAAGCGTTGTATAAGTTGTACGTTCGATGTATAAGTTATATATGCGTTGTAAAAATTATATATGTGTTGTAATAGAAGTGATATATATATATGCCCCTCGTCCACAAACCATTGACGATATATATTGGTTGTGATTGGTGTGAAAATTGGTTGATAATGAATGGTTGATTTGAATTGTTTGTGGTTGAAATTGATTGATTGTGGTTGAAAAATACCCGTTTGTGGTTGAGAATTATTTGGTTGAAACCACATAGGATTAGTTTGTGGAAAAGAAAATAAACATGCCGCCTGCGTGCGAACTAGATGCATGAAATCCTCATTGTCAAAAGCTGCGAGGCTTTAAGGTAGAGCGAGGAGCCATACTAGGGACGGTCCCGGTTTTAACTACCTGCCGTTATGCTACCGAAATTTTCTGAAATATTTCTATGTTAGAATTATTTTCATGTGTTGAAACTATATTCGTGTGTTGAATAAAAATTCATGTGTTGAATGGTATTCGTGTTTTAAATAAACTGTTTTAACAATAAAAATCACATTTTTATTTTATATATACGAACTATAGAAAACATTCATGTGTTGAATGGAAATTCATTCATTGAATAGAAATTCATGGGTTGAATGGTATTCGTGTTTTAAATAAACTATTTTAACAGTAAAAATCACAATTTTATTTTATATATACGAACTATAGAAAACATTCAAGTGTTGAATGGAAATTCATTCGTTGAATAGAAATTCATGTGTTGAATGGTATTCGTGTTTGAAATAAACTGTTTTAACAATAAAAATCACATTTTTATCATCTATATAAACTATATAAAATAGTCGTGTTTTGAAATAAATTGTTTTACATTAAAAATCGCAATTTTATTATATACATGAATTGTTAAAAATAGTGAAGTGTTGAAATAAATGTCTGTTGAATAAAAATATCATTTTTATCAAATGTGTGAAAAGAATATGGTTTTGAAATCGAAGAATAGATAATATTTATTTATATATATATATAAATATAATTAAAATAAATCGAATAACGAAGCTGCAGTTCGTGTTTTGAAACCGTGATTTCAAACGATTAGTGCGGGAGATCCGACCATCGGATTTTCCCGAAACCGAAACCGTTGGGTTCGCTTTGGAAATATCTTTCCAACGACACCAACTTTGTGAAGATTCAACAGTTGGATTGTCTGGAATGTTTAATTCAAATCTAAAGAAAAACTGCGCCAGAATCGATTATATTTATATATATATGTATAAATATAATTAAATTAAATCGGATAACGACGCTGCAGTTCGTATTTTGAAATCTAAACTTCAAACGAGAGTACCGGGAGTTCCGACCGTCGGATTTCCCCAAAACTGAAACTGTTGGATTCGTTTTGAAAAGATCTTTCTAATGATATAAAATTTGTGAAGATCCAACAGTTAGATTTTCAGATATGTGTAAATCAAATCTGAAGAAAAACAGCGCCATAACCGCGTTATGGCCTGAAGCGTCGTTATAATAAATTGGCTATTTTTAAATAAATAAAAATAGCGATAAATCGTTATAAAATATTATAAACGATATGGAATGTGAAATTTAGAAACTAACTAAAGGTTAGGTAAGTCGAATGGTTTCTTGGGTTTTGATCTGATGTTGGTTTCGGCCTTCGGGGTTAATATTTGGGAAATCGTTCTCTTACTAATTTACGGTTAGTGACCAATGAATTGGAATAAGGCGTATGTTGTGTTTGTGTAGCACTTGTTTATTATATACGCGAGTTGCTCAGAAAGACCAGGTTTATCCAATTCTGAATAACTGAATCGACGATAGGAAATCGATGATGAAGACGGTGGCTGAAGACCGGAGAGCTTCACGTCGTTTGGATGATTACTGACGTCTTGGTTGGGAGGCATCCCAAGATATAGATAATTAGTGGTGATCGTTCCGACGTACTTGGAAATCGATTGGTATGCGAGGTATATAGTGCCTCCGGTTTCGTTCAGACCCAGAACGAACTTGTAAATGGACTGTATGTCTGACATTGGAAATCATTCTGTGTGATTGATAGCCATCAGTTGCATGGTGTGAATTGCCTGTGTGGCATGCTAAGATGCAGTGATCAAGGCTTCTGTTGAAAAGCGAAGTCTTGTGGTTGATGATCAAAGAACGGCCTGTGTGGCATAGCTTTGTGTATAACGTGAATTCGCGAGCCTCACACCTCAGTATGAACCAGAAATGGGAGAGGACCTCAGGGAGGGCACGCGTTTCCTTCTAGCTAGAGGTGGTGTCAGTGCTTAAACTGGCTGACATTTATACTATTTTCACCTGTGTGGTTGTTGCTGTTGCAAGGCGCCTCGGTTATATCGGTCGATTGGGGATCGATGGAGTCATTTACGCCCCATAGGGCGGGGAAATGCATTGATCAGGCATTTTAATCCACATCGGTGGACCGACCCTGACGATCCAAAGGCTTTCCTACGTGCTCGCCTGAGACATGGGCAAGATTGTCTTGAAGTCGGTAAGGACTATCTTTTGCCTTGGTTCATGACGGAAATCCAATTTCCAAATACGATACCGTGCGGTTTTGATTGTAAACCTATATTAGGCGACATAGTGGCATGGGACGCTCATGTTGTCTATGATTGATACTTATGATTTGAAATTGTTTTTGAAACCTATAAACACTAGTAATAATATCAAATTCTTTTGTTTTATTCTTATCAAGCATATTTTGGCCATTATAAGGTAAAACTCTATCCGGTTTGCGTTGCATTGTGTGATGGGAACTGAATCTTATAATGGCTTCATTTTTGTAAAAAACATTGCGATGTTTAAAAGATTTAATTGTTGTAAAGCACTGGCAATCCCATGGAGTAAACCGGTTCCACGAAAGTAGCGTGGTCCTGAGATTAGCCATATTATAAAATGTGTAAAGTAGATTTCTCATACCAGTCCCATGACCGACTCGTAGTTTGTTTCACTTGCAAACTCGGGTGTCCCTTTTTCTACATGGGCAGCCTTGTATTCAGGTTTTAGCTGGCTCTTTCTGGATAGCTGGAGCTGAAGATGGATTCTATCATTTATCTTTTTTTATGCTATTCAGCTCCTATTGTACATATTATGTTTGTTTTCCGCTGTAGACATTTATGTATAGCTGAACTGTATTTGTTCTAAGTATGATCCTGTATACTGTGTAACTCTGATGATTACGTTTATCCAGTGTATTCTATTGTACATTATTTGGTGTATTTATTTAATTCTGTTCTGCTATTATCTGTTTATGTGTTATATTCCAAAGATTACCCTTGCCACCGTCGTATGGGGTTTTGAGGTCGTCACATATTTAATGACAAAAGTAATACTGAAAATGTTTGAATCATAATTTGATTGATTAAAATGAAATAAATTCGTTTGAGTAGCAAAAATAATGCAGCAGTACAAGAACAAAAGTAAAATAACACCAAAACTATAAACAAAATAGCATAACACTATTAATACAAGAAAACTGATACCTAAAAAATAGCAAACTGATACCTAAAAACTGCTGGGTTATTTTAAAACTAAAACTAATGCAAAAAATGTTACGTCACAGTTTGGTTGATTATAATGAAATAAGTTTGACTGGAATACATAGATAATGCAACAATACAACTAAAATATAAATACAACATTAAAATCCCAACAAACAAATATAAAACAGTGTTAAATAAACAAAAATGATACCTTAAAAAAATATAAAACTGATACCCAACTGCTGAATAGTCGATCATTAAAATTGGAAAACCAAAAAAACCATGAATCATCTTGCTAAATAAAAAACATAATCGGTAGAAATGAACATTAAATTATAATGATTATAGCAACAAAAAAAAAATCAATTGAGGTTGATTTTTTAGATCGATTTTAGATGAATTTTGCTGTTTCGATTGATGTTTGGGGTTCGATTATACAACATGCCGTGGATTTTGATTTGGTTGCTATTAAAAATGATTTCGTGATTTTGTGGCAGAAATTCGAACGATATGATGAACGACGAGAAGAAGACAGCGGCTGAAAATCGAACGAGAGTATTATAGTGTATTGTCCTTTTAGAAAAAAATTAGGCGGCTGTCCTTATGGATAAATTTTAGTGGGCTTTTGTCCTTATCGTTAATTGTCCCTATTTTATGTTATGAGAATTAAAGTAAGAGAACAATAGAAAACATTTATAAAAGGAGAAAACAAGATGGTAGAATTAAATGCAAGTAATAATACGAATAAATCGATCTGAAGAGGATTAAAGCAAGCAAAAAAGAGAAATACTATCATAAAAAGAAAGAATATAACTGATTCCAACCTACTATAGTATTTCTCTTTTTTGCTTGCTTTAATCCTCTTCAGATTGATTTATTCGTATCATTACTTGCATTTGATTCTACCATCTCGTTTTCTCCTTTTATAAATGTTTTCTATTGTTCCCTTACTTTAATTCTCATAATATAAGATATTCTTATTACCTTGAATCACTACAAAAAAAAAAAGAATCGAATAAAGACGGCAAATTAAAGTCTGAAACTTTTTAGTTTTAAATTAAAGACGAATCAATGACTGAAAAAAAAAATCAGTTTTAAAGTTTGATAATAGAGACTGTAAAATTAGTTCTTAATCGGTTTGTAAACTTAAAAACTACTTTTAAACAATTTATCAGTTTCTAATTCAGTCTTTACCTGGAAAAAATCCAATGGCTGTAATTTTTTCCTTCTTTTTTGATCCAACGGCTTAATTCTGCATTTCATCGGCAAATGGTTCTCGTTTTTTAATTGGGATAAATGATTTTTTTTTAAATATGTTATATTATGTATATAATTTGGCGTTAACTGAGGATCCCACCTAGCCATGAAATATTAAAGAATTAAAGATTTGGGTTGATGAATTAAAGAATGAGAAGAAGTGTTAAACAACGATGGACAAGGAGAAAGGTATTTTTTGTGTGAAAGGTATTTTTTCCGGGTGAAAGGTTTTTTTTTGCGCTTTGATCCACAGATACCTCTCAATCCCCAAATCATCTTTGCCTTGAAAGCTTAAGTCCGTAGCTCACTCTATCCTTAACTCTGTGCGATTCTCTAAGAATCTATAATGAGAATTATCATAAAAGTTGAAGTGCAATTCTTTAAGACAGTGTAAGCAAGCATGACTGGGCGATCTATTGCTCAGCCAAGCAAAATTCCAATACAAAGCTGAATTATGATTTCACGTTCAACAAGTTGACTACTTTTTAGGTTCCTGTTTTTTTTTTTCCTTTATTTCAGTGCATTGAATCGTTGTGTTGCAATCTCACGGTTAAATTTTATTAGATGGTTATACCTCTTGGTATGTGCGTTTTGTTATTTGTCAGGTTCTGTTTAAGGTTTAACTGTTCATCCCCTCTGCATAGGTCATGTTCGATTAACTTTCTAAACAATAATTTGAGTAGTCAGTTGATGTTTTACACAGTTCCACTTAATCCAACAATTCCGTAGTTTGCACATGTTTATTGTTCGTTAGACTTTACCAAAATTGACGCATTTGCCCAGATAGTCTTGTTTTGAACCAAAATGAAGATGAATTCTGGAACTGACCTGTAGTTGAAAGATTAAAATGCATGGCATTATTTATTGTTGTTTTGATTGCAAACATTTGTGTACCTTTTGTTTAACTATATCAATCAAGTTTTGCATGAACTTGTGGTTGTCTATTCAGACGTGCAATCTGTAATGTTCATTTGGATCCACCACACGAATTTTGTTTCGGCTCTTTCTGTTCAGTTGATCAGAAGATATTTTGAAGGAAAGTACCAACTATTTTAATTATATCAAGCGGACATTACCTAAACTTGGGTATAGCTCAGCTTGGCTAGTGGGTCGCGCATTATAGGGCACTTAACACAGAGCACACCGTTGGTGACATCAGGTCATACATCAATAACCACTTGGCTTGCAATGGAAGAAGGGTTTTCTCTTCATCCCTTACTTTCAAAATTCTTAACATAGATCCTAAAGCACGATCTAGTATCTTTGGCATTGGATGGAACTTTTGCCACTGAATTTACATATACATAAATTATGATGCATTGAAGTAAAATTTTGTATACTGTATTGATCGGCATTGACATGCTAATGTTTTGTGCATGCATGTGTATATGATACATGTACGTAGCAATTTTGGTATGAATGTCAAATTGTGTCAAATTTAAATAACTTCTTTTACATTAAACCAAATTTAAATTTGTAATACTTATCTACTTTTAATACATGTATGCATGCAGACATGACGACACATACATATTAATTTAAAGACGTGAAATTAATAACTTTTATTTGAATATAAACATAAGCTCATGCTGAAAATGCATTACCATACCATAAATCAAATTTTCATTTATGAAATTATTGGCGTTAGTCATGTATGTGTATAAGTTTGTCTATATGTATGCATATACGTGTATGTACAGGGCCGCTTCACAGCTTTGGGATGCCCTAGGCAAAAAATTATTTCGGCCACATCTTGAAAAGTAAAATGCCCCAGACAGGTTGTTCTGGCGTTATAATGTGAGGAGTAAAACTGCCCCTATAAAGGATCGAACCCCTCAACTTCAATGAAAAGCTTTACCAGTTTTCCTTAAACAGTTCACCACACAATCCTTTAATATAGGAATGTTTAACAGTGTTTAAGTTTCAGATAGCATTTTATTTTGTAACTTCATCTTCTCCAAATGTTGTCCCTTCCATGGTGGGTTTCCCTATTCCCTTGCCTAGTTTGTCTACCCCTAAAACCGGCCCTGTGTATGTATACAAATGTGTGTATATAAGTTTTGTTACACTTATCTAGTGTTTCTAACTTGAACAATATAATGTACTTATTTTGGCAATAATTTTCAGTACACTGAAATTATTATTTTTATATGATATCGATATTTATCAATTTTGATGTACGTATGAGTATATGTAAAGTGCGTGTCCATGTATGTGTATATACGAGTTCCGATACACACAAAAATTTATGTATGTATGTATGTATGTGTGTGTGTGTATATATATATATATATATATATATATATATATGTGTGTGTGTGTGTGTGTGTGCGTGTGTGTGTGTGTGTGTTTGTAATTTCTGATACATGTAAGTTATGATTTTAGTATAAAATTATGCTCAATTTTAAAATGACTTTTAGTACACTGAACCGGAGTTACATTTATGATATATTTACTTATCAAAATTAATATATGCATATGTATACCTACATGAATACAAACATATGTGTCCACATCAATAGCCTAGCGGTTAAATATTTTGCACCGTGGTAACAATGGTGCGGGCTCGAAACCCGAAATGGCATTCCAAGAGCTTACCATGTGCGTATGCTAAGATCAGCCACTTATGTGGTGCTCGCGGACCAGGCTAGGTGCACTAGGGAGGGTTTTACGGCTCCGGTCGGTTTTCCTTCTGAACAAATAAAAAAATGTATTTATGTGCGTATGTATGTACGTATGTATGCATGTATTTATGTACATTCATAAACACATACGTACGTACATGCGTATGTATATATGTGTATGTACATATATTTATATGTATGTATGCATGAATGGATGTATAAACATGCATATATGTATATGTTTCTATGCAAGCTTATTAATTTTATGCTAAAATATTTGATATATGTTATTTATGTTATATATATATATATATTAGTAATAAATATCATATATCAATTATTCTAAGATTTTAATACCTGCACAAAATGGTTTTTATGTGTACAAATAGCCGGTAGAATAAATTTATTTATCAATTGTAATTAAAGAAAACAAAATTTGGTTTTTTAAATGATGGTCGATTTTATTTTATTTTTTATGTAAGCATATCTCTTTACCGTGTTCCATTATGTGCTACTAGTTAACCATTATCACAATTATCAATTATCAGATGTGTGTGTGTGTGTGTGTTTACACAATTATGAAGTTGTACTCAAACCGTTCATTAAAATGTTGAGTCTAACATATATCTAATTGAGGTTAAAAAAACAAAAATTAATGTATACTAAAAAGAAGCAAGTAAAATGCATAAAACCAAAGAGCGCAGAAATTAACATGGTCTAGATTTCAAGGAATTCTACATTCAAGAGTCTAATATGTTACACCTCGAATAATTTTTGCCACTAAAAAGGATTATTTCAAATGAGGAAAGAGTATTTCATATCAAAGAGATGGCTTTGAACACGTAAAAGATGCCTTGAGTCTAGGGAACAATTTCAAACAGAGAAAAGATGCTTCAAGCCGAGGGAAGTGGTCTTAAATAGAGAAAGGATCCTTCAAGCCATGTAGGATGGTTTTGAATAAGTAAAAGCATTTTGGACATAAAAGGATAGTTATAAGCTTAAATAAATGGCTTTCAGTCCAAAAAGGGTGTAACGACCCGCCATTTTGACCGAGCCGAATCGACAAAACATGTCAACTCGAAACGTCCAAAACAACAGATTGTTATTAGCTTCTGAGGTAAATAGAGTAAATCACAGACACAGATACAGAGCAATATAATATCTCACAGCGGAAAATTTAAAATACAATAGTAGTTCATGAAGCTTTACATCAGAGTTTACATAAATAATACAGCGGAAGACTAATACAGTAAATGAAAGATAACTACAAAAACAGAAATGACAAGAATAGTTAGAACTGGATCAACTGAATAGGTAGATATAGATGAGCAAAAAATCCAACATAAGCTCCAACTCCAAGAGTGAATCTCGAAACTGTAATACTCGATCTGACCCGAGCAATAATGCAAAACAAAACAACTCGGATCAGGACTAACATTCTCATGGAAGTAAATCAACACAAATGAAATGTTCGATGAAATGCAATCAGTAACTTAGAGGATGTTTGGGATCACCATCCTCTAAGGATCCGTCAAACTAATACTATATAGTATAATACGGTATATAAAATAGTGTCTATCAGTAAAGTAAAATATCAAAATAGCGTAAGCGGGATTACCATGATTACCCTTACACCGTTCATATATTCCCATAGTATATACAGTACCGTAATTCCTCCGTAAACTGGAGGTTCATCAGAGGGCACTCCATATAAAGCAGTACAAAACAAAATCGTAGTGGGCTCGTATAAGGCATGTGACAAGGCACGCAAGGAATGCCAGAGTGGATTCACCGTTTGCAGAGCCGGACTGGTGGTAACGCATAGTAGCAACTACCGCCCACCTCGAGACACACTCCCATATCAAAAGGGCCCAAATCGAATCTCAACAGTAATAGAATAATATCGAAGAAGTGTGCTTGATAAGAGGTATTACCTCAATTGGTCCGTGCGTAGCTCCTGTTTTAGCCACATCAAGCTGACTCAAGGTAGTCAGGGTCTCATAATTAATATGAAAATACAAAATAGAGTCGTTCGCCAAATCATCCCTTCATTCTGGAACTCCACCGCGTACACAGTTGTTAAAGTGGTTTTCGGTATTGGCAGAGAGTATGACAATAGCCGATCCCGGTCTCTTTAACAACCAAACGTTTACATTTTTCACATCGTGGCCATTATTTTATAAATCAATTTATAAAATCGATTATATGAAAACTCATATTCGAATTTCGAAATCAAAATTAAATATCTAACTTCGATTATATTTAATTTTGAAAACGACTCATTTATATCGCTTAATTATATCGATTTCAAAAATATTCACATAACGACTTTCAATTCAGAACAATTTACATCAAAAACATATCTTAAAGGTCGCAATTATCGTTTAAATCAAAACAAAAATATTTAACTTCAAGAATATTTCGGTTTGATTTATATTCATCAAAACTCAAGTTCAATAATTCAATTGTTTCAAGATTACCATTTATAGGATATCGTTTTAAATCTATTTATTAAGTCCAATATTTCGGTTCAAATTCAGTACATACACTTTAAATCAAAATCTCATATTTCGCTTATAATTCAAAACAAATCGTATCATACTTTATAACTCGAAACATAAATTAAATTTCATTACTTAAAATTTGAATCAAACTCTTATATTTCAAATTCGACAAATCATATCCTATTTACTCAAGTCGTACAAATTCCATATTGTAAAAATACAAATCATAAGTTTTAAAACCACCTTATAAATTCGATTTTACAAATTTCAAAATTCAACTAAATGATCGTGGGAACCAATTTCGTATATAACATTATATATATATTCTAATTTACATTTAGTCACGTTAAGTTCGATTCAATTTGAATTCAAATCCGTATCTCATATGAGTTCGATGTAAAATCAAATATCGTTATTAGAAATTCAAACCTCGACTTAAGTCACAAAATCTTACTTAAACCAACTTTGAGTTTATAGTTTGCAAAATATATATATAAAGATAATTTAATTTTGAAAATTGATATATATATAAGTTTGTAAAATTCTAATAATAATTAGAAAGTAGATTATAAACATAAATAAAATTTAAAATAAAATAAAATAGGTTTAAAGAAAATATTAATATACAAAAGTTTAAATTTCTTAAAATAAAAATATAAAATCTTAAATTATTATTTAAACTCAAAATTTCCAAATTACTTTATTACGAAAACATGACCAACGATGTTCGTATTTACATTTCTACCTATGGTCAAGTGATACGAATATTTATCATTTCAACCCGCAATTTATAAAATTTCAACGGGTATATCATTTCAACCCGCGATCCCAAATTCAATAAAAATCGTTTAGGTCTATCATTTCAACCCATAACGATTTTTCCTTATTCTAATGTTCGTTCAGGTATGTATCATTTCAACCCTTAGTGATTTTTCCTAACTAGGGTATTAACAATCATAAACAACAATCACATAGCAACGATCACAATATATATATATATATATATATCACTAGTGGAATTACGTGTCATATGAACATATCTTGTCATATATAAATGTGCATATACATCAAATCAAACAATTTCTATCAACAATCCTATGCATTTCATAAACAATTCATTATTGATCTAACATCCATGAAAAAATGTAAGTCAGGTGTGAGATAAACTCACCTATCGTGGCACAGGAATGGAGACGACGATTGACGGTTTGACACTGAGCGGAGCGACGACTTTCCGGCACGATTTAGAATAATTCAACTCAATGATCATTCAATATTTATTTATTTTTAATAAGAGAAGGTTAGGGCTTTCATGGGATCGGTACGGGTATTGGGTTTGGAACGTTTTCGAACTCAACACCAAAATTTGATTCAAAAATAAACACTAACCCAATTTACAAAAATAATATATATATATAATTCAACACATACAAAACTATATATATACTATAAATTAGATAACGCACCCAAAACATTATAATATATTATATATATAAACACCAAAATATTTACACAAATAATACAAAACATATAACTCAATAAAACACAACACACACCAACATATTCACACGCAACTAAACATGAAATACACACACCAGAAATACACGCCAGAACCACTCACTCATATACACCACTCACACACATCGAAAATACCACGCAGGTATAACCACAAAACATTTGTAAATTACTATATAATATATAATATAAATATAAGCAAACTCATGCAAAAATTAACACATCAACTCACACGAGCCCTCAGAACACACGTAAACAAGGGAAGAACTCACACACCGGCTTGGAGAGTGGATCAGTCAGGTGGCTGGTCACCAGGCGCGGTTCGGACTTCGGATTCTGGTCGGAGTTTGGGTTCGGATGGCTTCAGTTGTTGTTGGCGAGGCTAAGGGTGGATGAGGGGAAAACTGGTGGTCGAGTTCAGATCCGGGTAGATATGAGCTAGGGGATTGGGTGCGGTTCAGTTAAAAGGTCCGGCATTGGTGACAACAGCGAGACTATGGTGGGGACATGGATGGTCTAGATGAGCTCGACTAGTGGGTGGGTTCGGATCTGGTAATGGTTGAGGCTCAGGATGGATGCGGTCTTCAGGGAGGAGGCGCAGGAAGAGAATTGCGTGGTGGGAAGGATGTCGTTGGCAAGGAGATGCGGATGGGAAGCTTGATGGGAAATGGCGATGGAGAAGAGTTTCTCTCGTGGGGGTGGTCTTCGCAGGGCTCGGTGGAGGTTCGGGTGAGCATTGAATTGCTACAGGTTTCGGAATTGACGAAAGAAGAAGAAAGAGAGGATGCAGTATGAGTGAAACTGTTATTTACAAGTAGGCGTAGAATTAGAATAAATAGATCTAAGGGAAAGAAGAAAAAAAACGTGGTACGATAGATCCACAAGTATAGGAATGACTGAGTATTTTGCTTACTCATTCAACCACTTACCATGCTCGTTTCAATCTTTGCATTCTGTATTATTTAACAAAGCATCAGGTAAGTTGAACAAAATGGAATTCAATGGCTTTGAAAAAAAATGAACGTAATGTATGGAAAATAGTATTCACGTTGCTTTGAAAGCATGTAACGCATGATTTTTGGGACGCATGAACACAAAAGGGTTTGAAAATATGAAAATGGAATTCACGCATGCATGCTTATATGCCCAAAATAACTTCTAATATGTCCATCTAAGCTTTGGAGAAAAACAAAAAAAAAATATGGGTGGCTTAATAAAATAAAAAGACATGGTTTGCAGACCCAAAATAGCTAGAAAAGTATGTAAGATCGAAAAAGGGACACATCGAACTCAGATGACTCTGTTTCAAAAATGAACAGTGCAAGCATTTTCGCAATTTCAGCGCGAACCAAGCACCGAAACTGACAAATGAATATATTTCCGAATTCAACGCGACGAGACGGACACAACGGTATATAATTTGCAGTGTCACGATGCTTCGTTCAAAAACGCATTACGGACCCCTTTAAACGTAAAATTCGGATAGAAAAACAATTAAACGGAGGTTAAAACGTCCGATTTTCGCGAAACGAATTTCGCCGTCGGATTCGTGACAACGAATATAATATTTTTCATGTTTGTCCGAACTGGTTTTGGAGAAATTTTTAAATCGCTAAAATTTGGTCTGTTACGCGCAGATTTGCACCGAAATTTGCACGATCGAGAAACATTCAAATTTTCCGATGTGATTTTCATAGCTGCAACATCTCACTGTATGCATTTCAAATTTTAAATTCCCATTACAAAAAAATTGCAAAAAGTTTTCAAAATAAAATTTTGATTTAAATCGGATTTTAAATCGTTACAAATTACCGGTTGTTACAATCTTCCCTACTCAAAACTTTTCGTCCCCGAAAAGGAACGAGGCAGGCAAATAGTAATTAAATAACTAAATATATTTAAACCAATGGTTCATATTTATAATCATATGTATATATAATTTGAAATATATATATACACACAAATCAAAAGTTAAAAATATTTTCAAACATATTTCAAAATAATTTCAAGTACTCACTCGACGTCTCGATTGGCTGTATATATATATATATATCCCACTTTCGAAACCCGAAAATAGATATCGATGATGCTGCAGTCATCAACAGAATCATTTCCAAGCGACCAGAGTGTTACTTTATATCTATCTAAAACACATAGGACTTAACATATACGTTGATCAGACGTATACACCAAATCACTAGGTATTCGATAGGCCAACTTTGACGTCAGGTAAATACTCAAAACATCTTTATATATATTTAAACAGAATATATACCAAGTTTTCAAATCATATATTATAAATAATATATTTCAAATCATTAAAAATTTCAAGTAGGGAAAATTATATCTCTTCCCCACTTATTTATTTATTAAAATTTAACCATAATCCATAATAAATATACAATAATATTATTAAGTCAAATACATAACAAAATTATTCAATCAAGAAAAATCAATTTCTTACAAAATTTACATCTTTAAATCTTATTCAAAATATATAAAATATAAAATCATAAAGTATAAACATCAAATCTTTTAAAAAATATTGGTATTACCAAAGCAAAGTGTTATTTTCAAATATATATCATCCAAAATATATAACTACTTCAATATTACATCAAGAGAATTATAATACCTATTTCAAACTAATATTTTGATAGGAAATGATCTCGTTGTAAAACTTATACTCTCCTACTTCTTACCTTGTTATGGATAAGAATGAGTTATAGAATTTGAATTAAAAGTTGAAAGAACGGAAGAACCTAATCAAAGAGGATCTACGAAGGAAGATGAATTCAAACAGAAAGAAATTTCAGAAAAGGATTCAAATGTTAAACGAAATTTTATAATCGAAAATATTTGTTTTTAAAACCATTAAAAACATTTATACTTTAAAATACGCTCTCTCAAGATGGATTCTGAAACTAATTCCACTCATTCTAGAGTATCACTACCCTATATCTAATGAGCTTATACCTCATAGGCTAAAGCTTTGATAAAACCTGGCTCTGATACCAAATGTAACGACCCGCCATTTTGACCGAGCCGAATCGACAAAACATGTCAACTCGAAACGTCCAAAACAACAGATTGTTATTAGCTTCTGAGGTAAATAGAATAAATCACAGAATCACAGATCACAGACACAGATATAGAGCAATATAATATCTCACAGCGGAAAATTTAAAATACAATAGTAGTTCATGAAGCTTTACATCAGAGTTTACATAAATAATACAGCGGAAGACTAATACAGTAAATGAAAGATAACTACAAAAACAGAAATGACAAGAATAGTTAGAACTGGATCAACTGAACAGGTAGATATAGATGAGCAAAAAATCCAACATAAGCTCCAACTCCAAGAGTGAATCTCGAAACTGTAATACTCGATCTGACCCGAGCAATAATGCAAAACAAAACAACTCGGATCAGGACTAACATTCTCATGGAAGTAAATCAACACAAATGAAATGTTCGATGAAATGCAATCAGTAACTTAGAGGATGTTTGGGATCACCATCCTCTAAGGATCCGTCAAACTAATACTATATAGTATAATACGGTATATACAATAGTGTCTATCAGTAAAGTAAAATATCAAAATAGCGTAAGCGGGATCACCATGATTACCCTTACACCGTTCATATATTCCCATAGTATATACAGTACCGTAATTCCTCCGTAAACTGGAGGTTTGATCAGAGGGCACTCCATATAAAACAGTACAAAACGAAATCGTAGTGGGCTCGTATAAGGCATGTGACAAGGCACGCAAGGAATGCCAGGGTGGATTCACCGTTTGCAGAGCCGGACTGGTGGTAACGCATAGTAGCAACTACCGCCCACCTCGAGACACACTCCCATATCAAAAGGGCCCAAATCGAATCTCAACAGTAATAGAATAATATCGAAGAAGTGTGCTCGATAAGAGGTATGACCTCAATTGGTCCGTGCGTAGCTCCTGTTTTAGCCACATCAAGCTGACTCAAGGTAGTCAGGGTCTCGTAATTAATATGAAAATACAAAATAGAGTCGTTCGCCAAATCATCCCTTCATTCTGGAACTCCACCGCGTACACAGTTGTTAAAGTGGTTTTCGGTATTGGCAGAGAGTATGACAATAGCCGATCCCGGTCTCTTTAACAACCAAACGTTTACATTTTTCACATCGTGGCCATTATTTTATAAATCAATTTATAAAATCGATTATATGAAAACTCATATTCGAATTTCGAAATCAAAATTAAATATCTAACTTCGATTATATTTAATTTTGAAAACGACTCATTTATATCGCTTAATTATATCGATTTCAAAAATATTCACATAACGACTTTCAATTCAGAACAATTTACATCAAAAACATATCTTAAAGGTCGCAATTATCGTTTAAATCAAAACAAAAATATTTAACTTCAAGAATATTTCGGTTTGATTTATATTCATCAAAACTCAAGTTCAATAATTCAATTGTTTCAAGATTACCATTTATAGGATATCGTTTTAAATCTATTTATTAAGTCCAATATTTCAGTTCAAATTCAATACATACACTTTAAATCAAAATCTCATATTTCGCTTATAATTCAAAACAAATCGTATCATACTTTATAACTCGAAACATAAATTAAATTTCATTACTTAAAATTTGAATCAAACTCTTATATTTCAAATTCGACAAATCATATCCTATTTACTCAAGTCGTACAAATTCCATATTGTAAAAATACAAATCATAAGTTTTAAAACCATCTTATAAATTCGATTTTACAAATTTCAAAATTCAACTAAATGATCGTGGGAACCAATTTCGTATATAACATTATATATATATATATTCTAATTTACATTTGGTCACGTTAAGTTCGATTCAATTTGAATTCAAATCCGTATCTCATATGAGTTCGATGTAAAATCAAATATCATTATTAGAAATTCAAACCTCGACTTAAGTCACAAAATCTTACTTAAACCAACGTTTAGTTTATAGTTTGCAAAATATATATATAAAGATAATTTAATTTTGAAATTTGATATATATATAAGTTTGTAAAATTCTAATAATAATTAGAAAGTAGATTATAAACATATATAAAATTTAAAATAAAATAAAATAGGTTTAAAGAAAATATTAATATACAAAAGTTTAAATTTCTTAAAATAAAAATATAAAATCTTAAATTATTATTTAAACTCAAAATTTCCAAATTACTTTATTACGAAAACATGACCAACGATGTTCGTATTTACATTTCTACCTATGGTCAAGTGATACGGATATTTATCATTTCAACCCGCAATTTATAAAATTTCAACGGGTATATCATTTCAACCCGCGATCCCAACTTCAATAAAAATCGTTTAGGTCTATCATTTCAACCCATAACGATTTTTCCTTATTCTAATGTTCGTTCAGGTATGTATCATTTCAACCCTTAGTGATTTTTCCTAACTAGGGTATCAACAATCATAAACAACAATCACATAGCAACGATCACAATATATATATATATATATATATCACTAGTGGAATTACGTGTCATATGAACATATCTTGTCATATATAAATGTGCATATACATCAAATCAAACAATTTCTATCAGCAATCCTATGCATTTCATAAAACAATTCATTATTGATCTAACATCCATGAAAAAATGTAAGTCAGGTGTGAGATAAACTCACCTTTCGTGGCACAGGAATGGAGACGACGATTGACGGTTTGACACTGAGCGGAGCGACGACTTTCCAACACGATTTAGAATAATTCAACTCAATGATCATTCAATATTTATTTATTTTTAATAAGAGAAGGTTGGGGCTTTCATGGGATCGGTACGGGTATTGGGTTTGGAACGTTTTTGAACTCAACACCAAAATTTGATTCAAAAATAAACACTAACCCAATTTACAAAAATAATATATATATATATATATATATATAATTCAACACATACAAAACTATACATATACTATAAATTAGATAACGCACCCAAAACATTATAATATATTATATATATAAACACCAAAATATTTACACAAATAATATAAAACATATAACTCAATAAAACACTACACACACTAACATATTCACACGTAACTTAACATGAAATACACACACCAGAAATACACGCCAGAACCACTCACTCATATACACCACTCACACACATCGAAAACACCACGCAGAAATAACCACAAAACATTTGTAAATTACTATATAATATATAATATAAATATAAGCAAACTCATGCAAAAATTAACACATCAACTCACACGAGTCCTCAGAACACACGCAAACAAGGGAAGAACTCACACACCGACTTGGAGAGTGGATCAGTCAGGTGGCTGGTCACCAGGCGCGGTTCGGACTTCGGATTCTGGTCGGAGTTTGGGTTCGGATGGCTTCAGTTGTTGTTGGCGAGGCTAAGGGTGGATGAGGGGAAAACTGGTGGTCGAGTTCAGATCCGGGTAGATATGAGCTAGGGGATTAGGTGTGGTTCAGTTAAAAGGTCCGACATTGGTGACAACAACGAGACTATGGTGGGGACATGGATGGTCTAGACGAGCTCGACTAGTGGGTGGGTTCGGATCTGGTAATGGTTGAGGCTCAGGATGGATGCGGTCTTCAGGGAGGAGGCGCAGGAAGAGAATTGCGT
Source organism: Allium sativum (assembly GCA_030737875.1). Taxonomy (NCBI): domain Eukaryota; kingdom Viridiplantae; phylum Streptophyta; class Magnoliopsida; order Asparagales; family Amaryllidaceae; genus Allium; species Allium sativum. The sequence continues at coordinate 2,524,468 of CM060911.1, read as the reverse complement.
GGTGGGATGGCTGTCGTTGGCAAGGAGATGCGGATGGGAAGCTTGATGGGAAATGGAGATGGAGAAGAGTTTCTCTCGTGGGGGTGGTCTTTGCAGGGCTTGGTGGAGGTTCGGGTGAGCATTGAATTGCTACAGGTTTCGGAATTGACGAAAGAAGAAGAAAGAGAGGATGCAGTATGAGTGAAACTGTTATTTACAAGTAGGCGTAGAATTAGAATAAATAGATCTAAGGGAAAGAAGAAAAAAACGTGGTACGATAGATCCACAAGTATAGGAATGACTGAGTATTTTGCTTACTCATTCAACCACTTACCATGCTCGTTTCAATCTTTGCATTTTGTATTATTTAACAAAGCATCAGGTAAGTTGAACAAAATGGAATTCAATGGCTTTGAAAAAAAAATGAACGTAATGTATGGAAAATAGTATTCACGTTGCTTTGAAAGCATGTAACGCATGATTTTTGGGACGCATGAACACAAAAGGGTTTGAAAATATGAAAATGGAATTCACGCATGCATGCTTATATGCCCAAAATAACTTCTAATATGTCCATCTAAGCTTTGGAGAAAAACAAAAAAAAATATATGGGTGGCTTAATAAAATAAAAAGACATGGTTTGCAGACCCAAAATAGCTAGAAAAGTATGTAAGATCGAAAAAGGGACACACCGAACTCAGATGACTCTGTTTCAAAAATGAACAGTGCAAGCATTTTCGCAATTTCAACGCGAACCAAGCACCGAAACTGACAAATGAATATATTGTCGAAATCAACGCGACGAGACAGACACAACGGTGTATAATTTGCAGTGTCACGATGCTCCGTTCAAAAACGCATTATAGACCCCTTTAAATGTAAAATTCGGATAGAAAAATAATTAAACGGAGGTTAAAACGTCCGATTTTCGCGAAACGAATTTCGCCGTCGGATTCGTGACAACGAATATAATATTTTTCGTGTTTGTCCGAACTGGTTTTGGAGAAATTTTTAAATCGCTAAAATTTGGTCTGTTACGCGCAGCTTTGCACTGAAATTTGCACGATCGAGAAACATTCAAATTTTCTGATGTGATTTTCGTAGCTGCAACATCTCACTGTACGCATTTCAAATTTTAAATTCCCGTTACAAAAAAATTGCAAAAAGTTTTCAAAATAAAATTTTGATTTAAATCGGATTTTAAATCGTTAAAAATTACCGGTTGTTACAAAGGGGCTTCAAAGGGATGCATGAAAGTAAAGCTTTTATATTTTTCTTTGAAAGGAGGAGTCCACCAACTTGATTCTTCTACCAAAGGATGCATTACTTCGATCAGAAATTTGGATTCGCATTATTCAAATGCATGGTTTCTCAAAGCTAGATTCCCACCACAACATCTTGTCAACTCAAATCGCTAGGATAAATGAAATCCCCTACGCCAATCATCCAAAATTTGAGATGGCCCCATTGCAAAGCCAAAGGAAGCACACAAAAAAATGAAGCAATGGCACCAGGGATAAAGAAAATTCAAAACAACATGGAATTCTCGAAGCAGAGTGCCTCGAAATGGATAAAAGTAGTTAACTAAGCGGGCCTAAATGCAGAGGAATATCAAAGCAACACAAAGGTTCAATGCAAAACATGGCAGAAAGGCCTATTATTAGTGTCTATTTAAAGCCTCCACTTATAAATAGAGGTGAGGTTGCACCAAGAATGTAGCGACCCAAATTTCCGGTACCTTTTTGAGCTGACCAAAACAACACAAGTCCAACCCAAAGTGTACTAGAAACTTATATGACAAGAGAAAGAATTTAGAAGGTGAGAGAAGATATGAAAGAAGATTAGAAAAGAAGAAGAATCCAATACAACACAAAATTTCACATCGCAGCAGAATAAATATAATATAGAAATAATTTTATTGAGAGCTTGAAATAATATTTACAATCATCAGAGTGCAGCAGTGTAAAGACCCGGAAAATTCGAACACTTAATCTTTGAATAACATAACAATTTGTAATATTGTTAAGTGTTATAAATAGGATTTTATAACCTTGTTAAACATCATTTAATTAGTAATTTATAATTCTAGACTCGTTTCGGAAAAATGCTTTAAAAATATATTTTTGGTAAAATATTGATAAAATGACCGAAAATCGTTTTATCAATAAATGGCTGTTTTATCAGTAAAAGTTGCTGAAAATTTTAGTGAATGTCTAATTAATCATTAGGGAAGTAGTTAGCTGATAAAAGTATTTTTCATATTTATGGTTAACTATTTTGATGATGTCATCATTTTAAAAAATGAGCATTTAAGGAAAGTTTTTGTATGTTGGGTATTTAAATATTCAAATAAATGTTTTATAATTTGAATATGCTTGTTTTAATTGTTTAAATAAGTTAATGAATTTATTTCCAAGTTTTGTTTACTTGAATAAATCATTTGATAAAGAACTAAAAATATGATCGAGGTTCAACTTCCAGATTCCCATCCTATCGTTGAATAGAAGTTGTTTCATATCGTTGCAACGTTGTTTGATATATTTGTATATATGCACATACACATATATATGTAATCATAATTAGTCACATCAAGAGTTTAGAAAATATCCTAAGTGTATGTATATAAGCTCCTTATATGTATACAAATGGAAGCATAATCCTTAAGCTTTGAAAAAGCAAACTTACCATCATCTTACACACCTCTCACATCAACTTACACACCTCTCACTTCACCTTACACACCATCCCATCACTCATTAATGCCATTAGGGTTTTAAGGGCATTTTGGTCTTTTCCCATTCACCTTCCTTTTGCTATATAAGGAGGGGTATGCCTCCTTATTTCTTACACAAAATTCCTAAGCTTAATGAAGCTTTTTAATGGTTTATCTTCATCTTCTTCCTCTTCCTTACTAACTTTCTCAAACTATACTCAAACCAACTCCAAATTAACTCAAACTTTGAGTGTAGCCGTCTTATGCCATTACAAGACCTTCTAGAAAGTTAGAAGTTGAAAATTCCAAGTCCTTCTCTATTTTCATCTTTGGCCGTGATCTTTATAAGAAGGGAAAGCAAAGGAAAGGAAGGAGGTTGCTAGCTTGGATCTTTGTTCTTATTCTTGGATCTTAATTCTTATTCTTGGTTCTCGGATTTGCGAAGGATTAAGGTGAGTTTACTCACTATTTAGGACAGCAAACATAAACCCTTTTGCATGTTTTTAACTATGCTTAAAGTTGCTTGAATGTTGGTAACTTATGTTAAAAATGTGAACTTGATTCTTACTTTAAAAGTAAGCGACATATGTGATCCATGTTAATGGATTGGAATGAACTTGAATGGACTTGGAATTGTATTTGAATTTACTTGTATAACAAGTGGAATGAATTTGAAACAAAGCACATAAGAATTAGTATGGATTGACATATTATGGACTTGAACTTGAAAGTGCACTTATAGCGATGGTCGCTATAGATGCAGTTTAAATTGTTGTGTTTTCAACACTTTGTATGAAACTTTGCAATGACATCCTTAGTGATTTCTTATCATATTAAAATGGTTGTTTAACTTATATGTTAAATTGAAGTAAGTTTGAAAGTGTGTAAAGCTAGAATAGTCATATAAGTGCACTTGCTAATTACTTGTTTATTGAATATCATGAATACTGTGCTTAATTCTAATAAGCCGACGAGTAGGCTTATCTATCTGTGAGTGTCAAGAATGGGGTGTCTAGGCAAGGGGCGCCAGTGCTCTTACTTACCTGGCCTCACTCTTGACCGAGGGATAGTTAAGTTGATAATGTCGGAAACGAGTTAAGTGTACGAACTGTGATTCCTATAAGCATAAAATGGTTTTGGGTTTGTTGTGACAACGTGTTAATTACATTCGTCTTTAACCCCCTCAGCTTATATCATCCAAGTAAATATAATTGAATCTTTAAACAAACGTTTAAAGATTTGTTTTGGGTTTGTTGTAAATAGTGTTTTAGTAACACTTGTTTTTAAACCCTTGGAATATGTAAAACTGGAATATACGGTTTAATGATTTTGAATATACTTAGGTCTTTAATAACTGATTTTAAAGATAGAAACAAGTATAGAAATCTTTCAGGATAAAGATATTGAATAAGGTGTTTAACTTATAAAAGAGAAGAGGTTCTTTATTAAACAATGGTTTTAACCTCTTTGATTATATGAAAGGAAATTTTAGAAATTGAATTGTAGATATACTTATACCGAAGGGATAAATATATGAATACATTTTGAAGCATTGAAGTTATAAAGGAAATATTAGAAATTGAATTGTAGATATACTTATACCGAAGGGATAAGTATATGAATACGTTTTGAAGTATTGAAGTTATAAAGGAAATCTTAAAATTAAATTGTGATTATACTTATACCGAAGGGATAAGTATCTTAAAACCCTTTTTAAGTGGCAAGGCTATAAAAGAGATAGAGAATTAGTAGAACATACATATACACCTTTATATGTATAAGTTGAATATATACACTAGTATATAAAGGAATATTAATCGAGTATGAGTTATTGATTAATAAATGATGTTTTATTAACAAGGATGTCTTATTAAATAAATGAAGTCTTATTTGACAAATGAAGTTTTATTAGATAAAAGAAGTTTACTAACAAAGGAGTATTAATCAATGGAAGATTAATTAAATGGGAAAGAGACTAAAAGGCGTTTATATGAGTTAATCGTGCTTTGACTGTTATCATTCTTTGTGTCTTGATAGTGATTTAACCGTTATCATGCTTTGTGACTTGATAGTGATTTAACTGTTATCATGCTTCGAGACCTTGATACTGCCTTGGATGTTTAGCGTTTGTTATGGAAACTAAGTGAGGTTGTTTTCCATACACAATCGTCTATTGTGTGAATTGTAGTTGGTTAATCGACTATAGAACTTGCCCTTAAATCTATCGACTGGTTTTGAGGAGGCCGGAATTGTTAAGTGTTCTACTTATCAAAAACCGCTTCAAAACTAGTATACGGGTTCTATGTTTTGAAAGTGGTTGTGAAGTGAAGGCTATGTGGTGATTCGAGATTTATTGAGATGCTCGAACACATATAGTGATTCTAAAATCTGTGAAGGAATCTATGTGTGATTCCAAGATCTGTTGATGTATTGGAATCCATGTGTGATTCCGAGATCTGTGAAGGAATCTATGTCTGATTCCAAGATCGATCGTACTACGGGATTCCAATTGGGATTCGTGTTCTGTTCGAGTGATGAAGACTCGTGTGAAAGCTGCCGAACGAAACCTCAACATCAGATATGGCTAAAAACAGAGTAGGAGCACAATCTGAGGTTTTGCTAACTTATGGAAGGATATATTGACTGCATATCTAGTGTATGCTTATTATCGAATCGTGCGGGAGCTCCTCGAAGTTGCGTGCGGGAGTTGGATATATTTGGTTCCACGTGGTGCACTTCGGTGTTTCGTGCGTGGGCCAGTTGTGTTTACCTTATGGTATATTTTATCTAGAGATATGCGACGCTCAGAGGTACTTTCTAACCCTTGTGCATGGAGTTTGGATCTGTATTGAGAGATCTCCGATGGAAAATCCAATATACGAACGTACCTTAGCGGTTTTGTTTGTACACTTAATATTTGTCGAATGTAACCAATGTAACCATTCCATCTATGTGAATTAATTTATATTCTACCCCCTAGACATTATTTATAATACAACTATACTTCTCGTAATAAATGGTTGGTTTCAATTGAGGGGAAATCCGGAGCGGTTATCTGCACAGTCCCCTCAGTGTTGTTACATGCAATATGTATCTTGAGTTTCTCATACCAGACTGATGTCCGACGCTTGATTTTTGTTTTCCTTAAAATCATCACGTACTCCTTCGAGTAGGCTGAGTATGGCAGGTTTTACTTTGGATGCCTTGGAGCTTTTGGAAGAGAGTTGGAATTTATCCTACCGTACTTTTTATATCCGCTGCATTCTATTTTGTACATCAACATTTATGAGGACGGGTTGTTATAACTGTCCAAGTTGATGATAGGTTAGTCTTCTCTGATAGTTGTAATCATGCTGTTTTATTTGGTAAAGATCATTCATTATATTATATGTTACCGTTCCGTTGTGAGATTCTGATATTGTGTCCTCTTCTTCCTCAGTCTATTTTCTTTTTATTTTATTTCACCCTAACTTTTCGTCTTTCCGGCACTTGGGTGCTCGGCACGTGAATACCGTGGATGTATTAGTGTCGACATTTGAGGGTCAAAAAGTCGGGTCGTTACATTTGGTATCAGAGCACAAGGTTGAGCGAACACCTTGGCATAGGTTGGGTATGACTCATCAAGAGATAGGGTAATGGAATGCCCTAATATGTGTTGAGTGTATTATATATAAGAGAGCACGTATTTGTTAGTGCTATAAATATATTTTATGTTGTGTTAGTTAATCTGTTGAGTGGTTTATGAATTCTGGTCGATATGTGGGACGCCATGGTATCGATAGGGATTTCTAAATACTTAAATAAGGCAAATCGACACAATATTGGTTTTAAATTGGTAAATGAAATAATTTTACCAAGGCTTATATTTTTGTACAAAATATAAACTTTCATAAATTGATATAGTTATTTATGATGTGTTTGGTTGTTAGGAATGATAATATTCAACTATTATTAGTTATGCTTGATCAGTTTATGAGCATGTACTATTGCTTGTTGACTTATAACTAGTTTACCTTTTAAAAACATGGGTTGGGTGGATGGGAATAAGTGAGAACATTAGATATGAACACCTTGTGAATTAAGTTTCATAGTTTGACTATAAGGCGTTTAATGATGATGTTAGGTTAAATTTAATTTTAACATGATCCGTCTATTATAATCCGAATAATGATAAGAATTTGTGAAATAAGTTAGATAAAGAAGTGCTTTATATAAATTATTGAAACTCGATTAAGTCATTTTACGGAACCATATAGTCTATGTATTAAGATTGTATAAATGTGAATAATGCCATGATTTGTAGTTTGGTCGGTTTCATTTGTTAAAATGAAACGGGATTTTCAACGGTTTTGGATAGTTGAAAACATTTGAATTATTATGGAACTTAAAGTTAAGTGTTTGTGAAAATATAAATTGAGTTTATATAACACTTGAATTATTAAGATAGCGAGTTGGAACAAGTTCAAAATTTGATTAACATACTCAACAATTTTGATGTTTGGATATACTCATAGAATGTATTAGAGTATTATATGTGTACAAACTTAAGTTATACAGTGTTTAATAATTTGAAGTAAAGTTTTATGAAATGATTCATAAGTGGTTTTAGTATTAATAAAGAAATACTAAGTGATAATTGAATGTCGAGAAAAGAGGAAGGATATTAGAATAAAATGGCATACTATACATATAGAAGAATTAATAAAGGATATTGGTGGTTAAGAAACCAATAGGATAAAATACGTGAGTTGTACGTAGATCGTTTTATTCGCATAGTTGATCTTGGTACAGATTCGAGTACAGGATTTTGAAGGTGATTTACACCGGTCCGAACAAGGGTTCTTCACTAGACTTTGATAGTGAATACTTGATATGGATTTTTGATATGATCCTGAAGTTTTCTATCATAGTGTATGGCTATGTAAGGAAGATGGAAGTTTCTGGTCAAGAAACTAGATCGAAGTACGCACTAGATATGTCAAGTGTGGTATACTAGTTCGAAAACGAAGTCTTGTGATCGGGAAAGTGATATGATCAAACAATGTGTACGGATGGTTTATTAACATCGTATGGGATTTAGTATGTTTGGTAGCTAGTGGAGGGTTTGGGAAACGACTCTTTGATTTGTTATGAGGTATTGTGAATTATCGACTGAGTAATCCCTTAGGCTGTTGAGCGTAAGGCGCACTTAGTAGGTTGTTTATCATCCTTATGCGATGAGGGGGTTTGAACTTGATCAAGCCATGAGTTTTGTTTGCTGGTAGTATGATACTGTTAGGTATCGATGTTTGATTGTTTCTTTGGTTTCTCGTGTTGCAATTTCGGGGACGAAATATTTTAAGTGGGGGAGAATGTAAAGACCCGAAAAATTCGAACACTTAATCTTTGAATAACATAACAATTTGTAATATTGTTAAGTGTTATAAATATGATTTTATAACCTTGTTAAACATCATTTAATTAGTAATTTATAATTCTAGACTCATTTTGGAAAAATGCTTTCAAAAATATATTTTTGGTAAAATATTGATAAAATGACAGAAAATCGTTTTGGCTATTTTCTCAGTAAAAGTTGTTGAAAATTTTAGTGAATGTCTAATTAATCATTAGGGAAGTAGTTAGCTAATAAAAGTATTTTTCATATTTATGGTTAACTATTTTGATGATGTCATCATTTTAAAAAATGAGCATTTAAGGAAAGTTTTTGTATCTTGGGTATTTAAACATTCAAATAAATGTTTTATAATTTGAATATGCTTGTTTTAATTGTTTAAATAAGTTAATGAATTTATTTTCAAGTTTTGTTTACTTGAATAAATCATTTGATAAAGAACTAAAAATATGATCGAGGTTCAACTTCCAGATTCACATCCTATCGTTGAATAGAAGTTGTTTCATATCGTTGCAACGTTGTTTGATATATTTGTATATATGCACATACACATATATATGTAATCATAATTAGTCACATCAAGAGTTTAGAAAATATCCTAAGTGTATGTATATAAACTCCTTATATGTATACAAATGGAAGCATAATCGTTAAGCTTTGAAAAAGCAAACTTACCATCATCTTACACACCTCTCACATCAACTTACACTCCTCTCACTTCACCTTACACACCATCCCATCACTCATCAATGCCATTAGGGTTTTAAGGGCATTTCGGTCTTTTCCCATTCACCTTCCTTTTCCTATAAAAGGAGGGGTATGCCTCCTTATTTTTTACACAAAATTCCTAAGCTTAAAGAAGCTTTTTAATGGTTTATCTTCATCTTCTTCCTCTTCCTTACTAACTTTCTCAAACTATACTCAAACCAACTCCAAATTAACTCAAACTTTGAGTGTAGCCGTCTTATGCCATTACAAGACCTTCTAGAAAGTTAGAAGTTGAAAATTCCAAGTCCTTCTCTATTTTCATCTTTGGCCGTGATCTTTATAAGAAGGGAAAGCAAAGGAAAGGAAGGAGGTTGCTAGCTTGGATCTTTGTTCTTATTCTTGGATCTTAATTCTTATTCTTGGTTCTTGGATTTGCGAAGGATTAAGGTGAGTTTACTCACTATTTAGGACAGAAAACATAAACCATTTTGCATGTTTTTAACTATGCTTAAAGTTGCTTGAATGTTGGTAACTTATGTTAAAAATGTGAACTTGATTCTTACTTTAAAAGTAAGCGACATATGTGATCCATGTTAATGGATTGGAATGGACTTGAATGGACTTGGAATTGTATTTGAATTTACTTGTATAACAAGTGGAATGAATTTGAAACAAAGCACATAAGAATTAGTATGGATTGACATATTATGGACTTGAACTTGAAAGTGCACTTATAGCGATGGTCGCTATAGATGCAGTTTGAATTGTTGTGTTTTCAACACTTTGTATGAAACCTTGCAATGACATCCTTAGTGATTTCTTATCATATTAAAATGGTTGTTTAACTTATATGTTAAATTGAAGTAAGTTTGAAAGTGTGCAAAGCTAGAATAGTCATATAAGTGCACTTGCTAATTACTTGTTTATTGAATATCATGAATACTGTGCTTAATTCTAATAAGCGACAAGTAGACTTATCTATTTGTGAGTGTCAAGAATGGGGTGTCTAGGCAAGGGGTGATATGCAACCAGTGCTCTAACTTACCTGGCCTCACTCTTGACCGAGGGATAGTTAAGTTGATAATGTCGGAAACGAGTTAAGTGTACGAACTGTGATTTCTATAAGCATAAAATGGTTTTGGGTTTGTTGTGACAATGTGTTAATTACATTCGTCTTTAACCCCCTCAGCTTATATCATCCAAGTAAATATAATTGAATCTTTAAACAAACGTTTAAAGATAATTATAAAGATTTGTTTTGGGTTTGTTGTAAATAGTTTTTTAGTAACACTTGTTTTTAAACCCTTGGAATATGTAAAACTGGAATATACAGTTTAATGATTTTGAATATACTTAGGTCTTTAATATCTAATTTTAAAGATAGAAACAAGTATAGAAATCTTTCAGGATAAAGATATTGAATAAGGTGTTTAACTTATAAAAGAGAAGAGGTTCTTTATTAAACAATGGTTTTAACCTCTTTGATTATATGAAAGGAAATTTGAGAAATTGAATTGTAGATATACTTATACCCGAAGGGATAAGTATATGAATACATTTTGAAGTATTGAAGTTATAAAGGAAATATTAGAAATTGAATTGTAGATATACTTATACCGAAGGGATAAGTATATGAATACGTTTTGAAGTATTGAAGTTATAAAGGAAATCTTAAAATTAAATTGTGATTATACTTATACCGAAGGGATAAGTATCTTTAAACCCTTTTTAAGTGGCAAGGCTATAAAAGAGATAGAGAATTAGTAGAACATACATATACACCTTTATATGTATAAGTTGAATATATACACTAGTATATAAAGGAATATTAATCGAGTATGAGTTATTGATTAATAAATGATGTTTTATTAATAAGGATGTCTCATTAAATAAATGAAGTCTTATTTGACAAATGAAGTTTTATTGGATAAAAGAAGTTTACTAATAAAGGAGTATTAATCAATGGAAGATTAATTAAATGGGAAAGGGACTAAAAGGCGTTTATATAAGTTAATCGTGCTTTGACTGTTATCATTCTTTGTGACTTAATAGTGATTTAACTGTTATCATGCTTTGTGACTTGATAGTGATTTAACTGTTATCATGCTTTGTGACCTTGATACTGCCTTGGATGTTTAGCCTTTGTTATGGAAACTAAGCGAGACTGTTTTCCATGCACAATCGTCTATCGTGTGAATTGTAGTCGGTTAATCGACTGTAGAACTTGCCCTTAAATATATCGACTGGTTTTGAGGAGGCCGGAATAGGTAAGTGTTCAACTTATCAAAAACCACTTCAAAACTAGTATACGGGTTCTTTGTTTTGAAAGTGGTTGTGAAGTGATGGCTATGTGGTGATTCGAGATCTATTGAGATGCTCGAACACATATAGTGATTCTAAGATCTGTGAAGGAATCTATGTGTGATTCCAAGATCTGTTGATGTATTGGAATCCGTGTGTGATTCCGAGATCTGTGAAGGAATCTATGTCTGATTCCAAGATCGATCGTACTATGGGATTCCAATTGGGATTCGTGTTCTGTTCGAGTGATGAAGACTCGTGTGAAAGCTGCCGAACGAAACCTCAACATCGGATATGGCTAAAAACAGAGTAGGAGCACAATCTGAGGTTTTGCTAACTTATGGAAGGATATATTGACTCCATATCTAGTGTATGCTTATTATCAAATCGTGCGGGAGCTCCTCGAAGTTGCGTGCGGGAGTTGGATATATTTGGTTCCACGTGGTGCACTTCGGTGTTTCGTGCGTGGGCCAGTTGTGTTTACCTTATGGTATATTTTATCTAGAGATATGCGACGATCGGAGGTACTTTCTGACCCTTGTGCATGGAGTTTGGATCTGTATTGAGAGATCTCCGATGGAAAATCCAATATACGAACGTACCTTAGCGGTTTTGTTTGTACACTTAATAGTTGTCGAATGTAACCAATGTAACCATTCCATCTATGTGAATTTATTTATATTCTACACCCTAGACATTATTTATAATACAACTATACTTCTCCTAATAAATGGTTGGTTTCAATTGAGGGGAAATCCAGAGCGGTTATCTGCACAGTCCCCTCAGTGTTGTTACATGCAATGTGTATCTTGAGTTTCTCATACCAGACTGATGTCCGATGCTTGGTTTTTGTTTTCCTTAAAATCATCACGTACTCCTTCGAGTAGGCTGAGTATGGCAGGTTTTACTTTGGATGCCTTGGAGCTTTTAGAAGAGAGTTGGAGTTTATCTTACCGTACTTTTTATATCCGCTGCATTCTATGTTGTACATCAACATTTATGAGGACGGGTTGTTATAACTGTCCAAGTTGATGATAGGTTAGTCTTCTCTGATAGTTGTAATCATACTGTTTTATTTGGTAAAGATCATTCATTATATTATATGTTACCGTCCCGTTGTGAGATTCTGATATTGTGTCCTCTTCTTCCTCAGTCTATTTTCTTTTTATTTTATTTCACCCTAACTTTTCGTCTTTCCAGCACTTGGGTGCTCGGCACGTGAATACCGTGGATGTATTAGTGTCAACATTTGAGGGTCGAAAAGTCGAGTCGTTACAAGCAGTCAAAACTATTTAGACAGTTATAAAAACCTGTCCTCAAATACAACACACGGCATAATAATACTACATATATATCTATGTCTGAACTCCTCCAACTCGCCTCTGGATTTCACAGCATCCGATAACTGATCCTGTAAAGACTCGGTCTGACCGAGCATAACAAACGCCATGGATGAGTCTGGTGAACCAGTGTGAGGAAAACTCACTAAGTTTAAATAACATCCATATTGCTTAACTATAGAAAACCCTTTTGAAAGAAAAGGATAATAGTAAGACTAGCCCACACATAAACATGGACGTTTTTTACCTTACTATAACCTAAACAATTTTTGATACGAAAATCCAGTGATATTATAATTGTGTCTATATCAAATAAATAACCAAATAGCAGAACGCTTGCATCTCAAGCTCCACACACATAGTATATAATCAAAAACCGCGGGCTCTTATTGGAGATTGGATTCCAACTATGACAAGGTATGGTACATCCTTCCGATCAGTGTACTATAGAGGGGATACACTTGGGTTCAACAAGAACATCTTGCAACCCGATCACACATGACCGGTACTCATTCAACTTGAATGGACCAGATGTATTATCACCCTATGGTTTTAAGGGCTCACCGTACATCCGCGAAGATATAGAATCGAAAGAAGAAAAAATAAGCATTTTCTCTAGATTGGTGATAATACACCCTGCTTGGGAGCGACCCAACTAGCCCTGCTGTGTGCCCGATTTTCGTCATTTCTCGATTGATGAGGCCTTAGGCTACGTCTATCTTCTAGAACGACATGCCACCATTAACTTTGAATGCCACATCGTCAAACCCGCCAAATCACAAATTGATTTCCCTAAAAATAATATGGGAATAAAGCAAAGAAAAACAAATTTCTCTACCACTAAATGTAAATATTTGAGGTAATCAACCCGTAATCTATTAGGTATACTCTATCAGACATTCGTCCATATAAGTCATCTAGGAATAAGATGAACCAAAGGTACCCTCCGACTGCATCCACAGGATCGTAGCGAGTAATCCTTGCAAATCCGTAAATTCTCAACCATGGCCGAATCACGTCAGATTACCTTTGGTTGTACTTCCATAGAATATTCGACAAGTAATCCTTCCGCTTATGAAGATCCACGGTCTTCAACTGCTCCATCTTGATCAACATCTTCCACGTTTTCGTATTTGCTAGTCAGAATGGTTTTCGAATATAAATTTGATCCCGGTCTTTCCGTAACAACAATCGTGTTGGCCAGATTTGATAGTCGGTTATTAAACTATCAAATAAACAAACATTCATCCATAAAAAGAAAATGAATTCACTAATTCAATACATAGCATCATTTGGCCTCTTAAATTAACTCTTGGGTAATTAAACTTCTAAAATCTTTAAATCTTTCATCATTAGGAAAAAATCTCCATTTCTATTTCACTATTCAATTTAAAATACGGTATTTAAAACCCTTAAGGCTCATTAACTACTTCATTTATCCAACCCTCACTATCAAACCTGACCATTCCATAGTCAACAATGCAGTCAATCAAGTTGGGGTATAATTATCTCTCAGACCTTAATTGACAACATTATTAACTTCGAAATAAGCAAGGTTCACAACTTCGAATACCAACAAACATTTACTCCTATAACTGTCAGATTCAGCTTAAGAATTTATTTGTTTTATGCAACAACATTGATTATAGTAATAGCATTATAGTCTATGCTTTCAAAATATTTATCTTGAAAATATACTTTTATTCATTAATCTAAATAACAAATAAATACTTAAATAAACCATTAAATCTATTTACTTCGCCATTTACTATTATTAAAATAGTAAATTTTCTTTAAAGGTCATCAAAAAAATAATTGACTTTAAAATAATTACGATTCAATAATTTATTAAATAATTGATTCTAGTTAGAAACAGTTGACTTAGTCAGCTCAAAGCATTGTTAATTTATTAACCAATTCCAATTAACTATTATAATCAATTTAAACAAATTCCATTAAGGTCATTACTCCACGTTATAACCTGTTTCGTTAGTTGAACCATTTACAATCTTATTTATAAGAATTTGGTTTTCAAAACCTGTTTTATAAACACACTTCCATTTATAACTATTTTTGTTGATGGTACTAAAGGGGTAAATGTTTTCAAAAGTACCAAACTGTGAAATATTATTCCATTTCACGTTCAATAACAATATATAATCATTTTGATAAGCATTATCAATAATAGTGAGGGATCCTGTTGGATTCCCCCAACCTGTCCTTCCCTGAATCACAATGGTTTATATCGGTTTCAGTACGACAATATATTTATCACATTAACGAAAATAAACAGTTTAACCAATAACAGTCAACAATCAATTAACAACAACCATTCAGTCATCCAATTTCATATTATTATTAGCGTAACTAATAAGGTAGGTTACCTCATTTGAAATGAAATAATTAAAATAACGATCTAATTTAATTAAACTAAACAAACATTTAATTTAATCAATGAATGTTCAACATACATGCAAACAGTCATCAAATTATCAAACATGCACATAAAATAAAAACCCGGCTTATATAAAATATAAACAGGATAAAATGAGTGAGTTAAACTCACCTTGATTTATTTCATTGTAAAAACAATACGTTTTACTCAAATTAAACAGGCATTTAATTTGACTGGAAATTCCAGCTGCTCCCATTTCCATCCAAACTAGCTCCATTTTGTAGTGTTCGCCAAGACGAATCCAACGCTTCCATTTTTTTTATCGCATTCTGACATCGGATGTACACGTTATTAACAACGCAACTTTGTATACCATACTTAATTTAAAAATAACTTAAATTAATTTATAAAAATCGGCCTTACCTCTTATACATGTTCGGCTCGAATCCAAAAACCCAACCCGCTCCCTTAACTGTAGCTCCTTCTTCTCCTTCGTATATACCCGCGTCCCTTAATCACATGGCCGTAAGATCAAACACCCGAACTCGTTCCATGCTCAATGAAACATCACGAGACTGCCACCATTTTTCTCACCTTCGCTTGCTCTCTCCTCTCATTCCCTCTTCGTCAAACTTGGCTTCCCCTTTCTCGGTCACGCTTTGCTACGAAAACAGTGACATAGTCACTTATTTCCACCGAACCCCATGAGTTTTTGCCACAAGCTCTTATTGCCATCAGTAATATAACTGCATACCCCACTTCTTCCATCGATGTACACATCTCTGTAAAACCCGAACCCTAGTCATGCTACTTAAAAACCCACGACAAACAATGTCACTGAATCAGGTGAAACTTACATAGATCGAAGTGGAAGATCATATGAGTGTATTGAAATTTGTTTGAGGATTTTTAATTAAGTGGTTGAGAAGTAATGAATTTTTAAAGATGATCGCCTTTGTTATTTGAGTGTGTAGTTCACTGATGCTTCCTGGAGATGAATGAACGTATTGTATATATAGGGTTCAATGTCTTGGTCGTCATGTAATAGGCAATATAGCATGGAATTTTTATTGTGGAGTAGGTTGGCGGCAAGTATTTGTTTATTTGCTTCCTTCACTTCGACAATGGTCTGCATTGTACAAGTGCTGCGTGAGTAGAAGGCATTGGTAGGCTGTCTTCCTTTTCTCTTAAATGCAATGTCCAGGTTTTGCATGTGTTTTATATATATAGTAAGTCGCCAATAGAAGAAACTCATGTGCATAGGGTGTCTGTGATATATACTTTAGTTTTTTAAGTTATACATATTTTTAGGGTCTTCGTTATATAAGTACAGGGTAGGCCGTGATGTATATTTAGATAGGCCTGCACATTGAATTTGAGGGGATATGAATGCTTTAGGTTATGCTAGCTGTGTTTTTATTTTCTAGGGTAGGCTGTACCTCGCTACTGAGCGGTTTACTTAGATATTAAGTTGTTTTAATTTATTTATTTTTACGGTTAATTTTATCTACCGCTTTTTACTGTTATTTATTTTGAGCGTTTTAATATACATACCGGCATTCACAAATTCCAATCGTGATGAAAATGGACGTACCATTTCGTCTTGACATTCTGGTCCCAATGAAATTGTTTCGTTGAAGACTGACTCCGTTTGCAATAACGGCGTTATTTTAATTCCAATTTATTCATCGGTTCACAATTAAAATTTCGGCCGCCGACAAAATAACTCCGTTTGGTTCCAAACTGGAAACCTAGCAATAATTAATTATCCGTATTACAATAAAACTAGTTTCATGGGAAACGAAGGTCGTTTGAAAAACGACTATTTTTAAAGCTTATAAAATATCGATATAATATATTTAATTCCAAAACAGCTCAATTTAACGATAATAAATTAATATCATCGTATTTATCAAAACGAATAGCTTCAATTTCAATCAATACAGAATTTAAACTTAACATTTAAAATTCTGGTTTTAAACGATATCCCATTTATATAAAAAATTCTCTACATTTGTCTATAAATCGTTATAATTATAAACGAGTTTCATAGCGTCTATTTCAAAATTTGATTTGGACATAACTTACAATTCATAAACTAAAATCTCAAATTTTCTCTTTCATTAGAAAATTATCATCTAATAGATTCATTCGTTTCTTATTTCGCAAAAATCCAACTTATATCGGATCCCGTATGTTCAATTAAAATTCAAAATTCAATACTAGAATTATCGTGTCGTTACGAGCTCATTTTAATTACGTTCAAACTTCATTTTAAATAAATAAATTCAATATAGAAATCCATTAATATTATCAAATCACTATTTAAAACAGATTAAAATATTCATGATTTATGTTCAAAAATCTAAGACGTTACATTCTTCCCCTTTTAAAAGCATTTCGTCCCTGAAATTACATGGTAAGAAGAATGCTCCAAACTCAATTATTTTCAAATAATCATTTAGAATTATCATCAAAATAAATTCAGACTCTTAAAAATTTTCAAAAATTTCGCCAACATCTCCTCTACGTGGTTCGATCGGTATAATTACAATTGCCACTCTGGGCCTCAACTTCATCAAAAGAAGCCAAAAGTCAAGCGGCTACCCAACTCATGGGTAAAGAAATCAATGATTTTAATAATATTAAGGTTCACCTGTTTGTCAGGCAACTCAATTTCAATTTTCGAAGCAATGCACTAACAGCTCCTCATCTTCTTCTACGTTGTATTTCAATATCTATAACCAGATCAACTTCGGTGGTCTTATGGAATCTGCACTTAGCTCAACTTTTAACACAAGTACCAGATATAGGGTTAATTCATTCGGTTTCATTTCATATGTGATTCTATTCTCAATTTATTACATTGGGATTTATTTCTTTAGTTTCCAATTCATTCAATTTACTTATTAACTTGTTGATGAATTCTTATTCAACTGATCCATCCATCCAATTATATTCAATATTGATATTTTCTAGTTTGTATTCACATTGGTTTAACATACTTTAATACTAATCAATTGATATCTGATTTATTTTTATTCAATTATCCATTCAACTTCCAAATTCCGGATTTGTTTTATTTAATTTCATTTCTTAAGTTAATATGAATTCCAAACAAATCAATCAAAACAATGAAACAACCAATATTACTATAGTTTAAGAAAACTATTTCCTTTTTCTATATGATAATATTATTTGGGTAAAATTATTTCATGTACCCTCTTTACAAAACAAGATTGTATCAATTTCCAGTTCAATATGGGTTTCCAATACTTGAACCAATTAATCAACACAATACAAAACATTTTTATATAAAATCTACAAATACGCTCTCTTGTATATATACTCAAACTTAATCTAGGGGATTTCTAACCCTATCTCTATCGAGTTATACCACGGAGCTAAGGTTACTACTCAACTTTCAGCTATGATACCAGGTTGTAGCAACCCAAATTTTCGATACCTTTTGCGCTAACCAAAACAACACAAGTCCAACCCAAAGTGTACTAGAAACTCAGATGCCAACATAAAGAATTCAGAAGGTGAGAAAAGATAAGAAAGAAGATTAGAAAAGAAGAAGAAGAATCCAACAAAACATGGAATTTAACATCGCAGCAGAATAAAATATAATATACAGAAATAATTTTATTGAGAGCGTGAAATAATACTTACAATCATTAGAGTACAACAGTCAAAACCATCTGGACAGTTATTACAACCTGTCCTCAAATACAAAACACAATAGAATAATACTATATATATCATACATCTAAACTCCTCCAGCTTGCCTCTAGATATCACAGCATCTGCTAACTGAACATGAAAAGACTCGGTCTTACCCGAGCATTACAAACGTCACGGGCCAGTCTGGTGAACCGGTGTGAGAAAAACTCACTAATTTTAAATAACATTCATATTCCATAACTTTAGAAAATGCTTTTGAAAGAAAAGGATAATAGTAAGCCAAGCCCATACAAAAATACGGACGATTTTTACCTTACTATAACCCAAAGCATTTTTGATATGAAAATATGGTGATATTATATTAGTGTCTATATCGAATAAATAACCAAATAACAGAACATTTGCATCTCATGCTCCACATATATAGTATATAATAAAAAACTATGGGTTCTTATTGGCGATTTTATTCCAACTATGACAAGGTATGGGACCACCTTCCGATTAGTGTACTCGAAAGGGGATACACTGGGGTTCAACAAGAGCATATTGCAACCCAGCCATACATGACCGGTCACTCATTCAGCTTGAGTGGACCGAATGTATTATCACCCTATAATTTTAAAGGCCCACTGTACATCCGCGGAGATAAAAATCAAAAAAAGAAAAGTAAGGATTTTCTCTAGATTGATGATAATACACCCTTCTTGGGTGCGACCCAACTAGTCATGATGTTTGCCCATTTTTGTCATTTCCCAATTGAAGAGGCCTAAGGCTACGTTTATCTTCTAGAATAACATGCCACCATTAACTTTGAATGTCACATCATCAAACCCACCAAATAACAAATTGATTTCCCCAAAACTAATGCGGGCATAAAGCTAAGAGAAAAGAATTTCTTCACCACCAAACGTAAATACGTTTGAGGTAATCGACCCACAATCTATTAGGTATACTCTGTCAGACATTTGTCTATACAAGTCATCCAGGAACAGGATGAACTGAAGGAACCCTCCTACAACATCCAAAGATTCAGTAGCGAGTAATCCTTGCAAATCCGTAAATTCTCAACCACGACCAAATCACATCAGATTAACTTTGGTTGTACTTATAGAGAATATTCGACAAGTAATCCTTACGTTTATAAAGGTCCATGGTCTTCAATTGCTCCATCTTAATCAACATCTTCCACGTTTTCGTATTTGCTGGTCGGAATGGTTTTCGAATATAAATTTGATCCCAGTCTTTCCGTACCAACAATCGTGTTGGCCAGATTTGATAGCCGTTTATTAAACTATCAAATAAACGACCATTCATCCATAAAAAGAAAATGAATTCACTAATTCAATATATAGCATCATTTGGCCTCTTTAATTAACCATTTGGTAATTAAACTTCTAAAATCTTTAAATCTTTCATCATTCGGAAAACATCTCCATTTCTATTTCACTATTCAATTTAAAATACGGTATTTAAAACCCTTAAGGCTCAATAACTACCTCATTTATCCAACCCTTAATATCAAACCTGACCATTCCATAGTCAACAATGCAGTCAATCAAGTTGGGGTATAATTACCTCTCAGACCTTAATTGATAACATTATTAACTTCGAAATAGGCAAGGTTCACAACTTCGAATACCAACAAACATTTACTCCTATAATTGTCGGATTCAGCTTAAGAATTTATTTCTTTTACGCAATAACATTGATTATAATAATAACATTATAATCTACGCTTTCAAAATATTTATCTTAAAAATATACTTGTATTCGTTAATCTGAATAAACAAATAAGTACTTAAATAAACCATTAAATCTATTTACTTCACCATTTACTATTATTAAAATAGTAAATATTCTATAAAGGTCATCAAAATAATAATCGACTTTAAAATAATTACGATTCAATAATTTATTAAATAATTGATTCTTGTTAGAAACAATTGACTTAGTCAACTCAAAGAATTGTTAATTTATTAACCAATTCCAATTAACTAATATAATTAGTTTAAACAAATTCCATTAAGGTCATTACTTACGTTTATAAACCACATTATAACTTTTTTCGTTAGTTAAACCATTTACAATCTTATTTATAAGAATTTGGTTTTAAACCTGTTTTATAAATACACTTCCATTTATAACTATTTTTATCGGTGGTATTAAAGGGGCAAACATCTACTAAAGTACCAAATCGTGAAATATCAGCCCATTTCACATTCAATAACAATATATAATCATTTTGATAAACATTATCAATAATAGTGAGGAATCCAGTTGGATTCCTCCAACCTATCCTTCCCTGCATCACAATGGGTTATCTCAGTTTCAATGTGGCAATATATTTATCACAATAACGGAAATAAATAGTTTAACTAATAACGATCAACATTCAATTAACAACATCCATCCAAACATCGAATTATTTATATTATTATAAACATAACCAACAAGGTAGGTTACCTCATTTGGAACAAAATCGTTGAAATAATGATCTAATTCAATTAAATTAAACAAACATTTAATTTAATCAATGGATGTTCAACATACATGCAAACAGTCATCAAATTATCAATCATTAGCAAACATTGCACACAGAATAAAAACCCGGCTTATATAAAATATAAATGGGATAAAGTGAGTGAGTTAAACTCACCTTGATTTATTCCGTTGTTACAACGATACGTTTTAACCAAATTAAACTTGGCGTTTAATTTTACCGGAAATTCCAACTGCTCCAATTTCCGTCCAAACTAGCTACATTTTGTAGTGTTCGCCAAGACGAATCAAACGCTTCCATTTTTTTGTCAAGATCTAACAATACAAGTTTGTGTACCATACTTAATTTAAAACTAACTTAAATTAATTTGTAAAAATCGGCCTCACACCTTATCTATGTTCGGCCCGCATCCAGAAACCCAACCTGCTCCCTCTACTGTAGCTCCTTCTTCTCCTTCGTATATACCCACGTCCCTCAATCCCATGGCCGTAAGATCAAACACCCAAACTGCTTCCATGCTCAATGAAACATCGCGAGACTGCCACCGTTCTTCTCCCCTTCGCTTGCTTTTTCCTTTCATCCCTCTTCGTCAAACTCGGCTCTCCCTTCTTGGTCACTCTTCGCTACCACAACAGTGACATTGTCACTTATATCCACCGAACCCCACGAGTTTTTGCCACAAAATCCTATTCACCATCTCGAATTTAACTTCATACCCCACTTCTTCCATCGATGCACCCATTTCTGTAAACCCAAACCCAAACCCAAATAATGGCTACTTGAAAACCTACGACAAACACTGTCACCGAATCGAATGGAACTTATACAGATCGAAGTGAAAGATTATACGTGTGTATTCAATTTTGTTTGAGGATTTTTAATTAAGTGGTCGAGGTGAAATGAATTTTTAAAGATGATCGCCATTGTTATTTGACGTTGTGGTTCACTGGTGCTTCCTGGAGATGAATGAACGTATTGTATATATAGGGTTCAATACCCTGGTCATCATGTAGTAGGCAATATAGGTTGGAATTTTCATTGTAGAGTAGTTCGGCAACAAGGATTTGTTTAGTGAAAATAAGGGACACATCCCTACAAGCTTTCAAAATTAAAACGATATCCCTCTCAGGTTTCCAATGCAAAGCGGATCCTTTTTATACTTACGTGTTTTCTATAGAAAAAAGCGCGTTGTCAAGTAAAAAATTCTAAATTTTGCAAATATTACCAGAAGACCATAGAAAAAAAAAACTTGCATACATGTGTGCAAGTATTCGCAATAGTTGCACATATGTATGCAAGTATTCGGGAAGCAATTTATGTTGAAAATTTTCAACAATTCTTGCATACATGTGCGCAACTATTTTAATATATCTGCACACATGTATGCGAATATTCCACGAAGGTTTCATGTTGAAAAATATGCCTGCGTATTGTTGCACACATGTGTGCAAGTATTCTGAAATACCTGCATGCATGTATGCAAATAAATATGAAATGATTTGCATGCATGTGAATTTTTGCACGCTTGTATTCAATATTTCTGTAATACTTGCATGCCTGTATGCAAGAAAACCAACACAGATGCATGACTGAAATACTTGCACGGACGTATGCATGAAATTCAACATATGTGCATACTAGTATGCAATTAACTGCAGTTTCGTTGTTTTTCTGTAATTCTGGTTTTTAACGTGTTTTTTGATTTGTTTTTTTACGTTTTCGTGTTTTATTTTAATTTGAATTTACGTGATTTTTTTATTTATTTTTAAGAATTTTCGAAAAATAGGGACTTAATTTATAATAAGTTTAGAACCGGATGTGAGCCTAAATTTGAAACTTATAGGGACCTGTGCCAAACGAACCCATTTGTTTATTTGCTTCCCACTTCGATAATGGTCTGCGTTGTACAACTGGTGCGTGAGTAGGAGGCAGTGGTAGGATGTCTTTCTTTTCTCTTAAATGCAATGTCCAGGTTTTGCATGTGTTTTTATATATAATAAGGTCGACAGTAGCAAAAAATCATGTGCATAGGTTGGATGTGATATATACTTTAGTTTTTAAGTTGTACATATTTATAGGGTCTGCGTTATATAAGTACTGGGTAGGCTGTGATGTATAATTAGATAGGTCTGCACATTGAATTTGAGGGGATGTGCACCTTTAGGTTATGCTAGCTATGTTTTTATTTTTCTAAATTAGGTTGTACTTCGGTACTGGGCGGTTTACTTAGATGTTAAGTTGTTTTAATTTATTAATTTTTACCGTTAATTGTATCTATTGCTTTTTACCGTTATTTATGTTGAGTGTTTTAATATACGTACTGGCATTCACAAATTCCAGTCATGATGAAAATGGACATACCATTTCGTCTTGACGTTCCGGTACCGTTGAAATTTGTTTCGTTGAAAACCGACTCCGTTTGCAATAACGACGTTATTTTAATTCCAATTTATTCATCGGTTCACAATTAAAATTTCGCCCGTTGACAAAACAACTCTATTTGGCTCCAAATTGGATTCTAGCAATAATTAATTATATGTATTACAATAAAACTCATTTCTTTGGAATCAGAGGTCGTTTAAAAAAGGGCTACTTTTAAAGCTTATAAAGTATCGATATTTAATTCCAAAACAGCTCAATTTAAAGATAATAAATTAATATCATCTATTTATCAAAAGGAATAGCTTTAATTTCAATCAATATAGAATTTAACCTCAACAATTAAAATTTTGGGTTTAAACGATATTCCATTTATATTAAAGTTCCTCTATATTTATTTATAAATCGTTATAATTATAAACGATTTCCATAACGACTATTTCAATATTTGATTTGGACATAACTTACAATTTATACACTAAAATCTCGATCTTTCACTTTCATTAGAAAATTATCTTTTAATAGATTCATCCGCTTCTTGTTTCATAGAAATCTGACTTATATCGGATCCTGTAGATTCAGTTAAAATTCAAAATTCAATATGGCGAATTACCTCGCTGTTACGAGCTCGTTTTAATTATATTATAAATTTATACGTTCAAACTTCGTTTTTAATAAATAAATTTGATATAGAAATACATTAATATTATCAAATCAATATTTAAAATAGAATTAAATATTTGTGATTTATGTTCAAAAATCTGGGACGTTACAAAGAAGAGGGTCGATTTTCTGATTCTCTCTTCTTACTATTTTAACTTCTTTAGTTCATAATTATTATAAACCTAAACCAATTCGCAAAATATTTTTATTTTGATATTTTAACATGATTTATCATGGAGACAGATGATAATTTGCCTTTGCTTATGCCTATATTTTTAATTGCGAGATATTAACTTTGTGAATTCACACATATTTGGACTTGTGAAATTATGGCATTGAGACAATGCATATTTTACTTGGACTTTTAGCCAGTGCATAATAGTGATAAAATTTTTTGATTTGGCATAGAAT